>CM060903.1:989021937-991521937 GCA_030737815.1 Allium fistulosum
CAGTAGATTGCTCAAAAGCATTTGTTTTTTTTCTTTTTTGTTTTTTCCTTTTATATTTAGGTTTGAATGAATGATTTCTCAATACCATAACATGAGTGGTTCATGACATGTCTTGTTAACTATTTCCTTTCAACCAGCTTTTGTATTCTCATATGTTATCTTTTATCCCTGTAAATTCACAATAAGCTGGTATCATCCATTGCCTTGCAGCCTTTGCTTCATAAATTCTTACACTTTAGCATCCTGGTAGTGGTAGATCATGAAAGTCGAAGTAACCTGTCGAGTATTTGAAAGATTTAACTCCTGTAATTCTATTGCCTATAGTATGTGAATAGGTTCTATCACTGTGTTATACTATGATCTCTTTTAGCCGGCAATGGTGCTATATTTGCAATATCAACATCTTTAGCATTCTACATAGGAGACATAGATGCAATTTATGTGGGCTTTTTTTTCGTTCAATTTTTTTCTTCCTTTTTTGCATTTCCTTTTTATTTATTAGTTTAACGATCTTGCTCTCTTTTTGCGTGCATGTCACAAGTGTTCTTGCTCAATTTGTATTACGAAAAATATAATTTTAGCATTTGGTATTCAACTGTAATCTGAAGTTGATAAATTGATTGTTGATTATTAGCTTAAATAATATGGTAGCAGGATGAAATTTTGTATTAGTAACGCGTGCATGTATGTATGTATGTAGGTATGTTTTTCGAATTGAAGAAACTGATAAAAGAATTAAAAAAGAGAACTTGCATGAAATAAGTTGGCTCTAAAAATCTAAGCTCATAATTATAGAAGAAAAATAAGGAAAAAATAGTTTGTTCGTTTCAAATTTAATATTATTACAGGAAGATGTCAGGCATAACAACCATCAGTTTTAAATTGTGAAAAAAAAGGTTAGATCATCAATTTTTTTTATTTCCATTCCATTCGAAGGTTGGAAGACTGCTATCAAAATAAATTTTGATTTCAATTTGATATTTTAACCTTATAAATAGTTTAAAACAACCTTTCGTTGATAAATTTAAAAGGACAGTGACAAATAAAAAACCTTACAAAAAAATTTCAAAGTTTTTGTAAAAAATGAATTTTCACATGTTATCTTAGAAGAATGAGAAAAATAATAAACTATTGAGCAGCTCTTTGGAAAATTGATTAAAAATTAGTGAGACCGAAAAATAAATATTATGTAGAAATATACGTAGAAGAAAAATGAATCTAAAATAAAAGACTGTTAGACTTTCAAACCAAAGAAATTGTTTATACTTTGTACTTCCTAATTTATTTGGTATATTCTATGATGGATATGACCAGTTATCTAAATTAGCGATTGACATAAAACAAGCATCTATCACTAATAGCTGCACCACTATTTTTCTCTTACACATCAATATAAAAAATTGATGGCTGCAGGAAAGGATCCTCATGGCTTTGGAGAAGGCTGGGCTTTTCCTCACCGGGAGTCTGAGCAAGGAGAAGGTATGCTAGGTCTATTTTGAATTTTCAGTACAATACTTGCACAATTTAAAGTATGCCATGCTTTATCCTTAGAACACCTATATCTGGCACCTATTTTCTTTCTCCCTAGTAAATGGGGCAGTTAAATAAAAGCCTCGTGTGTTGTATAGCATGTATCTTTCATCTAGTGATCTATGTACTTGCTCTAAGTGAATGTAGATTGTTCATGTAAAGAAAAAAGTAAAGTGTTTGCTGACAATTTTAGTTCATGGATGCCATTGTAGCGATGTATCTATGAAGCTCCCAACTTTCCATTAAGCTATCCTGCCTATGGAAGAAAAGTAAAGTGTTCCCTGTTAATTTTAGTTCATAAATGACATTGTAGTGATCACAGTGAATCAGAAATCAAAAGATTTTTAGCTACAGAACCTGGATCAATACATTCATGACTTGCATATTATATGTCAAAAATCTTATTGCAATTCATAATGTCAAAGATATCAACTTAGTGCATTCAATTACCATTTTCTAAATTGTAACTGGAGGCAGACCTCAACCACGTTGTAGTTTTTTCCTAATTTTTCACATTTGGAAGTGCCGACTTGTGGTCAACCCTTGTTCATCTTTCATACTTAAATTGGACTTTATCTGTGCTTATCGATGACACCTTTCTCGCTTTTCTAATTATTTATAACTTACCCCGCTTAAGTTTTCATCCTTTTAGGCAAGTAATAAGGTGTGTTTCTGAGAGTGTAACGTCAAAATTCCCATATTATAGTTTCAGCTTAAAAAGCAACTGTAACATTCCTCATTAAGTAGTCTATCTCGCCAATATCGGAAACTCAAATCAAATCTGCATCAAGCGAATGAATAGTTTGATACAGATAGTATGAAACCATCAGCTGAGTATCTATGCAAAATACATGAGTTTGCTAAAATCATAAGATGAATTTTCTGTTGTTTTACCATTGAGTTTTGTTATGGGGGGAAATCACCTGGACCCAAAGTTTGGTGTCCTGTACCCAAGCAATCGCTATACTTTAAATTTTGCAAAAAAGTCCAATCTGCTTTTATTAACTTATTGCAAAATAAATGCTTACGTGTCTTGCATTAAGTGGCTGGGCACACCGAGACACCAATTTTTGGGTCCAGGTGATTTGCTCCACTTTGATATTGGAATATATCTAACCAGCTTATCTGAGTTAGCGGCTTTTTCTGCATTTTTAGGTTCTATTCTGTAGCACTGACATTGGCAGATCATCTTTCGTTCGACAACTGGAGCCAGATTGGCATGTAGATTCCAATTTAGAAGTTGTTTCTCAACTAGCTGTATGTTAAATTTTCTGTTCTTATATTAGTCCTACTATGTTATCCACTGTCAATTTCTGTTTGCATTCTAACTTTGTTGTGTACTTTTGCTATCAGAGATTTATCAGGAACCAACTTCACATATCGCAAATCGACACAGGTTCAATTGGACCAAATGTGCTCACTTCCCCAAGCTTGGAGCAGTATTTTTCCTGCCTCTAATTTTTACCACATACAATTTATATAGTAAGTCTCTACAGTCTACATAATATACTAGAAGAGTAGAAGTTCAAAATGCCATACTATATCTTGCAAACTTCACAAAACAGCTTCTGTAAATGGTCTTAAACTAAAAAATAGCAAATCATAAGTTACAGATTTTAGAAAGCTAGATAAGTCATTTTACTGCAGTACGGTGATTTGAACCTGTTTTTTTTAACGTCCAGGATTTGCACCAGATCAGACTGTGATTGCATATAATGATTTTGATTGAGGGTACTTCACCTTATCATATTTTGAACGCTGCGTGGACTAAAAAGCTCATGAATTGAAATGCGTGGTTTGTAACCATCTTTATACAATATGACATACAAACTGTGGTGAATACATGCCTTATTTGGTAAAATTCTTTGACATACATCCATCTGAATACACGTATCATTTAGGAAATTAATGTTACTCCAAAGATTTTCATTATACATGCATTTTGTGTAAAGGATCATAGACTAAAATAGAGAACTACTTAATTTGACATAAAGGTTCGGAGGCCAAGGCAAAATAATTTTTGCTGCGTAATAAAGTTGTACAAAACTTAAGCAGGAAAAATTCCAAGATCGAGGCTCCCGATTTGTACGATGCAAGACTCAAAATCGGGCCTTTAAGGCAATTTCCAAACAGCTCTAACCACTAAACTAAACGAACTGTTGATTGGTAGTTAAAAAATTAATTAAAAAGAGTCTAATTTTGATGTTTTTGTTATAAGAAAATGCCCTGTTACGATTAATATGTAAATTATGTTTCTGTTTTTAAAAAACTAAAAAGGTAAGGTAATTTGTATTTTTTTGACAGAAAATGCAATTTTATTTGCAGTTTCTAAAAATAAAATAAAAAATCCTATAAAATTTGATAATGATGATAGTTATTTATTAAAATTATATTTAAATAACTATTATTACTATTTACGAATAAAGAAATTTGGTTTCAATTTTTGGAAAACTTTTCGAAAAGCGTAAGCTAACTTGCATTTTCTATTAGGTAAGTGCAAGATAGTTTGCGCTTTTTGATTAGAAAACTAAAAATCTAATTTACATCTTCATTGTTATATAGACTTTTCTTATAACAACATTAAGGACTTGACCAAAAAAGAAAGTGATTTTATATATATGCAAAATCGAAAGTTTGAAACCCCTAGAAATCGAAGATGTTAGGGTCAAGGTTGGACCTGGATTTAATCGAATATTGTTATAATATATTTAAATAATATGGGTGAATATGTTAAATGGTCAAGGACAATATTGTAATTTTCATTAGATTTGGAGTCTATAAATATAGAGTTCATTTGTATTATAAAGTGATCTAAGGTGAATAATAAAATGTCTTCTTCCTTTAATGTTTTTGTTCTCTTTATTTTATAACACGTTATGAGCACGAACCTTTCTTTTATAATAATATAATATTAGATCGGTAATTTATTTGCTTCTCTATTTGTCACATGCCTATTTGCTTTTGATTATTTTTTAAATTTAATAAATACCTTTTGTAACATATTCCTATGGTTGTCTATTTTGTAGCTACTACCAAGTCTCTTGCTTTTCATCAACTCTTATCTTACTTCTTCATACGAGAGCAATACTTTTATCCATTTATAAATAGAATCATTGTTCTGTTGTCATCTTTATATCCAGATACAACAATCTATATACTTATATTGCATTCGAATTTAAAAGGTACATTACAGTAAATTTTTTTTTTCCTTTCTCTCTTACTTTGATGTACTATAATATTCAAAGCTACATATATTTTTTAAAACTTTCTGTATACATGCCTATAGCTGCGTTGCATAAGAATCTTCAAGTTTTTCTTTCTTTGTTTATTTCTTTCAACGCATATTTATTATATTATAGCTAAGGTACTGTTTTGTTTATGTATATTTATTTAAAGCTATCTATATATTTATATTGCAAAGATACTTCTATTTCAGGCTAGCTATGCTTATGTACCATACATAGAAATCAATTCCATGTACTTTCATCTTTTGTGTTCAAGGTTGCCATGTAATATCGATCAACTCTTTATGTAACTTTATCTGTGTCGTTTATATTTATTTCATGGCTAAGATTTTGGCATGCAAATCTAAATAGTTTAAATATATTAGAAAAATATATTTCTTTTAACATCTTAATTAGATTTTCATGAAAAGATGCATTTAATGCTATACGTATTATTTTGATAATATCATTTTTTTTGTTTTGTTGCAACTATCATCTAAACATTAGGTGTCAGTTTCCTACTCCATCCATACGTATTGTTCTATCCATTCTATCACATCAAAGAAATGAATTTTTTTTCCCTTGTATCTAATCTGCATGATGTAACTGAAGTTATAGCTTATTAAAGAGAAGGATAATAGCCATTTTTCAAGAATTTTTAACATTGCCTTGAACTCTTAATAGAATAATTTCGAAAAAGGCACTTACAGGCATGTAAATTTCCTCACCAGGAAGCGGGTTTCGCTCTTACCAAAGACTTGTTAATTCAAGTAAACAGCCGCTAGCAACATTAATATATTAGTATATGCATCATTAATATATTAGTTTTTTTTATTTTTATCACCTATGCTGTAAATACCCATTTATATGTTCTGGCAACTTTATGTTATATCATGCATCCCCTTAATACCCTATACCCTATGAATGTTTTATTTATCAAACCGACCGTAGGGAGGTTTGCCTACTTCTACTAGGCAAAATCAATTTTCCTGAAGCCAAAAAAACATTCTCTATGTTTTGTTATTTTTTTCCTCGTTTTCTTCTCCCCCAAATTTTATCTTCAAAATATCTATCCCCAGATCTAATTCTGTTTCTCCAGATCCAACTTTCTCCCGACCTTTCTCTTTTTAAACCCATCTGCTACAAACGCTATATTTCTCATTGTTTATCTTCGTCGCCATGCCATCAACCTATCTGCCAATCTTGTCAAAGCTACAGACTTGTCAAAACTACAGACTCGCAATAAATATTTTTCTTTTAGAATTATATAATCCAACGGTTGGTTTTTCCACCGTCGTGCGGTTATACTAGTATTTTAAGTTATTTGTACTGTGATTTATTTTATGATGCTCAAGTACACAGATCAACGACAACGAGTACACATTCAGTGATTTTATTTTGTGATGCTCAAGTATATATTTAATAAGTTATTTAAGTATACAGTTTTTTAAGTGATATGATATTAAACAATTTTGGGTAGCCGCAACATTTAATACCATTTTTACAGTACGGTGATGTCCTTGTCATAATATGAAAACATTTTTTTAAAAAAGCACGTTTTTATATTTTTTATATTACTTTTTATGTTCACATTTTTTTACTCTCTCTTGGTTTGAATTTCTGTCATTTATATTTTCTAACCCCTTTGGTTCATTTATTTTTCTTATTGTTGAACTTACCATTTCAATTGTTCTTGACAGTAAATAGAATTCATGACAAACATTGCTAAGCTTGAATTCAAAGCGTTGGACATATCTGGAGACAACTATTTGTCATGGATACTGGATGCTGAAATCCACTTGCAATCTTAATGCTTAGAAAATGCAATTAAAAATGGTAATAATATGTCTCAGCAGGACAAAGCAAATGCTCTAATATTTTTAAGACGTCACATTCACGATGATCTAAAAACAGAATATTTAACGGAAAATGATACTCTCCACTTGTGGAACTCCCCGAAGGAGCGTTATGACCATCAGAAGGTCATACTTCCAAATACTATGCAAGAATGGTTGAACCTGAGGTTTCAAGACTTCAAATCTGTAAGAGAATATAATTCTTCTATGTTTAAAATTACTTCTAAACTGAAATTATGTGGAGAAAATATAGATGATGCACAAATGCTTGAAAAGACATTTTCAACGTTTCATGCTTCGAACATACTCCTGCAGCAGCAATATCGAGAGCATCATTTTACAAAATATTCTGAACTCATAGAATGTTTATTAATTGCCGAAAAAAACAATGAATTGCTTATTAAAAATCACTTCTCAAGACCAACTGGTTCGGCTGCGTTACCAGAAGTTAATGTTAATTTTGCTCACTCCGGTAGAGGCAGAGGTCTAGGTAGAGGTCGTGGTTGCGGACGTGGATATAACTCCAGCAGAGGCGGTTATGGTGGTTTTAAAGGCAACAAAACTACCAACTTTAAAAAGCAACAAAAGAAAAATGAGCCTGAACAGACTAATGATTTTACTTCAGAAAATAAAAACATTATGAGAAAGTCTGTTACAGATGTGGACGCTCTGGTCATTGGTCGCGTACATGTAGATCATCAAAGAAAACAGTTGAAGAATACCAACGTTCGAAGAATATTGAAACAAATAACACTGAAGGATTGCTTGATAACATTACTTGAAGTTAGATGATTTCTTCGAAGATGATGATGGAAATTTCATAAATGATGAAAATCTCAATGCGATGATTAATGATATGACCGATCTGATCAACTAGAAGTAGCCTGAAGCTTGTTGTTTGGTTTTTCCATTTTATTTTAGTTAGTTTGAATTTGATTTTTGATTTTTTTTTGTTTTTTTACTTTTCTAGAACTAGTTGAAATAATGTATACTGATGGATATTGATTTGATTGATAGCTTGCTTTGTTTATTTATTTAAGTTCAGAATTATTTCAATAATTGACTAACTGTATTGTCTTTAATTCTTAAGATATGGACCATCAATACTTGAATGATGATATATGCCTACTAGACAGTGCGACTACTTATACGATTTTGAAAAACCAGAAGTTTTTCTCTGAATTATCTGAAAAGATTTCAGCTAAAGTTTCCACCATAGCTGGATCTGCTAATATAATTGAAGGGTCCGGAAGAGCCCATATAGTATTACCAAATGGTACACATATCTTCATTCAAAATGCATTATACTCGAGCAATTCTAAAAGAAATCTGCTAAGCTTTAAGGATGTAAGAATGAATGGTTATCATATTGAGACTATAAATGAAAACAATAAAGAATATCTTTGTATTATTTCTAAAATTGAAAGCTAGAAGCTTATTTTAGAAAAATTTGGTACACTTTCGACTGGATTATATTTCACGAAAATTGGCATAGTTGAATCTCATTCTATAAACATGAGCCAGAAGCTCATAAATACAAAAACATTGATTCTTTGGCATGACCGTTTGGGTCATCCTGGGTCAACCATGATGCGTAAAATCGCTAAAAATTCAAATGGGCATGTGAATTTACCAAGTGATTACTTATGTGCTTCATGTACACAAGGAAAATTAATCACTCGACCTTCATATGGTAAAATCACTTCTGAATCTCCAACATTTCTACAAAGAATTCAAGGTGATATATGTGGCCCAATCCATCCAGAATGTGGACCATTTAAATATTTTATGGTATTAATTGATGCATCAACTCGTTGGTCACATGTATGCTTGCTTTCTACAAGAAACATGGCATTTGCCAAATTACTTGCTCAAATAATCAAATTAAGAGCGCACTTCCCTGAGTATCATATTAAATCAATTCGACTATATAATGCAGGAGAGTTTACTTCTCAAGTATTTGATGATTACTGTCTATCATTAGGAATTGAAGTTGAACATCCAGTAGCTCATGTTCATACTCAAAATGGTCTGGCAGAATCATTAATTAAGCGTTTGCAACTTATTGCAAGACCGTTGCTTATGCAATCAAAGCTACATGTTTTAGCTTGGGGACATGCAATTCTACATGCATCAAAATTGATTAAAATTAGACCAACGGCTTATCATAAATTTTCACCATCACAGCTTTTAACCGGATCCCAACCAAATATTTCACATTTACGAAAATTTGGTTGCGCTGTGCATGTGCCAATTAGTCCCCCACTAAGTACTAAGATGGGTCCTCAACGTAGGTTGAGAATTTACGTGGGATTTGATTCACCATCGATAATTCGTTATCTCGAACCTCTCATGAGTGATGTCTTCACTGCAAGATTTTCAGACTGTAAATTTGATGAGACAATTTTCCCGCCGTTAGAGGGAGGAAAGACCGTTCCAGTAGAACGGCGTGAAATATCGTTGAATAATCTATCCATGTCTCATTTAGATCCGCGTACCAAACAATGTCAATATGAGGTACAAAGAATTTTGCATCTTCAGAATATCGCAAATCAAATGCCCGATGCATTCAGTGATGTTGCAAAATTAACTAAATCTCACATTCCAGCAGCAAATGCACCAGCTAGAATTGAAATTCCAGAAGAACCAAAAGCAGCAAGTGAATCTAAAGCAAGACAAAAACATGGAAGACCAATTGGTTCAAAAGACTTGGCGCCTAGAAAAAGAAAGTCTAACGAAAAATCATCAATTAATAAACCTTCAGAAGAGGTTATAAATGATTTAAAAGATGACTTAAATGAAAATCCCAATTCTCCTAAAAATGCCGAAGAAACTATTATCCCAGAAGAAATAATAGAAGCTTCCAAAAATAAAATGGCACCTAACAAAAATGAGATCTCGATATTTTATGCAAACTATGGAACAATGTGGGATCGAAGTAAAATAATAATTGATGATGTATTCTCATTCGCAGTAGCTACCAAATTAAATGAAAGTCATGACTATAATGAGCATAATGATAATGAACCAACTAGCATAAATGAATGTCGAAGAAGACATGATTGGCCAAAATGGAAAGATGCTATCCAAGTTGAGCTAGATTCACTTCAAAAACATGGTGTGTTTGGACCAATAGAGAAAACACCAGAAAATGTTAAACCAGTAGGTTATAAATGGATATTCGTCAGAAAACGAAATGATAAAAATGAAGTTGTGAGATACAAGGCACGACTTGTCGCACAAGGTTTTCTACAGAGACCAGGTTTTGATTTTAAAGAAACATATTCTCTTGTTATGGATGTCATAACATTTCGATACTTGATAAGCCTTGTAGTTTCTGAAAAACTAGATATAAGATTAACTGATGTTGTGACAGCTTATCTTTATGGTGAATTAGATACAAGTATTTACATGAAGATCCCAGATGGATATAGGTTGCCTAAAGAAAAATCAAAGTCGATGTACTCATTAAAACCGAGACGATCACTATATGGTTTGAAACAATCTGGAAGAATGTGGTATAATCGTCTTAGTGAATATTTGATAAAAGCCGGATATAAAAACAACCTCATTTGTCCTTGTGTTGATGATATAAATTTGATTGGAACTCCAGAAGAGATTGATGAAACAATAAATTACTTAAAGGAAGAATTTGGAATGAAAGATCTTGGCAAAACTAAATATTGCCTTAGTCTACAAATCGAGCATAATACTAATGGCATACTGATTCATCAGTCAAACTATATTGAGAAAATTCTGAAGCGTTTTCAAATGGATAAAGCATATCCACTTAGTACACCTATGGTTGTCAGATCTTTGGATATTAAAAAGGACCCTTACCGTCCAAAAGAAGATGATGAAAATGCGCTTAGTCCAGAAGTACCATATCTCAGTGCCATTGGTGCATTATTATATTTAGCCCAATGCACGAGACCAGATATTGCATTCTCAGTAAATCTTCTAGCAAGATACTATTCAGCACCAACAAAAGGACACTGGAATGGTATAAAACATATCATGAGATATCTTCGTGGAACGACAAATTTAGGCTTATTTTATTCTGACATAGGTAATAACCCAAATCTAGTTGGCTATGCTGATGCAGGTTATCTTTCCGATCCACATAAAACAAGATCACAAACTGGATATGTGTTTAGTAACAATAATGCAGCTATTTCATGGCGATTTACAAAGCAAACGTTGGTAGCAACATCATCCAATCACTCTGAAATACTAGCACTACATGAAGCAAGTCGAGAATGTATTTGGTTAAGATCATTAATTGAGCATATTCGAAACACATGTTAGCTCCCTTCCGCTACAAAAGGATCAACTATTATTTATGAAGACAATGCAGCTTGCGTAGCTCAAATTCAGGAAGGTTACATCAAAGGTGATAGGACGAAACACATTTCTCCTAAGTTTTTCTTCACACACGAACTATAAAAGGACAACGAAAATGAGGTGAAACAGATCCAGTCTCAAGAAAATCCGGCTGATCTATTCACAAAAGCACTTCCAAAATCAACTTTTTAGAAGATGGTGTATAAAATTGGTATGCGTCGGATGCATTCACAAACTAACTGAATAATGCATTATAAATCAGGGGGAGCATTCAAAAGTATGCTATGATGTACTCTTTTTTCTTCACTAATATTTTTCCCACTGGGTTTTTGTTAGTAAGGTTTTAATGAGGCATTATATTGATCCAGAAGCATCAACCCTCATAATGCCATAAGTTTTTAATGAGGCAATTATTATTATCAAACGCATATTCAAGGGGGAGTGTTATAATATATTTAAATAATATGGGTGAATATGCTAAATGGTCAATGATAGTATTGTAATTTCCATTAGATTTGGAGTATATAAATATAGAGCTCATTTGTATTATAAAGTGATCTGAGATGAATAATAAAATGTCTTCTCCCTTTAATGTTTCTGTTCTCTTTATTTTATAACAAATATATCATATATTTGTGTATTTGGTATGGATGAGGTACATATAGATCATATTGTTATGTGGTGGATACGGGTTAAAATATATCTACAAGTCTACATGGACTTAGGAGAAGAGGTCTCTACTGGTCATGGTCTCGTACCGCGTTATCATTATAACATCCTTACCTCAAACATACAGTACGCGTACTTCTTGTAATTATAAACAATAAAAGACAATACATAAACATAAAACAACTGTGATAATTCAACATCATATCACAATACGTGGTATCATTTCAAATGTACATACATACAAGTCAAAGGGTAAATACATAGGTTTTGATGCAAAACACCCAACATAAAGTACTCGTTAACTTGTCTTCATGTTCGGCTTATGAGACTAAAAGCACAACAAAAAATGACTTGTTCACTAAAAAAATGAACTGAAGTAGGCATAACGTAACAAGGTAAGGTTTGTTTAGTGAGCTGTGGTTGATTTTACTCATTTTGATGGCTGGTGAATTGAACAAAGAACTGATCATTAAAACGACAAAGACTTTGTCTTTTTAAATAAACGGCTGGTGAATTATAACGGCAAAGTCTTCATCGTTTTATTTTGTCTCCATTTATTTTTGAACATGTCTGGTGGCTAGTTTATTTTTTATTTGGGTGCAGAGCTCATTCGTTCAGTGTAAAAGTAAGAAAGAGAGGTAACTAAACATGTTTGTTGTTGGTAACGATCTAATGGTCTTTGGATTCTGCTTTAAAGCCGTTTCATGTGGCTCACGGTCTATCAATAAAGGTTACTCGAGGAAGAGTTCATTCGAAAGACAAAGTGTTGTGTAAGGTCTCCTTAAAACATTAATTTTTTCCATCACTAGTACTGGCCATGAGGTCCCTAGCGATGTAATTCTCCATATGCAAAGGTAAGTGTTATAACTTGTGTAGTTATGTCTGCAAAGATGAATACAATATACATGGAGTATGAGTAAAAACATCATCATGTCATCATCCATCTATACAACACTTCGACTCTTATTCATGTGAGACGGGAGATATGGTGTGATAACCTAATCTGTACTACAACGGAATTGATCTTAAGACTAATTTATACTCACGGAGGGATGGTGAATAGTGTATTAATTTTTTTTATTGAAATACTTGCAAATTCTAAACTTTACCACAGAGAATTCAAATATAAACAGATAGTATAATCATAGAACAATCAGATAACAATAAATGCAGTAAAAGTAAAGGTAAAGAAGACATCAAGAATTTTATACTGGTTTAGATTCTCAATCCTACTTCCAGTCCTGTAACCCATACAAAATTTTACTGATCACTTCTTGACTTTCAATCAGGTGGCAAGAACACTTTGTACACTTGACTTAGGTGGTAAGGACACATACTGAAATTTGACTTGGGTAACCATAACACCCTTTGGAATTTGGCTTAGGAAACCAGAACATCTATCATGTCTTTCACTCAGGAGGCAGAACAACTCCAATTACAATCTCATCTTAATTTTTACTCGGGTGGTTAAGATCGTCTTTTTTCAAGTAGTAGTGGACTACAAGAAATTGAATCTTTCAATCACAATCTCAAGTAGTATGTTGATACAATCTACTACAGACCTTTGTAGTTAAATATATTTGTATTTGAGTGGAACCGAATGGAGATCAGAAAGTTAATGGTATCAAATAGATGTGAATCTTCTCTAATTTGTTGTATGAACGGAGAGAGACTTGATTCACAAATTGGCAGCACTTCATTGAAATGCCAAAGAGATTGAGAGAGAAGAGAGAGAAGAGAGAGATGAAGAGAATAGATAGAATTCTTATTTAAATTTCGAAATCAGAGGCCTTTAAATAGATGTTTAAGTGTTGCGTCCATTTGCGAAAAGATGTCGCCAAAAGTTGCTTCTTGTGAAATTTTAAAAAACATCTCAACGATCTATATATCGACATATAAAATAATGATATGTCGACATATACATATTTACTTGTATATGTTCAAAGCACTTGAAAAATGTTTTAAACTATATTTCTTTATAAAAACTCTATTAAAATGATTTTATAAATAAATTAAATATTTATTCTTTTATAAAACATGTTGAAAATAATTTTCGAAGTTAAGATAATCAAAGATATGATACTACTTAGCTCTTTAACGTTTATTTTATGACTCGATAATACTGACATTAACGTTTATTTTATGACTCGATAATTCTGACACAAATGTCTTCAGCTCTTAGTGCTTTTGTTCTTCAATTCTTTAGAACTTTTGAGTCTTCGGATATATCTTGATCTTACTCTTGATTTATACTGATCAGTTCTTCAAGTTTTCATTCAATCGGCACTTATATAAACTTCTTTAATATTTTTGATATTTTGCACAATATACTATATGATTCGAGTGTAATGTCCCACTTTTTGACCCTCGAATGTCGATACTAATATATCCACGTTATTTGTGTGCCGAGCATCCAAGTGTCGGAAAAACAGATTGTTAGGATAAAATAAAAAGAAAAGGAAACAGAACAAGAAAAAGAGAACAGGATCTCACAAGCAGAACGATAATATACAATATCCAAAAAGACTGTACAAAAGGTTACTCCAAAATATAGAGTAATTTCAGAGTTACAAAACATAAGTAATATCATCAGCCTGGACAGTTATAATTGTTTGTCCTCACAATGTTGATACATACACAATAATAGTGCAATAGAAATAGAAATAGATAGATATACGGAAGCTCCAGCTTGTCTCTTGAAGTTCCGAAGCATTCAAAGTAAAACCTGCTTTACTCAGCCTACTCGAAAGAGTATACGAGGAATTTAAGGAAAATAAAAACCACGTCTCAGACAAAGTCTAGTATGAGAAACTCAAGATACATGCATCCATATAACTATAACTTTTAAGACCCTACGAATCACCATAACAGTTTTCCCTCAAAAAAAATCAAACCATCTGATAAGTAAATATATGGATATAATAGATAGTATCTAGGGTGTAGAATATAAATCAGAAAATAGCTGTATTGCTTGCATCTCACAACACAAAAATATTAGAAGTACATCTAAAACCACTAATGTACGTTTGCATATGGATTTTTCGTGGAGTTCCCTTCAATAATCTGAATCTGGCCTCTTACACAAGGGTCAGAATCTACCTTTAGAGCGTTATATATCTCTAGATAAAATATACCATTAAAGTAAACATAGCTGGTCCATGCCCTAACACGTGATACTGAATATCATCAACTCCCGCTAGCAACATCGATAAGCATATCTAAATATGGAGTTGATATACACTTTTAGGTTCGCTAAACCCACTGCTATGCTGCTATTATATTTTTTGTCATTTCCGATGGTGAAGTCACGTACGACATCTCTCACGCGAATCTTCATTACTCGAACAGAACACGAATCTCTCCATGGATTCTAGCATAAGTTGTTTGATAAATGCTAACACTGATATCTCCCTTGGACTTAACCTTAGGATAGACAGTTCAACTCTATATCATTAGTTTGGGATGTTAATGATGACCTCTTCCTTGGACTTAACCTTAGGATAGACAGTTCAATTCTATAACATTCCACTTCACACCCGCCTCCGAAATGTAGACTCGTATATTAGTTTTGGTGTGGATTTCGGTAAATAATATATAAGTATACTTATCCGATCCCGGACTCTTCAATACTAAATCGATGAATTTTTCGTTAACTCAACTCTAGTTCTTTTAGAAGTAAGCGAACAATATAAAAGGGAGTCCTCCCTCGAGGGATTTCGTATATATACAATTCTTAAAGGCAGAGACGTTTGTACCAATGAGTCCTCTAGAAGATCTCAAACCGCACGAAGCTTTCATATACTTCCTAAGTTAGTTGGTCAAGTTCGATAGTTGACTAATCAACTATCTTGTTTTAAAAATGATCGCTTATCAAAATCAAGTTTCATATACTTATCATGTTTTCGACCTTCTCAACTTACTATCCCTCGGTCAAGATTGAAGTCGGTAGGTTAGAACACTATTTCTTATAAACCCTACTTGAACATCATTCTTAACTCTCATAGATTGATAAGCCTACTTCGTCAGCTTTTAGTGCTAAGTATATTATTAATTACTTTCCTTATGCAAGTAAACAAACAAAGCACAATTAAACTACTTAAGCAACTCCTAAACCCTTTTGTAAAACATTTGTTGGTAATTTAAAACCCTTTTAAAAATGATATATATGCATGCATGCATGTATGTATGTATATGTATACTAATTTATTTATAAGCTAAAGATATTTAATAAAATTCTAAAAACAATTTAAAAGATATTTATATTACATAAGCTTTTCAATACTTTCATAACATAATTAACTAATTTTCTAAAAACTATATATACTTGAAATATACTTTAAAATACTTATAATTTATGGTTTAAACATTTGTCTAAAATATTACTTAAAAATAACTATTTTATAATTTATTTAACAACTACAAAAAAACATGTTTTCTTTTATTTAAATAAACTTTCTACTTTAATAATTCATAATTAATTATTAAAAATATATTTAAATTCCAAACCACTTTTAAAATACTCTGATATAGGTTAGAAATTACTTTTAAAAAGATTAAAGAAAAATACTTAAATTTAAAGTCATTTCAAAACAATTAAAGTTCAAAACAGAAACTACAACATTTACATAATGTGTAAAAAGGGTTAAGAGCTACTACAACGGCCAGAAAATGCTACGGTTGAGTGCTGCAGGCTATGAACTGGATCAGTTTTATATACTTGAAGGTTTTGCTATTTTTCGATACGTTAATAATCGTTTTAAGGCCCAATCTTTTTGCAGTAATCAGTATACTTAATATACATCATAATCATTGCGAGAAACCTCTAGGGACCTCTCTACAAAATATTATAAAAAATGTCGAACACAAAGCATTGCTAATTGCTTCTATAGCGACTATCCGCTATAAAACCACTTTCAAACTCAAGTGTGATTCAATCAAAGTCCAACAAACTCTATGTGCTTCATGCCAAGGCTATGCAGCAAGTCATAGAAAGTCATACAAGTCCAAATACATTATTTACATATGTCATATGCTTTCCAAAGCAAGAGTCACAAAAAATATCACAATATATAGTCAAGTAACATACTATAATTTAAACAAGCATATATACACTTCATATTCATTCAAATGATGAGTTAGCTCATCCTTCAACAAGTAAAAAACCAAGGACAAGGATTGAACTAGCTTCCACTTCCTACCTCAATCTTGCAAGCTCCTAAAATCACCTCCTACTTTCACCAAAGCTCACGGCCTAGGCAATAAAAGCCCGAAATGCTCACGACCCTTACTTGTCTTGGGGTGGGTGCTCAAAATCTTCAAGCTTCAAGTTGATGAATGGTGTTGCTATGTTGTTTAAGGCTTATAGCTTTAGTTTGAAGAGAGTTTGAGTTGATTTGATTCTAGTTTTAGAAAGTTACAATGAAAGAGATAAGAGATGAATAACTTTCATCTTTGCATAAAAATTGTAAAAAAGGTTCTATGAACTATAGTTAGACTTATTCAGGCATTCAAATGGTAAGCTAACCCTCCCTTTTACCTTTTCTAGTCGACGTAACCCATCACCCCCATGTGCCTTAATTTCCACCTTATTAGCCAAAGATAATATCTCTATTAAATATCTTCTACCACTCAAATATCTTCTTCCTTCTAGACGCTCTTAAGAGAAATTAGTTAACCATATTAAGTGAAAATATTTTTGTTAGTTATTAATGATCACATATGTTATTTAGACATGTACAAAAAGTTTAAACAACTTATATTGAATAAAAAGCTGTTTATCAATAAAATGATTTTTGGTCATATTATCGATATTTCTTCAAAGCATTTATTTTTTAAACAAATTTCAAAAACAAGTTTTCTATCACTAGTTATAATTAAACAGAGTTTAACAAGGTTATAAAATGACTTTTATAACACTTAACCATATTTTAAATGTTTCAATATTCAAACACGAATTGTTCGAAATTATGGGTCGCTACATCGAGAAAACATTAGTAATAATATTTATATGATTGTTAGCATCAAAATCAATACCTTGAGTATTAACAGTCTCGCCTTTTTTGACAACAACAATCATTAAATATTTTTTTATAAAATATATAATAATGTTAAGTAAAAACTTCCTTAAACTCCCGTCAAATATATGCTATATGACTCCCCCTATCTTTTTGCTAATTATATTTTATACACTTCTCCCCCTTTGTCATCATTAAAAAATGGGTGAAATAGTTGTGTAATGAAATATATATATTTAGAATATTCCTATTCTAAAGTGATGAATATATTATTATTAATTATATACAAGGAGTTATGATATTGCTATGCTTAGTGATGAATTTTATATAATTATCATAGGTTACATATAGAGTGTTAACGGTTTATTTTTGTGTAGTTATATTCATTAAGTCATCAAAAATCATCAAAGAAATATTTTTTTCAAATATTTACACATGTACATAAGTATAAATACAATAATCATTAAAAACATAAAAATGCATACATAATTACAACAATTATATGAGTACATTATTTCAAGAAACATTAAAATACAAAACAATACAAGAAAATATAACAATAAATACTTTGTGAAAGTCATGGTTTTTGTAATGGAACATTTATTATTCGTCACTTGGACCAAAAATTCCTTCTACATATTTTTTTATTAATATTTGAGTTCTCCATGTCCATTTCCATGTCTTTATCATCGATTTCTTATATTTGGTCTTTTTAGGAATAGAAAAGTTTTGTTCCCTTAAGACATAACACATAAAGCATCGAAGTGATGCAAGATGCCTTTCACGTTCATGAATCATTTTTTTTTGATTCATTTCCAAATACTTTTGATTCCTCAAAATCACATGGAAAAATTTCTTAAAAGATTGTAACGTTTCCTCCATGTTGTCGCTTAAGTTCTCTTTATAAATACCTTTTCTTAAATCCATTTTTCTTTGAAAATAAGTTGGAAATTTTTTTAGAAAAGAAAATATGGTCATTTCTCAATGTTTAATTATGTATTTATAGAAGAGAAATTTAGTTAAACAATTGTTCCCTCTTTAAAAATAATTTAGATTTAAAATTTGAAAAGTAGTGTCGTATGTTGACAAATGGATTACATGTATGTCGACATAGACATATTTGTTCTTGAATTTTCTAAATTTCATTTTTGATCAAGTATTTTACTATTTTATAAATTTTACAGTAATTATTGGTTCTAGAAGATAAATTAGCATCTACTGTATATTAAAATTAATTTTTATTATATATACTGTAACCATTCATTAATAATATGTTATATTTTAATCATGTATATAATCAAATCTTATATACAAATGTACTAGTTATACAATGTAGAAATTTAAATATAAAACATAAGGTGGACAGACTTTGAATAATTACACTTTCTAATAGAAAAAACATTCGTACATACATAAAGAACTAACCTAGCGATGCTCCTTGATGATTGAAGATTTATGAATGCTACAATTTGGATAATGGAGACAAAAATTCCCTTTTTGTTCCATTAGCATTAAAAATCACTTCTCCAACACATCTAACTTCATTTTCATCGCCAACCTTCGTTTTTTACTTCCTCCTCGTCTTCTTCCTCTTCTTCTTTTTCAGATTCACTTCCCATGTTTGTTAAGTTTGGGTGATTCAAATATTTGCCAAAGAAGAAAAAAAGTTAGCTAATTGATCATATTAATCAATTGCGTTATATGTGGAAAGAAAAAGAGGAAAGTTATGTGTGATTGCTTTTGGAGAAAGGAAACTAATTTTAGCTAATCAATTAATTAGTCAAAGGATTTGTTATGTGAAGAAAAAAAAGAGTGTTGGTGGAGATTGATTCAAGTAAGGAAAATTATAGAAACTAAGATCACCATTATCCGTTTGCATAGAAATCAAATCATGAATATTTGCAAAGATTTCAAGATAATTGGACAATTAATTTTCTTAATCTCAAAGTAACTCCTTCATTAAGTCTATTTAAATAAATGAAGTTCATCTTCATATCTTCTTCTTTGGTAAACCATAATTTCTGACAGCAAATCAAAACAGGGGTTTTGAGAGCAAACAAGTCTTTGGATAAATTGATTATTCAATTTGTAATTATAGATTAGTCTTTCCACTTTGCTACCTAAAATTTTGTAATCTCTCTCTTGTATTATATAAAATAAAGAATAGTTGTTAGGTCCATGAACGTAGGCAATTTACCGAACCACGTTAAATCTTTGTGTTCTTTACTCTTTTATTTTTCTCTTTTTAGTGATTATTGTTATTAAATTAGTGGTTGATAATTAATCGACAAGCTAGATCCTTTTGGTTTCTTCTGCGCATACCTAACTTTTCCACATTGGTTTGGCATTAGTGCAAATTAATTAAAATTTTGTACAATAGATTGGTATCAGAGCTAGCTGTCTTGTTCTAGATTAGTTATCAATGGCAAATTCTTCTAGTATTAGTATGGATAATTATGACGTCACCAAATTTGCTAGAAAAGGAGTTTTTGGGACATGGAGGGCGAAGATTAATGATGATGTTCTTCAATAACAACTTCATTCATTTAGTGGAAGAGAAAAAAGCCAGAAGCATCTTGGAGGTAGAAGAGGTATGCATATGTCACACTTCATTGGTCTTAGAAGGGGTGTTTTCTGTTATTGTAATAAGAAATGACATCTAATACCAGATTGTCCAACTCTTAGAAAGAATAGAGAGAAGAAGGAGAAAAATTCGGTTTCAGCAGCAGTTAGATCAGATGTAGATAGAAATGATAGTGATACATCATTACTTTCAACTAGTATTTCACCTTTAAAGAGTAAAAATTGGGTGATTGATTCTGGAGTCTTTTGTCATATGATGCCAGATAGGAGCTGTTTTGCCAGTTATAGGAAGATTAATGACGAAGTAGCTTATGTGGAGAATAACACATCTTCTCATGTTGTGGACATTGGAAGTGTGAGGTTTAGGATGCATGATGGTGTTATTAGGACTATCACTTATGTTAGACATGTTATGTTGTTGCGTAGATGTGTGTTGTTAGTTGGAGCTTTGAGTAGACTTGGCATGAGGATAATAATAGATGGCAAGAAATTGAGAGTGGAGAAATGTTCCTTGGTAGTGATGAAAGGGGTGCGAGTTGATAATATTTATGTGCTTCATGGAAAGACAGTCTTGGAAGAGTTAGTAGTTTCTACCGATTCTAGTGTTTCAGATTCTACTCAGTTATGACATCTATGTTTAGGTCATGTTAATGACGAGAGTATTAAAGTACTAAAGAAGTGAGGGTTGATTGATGGTGATTCTCAGTTGAAGTCTAGCTATTGTGGAGATTTTATTTTTTGGAAAGAATAAGCATATCATATTTGATGTTGGGAGATCTAAGTTATAGAGTTTCTAGAGTACGTTCATTCTTATGTATGGGGACCCACCCCGGTTGCATCTTTTGGTGGAGCCAGTTACTTTGTCTTATTTGTGGATGATTTCTCACGCAAAGGTCCGGGTCTATTTCTTAAAGGCCAAAGACAAAATATTTGCTCAATTTTGTAAGTGGAAGACCTTGATAACAGTCGAGGAAGCGTTTGAAGGTTCTCAAAGTTGGAAATAATAGTGAATTTATGTCATAAGAATTCACTAACTATTATGGATCTGAGCATGTAGTTTGAGATTTTTCTATTTCTATTGAGTCACATTGTTATGGAGTGGCGGAGAGCATATGTTGGATATTATGGGAGAGAGCTATGACCTTGGAACAACTGTTGGCCTAGAAGAGGGATTTTGGGCAGAAGCGATATCTATGGCAGTATGCTCATCAACCATACACCTCCTATTGTCATAGATATGAAGATCCCAGAAGAAGTATGAAAAAGAGAGCTTGTTGATTATTCATTCCTTAAAGTGTTTGGTTGGTCAGCTTATTTAGAAGATGAAAGACACGATAAGTTGAAGCCTAAGGAAAGCAAACACATTTTGTTAGACTATAGAGAAGGAATGAAGAGGTATAAGTTGTGGTGTAAAACAACTGGGAGAATTGTAACTAGTAGGCATGCGATATTTGATGAGAGGTCTTTGTTGAAGGTGGAGCCTCTATCAAGTGATGACATTGGAAGGACATAAAATTGTCAAACACATTTGGGGTCATTATATTGTTTCTATTTCGAAGAGATCTTGGTATTTTCGATGATATCATAGTTGATGAGAAGATTGTAGAGATTCAGACTCTAGGTGGAGCTCAGTTGCAGGCAAGGCTTTTTAGTTCAGTTGGCCTTATTTGTGAGCATATTCGTGATGATGATTCTTCATCTTATGCTTTAAATGACGTGCAGCTTGTTGGTCGGTCTGTTGGTGTTGAATTAGGAAAGTCTAGCAAAATTCTTATGAAGAATATTGAAGTAGATAATATTGAGTATATCCTCACTCAAAATGGAATGGAGAAGGTGAAGTGACAGTTAAATCTCCATTGGTCTCTCAAAGTTTTGTATCTACATGTTCATCTCCTACATCAGATATGTTAAAGAATTTTGGTATTTTCTCGTATGCATTTTGTTTGTTGATGTGCGTACTATCTTTCTTATGCTTAGGAAAGATTCGGAAATTGTGTTTGGACCACAATGCCCAAACTTGTTCATCTTGAGTTGACGCCATGTGGCGTAGATCCAACAACTTGTTGGGATACGGTGATGAAGGGAGATTGTTATATTTGAATAAAAGTGGAGTGTTAAATTTGGATGATTCAAATATTTGCCAAAGAAGAAAATAATTTAGCTAATTGATCTTATCAATAAATTAGGTTATATATGGAAAGAATAAGAGGAAAGTTATGTGTGATTGCTTTTGGAGAAAGGAAACTAATTAATTATCTAATCAATTAATTAGTTAAAGGATTTGTTATATGAAGAAAGAAAAGATTGCTGATGAAGATTGATTCAAGCAAGGAAAATTATGAAAACCAAGATCACCATTATCCATTTGCATAGAAATCAAATCATGAATATTTGAAAAGATTTCAAGGTAATTAGACAATTATTTTTATTAATCTCCAAGTAACCCTTCATCGAGTCTATTTAAATAAAGGGAGTTAATCTTCATATTTGAGTCTGTGAGAGAGCATCCAACATTATCCTCTTTTTCAGTGAACCCTAATTTCCGCAGCTAAATCAAAATAGGGGTTTTGAGTGCAAACAAGCCTTTGGATAAATTGATTATTTAATTTGCAATTATATGTTAGTCTCCATCTTCCTATCTATAATTTTGTAAGGGACAATTTGGCTAAAGTCCCTATTAAGTTTCAAAATACACCAAACATCCTTTCCAAAAAAATTATGTAAATTAGGTCCCTAGAATTAAGTACTGAATAATTGCATACATTTATGCAATTACTCAGCAAATAATTGTAGACATTTATGCAATAATATCCAAAAATTTCCGTAATTATTCATCAAAAAATTACGGAAATTTCCGCAGTTATTCACCAAAAAAGTTGTGAAAATTTCCGCAATTATTTACTGAATAATTGCAGACATTTATGCAATTTTTGGATATAATTGCATAAATGTCTGCAATTATTGACTGAATAATTGCAAACTGTATGCAATTATTCAGTAACTTAATTCTAGGGACCTAATTTACAATCTTTTTTTGGGGAGGAGTTTTCGTGCATTAAGTTTGATTTTAAGGACTTGAGCCTAATATTCACATTTTGTAATCTCTCTCTTCTATTCTCTTTCTTCAGTAAAATAAAGAATAGTTGTTGGGTCCGTGGACGTAGGCAATTTGGCCGAACCACTTTAAATCTTTGTGTTCTCTACTCTTTTATTTTTCTTTGGTTGGTGATTATTGTTCATCAAACTAGCGGTGGATAACTAATTGACAAACTAGATCTTTTCGGTTGCTTCCGCGCATAAGCCTAACTATTCCACAACAGTTCGGCATTAGTGCAAATTAATTAAAATTTTGCACAAAAAAAAGGTTATGAATAACCAAATTTTCAAGTTCTTTCCCATCTATTATAGTGTGGTCCATTTGATTGTTCATGAAATGATTCTGAAGATTCCTACGGATCCCTTCATACCTTTCTTGTTCTTTCTTCATATCGTATTTGTTGCACTTCTATTTTAGTAAGCATGTTGATGACATGCTTCATTTCTTTCTTTATTTTCCCTAGTTTTGGGAATGTGAAATCACGAAAGGACGAATTTCTTTTCAATGGTTGTTTAGAAGAGTTTGAATCCATTAATGATGTGAATTTTTAATTTTTACAGAGAGAAAATGAGTGAAATTGAGTCTGGAAACGAAATAGTGCAGTAATATAGGTATTTTTAATTTTTAAATTTTAAATTAAGGAGGGAAATCGAAATCAACGGTCCATATGCCGACATACGAATTTTTTGTATGCCGACATATCCATTTTGCATGATATAATATGTTTTTTATTTTATTGAATACTACAAATATAAATATAATATATTTTAAAAAATAACCATACTCCTAATTTTCTTTTTTATTAAATAAAATTATTAGTAGCTTTGTTAGTATATTGACTGTTAAATTTATTGTTTTCTGAATTAATTATTAGTATAAGAAAATTAGAAGAGACATATTTAATATTTTAAAAGAAATTATTATTCTAAAAATTCTATTTACTAAACAAAGGTATTTCATGAATTTTTATTATTCAAGTTATGAATTTTTATTGTTTAATAACTTAAAAATACTTATTTTATAATATAGTTTCACCTTATTAGTAATTAATATCTGCATTATAATATTTTCAAGTTTTTCTTAAAATATGTAATTATTTATATATATTTATGTATATTTCATGATTTTATTATTTGTAAATTTGTATTTTATATTCATCTATATTATTTTCTATTTTGAAATAATTGTTTTTTGATTTATGTGAATTTTTGTATTAATTGTGAAGACTGTTAATCTGAAATACATTTTGCTATTTCAAACAAAATTTCTAAAAGAACTTTTAAAATGAAAACACATATTATCTATTTATAAAAGTCTATTTGCCTAAACTAGTGAATGCTATTGTAATAAATAAATAAACTAAAAAATTACCGACTTTTGAGTTACTCTTGGTTTCCTTCAGTGTTTGTGGCTTTTATTTTATAATCAACTAATGTATGTTCGTCTTCAGTTAGGAAGCATGGATTTGCATTTTCTATTTCTAAGTCATTGTGCTTGATATAGAGTCTAAAGCGTCCCATATTGCATTGTAAGCATGTTTCCTTTTTTTTATTTGAGGAGTCTAAATTGGGAGAGAACTTTGATTTCCTTTAATTTGAACAATTCCTTTGAAAAAGTCCAATTTTGTTGCATCCAAAGCATTTAACGGTATCTTCACTCCCTGATTTGTTTAGATTTCCATCAGTCCTTCTAAATTTGTTTCTTTTTTGATACTCCATGAATTATCTCAAATTCCTAGTTATATACACCATTTTCTCATCATCATTTGATCCTTCATCTCCATAAGTAGAATTAAATGCCAATGTTTTCTTCTCACCTAACCGACTTTCCTTTCTTCGCTGCAATTGAACTTCATATGACATTAAATTACCTATTAATTCCTCTGCTTTTATTATACCGATATCATTGGCTTCTTCTATAGCCAGAGTCTTCTGATCCTATTTACTTGTTAGTGAATTAAGAATTTTTCGGGCTTGGTCCTCTTTAGTATACTCTTTTCCTAATGAAATTAAAACATGTAATATGTCTTGAAATATTGAATACATGTCAGAAATAGATTCTTTTGAGTTCATTTTAAATAACTGAAATTGGTTAGTTAACATAGAAATCTTGATTTGTTTAACTTTACTAGTGCTTTCATGTGTAACTTACAGTGTTCTCCATATTTCATATCCAAACTTACACACATAAACTCTATGAAATTTATTTTTATCTAGCGAATAGAACAAGATATTCATGGCTTTTGAATTACTAAGTGTTTTTGCCTTTTGCTCATTTGTCCATTGAGCATATGTAGTCTTAGGTTCCCTATACTCATTTTCAGTAATATTCCAAATTTCAAAACCATTAGATTATAAATAAATTTTCATCCTACATGATCAATATGCATATTCACTACCATTAAACAGTGAGAGTCAAGCTGTTGATTGGCCT
This sequence comes from Allium fistulosum, assembly GCA_030737815.1. Taxonomy (NCBI): domain Eukaryota; kingdom Viridiplantae; phylum Streptophyta; class Magnoliopsida; order Asparagales; family Amaryllidaceae; genus Allium; species Allium fistulosum. The sequence continues at coordinate 989,047,688 of CM060903.1, forward strand.
TCCACAAAAGTGTTAAAAAGTGCGTTACTAGTGTTAGTAGCCATTAAAATTTTCAAAAATTAACTTACGAGTTTTTGTGTGCTCTGATACCAAATGTGATTGGGGAGATATGGTTTGATAACCTAATCCATGCTACAGCGGAATGGATCTTAAGGCTAATTTGCACTATAGGAGGATAAATAGTGTATATAAATGTTTTATCAATATACTTGTAGATTTTGAACTTTATCGCAGAGAATTCAAATATAAACAGATAGTATAATCACAAAACAATCAGATAACGGTAAGTAAATGCAATAAAGATAAAGAAGACATCACTATTTTTATACTAGTTTTGATTACCAATCAATCCCGTACCCTATACAAAATTTCACTAAACGGGTCTTAACTTTCAATCAGGTGGTGAGAACACCCTTTACACTTGACTTTGACTTAGGTGGCAAACACACTTACTAGAATTTGACTCGGGTAACCAGCACACCCTTTGGAATTTGGCTCAGATAACAAAACATTTATCCTATCTTTCACTCAGGAGACAGGATAACTCCCTTTATAGTCTCTTCTTAGCTTTATTTTTTGGGTGGTTAAGATCACCCATTTACAAGTAGTATTAGTGAACTACAAAAAATTGAATCTTTCGATTTCATTTTCAAATAGTTTGTTAATACAATCTCCTACAGACCTTCAGCAGTTAAATACATTTGAGTGGAGATCATAGAGTTAATGGTGTAGAATAGAAGTGAATCTTCTCTGATCTGTTATATGAATGTAGAGAGAGATTTGATTTAGAAATCGGCGGCACTTCGTTAAAATGCCAAAGAAAATGAGAGAGAAGTGAGAGTGAAAAGAATAGATAGAATTCTTATTTAAATTTTAAAATCAGAGCCTTCAAATAGATGTTGAAGATTGCATCCATTCGCGAAAAGATGGCGCCAAATATTGCTTCCTTTGAAATTTTAAAAAACATCTCAACGGTCTATATATCAACATATAAAAAATGATATATCGACATATACATATTTACTTATATATGTTCACAACCACTTGGAAAATGCTTTACACTATATTTCTTTATAAAAGGTCTATTAAAATAATTTTATAAATAAATTAAATCTTTATTCTTTTATAAAAACATGTTGAAAATAACTTTTGAAATTAAGATAATCAAAGATACGATACTACTCAAGTCTTTAACATTTATTCTAAGCCTCGGTAATACTGACAAATGTCTTGAGCACTTCGTGCCTTTTTTCTTGAATTCTTCAAAACTCAAGAATCTTTAGATATATCTTGATCAACTCATTATATCTTGATCTACTCTTGATTCATGTTGATCGATTCTTCAAACTTTCATTCAATCGACACTTGTCTAAACCTATTTAGTATTTCTGATATCCTGCACAATACGCTATATAACTCGAGAAAACATTAGCAACAATTTTTATATAGTTGTTGTCAAAATAAATACCTTGGATATTAACAATTCGTATAGGCTAGTATCTAGTAAGTGTTATCATGCTAATCCTTACAAATATAGATTATGGGTCTATTTGTATCCCACTCATCTTGCATGTGTGCATCAATATCGTATAATAGTCCATTATATTCCAAAATACTCCATTGATGTCTCGTGAACCGTCCAGATGATCATTGACAACATATATAAGCATGGGTGTAGAATTTGCATAAATTACACGAGGGAGAAAACATATAAATACATGGAAATTATGGACTAAATACCAATACAAATTTCGCTAATCATCATTGAAATCCTTCGACAAACCTTTATATTGAACCTTAGAAAGCACAATAAGAAACCATGCATTGCTCGAACAAACTTAGACTCAGTCGACAAGTCCCAAAGTTGTCGATCAACCATTTTGCTACTTGGTTGGCCAATACCTTCTACTAATCACAACTACATGCTTCCATTTATGGGTAGCTCCGTTCTCACACATCACTCATACAAATAGTGCACCCAATAAATCAATCACATGCACCTGAAACAACATTCTCTGCGGTGGGCGACACCCAAGTCAAAGTGTGTTGGATTAGGTGCATTACACTAGAAAAATGGGAAATTTTAATATTTTATTTTATCTTTGCACAAGATCGTGTCTAGAATATTATGAGTATTGTTGTTTCATATCAAATCATACTTAATATATTTAGTCATTTTGGTTTTTAGATTCAAACTAAAATTTATTTTTGCTAATTAATGTTGATAATATGATTTTGCTTTATAATGTCATGGACATAATATGTTCAGTTACATAAGACATAATATAGATGTGTGCATGTGTGCGTGCATGCACTATATATGTTTGTGTATGTGCACTTCTCTACCATGTGTGTGTGTCTACGGGTGCGGCGTAGCGGAAATGAGACTTGGATTCTGGTAAAAAGACACAGGTTCGATTCCTACCATGTGCCTTCCTATCCTATATAAATTTACCGGGGTGTATACAGGCTTGGATCAGCGGACGACTTTACTATACCCTTCTCAGGAGTTTACCGACCCGCCGGGTTCTCTTGGGTTTTCAAAATTTATTTGTGTGTGTGTAAGTGTGTGTGTGTGTGTGTGTGTGTGTGATATGTGTGTATGTTTGTGTGTGTGCACGCATATGCATGCACGAGTAATTACATGTAATATTCAACCTTACAATCAAACTAAAATATTTCCTTCTAGTCAAATACATGAAACCCAAACCTGATGGTTTATATACCAGTTCAAATCTAAGATTCCTTAAATTTATTATTCATTCATTTGGCATCCAATTTTAAAATAAATAATTATTTCTTATCATTGTGTTTGACCAAGAGTGAATATTATTTTCCCAAAAATAATAAATTGATTACTAACACATATTTAATAATTTATACAAGCCTTGACAAAAGCCAAGTACATATATACGTACATACACATCAACGCATATATATATATGTTTGTGTGTGTGTGTGATTTTGTTGTTTTATACTTTGTTAAAACAAATTATAACATGCAAATAATATACGATGATGTACAAATCACAATTATAACATGTAATTTATATGCAACGTAATAAATTATCATAAATAATTTCATTCAATAGTTAAAAATACAAACTTTAAAATTACTTATATATTGAATTTTTTTTATAACAAGAGTGATACTATATTCAAGCAGACCACTCATTATGATATCTCAATGGCTCGAACTCATGATCTCTAGAACCTTTGTCTAAAATGTCATACCTCTAACCATTTAAGCTAGAGGTCCTTGACTTATGCATTAAAAATTTATAAAGCTAATTAAAACACATGTGAATCATTTAAAGTATAAATTTTATCATCATAGTTAAAAGGTCAAATTATATGTGTGTTTGTGTAGACACACACACAAATACATACATACGTATGTATGTATGAATAATAAATCGGTTCGAATTAAGAGTTTCTTTTTTATTTATAACACACACACACACACATATGTCTATGTTTGAGAGAGAGAGAGAGTGCACGCACACAATTGTATATACGATAAATTAAACAAATCAGAAATAGGCACTATATTAGATGATTTTGTGAAAAATTATCATGTAGAGCTACCAACATCTTCTCTTCTAGAATATCTCCTTTGAGAGAGTTAAGAGTGTGCTCTATGGGAAATTATGTATTTTGTTATATACCTTAACCCTTTTCTGAGAATCTTGTTTGAAATAAAGCAATCCTTTTGTTTTCTATTGTATGCACTGTTATATTGTAATATAGAAAAATTATTTAACTGGTTGTAGTTGCAAATGTATTCATAACCATAAGTTTTGAATCGAACATTTAAAATATTTATTCTTAAATTGTTCCTAGTCAAGATATATCGAGCAAATGATATCAATACATCATTGGGACTAATGTATTTAATGCTCTTCATGCGATAGATGGTGAATTACTCTTGATCGTTGGAGACATTAAGATATCACATACCTGTGGTTGTTTGAAACAACTACAAAATAACTCAATGAGAGTCTTATATATGTTAATACAAATAAGTCAAAACACAAGATCTCATGTAATGATATGCAATGGTTTTCAGACTTAAGAGTACCATTGATCTTAAGTATCTAGATTGTACTTTAATCATGGTTAATCATATGACATCACTATCACGTTACAACACTATCATGTTCCAACAATAATTAAGTACAGTTGAACTACTTGAAGTGAAAAACTACTTAAGAGATGATTTGTCTCCATCATTATCAAAAGGTTGGTATCACCTAATTGGTAGTCAACTTAAAGTCAAAATCTTTGGCCAAAGTAAATCGGTTAATCGATAAATATTATTGGATTGAACCTAGGGTTTAAAGTAGCGTTAAGTAATTAACTACATATATTATTGGGGTTTTTGACCTTTGATCGAAATTTAGATATATTAGTGATATAGTGACGGTTCAAAAAAAAATGCAAAATATCATTGCTTAAGGTGTAACTTAGTAAAGATTAGAAATTGGATTTTGCATAAATGATTTGTAAGGAGCTGAAATTATGCCTGATACTGTACCGATGCAAAGTCCATACCGACTTTAATATTTAAGTTGTTTAAATATTACTAAGGATCGAGTTCACACCATAGAGTCAACACAACAGTTTTGATAGCAATTTCCCAAATTTAAGTTGTTTAAATTAATTTGTAAACTATAGGCTAATAGTAAAAATTAGTATAAATGTTGTATTAGTTGTTTATGGCTTTTAATTACTTACTAAAGCCCCCTATATTAATTAAAATAATAAATAGTTGTTATATATTAATTTAGTTATTATATGGGCCGAAATAAGTATTTATTTGATTATAATATGTGATATTAATTGGGTTCAACAATATGGAATGATCCACGTATGTGTGGCAGACCATATCATAGAGGAATGGAGGTTTGAATCTTTGTATTTGATTGGATGAGAACAAAAGAGGAGACACCTTTGGTATTTTGTGACTATAAATACCACTTTCTTTTCTCATTTTAAAACACATAATCAAACTCAAACCCTAAAACCCTATTAACAACAAGTTGGAGCCTATAGCTAAGATTTACACACAAGCTAGGAGAAAGAAGGAACCATACCTCAAAATGAAATGTTATAATTATGATGTAAACAATCAATCGGATCTAGAGGTAAAACTTTTCATTTAAATTCAAATTACACACACACACACATATATATATGTATACGTATATATGTGTATGTGTGCATGGGTGCGTGTGTACATTTATTTTTATTTTCGATCTTAAAAATAATTTTGAATTAAATTAAAATTTTAATATGTATGCATTATATATATACAATTATTTTGCATACAAATTTTTGGTCAATACACCTACACACACATATATACATACATACATGTTCCTAATTATATATATACACAAATTATAATTTTATATGTAGATATATATATTTATTAATAGAGTTTGATACAAAATTTAAAAAAATTCCGACAAAAAAGGAATTTTTTTTGGGTTTAAATATACATACACACACATATATGTATGTATGTATGTATGTATATTTAATATATGAATTTAAAATTTAAACCCAAAACCCAATTTCTTTATGCATGATCGAACGTAATATTATATAATATATATTTTTTCAAAAACCATATTAGACACACACACACAGATATATATATATATATATGATTTAATATAGTAATCATTTTGTATACATCATATTTTTAGGTATACATTTTATTTAAATGGGGACCAAATTTTGGAATCCCAAATTCATTTCTTCTACTCTAATTTCTTAGCTACAATTAAATCCTCTTAAAACCCTAAATCAAATTGGGGATAAAACTCTATTAATTGTAACTCATTTTGGATTATTAAAAAAGGAGAGATGGCTAGTTCATTAAGGATTTTTATGAGGAGGAAGGTCATTTAGATCATTACCTAGTCTAATGATCCATTGCACATGATTCTAACCTATTCACTTAACTTCCTTTTGTGTATGTAATGCATAGGATCGACTTAGGTATATACAGTCGAAACACATCATCATCGAAATCAATAGTAGACAATGAAAAATAAGAATGATGATGGGGTTTCGACCTTGGTGAATTTTCGAAATTGGGGAGTATCCATGTCGATCTTATACAGGGAAAACAAAGTGAAGCTTAGGCAGTTACAAGCTGGACCTGTTTCGAAAGTGTGGAACCCCTCTCGACTCAAACGAAAAGGGGGTTTCGAAGGGATCCCAGTTTATAATTGACTAACTATTGATTAGAGAGGAACTCGTTCGAAAGGGGTTTATCCCCAGCTACATCTGCAGCCCTTTCGAAAGGGTTCTACCACAAAAGCGACGAAACCATGAGGTCGAGAGCAGCTGTGTCATATTAGTGAAGCATGCATCCCTATCGAAATAATCGAAATGGCTAGAACAAACCTTTCGACATGATCGAAAAGGATGAAAAGCCAAAATTATTAGTTACTTCCAACCCACTCAAAGGAAAGGTTCCGAACAGTATGCTACTTCCTTAACCTGCATTCCTGAGCTAACTCCTTAAACCCTTTCGACTAAGTCAACTTGGTCGAAAGGTAGAGCTAACTCCTTAAACCCTTTCGATTAAGCTAAATTGGTCGAAAGGTAGAGCTATCTCCTAAAACCCTTTCAACTAAGTCAACCTGGTCGAAAGGTAGGTTTCGAAGGAAGAGGTCTTTTCAACAACTTAGTTTCGTTTTAGCTCAATTACCTTTCACATAGCATTGGGGATGTTGACGAGTTTTCTTGTCAACACGTAGATTTGTTTGTATCTATAATTATAGATTATATTTAAAATAATTTTGACCAACTCAAAATAGTTTGAAATTATTATCTTATAAAATCCTATGTTAATTTAAAATTTAAAAATAGATTTGATCTAGACAAATATCTATTTTAAAATTTAAATTTCAAATGATACATACAAACACACACACACACATACATAATACATACGTATATTTTATTTGAAATATATATACGCATATGTTTTACATTATAAGTTTATGTGTATGTATATTATATATATATATTCGTGTGTGTGTGTGTCTATGTATGTATGTTTGTAAATTATTAATTAGTAAATTAATTCTCCATTGAAAAGTTTTTAAATAAATTACATATATATATATATATATCTGTACATATTTGATGCTGAATATTTATTTGTTAATTTATTTTTATAATATATACGTTAGTTTATTTAAAATAATTTAAAATTTATACAATATTAATAATTATTACAGGAAAATATTTTTTTAAATCCAGGAATGCATATATTTATAGGTTTGTTTTAAATAATTTAATATATATATATATATGTGTGTGTGTGTGTGTTATATACCTATAATATCTATAATTACATATTTTACATTATATAATTATTAAAGCTATTTAAAAAATGATTCCAAATTTTAGAAAAATATACATTTAAATATTCATTATATAGTCGAAAATAATATAGGTATTTTAATAATGTTTTCATCTTTTTTTATTAAATCAATTTGGATATATATACATAAGATTGGACAATAAAAGGTATATCCAAATTCGTTATAATTATATGAATCTAAGCAGCATGAATATGATGAACAACATATACAACAACAATATTACCATTGAATGTGGAATATTACCAAAATAAAAGTATGTGATATGCACTTTGATTGAAGAACCAACTCCTAGATCTAATGGAACTACCTCAAGAAATTGTAGCAGACTAGAGATGAATATCACTCTTTGTTTTAAATGATTATATATGAATTTTATTTTGGGAATTTGACGGTTATAAGCCTTGGAATTTTCGGTTGGTATGGAGTAGAGAAGGAGGCACAAATGAATGAGAGTGAAGGGTTTAAATAGGCATTTAGTGGAGCAAAAAGTGGAGATCTAATCTCCTTTGTTTACTCAATCTTTTCTACTAATTCAAATCAATATTTGAACATTTAAAACTCCACCTTCTTCTCCTATGGACGGCTAATATATGAGGCTTTATGGGCCTTTAGAATTTCTAAACCCATTTTATAATCAAATTATTTTGCATAAGCAATCCAATTTTATAGTGGTCATTCCACTTATATATATGTATGTACACACACATACACACATAGGTATGAGGCATAAATGCTTCAGCAACTACATGGACACACTTCAGACCAGGAGCGAGGGAACATTATCTCTACTACTAAATGGTACATACAACTAACCCTCCTCATTAGAGGATAAGTAACTCTCTACCTCACTAAAAACGAGTAAAAAGTCTCTAAATAACTTAGCGATGTTGGGAAAATATCTTGTTAACTCCTCAGAGAAAATAAATTCCCTATCCCAACTTTCATCTTCCAATGTTTCATTATGGAGAAGGCCATACTCACCCTCAACATGAGATCCAGTGATTCCCGAATACACGATATAATAATGACCTTTGCTCCCAATCAACATCAGCTACAAACTTAATATAAGTGTCATCGGTAGGATTGCACCTGAACTATGTTGCTTCAAAAACCTAGGTCTTTTCATTCGAATTCCAGGATATAGGAACAGGAGCAGGCTTCCTAACCTTAGTCCCTGTTGTTTAAATCATAGGAGAGGATTTGGGAATCCACTTTTGTTTCGCTGCCTTTGGCGATAGATTTTAGAAGGAATTGGAATTTTGATGTTTTCTTTTGCTACCGGGATGATAGGAGGAGAGGTAGGAGCATGCTTACAAGCCAAAGCGAGATGATCAAAAGAAGAACATGTAGCACAAATAGGAGGCTTCCATTTGTATTAAACATCCATGAGGGTAACTTGCCTCTTAAGTGGCTCAACTGGCAACATAGATGGTAGCAGAAGGTCTAGTTTGACTTCAATCAATGCTCTAAAATAAATATTCGGTCTCTCTTAATTATAGCCATATCAAAACATACTAAATCACCCAACAAATTTTCCAACCAGTCAGCACTTATAAGAGATTGCAATACTATATGGATTTTTGAAAACTACATAGAAACTAGAATAGAGAGCGCCCGCTCTCTAGCTGCATCAATCGATGGGATTCACTAAGTAGCACTAAAAGGTTTTCCTTGAATAATGACTAGTTCTGCCTTAGGAGTGCGATGCTTAGCATCCAAACATGAAAACTCGAAGAAGAACATTAAGTTATCACTATGCATATCCTATTGCATAATGACTTTGCCTTTGAGCTTCCAAACTTTCATGGGTTATACTTAACAGTAGAGAATGGCGGGTTCTCATTCAAAAAGATACCTACAAGTTGATCATGCCAAAAAGATGTTCCTGCCTCAATAACATCCAATGAGGGAATGTTGATCCCATTTACATAATTTGTTTTGAACTTCCTAAGGGTGTACTTACCTGCATTTCTAGGCTTATTTGTGAATAATAACAACCAATTCATAATAGGATGGATATGAGAAAACTTAGGGGACTTATATTGCTCTTGAAATTGAACTTCAAGAGAAGCACAGCGAAGGCCAGCCGTAAGGATATTGGTAGCATTAGTAGTAGGCTGAAGCAAAATTGGTTGCACAATATCATTATTTTCACAAACAAGGTGATTAAATGGCTGCTAAATAACTGCTGTATGAGTTTATCAAGAATTACACTTGGAATGAGTGGAAATCTAGGGCTTTGAAGTGTTTGTTACGGCCGCATTTTCATAAGTAGAAATTGAATCACAAGCAACTAAATTGAAAATCATACCAGAATCATGAACCTCATTAATCGATTGTCGGGTTGACATCAAATCCATCTCAGTTTGTAGACAGTATTCGCAAAGACTCCAGAAGCAACGATAAAGTTTGAACACAAGGTCAACACAGTTGGAAATACGAGTGTATGACTATAGTGAATCATTGAAAATTCAAGTATACTGGCAGCGTCATCTTTAAAATAGACTTTCCCTTTTTTAGGACTCGGCTTCCAGATTTGGGACAAAGAGAGAGTGCAAGAAGGCTTGAGGAGGAGCAAGGGAGGTGGTTGACAATTGACTGAAAGAGAGTGGAGGCATGGAAGGATGCAGGGGAAATTAAGATTCAGGTTAAAAGAGAAGAGGGGATAGTGTTGTCATCATTTTTAATTTTTTAAGCATAATTTAGCACATTTTGATGATTAATTTATTTTAAATCAAATTAAATGTTTGCCGATATAGTATGTTGATAATTACATATATAACTTTTATATATGCACTCGATTAACCACTAATGGCACCTAAAATTAAGTTTAATGATTAATATTTCATAAATATTAATTATTTTACACTAATTATAAATTAATTAAATTGTGTGGTATTTCGAAATATTCAAATTACAGTTCTACGAACAAAGCTGTAAATTCAGTTAATGATTAATAGTAAACAATTCGAATATTAACATTCACACGTCATCTTAGTTAACTGTGTGAAAGTTTGGCTGAATTTATTGCTTACACAGTTTTCGATAAAATCCAATTTTACTAAGTTAAGAGGTACCTAGTAGTAACGATTATTTACACCAGTTCTCTCCATCAAAACTCCATCACTTTAAGACTTATGGAATTTGACTTTGGTCAAAATTCCAATATCATTCACATTCAACTTGTTTAATCTGAACACAAAGTCCTTAGTTTAATAATAACAATTTACTACTTTGGCTGGAGATTTTGACTTTGAGTTGACTACGGTTGACTGTGAAAATAAACTCATATAACCAAGGAGATGAATTTTCTTTGGAATAGTGTTTCATTTCCATTGCTTTAACTCAAACCCAACTATAGTCCTTCGATGGACATCATGTCATGATTTAACTATAACCAAGTAGAGTGTCTACATTGAATTTCAATAGTATTATCAAGTGGGGAGAAGTATCCAATATAGTCACTACGAGAAACTTTGCTTCATCTTAGTTATATTAACCAACATAAAACTCTCAAGTGAGTCATTTCATAGTTATCCAATAACTATTAGTACATAACCCTTTGGTGCCACAAATAACCATGAGTAATACTGTCCAACATTTGAAAAGCGTTACTACTCTAGTCTCAACGGATGTATCGATTCAGTCTCGATATATCTTAACCAGAAATATTTAAAACGATGTGTTTATTTAATTGTGATAAATTTCTCATAATTACAACACATTCTAACTACTATAAAAAAACACACCATTTACGGATTTTCTATTTATTATACTACATTAGATAATTAATTAACATAACACAATATGATAAGTATACAATAGAAAGAAAAACACATTTTATTTCGAATGAGATTTTATTACACAGTTAATAACTTACAAAAAATTATAAAATTGCCCATAGTGCATACCCTAGCTCTATCAACTCCCACTTATATTTAGGGTCAATTATGGAATCTCAAACCGATCTCTTCGACCAATTTGGAGAGAACTGACCGAGCTAGTCCCTTCGTGGATGGATCTATTATGTTGTCCTTGGTATCTACTATATTAATCACTACTTCTTTCTTAGCTATGAATTCTCTAATAATGTGGAACTTATAAAGAATGTGCCTTGATTTCTTGTGAGGTCTTGATTCCTTTGCGATCTGCTATGCAACATTGTTGTCAAAACCCAATTTTATTAGATTTTTAATGTTCAGAATCACTTCAAGGTCAACCACAAATTTGTGCATTCAAACTGCTTCTTTAATTGCTTAGTTAAGGGCGATTTATTTGGCCTCCATCATTAAATCTGTAACACCCCGAAAATTGAACGATGATTAATTAAAGAGAATTAATAAACAATTACTAATGCCCAAATTTTTTTTGCAAACATCATAACTTGACTATGAAATTTGCACCATTGTGTTCATGGCAATTTTCTAATCAATTTTAATATATAAAATTTTATGATCGAAGTTCTAACGAAAAAATTATTAACGTTTAAAGTTTTCGGATCGAAAACAATCAAAAACCAATTAAGGAAGTAAATGTTAATAGCTTAACATTAAAGTGGACACTAAATATAAATGTTACCATTAAAGAAAAAGGGTGTGGTAAATCTAATTAAATCAGCATTGAAAAGGAATTAAATAAAAATTTATGGGGGTGATGGTAATGGATATTAATGTTTAAAAATAAAGGAGGCAATAAATACTATCAGCTTAGCGTTTAAGCAATCGTTAAATATACGTGTAAATTAATAACATTCAATCAAATAAATTTAATTATGCAAGCATGGAAGAAAATAGATAAATTGAATGCAAAAGGAAATAAATTGTAATTAACGGTAAACCAATACTTTATTTCCAAGTAATGTTAAAACTAACGTTAATGCTAATCTCTAATGGAATAAAATTGGTTGCAGTAGGAAATAAAAGGAACAAAATAAAACTTAGCGTATATACGAGCGATCAATCGACCCCTTATTGGGACCGGTCGACTACTAGCGGTCGATCGGTAGGGGTATAGCAGGTGACATGTGACTATTATGCCAGGGAAAATAAACCCAGGCCTAATGGTCTAGATTTAATAAATTAAAATCTAACTGATGGAATTCATTCGTACGCTTATAAACATAGGTCTAACCCTTCACTATTCTTCTTATATGTTCTAAATCAAAGAGTGAAGGTCTTCCATTTTCTTTTCTCCACAAATTCTAGGAAATATAGAAATTATAAAATAATATATTATATTTATGTGTGGAGAATAGGGAAAAATAAAAGAGAAGAAGAATAAAGGGGTGGATCGATTCTATGGAGAAAAGGTAAATTATAAACCTAAATCTAAATCTACGTTTAATTCAAATCTCTTTTCAGATCAATAATTCTAATAGGTATGTATATGTTTAATACATACTTGATAGAAGAAAAGAGAGTCAAATAAGAAGAATGACTTTATATATGGAGATTTGGAAGCTTAGAGGTGAATGATAAATTATATATTTTTATGCAATATTGGACTTATATCATTGTAAATATGTTCCTTATATGCTTGAATATAATGTTGCAGTTGTAGGCTTAAAATATATACATGTAATGAATTTGAAAACCTTGCCTACATGTTATGTGAATTTTTAATTTTGATTAAATATTACATATACTTGAATATGGAAAAAAGGGGTGAAAGTAGTCTCTAAATTAATGAGATTGTATAGTAATTCTAGGTTTGTTGGTTAAGTTATACATGTTAGTAAACATGAATTATTAAGTTATTGTAATTTGGATTAGGATTTAAGTAGTATTTTAATTCATTAGAATGAAGTGTGTTGCAATATAAATTTCTATAAATTATCCAGTTTTATAAATATGAATAAAAGCGTATCGTTTGAAATAATAAGGACTATGCCTAAAAGAACGAGATGTATAAAATATGGATGTTTACCGTATTTTGTACCGTCTATTTCAACAAAAATAGAAAAGATAATTTCTTGTAATTCCAAATGTAACACAAGTTCTCTTTTAGATAATTTATGTAAAATTACAGTGTTAACGTTTTCTTTGAAAAGATGTAATTCCAACGTATTAAATTGTAGAAATCCTTAAGTATGAAATAAAGTATTGTAAGTAGAGGTAATAACAATAATTCAATTATGAATTTAATATATGCGACAAGTTAGTAATGTACAAATAAGCGATCAAATATATGTAAAGCAATGAAATTCGTAATTAGGAAGATTTAATAATCAAAGAAATGTAGTTAACATTTAAAAAGGGACAGCAAGTTATATTTAATAAGTTAAGTGGAAGTTAAGCAATAAAAGATATTTAATCTATTAAAATTAGATGTAAGCAGTGAATGACATTTAAACAGCGTAAATGAAATAAGAAGTAAGTAATGTATAAGTAACTGGATATTAACAGTTAAACATAAAAGGCATAGTAAATATATATATATATATATATATATATAAAGCCTCAAGTATGTATTTTTGGTGGGTTGAATTATTGAATCTAGTCAATTTAGTTAATAGCTTAGATTAATTAAAATGACTTAGTCATTAATAGAGGTTGGAATGCGAGGTTGGTAGTGTTACACAACAGAAGTCTGCCCACCGCAAGGGGCTACTAGCAGTTGTGTATACATTATACTGATGTAACAACCCGAGATTTGCATTACCAATTAATAAATAAAGGTTATGATTTTTATTTATTTTAATGAAGCATAAAAGGATTTGGAATAACAAAAATTTATTTGAAAAAGGCTATTTTAATTAAATGGGAAATATGGGATTTTAAAATGAGGATAAAATGTTATTTTTGGAAAGTTAAATATTTTAAGAGAGATTTTAAAACGGGTTTGGATAAGGAAAATGAGTTTTATAAACATATATGAACACTTAGACTAATTTTTGGAAACATGTAAATAACTCTCTTCTTATTGGGTTACTAAACCTAGCCCAATAACCCACCCTAAACCTCCTCTATAAATTATCTCAAACTCTCCTAACCTCATTCATTCATCCCTAATCAAAACCCTAATCATTTCCTAAAGCTTTCTTAACAAAAATGGCCTCTATCTTTATCTTCTTCTAGTTTTAGCTTATGCAAGTCATTCTATGCAAAGGTAATGCAAATACCCACCTCAAATCCGTTTTTATATCTCTCTAATTTCTGAAATTTAATGTGTAACACATGTTTTATGTGTTTTTTTGATCTTATAGCCTTCTAATCATCTTTTGCTAACTTGGGTTGATGCTATAGTAGTCTTTGTTGCTTTCTAGAGAGGTATATTGCTAAAAACCTCTTCTAATATGTGTTTAATCATCTTTTGATTTCGGTAATCAGTTAATAACACATGTTTTATTATGTAACATATGAATCATAGCTCTTTGATCATCTTTGCTTTCATTTTGGGGTGTGCACATAAGGTACTTGTAATATATGCTAACTGAAATTATAATTAGTTTATTGCTGTTAGAAATTAGGCATATCTCATTCATCTTAAATCGGAATTAAGATTTTCTTGATGTTCTGGAATGCTTATTCTATAGCCTATAACTTTTATGTTTTGTACTTTGCCTAATTTTGAGGTTTGAATGGTCGAAATCACGTTTGTTTGCCGCTGATCTGACAACAAACTACAGGGTTGAGAAAATAAAAACCTGAAATTGATTTGGCCATAAGTTACTCGTTTCTTATCCAAATCTAATAATTTTGGATGTTCTGGAAAGCTTAGATTTAGGGCTAAAAGTTTCATGTTTTGAGTTTCATGAAATTTCGAAGTTAATTTCATCAAAACTGTGCATTCTTACCACTATCCCGAGAGCACAACGACAGTGATATAGAATTTAGATCTGAGAATTGTTTTAGTCATAGAATTTTCATCCCCGATCGGAATTTGATGATCTTGGTCATTCCGGAAAGCATAGAAACTAAGATACAACTTTTATTTTATTCATCTTGTCAGAATTGGAAGTTTACTATGCCAAAATTATGGTTTTTCATCTCTGGTCTGTTAGTGCATAGCTACAGGCCTTAGTCTCTTTGCTCCCGTTGTTTTCAGCGTAGAACCTCGACTTTGCGACGCCATACCGGGCTCGTCCTTTGTCGGATTTCATTGTTTTTGGTCTCGTTAAAAATATGAGGTCGAGATCTTCAACCATGCAAAGTTTGGTTTAGATCTGAGTGCATTAGATACTTTGTTTCTATTGCCGAAGTAGCACCCAGAAATTGTTTTACAATAGTGATCATTTTCAGTTATCGTCGGACCAACTTTGAAACATTGTTATTTCTTCGTTTTAAGTCAGAACCGAACGATTCTTGTTGCATATCAAAGTAGGAGTACTTTTCTACGCTCCTGCATATTTTTATCAAGATCTGAGTTCATGTGACCCTTCGCCCATGTCGTCGAAGTGGGACCTTTGCACTGTTTTGACACAGTATAGTTTTGTGATTTTTATCCGACTTTGAGATGACGCCGTTTCTTCGTTTCAAGTCGGAATCGAGTAATTCTTTTTGCGTTCTGAAGTAGGAATGTTGGACTACGTTCCTAAAAAATTTTCATGCCATTCGGATTCAGTTTGATGGTCCGAATAATTTTCCGAACTTGGGTTCGCGTCAGTTTTGGACTATTTTCCAACACTTGGAATATTTTCAGTGATTTTCTGGTTTTATCGATTTCTTTGAGATTTGTCTCTAGATTTCATACATGGGCCTTATAAAAAAGTTTTAAAAGGATTTTTCACTCCGAAATGGCTTTCAAAATTATTATATAATATTATTTTTAATTAGTAAACTATTTACTCCATAATAGGAGAGTTTTCAAAAGCCGTTTTAAAGTGTTCTCAAAATCAATTATAAATCCATTTCAAACCATTATTTTCTATAATAAAAATCTCACACTCACTTTTAGCACGTCGAGCGAAGTGGAAAGGTACTTAAATGGTTAGGAAATCTCCGGCCTATGGAACCGTGTGTATTTTCTTTCCGGTTAATCCCCGACCTATTCGATTGATCGTTTTGACCTTTGGGTCTAGTTTACCGATGATACGAGGTGGACTTTTTATTGTTTGGAATGTGAGCTTGCTATTGGTTAGTAAACCGTTTAGTGCGAACGTGGGGTATGGGACTCATTGTTAACACTTTACGGGTTCCTCTCCAAGAAGTTTGTGACACATTAGCCTCTAGGCAGCCAGTACTGGACCTCTGGGTCACCACGCCTCTGGGCAACCGTCTCTGGACACCTGTTCTATGGAGAAGTTACTTTTTCGGCGTGTGCCTCTGGGCCTTTATCCTTCTGGGAAGGATCTCACCGTCTCACGCGTTCCGCATCTGTTCGAGTGATCGATCACAACTCTACAGTACTTGGCAATAACGACTACGGTCGGTGCACGTGCTATACTTGTATTATCTGATGATTTTTATATCCATTCGAGTACCGCCATTCGGTGCTGGTTCTATGGAACCATACGATGTAAGTGCGATTACCTTGTGGATTCACAGTGTCTTTGGACACTGCTTTTCAGTGTTTGATTTCATTGACTTTTCAGTATATCCCCATTGCTCTTTGGAGCATCGATCTTTGCTTGGGCATTGATTACAGACTCTGGTCACTCTTGGGATTATTGCCTATGGGCAACTTTATATAGCTTTGGCTACGCCGATGATATGAGGCGATTTTATTTATTCAACACTTTGGTGCTGATATTCTCTTTGGAGATTTTTACTGTTGATTGATGATTAGGGACCGTCATTATATTCATGTGGTCCAAAATACTCTTCTCTTAGGAAAAGTACTATTTTATTTATGTACCGCATTATTATATATCTTTGTTATTACTGATTGTTTAGCTAGCCTGACTCAAGTGTTTTCGCTCGGGTCAGACCGAGTTGTTTCAGGTTAGGTCTCTGGACTTAGCTTCTGTGCTTCCGCTTGGACATTATCTGCTATGCTGATAGATAGCACTTTTATTTGTCCACTATTCCGCTACTCTGTTATTATTCAGACTTTGATATGTACATATTTTTGACTCACATGTGTGGGCAGTGGCTTTGTACCCACTTATAGTATTTGGATCTGTATTGACGATGTATTGTTCTGAGACTCTGTGCTATTATGTGATACTGTTCTGTGATGCTATTTCATTATGTTATTATGCTTTGTCCTGATAGATCTTTAGCCATTTATAATTTCGTTATATGTATTTACCGAGTATGTCGAACCACCTGATTGAGAAAAATTTAAATAGATTCCACCTTTCGACGTATTCGGTAGATAGTTATAGCTTGATTACAAATGGTCGCTTCCACTATACTCTATTCTCCGCTTTAACAGACAGTATTACTCCCGTAATACACTTTGTTACAGTGGGTCTCAGAGTGGGGCGTTACAGTTTGGTATCAGAGCCTGGTTTCAGGAATAAGCATAATAAACACAGAACAGATACACTTAGTACAATACATTTTAATTAGATCCGAATTAAATCAAATCCCTTCCTTATGTTTATTGATAGATAAGTTAGGAATGTGTATAGGAATCCGTTATATTCCGTAGTATTCCTTAATTAATTATCTATCATTGAATCATGTCTAACTCTAATTCCCGTTTGACTTTCAGTATGTCTGGAAGGGGAAGAGGGAGAACCACACGTCAGACCAATGTTGCTGGGTAGTCCAGCAACACTCATCCAGAGGGCGTGTTCATGACCACCGACCAGATCATGGAGCTGGTTCGGAATTCCCAGTCTCATTCTCAGTCTCCAGCCCCAGTTGCTGATGCTCCACGCAAGTCTGCTTTTGCGCGTCTCTACAGTGATTTTACCCATCTCGGAGTGAAGCCGTTCAGTGGCTCCGAGAATGTCTTAGAGGTCCAGGCTTGGATTCGGATATGCGAGCGCATTTTCACTCGTATGGATATCCCGGATCATGACCGTGTTCTTATTGCTTCCAGTCAGCTTCAGAGTCGTGCCCTGGATTGGTACGAACTCCTTATTGCCGAGATCGATGAGACCAAACTTACTTGGGATCAGTTTCATGAGAGATTTGAGCTCAAATTCATCCCAGAGTTAGAGAAGAACTCCCTTGCTCACCGCTTTCTCGATCTCAAGCAGGGGAAGTGATGAACGTATTTTTTCTGCATTTTAAACCGTTTGTTTCATATATTTTTATTTTAATAAAGCGGTATTATACGGGTATTTTATTGTGGTTTTGCAGATTATAGATTCCGAAGTGCAACGTTGAAATTAATCGGTTGTGCCATCCATTGGTTCAAATGACACGCAGAAAAGAGTGCAACATTTTGAGCACCAAATAAATCAAGCAATAAGACATGTATATTTCGGCGTAATGAGTCAGTTCACGTTTTCACTTCAGCATATGGGTGCAAGCAACATAGGGAACAAATCATATATATCTCAAATTACTCCCATTTCCAACTTAATAAAGCAAGTCACGTGCTCAAACTCAAAGCATGAAACAAATTTAATTAATTCAAGCAAGTTGGGACCAACCATGTTCAACATATATTTTCTTCAATCAATGACGTGGCAAAGCATGCACAAACTTTGATTTAGTAAATATTGGCTGCATATTCTCAAAGTAGCAAACATCAATTCAAAGCAATATGGACCAATTCAAGCAATGGCCACGTGGCCACATTATTTTCTTTCATCAATTGAAGCTTGAATAGATCAGTACGTATATTTCGGCAGAGCAAGTGATGTGGACCCATTCTTTTGTGAAAAGTTGGACTGATATTTTCAAAGGAAAATTCTATAAATACAGAAGAGATAACAACCAGAGGATATCATCATTTCCCAACACTTCTTTCTTCTAGTTTAATTTATTTTTCAGCATTGTTATTTATTTCTTCAGAGAATGGACAGAATTGTTAATTAGTTTTAGCAGTCCTTTTATTCTGGTTTTAGTTATTTGTCAGTACTCTTTTCATTTCAGTAATTTAAATTCAGTTCGTTGGATTTTCAATTATTCACTCTGCTTATTTCCCTTCCGTACTTTTTATTTTTTTTACTCTGAATTCTACAATAAATTTTGTTGATTAGTTTCAGTGAAATTTGGAATCTCAGGGTGATTGCTTTTATTATTGTTTTTATCCGCTCAAAACCATCATCGAATTTGTTTAACACGCCTAAGAATTAAAAATGGATTTCAAACATTTTAAAATACAATTCCCTGTGTTCGACCTGCATACTACATATCTGTGCGCTTGCAGAATTTATTAAAATTTGTGTTTTTCTAATCAATAGAAAAGTTGCAACAAGCAGGGGAAGTCCTCTTATCCGACTATGTATCTTCCTTCGAGGCCCTGTCCAAGTACGGCCTTGAGTTTATTGCTACTCCTTATAAGAGAAACCTCAAATTTGTTGAGGGCTTGAAGAAATATCTGAAGAGGCAGCTTATGCTACAGCTTGAGCTCTCATTCGAGAAGCTAGTCGATGCAGCTCTACATCTTGAGTCAGTCGAGATGGAGCATAGTGATGATGGTGGTGTGGGTTACGCAAACCCCACCAAGAAGAGGTTTCCTCCTGGCAAGTCTGGCTCTTCTTTTCAGCACAAGAAGAAGAAGACTGGCAGTTCCACCGTTCAGACTTAGCCTTAGACTCGTCCTCAGTCCCAGACTCCTGCTCAGCCTAGTGGGACACGTCCTCCGAAGAAATGCTTCAACTGCGGTTCTCCAGATCACTTTATTCGAGAGTGTCCCAAACCTCTCTATTGCACCTTCTGCAAGAAGAAGGGACATAGGATCTCCGCTTGTCCTATTGCTCCAGCTAGTGCCAAGCCTGGCAGGCTTAATGCTGCCAAGGCTCCTACCACTTCTGCTCAGCCTAAAGGTACACGTCCTTCCATTCTTAAAGGCTCTATTTTATTTCATGGTAGATCTATTAGAGTTCTTTTTGATACGGGTGCCTCTCACTCATTCGTATCAAAGGAACTAGTTGATACTTTATCTTTGGATGTTACTTGTTTGGTTTCTTCACTAAGGATTGTGAATCCCATCGGCGGATCCACGACCCTTAGCTTGCTTTGTGAGGATATAGATATTGATCTTTGTGGATTTTCTTTCCGTGCGAATCTGCACGTTATGGAGTATTTGGGCTTTGACATGATTATTGGCATGGATTGGCTCGCTCAGTACGACGCCAAAATCATTTGTTCAGAGCGGATATTATTTCTTCGTCATCCTAACTCGTCCGCTCCATTAGCTATTGCTCTTCAGGATGTTGGGATTTCTGATGTTACTTTATTTTCTCTAGATTCACGAGATGATGAGGTAGACATATCTCGTATTCCAGTTGTTCGGGATTTCCCCGATATCTTCGAGCCAGTATCTAGTTTACCACCGAAGCGAGCTATTGAGTTCCGCATCGATCTCATCCCAGGCTCTCATCCAGTTGGGCGTCCTCCTACGAGAATGTCTACTAAGGAGAATGAGGAACTCAAGAAGTAGTTAGTTGAGCTTGAAGCGAAGCAGTTCATCCGATCCAGTTCTTCGCCATGGGGTGCTGCTGTGGTCTTCGTTAAGAAGGCTGATGGCTCTCTTAGGCTTTGCATTGACTATCGCAAGCTCAATGAGCCGACCATCAGAAATCGCTACCCACTTCCTCGGATAGACGACATGTTTGACCAATTGAGCGGTGCGAAGGTCTTCTCTCAGCTTGACCTTGCCACCGGATTCCATCAGCTGCGAGTCGCGGAAGACAGCATTCCTCTTACAGCATTTCGCACTCGTTATGGTTCTTTTGAGTGGTTGGTCATGCCGTTCGGCTTGACGAACGCTCCGGCTTTCTTCGTCGATCTCATGAATCGAGTATTCCAAGAATACATCGATAGATTCGTTCTGGTTTTCATCGACGATATTCTTGTTTATTCTAGATCCGAGGCAGAGCATGCTCGGCATCTGCGGATCGTCTTAGATACTCTTCGTCAGCATCAGCTTAGGGCCAAGCTCTCCAAGTGCCATTTCTGGGAGAGCAAGGTCAAGTTCTTGGGTCATATTGTTTCTTCTGAGGGTATTTTTGTTGATCCTATCAAGATTGAAGCTATTCAGAATTGGAAGCAGCCTGAGAACGTTCATGATATTCGCAGCTTCCTTGGTCTGGCGGGTTATTACCGTCGATTTATCAAGGATTTCTCTCGTGTTGCACTTCCCCTCACGACTCTGACTCGTAAGGGGGTTCGTTTTATTTGGTCTGATAAGTGTGAAGTTTCTTTTCAGCGATTGAAGGAACTTCTCACTCATGCTCCTATCCTTGTGGTTCCTGAGAGTAACCAGGATCTTGTTGTTTACACCGACGCTTGTGGTAGCGGCCTCGGTGCTGTGCTTATGCAGAAGGATCGGGTAGTTGCTTATGCTTCTAGGCAGCTACGTCCGAATGAGGTTCGCTATCCTACTCATGATCTTGAGCTAGCTGCTATCATCTTTGCCTTGAAGACGTGGCGTCATTATCTATTGGGCGAACGTTTCATTCTCTACACCGATCACAAGTCTCTGAAGTATCTTTTCAGTCAGAAGGATCTCAATATGAGGCAACAGCGATGGCTCGAGTTTCTCGCCTCATATGACTTAGATATTCAGTATACCCCTGGCAAGGGTAATCGTGTGGCTGATGCACTCAGTCGCAAACACTCAGCAGTAGTTTCTATGATGATAGCCGAGTGGGATATTCTTGAGACTCTTTCTATGTGTGATATTCGAGATCGAGCTCCATCTTCTGATGCTCCTGTCTTATTATCTAGTTTGGAAGCTCGTCCCATCTTGTTGGATCGCATTGCCCATGCTCAGCGGTAGGATCCAGACCTATTGCATTTCATTCATCTTCTCTAGTCGGGATCCAGTGATGAGACATTGTCGGATTATTCTATTGATTCTCATCGGTGTCTTCGCAGGAAGAACCGTATTTTGGTACCATCTGATTTATCACTTAGGCGTGACATTCTAGACGAGTGTCATCGCACTAAGTACACTATACATCCTGGGTCGAGTAAGATGTATGCCGACATGTGTCGCCTATTTTATTGGGAGGACATGAAGAGTGATGTTGCAAGTTATGTAAGCCGTTGCATGACTTGTCAACAGATCAAAGCTGAGCATCAGCGTCCATCTGGTCTTCTTCAGCCGCTAGAGATTCCATTGTGGAAATGGGATCAGATATCCATGGATTTTATTGACGGTCTGCCTCGATCGAGGTCAGGCCATACTTCTATTTGGGTCATCGTCGATCGCTTGACCAAATCAGCTCATTTCATTCCTATTAAGTCCACTCGGACTGCTCCTCAGCTTGCCAAGCTATATGTGAAGGAAGTCGTTCGACTTCATGGTATTCCTAGCTCTATCGTCTGTGATCGAGACACTATCTTTACTAGTCACTTCTTGAAGTGCCTACAGTCAGCTTTTGGCTCAAAGCTGAATCTCTCGACTGCTTATCATCCTCAGACCGACGGTCAGACGAAGAGGGTGAATCGTGTTTTAGAGGATCTTTTGCGCTGTTGTATTCTGGATTTCGGAGGTAGTTGGGAGGATCACTTACCGCTTGTAGAGTTCTCCTACAACAACAGCTTTCAGTCTAGTATTGTCATGACTCCTTTCGAGGCTCTTTACGGAAGGCCATGTTGTTCTCCTACGTGTTGGTTAGAATCTGGCGAGAAGCTCCTTCTTGGTCCAGATTCAATTCGGGAATCTTCTGAGAAGATTATTCTTATTCGTCAGAGAATGAAAGAGGCACAGAACCATCAGAAATCCTACACGGACAACCGTAGGAAGCCTCTTGAGTTCTCCATTAGTG
Organism: Allium fistulosum; assembly: GCA_030737815.1. Lineage (NCBI taxonomy): Eukaryota > Viridiplantae > Streptophyta > Magnoliopsida > Asparagales > Amaryllidaceae > Allium > Allium fistulosum. The sequence continues at coordinate 989,070,881 of CM060903.1, forward strand.
ATAATGTCTTTATTCGGATATCTCATATGAAAGGGGTTGTGCGTTTCAGCTCTACAGGGAAGTTGGCTCCTCGCTATGTTGGACCATTTCCTATTACGGAACGCATCGGCCCCATGGCTTATCGTGTGGCTCTACCTGCTCACTTCTCTGGAATGCACGACGTGTTCCATGTTTCCCAGCTTCGCATGTGTGTCCGCGATCCTGATTCTATCATTGAGCCGCATGCTGTGCCTGATTTAGAGATCTTACCTGATTTATCTTTGGAGCAGCAACCTCTTCGTGTGCTTGATTCGGAGGTTAGACGCCTTCGCAACAAAGAGGTTCCACTCGTGAAGATTCAATGGTCACCGAATCCTAAGGACTGCACTTGGGAGACCAGAGAATCTATCGAACGCTCTTATCCTGGCTTTCTCCCATCTTCTTCAACGGGTGAGAATTCTCTATTTTATCTCTATCACTTCTTTTGGGGATTTGACGTTATAGACGACATCTATCTTAAGGAATTGTGGGGACGCAATTTTCTTAAGGGGGGGAGTCTGTAACAACCGGGGATTTGCATTACCAATTAATAAATAAAGGTTAGGATTTTAATTAATTTTAATGAAGCATAAAAGGATTTGGAATAACAAAAATTTATTTGAAAAAGGCTATTTTACACTACAAGAAAATTGGCTTTTGGTTGCAAAAATTGGTAGCGTTTAAACGTAAATGCAACTGATACTATTTCACCTTATTATATAAACGCAACAAAAAAATATTTCACTTCCCGCCTTTATAAAAAAATCCCGCGCTTGCCCAAATAATAATAACCCGAAAGATTGCCGGCTTGCTATTCCTCTACTGCTTAGAACGATTCAACTCTTTCCCCAAAATAAGTAACCCTAAATCAGATACATTCCCCAATCGTAGCTCTTATTCCTTTGGCTGAGTTCAGAGAAATGAATTTGACGAAGCAAGTTCAACAAATCGTAGCTCAAATCAAAAAAATCGCACAAAAATTTCAACTCTGAAAATCGAAGTATTTTGATTCGAGGTGAGGTCTGAAGTCAATTCGGGTTGCATGCGGTTAGATGCTGAATTGTGGAAGGTTGTCGCTCGATATTGAGGATTAAGGAAGGTGCGGCTTGGAGTCTTTGCTTTGGCTTCGAGGAACTCGCTACTCATTTTGGGTTTGCGGTTTGAATTGGTTTCTGGTGTAGTAGAAGATGAGGCGATTATGGGATTTGGGTGATTGAAAGTCGCAAATTGATCGATGCGGTTGCGAAAGTGGTTGAATTGGCGATTTCGGGTTGCGTATATGATTTCTGGTCTTCGTGTTTGAATTGGTTGCAGGCGGTTCAAATGATGTAGCAGGAGGTATGAATTGGTATGGAAAGGTGAATGTTTGTGAAGTGGGGAAGTTGTGGAGATGCACAGAGAATGTGCAGTGTCCAAGTGGCAAGTTGTTGTAGTTTTGCGAGAACAGGCTGGAGTGTGTTGTGGTTGAATGATGAGAGTGGAGCAGTAGTATCTGTAGACAATGTTTGTCGATGAATGGTGGTTCAGTTGTATGTAGTAGGGGTTTGCAGGCAAGCAGGGTGCGTCAATTGAGATTATGCAATGGTTGGTAAAGGGTGATTGTAGTTGCTGTGTGGTGGACGGATGGTGAACAGGATGAAGTATGTTAACAGAGAATATGTGACAGTTTTGTGGAGTTTGATGGTATATGACAGTTTTTTTGATGATATGGAGGAGGTGAATGTAAGTGGTCGGAGGGTAGTACTGGCAGGAGATCGTTGATTTGTAGATGTAGGGTGTTAGGAAAGTAAGTGTTGTATTGAAGTGATGTTTGTGAAGGGTGAATGAGACTCTGTTGAAGTGTTGTTGACAGAGGTAGTGACTATTTGTTGCTTGTATGTACAGTCAGGGAGGTTTTAGCTGCTGGTTGTATGGATGGTTATGGCGGATGCAGCAGTCTTGTTTCGAGACAGTGGTGAGAAAGTCATCGGTTAGAGGGCTTTTTGTGTACTATTTGTAGGAATTTCGCTTCCTTTGGCACTTAATACAAATTGCACGTCTCTACTTTTTTAAATCAATTCAGTTATCATTTATAATGATTTTTATAATCTACAAGGCTCTCTATTATAGGTTTACTTCATCAATCACCGGTATAATGGAACTCGCTGCGGAAATTTCAAAGTGTTCCTGGACTCCATATTTGAGCAGGTATCTTATACGTGTTTCACACACCATTGAAGTTTCATTGTCTGGATTAATAATATCATCACTTCATTCACTTGGTTGTGGATTAGTGTTTTGGTGCATGTTATCCCGCCTTTTGGCAAGGCCAGGACACCAAGAAGCCGACTAGAGAACAAGGATAGCACGCCATGGATATCACTGAATTTTGTCCAAGCCCAGAATGAGCTACAATTGATAGGACATGACAAGAAAGGCCATAAAGATCAGCACCTCAAATTTCAAGTCAATCCGGACTCATACGCTCAAGTTATGATCGAGTCAAATTGGAGGGAAAAGCCCAGATTTCGTATCCATCACTCTGGGCAATTTCGTATCCATCACCGAAGCCCTAGTTCGAATCCATTAAGCTTCGTACCAATCAGCTTCGAATCCATCGAGGTACCTAGGTTCGACTCGATTTCCTTCGTATCCATCGAGCTCGTATCGATGGACTTCATACACACCAACAATTGAAGGACCTCGTATCCTTCAGCCAACGTCTGCTTCATATCCATCATTCAGCATCTACTTCGTATCCATCATTCAGCGTCTACTTCGTATCCATCATTCAGCGTCTACTTCGTATCCGTCACCCAGTGCTCTTCGTATCCATCAGAGGACCTCACTTCGAATCCATGCCTAATGACTTGTTCGTATCCAACGAGTCAACTGACCAGGGATGACGTGTCTTCCATCAAAGTAAAACAAGGCAAGATATGTGGAGTCGAAACAGTCAATGCGGCACAAAGACCGGATCGAGATGAAGCGCGCGCGTTACGTCATCCCTCGATGCGAATGCGCCGAGATATATGGAGTCGACGCGGTCGACTCGGAGTAGAAACAGGATCGAGGCGAAGTGTGTGTTCCACGTCTTCACAGGGGCGCGTGACACCATCGATTCGAAGCCCCCAGCTCAGAGAGATGGATTCGAACCAGGCAGCCTAGCAAACAACATCGTCTCGTATCGATGATATATCTCAATCCACTGATCCAAACACGATGAAATTTTAACTGAAGGTTGCACACATAACAAGGAACATCTCCACCAATTTTGAGCTCAATTGGAAGTAATCTTGATCGATACGAAATGATTTCGTATCGATCACAGATTGGCTTGAAACTCTCTGGAAGTGGTCGAATGGGTCCCCTCACGTGTCAGGCCAAGTCTCCCGGAGTTTGAGCGAAATCCAAGCCTCCTACGCCTATAAATAGAGCCCCAGAATCAACGGAAAAAGGATCTTTTTTCTCTGAAGCGTCCAGACTCTACCGGATTGAGACTTGCATCCTGCTTTTGCTGTCAATTTCGAATTCTAAACTGTAATCCGCTGTTCATTGCTGTAAACGCTTGTAATCATTGAAAGAGAATCAATAAAATCATCAAAACTTCATAGTGGACGTAGGCTATACGCCGAACCACTCTAAACTGCTTGTCTATGCACTTTACATTCCTATTTGTTGGAGTTTTTGTTAGATAATCTCTGTTTTACATTTATAATCTTCATTTTATCTCTTCAAACAACTCCCGAAGAGTGTTGTGCCAATTTTTGGTACAAACACTTTGGTGCTTTCACTGAGAGAACCAGCTTTTTCTCCTGCTCGTTGGATCTGCCGTCGATACCGGATTGCACAAATCCAAGAGGAAGATCCAGATATTCAGTCCGGAATCCTTCCATTCTATTCAGATTTGCTCAAAATCTAGGAAAGGACTCCACCACCGACAATGGTCAGCACAAGAACTGGCGCCACCGCTACAGAGCAAGAAGGCAGAGATAGGCAAAATCCAACACAGCCGCCTTCTTCCAATCAAGACAATGCCACTCATTCAGACTCAACGGGGCTAGTCACCCGACAGGAGTTTCAAGTATTGCTCCATGAGCTGACCCAAAGCCGTCAGCAGTTGGCAGAACAGTTACGCGCCAATATCGAGCTGACCAACCAGCTAAACCGCCGGGGGCACAGAAGGTCCAGGAGAGATGATGTCTCCAGAGCGTCTACCGAAAGCTCAGCTTCATCTGATTACCACCGCCAAACTACCCGTCCTCGACTAGAGGGGAGTCGCGCTCAAGCTGCTGAATATCAGCCCGCCTTAACTGTTGGGCAACTGAGGGTAGGACCGTCGACCAGTTTCCAAATCGGTCCCTCAACACGAGGAGGTACTGCCCCACAGTACACCACGGATAACCGCGCCACAACCGCCGCAGCAGAGACCAGGGTCGATACCCGAAATCAATCTGAGCCGATCAATCAACAGCGAGGACATACTCCTGAACCTTATGTCCCAGAAGACGTTGAGCCAAGGAGGCGAGAAACGGATCGTCAATAGCGCCCGATCCCTACTCGCGCCGTGGAACCCGACCACGCCTTAGCTCATCACGCTCCGAATCTGCCTGTTTCGGATATATCAACCATGATACGTCAAATGATCCGCGAGAGTCAGGGGCTCACTAATGATGACTGGGGGATTTCCCGTAGTCATACCCCTTTCACAGACGAAGTGTTACATGCCGAACCCCCTAGGCGATTCAGAATGCCGACTCTCCCGATGTATGAAGGGAATAGTGACCCCAACCAGCATATTCTGAAGTATGAATGGTCGATGAGCGCTGCGAGGGCCGACGACGCAGTGAAGTGTCGAAGTTTCCCCATCTCTCTGGGGGGAATCGCGACAATGTGGTTTACCCGCCTACCACCTAGATCAATTTCTTCGTTCGATCAATTGGCCAAGAGGTTTGTGGAACAATTCCGGATGCATGTTGCCAGGCCAAAAGACGTCAACACCTTGTCCAGCGTCACTCAGGCTCATGGAGAGACACTCAGGCGTTACCTAGAGAGGTTCCATGCAGCATGCGTCGAGATCACCAATCCCAACGATAATTCAATTTTAATGGCTCTGACCAAGGGGATTGATCCTGATTCCGAATTCGGAAACTGGCTAGCTGGGAAACCGCCCGCGTCGTTGGACCGTTTCTACTCCAAGGCCGCTCAATTCCTGCGGCAGGAGGATGCAAAACAGTCTAGGAAGCAGGACGATGCGAAACCCAGCATTGAGGGAATACAGAGCAATGTGGCAGTTAAACAGTCCGGCGAGAGCTCCGGGAAAGTTCAGCTGAATATACAAAACAAGCAAACCCAGCAGAGAGGAAACAATGGCCAAAATAAGAAGAGAGACGAAAACCGAGGTCCACGACGTAGAGCTCAGATGTTTGACAGTTATACACCGCTAAACACGTCATTGGAAAACGTATACTTACAGACTTGCAACACTGTACAGTATAAGAAGCCTGCTCCGAAGCCCTCATCGGAGAGACAGATTCAGACAGGAAAATTCTGTAGGTTCCATGAAAGCTATGGACATAATACCAATGAGTGTCGGCACTTACAGGACCTCATCGAAAAGCTGATTAGGGAGAGGAAGCTAGATCAGTTTGTACGGGCGCCGCAGCCTGGCGGAGCGGGCCCCTCGAATCAAAATCGTTCACAAAATCAGGAAAGAGAGAATGAACCCGCTCGTGCGGGCGGGAGATTAGTTATCAACACAATAAGTGGTGGCCCCCATCCGGCAGACAGAAGCTGGGGGGAAATGGAGTCGTATGCCAGTTCTATCAGGCATGCAGACTTCGAGTGTTATAGTAATTGCGAGGATGGGACCCCGGCAAAGCAACAAAAGATAATGTCCGATGATATCGTGTTCAGGAGCCGAGATGCCGATAAAGTCGAAGCCCCTACTATCGACCCACTAGTCATATCTGCCCAGGTAGGTCCTGCTTGGATGAAGAGGATCCTGGTTGACAGTGGGAGCTCTGTAAACATCTTGCTCAAACGGGCTTACGATCTAATGAAGATGGAGACCAAGGATTTGAAACCCTGTTTATCCAGAATCCATGGTTTCAACGGAAGTGCCACGATACCCATCGGAATAACTGAACTCCCAGTCGAGTTAGGCGTTGGAGTACGCCGGAGGGTCCGCATGTTACAATTTGTTGTGCTGGAGATAGATTCGCCATACAATGCGTTTCTGGGTCGGCCAGCTTTAGCCGAGTTCAGGGCGGCAATCGCCCCATGGTGTCTGACTCTGAAATTTCCCACTGATCAGGGGATTGGAGTTGTTCAAGGAGATCAGGCCTCAGGAAGGGCCTGTTATGTTGCTGAGCTGCGCGGGGTGCAACGTAAAGAGAAGGGGAAGGGCGTAGAGGAATCTCTCTGCGTCCGTTCTATCGATAATTGACAATTGATGCCTGGGCCTCGGCCCGGGCACCACGACCAATTCCTGAAAGACCTGGACCCCAGGGACAACGAGGATAAAGACGAATCAACGGAGAGTCAAGCCTCTCCAGCCGAACTGACTGTGGACGTCCCAATCAGTGAGGATGATGATTCAAAGATGCTGAAAGTTGGGTCCCAACTAAACAAGCAGACACAGCAGGAGTTGGTCGAATTTCTTCGGGCGAATCTCGACGTCTTCGCCTGGACACACTCTGACATGTGCGGGATCTCGCCGAGCATTGCAAGTCACTCCCTGAATATAGATCCGCGACATGTCCCAGTGAAACAGAAAAGGCGCGGTATGGATCCAGAGAGATCTGCCGCCCTTAAGGAGGAAGTTGATAAACTACAATCGAATGGGTTCATTCGAGATGCCTTGTATCCAGAATGGGTGTCCAACCCTGTACTAGTTCGGAAACCAAACGGGAAGTGGAGAACCTGTGTTGATTACTCTGACCTAAACAAGGCCTGTCCAAAAGATAGCTTCCCACTTCCACGAATCGATCAGCTCGTAGATTCGACGGCCGGACATGAACTACTATCCTTTATGGACGCTTATTCCGGCTACAATCAGATACCCATGCATTTGCCTGATCAGGAACATACCAGCTTCGTGACCGACCTGGGACTCTATTGTTACAAAGTCATGCCGTTTGGTCTAAAGAACGCTGGAGCAACATACCAACGCTTAGTCAACCGAATGTTCGCTGATCAGATTGGGAAGACCATGGAGGTTTACGTGGATGACATGCTGGTGAAGTCCCGATTCTCCACCGATCACGTCAGAGATTTGAATTCAATGTTCAGCATCCTCCGGGAGTACGGAATGAAGCTCAACCCACTCAAATGTCACTTTGGCGTTGCATCCGGAAAATTCCTTGGGTTCATTGTCAACGCTCGAGGAATAGAGGCGAATCCTGAGAAGATCTGGGCTATTAGAAATTTGCAAACCCCTAAAACTATAAAGCAAGTCCAGAGTCTTAACGGGAAGGTCGCAGCATTGAGCAGGTTCATTTCAAAGTCCACCGACAAATGCATTCCTTTCTTCGACCTGATTCGGAAGGGCAAACGAAACTTTGAATGGACCACGGAGTGTGAAGGCGCGTTCCGATCATTAGTTCAACATCTCTCCACACCTCCGATCTTGTCAAAACCGGTTGACCACGAGCAACTACATCTCTACCTGGCAGTATCAGAACATGCGATCAATGCTGCTCTAGTCCGGGAAGAAGACAAAGTGCAAAACCCGGTCTACTATGTTAGTAAGCGACTAACAGGAGCTGAAAAAATTATCCGAGGCTGGAGAAACTGGCTTACTGCTTGGTCATTGCCTCAAGGAAGCTCCGTCCTTACTTCCAAGCTCATCCGCTTACTGTGTACACCGACCAGCCGTTACGACAGGTCCTTACGCGGCCTGAGACGTCCGGTAGGTTACTCAAGTGGAACATTGAGCTAAGCCAATTTGATATCGCATACGCTCCGCGGAGGGCCATTCAAGGACAAGTCCTGGCTGATTTCATAGCCGAATTCACCGTTCCGGAAGACTTACCCGAAACCAGTGAATCTCCCGAATACATCTGGAAGCTGTATACTGATGGTGCGTCAAATGATCGGTGTTCGGGCGCTGGGGTCGTGCTTGAGACTCCCGAGGGCCGGTCCATATGTTATGCTCTTAAATTCGATTTTCGTGCAACTAATAATGAAGCCGAATATGAAGCCCTCCTAACCGGCCTAAGGCTTGCCAGAGATTTGAGAATTATCGCTGTAGAAATTTATTGCGATTCGCAGTTAGTGGTATGCCAGGTGCGAGGAGAATACCAGGCAAGAGACCGAAGACTGGCCGCTTACTTGGCACGAGTTCAGGAAATCCTAAACCAGTTTGATTATTATGCCATCTATTATGTGCCTCGGGAACGCAATCAGAAAGCCGATTCACTGGCGAAGTTAGCCAGCACAGGCGAAGCGCAACAAATGGGACTTGTCCCCGTTGAAACTTTGGCCACTCCGAGCATCGATCGGATAGAAATGAACTCTGTATTTGAAACCGCTCCCAGTAGAGAATCCTGGATGACTCCGTATCGGAATTACATTGAGAATGGGGTGCTACCTGAACCTAGAAATGAGAAGAGACAAATTCAGCGAAAAGCCTCGCGGTTCGTCATCCAAAACGGAGTCATGTACAGGAGAGGTTATTCCGTTCCTCTCCTTAGATGTATCGCCCACGAGGAAATCAAACGAGTGCTACATGACGTGCACGAGGGAGAGTGCGGCGATCATACCGGCGGGCAAGCTCTCGCTAAAAAGATACTCCGATATGGATACTACTGGCCGACAGTGAACCGAGATGCGGCAAACTATGCCCGGAAGTGCGATAAATGCCAGATACATGCCCGAATTCCGAGATCTCCGCCAACTGAAATAACCCAAATGGTCAGTCCCTGGCCATTCGCAATGTGGGGCATTGACATCATCGGCGCTTTACCTTTAGCAAAAGGCGGTGCGAAATACGCCATCGTCGCAGTTGATTACTTCACAAAGTGGGCTGAAGCCGAAGCCCTAGCAACCATTACGACAAAGAAAGTGATAAATTTCGTGGTTCGCAACATCATCTGTCGATTTGGACTCCCGCATACTATCATCACTGATAACGAAGCCCAATTCGAGAGTGCGGAATTCAAGAATTTCTGTCAACGGTTTCATATCCGCAAAAAGTTCTCGGCTGTCGCACACCCCCAAGCGAATGGACAGGTTGAAGCTGTCAACAAAGTTATAAAATCGATCCTGAAGAAACGATTAGAGAAGGCTGGGGGCAAGTGGGTCGATGAACTTCCTATGGCGTTCTGGGCCTATCGAACGACCGATAAAACCACGACCGGACACACTCCGTTTTCCCTATCTTATGGCTCAGAGGCCGTTATTCCGGTCGAGACAGAAGTGCTCTCTCATCGTGTGACTTATTATGATCCAAAAACAAACGCTATACTCCTACCCGGGTCTTTGGATCTATTGGACGAAAAACGGGAGGAGGCTGATTTGAGAGCAGCCGCACATCGAAGCCGGGTCGCCCGATTGTACAACACCAGAGTTCGACCTCGAACCTTTGAACTCGGCGACCTCGTGCTCAAGAGAATTTACCCAGTTCCTTCACACATGAAACCGAACTGGGGAGGGCCGTATGTAATTACACGAAAGCTCGGAGATGGTACATTCAAGCTGTCGACTGTTGACGGTCTCGATTTACCGAGGGCTTGGAACAGCGAAAGTCTCCGCCGCTACTACATATGACAGGCTTTATTTATTTCATTCTATTTAGCAATTTGTTTCTGCATTTCGAAATTTGAATTTTGTAATAAGGCAACTGACTTTGCCGCATTTTCTTATTTCAGCAATAAAATGCCACTTCTTCAAGCCAGAGCTGTGATTCATTATGTACGATATACAAAGTCACGATGCACGAAGAGCTAAATCCCATCGCGCAATGGGACTTATTCAAATGGAGAGTGGCTGTGATACGACCGGCCACTCACTAGGTGAAACCCGAGCTCGGGGACAAGCCATGACACCGATATTAATAGGGTTGACACACGACAATCCTACAATTAACTCCATATTCCCAGAGTGCGAAATGGAGTATAAACATTCAACTCCGTATTCCCAGAGTGCGAAGCGGAGTATAAACACTTAACTCCATATTCCCAGAGTGCGAAATGGAGTATAAACATTCAACTCCGTATTCCCAGAGTGCGAAGCGGAGTATAAACACTTAACTCCATATTCCCGGAGTGCGAAATGGAGTATAAACATTCAACTCCGCATTCCCAAAGTGCGAAGCGGAGTATAAACATTCGACTCCGCATTCCCAGAGTGCGAAGCGGAGTATAAACATTCAACTCCGCATTCCCAGCGTGCGAAGCGGAGTATAAACAGTCAACTCCATGTTCCCAGAGTGCGAACAACCGCTTACGAGATGACGCATATCCCCGGAGTGTGGATGGAACGATTCATAAGAGAACAAGCGTAGTTCGACCACTCGGTCCTCGCTTGGTGCCATCACAAGCTGATCATCACAACTTGACCCCGAAACTGGGGGCAGAAGCAAATGTTAGTCATTGCCCGAAACTATACGATGCTCAGCTCCGATGCGATCCCCTATCACAACTCGAGTCCGAAAGTTCCATACTTAACAAGTAAAATGAGCTATTCTTGAAGCAATCAGATAATGCAAATACACTGGACCAAAGTCCGAACACTGCAATATTCAAGCATAGAAAGGAACGCAAGCTGAAGCTAGAAAACAAAATTTTATTCCAACTAACTCAAAAACAATGGTTCATACATGAGTTCTTTCCAAAATGTTCCTACTAGCAGGGGCCGAACCTGCATCTAAACACGGCCTACAAAAGGGAAAAGCAAAAAAAGATAACAAAAGTCCCTAACTGCCTATGAAAAGAACGCCTAATCCTTCTGTTTCCTCAGCTTCTTCTTCCTCGAGGAGCTACTGGGGCCACCAGTACCCTTTCGCTTGGAGCCTTTCTCCTTAGGCAAGCTCCCTTCGGGTGGAGGCATAATGTCAACATCCTCGTCTGAGCTGGACTCTATAGGGATACTTCCCGAGGGAGGAGTGGGAGGAACAGACTCGGCAGCTGGAGGAGGGGCTGGCACATTAGTATTAGTAAGTGTGCCCCCAGGGGACACAGTCATAAGAGGAGTAGGGCACTGTGCTGCTGCTCCGCCGTCTACTTCACCACCGTGCACCGCGGCCGCCATCTCGGCATTAATCTCGGCCAACATCGCCGCTTCTCGCCGTGCCCTGGCCTCGCTAGGAGCCGTAGTAGTCTGGGACAAGGTGTCAGAAGTAGCCGTGAATCCACCCAAGCCAAATGGCAAGTCCGCAAAAGGATCACTTTGACGGCCAAGGAGCTCGTTTATCATCTGCTCGTCGAAAGAAAGTGAGCTCCCCTCCGTGACTCCAACTGGTGCCATTGCTGCGACGGAGGTCGCCTCAGAAATGATGGCTCCTGGCGCTTGACCTAATACTTGGGTGGTAAGAGGCGCGGCTGGTGCAACTCCTGTCACTGATCAAAGGAAAAGACATGTCATTAGCAACATTTCAACACGGGTTCTTCAATCCAAATATACTGGAAGTTAGTTCAAAGTACCTTCCTCGGTTTGGCTCGAGGTCGTCTGAACTACTTCAGAAGGATGTTCCTTAATAGGAGATAAATGCGGTTGATCTGGGTCATACGCTGGGATAGGCTGGGAGTAGATCATCGAAGTTGGCTCAGACTGAGATGACACGACTATCTCAGAACTCGTAACATGGTGTTCAGCACCAGAGCTCTCTCCGACTTCCTGGATCTGGGCACCAAGCCTCACCTTGTCATGGGAAATCATGGAGTCATGAAGAACCTTCTTTTCGTCATCATTAAGGATGCGGTTCTCCAGCTCGAACTCATCAACGGCTTCATCAGGGTGCCCAGATCTCTCCTCATCAACCAGTAAGTTCCAGGCGTTATAGAGATGTGTAGAGTAATCGTCAAGCCATGTCAAGTCTCGGTGCCTTAGCACGTTGGCGTTATAAGTGACGAGTAGCTCCTCCACCTCGGCCTCAATCCTGGCCTCCGCCTGCCGTACCTTCTCGTCAACCCCAGCCTCAGCTTCATGGGCTTGTTGTATAGCCGCTTCCTTCTCCTTTCGGAGTGTCACTGCCTGGTCACAGGCTTCCTGCGCAGAGACATTAGCTGCGTCTTTTTCCTTCGCCATCTCTGAAAACTTTGATTTCAGCTCATTAAGCTCCTTCAGAGCGGCATCCCTCTCGGCGGTAATGGAAGTGTTCCTGTGACCCATGTCATCGATGGCCGTATAGTGCTCTTGCTTCATCCTGGCCATGACAGCGTTCACTTCATCAACTTTCTTTAAAGCCTCCATTTCAGACTTACAAGAAGACTCAGCCTCCGAGTTGAGCGCTTTTATGATTTGGTCGTTGCGACCCAGCTCCTTCTCGAGCTTCTCGATGGTGACGCCCCGCTCGAATGCCACTTTAGACGCCTTCCTCGCGGCCCGTCCCCACTCCCTATACTGGAAAAAGATGTCCGCAACGTAATCATGGATAGTGGTTTCCGCGGTTGGCGGGATTCTCTTCAGGTGCGGGGGGAAGACATACCCATCAAAACAGATGTCAGGAAATTCCTTCCTCATCTGTGCCAGTTTAAGCGCTCCTTCGCTAGACGCCTCGGTCGGGACCGACACAGTAGCCGAAGAGGTGGCTATTTCAGTCCTGCGCGGAGGATCGGACCTCAAAGCTTGAGAAGGCGGCCTAGGCCGTGAAGTTTCGGAAGGACGAGTAACTGCGGCCGTAGGAGGTGCAGAGGTCCTGGGGGGAGGAGAGCGAGATCGGGATCGGCAAACATATCCCCTATCTCTGTCAGACTTCTCCTGACCAGAGTGTCCCAAGTCATAGTCCCTCTCGCCCTCTCTCCTGCGTGGCTCATGATAACGGCGCTTACGCAAACTACCAAGCACGGAACCTTGCCCAGACATCGTACCTGAAAAGAAAACCACAAAGAATCAGTAACCGTTTGCGATGTGTTGTTTATGGTTAGGAAAGTGTGTTGTGCTGTGAGGAGTGTGTGAATATGTAACCCCCCGGACCAACCAGAAGTGTCAATCGCACTGGCAAGCTCAGACTCGCTAACATCGACGATGTGTCGCGGTCCACCCGACTCAACATCGTGTTGCTCCGGCTCAATGTCAGGGATTGGAGGGTCAGCAGGCTCTTCGAGTTGATCTTCAGCTTGCAGGAAGGCTGCCTCCATAATCTTAACTCCTGGCAAAGGACGTTGCAAAACCACAGACTTCCGCCTCCCAGACTTAGGCTGTTTCGAAGCCACAGCTTTGCCTTTCCTCTTAGCATCGGACTCCGGGGTTGCATTAGCAGGTCTGACCAACGGTTCTTCGTCAGTGTGAGTTTCTCGGAGTCGGGTTCCTCGATTATCACAACCCTGGGCTTCATCCGCTTGACCTTTTTCCTGGAGATGGTCTTTAATGCACCATCGAGTCTTATGCTCTGCCTCCGACCGATCAGCCCAAGGACTCTGAGATTCCGATCTGTCAGTAACAGTTCAATATTCCTTTCTTCGCTAGGAATCTCTTGGAAGACCCGAACTATTTCTTTATAATAGCCACCCTCAGGCCGCTGGATGATAGCTGAGAGAAAAAGAGAAGAAGACGTAAGTTTAATTGCACTCCGAAAATTGCCCTGTCAATTACTTAAAAAAAAAGACAATACTCACGTCTGAATAGCCATCTCCTGGCAAACCCCGGAGGACATCGGACATAAAACCACTCCGACTTAAAGTAGCTTAGCCTAGTCCATGACCCCGCGATAACTTGGCAGTTCCTTACAGACTCCAGGAACGTGTAAGATGGGCTGTCAGTCCGACTCTTGAAATTATACAGGTATCTTATGTCGGTCATACGGGGAGGACGATGGAGGTACTCCATGAATACAATGAACAAGCTGTTGAGTGAGGCATATCCGTTTGGATGCAATTGAGACGGAGCGATGTCCAGATAAGCCAACACTTCTCTTATATAGTCGTTGAATGGAGGAAGTGTGCCGGCTGCGCACGCATGCCGGTTAAAAGCAGTATACCCCTCCGGGGGATTATGTGGCCTATCATTCGGTCCGGGCAACAATACCTCATCCAAAGACAGACCATGCCTTAAGCATATTCTCCCTAGCATGTCTTCAGAAATATTGGATGGGACGGAATCAGGCGGACTGTTAATGAAGGACGCATCGGGCGACTCGTCCGGAGCTGGGCCAATAGCTTCGGTCTCGATGACCGGAATCTCAATTCTAGGAAGGGTAGGGTTCTGAGTTTCTTGCTGCTGCGAACTTGACGGTTCCATCACTAGCTAACTCACGAGAAACCATCGTTAGATGACAAAAAGCCCGTGCATTCCCCAGTGTAAAGTGCATGAATGTGTTGTGTAGTGTGAGTGTTGTGCGTGACTTGGGCAAATTCTGCAGAGTTAAAGAAAATGTGCAAGCGACGAGATTCTGGAAGTCGGACAGGCATGACCGTCATCGCTGACCGTCACGACTGCGCCCTCCAGATGATAACGATCGATTCAAGATTAAAGAGTTCGTTGTACTTTTTCTGTTAAATGGCAGTTCCATCGACGAGCTCCGAAAGTCAGTCAAATATGCAGTTCTGTGGTCAAGTTCATTTATGCAAGGCAGAAGCTCGTCGGAGTTATGCTGTTAAGAGTTCACAATTTTGTGTACATCGAGAGGAAAGTTCGAATCGATCGCGGTAGGCCAGTTCGAATCCATCAGGACACGGGTTCGTATCGATCCTGGGAGGCACGAGTCGAATCGATAGCCAGGGTGCGAGTTCGTATCGATCAATTCGAACCGATCCGTGGTTGTCAAATTCGTATCGGTCAGAGAGGTCTCGGCTTCACATCGATCACGTTCAAATCAGCGCTTTTCGTGTAAAACGTAAAGATAAACTTTGCATCGATATGAGGTCGAGAACTTTGCAGCAACCATCCAAAGATCCATGGCTGTCAAGCCACCGATCCATGGTTGTCGAATTTCCAGGGATCGATACAGAAATCCAATGAGGGCGTGATAATGGCCTGCCTCGATTCGAATGCAAGCCTCCGTAGCGATCCATTTCCTGTTTTTTCTTTCCGCTTCTTCTTCGCCAATCCACAGGACCATCGGCATGGTTATTCAAAACCAAGCCTTGGTCCAGATCTGGTTTTGACAATTACCAGAATCAGTGGTTGGTGAAGATGGGATAGATCTGAGATGATTTCGTTGCTTAGATTCGAGGTCAATTACCTAGGTTGAAGTTAAGATTTGAAGGATTGGAGGTATGGATCTGATCGATTCGAGAGCAAATTGCGAGTCTTCTCCGTTCTCACAATTTCTGGATCGATGCGAGAAGTAGAAGGCAGCAGTAAAAGATAGAAGGTAAAAAAGTGAAAAAATGACAAAGTCTCAGGTATTTATATGAAGCCTAGGACGGAACCGAGTCGATTCGACTCCCAGTCAATCTGACCGGTCGCAACCAGTCAGACGGCACATCGAAGCGAAGGCTCGTTTCGAACCCACCAGACTTTATCGGTTCGAAACGCACAGGGAGGCCACATGAATACGATGGGTCGATGCAAACGCTCTATTCGAATCCATCAAGCTGTGCATTCATCGAGGCGAAATGTTCACCAGACACCATCGTTTCGAAACATCCAAATTTTGAGCCATCGATTCGAAACAGAGCAGACCTGTTAATACGAGCGTCACTTTCGTATCCATCAATGTCTATTGATGCGAACATCCATTTCGTATCCATCAGATATCACCAATTCGAATCAGAATTCACCGCGATTTGTGACCATCGATACGAATGATCATTTTCGTATCCATCAAGTTAACCCACATCGATACGAAAGAGGGCTTTTCGACTTTGAGCATCGATTCATAAGAGGACCGACACGAGAGAATGGCTAAGGGGTACGACTTTCAAAATTATCCAAAGAAAACATACAACTTTTCAAAGCACGTCATGTTTTCACAAGACGTACTTTGGGGGGCAAATGTTATCCCGCCTTTTGGCAAGGCCAGGACACCAAGAAGCCGACTAGAGAACAAGGATAGCACGCCATGGATATCACTGAATTTTGTCCGAGCCCAGAATGAGCTACAATTGATAGGACATGACAAGAAAGGCCATAAAGATCAACACCTCAAATTTCAAGTCAATCCGAACTCATACGCTCAAGTTATGATCGAGTCAAATTGGAAAGAAAAGCCCAGATTTCGTATCCATCACTCTGGGAAATTTCGTATCCATCACCGAAGCCCTAGTTCGAATCCATTAAGCTTCGTACCAATCAGCTTCGAATCCATCGAGGTACCTAGGTTCGACTCGATTTCCTTCGTATCCATCGAGCTCGTATCGATGGACTTCATACACACCAACAATTGAAGGACCTCGTATCCTTCAGCCAACGTCTGCTTCATATCCATCATTCAGCGTCTACTTCGTATCCATCATTCAGCGTCTACTTCGTATCAATCATTCAGCGTCTACTTCGTATCCGTCACCCAGTGCTCTTCGTATCCATCAGAGGACCTCACTTTGAATCCATGCCTAATGACTTGTTCGTATCCAATGAGTCAACTGACCAGGGATGACGTGTCTTCCATCAAAGTAAAACAAGGCAAGATATGTGGAGTCGAAACAGTCAATGCGGCACAAAGACCGGATCGAGATGAAGCGCGCGCGTTACGTCATCCCTCGATGCGAATGCGCCGAGATATATGGAGTCGACGCGGTCGACTCGGAGTAGAAACAGGATCGAGGCGAAGTGTGCGTTCCACGTCTTCACAGGGGCGCGTGACACCATCGATTCGAAGCCCCCAGCTCAGAGAGATGGATTCGAACCAGGCAGCCTAGCGAAGAACATCGTCTCGTATCGATGATATCTCTCAATCCACTGATCCAAACACGATGAAATTTTAACTGAAGGTTGCACACATAACAAGGAACATCTCCACCAATTTTGAGCTCAATTGGAAGTAATCTTGATCGATACGAAATGATTTCGTATCGATCACAGATTGGCTTGAAACTCTCTGGAAGTGGTCGAATGGGTCCCCTCACGTGTCAGGCCAAGTCTCTCGGAGTTTGAGCGAAATCCAAGCCTCCTACGCCTATAAATAGAGCCCCAGAATCAACGGAAAAAGGATCTTTTTTCTCTGAAGCGTCCAGACTCTACCGGATTGAGACTTGCATCCTGCTTTTGCTGTCAATTTCGAATTCTAAACTGTAATCCGCTGTTCATTGCTGTAAACGCTTGTAATCATTGAAAGAGAATCAATAAAATCATCAAAACTTCATAGTGGACGTAGGCTATACGCCGAACCACTCTAAACTGCTTGTCTGTGCACTTTACATTCCTATTTGTTGGAGTTTTTGTTAGATAATCTCTGTTTTACATTTATAATCTTCATTTTATCTCTTCAAACAATTCCCGAAGAGTGTTGTGCCCATTTTTGGTACAAACAGTGCATACTTGCTCATCCATTTGCAAAAATAGCAATATAAATCTGGTGAACCGAAACAGTCAAACCCAATCTTTAATAGTTAATTAATTGATATATATATATATATATATATATATATATATATATATATATAAAACGACTGCTTAACCGACTTCATGGACCTCTAAAAAATAGCTTCTTCTATTTTTCCCTTTTTAGCGACCTTTTGCGAGCTTTTCGACAAAGGAAAAGAAGACAAGATCATATCTTAAATAGAAAACACATCAACTTTTCTTTCACTTGACTATTCGTAATCAAGTTGTACTGCTTGCCGTGACTAACTAATAGTATGTACCTTCTCTAATAAGTATGATTAGGACATAATGTTCTTGCACGTCTACGCATAAAGACATGTTTTCATTGTGCATGAGCATGTACATGATCATATATGAATAGGTACGTGGGGACATAAGATATGTGTTGTCATGATATATAATATATCCGATAATGTAAATGGATAAAAAGAAAGGAATTTGCCCACTTCAGATGAGTAGTGGAGTTCCTATTGGTGCCCATAGGAGTTAAGTTATTAAGGCTCGATTGATTACAACTAGCAAAAGCACGTATGATGATTGTATTCGTGCCTTTGCTTGACTTGCTTCCACTTTCAATTATTGTATCCATTGACTTTTGTTCATTATTCGCGTTCTGGCTATTATGCAGATCATCTGCATGGAGCATTTCTATTCGCTTCATGTGTTACTTTAAAAGTAGCTCAGTTTCAAAATTACTTGCACTTTCTTAAAAATATCAGTTTAAATCACCAAATGATTTATGTACGTCAGTTTGAGTATTTTTTTTTCCACTGGTTGAGATCAAGTTTATCTATTATAAAGATTTTCTAACATCTTTCCATTCAGACGTCAAACTTTCATCAGTACATTGGTTAACTTTCAAGGAACTGAACTATTTTAACATTGGGTAATTTCTAGTACCATGAGAATAGTTATACCATACAAGAGATGGGAACAAAAAATAGATTGGGGAAAGATAATAATTAAATAATTAGAGATAGAGACGAATTCTTAAATACTACTAGTAGATTTTCAGCAGTTTAAAAATTAAGTCGAATCTATGATAAAATATCTACAATGACGAATGATGAACGCCGGTTGAAATCATATTCAAATCCAAATTACTGCGGGGAAAATACCACAATTTGAAGATGGAACTTCCATTTTACCCAACTAGCCACCATGGACAAGAGCATCAAATATCAGATCAAAGAAATAATCAAGTATGTTAAAATATTCAAATCAAAGCTCTTTGGATAAACTCTTAGGCACTATATTAACTGCACCTTCCTTTTTCAGCATTTCTCAATCCAAGCCATCATGCTACTGATTACTGTTAACTTTGACAAGATACATATAGCTGCATGCTGTTTAATTTGTTGATAGGTATGATATTGTTCTTATATATTTTCCCAGATTACCACATAAAACATTTAGCTGCTAAAATGCAGTGTGGAGCTAAAATGAACCAGAATTTAGGACGGGCATTAGATAAGTGATCCAATGATCCAAATTTTGCAAACTGTCCCTACTCTGTAAAATAACACTATGTACGAATATTCAATTTTTATTCTATTCCTTAAAAGCCAAATGCATTTCATAGATCATTTTTATTGTTTGCAAACCACAAACCATTTCCAGGCTTCACATGATAAATAATTGATTTCCATAATTAAACATGCAAGTTTTTGTTGCACATGTTTCATACCATCTATCTTTATATGCTGCTCATCTGAACTCCAAAACTCAGTTAATATAATCTGATGTGACTCTCTGTCAACTATAATCGATTTCATGTGTTGTGTGGCCATTGTGTTGGATAGTGATTTTCTTTTCTCTTTAAATCAAATTTATTGTTACCTCTGTGAAGAGAACAAATATTTCATATACTATTTTAAATTGGTTTAAATGGGACGGGTCATAGTGCAAAACCATAACCCAGACCCTTTTTCAGTTTTACACTAGGGTTGCTACACTGAACAAATCTTTTGATTGATTCAACTGTATGTTATGTGTAACCGTTCATTGTTGGAATTGGAGTTTACTGTAACATGCTTGGCTAATGCAATGTGAACTGATGGTACATTTTTGTTCTGAAAATTGTATAATGTATTCAAAGCTCATGCATGTTAATTTTTATAACTGTTTAGGAATAATATATTTCTTTTTTTTAGCTGTTGAAATCAGGAAGCAAATACTTCCAGTTTGCTCCCAGCTTCTTCATGTTTAGATGACCTTTCTCGGTTGCTTGGATTTGTCATGTGATCAGTTAGATCTGTAGATGACGTTGTAGAATTGAAATTGAGCGAACTGTTGGTTGTTTGGGCTCACATGATTGCAGATTGGCATGATTGGGAAGCAACAAAGGATCTGGTGATTTTTGATTCTATCCATGAAGCTGTCAATCTGCATAAAGATCATAATTACACAAATTTCTTCATGGAAAAATCACTATCTCAGAATTCCATCATTGAAGGCATTTCAGCTTTTGTTAGTTCAGGTATTCATGTTTATCCTTCTGCTACTAGGAGGGCATGTTCTTGTGTGCATGAATTATTACATGTATCAAAATTTTCAGCTGATATGCTAGCTATTAAGCAGTCAATTGTTGTGTCATTTACAATTGCTGCATTTTCTCGCTTGAAAGGTATTCAAATGGAGCACAGCAAGTCTAGTGGGATACATAAACCTTTGCTATTGGCTATCTCATCTTGTTATATTTCTTGTCCTGAGGTTATCGAGCAAGTTTTGGATAAGGAAGAAGATAAAGGTTTCGTGACTTGGGCTTGTGGTTTGGCTGAATTTTCAGTTTGCGATTCTGAACCTTGTCTCTCGTTGAAGTCTGAAATCAAATTAGCTGGTAAGTTTGTCTTATGCCTTAAATAAAATAAAGCATAACAAGTATAGGACTAAATTAAGAAATAAGCTTCTCAACAAAAAAGATTATGGACAAAACATCCATATTTATTTACTGAATTTGTTGTTGGTTAAATTGTTGATTGCATTGATCTAAATATACATACATACATACATATATATACATACATATATATATATATATTGTTGATTGTTAAACTCGTTTGCAGGTAATTAGCTATTTCGAAGCGAAGACTGTCGACAACAAAGAACTATTGGTAATCAAGCAACGAACATGAATTTAATTGTTATATATGTTGTCGTATTTTGTTAGTACCATTTGTGGAAACTTGTCTGTGAATGCTTGTAGTATGTGACTTATTTTGTTGAAAAACTACTATCGAATTGATTATGGATATTATATTTGATTGTGAGATTAGCATGTTTTTGCAATTATTTGAATATGATGATCATATGATTGATTGTTTGTATATGCTAATTATGTGATTTAATTGTTTGTTTGAATATATGAAAATTAACTAGTATAAAAATTATACAGTTGCATTTTAAAAACGCTACTGAAAATCAAAAAAGCATATAAACAAAAAATGCAACCAAAAAATGAAGACTTATGGTAGCGGTTTTTTAACCCTACAGAAAAAACCTATAGCTGCATATAAAAGTGACTTTTGATAGCGTTTTTTAAATCCTACAGAAAATACCTATAGTTGCATTTAAAAGTGACTTTTGGTAGCGTTTACTACAACGCAATAAAAAGTTTTAGACTTTTAGTTGCATGTCGTATAACAGCGTTCTCTAAAACGCTACTATAAGTTATGGTAGCGTTTTTTCAACGCTACCAAAAGTCTTTTCTGGTGTAGTGTTAATTAAATGGGAAATATGGGATTTTAAAATGAGGATAAAATGTTATTTTTGGAAAGTTAAATATTTTAGGAGAGATTTTAAAACGGGTTTGGATAAGAAAAATGAGTTTTATAAACATATATGAACACTTAGACTAATTTTTGGAAACATGTAAATAACTCTCTTCTTATTGGGTTACTAAACCTAGCCCAATAACCCACCCTAAATCTCCTCTATAAATTATCTCAAACTCTCATAACCTCATTCATTCATCCCTAATCATTTCCTAAAGCTTTCTTAACAAAATGGCCTCTATCTTCATCTCCTTCTAGTTTTAGCTTATGCAAGTCATTCTATGCAAAGGTAATGCAAATACCCACCTCAAATCCATTTTTATATCTCTCTAATTTCTGAAATTTAATTGGTAACACATGTTTTATGTGTTTTTTTAATCTTATAGCCTCCTAATCATCTTTTACTAACTTGGGTTGATGCTATAGTAGTCTTTGTTGCTTTCTAGAGAGGTATATTGCTAAAAACCTCTTCTAATATATGTTTAATCATCTTTTGATTTCGGTAATCAGTTAGTAACACATGTTTTATTATGTAACATGTGAATTATAGCTCTTTGGTCATCTTTGCTTTCATTTTGGGGTGTGCACATAAGGTACTTGTAATATATGCTAGCTGAAATTATAATTAGTTTATTTCTGTTAGTAAATTAGGCATATCTCATTCATCTTAAATCGGAATTAAGATTTTCTTGATGTTCTGGAAAGCCTATTCTATAGCCTATAACTTGTATGTTTTGTGCTTTGCCTAATTTTGAGGTTTGAATGGTCGAAATTACGTTTGTTTGTCGCTGACCTGACAATATAAAAACCTGAAATTGATTTGGCCATAAGTTACTCGTTTCTTATCCAAATCTAATAATTTTGGATGTTCTGGAAAGCTTAGATTTAGGGCTAAAAGTTTCATGTTTTGAGTTTCATGAAATTTCGAAGTTAATTTCATCAAAACTTATATTTAAATGTTTAATTTAAGTATAGCATCGTTAGTCGGATTTTGGTCCGAAAAGAGTCACTATTCGTAAAACAACGGTCGAATTAGTGCAAAGTCTTTGTGGATCGAGGTTTTGTGGTGTCTATTGAGAAAAACTGTCTCCCAGGGATTCAGACGTCTAAATTGAAGCATTCAGACGTCTGAAATTGTTCGAATCAAACCAGAGAAGAAATAGGCCAAAATTGCCATTTTCATACGTCTGAAATATACGATTCAGACGTCTGAATATTGTTCCAGGAACTCATATTTTTCTAGATTTAGACGTCTGGTTTTGAAATATCAGACGTCTGAATCAAGAATGAAGTTGAGAATCAACAATTTGAACTCGAGACCACTTCCATTGAGTTCAAAATGGTGTTTGCGACTTTTTTGAGTATACGCATCGATATGATTGGAGTTGAGTGAATTTTGCTATTTTTCACTTAGGGCTTTGGGCTTGGTTTGGGCTTCACCCAACTCATCCTATACCCTAACTCAGCCCCCTCCTCTCCATTCACTCAATTCATTTCCTAAACATTCAAGCTTTAGCAAAAATGGGGAAAATAATGGGAAATGGAAATTCCTAAGCCCTAGATTCATTTGCAAAATCAAATTCAAGTCCAAAATCCAAGGGAAGCTTAGGTGAGCCTTCTTTTCATCTTCTCCATCTTAATCCCTCTTCAAATTCTCAGAAATTCCTAATATCTTAACTTAGAGAAAACTTCATCTTTGATTATAGATTGAAGTTCTTGAGGTATTATTGAAGAGAGATTAACCTATTGCTTGTTCTAGAGCTTATCATTTGTGTTTGGGTTTAAAAGGTGAGTTTTTGAACTCACATCTATATCTATATCTTTGATAGTGTTAGGTAGCAATTCCTAACATATAATCCTTATCCATTTGTTCTTGAATTGAATCGGTTTAATGAATATTCCAATTTTTGGCGTTTGAAGTCAAAATCTTTGAAAAATCCTTATATGGTTGTTTGGGCATGTTGGTCGGAATGTCTTGGTGAGTCTCTAAGGTTGAGTAGTCGTTTGGCGTAAACCCCTGGCTATCATCACTCATCCGATTGCTTCCGATATGATTTGGCCATCTATGGCCTAGGCAAAGTATTGCCTGAGCACCAGTTTCAGACGTCTGAAATTTACAATTCAGACGTCTGAATCTGCTTGTCTCAGCCCAATTTGCCTATTTTGTGTGGGATTCCAATTTTAATCGATTCGTGTCGATTCCAATCAGTTGTTATCGCATTTTTGACTTTGATGATTCCTTTTTGATTTCGCACGCGGGTTTTTATAAAATGATCTCTTTAAATTGTATTAAAAGCTCATTTCTCCAATTAATAATTTCTATTTAAAACACACACACAATTTTTCACTTCGAGCGAAGAGGGAGGAGAATTAAATGATTAAATAAAACGCGTGCTATGAACACGTGTGTTTATCTTTTCAGTTAATTCCTAATCTATCCGTTTGACTGTTTTGACCTTTGGGTCTGATTTACCGATGAAATGAGGTGAACTTTGTACTGCTTTGAGTGTGAAATTGACTAACGGTTAGTAAACCGTTTAGTGCGAACGTGTGGTATGGGACTCACGTTAACATTTTTCGGGTTCCTTTTTGAGAGTTGTGACACATTCTGCCAGTTAGTGGTGTCCAGTACTGGGTCTCCGGACCTTCGCCACTACGGTTTGTTGCCCTATAGTATCACTTTTGGAGTTGGTCCATCGTCACCGCTCGAGTGATATTGGGTTTGTTGCCTTCGGGTTTGTGGATCCTTGTTATACAGTACTGAGCTCGAGCATCTTTTGTTTCTTTGACAAATATATTTCCCTAGTGTATCGCCTTTCGGGGTAGATTCTTTGAACCAAACGATATATAGCGATTACCTTGTGGAAACTTGTGTTACCTTTATTGGTATTTGTTAATTGCCTTTTGGCTTGTTTTGGGATATGACATCCTTGGTTTATTTGATTTGCCTATGATATATGATATGAGGCTTGTTATGATTCATCTTATGTTAGATGATTTGGTTATCTCCTTTGGAGATAATTGTGGTACTTTATGATCTTGTATGTTCATTATCATTTAGTTTATCTAACTGATTTGTTTAGCTAGACTGACCCGTGTATTTTTATACTTGGGTCAGACCGATATGTTTCAGGTTAGGTACTTTGGACTTAGCCTATTTTGCTTCCGCATGGACTATTTCGCTAGCTCCTTTTTGTTGTAGCTTTTTGTGTAGTCCTTTTTTACTGTAACTCTGATATGTATTCTTTGATTCGCCTGTATATTGTGGTTTGCTTACCACTTGACATGTATCATTTTGTATACTATGTAATGTATCTGTATATGTATAAATGTATGTGATGATCTACTGTTCTGTGATGTGTATTACATTCGAGCTGTTATATTTTATTCTGATAGATCCTTCAGCCACCTATGGCTTTGTATTAAGTATTTATTTGAGATGTCGATCCACTTGAGTAAGAAGTGGCAATTGTCGGCGTATTCAATAGATAATTAAGACAAAGTTATAGATGGTCGCTCCTATCCAGCTCTATTCTCCGCATTAGCAGACGATGTTACTTAGTAATACTCTTTGCTAATGTGGGTCTCGAAGTGGGGCGTTACAGCTTGGTATCAGAGCTGAGTTCAGAACAAAATATGATAAACATAGAACAGAGACACATATTATGGTACATTAAAGGGCAGTGCGAATTTTACGAATCTTTGAATCATCGTGCCTTTATTCTTTCCGTGCCTTTGGGGTTGATAGAATTTTTGGGGATACGTCTAGGAATGCATTTTTCCGTAGTATTCCATATTTGAACTAATGATATCTACCTTGTGAATAATCTATATCTTATCTTATCATTCAGCTAATGGCCGGAAGAGGCAGAGGACGATGCTTGGATGCTGGGCAATCCAGTAGCTCGCATCCGGATGGCGTTTATATGTCTGCCGATCAGTTTTTGGAGTTATTTAGGAGCACTTAGCCTCCTGCTCCTATTCGTGCATCTCCTCCACGCATGTCTGCCTTTGCACGCTTGTGCAGTGATTTTTCTCATCTTGGTGGAAAGCCATTCAAAGGCTCAGAGTCTGTTCTTGAGGTCCAAGCTTGGATTCGCACATGCGAGAGTATCTTTTCTCGTATGGATCTTTCTGACCATGATCGAGTTCCTGTAACTTCTAACTTTTTGCAAGAGAGTGCCCTTGATTGGTACGAGCTTCTTATAGCCGAACTTGATGAGTCTGTTCTTTCTTGGACTCAGTTTCGGAAACGATTCGAACTCAAATTCATTCCTGAATCTGAGAAAGTTTTATTGGACCGTCGCTTTCTTGAGTTGAAGCAAGGGAAGTCCTCCGTTTCTGAATATGTTGCATCATTCGAGGCCTTATCTAAGTATGGTCTTGAATTCATTAGCACTTCTTATAAGAAGAATATGAAGTTTGTCTCTGGTCTTAAGAAATATCTTAAGAAGTCCTTAATGCTCCAGCTTAAGCTTTCTTTTGAGGAGTTGGTTGATTCGGCACTTCATCTCGAGGCCATCGAGAAGGAGTGTGATAGTGGTGATGATATTGAGGTTCGCAAGAACCCCAATAAGAAGAAGTTTCCATTTCAAAAGCGGGAATTTTTCCCTTCCAAGAAGAAAAATCCTATTGAATCCGGTTCTAACTCTCAATCTGCTGGAACACCTTCCATTCGAAAGTGTTTCAATTGTGGTTCTTTCGATCATATGATTCTAGCTTGTCCTAAGCCTCTCTTCTGCCGTTATTGCAAGAAGGAAGGTTATCATGTTTCCTCTTGCCTTACTGTTCCTGCTAATGCCAAGTCTGGCAAGCTTTATGTTGCTAAGGCTTCTAGAGGTTCTTCTCATCCCAGAGGTATATCTCCATCTATTTTGGAAGGTTCTATTTTATTTCATGATCGTAGTATTCGAGTTCTTTTCGATACGGGTGCTTCGCATTCTTTCGTACAGAAAAATCTCGTCGATGATTTGTCTTAGGATGTTTCTTGTACGGTTACTTCATTGAGGATTGCGAATCCTATTGGGGGATCCGCAGCCCTTAGCATGCTTTGTGATGATGTTGAGATTGTTTTGTGTGGCTTTTCTTTTCGTGCGAATCTGCACGTTATTTCTCATTTGGGATTTGATATGATTTTGGGTATGGACTGGCTAGTGAGATACGATGCCAGGATTATTTGTTCTGAAAGAATTTTATATCTTCGTCATCCAGATTCGTCTACTCAGCTATCACTTGTTCTTCGGAATGTAGATAATTCTAAAATGGCTTTATATTCTCTTGACTCACGAGATGATGATGATATATCTCGTATTCCTATTGTTTGTGACTTCTCTGATGTTTTTGAGCCAGTTTCGAGTTTGCCACCCAAGCGGGCGATCGAGTTCCGCATTGATCTCATTCCATGCGCGCAGCCAGTTGGGCGTCCTCCCACGAGGATGTCTACAAAAGAAAATGAGGAACTCATGAAGCAGCTTTTAGAGCTTGAGTCCAAACAGTTGATTCAGTCCATTTTTTCACCGTGGGGTGCCGCGGTCGTCTTCGTGAAGAAGTCCGATGGAACTCTTAGGCTCTGCATCGACTATCGCAAGCTTAACAAGTTGACCATCAAAAATAGGTATCCATTGCCTAGAATCGATGATATGTTCGATCTATTGAGTGGCACTAAGGTCTTCTCTCAGCTCGACCTTGCCATAGGTTTTCATCAGCTTCGAGTCACGGAAGATAGCATACCCCTTACAACTTTCCGCACTCGATATGGTTCTTTCGAGTGGCTCGTTATGCCGTTCGGTTTGACGAACGCTCCTGCTTTCTTTGTTGATCTTATGAAGCGGGTATTCCAGGAATATCTCGATAAGTTCGTCCTTGTGTTCATTGACAACATTCTTGTTTATTCTAAGTCTGAAGCCGAGCATGCTAATCACTTGAGAATTGTCTTGAGTACTCTTCGTCACCATCAGCTTAAGGCCAAATTCTCCAAGTGCCATTTTTGGGAGAATAAGGTTAAGTTCTTAGGCCATGTTGTATCTTCCGATGGCATTTCTGTCGATCCCTCAAAGATCGAAGCTATCCAGAATTGGAAGAGGCCTGAGAATGTTCATGAGATTCGTAGTTTCCTTGTATTGGCGGGTTATTACCGTCGGTTCATTAAAGATTTTCCCGTGTTGTGCTTCCTCTCACCAGCCTTACTCGGAAAGGCATTCATTATATTTGGTCCGATAAGTGTGAAGCTTCCTTTCAGACATTAAAGGAACTTCTCACCAATGCTCCTATTCTTGTGGTTCCCGAGGGGAATCATGATCTTGTTGTCTACACCGATGCTTGCGGTAGTGGTCTCGGTGCCGTGCTTATGCAGAAGGATCAGGTAGTTGCTTATGCTTCTAGGCAACTGCGTCCGAATGAGGTTCGCTATGACACTCATGGTCTTGAGTTAGCCGCCATTGTCTTCGCTTTGAAGATTTGGCGATGCTATTTATTAGGCGAGCGCTTCATTCTCTATACCGATCATAAATCCTTGAAGTATTTGTTCACTCAGAAGGAACTCAATATGAGGCAACAGCGTTGGCTCGAGTTTCTTGCCTCTTATGACTTTGATATCCAATATACCCCTGGTAAGGGTAATTGTGTTGTCGATGCGCTTAGTCGCAGACATTCGGCTGTCGTTTCTATGATGCTTGCCGAATGGGATATTCTTGAGACTCTATCTTTGTGTGATATTCGTGATCGAGCTCCATCCTCTGATTCTCCGATAGTATTATTCATTTTAGAAGCTTGACCCTCTCTATTGGATCGTATTGCCGAAGCTTAGCGGTGTAATCCTGATCTTGTGCATCACCTTATTCAGCTTTGTGAGACTGAACCCCGTGATGAGGCATTGCGGGATTTCAGCATTGATCTTCATGGGTGTCTTCGCAAGAAGAACCTTCTTGCTGTGCCTTCTGATTCTACACTTAGGCATGACATTCTTGATGACTGTCATCGTTCTAAGTATACCATTCATCCTGGCAGTAGTAAGATGTATGCCGACATGCATCGCCTTTATTATTGGGAAGGCATGAAGCGCGATGTAGCGAGTTATGTGAGTAATTGCATGACTTGTCAACGTATTAAAGCCGAACATCAGCGCCCTTCTGGTCTCCTTCAGCCTCTAAAGATTCCATTGTGGAAATGGGATCGGATTTCGATGGATTTCATTGATGGCCTACCTCATACGAGATCGGGCCATTCTAGCATTTGGGTTATTGTTGATCGCTTCACCAAATCAGCTCATTTTGTTCCTATTAAATCTAATAGGATCTCTTTTGGCTAAGTTATATATCAAGGAAATCGTGAGACTTCACGGTGTTCCTAGTTCGAATATGAATGACCGTGATCCTTTATTCACCAGTCATTTCTGGAAGAGTCTTCAGCAAGCTTTGGGAAGAAAGCTTAATTTCAGCACAGCTTATCATCCACAGTCTGATGGACAGACTGAACGGGTGAATCGTATCTTAGAGGATCTCCTCCATATTTGTATTCTTGATTTTGGAGTTAGTTGGGAGGATCATCTACACCTTGTAGAGTTCCCCTACAATAATAGTTTTCAGACCAGTATCGGTATGGCTCCTTTCGAAGCCTTGTACAGAAGGCCATGTCGATCACCTTCTTGTTGGTTGGAATTTGGGGAGAAGCTTATTCTTGGCCCAGATTTTGTTCATGATTCTTCTAAGAAGATTGGTCTTATTCGGTAGAGAATGAAAGAGGCACAGAGCCACCTGAAATCCTACGCGGATAACCGTAGGAAGCCTCTCGAGTTCTCGGTTGATGATCTCGACTTTATTCGTGTTTATCCTTCGAAAGGGGTTATGCGCTTCAGTACGATGGAGAAATTGGCTCCTCGTTATGTAGGACCATTTCCTATTACTGAACGTATTGGCCCTGTGGCTTATAGAGTTTCACTTCCAGCTCATCTATCCGGTGTTCACGACGTGTTTCACGTCTCTCAGCTTCGGAAGTTTCTTCGAGAATCGGATTCTGTTATTGACTCTCCTGATTTGCAAGAGCTTGAGATATCCCAGACTTATCTATTGTACATCAGCCTATTCGCGTTCTTGCCAAGGAGGTGAGACACCTTCGAAACAAGGACGTGCCGCTCATTAAAGTTCAATGGTCCGCTAATCCCAATTACTGTACTTGGGAAACCAAAGAGTTTATCGAGCGATCCTATCCGGGTTTTATATCTTTGCTTAGCAATGGTGAGGATATCTCTCTATCTCAAGCTTATTTTTCTTTTCTTTTTGGGTGATGTAAGTATGTAGTTGTTACCAATTTCTTCTCTAGGAATTGCGCGGACGCAATTTTGTTAAAGAGGGGAGATCTGTAACAAACCGCATATTTTACGATTTTATATTTAAATGTTTAATTTAAGTATAGCATCGTTAGTCGGATTTTGGTCCGA
The DNA here is from genome assembly GCA_030737815.1 of Allium fistulosum. Lineage (NCBI taxonomy): Eukaryota > Viridiplantae > Streptophyta > Magnoliopsida > Asparagales > Amaryllidaceae > Allium > Allium fistulosum. The sequence goes on from CM060903.1 coordinate 989,100,731, forward strand.
AAAGAGTCACTATTCGTAAAACAACGGTCGAATTAGTGCAAAGTCTTTGTGGATCGAGTTTTTGTGGTGTCTATTGAGAAAAACTGTCTCCCAGGGATTCAGACGTCTAAATTGAAGCATTCAGACGTCTGAAATTGTTCGAATCAAACCAGAGAAGAAATAGGCCAAAATTGCCATTTTCATACGTCTGTAATATACGATTCAAACGTCTGAATATTGTTCCAGGAACTCATATTTTTCCAGATTCAGACGTCTGGTTTTGAAATTTCAGACGTCTGAATCAAGAATGAAGTTGAGAATCAACAATTTGAACTCGAGACCACTTCCATTGAGTTCAAAATGGTGTTTGCGACTTTTTTGAGAATATGCATCGATATGTTTGGAGTTGAGTGAATTTTGCTATTTTTCACTTAGTGCTTTGGGCTTGGTTTGGGCTTCACCTAACTCATCCTATACCCTAACTCAGGCCCCTCCTCTCCATTCACTCAATTCATTTCCTAAACATTCAAGCGTTAGCAAAAATGGGGGAAAGAATGGGAAATGGAAATTCCTAAGCCCTGGATTCATTTGCAAACTCAAATTCAAGTCCAAAATCCAAGGGAAGCTTAGGTGAGCCTTCTTTTCATCTTCTCCATCTTAATCCCTCTTCAAAGTCTCAGAAATTCCAAATATCTTAACTTAGAGAAAACTTCATCTTTGATTATAGATTGAAGTTCTTGAGGTATTGTTGAAGAGAGATTAACCTATTGCTTGTTCTAGAGCTTATCATTTGTGTTAGGGTTTAAAAGGTGAGTTTTTGAAGTCAACTCTATATCTATATCTGTGATAGTGTTAGGTAGCAATTCCTAACATATAATCCTTATCCATTTGTTCTTGAATTGAATCGGTTTAATGAATATTTCAAATTTTGGCGTTTGAAGTCAAAATCTTTGAAAAAAAATCCTTATATGGTTGTTTGGGCATGTTGGTCGAAATGTATTGGTGAGTCTCTAAGGTTGAGTAGTCGTTTGGCGTAAACCCCTAGCTATCATCACTCATCCGATTGCTTCCGATATGATTTGGCCATCTTTGGCCTAGGCAAAGTATTGCCTGAGCACCAGTTTTAGACGTCTAAAATTTACAATTCAGACGTCTGAATCTGCTTGTCTCAGCCCAATTTGCCTATTTTTTGTGGGATTCCAATTTTAATCGATTCGTGTCGATTCCAATCAGTTGTTATCGCATTTTTGACTTTGATGATTCCTTTTTGATTTCGCACGCTGGTATTTATAAAATGATCTCTTTAAATTGTATTAAAAGCTCGTTTCTCCAATTTATAATTTATATTTAAAACACACACACAATTTTGCACTTCGAGCGAAGAGGGAGGAGAATTAAATGATTAAATAAAATGCGTGCTATGAACACGTGTGTTTATCTTTTCAGTTAATTCCTAATCTATCCGTTTGACTGTTTTGACCTTTGGGTCTGGTTTACCGATGAAATGAGGTGAACTTTGTACTGCTTTGAGTGTGAAATTGACTAACGGTTAGTAAATCATTTAGTGCGAACGTGTGGTATGGGACTCACGTTAACATTTTTCGGGTTACTTTCTGAGAGTTATGACACATTCTACCAGTTAGTGGTGTCCAGTATTGGGTCTCCGGACCTTCGCCACTACGGTTTGTTGCCCTATAGTATCACTTTTGGAGTTGGTCCATCGTCACCGCTCGAGTGATATTGGGTTTGTTGCCTTCGGGTTTGTGGATCCTTGTTATACAGTACTGAGCTCGAGCATCTTTTGTTTCTTTGACAATTATATTTCCCTAGTGTATCACCTTTCGGGGTAGATTCTTTGAACCACACGATATATAGCGATCACCTTGTGGAAACTTGTGTTACCTTTATTGGTATTTGTTAATTGCCTTTTGGCTTGTTTTGGGATATGATATCCTTGGTTTATTTGAGTTGCCTATGATATGAGGCTTGTTATGATTCATCTTATGTTAGATGATTTGGTTATCTCCTTTGGAGATAATTGTGGTACTTTATGATCTTCTATGTTCATTATCATTTAGTTTATCTAACTGATTTGTTTAGCTAGACTAACCCGTGTATTTTTATACTCGGGTCAGACCGAGATGTTTCAGGTTAGGTACTTTGGACTTAGCCTATTTTGCTTCCGCATGGACTATTCCACTAGCTCCTTTTTGTTATAGCTTTTTGTGTAGTCCTTTTTGACTATAACTCTGATATGTATTCTTTGACTTGCCTGTATATTGTGGTTTGCTTACCACTTGACGTGTATCATTTTGTATACTCTGTAATGTATCTGTATATGTGTAAATGTATGTGATGATCTACTGTTCTGTGATGTGTATTACATTCGAGCTGTTATATTTTATTTTGATAGATCCTTCAACCACCTATGGCTTTGTATTAAGTATTTATTGGAGATGTCGATCCACTTGAGTAAGAAGTGGCAATTGTCGGCGTATTCAATAGATAATTAAGATAAAGTTATAGATGGTCGCTCCTATCCAGCTCTATTCTCCGCATTAGCAGATGGCGTTACTTAGTAATACTCTTTGCTAATGTGAGTCTCGAAGTGGGGCATTACAGCTTGGTATCAGAGCTGAGTTCAGAACAAAATGATAAAAATAGAACAGAGACACATATTATGGTACATTAAAGGGCAGTGCGAATGTTACGAATCTTTGAATCATCGTGCCTTTATTCTTTCCGTGCCTTTGGGGTAGATAGAATTTTTGGGGATACGTCTAGGAATGCATTTTTCCGTAGTAATCCATATTTGAACTAATGATATCTACCTTGTGAATAATCTTTATCTTATCTTATCTTTCAGCTAATGGCCGGAAGAGGCAGAGGACGACGCTTGGATGCTGGGCAATCCAGTGGCTCGCATCCGGACGGCGTTTATATGTCTGCCGATCAGTTTTTGGAGTTATTTAGGAGCACTTAGCCTCCTACTCCTATTCGTGCATCTCCTCCACGCAAGTCTGCCTTTGCACGCCTGTGCAGTGATTTTTCTCATCTTGGTGGAAAGCCATTCAAAGGCTCAGAGTCCGTTCTTGAGGTCCAAGCTTGGATTCGCACATGCGAGCGTATCTTTTCTCGTAAGGATCTTTTTGACCGCGATCGAGTTCTTGTAACTTCTAACTTATTGCAAGAGTGTGCCCTTGATTGGTACGAGCTTCTTATAGCCGAACTTGATGAGTCTGTTCTTTCTTGGACTCAGTTTCGGAAACGATTCGAACTCAAATTCGTTCTTGAATCTGAGAAAGTTTTATTGGCCCATCGCTTTCTTGAGTTAAAGCAAGGGAAGTCCTCCGTTTCTGAATATGTTGCATCATTCGAGGCCTTATCTAAGTATGGTCTTGAATTCATTAGCACTTCTTATAAGAAGAATATGAAGTTTGTCTCTGGTCTTAAGAAATATCTTAAGAAGTCCTTAATGCTCCAGCTTAAGCTTTCTTTTGAGGAGTTGGTTGATTCGGCAGTTTATCCCGAGGCCATCGAGAAGGAGTGTGATAGTGGTGATGATATTGATGTTCGCAAGAACCCCAACAAGAAGAAGTTTCCATTTCATAAGCGGGAATTTTTCCCTTCCAAGAAGAAAAAGGCTATTGAATCCGGTTCTAACTCTCAATCTGCTGGAACACCTTCCATTCGAAAGTGTTTCAATTGTGGTTCTCCCGATCATATGATTCGAGCTTGTCCTAAGCCTCTCTTCTGCCGTTATTGCAAGAAGGAAGGTCATCATGTTTCCTCTTGCCCTACTGTTCCTGCTAATGCCAAGTCTGGCAAGCTTTATGTTGCTAAGGCTTCTGGAGGTTCTTCTCAGCCCAGAGGTATATCTCCATCTATTTTGGAAGGTTCTATTTTATTTCATGACCGTAGTATTCGAGTTCTTTTCGATATGGGTGCTTCGCATTCTTTCATACAGAAAAATCTCGTCGATGATTTGTCTTTGGATGTTTCTTGTATGGTTACTTCGTTGAGGATTGCGAATCCTATTGGGGGATCCGCAGCCTTTAGCATCCTTTGTGATGATGTTGAGATTGTTTTGTGTGGCTTTTCTTTTCGTGCGAATCTGCTCATTATTTCTCATTTGGGATTTGATATGATTTTGGGTATGGACTGGCTAGTGAGATACGATGCCAGAATTATTTGTTCTGAAAGAATTTTATATCTTCGTCATCCAGATTCGTCTACTCAGCTATCACTTGTTCTTCGGAATGTAGATAATTCTGAAATGGCTTTATATTCTATTGACTCATGAGATGATGATGATATATCTCGTATTCCTATTGTTTGTGACTTCTCTGATGTTTTTGAGCCGGTTTCGAGTTTGCCACCCAAGCGGGCGATCGAGTTCCGCATTGATCTCATTCCAGGCGCGCAGCCAGTTGGGCGTCCTCCCACGAGGATGTCTACAAAAGAAAATGAGGAACTCATGAAGCAGCTTTTAGAGCTTGAGTCCAAACAGTTGATTCAGTCCATTTTTTCACCGTGGGGTGCCGCGGTCGTCTTCGTGAAGAAGTCCGATGGAACTCTTAGGCTCTGCATCGACTATCGCAAGCTTAACGAGTTGACCATCAAAAATAGGTATCCATTGCCTAGAATCGATGATATATTCGATCTATTGAGTGGCACTAAGGTCTTCTCTCTGCTCGACCTTGCCACAGGTTTTCATCAGCTTCGAGTCACGGAAGATAGCATACCCCTTACAACTTTCCGCACTCGATATGGTTCTTTCAAATGGCTCGTTATGCCGTTCGGTTTGACGAACGCTCCTGCTTTCTTTGTTTATCTTATGAATCGGGTATTCCGGGAATATCTCGATAAGGTCGTCCTTGTGTTCATTGACAACATTCTTGTTTATTCTAAGTCTGAAGCCGAGCATGCTAATCACTTGAGAATTGTCTTGAGTACTCTTCGTCACCATCAGCTTAAGGCCAAATTCTCCAAGTGCCATTTTTGGGAGAATAAGGTTAAGTTCTTAGGCCATGTTGTATCTTCTGACGGCATTTCTGTCGATCCCTCAATGATCGAAGTTATCCAGAATTGGAAGAGGCCTGAGAATGTCCATGAGATTCGTAGTTTCCTTGTATTGGCGGGTTATTACCGTCGGTTCATTAAGGATTTTTCCCGTGTTGTGCTTCCTCTCACCAGCCTTACTCGGAAAGGCATTCATTATATTTGGTCCGATAAGTGTGAAGCTTCCTTTTAGACATTAAAGGAACTTCTCACCAATGCTCCTATTCTTGTGGTTCCCGAGGGGAATCATGATCTTGTTGTCTACACCGATGCTTGTGGTAGTGGTCTCGGTGTCGTGCTTATGTAGAAGGATCGGGTAGTTGCTTATGCTTCTAGGCAACTGCGTCCGAATGAGGTTCGCTATGCCACTCATGGTCTTGAGTTAGCCGCCATTGTCTTCGCTTTGAAGATTTGGCGACACTATTTATTAGGCGAGCGCTTCATTCTCTATACTGATCATAAATCCTTGAAGTATTTGTTCACTCAGAAGGAACTCAATATGAGGCAACAGTATTGGCTCGAGTTTCTTGCCTCTTATGACTTTGATATCCAATATACCCATGGTAAGGGTAATCTGTTGCTGATGCGCTTAGTCGCAGACATTCGGCTGTCGTTTCTATGATGCTTGCCGAATGGGATATTCTTGAGACTCTATCTTTGTGTGATATTCGTGATCGAGCTCCATCCTCTGATTCTCTGATAGTATTATTCATTTTGGAAGCTCGACCCTCTCTATTGGATCGTATTGTCGAAGCTCGGCGGCGTAATCCTGATCTTGTGCACCTTATTCAGCTTTGTGAGACTGAACCACGTGATGAGGCGTTGCGAGATTTCAGCATTGATCTTCATGGGTGTCTTCGCAAGAAGAACCATCTTGTTATGCCTTCTGATTCTGCACTTAGGCATGACATTCTTGATGACTGTCATCGTTCTAAGTATACCATTCATCATGGCAGTAGTAAGATGTATGCCGACATGCATCGCCTTTATTATTGGGAAGGCATGAAGCGCGATGTAGCGAGTTATGTGAGTAATTGCATGACTTGTCAACGTATTAAAGCCGAACATCAGCGCCCTTTTGGTCTTCTTCAAACTCTAGAGATTCCATTGTGGAAATGGGATCAGATTTCGATGGATTTCATTGATGGCCTACCTCGTACGAGATCGGGCCATTCTAGCATTTGGGTTATTGTTGATCGTTTCACCAAATCAACTCATTTTATTCCTATTAAATCTAATAGGACTGCTTCTCTTTTGGCTAAGTTATATATCAAGGAAGTTGGGAGGATCATCTACCCCTTGTAGAGTTCTCCTACAACAATAGTTTTCAGACCAGTATCGGTATGGCTCCTTTCGAAGCCTTATACGGAAGGCCATGCGATCACCTTCTTGTTTGTTGGAATCTGGGGAGAAGCTTATTCTTGGTCCGGATTTTGTTCATGATTCTTCTGAGAAGATTGTTCTTATTCGGTAGAGAATGAAAGAGGCACAAAGCCACCAGAAATCCTACGTGGATAACCGTAGGAAGCCTCTCGAGTTCTCGGTTGATGATCTCGTCTTTATTCATGTTTCTCCTTTGAAAGGGGTTATGCGCTTCAGTACGACGGGGAAATTGGCTCCTCGTTATGTAGGACCATTTCCTATTACTGAACGTATTGGCCCTGTGGCTTATAGAGTTTCACTTCCAGCTCATCTATCCGGTGTTCATGACGTGTTTCACGTATCTCAGCTTCGGAAGTGTCTTCGAGAATCAGATTCTGTTATCGACTCTCCTGATTTCCAAGAGTTTGAGATCTCCCAGACTTATCTATTGTACAGCAGCCTATTCGCGTACTTGCCAAGGAGGTGAGAAACTTTCGAAACAAGGACGTGTCGCTCATTAAAGTTCAATGGTCCGCTAATCCCAATGATTGTACTTGGGAAACCAAAGAGTTTATCGAGCGATCCTATTCAGGTTTTCTATCTTTGCTTAGCAATGGTGAGGATATCTCTCTATCTCAAGCTTATTTTTCTTTTCTTTTTGGGTGATGTAAGTATGTAGTTGTTACCAATTTCTTCTCTAGGAATTGCGCGGACGCAATTTTGTTAAGGAGGGGAGATCTGTAACAACCCGCATATTTTATGATTTTATATTTAAATGTTTAATTTAAGTATAGCATCGTTAGTCGGATTTTTGTCCGAAAAGAGTCACTATTCGTAAAACAACGGTCGAATTAGTGCAAAGTCTTTGTGGATCGAGTTTTTGTGGTGTCTATTGAGAAAAACTGTCTCCCAGGGATTCAGACGTCTAAATTGAAGCATTCAGACGTCTGAAATTGTTCGAATCAAACCAGAGAAGAAATAGGCCAAAATTGACATTTTCAGACGTTTGAAATATACGATTCAGACGTCTAAATATTGTTCCAGGAACTCATATTTTTCCAGATTCAGACGTCTGGTTTTGAAATTTCAGACGTCTGAATCAAGAATGAAGTTGAGAATCAACAATTTGAACTCGAGACCACTTCCATTGAGTTCATAATGGTGTTTGTGACTTTTTTGAGTATATGCATCGATATGTTTGGAGTTGAGTGAATTTTGCTATTTTTCACTTAGGGCTTTTGGCTTGGTTTAGGCTTCACCCAACTCATCCTATACCCTAACTCAGCCCCCTCCTCTCCATTCACTCAATTCATTTACTAAACATTCAAGCTTTAGCAAAAATGGGGGAAAGAATGGGAAATGGAAATTCCTAAGCCCTGGATTCATTTGCAAACTCAAATTCAAGTCCAAAATCCAAGGGAAGCTTAGGTGAGCCTTCTTTTCATCTTCTCCATCTTAATCCCTCTTCAAAGTCTTAGAAATTCCTAATATCTTAACTTGGAGAAAACTTCATCTTTGATTATAGATTGAAGTTCTTGAGGTTTTGTTGAAGAGAGATTAACCTATTGCTTGTTCTAGAGCTTATCATTTGTGTTTGGGTTTAAAAGGTGAGTTTTTGAACTCACATCTATATCTATATCTGTGATAGTGTTAGGTAGAAATTCCTAACATATAATCCTTATCCATTTGTTCTTGAATTGAATCGATTTAATGAATATTCCAATTTTTGGCGTTTGAAGTCAAAATTTTTGAAAAAAATCCTTATATGTTTGTTTGGGCATGTTGGTCGGAATGTATTGGTGAGTCTCTAAGGTTGAGTAGTCGTTTGGCGTAAACCCCTAGCTATCATTACTCATCCGATTGCTTCCGATATGATTTGGCCATCTTTGGCTTAGGCAAAGTATTGCCTGAGCACCAGTTTCAAACGTCTGAAATTTACAATTCAGACGTCTGAATCTGCTTGTCTCAGCCCAATTTGCCTATTTTGTGTGGGATTCCAATTTTAATCGATTCGTGTCGATTCCAATCAGTTATTATCACATTTTTGACTTTGATGATTCCTTTTTGATTTCGCACGCTAGTTTTTATAAAATGATCTCTTTAAATTGTGTTAAAAGCTCGTTTCTCCAATTTATAATTTCTATTTAAAACACACACACAATTTTGCACTTCGAGCGAAGAGGGAGGAGAATTAAATGATTAAATAAAACGCGTGCTATGAACACGTGTGTTTATCTTTTCAGTTAATTCCTAATCTATCCGTTTGACCGTTTTGACCTTTGGGTCTGGTTTACCGATGCAATGAGGTGAACTTTGTACGGCTTTGAGTGTGAAATTGACTAACGGTTAGTAAACCGTTTAGTGCGAACGTGTGGTATGGGACTCACGTTAACATTTTTCGGGTTCCTTTTTGAGAGTTGTGACACATTCTGCCAGTTAGTGGTGTCCAATACTGGGTCTCCGGACCTTCGCCACTACGGTTTGTTGCCCTATAGTATCACTTTTGGAGTTGGTCCATCGTCACCGCTCAAGTGATATTGGGTTTGTTGCCTTCGGGTTTGTGGATCCTTGTTATACAGTACTGAGCTCGAGCATCTTTTGTTTCTTTGAAAATTATATTTCCTTAGTGTATCGCCTTTTGGGGTAGATTCTTTGAACCACACGATATATAGCGATTACCTTGTGGAAACTTGTGTTACCTTTATTGGTATTTGTTAATTGCCTTTTGGCTTGTTTTGGGATATGATATCCTTGGTTTATTTGAGTTGCCTATGATATGAGGCTTGTTATGATTCATCTTATGTTAGATGATTTGGTTATCTCCTTTGGAGATAATTGTGGTACTTTATGATCTTGTATGTTCATTATCATTTAGTTTATCTAACTGATTTGTTTAGCTAGACTGACCCGTGTATTTTTATACTCGGGTCAGACCGAGATGTTTCAGGTTAGGTACTTTGGACTTAGCCTATTTTGCTTCCACATGGACTATTCCGCTAGCTCCTTTTTGTTATAGCTTTTTGTGTAGTCCTTTTTGACTGTAACTCTGATATGTATTCTTTGACTCGCCTGTATATTGTGGTTTGCTTACCACTTGACATGTATCATTTTGTATACGCTGTAATTTATCTGTATATGTGTAAATGTATGTGATGATCTACTGTAGTGTGATGTGTATTACATTCGAGTTGTTATATTTTATTCTGATAGATACTTCAACCACATATGGCTTTGTATTAAGTATTTATTGGAGATGTCAATCCACTTGAGTAAGAAGGGGCAATTGTCGGCGTATTCAATAGATAATTAAGACAAAGTTATAGATGGTCGCTCCTATCCAGCTCTATTCTCCGCATTAGCTGACGGTGTTACTTAGTAATACTCTTTGCTAATGTGGATCTCGAAGTGGGGCGTTTCATTTGTCGACGTCGTGCTCGAGGACGGCGGCACAATAGGGGTCGAGATCGGTGTGGTTAGACGCGGAATGGCAGGGGCTTCCTTCTGGTGTAGTGCGGTGAGGAATGGTGACCTACGGCGGTGGTGGAATGCGGTCAAAGGGCGGTTCGCGGCATGGTCAACACGAGATGCTAGAGAAAGGGGGAGGCAGCAATTAATTTAAACACAGTGGTTATATCCGTTAACCCTATAATTAATAAAGTAATTATAAATTTTAATTATGTAATCTTATAAATGTTGTAACTTACTCGTTTTAGATCGGATTCGAATGAGACAAGTTGCATTGCACTCATTTCGACGTTATCTACGATATGGAGTTGGTTTGACAATGAATAGAGCTTGTTGAATTTTTCAATAAATTCGAACGTCGTTCGAATTCGGATGGAAATTGGAACGTCTCGGCATCAACAAAATATAATGGTGAGTTAATCTCACCTTTTTGGATAACTAGTATGATTTATAGTTGATGAAAATTATTGAATGATTGTTTGGATAAATTATTATATTAGTTGGTTTGGATATATTCCCGCCTATTGGAGTGGATGAGACCCTATAGTGTTCCCGTGTAAGTGCGGATGACCTTGTGTATACGAATCCTGCCTCAAAGCGGTTGATTATATTTTATGATTAGCTAACATTTATGATGCAAGGGAAAACAGGTTGGAGGGATCCAACAGGATTCCTTGCTGTTATTAAATTATATTATTTCAATAATATTTCCTTTATATGGATTATTGGATAATAAATATGATTGTGGATGCTGTGGTTATAACATCATTATATGTTTGAAATTAAAATCCAGTAGTGATAGAAAATCAATATCGATATTGGTTAAGTGTTGGGTGGCTATTGGTCTCAAATTAGTATTTTAAAATACTATAAATTGCCGTCAAGTCGGGACTTCTTTTAAAAGACAAGAATTGATTTTTAATACGAAATCGGGTTTCAAAAATATTTTGTTCTAAGGATTTATTTATTTAATTTTAATAATATTATTTTTAGGTTATTCAATTATATTAATGTTGTTTTATAGTTATTTTATTACAGTAATATTGTTTTAAAGTGTTTAATTAAATTAATATTGTTTAAAAAATATTTAATTATATTAATATGGTTTTAAAGTTAATTAATTATACTAATAAGAATTTAAGGTTATTTAGTTATATTGGTATTGTTTTAAAGTTAATTGTCTATAGTAATATGGATTTAAAGAACTATCAAAATGTGATAAGGTTAATTATTTAAGAATAATTATGGTTTGGAATTAATATTAAGGATATTTAGTAAGGTTTTAAAATAAATTATTATTATTTATGAAAATAGTAAAGGTTAATTATTATTGTTCTTAAACAATATTTTGAAGTTATTAATTATCATTCTTAGGATGTTTTAAAATTTATAGATTTTAATGTTAATAATCAATATTATATAATGGTGTTTGAAGTAAAATATTTTAAATTAATTATAATTATTTCTAAGACCCTTAGAATATATGTGAAAGACTTAGATTTTATAAAGGATTTATAAAATGAGTTTGAAGAATTAAGGAAAGGTTATTTGAAAGTGAAGAGTTTATAATTGAGTAGATATTTATAAATGAATTTCAAAAACAGGTTTATAGATTTATAAAAGAAGTTTATAATTGGGGTATGGATTCATAAAGGGTTTATAAGTGATTTTTGAAATGTATAAGAAGCTTATAAGGGATGAAATTTTTATAAAGGGATTATAAATGGTTTTAAGAGGTTTATAAAATGATTTATAAATGGTTTTGGAGAATCGAATAAAAGAAAACATTCTAAATTTTGTAGATATACTTATACCGTTGAGATAAGTATATGGATATTTCTAAGTATTGAAATATAGAGATTTGCGAGTATATCTTTGTAATTTATGAAGTGGGTTTTATTTATGAAGGATTTATTAAAAGGAGGTCGGTGGTAGTTATGTGCTTAACCCATGTTGTTTTCACCTATGAAATCTATGATTTGAATGTTTTTTTTATTCGATGGTTAAATAACCGACTATTGAATTTGGACCCGAAAGTATCTTTGGAAATATCTAGGGGAAACACGTGAATTATATGGCACATTCATCTCCGATGATGCTGTACTGTGCGTATAAATCTCATTTCATTCTCTTAGGACAATGATAGGGAAATCCGTCCACTAACGGTTATGAGATTATCTCCGCTCTTATCTTTGGCTGTTTATTTCCTAAAGAACCGGGGTTGAGTTTACCGAAAACTGTCGTATGTTGTTTCAAAGAGACTGGGATTAGATATGTTATCCGAAAACCACTTCGATCCAACTTAAGCGTTGCAAAGTGAAGATATCCTGAAGATGATGGAAATTCAGAGATGGAGATCTCAAGTGTTTCGTTCAGTCCCAGAACGAGCTTATATGGATGAATGTTGGCATTGCATTGTTGCTTGGAGGGCAGTGTTAGCATTCCAAGTGGAAAGTGCTAAATAAAGGTAATCGTAGCCTCAAGCCTCATCAACCGGGAAAATGACTAAAGTAGGGATGCATCAGGGCTATGTAGGTCGCTCCCATTAGGATATGATTATTCTAAGATATAGTGTCGACATCTCTATGTATGCTTCGGGGCCCATGATGATTGTTTATCAACTATGGGGTGATCATATTTGGTGCTATCCAGTAAGGGGTAGTGCCGGTCCTGAGTAGCTGAGGTGCATTTGCGATTGCGACCTCCCGTACATTTTATCTAGAGGTGTACGGATTTGGTGGGTGGACCCTTACCCTTTCATAGTTGGAATCCATTCTCCAATAAGCGCCTACGGACTTGATTGTATACCTATTATGCTGGAATTTAATAATGTAACAATTTTGGTTATGATTAATAAGTATTTGTATCTAGACACTATTATAATATCATGGATTTTCTGTAGAAATGTTTTGGTTATCGTAAGGTAAAAACCCATCCGTGTTTATGTGCGGCGTGGTCTTACGAGTTACCTTTGATTTCAAAGGTTTTATATAACTTTAAATCCAGTTGGGTGTATTTTCTTATGTTTTTTTTCCAGACTGACTCGGGTGTTATTTTATTACATTGCTCGGGTCTGACCGAGTATATTACAGATTGGTTTGGATGCTTGGAGCTTCAAGTGACGAGTATATTACAGATTGGTTTTCTCATGCTAGTTTTCCAAACTGACTCGGATGTTATTTTATTATAATGCTCGGGTTAGACTGAGTATATTACAGATTAGTTTGGATGCTAGGAGTTTAAGAGACGAGTTGGAGTTCCAGAGACGTATTCACGTAGATGGTTATTTTCCACTGTAATCATTGTTGTGTTTATCAGCAATTGTGAGGATAGGCTGTTATAACTGTCCAGGCTGAGATAGGTTAGTATATTCTGATTGATGTCTGTATATACACATATTACAGTTTTGCTTTTGTGTAAAGATTTTTGGTATATTATTGATTATTCATTCCGCTGTGAGATTCTATGTTGTTTAGTTTCTTCTTACCTTCTTCCTTCTTTCTTTTCCCTAACAATCGGGTTTTCCGGCATTCGATTGCTCGGCATGTGATACATTGTACGTATTAGTGTCGATTTTCGAGGGTCGAAAAGCCCAGTTCATTACATTTGGTATCAGAGCTGAAGGTTATGTGAGAACCTTGGCTTTAGTGGGGTACTCATTAGAGATAGGGTCAGTAGCACCCTAGAATGAGTTTGAGTGGATATATATGAACGCGTATTTGTTAGTGATATAAAAATTGTTTTATATTGTGTTGGTTGATCTATTGAGTGACTTATGGATTCTGGTCAATACAAGTAATTAACATTGTTGATAGGGATCTCTAAACACTTGAACAAAGCAACTCGATATGGTATTGTTTTGAAATTGGGTAAATGAAATAATTTTACCTTGATTATTTTTATATACAAAGGAATAGTTTTTCATAAATTATTATGGTATATATGGTGTGCTTGGTTGTTAGGAAATGATAATATTAAACTATTATCATTTGTTGTTTGTTGTTGTGATCGAATAAAAGTTGATATTATAATGAAAGCAAGATTAACAAGTGAGAAATATTTATTATAACCAAAGATTAGATCATATAAATATATGATTTATAAATAAAAATAAAATTTCAAAAGTTTATTATATAAATATGGGTTATAAAAACGATTTATAAAGGATTTAAAAGCTGGAAATTTGGGAATTTAAATCCCGTTGGTTTTGAAAATGTTTTTAAAGTTTTGGAAAATAATAATAATCTTATTTGGAAAATATTTTTGAATAGAAATATTTAAAAAGGTTTTTAAAAAAAGAATAGAAAGCACTGAACTCAATTTGGTCGTTGGAAAATAATTTCGGTGATGACTGCAGCATCATCGACGTTCATTTGCGAGTTTCCAAGAGAGGAATTGCCACCATGGAGTTTTGTTTTCGTAAAAGTGGTTTTGATTTCAAAAATTCTAAAGAATGATTTGATATACAAAGGGAATTTTGTGTGTGTGTGTGTGTGATTTCAAAAATGATTTGAAATATTTAAGAACAAGGTGTTTAAACTCTGGGATTTTCATTTAAATGTTATATTGAGAGTATGAGAAAATAAGTTGATAACTTATAAATTTTGGGAATTTGTAAGTGAAACAAAGCTTTAAAATTGTTGCATGTGAATGTTAAGGAAAGTAAATTTGGAATTGAACTATGGAATTGAACTTAACTTAAGTATAAAATGAATTATGGAAAGAAATTTAGCATAAGTTAGGTTAAATAAAATAATTTTTGGAAATGAATTAAGGAATGAACTAATTAAATAAATTAGTGAGTTGAATATGATTTTGGAATATGGTTTGAAATATTCAAATTGAAACAAACGGATTGAGTCAAATGGAATTGATATTGGATTTGGTTTAAAATGGATATAGACTTTAAGGGTGAAGTGGTAATAAACATAAGGAGTGTTGTATGAAATGTTTATAGACTTGAGAAATTTTTTAGGAAAGGATTCATAAATGAATTTAGTATGGAGTGAGATGTGGTTAAACATAAAATTGAGGGAATAAATTCTTAAATGATATCAGTATTGAAAGGATATACTAAGTAAATAATGAATGTGAACAAAGCAATGTGAATAATGATTGTGAATAATTGATCGTAAATGAAATGAATGTGAATAAGAGAATTTGGGATAGCTAAGAATCAATTGAAATAAATACGTGGGTTGTACGTATATTATTTTATTCGCATAGCGGTTTGATCTTGATTCGAGCACAGAACTTCGAGGTAATTTATATTGATCCGAGTTGGGATTTTTCACTCGATTCTCGACGGCGAGCATTGGATATGGATTTCTGGTTGATTCTGGAATTCTCTATCATGGTATATGGCTATGCAAGGAGAATGGAGATTTCTAATCAAGGAACCAGATCTGAGTCTCCACTAGAGTGGTCGTGTGAACGATACTAGTTCGAAAGTGAAATTGTGTGATCGAGCGAGCGATCCGATTTGATATCGCGTATGGATGATATATGTACATCGTACTATTTTAGTAAAGCAAATGTTGGAAATTGAAATGCAAAATAATATGATTATGAACTATACAATTGGATATCATTAGTAAATAAGATGTAGGTATTAAAGCAAGAGCTAATTTGATGCCCTTGATTTCATAAGTAAAATTGGTTGCCCAACAAAAAGGTACATGTTTATATTGTCGTTCGATTTGATGATTTTATGGTTGAGCCACTTGGCTTTTGTTTTCTTTTGGTTGTTTGGGCCCGTAGTGGTGATTTGTAGTTGTTCTGATCTAGCCGCGCAAAGGAGACGCTGACGAAATTTTCTGAAAATTTAAAGATTTAGAAATTTTGAAGAAATTTTTTAATAACTAAAAATTGATTTTTGAATTATAACCTGAAATGATTGAATGGATAATATTAGTTGGAACCTATGGATGAATTTGGGAACTTAGTAAAAGTAATAACAAGGTTTCAACAAATTGATTTTAGGAAGTTAAAGGCTTAAATGGATTTGGGAAGTTATTTTAACTAATTTGTTTTTGAAAAGAAATGGGTTTGGGCATTTTCCTTATCTTGGCAATTTCAAGGATGAAATTCTTTTAAGGGGGAAGAATGTAAAGACCCAGAAATTTAGTTATTTGAAATTAGAATATTTAATTAATTTTAAATATTGAAATGTTAATTTCATAGCTTAAATAACTTAAATTACAAATATAGCGATTTATTGGATAGTTTAATTGTTGAATTTAATAATCGAATCTTTGTTTTTAAGCTGGATGAAAATAATTTCAAAGCTTATTAAATTTCTATTAATAAGAATGAAGGTAATAAAACTTTTAAATTTAATTTAAAAATGATTTAACAAATTTTGAAATTTACTCGTTTTAATTAACATACAAAAATAGACTTCCGGGGCACTGTCTTGGATTTCGACGAAACCAGTGTCATTGGATCCGTAATAATGAATTATAATACGCCGTCAAATTTCATAGCGATCAGACGTATCGTTTGGTCTTACGAGATAGAAACGCGTTGAAATTAATATTGAAAATTTAATATTATAATTGGGTTCAAAAAGCTATCTTCTCCATATGATCGAATTATGACTCGAAACTAGTTCCATTGCGTTCGAAATAGGGGTATAACATATAGAACGCCAAGCGGCACGTCTCGTTTGGTGTCCGTAATTATATAGCTAGATATTTTGAATTTTAAATAATATTTTTTTTTCGATTTAACTTTACACTGGCTAGCCTATCTATATCAGCCGCACCTAAACTGTACCACCCATGTTCTTTTGTACCTCCCTCCTTTATATATCACGCTTGCACTCTTCAGCCCTTTAAAAAAAGAGAACGAATTAAACTTCTCCTCCTTATCCAACGGCCATGAATCATCGGGGCCAATCGGCGTCGTTTCAGGCGAGGTCTCCAACTTTGAACTTGGTTGTGAGGAGGATGGGGAGTCAATGTACGGTGGAGATGGGTTGTAGTTCATCGTGGTGGCCAAATTTTCGAGTTGAACGGGAAGTGAACTTCATGCTCGTTCTAGAGGTTGCGGCGTGGTTAGGCATTGATATTTGGAGCATAGGTTGGCAAAGAGGAGTGCTTGCAAATGGAGGAGGTGCGGTTCTGAATCTTACTATGGTGGCAGCGCGGAAAGGTTGACCATCGAATGTTTTGTCAACGTCGTGCTCGAGGACGACGACACAATAGGGGTCGAGATCGGTGTGGTTGGACGCGGAATGGCAGGGCTTCCTTCTGGTGGAGTGCGGCGAGGAATAGTGGCATACGGCGGTAGTGGAACACGGTCAAAGGGTGGGTCGCGACGTGGTCAACACGAGATGCTAGAGAAAGGGGGAGGCGGCAAATAATTTAAGCACGGTGGTTATATCAGTTAACCTTGTAATTAATAAAGTAATTATAAATTTTAATTATGTAATCTTATAAATGTTGTAACTTACTTGTTTTTGATAGGATTCGAACGAGACGAGTTGCGTTGCACTCGTTTGGACGCTATCTACGATATGAAGTTGGTTTGACAACGAATAGAGCTTGTTGAATTTTTCAATAAATACGAACGTCGTTTGAATTTGGACTGAAATCGAAACGCCTCGACATCAATAGAATATAACGGTGAGTTAATCTCACCTTTTTGGATAACTAGTTTGATTTATAGTTGATAAGAATTATAGAATGATTGTTTGGATAAATTATTATATTAGTTGGTTTGGATATATTCCCACCTAGTGGAGCGGATGAGACCCTATTGCGTTTCCGTGTAAGAGCAGATGACCCTTTGTATACGAATCCCGCCTCGAAGCGGTTGATTATATTTTATGGTTATCTAACATTTATGATGCAAGGAAAAACAGGTTGGAGGGATCCAACGGGATTCTTCGCTATTATTAAATTATATTGTTTCAATAATATTTTCTTTATATGGATTATTGAATAATAAATATTATTGTGGATGTCGTGGTTATAACATCGTTATATGTTTGAAATTAAAACCCAGTAGTGATAGAAAATCAATATCGATATTGGTTAAGTGTTGGGTGGCTATTGGTTTCAAATTAGTTTTTCAAAATACTATAAATTACCGTTAAGTCGGAAATGTTTTAAAAGACAAGAAATGATTTTTAAATCCGAAATCGGGTTTCGGAAATATTTTGTTCTAGGGATTTATTTATTTAATTTTAATAATATTATTTTTAAGTTATTCAATTATATTAATGTTGTTTTATAGTTATTTTATTATAGTAATATTGTTTTAAAGTGTTTAATTAAATTAATATTGTTTAAAAGTATTTAATTATATTAATATGGTTTTAAAGTTAATTAATTATACTAATAAGAATTTAAGGTTATTTAATTATATTGGTATTGTTTTAAATTTAATTGTCTATAATAATATGGATTTAAAGAATTATCAAAATGCGATAAGGTTAATTATTTAAGAATAATTATGGTTTGGAATTAATATTAAGGATTATTAGTAAGGTTTAAAAATAAATTATTATTATTTATGAAAATGGTAAAGGTTAATTATTATTGTTCTTAAACAATATTTTAAAGTTATTAATTATCATTTTTAGGAAGTTTTAAAATTTATAAATTTTAATGTTAATAATCATTATTATATAATGGTGTTTGAAGTAAGATATTTTAAATTAATTATAATTATTTCTGAGACCCCGAGAATATATTTGAAAGACTTAGATTTTATAAAGGATTTATAAAATGGGTATGAAGAATTAAGGAAAGGTTATTTGAAAAGTGAAGAGTTTATAAATGAGTAGATATTTATAAACGAATTTCAGAAACAGGTTTATAGATTTATAAAAGAAGTTTATAAATGGGGTATGGTTTCATAAAGGGTTTATAAGTGATTTTTGAAATGTATAAGAAGCTTATAAGGGATGGAATTTTTATAAAGGGATTATAAATGGTTTTAAGAGGTTTATAAATTGATTTATAAATGGTTTTGGAGAATCGATCAATGAAAACTTTCTAAATTTTGTGGATATACTTATACCGTTGAGATAAGTATATGGATATTTCTAAGTATTTAAATGTAGAGATTTGCGAGTATATCTTTGTAATTTACAAGTAATTTATGAAGTGGGTTTTATTTATGAAGGATTTATTAAAAGGAGGCCGGTGGTCGCTATGCGCTTAACCCATGTTGTTTTCACCTATGAAATATATGATTTGAATGTTTTGTTTATTCGATGGTTAAATAACTGACAATCAAATTTGGACCCGAAAGTAACTTTGGAAATATCTAGGGGAAACACGTGAGTTATATAGCATAGTCATCTCCGATGAGGCTGTACTGTGCGTATAAATCTCGTTTCGTTCTCTTAGGACAATAATTAGGAAATCCGTTCACTAACGGTTAGGAGATGATCTCCGCTCTTATCTTTGGTTGTTTATTTCCTAAAGAACTAGGGTTGAGTTTACCAGAAACCGTCGAATGTTGTTTCGAAGAGACCGGGATCAGATATGTTATCCGAACACAACTTCGATTCAACTTAAGCGTTGCGAAGTGAAGATATCCTGAAGATGATGGAAATTCAGAGACGGAGCTCTCAAGTGTTTCGTTCAGTCTCAGAACGAACTTGTATTGATGAATGCGGGAATTGCATCGTTGTCTGGGAGGCATTGTTAGCATTAAAAGTGGGAAGTGCTAAATAAAGGTAATCGTAGCCTCAAGCCTCATCAATCGGGAAAATGACTAAAGCAGGGACATGCAGCAGGGCTATGTGGGTCGCTCCCATTAGGGTATGATCATTCCAAGATCTAGTGTCGATATCTCTATGTATGCTTCGGGGCCCATGATGGTTGTTTATCAACCATGGGGTGATCATATTCGGTGCTATCCAGTAAGGAGTAGTGTCGGTCTTGAGTAGCTGAGGTGCAGTTGCGATTGCAGCCTCCCATACATTTTATCTAGAGGTATACGGATTTGGTGGGTAAATCCTTACCCTTTCATAGTTGGAATCCATTCTCTAATAAGCGCCTACGGACCTGATTGTATTCCTATTATGCTGGAATTTAATAATGTAACAATTTCGGCTATGATTAATAAGTATTTGTATCCAGACACTATTATAATATCATGGATTTTCTATAGAAATGTTTTGGTTATCGTATGGTAAAAACCCGTCCGTGTTTATGTGCGGCGTGGTCTTACGAGATACCTTTGATTTCAAAGGTTTTATATAACTTTAAATCCAGTTGGCTGTATTTTCTTATGTTTTTTTTCCAGACTGACTCGGGTGTTATTTTATTACATTGCTCGGGTCTGACCGAGTATATTACAGATTGGTTTGGATGCTTGGAGCTTCAAGTGACGAGTTGGAGGCCCAGAGACGTATTCACGTAGATGGTTATTTTCCGCTATAATCATTGTTGTGTTTATCAGTAATTATGATGACAGGCTGTTATAACTGTCCAAGCTGAGATATGTTAGTATACTTTGATTGATGTCTGTATATACACATATTACAGTTTTGCTTTTATGTAATGATTTATGGTATATTATAGATTATTTGTTCTGCTGTGAGATTATGTGTTGTTTAGTTTCTACTTACCTTCTTCCTTCTTTCTTTTCCCTAACAATCGGGTTTTCCGGCATTCGATTACTCGGCATGTGATACAATGGATGTATTAGTGTCGATTTTCGAGGGTCGAAAAGCCCGGTTCGTTACACTTGGATAGATAATCCTTAATGGAGGTCTTACAAACAAATAGAACAGTCTGTGGAGCTAAGTCCATGATATAAAGTAGTTAGATAAGTCTTCAAGATGAGATAAAAATGGCTAAATAGTTGTAATGCCGTTATTAGGCAGTATGGGAGTTCCTTGGCATGCACGGCGACGAAGATGTGCTACTGCATTGACGATGGATCTTGACGAGGTGTAGAGTTATGGATACTCGCAAGGAAAGTATCTTGATCCAAAGGAGGACTATGTTACATAAATATACACCTATATATATGTAATTATTGAATACGTCGAGTAGCTGGGGTGTATTGTGCACACATATGAAGTCAATATTACTATGTTTAAAAGGTAGACATAACATGCAATGGAAAGCAGTTGGTATAAGCTAGTGTAATGTATAAAGTATGTAATTTATCGGTCACCAGAACATTGTTTTAACCCACTCCTTATTACAACCCATAGGATAGACTTGTAGGGACAGGTATCGGTACAAGGCAGGAACGGTGGAAGGACATATTCCTTATGCATGCTCAGCACTATTAAGGGTACTAGGTCAGTAATTATATGTTTTATTATACTTACTATTCCACTGTGAGTTTTATTGATAGTGTTCTTATATACTTTTATTTATTTACAGGATACCAACTCCAACAATTCATACTTTGGTGGACTTGGGTTTTTTATATAGCAAAAATTCGGAGCCATTGAGGTGCGGGTTGAAACATAATCAGCTATTGTTTCATGTTTAGAACTTTTCCAACTAAAAGCCTAAAGGGGTTTCAGCTAGCTGGCAAGCCGTATTGCAATGTGCTTGCAGATGAGGAGCAGTATAATGCTACGATTGATTATTGTATAGTGGCTCTCTGATCAAAGGGATAAAAAGGTACAAAGAGTGGTTGTGGCAGTGTGGCGTTTTTGTAAACTAAACAGTACAATCATATCACTTTTGTAAAATGAATGTATGGAGTGACCGTCTCTTTTTGTAGGGGAAGTGCAAAGCTTCTGTCAGATTTGTGTTGACATATGGCAAAATGAAGCGGGTAGGGGGACGACTGATGAGTTGTTTATGGACAGGTAAATGCACATGCAAGAACCATGGATGGACATATAAGTTTTGGAGTTTTCCTCAGGTGGAAGCCTTAAATGCTGGATGACGACTATTTTCCTTATGGAAGATAGGCATGGCTCCAAGCAGGTATCATGAGGTAGACAAAACTTAGGAGTAGAGCTTATTGTGCAGATGGGAAGTTGGTCATGAGAGTTGACGGTCATCATACATTAAGTAGGCATCTATTGTTAGGCTTTTGTGTGATGGACTTGGTTATACATTCTAATAAATATTAGAAACGAACCTTTCAACTTTTATTTGATTCTAAATCATTTTATTCTTATAAATCGTGTATCAAAGGTAAAATTACCAAACACCTATTCAGTGGGAGCAACGATGGAGTTACCAAACTCTTAGGACTAGTATATGCAGATATATGTTGTCCTATGTCTATAGGAACCAAAAGGTGGGTCCTTATACTTTGTTACATTCAACAATGATTTATCTAGATATGAATACGTGTATCTTATGAAAAACAAATCTAATATTTACAAAAATTCGTAGAATATAAGAGCGAAGTAGAAATCCAAACATGCAAGAAAATTAAAATACAAGGTTGTGCATTGGATATGAAAATATCAACCGTAAAAACTTAATAAGTCAAACTTTATGTTCAACCTACATAATAATTCTTATTGTCATGTCAATTTAACTACTTAATTTTGGTGTGCATATTAATGGTTTGAAACTATGATGTTTGTGGTTTGCTTCCTTATGATTGTAAAATGATTTGTTAAATCACATTGGACAATATTCATCACACTGCCTTTATCAACTGTATATTGCTACTAAAAGACATAACTAACTAAAATACACTTGCTTAGACAACAAACTTTTAGATTCCAAAACCCCTTTTGGATACAATATACCACGTAGAACGCATTAAAAAAACATTTGATGGATTCATGTTACAAATTCCATGATGATTAAACAACCGATCAACTATATTATTGTAAACACACTTGGTAGTTGAAACATGGTTTTTAACTATTACATGCCATTAGATATGTTAACAATCACTTTTCCTCTACAAAATCAAATTAAATGAATAGTAAAAATAACCTCAATAATTCGATTGAAAGTAATTTAATTGAAGATTCTAATAGCTTAACCTAAAACTAGACTTAGGTAATAAAGGTTCAACTTTTTTCATGACCGTATGAAATTATATCTCTGAATGAAAATCTGTACCCAAATAGTAGCTAATGAAATCTAGCTTTTGTATGATATTATGAACTTCACCTTCGATAGTATAGTTAATAACCTTCATTATATACCTTTAAAGGTTTGTTTATTTGTCTAGAATTATACTTTTGATTATTACATTTTCTTCCTTTTGATTTGAGTTTCAAATAGTGTAGAATATTATATATAGCTTTGAAATCTTTTTTATAACTTAAAGAAATGATCCCCATCAACGGCATCCGCGATGCCAATTCTACTTTTAATCGTGGGTCAGGAAGTCGTAGATGGCGAGTTGTTATATTTGATATCAAAGCTTAGGTTAGACGATTCCTACTAAATTAGTATGAAAGAGTGTATTTGTAATTTTCTATTACTTGTTTACATACATAGATATATACGTATGTGTGTGTGTGTGTATGTAAAATATATGTATGTATATATGCCACACCCCATATATTTTGATCCGTAGAGGTAGTTATTGGCTTATCCCTTACAGAAGCAAACAACTGTGTGTTAAATAAATGTCAAGATTAAAAGCAGTTTTGAGGGAAAAATAAATCCATCACATTGATTATAATTTAATCCATAAAAAATTGCTAATAGAGGGTCTCTATGCTAATTAGCAGTGGGGTAAAATTTGGGACTAAGGATGAATAAGAAAAAGAGTAGTACTCTTAAGTCCATAGAAAATAAGTGTGATGTTGATAAGACGTAATGAATGTACTTAAAGAATTATTAGATTGCATGACCTTGTTGGACTTGTCTAAGTTACGTTATCCACTCCAATTAAAGTAATCAAATTAATTGAAATGTTTTTCCTAAAAAGTCAGAAATATTGGAGTTTAAGGTTTTTGGGAAATATAGAAGTTGAAGTTGGTTTAATATAATGTAATAATAATTCCTTATTTTAAGTTTCAAAAATTGGGAAAATTTATTAAGAGATAATTTTCTATAAATATATAAAAGCTTTTATTTTTAAATTTTTTTGTGCATGGTGCATTATTGCCTTTATTTTGTTCTATTCTTTTCTTTTGATAAAGCAAAATTTTCAAAAGTAAATAGACAAGTAAAAACACATCTTTTTGAATGCCTTTTGTTATAAATATTTTACTCACACTTGAATTTTTTTTAAAATATTATATCTACTTACACTTTTTCGAACATTTCTCAGTTATAAAAGTAAAATTTAAAAAGATGCATTTTACATGCCTAGTTGTCTAATTTCGATTGAACCATTTTGGATAGGATGTAAGCTAAAAAAAGGAGGATTTAAAATCATTATTTTGAACTTGTGGAATTTTTTATTTTAATGTGTATATAATTTTAAATGGAAATTGAAAAATTTGTGAGAAACTATTGAAAATATGCATCCAATAAATAATTTAACATTTTATAACTTATTATCAAATTGGATATGAATATGGTTTATAGCCAAAATGAATTTTAAAAGTACATTCCTACTTGTATACATGATGCATTATTTAAAGCTGTTGGAAATAAGCTAATTACAATAAAATGATTTATACTTATATATATAATAAATAGTTATAAATTGTATGAAATAATATTGTAAAAATGAAGTATGAGTACGTTAGAAAATAACTGAAGTTATTCCAAATTTAATTATATTTGAATAATTAATATTGGATTAGTAAAACTAGGAAGAATTGAGTATTGGAAATTAATTTTTTAGGTAATGATATTTTTTATTAAAAAAATGTTGAAAAGAAATTAGCTTTGGAAATTATAATTTATTTTAATTGTTTCATAAAGAGACATACAAATAGATATAAAATGATTAAATTGAGATTAATTTGGTTTACGATTTTCTATGAAATGTTTAAGATGAAATGTCTAAAGTAAAACTTTTTGAAAATTTATTTAAGTAGAATTTATGTAATTTAATTCAAAAAAAGTATGTTATGATTTTTGTTAAACGTTTATTAAAATTTGCTAGTATTGTGAAAAATGAAGTTAGAAATTAAACATTTTTATTTAAAAATTGAATTAGAAAAAGTTGTTGATATTTTCACTGAAATTTGGATTAGAGTTAGAGAAGAATTCTACAGCCAATAGATTTCGAATTAGTTGTAGTGAACTAGCCAGAATAGCAAATATGCCAGTGGGCTAAGGACTTGTTAGTATTGAACATAATAGATTTGTGAAGTGTTCGAAGCTTTAGGTGAAGGGAAAATTCGCATAAAGAATTGGTGGCCTTTTCAAACGGCATTTGAGTTCGAAGTGTAGAGTTCCAAATTAGATTTACTTAAATATGATATGAGATGTTGGGGTTTAGTGAAAGATGACTTGGAAGATGATATCGGGCCATAACTTATTTAATTTTAAAGTAAGACAAAGTAAGCCAAGGTTTCTTTTTCGATTCATCTCCGGAGTTAATACCTCATTCAAGAATTTTTTTGATCCAATTTGTAGGAATCAATAGAATTTTTTAGATTCAAAATGGAAAGTGCCCAAATTCAATTATAAACTTGAAAAATGAATATTAAGTTATGCCATATCTTAATGTCATTTGAATTTCAAAACTGCATTTTGATTCCATCTTCCCAGAGTCCCTTCGCCTATGAAAGCAAGCGTCCTTCCTTCTCAATGCCCGAGTATCCATCCAAAGCATTATTTTCGATGAGTTATCACTCCTTGCCACCCACCCAATCTCAATTTGACAATGTAAACAATTCACTAACCTGGACAGAAAGAAAGACAAAGCTTCAGTATAAACATTTGGCATGATCCCACATATTAAGGGATCAGTCAATCCTCTCTAATAGGAGGCCGACATGTCGATAGAAAACTCATCCTTCCATTAGTCTGACGACCTAAGTAAACTACCCCAGTATACTTAGGCCAATTAATATACTTGCGAAAGGCCATCAGAAGAGAGAGAATCTATAATCCATGGATCTCCGATTGGGAAAACGTATCCAAGCTCCATGGCTAGCATGCACTCTTTGGACTTTTCAAACTTAGTAAACTGAGACATCTGAGTAAAACGAAGGAACATCAAAAGAGAAACCATTAGTAGTGATGAGAGAGAGAAGAATAGGGTAGGAGACCGATCCATTCTATTGGAAGTGGTTTCATTCAATGTGGATTGGATGATGGAAAAACCAGCAAGCAGCAAGCATAGGCTGTGCTGCCGTAGCACAGCCGGATAACTTAAAGTCAATAACCTGGGGTGCAAGCATAGGCACCATAGTACGGGGTTGGGAGCGCAGTGAACTGGTTTTTTGAAATGGTTGGAAGATGTGGCCAAAGAATGTGATAACCATATAAATTCGTTCCCACGGGAAGATCCTTTCCAATAAAACTCGACGCGTTCGAATGATGATCGCTTTTACACAAGAAAGGAGGACCACCCTCTAAGCTTAAGTATTCCTGAATGACCAATAGTGTACAAGTACCGTGAGGGAAAGGTGAAAGGAACCCCAGTCGAGGAGTGTAATAGAGAACCTGAGATCCGATGTGAACAATCAGTCGAAGGAGCGGAGCGTGGGCACACTCACTCTAACGGCACACCTTTCGCATGATGGGTTAACGTGGAAATGGGCATAGCGGCTTAAACCATTAGGTGTAGACAAGCGAAGTGAACGGAGATAAGGCGACCAATGGGACCGATCAATTGACCCGAAGGAGTCTTATATGTGACAGATGAAAGCGACCGAGTGATAGTTCTTCCTATTTGACCCAAAACTGATCGATCTAGCCATGAGCAAGTTAAAGATAGCTCTAACAGGCCTTGGAGGACCGAACCAACGTATGTGGAAAAATACGAGGATCACTTATGGCTAGGGGTTAAAGGCCAACCAATATAGAATATTGCTGGTTTTCTGCAAAATCTATTTCAATAGAGCGTATGATGTTGATGGCCCGAGGTAGAGCACTCAATGGGTTAGGGAGGCCCCAATTTCGCTTTACCAACCCTAAGAAAACTCCGAATACAGGCAAACTTTTTAGGTGCAAAGGTCTAAAGTCGAGTGGGAAACAGCCCAGATCATACGCTAAGGTCTGTAAGCAATCAAAAGGAAGTGATCGAGCGATGACAACTAGTAGGTGGGCTTGAAAGCAGCCATCCTTTGAAGAAAGCATAATTGCTCACTGGCTTAGCTCCATGGCATCGAAATGTCGCTGGCTCAAGTGATTCACCAAAGTGACGAGACCTTGAAAACTACTTTGTCAAGTGTCAGTACCGGGACGTTCTGTCAATCGGGGAAGGTTTTTGGTGGCAAGACTTGAAGATATTAGATGTGAGAATGCTCGCATGAGTACAAGAAATTCTATGAAAAACACAATCACCTACTAGTGGAAGGCTTTCTGCGAATCTACGCAGAGTGAATCAGTCCCTAAAGCCCCAAAAGGGCTGCCATCCGATAGGTATACGAAAGTGACAAAGTTACTTTAACCACTGAACCATGCATGCCTACTGGAGCGAATTGGATGATCGGGCAGACGGTTGCCCCGGAAAACACCTCGCTCTCATTTCCCTTGCATCTTGAGTCATCAAAGCCTTAACTAATTCAGAGGGGCTCGGTTGGCCCAGTCGCGACTATTGTCATAATCAATGACAGTTGAAACTTCCAGTAAAAAACTTCAAATTGAGAAGGTCCAAGTGAACAGACCATACCCCAAATCGACATAGGTGAACTAGTAGAGTATACAAGGGCACGTCGAGAGAACCATATCGAAGGAACTTGGCAAAACGACCCCGTAACTTCGGGAGAAGGGGTGCTCTCCTATCTTTTGATTAGGAAAGCAGCACAAACCCAGGGGTAGCGACTGTTTATTAAAACTCAAGACTCTGCTAAGTGGCAACACAATATATAGAATGTGACACTTGCCCGGTGCTCGAAGGTTTGAAGGAGAAGTATGAGTTGCTTTGAGTGGAAACCCCAATAAACGGCGGTAGTAACTATAACTGTCATAAGGTAGTGAAATTCTTTGTTGCATAAGTAGCGACCTGCACGAATGGTGTAACGATTGCCCCGCTGTCTCTGACATGAACCTGGTGAAATTGAATTCTCCGTGAAGATGCAGAGTACAAATGGCTAAACGGTAAATAATATAGCAACATGTTAATGTTGAGGGTAGGGATACACTCACATAAGACATTGTAAAGCATGAGAGCACAAT
Source organism: Allium fistulosum (assembly GCA_030737815.1). Lineage (NCBI taxonomy): Eukaryota > Viridiplantae > Streptophyta > Magnoliopsida > Asparagales > Amaryllidaceae > Allium > Allium fistulosum. Next base: position 989,128,759 of record CM060903.1, read on the forward strand.
TCAGTGTGGAGTTTCTCTACAAAATTGAATAATAGAAGATTGTTGCATGAGATAGTCAACGATAGAGGATGACCATACTTGTTTATGGAGAATGAAATATATAGAAGTATTGGTTAGTGTTACGACACATGTGTTTATCTTGGTTTATGGTTGTAACAACCCGCACCTTGATGGGCTAGAATTTTAACAAAAATCGAAACCCAAGTTCATTAGAGTACAGATCTTCGGTTTTGGTAACCTATAATAAACATGAGCATATCAGAGATCGATCAAATTAAACTCTAAGTAGAAAAGAAAATATAATAGGTTGTAAATACTTGACTGAGGTCACTACCTCTAAATCAATGATATTCGATGGACATTCAATCGCCTTTCTAGTACCGAGCATGAATAAGAAGACTTCTCCATCAATCATTCTGTCGTGCTACAGTGACCTGTTCCTCTAAATCTATCCAATGAGTTGTAATGAGAAGTGGTTCAGAACAATGTTCTAGTGATTGGAAAACCGAATCTTTAATCCGTAACACAAACTTATACCAATTGTTTCCATTTAAATGTTATGTCTTATTACTTACACAGGCAACCTGTTTAATGCACGTATGATATGTCTACCTAACCTTCTCCAAGGTATAATGCTGACATATGCCTATTGTGCATACGCTACCCAAAACCCAGCCACTTAATACTTCTTAAACAGAGAGGAGGCAGACCCAACGACCATTTAATACCTTATTCTCCGAAGCGGGCCCTTTGCATCGTCTATGTTGGTATATTGGTCCTAGCTATAGAGATCGATGACTTCTATATATAGCATTATAATATATAATTGTCGCATCTATCGCTCATAATTTCCTAGCCATGTGAGAGACAGTACCCAAGCCAATTAATATCTTTTAATGGAATTAGGCAGACTCTAACCATTTAATACCTTATTTAAGGCAGGTCCCCATCATTTAATATCTAATCCCATGGCGAACTCCTCACTGGTACTTATCTAGATGACATTGCACGGAAATCTCTTTGGCCACTTAATACTTCCTATTGAAGTGAACATGTTTGAGATATTCTTTACCGTGCAAAACCGCTAACCCAGACCATTTAATACTTCATACAAGAGAAAGAGGCAAGCCCTCAAACTACTACTTAATACCTTCAATCCCCGAAGCAAGTCCTATGTTTTATGCATATTCATTTCCCATAGGTCCTATGGTTGGAGATGTCTCACATCAGTAATAAGTGTACATAACTGCTGGTAGTCTCCATTGAAGGGTAGACTTCTATTGTGTAACTCTATCGACTCCGCCTCCCAACCCAATAAGTCCAATTAAATATTCTAAGCTTTATTATTGGACAAAGCCCACTAATCTCTATTTTCATACTTAAGGCTATAATTTATTCTAATGATAATTGTGTTGCCTTAAAATGTTTAATTAGTACCTAGAATGTTTTATTTATTATCCCCATAAATGTCCCTTTTGTCCAATTCTACCATTTATTACACGATCTATTCGAACATTTAATTTACATTTAATACGAACACTTATAATGTATAATACGGTGCATTAATTATAATTTTATTTTGAATGTTTTAGCATAATTATATATGTTTATAAATTTATTTTACATTTCTAGTTTTTAATCCTTAACTAGAATATTTTATCCTATATTTTAATCTGTTAGAATTATCCTTCCAAAAAAAATTCCCATTATAACCTTCCATAAATTAACCTAAAATAAGGGATTTGCTTAGTTTGAAATTATAAGGAATTATTTCTTTTTTTGTTGAAATAGACAGTGTAAACTACGGAAATAAAATCCATACTTTACAGATCTCTTTTCTCTTTTGATGTATATCCCTTGTCAAATCAAACATTGCACTTTTCCTATGAAATTAGGATATTAAACAAATTCATGGAGATTAAACGTTAGTACTTCTGACAAATTAAAATACAAAACCCACATTCTAAATATAATCAGTGTAAATCTAAATTACGCTAATATTTTTACAACCCAATTGTAGATCTGGAACAAATTCTACATCTTTATCCACGTTCAACCTTTAATAACTTGGGGACTGATTTCCAGATCTAGGTGTAAACAATATTCCTATTTAGTTACAAAATATGTAGGCGGTGTTTTATATGCTTAGTTCAAGCCTACAACTCTTTAGATTTCTATAGAGGCATAAACATCAAATAAAATTCCAATGAAATAAATTCCACTGTTATAAGTAAATTGCATAATTTTCCATTCACTTTTAAAAGCTTTCCAAATCTTCAAATCTGAATCTGATTTCTTGAAATCAAGTCCATTTCCTTTCTAATTCCAAGAAATATTTATAAAAGTGTATACATATACCATTAAAATTACAAATCTGAGAAGAGATTTGGGAAAGAGTGGATTATAGATTTATAATATTGAAATTTACCTTTTGATTTGCGCAACGCTGCTTTGCTCCTTCTCTTCTTCTATGTATTTTCTACTCTTCTCCAATTTGTATAAATAATAATTATTTTAAATTTAGGAGGAATAGTGGAGAAGAGGAAATGATAGAGCTTCACTACCCTAGGTCGGAAAGTTTGAGAAGAGAATGGAGGAGATATGTTTGTATTTATAGGCTCTCGAATTAGTCGTATCCATTAAATTATGATTATTAAATCCGGACCGTTGGCCGAGGTTTAGATCGTAGCCAAATGCCTCGACCGGTCGACCACACCCTTATGAGCAGTCAGATCGCTAAGGGGTCTACCCCATAGCAGGGGTTGACCAGTAGGGTCCTGGTTTAATTATATATATTACCTAAATTTGTTATTTAATTATTTATGTTCTGATTTCTTTAAACGTCTGTAATTTTTTCGTTCGAACTCCGATCGTGAAACCCTAAATGTGAAAGTTGCTCAGAAAATCGCCACAAGTCCTATAGTGGACATTTCATGACCAAATTTCACTGTTTTCTCAAATTCTATTTTTGGAGCCTAATTTATTATTAAATTATTAAAATAAATTTACGGGATGTTCCATTCTTCCCCTCTTAAAAGAATTTCGTCCTCTAAATTACTCCAATGATTAAATCATAGGGTAATGTAATAACCACCATAAACTACCCAAACAACTAGTGTACAACCAATTTTACAACCAAATATGCACAAGTGCATAATGTATCATAACATATAAAACATGTATACAGAATGATTCTAAATCGGGTCCTCCTATATGAATGTATCTTTTAAAAACATTTTTGAAAATATAATGCAAAAAATCTATATATACTGGTAGTTCTATATGTATTAAGGTTTTGAAAGATCTTTTTCACATAAAAATTCCTTACTCCTACGAATAGAAGTATGATTCAACCAATTTTGCATCCAATTCCTACAATCCAGAATCTAATGCGTCATATTTTCGTATTCTAGACGTTTACTCCTATGCCGAGAAAAGGAACTTAGGTGGAGAATTTTACATTCTTACCACTCTATTTTGTACCAATCCCATTGTACATTGAAAATTTCCTTGTTGCCCAAAATTTTCTCCTAATGTTTCTATGTACAATACGCATAAAGATGCTTGTTTTCAAGCTCTAAAATGGAATTGAATCCAAAAGGAATTCTCGTGCATTGTTGACATAGTATGAAAATAGAAATTCAAAGGCAAAAATAGTTTTTCCCTTGTTCTCGTGCGCTTTTATCCTAGCGTCAACTTTAATACACCGCTAAATTCATATCTACTAACCTGTTTATCTTTTCTACGCTTAATATATGGCATTAGAAAACAAAAAAATTTCCATATTTTTTCCACTTTGTAATCAGATTTTCACACGGTTTGAAAAGTCAAACTTCCAAAACAATTAATCACCACTTTCCTTCAAAATGTTTGGACAAAAACGTCCAAAAATAATTTAAATGCCAAAGGTAATTTAAATGCTAAAATCCCTTTTTTTATGCAATTTTTCAGAACATTCAAGTTTCCCATTTAGATAAGCCAAGCCACATTTCAATGTAGTTGGAAATCAGTTATAAGTTAACGCATATTTTCAATCCAAGCTTTTCGCAATTATTTCAAGACCTTTAAAATTATTCTTTTATTTTAATATAATGACTCATTAATCAATTTGTAAATTTTAGCTTTTCAAGGAATAGGAATAATGACCCGTGATACCATAACAACCTTTGCCATCCTTCGCTCGTTAAAATTTATTATTTTCTAAACTTCCAATCTTATATTGCATCCACCGTTAGTTAAGTGTCTTTATGATATTTTCCATATTTATACCGTTTCTTTCCAAAATACATATAAGAATGGTCCACGTCTCCAGGAACAACAGTACAGTGAATAAATAGGAACACATCTCATAACATACCATACGCGTCTTTTATATAAGAGATAACCAACGGTTACAACCTAACAAACTAAAAAAAGAAAAGGACAAATGCTGGAAGGGAAATGACAACACATCATTACTAAACCCAAAATACTACCTACAAACTATGGTATGGTCCCGATCCTTTTGAGCCATTGCCGCGAATCCAGAATGAGCGTAGCATAGCAGTTATGCACTCGATCTCGCAGTTTTGGCGGTTCTACTCAGCTCAAATATCTCGAATCTCAACTTGGACTTGTCGGATAAGGACTAGCTTGGGGCTCAGGTATCCTCTAACACCATGTCCTTACTCTTCCTTCTACTATGGCTACTTTTATGCTACTGGAGCTGCTACCCCGGCCGGTGGCTTGGTGATTCCCATCTTCTTGAGAGAGGCCATGTCGAATGCAGGAGGGACCTTCTTCTGGATCAGCTCTCCAGAGAGGTTCGCTATGTATTGCATAAATACATGAGTGAAAAGATGGCAATATGGAAAGTACCTTTGGGGAGTACTAACTCCAGAAGTAATACAGTGGCTCATAAAAGCACGAGCCCAATTGATAGTCATACCACCCATGATGGTGTAGGTAGCCTTATGTACCAACGAATAATTCTAATCGAAACTCCCTGTCTTCGGAATGATATTCTTCTAAACTATGTGAAGGGCGAGGCAGGCTATAGGTCGCAAATTATCTGACCTCCAGACATTGATATCTTTAAGAAAGATCTATTGCAAAATATCTGGATTAGTCATCTCTACATCATGCAAATCCGCTCCCTCCGCGGCTATCCCCAATATATCATTGAAATCATTGTCAGACAAATCGATCTCGACTCCCTTCACTTTCGAGTGGACATTGCTAACGCCTTCATCAAAGTAGTATGCTAGATTTGCGTCAAATAGATGCATGCAACACGGGTAGATTCCCACTCAAAAGTGTTGAACCGGAGGATCGGTGCTAATACTGTCGCTATGAACAACTCCTCGAGTCCAATGATGACGAAATCTCCAAATTTAACTGTCCATCCCGAAAGAATGGTGAAATTTTCTAAGGTCAAATAAACAAAGATTTTCTGGTCGCTCAGGTCGAGCTAAGCGATTTCTTGAGTGGTGAGATCTAGATGGTGTGAGGAAAAACCAAAAGTTTGAGGTGGTGCCATGGACTGAGTAGAGGTCGGGGAGGAGAGATTGGGTTCAGATCTAAAGAGGTGGTGGAGCTAGATCTGGCACGCAAAAGGTGGTGCTTGGGAGGGGAAGCTATTATTGGAGTGGGGTCTACAACAGAGGAGAGGGAGACAACGTCGCTCGTCGTTGGCGGGGGTGGAAGAGGAGGAGTGACAACCTTGATTTAGGGAAGAGGGAATTGGGTTCATCTATGAGGAAGGGGAGGGAACAATAGGCGAAGAGGTGGCTGAACTGACACGACTTATAAAGTCGTGTTCCAAGTTCAGGTTATGCCTTAAACTCGTTAACTGGTCGACCGCTCCTAGGGCAACCGTTCGACCGCTAAGGGTCGATCGGTCGTCGAATTCGGGCACAGGTTAAACCTGGACCCTATTCGGTTGGGTTAATAATAATAACAATAATTATTGTTTCATGCTATTTTCTTCGATGACGGTCTGAAAATTCATGTCCTCTTCATGATGGTGCCCTAGCTAATCGTCTAGCTCTTCGAACCCCTTCCTCAATTATTTGTAATGCTCCTAACTCATACTACTACTGCCATCAACAATTACAAGAACTCGAAAATATTCCCACTACTATTCTCCATATTATGTTATACGGCAATATTCCTCATATTTGGTTGCGAGTTACTCTACACTTCCTAACAATATACCGGAACTAAATTAAATGTCATTTCTATTTCATCCCCCTTTAAGAGAAATTTTTTAGAAGCTTTTCAATTCTTTAAACAGGAAAAATCGTCGGGCTATACATACGCCCGCTTCTACTTTGTTGCATAAATGAAAATTTGTTTTTTAACTAAAAACTTTTTAAACCAAAATCACAAACTCCTAATTTATTATATATTTAAGGGTTTCAAAACTTTTTTTTAAACTAAAGCTTTTCAACACAACCAAATTCATTCGTGTATATATTTCTTATAATAATAAATTTTCAGAACTCTCTTACTTTTCAGACAATAATTTCCAAATAGACCTTTGGAAAAATTATATATATATATATATTCCACTTTTGCAAAACTCATTTAAATATCTCATGGGGTCGGACAAAGAAATGGGAATTACTTCTCTTTAAAAAATATGGTTCATAACCTTGAGGTGATTGATGAACATTCTCTTGCGAGAACCTGCCTCCGGATGTAAGCGACATATAGATTCTTAGTTCCCACTTGTTTGGATAAAATGTGCATCTTCAATCGACAATCCATCGAAATCCATAACCATAAGGTAGCTAGGTCTCAATAATCAAGTCAAACACAATCCAGCCTCTATGATCCTTCCATATGCCGTGCTCATGCTCTTCAAAGTTAACGCCTTACGTACTACCAATGCACCATGGGGTAATCGGGGTAGGCCTGTAATCTTTAACTCTATAAAACTTTCCAACTCATAGTTGTCTTACCTATCCTTTTGGAATATGGTTGCAACTATTCTGTGGTCTAAATTTATAGAGCTCGGCATAGATTTAGATAGAAAATACAAATACATACTCTTAGTATATCCTAATCCCTATGATCGACTAACATAGGCTCTAATATCAAATGTAATAACTCGCACCTTAATGGCTCAGAATTTCGACAAACATCAAAACCCAAGTCCGTTAGGGTATAAATCATTGGTTTTGATAACCTGTAATAAATATGAGCATATAAGAGATCAATCAAACTAAACTCACGGTGGAAAAGAAAGTATAATAGGATTTAAAAACTAGACTGAGGCCACTACCTCAGAATAAATGGTATTCCATGGACATCCAATCGCCTTGCCAGTATCGAGCATTAATAATAAGACTTCTCCATCAACCGTTTTATCTTGCTCTAGTGACATGTTCCTCTAAACCTATCTTATGGGTTGTAACGAGGAGGGGGTTAGAATAACGTTCCGGTGATCGGAAAATTGCATACTTAATCCATAACACAAACTTATATCGATTGGTTTCCAGTTAAATGTTGTGTTCTATTACTTACAGTCAACTCGTTTAATGCATGTACTATATGTCTACCTAACCTTCTCCAAGGTATAATACTGACATATACCTACTGTGCATATGCTATCCAAAATCCAGCCACTTTACACTTCTTAAATAGGGATAAGGTAGACCCAATGGCCATTTAATAACTTATTTCCCAAAGCGGGCCCTTCGCATCGTCAACGTTGGTCTATCGGTCCTAGCTACAGAGATCGATGGCTCCTATATACAAATTTATAATATATAAATGCCACATCTAGCCCTAGCCTTGTGAGAGAAAGTACCCAAGCCACTTATTATCTTTTAATGGAATTAGGCAAACTCTTATCATTTAATACCATATTTATGGTAGGTCCCCATCATTTAATACCTATTCCGGCGGACTCCTCACTAATACCTATCTAGCTGACATTGCACGGAAATCTCTTCGGCCACTTAATACTTCCTATTGAAGCAGACCTTTTCAAAAATATCCTTTACTGTGCCTAACCACTAACCCCGACCACTTAATACTTCATATAAAGGAAAGAGACGGGCTCTCAAACAACAACCTAATACCTTCAATCTCCGATGTAAGTCTTATATTTTAAGCATATTCCTTTCCCATCAGTCCTATGGTTGGAGATGTCTCACATCAGTAATAAGTGTACACAACTGTTGGTAGACTCTGGGTGAAGGACGGACTTCTGTTGTGTAACTCTACTGACCTCACATCCCGACCTATAAGTCTAATTAATTATTCTAAGCTTTATTATTGGACAAAGCCCACTAATCTCTATTTGCATATTTAAAGCTATAATTTATTCTAATGATAGTTATGCTTCCTTATAATGTTTAATTGCTACCTAGCTTATTTTATTTATTATCCCCACTAATGTCCCTTTTGTCTAATTCTACCATTTATTACACGATCTATTCAAACGTTCAATTTACATTTAATGCAAACATTAACGTGTAATACGCTGTATTAATTATATTTTTATTTTGAATGTTTTAGGGTAGTTATATATGCTTATAAATTTATTTTTACATTTCAAATTATTAACCCTTTAACTATATTTCGTCATATATTTTAATTTGTTAAAATTATCCTTTCAAAAAGGTTTCCCATTATAACCTTCCATAAATTAACCTAAATTATTGGATTTGCTTAGTTTGAATTATAAGGAATTAATTATTTCTTTTTTATTGAAATAGATAGTGTAAATTACGGAAAGAAAATCCATACTTTACACATCTCTTTCCTCTTTTGATGTATATTCCTTGTCAAATCAAACATTGCACTTTTCCCTTGAAATTAGGATATTAGACAAATTTATGGAGATTAAACGAATAGTACTTCTAGCAATTTAAAATACAAAACTCACATTCTAAATAGAATCGGAGAAAATCTAAATTACGCTAATAATTTCACAACCCAATTGTAGATCTGAAATAAATTCTACATCTTTATCCATATTCTACCTTTAATAACTTGGAGACTGATTTCCAAATCTGGGTGTAAACAATATTCCTATTTATTTATAGAATATGTAAGCGATATTTTATATACTTAATTCAAGCCTACAACTCTTTAGATTTCTATTGAGGCATAAACATCAAATAAAATTCCAACAAAATAAATTCCAGTGTTATAAGTAAATTACATAATTAATCACTCACCTTCGAAACCTTTCCATATCTCCAGATTTGAATTTGATTCCTTAAATGAACTACATTTCCTTTCTAATTCCAAGAAATATATATAAAAGTGTATACACATACCATTAAAATTACAGATCTGAGAAGAGATTTGGGAAAGATAGGAATATAGATTTATAATATTGAGATTTACCATTTTATTTGCACAATACTGATCTGCTCCTTCCCTTTTTCTATTTATTTTTTGCACTTCTCCAATTTGTATAAATACAAATTATTTTAAAGTTAGGAGGAATAGTGGTGAAGAGGAAATGGCAGAGCTTCGCTGCCCTAGATCAGAAAATATGAGAAGAAAATGGAGGGGTTGAGCCTGTATTTATAGGCTCTCGAATCAGTCGTATCTGTTATATTATAATTATTAAATCCAGGCCTTTGGTCGAGGTTCAGATCGCAGCCAAAATGCTTTAATCGATCGATCGCACTCCTATGAGCGGCCGACCGCTAAAGGTCGACCGCTACATAGCAGGGGTTGATCGTTGGGGTCCCGACCTAATTACATTTTTATTACCATAATTTTTTATTTAGTTATTTTCATTTTGATTTCTATAAACGCCTGCAACTTCTTCATTTAAATTTCAATTGCGAAACCCCAAATATGAAAGTTGCTTTGAAAATCACCACTAACGCAATGGTGCAAGTTTCATAACGAATTTCCATTGTTTGCTGTATTCCATTTTTGGAGCATTATTAATTGTTAAATTATTAACATAAATTTATGGGGTATTACTGCGGAACACCCACATATTGGTTGTTATTTCATAGTGGATGCTCATGGGTTATTGTTATGATATGCTATACTTGAGTATGTTTCCTTTGAGTTATGAATATGTATAGAGCACCCAAGAGGGGAATCGTTTCCGTTCGAGTCATGGTATTAGCATTTGGGTGTGTACTATTAGGGTGTGATGTTGATATCATGTATGAGTAGCTGAACGTGACATGTGTTCAATGTCATGTTCACTCTGTTAGGATATTGATCCATTCTCCAATGTTCCTTATGAAGATAGTGGAGTTTAAGGAGGCTATTCAGGTTACTAGGCGTTATATTTATCAATTAGTAGGAAGAGGCACCATTTGATCTTGGATTGTATTGTCTATTATACTTTAGAAGCGAGTCATTGAGGACTCTGTGTTAGAGAAGATACCATCAATCTAATATATGTAAAGTATTTTTGGAGTACGGCAATCTACATAAAGGTACTCTAGCCGTATGTTAGTTTATTACTTCACAAGCATATCAAGTTAATATTATTTTTGAAGTATGAAGTGTTGCATGGTTCAAAGACATGAAGTAAATGTCTTAACTTGCACGTACTAAGGTACAAAGGCTATTTTAAAGAACGACAAGATTTGGTGATTTGGAAGAAACTAGCAAAGAGGTAAGATTAATTATTTTCAGTTATCATTTGGTTTGAAAGAACTATCCTCCTATTAAGTTAATTTTCCAAAATAGTGACATTTTATGCATAACTTACATTTAGTGATCAACATACGTGAAAAATAAGTGAAAAATGCACCACTTCGTCTATGAGTTTATTATAGTAATTACTAGGTTGAATTTTAGGATAGTATGAAGTTAGGTCTCAGAGTCTTTTTATTTTATTTGGGAATGATTATATTTTTTGATAGTTACGTTTAGTTTTTATTTAGTTGTTTGGTTGAAGTAATATTGTGTTCACCAAAAGTAAGGCATCGTCTATTTATGATGTCTGTAATTAAATAGTGTGGAGTATGTGGTTCACTGAAAAATCCAAAATGTTAGTCCACTTAGAAGGGAGAGACTGTCTGTTATTGCATTGTCATGCACACAAACATAAAGAATGAGTTTAGTGAGGTATGTAAAAAGATACGAAAAGGGTTTTCTGTTGGTCGAGGATAAAGAAGCAAGTGGCAGAGTATGTTGAAAAGTATTTAACGATGGAGTTATGTCAGTAATGAAGTCTATTTAAATAAAATTCATACACCTAAGTGATAAGCAAAGGAATGGAAACCACATAAGATAGGTATGCATAGGAAGTTCGCAGTGGGCGGCATGGTGTAGGTGAAGGACCCGCTATTGAGATATATTTTGTGGGAAAGCTCGCGTCATCAGTTGTTAGGCCTTTCCCGCTTATATAGAGAGTAGAGAAGTTAGCATATTAGAGTGAGCTTCTTGAAAAGTTGGCAGGTGTTTACACGCATTATCCCATTTGTAAACCTACTTTGATGGTTTAGCTGTTATGGTAGAGCCTGATGAGGTGAATATAGAGATGATGTCTAGAATACTCTATATGCGTATTCACACTTAAGAGCTTGATGTGATACGACAAAAAAAAGTAAGAAATGGAATTGGTCCAAGTACGGTGAGATAAAGGTTTGGATAGGAGTACAAGGGAACTCGATGAGAGAATCTGAGTTTCCCATCACGAGCACTATAACGACCCACCTTTTCGATACTTAAAAGTCAAAACTAAGTGCCGGAAAGATAGATTATTGGGAGAAAAGAAAGAAAAGACAGAACATAATCTCACATCGTGATGAGTAATACATAATATACAACAGATCTTTACAAAGTAAAACAGTAATATGCATACATAAACCAGAGTAACTATCTATCATCAGCCTGGATGGTTATAATGCCATATCCTCATTACTGCTAATAAATACAAACAACAAATGTAGTGGAAAATAAAATATATGTGAATATGTCTTGGAGTCATCCATCTCATCTCCTGAAGGTCCGAAGCATCCAAATGTAAATTTGAAATATGCTCGATCTGACACGAGCATTATAAGAAGATAACGCTCAGATCAGTCTAGTAAACCAGCATGAGAAATATACCTCATAAGGATTCTAATATTATGAAACATTTTAATAAAGATATCTTGTAAGACCACGTCGTACATAAACACATACGGGTTTTTACCTTACGATAACCAAACCATTTATAAAAAACCATCTAATATTATGATAATGTCAAGGGTTTAAAATAGATATTGAATCATAGTCGAAATTGTTATATTAATTAAATTCCAACATAATAGGTATACAATTAAGTCCGAAAGGCACTTATTGAAGAATGGATTTCCAAATAATGACAAGGCATTGGGGTACCATTTGCCATAGTACACCTCTAGAAAATGTAACGAGGGCCTTTCCTAAACCCCTTGCGAATTAGGATCGACCTACCGCATATTGGAGAGCTCTCATGCACAATCAAATCCATAAATATATGTGTGTGTGTGTGTGTAGAAGGGTGATGACATACCCTAATGGTAGCGAACTACATAGCCTTAAAGCATATCTCTTATTTTATTCATTCCGGTTGTTGAGGCTAGAGACTGCATTTTACCTTTTTTTAGCAAATCCCACTTGGAATGCTAACACTGCCCACCAAGCAACAATGCAATGCCAGTATTCATCTATACAAGTTGTTCAGGATATGAACAAACCGAAGGCACTACTTCTACCACATCCTTTTTGGAATCACCCTTAGAATTAGTAGCAAGTAGCACTTGCATTTCAAAGAACTTCGTCTTCAATTCCAATATCTTCAAGATGTCTTTAGCTCGAACGTTTATGCCTATTCGAAGTGGTTTTCAGATAATATATCAAAACTTGGTCTCTCCGAACTAACAACGATCATTTTAAAAATTGACCAAGATTTCATGGTTGGTAATTTAACTATCAAATAACAAACAATTCAACCAGAGATTTAACCAAGCATGGTTAAGCAAAAAGTGACCATAAGCCTCTTTATTTAATCATTTCGTTAATTAAAACCACTTTGTAAATACTTATATAAAAATTCTTTTACAAATATATATTCACAAACCCTTGTCGACTCTTTTTAATACTTGAAAAATATTGGTATACTTATCTCAACTGTATAAGTATACTCACGAAACATTTCACTTTCAAAACTTAGAAAGACTTTCACTTATGCTTATATCAACAATATAAGTATATTCACAAAACACAACATTTTCAATACTTAGAAAATATACTCATATACTTATCTTAATGGTATAAGCATATCTACAAATCTTAAGAAAGATTTCATTTCCAAAACCATACTTAATCGGGTTAAAACAAATGTCATTTAAAACATTGATAACAATAAACCCAAACACTTTCTTTTGGCGTAAGTAAATAGATTGTATAGAAACTAGACCAAATATATTTAACACCACTTTCCAATTTCAAATAGTACTATCCCTTGATTAACAATGAAATCGAACAAGTTAGAAAACTGTTCTTACCTCGATACACATTCTTAATTCTCAAGATAGATACGAGTTTCCATACCTCAAAATTTGGTGTTAAGTATGAAAAGAACACTTTCCATACCATTGTAATTTAAAATGATCACTTATGGAAATCAGATCATATTGCTTTGGTAATCCTTATAAAATACCTTTTACAAATCCTTTCCATATTTACAAAAACTCATTTCTATAATTCTCTTTTATATTTATAAAATCTTTTATATAAATAAAACTCCTTTCAATAAACAAAACTCTATTCTATAAATAAAACTCTTTTCTAAATCTTATTAACATGGCTCCTTTTTATAAATCTCCTTTATAAAATATCGTTTATAAATTCCATTATAAAAACTTTATTTGAAAATTTCCACTATAAAACTCCCTTTTATAAATCTCTTAATTTATCACAATCTTCAATTTACAAAATAGTGCTAAATACTTTCCATAAACCGATCATTCCACATATTAATATAAATCCACAAATGTGATTTATTTTCCAATTTATCTAAATGATATTAATTTCCCTCTTTTAAAATATCATTTAAAAATCTATTCTTTTATTTATATAATACCATTTATAGTTCTCTTTTCAATTTACAAAATACCATTTATAAATCTATTCCTTTATTACAACATTTTATATAAATGTTTCACAAATATTTATTTCAAAACATTTCAATCTTCTTTTAAAACAGAATCACTTTCAAAATAAAGGATAAACCCCTATATTTCTTTTAAAAATAAACATTCATTATTATAATAACTTTCTATAAAAATAAATACTTTTCAAAATAACCATAAAACATTTACATATATTTAGAAAATACAAATAAAATGGTTGAAGAGAAATAGAGAAGTTCAAAAAAAAATTAAATAAAATAACACGGAAATCTCCAAAAATCATTCTCTGAATCAAACCATTTCCAAGCCAAAACAGCAATTAATAGTATTTCAAAATACTATAACGAGGCCAATAGCTACTATAGCACTTAAAAATGCTATTACTGTCTTTTCACTAAAAACGTTCAACTTTTAACATATGTCAGTGTCACATCCAATATGACCAAACTATCAAATTTTAGCATTTAACAATCTATATAACAGGTATATGACTGAAATAACAACAGATATATAACTGGAATTAAAAATCACAATGTTGAGAAATCCGGATTTCTCAATAAAATTCCATGTATTTCATTTTTAAATGTCATTTACTTTTCAAAAGCAGATATTTTACCAAACCAACCAATAATTTATCCAAACACAAACAATAAATTTACTTACTATATATCATTCTGATTATCCAAAAAGTATTTAGCTCACCGAGATTTCAACGGACGCTTAGGCGTTCTAGTTTTTTATGACGTTCAATTTTAGCCAAAATTTCACTTGTTCCAAATTCCATCGTGTAGCTATCGCCATTATGAGTGCAACGCAAAAGATAGTGTCTCGATTGGATCTCATATGAGAAAGTTACACATTTTATAAATTTTGAGAATTAAAATATTCATTAACTTCACTAATCACAAATTTAAATTACTATTTACCGCCTAAACCTTCTTCTTTAATTAGCGCCCACCTGTACACATTCGGGCAACATCATCGTTCACGCACGGCTCTTCCTCTCCCATCCCACGACGAAACTTCAATCTGATCGCGCCATCGACCCCCTCTTCGAAATCTCCACCCATCCATCACCATCCTCTTGAACTCGGCTGACCACCTCGATTCATATCCTTCCCTCGACCTAGTATAGGTTTTTTATGGACGCAACCACCTAGGAACGACCGTGCTCCTCCAAATTCGATCACTAGCTGCAACTCCCTTCCACAAATCCAAAGAAACACACGACAAAGCCTAGCTCTGCCAAAATCCATCACAAACTCAAACCCTAGCTTTAAACTCCTTCACGTTCCAACTGTCGAGCAACCCAAAAAATCACTAAACTCAACCAAACTACATAGGCCGATAAATCTCATCGGGACTTAAAGATACTTATTTTGAAAAAATTCGTTAAGTAAATAAATTGATCTTGAATTTTAAAAGATGTGCTTTGCTTTTCTTTTACTAGAAAGCTAAAAAATGAAAGAGAAAGAAAGAAAGCAAAGTTGTATTATCTAAGTATAGAAGTTAGTTTATTTTACAATTTTCGGCATTTTGTCATACAGAATTCTGTTTGCGTATGATCCGCGAACGAAAAAACAAAAATACAATCGCACACTGTGTTTCGATCTTAAAACAATAACAATATACACCGGTTATCTATTTCGTAAAATTTTAAAAATACCACCGTTTGCCAAAAAATCGTCAAACGCTAATTTAAATATTTTCCAAATTAAAAATTATAGGAAAATCTTATAAATTAAATTAAAAATACATCAACAAAAATCGAGTCGTTATATTAAAAATTTATTATTTATTAGTTTTGAATCAAATCTGAATATTTAAATAAATTAAATATTCCTATTTGAGACATTAAAATTTTGGGACATTACAAGCCCTCTTCCAGTAAGTTCCTCTTTTAGTTAGTTTGCTCGTTAGGTCATTTTGTGTTTGCATGATTGCTTTAGCTAGCTAGTTGACATAGGCATGGATGTATGAATGCTAGGATAGGTTGTATGCACGTCTTTATGACGTGTTTTGGTTGTTATGGTTGCTTATTTAAGCTATACCAATTTAGTTCTTAGTATGTTAGATACATATATTTATGTGTGTTCTAACTTAGATTAGAAGATTTTAAATATTTATACCATATATTATTTCTTTATTTGGCTTGTTTATAGAAGTGGTTTATCTACTTTCACTTTGACATGGATGCTGCATATGGATGTATGTATGTGCATAAATATAGAAATATATATATTTGTATATATAAGACTGCATGTGCATTCATATAGGAGGTTGATGCACTTGCATTTGAACTCATATCACACCATATCATTCTATTTTTATTCATATTCTTGGTTGTGGTTTTGCTTGTGTTTTATGATGGATGTAGCTATGTTTGTTTTGCACGTTTGTGCGCTATGCATTATACACTTTATAAAATTTCTGGGACGAAATTCTTTTAAGGGAGGAGCATGTAAAACTTTTTAATTTTATGTAATCAAATAATTAAACTAAAAATGGTATCATAATTTCACATAAAGAAAAAAATAGTGCATTTTAACATAAGTTGGAATTAGATTGCGAAACCTATCCCATCACATCTGGAATGTTATTTACAGTTAGAAAACATATATAGCTTGTTGGATTTGCTTAAGCGGGCTAGAAATTAGAAGTTAAACCCAGTAGCATTTTCATAATACGTTGATTACGAAATTCTACCATATGTATTATTGTTTTCAACCTATTTCTTTTGCTTTAAAAATCATGCCCCCTAATACAATCCCAATCTCTAAATCAATTGCAAATCAACCAAATTAAACAAAATTATATATGAAACCGATCACCATGGAGAGAGCTACACAAATAATTCAATGCTATCGAGAAATTTAGAGCTTTGAAGGTAAGGATTTTCTGGAAAACAAAGAAAGAGGGGGATTCATATCGAATATAAGAGAGGATGCACGACTAATCGACAACTGTGACTCTTCATATTTATGTATATATTGATAAGACGTAATTCACCCCTTATGATCTTAAACTAAGTTATATATGATGTAATTGATATTTAAATAGTGATTTTTTAATATTTACTCCAAATTAAGATGTAGTATCCATGGCTACAAGACTAAAAAATGAATTCTTATCGATGGTAGTTAATAAAGTTATTCCATCCCTAAATAAGAAGTGTGAAATACAAAAGTGTTTCTAATTAGACAAACTATACATCAATATCGTAGTTCTCGATGACACGAATCCACTGGTGATATTTGTTCGTCGATTGGGTGAAGGGTTTACTGGAAATCGTGTCGAAAGTTTTGATAAACGTCGACCATCCGTTTCGATCCAACGTTAAAAGGGCGATGATACGACGATCGAGGGCACGGAAGCGAAATGGAGGTCAAATAGATGGTCACAATGGGATCGGTTCGTCCACTTGACGTCTGAGTTGGTGTAGATCTACCATGAAATCGACGATGGTGGTTGAATTACAGGCCATTAGAGTTAGCCACGTTGGTGGCGTCTGACGCGGCATGACGAGCGTTGGTCGTTGATGCAATCAGATTGGGTGGGGGCTGTGTAAAGATGGTGGTAACGAAATAAAGTCAGGGGCGGCTTACTAAGTGAACGTGGTCATGAATCTTCAACTAATGTAGATATGTGGTCATGATTCATGAATCTCAAAAAACCATTTAATGATGACATGTACGATGCACTTTTTAAAGGAAATGAGTCCTTTGGTGTGACTGGTAGCGTCTAATGATGGCGATTTTGATGGTGTAGGTGTTACTGTACACCTTTCAGAGGAGTTCTTCGTTGTGAACAATGACTTCAAGCAATAACAACATGCGACATGTAATTCTCAATAGTGAGTCGCATGGCGAATACAGGTTGAGACATGTAGTTCTAAATAGCGAGTCGCAAACGGTTTTGGTGATGACGAGTTGAAGTTTTACCCAATCATGTAGTGATCCCTTTAGTTTTGGATTCTTAAGATGCGATTATGATCCCTGATAGGGACAGACTCGACGCTATATTAGGGCATCGGTTATTATTATAGTAGAACCTTAGCACACTAGGTCACTATTATAACTATAGTACTATATTGTGTTTAATTGACTCGCTGGGTGCATGTGACATAGGTTAAGGTATGGTTTACGAGCATGAGTGTTGTTTTACTATCTTATTAGTATTATACACTTATATAATGCATTTCACTCACCAAATGTATGTCTGACCCTCTCTATTTCTTTCTCCTCTTTGTTTATTCTGATAGGTAGGTAGAAAGGACCAATGGTGATTTCGAAGAGGCGGTCGTACGATGGTACATGCATTCATCTATTAGCTATCAAATATTTACTTGTTTGATATTTTGCCCCAGACTTTCATATTATTTATGTTTCATTAGTTAGAAATATTTTATGACGGAATACTACTAGTTACCGTTTGTTTTATTTGTCTGAGATTATACTTTCGATTATTATATTTTATTTCTTCCGCTGTGAGTTTCATAGAGTGTAAAATTTTGTTGATAGCTCGGTGATCTGTTTTATATTTTACAACAAAACAATCTGATGTCAATGACATCTGTAATGCTTGTCCGACCAAAACTTACAATAAGAAAATGTCTTAGACTCAAAATTGAAAGCAGTTAGCTTATCTGACATAAGCATAGACAAATATAATCTGAAATAATATGTATTATAAAAGAAAAGACCAAACTTGAAGGTTTTAAGACCTTTTCACCATGAGTGTTTCATACTAGTATGAAACTATGAATATGTTTCTTCATATACCAAAAGAGGATCCCCTATTATGTTGATGTTCATAGAAATCAATCCGGAAGGGGAGATCCAACTAATATCACATGTATACCATGATATTTCCAAATACATCCACGAAAAAATAAAAAAAATAAAAAAAGTGCACCCTTCTATAATAAATCCTTGTGTAATGTTTATTGGTCCAAAATCATACCAGGATCATTAAACATGAATGCCTTCAAAAAAAAGAGAAGAAAAACATGAGTGCATTTTATCATAAATCATTGTTTTGTTGTGGCTTACTACAAGACCATTAAGATGAGGGTAAAAAATATAGCCAAGAATGCATTTGAAATGACATGAATAAAAAATCTTCAACTCAACAATGTCGCTAGTGTTTATATTTATTTATCCAACATTATTCTTCTTATTTTTTCTTTAAATAATAATCATATTTTTGCACTTATATTGCATGGAAACATGTATGATAAGAAATGAATTTTGGGTAATAATACATTAACACAAAAATGCTGTAATCAACACGACAAGTCTTTCTTATATTCATGCCTTGAATTTTATTAAGCGGCCGCTGGAAGCAAAATAGTGACATTTACACAAAAATGATGTAATTATACATTTAGACAAAAAAATTATTAAGAGTTCGTTTCATATTTAAGAACCTACAAAAGTTGTACTACGAACAATTTCGATGTAAAAGATACAAGATCTCATGAAAATTGTTTCATACGAAGATAAGAAAGGGAATTCTCATCCAAGATCATGTATTGAATATGATTGTATACATAGAACAATCCGTTGATTTAGGAATGACTCTTGATCAAGAGTTATAGTCCAACTTGATTCTTGGATCACTGACTCCGCAATTTGACCCGTTCATGTTGAACTTTAATATTATCTAATTAAAGAGTATTATGATGGATCTCCGTAACATGTTAAAGATAGTTAAGAGTACGTTCACGAAGGAACCAAGTGCAATACTCGCAGTTAAGATAACATGTTCTTCGAATAGTTAGATGAAGAATAAGAGTGGATCGAAGGGCGATAAGGGTAAAGCTAAGGCTAAGCAAGGGAAAGATAAGGGCGAAGTCACCTTGCTCTAAAAAGGGATGTTGAAAGAGGAACTATTCAGATAATCTGAAGTTGCACAAAGGAAAGGAATCCAGTTATATACCTCAAGGTATTTTCCTTATATAAAAACGTTTATCTATAAGTGCTTTTTCTTGGATGTTAAATGCTCGATATGGAACTCAAATTTGTAATTCATTGCAAAAACTTAGGAGAAAAAGACCTATAACAAGAGGTGTCATGAAATTCTAAGTTGCAAATGGAACTACTATAACTATCTTAGCACTGGTGGATTACCATGTAAAACTTGCTAACAGACATGATTTAGTTTTATATAATTGCTATTTTGTGCCAAAATTTATTAGTGGAATAATATAGTTTTTCCCCGTTTGATGGAAAACGATTATAGTTTTATTTATAATGACGATATTATGAATCTTTGTTGATAATAAAATTGGGTGCTTGGGTACTTTAAAGATGACATTTACATACTTAGCTATAATCATGTATTTGCTATTGAAAATAATAATGCATCTAAATAAAAGATAGCTTAGATAGCTACCTATGTTATTTAGAGTAGGCCGTATAAGTGAGAAACAGTTAAACAAGTTAAGAAACCATGGTTTTGACTAGGTTTCTAACAAATCTCGAAATAGTAAATTTTGAAGTTCTTTAGTAAAGGTTACTCGCTAAAAATGTTACCAGAAATGTAAAATAAGGAATAAACATGCGTAAAATATAATGCATATCAATAAGCAACACGATGTAGAGTGGTTACCTCAAGAAGAAATCTACTTCCACTATGGTTTTTTTTATCTTATTCCTTTTGAGAGAGTACATGAGACTTAATGATTTTCACAACAACATAAAAGAACTAATAATATAGGTCTCAAAATCAAAAGAATTTGATCCTTGCACAAATGCATGAGATCTCTTATTTATAACAGTAGTGGTTGGCTAAGATTGATGCTTGGATGCCAAGTTTCTTTAGAGCGGTTGATTGTGATTTACGATCTAGATATGGATAGCTCGTAGACTACATGGATGGAGTGCTCCAAACGAATGCTAGCTGGCAAGTCGTATTCCAGCATGCTTGCATTAGAGGAGCAATATAGTGCAGGGATCGATTGTTGTATAATGGCGCTTTGGTCAAAGGGACAACATGGTATAAAGAGTGATTGTGGTAGCGTTTTGTTTTTGTCAAATGAACAATACGGTCATAGCGCTTTTGTCAGAGGAAAGGTACGGAGTCGTTGCCTCTTTTAACAAGAATAGTCGAGAATTTCTATCGAAGTTCTGTCTACATACGAAGAAATGAAGCGGGTAGAGGGCTGATCGATGATGGGTTTACAGATAGGGAAATGTATGAATAAGAACCATGGCTGAACATATGAGTTTAGGAGTTGGCGTAGATGTTGGCGAGCGAGATGTGGAGGTGATTATAGAGGGGTCGAGAGGTGCTACCCTACAAGGCTTGTGAGTGACCATTGTCTTTGAGGAAGATACCAGCATGACTCCAAGCAGGGATCATGGGTAGCTGGGTCATGAGAGTCGTTGGTCAACATTCATTAAGCAGCCCTCTGTCATTGGGTTTTGAATGATGGAGCTGGTTATACATTTTCAAGAAAAATGAGAAACACAAAGGTTTCTACCGCCATTTGACTCTGAATCATTTGATACTTGTAAATCGTGTCTCAAAAGTAAAATGGTCAAGCATCCATTTAATGAGATCAATGAAAGAGTTACTTAACACTTAGGACTAATACATACATATGTATGCAGTCTAATTTCTATAGCTACCAAAAACGGATCCTTATACTTTTGTTACATTCACCGATGTTTTATCTAGATATGAATATATGTATAGATCTACAAAAAATTGTAGAATATAAGAACGAAGTTGAAAACCGAACATGTAAGGAATTAAAATATTTCATTATGATCGAGAAGGCAAGTGCATTGGTTATGAAAATATCAAGTAACCGATAAAACTCAAAACGTAGAACTTGATGTTCAATCAGCATAATAATTCTGATTACTCAATCAATTTAACTACAAATTACTTTCGGTGGTATACACTGATGCTTTGAAACTATGATGTTTGTGGTCTACTTCCTTATTCCGTATGTTTGTAAGCTGACATTATTCAATTTGCATTCATCACACTGCTTTTATCATGTTTGCTACTTGACATGATTAACTAAATTTGCCTGCTTAAGCAACAAACTTTTAGATTCCAAAACCCCTTTTGTCTTCAATATACAATGTAGAACACATATTATACATAAATATGTGTATATAAGTCTCCGTTGTAAAAATCATTCTAGGCTCCCACATAGGCTCCGTCTAGGCGCTAGGCTAGCCTTACCATCTAGGTTTTTGTCTAGTTCATCTAGATGAGACTTGCTGCATTATCTAAGCATATAAAAATGTTGTAGGTACCATTTATGCATCAATTTAGACTTGATGCCTCTTATAAGCATCAAAATGTTTGTTTCAAGCGATTTTGTCTCCATGGTTGTTTCCAAACCCATCTAAATCTATGATCCCATTGTGGATCAGTTAATACTAGAAAAATACTGTAGTTTTATCTAAAATGCATGAGTTTGTAAAAAACGTCTAGCCCCGATTAATCATCGATTAATCACCGCTTAGGCGATTGATCCATAGTCCATACTTACCGTCTAGCATCCGCCTAGCGATTTCTACAATCTTTGTATATGTATGTATGTATATATGTGCATGCACAAATTCAGGTTACAAATTCCATGCTAATTAACGAAGTGATGAACTATATTACACTTAGGAGTGGACACATGGTTCTTAACTATTACATATTATTAGACATGTTAGCGTAAACCTAACGACCCTTGTGACCCTCTCATAGAACAAATGTAAACAGGATCCTGCTTTTAGTATGTATAAAGTTGGTATAAAAAATAATCCTAAAGTCGATGTTATAAGTATCTTCTATGTCATTATTAAATCTAATATAATTTGAGTTTTAACTTTTGAATATAATGTATAAACTTGTTACATATACATACATACATACACACATACATACATATATATATATCCAAAAATATGCGATGTATATATTTATCATCGACAACAGTTGGGCAGGAAATTAGCATCGATTCTTTGTTTTCAAACTTAATTCATCAAAAACCATTATTAAAAACAAATTTCACGAAATACCCCATCAAAATTTCTAGCAAAATTATGTCATTTAAACTGCAAATAATGCAGCTAGAACTGCAGATATACGCAGTTCTTGCTGCACATTTTTTTAAAATGAAAATTTGCAGTTTTAAATTCAAATATACAGTTCTGACTGCAATTATTTGCAGTTCTAAGTGCATATATATACGGTTTAAAATATATATCTTCGGTGTAAAAGTTGACAGAATTATTTCGTAAAACTAGTTTTAGAGATGGGACAGAAGTGGATTTCGAAACATTTTTTAGGTGTTTGACAAAAGTCCCATAAAACAAAATAATTGAAAATTTTTGGGTTGTACTTCAAATATACGCGAATTACTTGCAGTGCAAAATACGAAAGTGTTATTGTACATTTCTGCAAATCTTATATTTGGAAAATATTTGCATGGTCAATATTTGGCATGCAAGTTGAGATATGGCTAACTTTTACTCACTTTGACGATCTTCGATTTAACGTCTTTGATGATTGTGAATGATCTCTTCAAGTGCAACCCTCAAGTCCAACCCAATGTCGGTGGTCTCATGGTGTAAAAGTATACGTGGTGACCGAAATTAGTCATTTCGACCAAAGATGACCGAAATTTGATCATATAAAAATAGTGACTATGGAAGCTCAGACAGAAGCAAGAAGGTGTGGATTCCAATGAGGAATCGACTGATTGTGGTTGAAGAGGTCGTAGATGACTGCGATGACATAAATTAACAATCCAAAATTGGTTAAAATTGAGGTTTTAGTTGATGTTAATTACACGGACTTGAAAAATAGATAAATTATGGAATACATGTTTCATAGGGTAGTTAAAAAAGCGAAATTCAACTTGAATACAATATGCAGACACAAAGGATGATACGAGAAAGCTTTAACATTAAATATCCCCTTGAAGTCCACATTCCACATAAAGACAAAAAAATACAACGGTTTATAATTATTATATCAAATTTTATGTTTAATTTTATCTCACATAACCGCTCTCATTAAAAAAAAAGTATGTATTTCCACTTTATCTTAGTCTTGATGAGTTATAGGAGAAACTAAACATCAAAGAGTGGTATCCAATGTGTGAATGAGCTTGGAATATACGTATGTATTTTAGTACCAAAAATATGCACTATAGTACCGACAATTGGGCCTGCCTAAAATGGAGGCCTAAGTGCATCTGGAATTATGTCGGATGGGCATTAGCCCAAAGAATTAATTGTATCTGTACCAACCTTACAATAAGCAGATGTCTTGACTCAAAATTGAAAGCAGTTAGCTTATCTGACATAAGCATAGACAAACGTAATCTGAAATAATACATATTATAAAAGAGAAGACCAAACTTGAAGGTTTAAAGACCTTTTTATCATATGAATGTTTCATCCTAGCATGAAACCACGAATATGTTTCTTCATATACCAAAACAGGATCCCCCATTATGTTGATGTTCATAGATATCAATCTGGAAGGGGAGATCCAACTAATATCACAATTATACCATGATATTTGCAAATACATCCACGAAAAAGAAAAAAATAAACTAAAAAAAGAAAGAAAAAAAAAAGAAAGGGAAAAAAAAAAAGTGCACTCGTCTATAATAGATCCTTGTGTAATGTCTGTTGGTCCAAAAGCATACCAGGATCATTAAACATGAATGCCTTCAAAGAAAGAGATGAAAAACATGTTAATTGGGCATTTTATCATAAATTATTGTTTTGTTGTGGCTTACTACAAGACCATTTAAATGGGGGAAAAAAAATATAGCCAAAAATGCATCTGAAATGACATGCATACAAGTTCTTCAACACAATGATGTCGCTAGTGTTTATATTTATTTATCAGCCATTGTTCTTCTTATTTTTCCTTTAAATAATAATTATATTTTTGCACTTATATTGCTTGGAAACACGTATAATAAGAAATGAATTTCCGGTAATGATACATTTACACTAAAATGATGTAATCAACATGCCAAGTCTTTCTTATATTCATGCAGTGAATTTTATTAAGCGGCCGCTAGAAGCAAAATAGCGGCTGAAGTGCAGCTTCTGAAAAAACTAAGTGACATTTTGCAACATATATCATATGCAGATAGAGTAAACGGCTCATACTTAAGTACCAGCTATCAAACTAAGGTATAAATTATTTTGGTACTAAAACTAGTAAATATAATAAGCGGCATAAATAAGACGATAGTTTTGGATTTCGATATGTTAATTTGACACAGCACCAGCAATTTTGTACACATAAACAACAATTAAACCATCAGATTAGACTAAAGCAAGTAAGAGAACTATGTAATTTAAGCGAAATATATTCATGTGAACAAAATTAATATGAACTTTAAAATTTTCAAATATCAGATGCTTACTTGATTTTGAGAGGATAAAAGGACATTGAGAAAGTCCTCTTTAGCTAACTCTGGTAATGGCGGCATCTGACTCATGATGCCAGGCGTATTACTCATGCTGCATTAGAAGAAAACAAAATAAAATCATATTACATAAAAAATAAAAAATAAATAAATAAATAGGGAGGAATTCCTTGGCATAATAAAAAAGATTTGAAATGCAGCATACTTTGTTTGAATGATTGAGATGTTGTTGCTCGCATGACAGAATAAATCAACATTTTCTTGTATCTGCAATTAAAACATTTAATTTATTGTCGATGTCAGTAGTGTTAGTTACACTGATAAATTCTTTGTCTATTTATTTATGGTGAACTCTATGTAAAGTATAGAGGTACTATTAATGTAGGTTGATATCAAATGTAAAAAAGATTTACACAACTTAATATTCTAAAAATAAAAACTCTGTCATGGTTATATCGACAATAAAAGCTACATACCTTATATGCAGCCAGATTATTTAGGATTTGATGAAGTACTCGGCTATTTTCATCCATTAGTTGTTGTGTTGCGACATCCAAAGGTGGGGCTGTAGACACAAAAAAGAAGAGGAAATGCGTGATCAGTTGGGAAACAAATAGCATATGCAAATTTCAGAGAGAGAAAAGGCCAAATAAAAAGTAAAAATATAATGAGAGTTTTACTAAAAGAAAACATCTTAAGTGAAAATGCTCAAGATCCATGACGACTTTGGATATTATAAAATAAATTCGAGAATGAGCTTGTTAGCATACAAGTGACTAAGATTTCTTTTTCAACTTTGAAACTGAATTTGACATTAGAGATAGCTTATATAGAACAATCAGTGATACAAGAAATCAAATACACTGATCTCTGACTGACTTTCACAATATCAATATACTTGAAATATATCAAATAAGGTTTGTTGCCTCATCATCAAATAGAATATGCAAGAATTTTCGTTCATGTGAAGGGTAAATAAACGTTTAAATAAAATGATATTACAGTATATACGTCTTTTGATGCATATAACAGGATGACTTAGAGCATCTCCAATCCATATATGATGTATTTTCATCTAAAATCTATGTGGCAAAGGTTACTACACATTGTTAAGAGAATGTGGAAATACTTAACATTCATGAGTTAAGTTTTTTATCCAATGCAAAAGTGTAGACACACAAAAAAATGCTTAGGTGTAATTTTCTAATAATTAGAAGAAAAAATATTTTAGTTAATATTCACTAGTGGAGAGAAAAAATGACGTGTCATGTAGAGTTGAATGTCTAGAAGTAGACATTGAAAAAGACAATGTCAAGTAGTTTTTCAATTACATGAACAAAAAACATTAGCATTGGAGATAACATTTTAATAAAAAATGTTAAATAATGACGTGGCATTCAAATTACAATGAGTTCACGGTAGGGTTGAAGATGCTCTTAGTGGTAAACGAACTAGTGGATGATAAAATGTCATGAGTTTGAATCCTGGTAACAACAATGGGTATATAACATTTTGTGTATATACCTGGGGTATGTGTTGGAGGTTTGATATTGGTAACAGCAATGGACGCGTGTTTACTTTTTAAAATTTAACTTAATTCTTAAACGGAGCTGTCTCCATGGACACCACCATAATTTTATTCTATCGAACTAAGGTAGCATGTTTACTTTCTAAAATTTAACTTAAGTCTTAAATGGAACCGTCTCCATGAACACCACCATGATTTTATTCTGTCAAACTAAGGTAGCTCTTGTATCGTTATTCTTATAATCGTTGCATTGTATACCTTTAATAACATTAATAGTAACGGCAATGAACACATGTTTACTTTCTAAAATTTAACTCAAGTCTTAAATGGAACTGTCTCCATGGACACCACCACGATTTTATTCTGTCAAACTAAGGTAGCTTTTATATTGTTATTCTTATAATCGTTGCATTGTATGCCTTTAATAACATCGTTAGCGGCCATAATTAATTGTGTTACTTGGCAGTAGGATGATTTATTCACTAAAATACTTGGAGAGCAAAAACCTTACAGGGACCAAATTTGGATAGTTAACATCAATACTTTGGTATCCTTCATAAATAATCCAAATTTCACCACTTCAACCTAAATCCACCAAATTAAAGTTACTTTTTACAAGATACATTCATCAGATAATAATCATATGAGTAAACCTGTAGCTACGAAAGGTAGTAGATATATAATATTATTTCTTCGTATATGTTCATGGAATGAGCAAACATAAAGCATGTACCAAATTTTAAGTGAAAAACACAATATGATATTCAGCATACAGAGATCATTAGTCATAAATCAATTTATCATAGCACATAAGAAAAAGGTTTGATACAACCCTGGTAACTTATTACCAACCTTGAAAAGCAAATGGATCATACTGGTTTCCCTGATGCATCGTCTGAGAAGATGGCGCAGTGATTCCAAGGTTCGCCACTTGTCTATTCATGTTTGAGCTAGAATCAAATGTCTTTGGGAAAACAAAGAAAAAATATAGTGTTAAAGTCATAGCAAATACTGAAATCTACGATGACTTAAATACATGTATTAATGTACACTGTGATTTATTAAAATGGATTTTACCTTTTTGTTGTATTGATTTTTACCAGCATAATATGCTTCTAACTTGCGTCTCTTACCATTTTCCTGTATCCATGGAAAAAAACATTAATTGGCTTCTGACTTAGTAATGCAAGCCTGCTGATACTAGATAAGCGGATGATGTTATGCATATATGAACTAAATTAGCAGGCAGATAAATTTAAAACCAAAGATCGAAGCAGACCTAACAAGAAAGTAATAAATTAAGATGGAATAGGATGAGTCTCAATTTTCAGGATATAAATGTAACAGTACAGAAGTGAATGGCTGCATTGCACGAAACCACACAGATGCAACATTAAATGCACATATGAAAGGAACATCAAAATGTAAAAAAAATATTTACAAAGGAAATCAACTTATAATTCATAATTTTCAAAGTCGGAAATGTGATGATTAAGAATACAAGTATGAACTCACAGCCAACCATCGGCACCTCAACGCAACATCTCTTACAGTCTTCTGCTTAAGTGTAGACGCTATCTTGATGTACTTCATAGTGCTGTGTTCACCAGCATGTCTACAAGTAAAAACTAATACATTAAATTATATATTGAAGTGATGTACAAAAAACTTAATTCATTAGTATGTTTATATGCAATTAAAATACAAGAAGCAAAAGAGTATACAACTGTCATTGCACATCTGGATGAAGCACATCGAATTGTAAACTAGTTGCACAAATATTAATCACTTGGACATGGAATAGCTAACAAAATATTTTATTCTATCATTGTTTATTCTCTAAATATAGATTGCCACAAATTTGGTGTGTGATATGGTTAGGATTAAACTGAAAAACACTTGCGAATGTGGAAATTAGGCTGAAGAGCTTATCAACTCAAGGTAATAAATTCATAGTATAACACTTTAGAATAATTAGTCTCAAATACAAAAAGTAAAAGAAATTATCCTTTAACCGGAAAATGATAAAGGAAAGTATCTCTTTCCTATCACTAAAAAATGATAATTTCTTCAATTTTTTGTCTTTGAAATTAGAAAATGATCAATGAAGTATTTCAGTAAAAGTAATATTTTCTTTCATTTGTTGTCTTTAAAACTAACTATTACGAAGTGTTGTTCTATAAACTTATTACCCTTTGATTCCATGACTAAGTCAACATGCATATGTCTAGTTTGGCACATTTAATATCACATAAAATATTTCTTGTAAGTGGATATCAAATATCTAGAGGAAGATGATCCCAAAAATCTTTAGTTTAATAGTTGGATGATTCACCATTGGACTAGTGGCCTTCAGCTTAAAACCAGAGACTAGTTTCCACAGAATAACTCATCATTCACTATATATATGTGAGATAGTGATTGGGATCTTTGCAAAAATGCATGCGAGGGACTCTCCTTCTAATAGTGACTTTATTGGTATTTTACAGAAATTCTGTAGCAATTAAAATAAAGAAGCAAACACCAAAATTTTCTAATTCTCGGTGTTTATATTACAACAACATAATCATTTGAAGTAATTATAACCAAACAAACTGAATGAGAAGTTCGCACAAATGACCAAGTTCACAACTATTATCGGTAAACATGCAAACAATATGAGTAGTATTAACAAAGACAAAATCAACATACTTAATTAAGCCTTGCTTCAATATATGCTGCTCCTCAAGAGTCCATTCAGGCGTCAAATCGGATTTTTGTTGGATCCCGACAACAGGGTCGACCCGCAAATTGCTAGAAGAGGATCCACTCTGACCGATTGATCCAACGTCGTTATTAACAAAACCAGGACTCCTCTGAAAATACGCTCCATTTGAAACACCAATAGAATCAGAAGAATTCGCCATATTTACGGCCCCTGCCATTCTTGGATTCACATTTAAACTTCTGTTTCCACTATTTTCTGATTGAAATGAAAGCATATGTCTGCTTTGTGATAAAGATGGCCTAATTCCTTGATGAAAGCCCATGTTAGAATCAGCTGCCATGACTAAAAAGTCTTCAAATTTCTCTAATATTCAAACTTTCAATACTCAGATCACATAACTCCGAAATCCCGGATGAAAAAGAAAATGAACAAAGTTAAGAGATTGCACTAATTTAAATGGATATCTCGAAGATTCCAACTTTCAATGCCGAAGATGTATAACTTGGAAAACCCATGTAAAATGATGAGAGGTCGATAAAAAGCAAGAAGGCTTAGTGGAGTTTCCAATATGAGTATTTGAATAGCATAAACTGCTTTAGGAGAATGAATTGATTTTTTAACCTCAATGAACTGCAGAAGAGGTCTAGCAATAGATATTAGATTCGCAAAATTGATATTCGCTGCTCTATTATTTTTTGCAAGTAGCTCAGTGCCTTTCTAGTTAAATTCCACCTAGCCTTCTGCTTTCGGTAACAAAGTTGTGTATAATTGGGCATCTTATTGCTGTTTATTGCACCACTGCATTTCCTGGAAAAAGTGGGTCCTCGGAGGGGGCAAAAAAAAGAGGAATTAGAGTATCTTCCCTTCATTGGTTGCTACCATGTACACAATTGAACAATTCCATGAAGATTATTTATGGGGTTGGAATGCCACAACCATTGACACTTTTAGACTCCGTTTGTTTAAAATGCCGAATTCTAATTGTTGAACTTTGAATGCTGCTTGCTGAATTCTAAATAATCACTTACCTGTTTGCTTGCATTCAATATTCAGAACAAAAAAACAACATTAAGCATTCAGAACAAAAAATAAGCACTAAAAAAGTATTCGACTTGCTTTATGTAGCGCTAATATTTCAGAGTAATTGGATAGTGTTGTTACCTAGCCTTTTGCTTTCGGTAACAAAGTTGTGTATAATTGGGCATCTTATTGCTGTTTATTGCACCACTGCATTTTTTGAAAAAAGTGGGTCCTCAGAGGGGGCAAAAAATAGAGGAATTAGAGTATCTTCCTTTTATTGGTTGCTACCATGTACACAATCGAACAATTCCATGAAGGTTATTGATGGGGTTGGAATGCCAAAGCCATTGGCACTTTTAGACTCGGTTTGTTTAAAATGTTGAATTTTAATTGTTGAATTTTGAAGTTTGAATGCTGGTTGCTGAATGCTGAATTCTGAATAATCATCTACATGTTTGCTTGCATTCAACATTCAGAATAAAAAAACAACATTCAGAACAAAAAATAAGCATTAAAAAAGTTCTCGACTTGCTTCATGTAGCGCTAATATTTCAGAGTAATTGGTGGTGT
Source organism: Allium fistulosum (assembly GCA_030737815.1). NCBI lineage: Eukaryota > Viridiplantae > Streptophyta > Magnoliopsida > Asparagales > Amaryllidaceae > Allium > Allium fistulosum. The sequence continues at coordinate 989,160,078 of CM060903.1, forward strand.
TGTTACCAACATTTGCTTCGTAAATCGCCATGAAATAGCTGCATTACTGTTAGTAAACACATATCCAATTTTTGAGCTTGTTTTATGTTGGTCGGAGAGGTAAAATGCATCGACAACTAAACTCGGATTATTGCATATATCATAATAAAACAAGTCTAAATATGTCTTTCCACAAAGATAGCTTATGATATGTTATATACCATTTCAGTATCTTTTCACTAGTGCAAAACTATACCTGCTAGAAGATTTACTAAGAACGCAATATATGATCTCGTGCATTGTGCTAATAATGTGCCAATGGCGTTGAGATATGATACTTCTGGATTAAGCGCATTTTCATCATCTTCTTTTGGGCTATATGGGTCCATTTTACTATCCAAAGGTCTGACAAGCATATGTGTATTAAGTGGATATACTTTATCCATTTGAAAACACTTCATGATTTTCTTAATATATTTTGACTGATGGATTAGTATTCCAGTAGTACTATGCTCGATCTGCAGGTCAAAACAGTAATTACTTTTTCCTAGATCTTTCATTTTTCTTTCTTTAAATAATTTTTTGTTCATCAATCTCTTTTGGAGTTCCAATCAAATTTATGTCACCAAGATAAACCGTTAAAATAGCAAATCCTTTTACCGATTTCTTTAAAGACAAATGGACAAATGATATGATTTTTATATCCAACTTTTACCAAATATTCACTAAGATGGTCTTATACATTTTTTCGTATTGTTTCAAACTATATAGTGGTCGTCCCAGTTTTAATGAGTACATCTACTTTAATTTTACTTCAGACAACTTATATCCATTTAGCGTTTTCATGTAAATATCAGTATCTGATTCATTATAAAGATTATCACAACATTTGTTAGCCTTGTATCTAATTTTTCAGAAACTACAAGGTTTATCAAATATCGAAATGTTATGATATCCATAGTCGAAGAGTATGTTACTTCAAAGTTAAAACCCGATCTCTATAGGAAACCATGTGCAACAAGTAATGTCTTATATCTCACGATTTCATTTTTATCATTTCGTTTTCTAATGAATACCCATTTATAACCTGCTTGTTTAACTTTTTCTAGTGTTTTCTATATTGGTCCAAATATATTATGTTTTTTGAGTAAATCTATTTCAACTTGGATAACATCTTTCCAGTTTGTCCAATCCTGTCTTTTTCGACATTCATTTATGCTAGTTGGTTTGGTATCATTGTTCTTATTATAGTCAGGACTTTCAACTATTTGAGTAGCTATTGCGAATGAGAATACATCATCAATAATTACTTTACTTCGGTCCCAACTTTCTCTATAGTTTGTATGAAATATTGAGATCACATTATTATTGGGTACCATTTTACTTTTGGAAGCTTCTGTTATTTCTTTTGGGATAATAATTCCATATGAATTTTAAGGAGAATTGGAATTTTCATTCAAATGATATTCTTGATCATTTATGATACCTTTGGGTGGTTTATCAATTGATGGTTTTTCATTTGATTTTCTTTTTTTACGCGCTAAGTCTTTTGAATCAATGGGTCATCCATGCTTTTGTCTTGTTGTAGATTCATTTGCTGCTATATTCTTTTTTATCCTTATGGATTTTAATTCTAACTGGTGTGTTTGCTATTGGAGTGAGATGTAATTGTTATCACTTAATGCATCTACCTCTGATTTGTAATATTTTGAAGATACTAACTTCTTTATACCTCATATTGGCTTTGTTACGCACGTAGTTCCAAATGAAATTGTGATGGATTATTCCATGATATTTCATGCTGTTCTACTAGGACTGTCTTATCTTCCCCTAACATATGAAAATATATCTCATTAAATTTACAATCTAAAATTCCTGTGGTGAAAATATCGCCTGTAAAAGTTCAAGATAACAAATTATTGAGGGTGAATCAAATCCAACCTAAATTCTCAACTATGTCGAGGACCCATTTTAGTATAAAGTGGGGGAGCAATAGGCACATGTATAACGCAAATCGAATTTTCATAAATATGAAATATTTGGTTGAGATCGGATTAAAAGCTATGATGGTGAAAATTGATGGTAATCCGTTGGTTTGATTTTAACCAATTTTAACGCTTGCTAAATTGCCTACCCCCAAGTAGAAACTGGCAATTTCGATTGCATAAGTAATGCTTTTGCAATAAGCTGCAGACATTTATTAATGATCCCGCTAGACCATTTTGAATGTGAACATGAGCTGGATGTTTAACTTCAATTCCCAATGATAAGAAATAGTCATCAAATATTTGAGAAATAAATTCACCTGCATTCCTTGTTGAATTGATTCCATATTTCTTATAGAAAGAAAATATACATGTGAGCAACGAGTTGCTGTATCAATTAATACTATAAAATATTTAAATGGTTCACTTTCAGGATGGTTGGATCACATATATCACCTTGAATTCTTTGTAAAAATGTTGAAGATTCAGAAGTGATTTTACTATATAAAGGTCGAGTGATTAATTTCCTTGTGCACTTGGGTCATATTGGTGGTCACTTGGTAAAATTCAAATGGTTTGATAAATCATACCCATTTGAATTTTTAGCGAGTTTATAAATCTTAATTGACCCAGGACAGCCTAAACAATCATGTCAAAGAATCACTGTCTTGTTATTGTGAGCTTCTGACTTATGTTTATAAAGTGCGATTCAACTATGCCAATTTTTGTAAAATATAATCCTAATGAAATTGTATACATTTTTCCTAAAATAAGCTTCTATCTTTCAATTCTAGAAATAAAACAAAGATATTTTTTGTTGTTTTGATTTACAGTTTCATTATGGTAACCATTTATCCTATATTCTTAAAAATTAATAGATTTATTTTAGAATTACTTAAGTATAATGCATTTTGAATGAAAATAAGTGTGTCATTTGGAAATATTATATGGACGCTTTCAAACCCTTCAATTATAATTGGTAGATCTAGCTATAACGGAAACTTTAACCTCTAAATTAATTAATTAAGAGAAAAACTTATGATTTTTCAAAATATACAAAGAGTTGCGGTTTCTAATAGGTATACATCTTCACTCAAATATTGACGATCCATACCTAAGAAAATTGAGTTGTATTATTGCTCGCCTTGGTAAGATGGGATAAAGTAGATAGTCCATTTTCTTGTTTGGTAATCTTAAGACTTCATATCCTAAACAATACTCAACTTGAATTTCATTATCAAATTCCAAGTTTGATCTTAAACATAGATGGAATTTACCAAAATGCAAATTCGAAAGCTCACATTTAAAGTTTATAAATTTCAATTTTGATAACTAATCATTAGGAGTACAAAATTAAACACATAATTTATACGAAAACTTCACGTCCCGAGAATTGATAAAACACGGTGAAAAAAAGATAGCCCTTCAATAATTTGATAATTAACTTGAGCCTAATGTAAAAATTTCATCATTCTAAGATAAGAATATAAGAAACAACTTTTACACTATTTAACATGAAAAGGAAAAAAATCATAATTTTAATAAATAATAAATAAAATACAATAAATTATCCCTTCAAAAGATTAAAAAGTTATGAAAAGACCGATCGAAGAATAACGGTGGACCGTTCATCCTTCAAGGGGTATAGGGTAACCCAGTCCGAATGAGTCCTATGGAACTCCACCACGTTAGGTTATTTTTCTTCGAGAATAGTTTCTAGTAGGAATGTTAATTATATCCATCGCTAAGCGAGCCAACAATGTGAATTCAATTTATGTACTTCTTCATGGTGTTATCACTTTGTTGGACATACAAAAACTTCTTGGCTTACAAGCCCCTCTCGGCCTTAGAAATAAACTGAGCCTCAAACCTCCTCCAAAACTCTTCCCAAGTCATAGCATGCTCATCCACCTCTCCAATCACAATAACCCACCAATACAAAGTTTCTTCTTGGAGTTCCCTAGAAGCAAGTTATCTCCTCATCAAAGTATCAAGCGTCATATCATCAAAGATCTGATCACCAGTGCAGAGTCACACCTAAGCCTTGTTAAATTAATCTGCCCCTAAACAAGGCTCTCTTCCCATACAATGGCAGTTTTCACAAAGTCAAGGGAAATCAAGAATTAGTGGTGAAGGCAGTGGAAAAATAGGCATCGTCCCAATTGTTGTCGGCACAAAAGGGACACCTGTTGGAGGTGCGATGCCTTGCGTTTTGGCCTGAAGGTATCTCCGTAACCATGCAAGCATTTAAATATCTAGAACCTCGGCATTATCCCTGGTGGTCGTAGCATAAGTGGCATGGCCCATGGTAGCTATCCGTAAATGGGAATTATCAATAACTTTTCGTTAAGATAGTATAAGTTTCTAAGAACAAACGTGTGGGTACCTAATTGTTGTGTGCAAAAGTATATAAATATAAATGCGCTCTCTTAACTTATCCCAACCTATGATGATCAGGTAGCCTAAACTCTGATATCAAATATAATGACATGCCTCCCATAACACTCAGAATCCACACAGACAAGCAATCGGATTTCCCAAAATGTTATGGATGACGTTTTGTTAAGGATAAGATATGTAAAAATAAAAATTATCACAAAGCACATCTATCACTACACATTTAATTTCCACGATGGAAGGATATAGAATATAATATAACCATAACATATAGATGACTAAACATATATCATATAAAGAGACATAAGATCTAACATCAATTTACAATAATAGATGATACAATCAAATCCCATAATAATACATATGTTTACATGTCAATACACCAAAAATTGTATAGATATAATAATAGCGATAATACAATTGTAGCTCCATAAATTGCCTCCAGCTAGTAGAGGTCCCTATCTCTATGCCAACCTGTTCGAAGAATAAACAATAAAGAAATAACAGAGAGATGGCTGGACATAAATTTTAGTGAAAAGGAACTACCACCAATCTACATGATTACCAATATGCTAAAATATCATAAATAGTACAAAATGGTAATGTCTTAGGTAACAGAAACATATCCCAACCCGCATCTTCATCTACATCCAAAAAGTTAACATATTTCAACCATCGGGCTACACTCTATGATAAAAAAAATATACTAAACAAACTGGAACCAATCGACTTAATCATCACACAAACATACACTAGGGGTCGATGGTCTCCCTAAAGGCCAAAACCAACCAAGTATAGCCACTAATATAGGACCAATAATTAAGACACTCCCAATGCATCGCCTACAACCTAAGAATCACATTGAATCTGAATTGGTATATACACACACACGCGCCTTATTGGTACCATTTATTTATCATGAGAACAAAATGACAAGTATATTCCAAGCTTATGACCCTTGCTGCAATGTAGCCTAAGCTCATAGCTCGAGCATTGAGATAGAACGTCTCATATCATTGGATCGCCGCTACTCGAAGACATGCAAATGAAACAACAACCACTCATGCTACAAACGGTCTATAACTATCATATCCCAAAGTCAAAGCCGAGGTAAACAGACTTAATCTGTTTACGCAACATCATATGTAATTATATACCATACTACTCTAGTCATCTCATTTGAAAACCACAAGATGGCTTTATAAAAGTTACCAGACAAATCTAAAGCATAATCAATAATCAACTATTACCTCAACGTCATCTTAATTCTCTGATACACCCTTCTAGTCCATCTCAAAATCTATGATTTTTGAATATGTGTTAGAGTGGGTCCCGCGTTGGCTCTAAAATTAGCTTACTTAAAAACCTACAGTTTTTTTATAGATTGTATCCCTTGAAAAATTATAAACATTAGTCCAAACGGTTTCTCAATCTTAGTTTATATGCGAAAATTATCGCATTTTGAAGTTTCAATCGAACCGGATGACAAATAACCAAAACAACATTTTAGACGTTAGAAATTGGAATTCAGATGTATGAATTCCTAAATTTACATAGGAAAATTTTGAAAAAAATTCCTTGAAATTCAGAAATTTGAATTTAACTTCATACATCTAAAAAGCTGATATGTGCGAACCGTGGACTTTAAATGTCCATGATTTTTGATTGGCAACTCCAAATGGCTCATTGTTTCTTTCACTACGATCATTACGACATCCTTTTCGACTAATAGGCTAAAGATTAAAAGTATATCCACTTTCCACATGGTTTTTTCCCTAATCTTAGTTAGTACACAACTTCGTATCATCGAGATATGTCGCTCGGACACTATTTAATACCGATTAACACCTTTACTATAAATCATTCAACATTCGAACAAGTGAAACTTCGCACTCGATGAAAAACTCTGAGGCAATAAACTGGTTTAACAACCATTTAAGTTTAACCACTTAGTCCACCATTTTAACTCTATACATCCAACATTCAACGATATCTTCAACTATAATTGGATTACTACTTAACAATCCTATAATAGTCCCGCTTTTCATCCGAATCAAAAATCAAACAAACACAAATCAATTCATACTGAATACCCTAACACATCAATTTACATAATTTATGCTTCAAAAATGCTTATCTAACTAGATTCTTATCTTCGTAATTCCTAATCAAGTTATATGATTTTAACTTAACTAATGATCATGTAGCTTAGAGGGATCACCAAATTCCTCAAAAACCCAAGTTCTAATGATACCCAACTTGAAGCTTTCCTTTGATTCCCAATATCCGACTTAAATCTTCTTCAAAAATATAAACTTGAAGGTATAGATTTGTAGAGAATCTCCAAACTTTAATTTAGAAATTTATTTTGGAATTTTTGGCTAGGAATTGAAAGAGTTATTTTGAAGCTAAGAAATTAAATATTTTTTATCTTGGAATTTAGAGGTGAATGGCAGTTAGTTTCAAAAAGCTAAGAGAGTAGTTTGCCTAATCTTCAATTAAGCGGTTAACTAAAATTATTTAGTAATCAAAATTCTTTACTAACCTAAATTACGGGTTGTTATAAGCGCATAGGTTGCATACAGTCATATAAAACAGTAATGGAGTTTATATAACTGATAAATAAACTATAAACATCCGTCCCTAAAATAAACAAGCATTGATAAAGCTCCACAATCCTGCATAGTGGAAAAAGTACTAAGCTCCAAAGTATAATATAGATAAGCGCCCATCTCCTGCTCATCCAATGAACATCGTGATGCATTATCTCGGACCCACCATCTAGTGTAACTACTCGCCTTTTGTAGTATCCTAAATCAATGTCTAAAATAACATCCGACTCAAAAATACCAAAAAGGCAGTTTGTCAAGGTAAATAAAAGGAAAAAACACCTTAACAAGGCATATTGATAAAATCACACACTCAGAATGATAGCATATAATATACCGAATATACATGAACAAAACTGAATAAACAATATATAAGACTACATTAGCGAAAGTAACAGATAAATAAATATCAATACAAATAAGTCAGAATACATCAATTCCATACAAATGGAGTTTCGAATAATAGAATCTGATACAACAAGTCTCAGATATAAATACATATGTCATGTGATACAATTATATTAAGTATATCTAAATATCGACACTGTCTACATAGCATGCTCCAGCTATCCTGAAAGTGTATCCCTAAAAGTACCCGACTCCCAAACTACTCAATCGAGTACCCGAGAGTTGTCATGACAATATGACATAAATAGTCAAAGGTGAAACGTGGATCAGACATAAAGCCTGGTGTGAGGGAAACTATCTCAAAATATTATATATCAAAACTACATACAAATAAACTAGATAAAATTAGGATACAGCAGGTCCTCTCCACGAGCGTGGCTCAAGGGAAATCCGGACTACCCACAATGGGTAAAGTAAACTTATCCCCCAAAAGATAGGGAATCATACTTTGCCCTACTCTTCTCCTGTCAACAATGAATCAGCAAAACTAATATAATGTGACTGATCCATAACCGCACAATAATAGGGTAATATAGATAATATAATATAAGTCTACTCTAAATACACATCAACGAATTCAACCAACTAATGTAACCTAGTAATGAGAAACAACCAAAGAATATAAATTGAGACCCGTCATTACTGATGGATGAAAACGCGATAGACACGTGCCCAAGATAAATAGAGTTTGTACCTCAATATACCATAGACCTCGAGTCGCATCCAGTGTGATCGAACTCATGTAGGTCTCACCGTACCCACTGAAGCAGGCTTATGTGATATATATAAACTATTCTATTTACTTGAATCCTACATTCGCGTTAGACGTCAACTTATCACTCAAATTATCATGATCCAATGATTCCTTTCGAGAGTTCAAGATAATTAAATCTCACCATACCCCTGTAATGAGCTTTGGTTATATATGATCTAGTTTGTATACCTGAAACCTATTCCAATGATAAATAGACTCGGTACCAAAAGTACCATAGACCCCAAGTCACATTTAATGTGACCGAACTCGTGTAGGTCTTACCATACCCCTATAGTGATCTTTGGTGATATATAGCCTATTTTATATACTTGAGATCTTTGCGGACCACACCGTACCCCTATAATGAGCTTTGGTGACATTTGATCTCATAGAAGATGATTTTCATCGTCCCTCCTTAGGGCATCAAGGATTTTAAATTAACTTGCGTACGCCTCTATTAAAAAGAGGATGACACTCATGTCTCGTATAATACGCTATCGGGACCATAAAGGAACACCGATGCCATAAAATTATATATATCAAATATGACCGCCATGTAATCATATACATCCATTATAGACGAAGACCAATATCTCATCGCCATCCGTCTACTTGTATAATCTTTACCAATGACCAATATGAGATTTGGTCTCCAATCTAAGACCAATAGTGCTCATTAATCATATTTACCCAAAGTCGAAGATAAGGGATGCAGATCGCTCTACTCGATCATCCACGCTCGTCGGACGTGATCGCATAATCGATCATCGCACCGATCTCATGCCCAATCATTATTAATCATTATTGATCACATATAATTCTCTTTGCACTCGTGTTTGGATCTCGAACTTCATCGTACCTTCCACTCTCTCCAGTAGCCCAGTGACTTCTTGAAGTTGTGCCAAAGCCTCACAAAAAAATCCTCAAGGTCTTACACTTGACCTGGCTTATTGCCCTGGTCAGTACACCTTCAGTCGACTAGCGAACCATCCCAGTGGCCTCAGTCCACTGGTGGCACACACCAGTCGATTGAGATTGGTAATGTGGCACCCTAGTAACTAGCATTAGAAATTTTAAAAAATGTAACAATGTACAGTACCAAGACATGCCCTGTGCTTCGGGTATTATACACGTCATTTTAACCATCACATGTGGGGCACAACACCTTTTGTATCGTTTATTCAAATTTCATCAATTAATCTTAACTTACCCATCTCTACACATTTATCATCACACTCCTTATTTATTTCAATATATAATGTTTGATTTACATATAGACAAAGTTTCATTTGTAAATTGACACATCCAACAATGCAAACAATCAACCAACTTTCCAACCAATGCAAACAATCAAGGATTCGCAACATAATATCAACTAATTCTATCTAAATCAATTACGAATACATTATCAACAAACATCCAACATACCAAGCAATCCATTAAAATGAGCAATTCGAATAATAAGCCAGATGAATAAGTTATGCATTGATTTCTAGACATAGTTGTGAGTAAAGAAATACTCACCGAATTGTCAAGCGAAGATCTGTATTGCGTTTACCGTCGTTGCTCCACCTTCAGTTGCTACTAGCAGCTAGACATCGACTTCCCTTATTAACTCGCGCACATTCAGCCTCAAACCTGAGCACTTAAACTAGCCATAGTCTCCACTATTGCCAACACCCACCATAACACCACCAGCCATTAACTCACTCCAGCCAACACCGTCCATCAACTACTTCTCCACCTGGTTACAACTAAACCCAGAAACATTATCAGCTCATGGCCAAGTAGCATGCCATCATCAGCTCGCAACTCCATATGGTTGATCAACTCCATCATCGTCCCCAACGTTCTTAAACGTCTCCCAATAGCGTCGACTTCGCGGCTGGCACCTTTGAACTCGCACGACTCTATCTTTTTTTCGCTTTTTTTTACTGAATGTGATTTTAGATTTGGGATATTAGGGGACTCCTCATTGATTTGGGCCGTTCGGCTAACGTTTGAAGGGAAGGTAAAGTCATTTTCTAGAATAGAGTAGAAAACGTTGAGTTTAAATGGGCTTGCTTATTAAGCTTGGACCTTGATTTGATTCGCATCATGTTAGATTAATTTTCTTAACCAATTTATTTTCCTTTTTTCAACTTTTAATAACTTAATTTTATTTGTAGAAAAATTTCAATTTGATTTAAATTAACATACACTTTAAAATATTTCATATTCAATTAGAACAATTTATTCGATTTTAATATATTATTTGAAAAAAGAGTTTATTAATTTAATTCAATCGATTAAATCAAATCTTTTGTTAAATAGAATTTAATTAACTAAAAATTTATTTTAAAATTATAAACTATTAAATTAAAAAAAATTGCAATTAAATTCACGTACAATTACGACATAGAATGTTAAGGTTATTACAGGTAACCCCTAGTCAGTAAGCCCAGGCCGGTGAGCCATGTTGGCCACCACTCGCCAATTCGCTCCCCGTTTCATCTGATGCTTCGCCCGATGAGTCGCCTAGCACCCATAGCATGCCTCTACCCATCGGACCTCTTTCAGGGTTGATTAGTTGATGCTTTGGAAGTGGTTTCTTAGGTATTCGAAAACCGATTTTGATACCAAATCCACTTTTTCCACGTGCAGAGGTCAACGACGACCCGACCTCCTCTGACACGCCAAAACGAACCTAATTGGACCTCATGCCTTGTGCGTTGCTCGTACATGTGTCGATACACCCGCTCGTGCATGTCTATTCACACGTACGCACAACCACACACCAACTATACAAATCTCATTTCGAGGTTCACCGGAGCGATCGTTCAATCCGGTATTCTCTCCCGCAACTTAGTGCATCCGATGGTCGCTATGGCTACGTGAGATTGCTCGCAACTTGATGATATACCTATATGGATATATCCATACACTTATAGATATATTTACATAAAGAATTCGATTGTTAAATAACCAAATCTTACTTTTATTTACTCAAATTTTTAAATAAAAATCCGATCTCTTTTCTGTAATTTAATAAAATCATTCTATTAATTGTAAGATATAAATTAGCTTATAAATCATTTTTAAGCCCTTTAACTTATTTTTCAAAGTCTTTTTCTTATTTTTGATTAGTAATAACATATACATAATAATATTTCTATCACAAATATAATGATAAGTTAGACTTTAATTAATTTATAATCATGCTATAAATTAATATCATAGTTATCTGACTCTACCAACACGAATAGAACATGATACAAATATACAAGAATTTAATCAATTATACCGAATATCTACTCAAATAGATCCAATCAAATGGGTAAACGATTTCATATATATTTTCTACCTTTTCTAGGTAATATTTTCAATATATAAAATTACAGGATTTGTATTAAAATATAAATTCAAAGTTAAAATTCAGTTCACCTAAACAGTAAACTCCCAAGTTTCCGAATCCAACCCAAGCCCATACCATGTCGTAGATAAAATCACTACGAGTGCAACAACGAAGACCGCGTCTCAATTAGACCTCATATCCAAGAGATATGAATTAAATACGAAACAGGATTAATTAAATAATTAATTAATCACTGATTACATCATTATTCCTTAATCCTCTTTCATAATCCTTTCTTCTTCCTCTAAAAATGTGCATGGTGATACACACATACACACTCATCAACCGAAAACTTCTCTCTTCGATTTCTTCATCCACAAGTGATGATTCATCGAATTGTCTTCGCCTACGCACTCCACTACGTGTCCTCTCTACAACGAACACCACCCTTTCAAGCTCAGCCTCCCCTTTGGATTTCCAACCTAACACCTCCTCCTCTTATAGTAGATGTCACGTTGCATTTGGTCACTTCAAAGCATGAGCAATTGGTTTAGGAAGAAGCACGTAGCCAAGAGAAACTCAATGGCACGCTCCGTTTCACCTCCCGCTTCCTCTAGCTCTATCCAAGGTTAACTCTAGCCACGTCACTCAAAAATCGAGCATAGCTAACACGTGTTGCACACACCAAAGCCTATATAAATTTGAAGCGCTCGCCTTCCTAAGTTCAACGGATCTAATTTCATTGATTTTCATGAACCGAAGCTCCAAATTTAATTTCTTGAAGGTGGGTGGCGAATTTAGCGTTTACTAAAGGAGGAGAGGTGAAAACGTGAAAAAAGGAAAAAGAGAAGTGAGAAGAATAATTGCCTATGTGTGGTTATATATATATATACACACACACACACACATATATTTGTTAACCCGCCTTTTGGCAAGGCCGTGGACATGCGGATTTAACTAAACCGGTTGCTCGTTTGTCGAGACTGGAATGCGATAGGTTTGAGTCGACTGGATGGATAGGTAATGCATCACGTTTGGAAGGTGGTTCGGCTATGTTAGTGTGGCTCGGTCTGGAAGTCAAGGGTCGGTCGACCTTGATAATATGGCTCGGTCTGGAAGTCAAGGGTGGCCCGGCAAGGTGGTTTGGCGCTTGGAGGTGACTCAGTGTTGTGGTTCGGTCAGGGTGGCTCGGCGTTGTGGTTCGGTCAAGTGCCGCTCGATCACTGGTGGTTTGGATCAGCATACTAGAGTATGGAGTGGATCGGCATCTCTGGGTCGACCCAAGGGAGTGGTTTGGCACCTCTGGGTGGATTGGCAAGTGCTGCTCGGTCAAAGGAGGGGATGCCTCGCTCGGCAAGACGGTTCGGTCAGGGTCGCTCGGCAAGATGGTTCAGTCAGGGTCGCTCGGCAAGATGGTTCGGTCAGGGTCGCTCGGCAAGGTGGCTCGGTGGAGATCTAGGTCAGCACTTTTGGTTCGGCCAGATATGGTTCGGTCATGGGCTTGATGGGCCCGGATTACTCAGGAAGTCCAGCAACTCCAGTTTTGCCTATAAATACAGCATGTAGGACGTCTGAAAAGAGATCTTCCTTTCGGCTCTCTTACTTTCTCTTTTCTAAGGTAAGGCTACTCTACCATTTTGTAACTGTAATCGATTATTACAACAATGAAAAGGAAACTTCTGGAGTGGACGTAGGCTGGAGTTAGCCGAACCACTATAAAATCTGTTGTTCTGTACTGCTTTCATTTTAACTTTTACCGTTCTTTACATTATTACTCTCTACATACATTATGTATGTGAGCTGTGACTGGTATTTGGTGCTTTCAATTGGATTTGGGTGTTAGTGACCAATTTTGGCGCTAACATTTTGGTGCTTTCACTGAGAAGGCTAGCACTCGGGGATTCAGAAGCTTGGAATTTGGATTTAAAGGCTTAGGAACTTGGATTCTGGAGACTATGGCAAAGCAATCAACCAAGACACAGAGGACGTAAAGAAGTCAACAAGAGGGAAGTCAGGAGGCTTCCTCCAGAGCTAATCAAGCCTCCGTCTACATCACGAGGGACGAGATGGAGATGATGATGGGAGCTATGCAGGAAGAATTGCTGAAAAGACAAGAGGAGGTAATGCAGAACCTACTTCGATAAGCTAGACAAGTTGGAGCACAAAATCAAGGAAATGGACCGACTGCGGCTGCTGACAATGCAAAACAAGGAATCAGAGCTGTAGAAGTTTCTGGCGGTCAAAACCAGAACCAGACTGGAGGGATTGAAGGAAATCAGCAAAGGCCTGGGGGCAGACCCCCGGGAGTGGATACTGGAATAGCTATGAATGAAGCTCGGCGAGCAGGGACCGACGTGAACATAAACGGCCAGCAAGAAGAGTACTACCCAGAGTACCCTCCAGGACATGGCGGTCAAGGTGGAGATGTGAACAGGGGACTACCCCCAGATGGAGACGAGCGGATGGCTGGATTAATAAGAAGGATTATGAGAGGAGGACTACCGAGTAGAGGCTAGGAGGAAGTCAGTCGAAGTCCGTTCACTTTGGAAATCAGGAATGCAAGGAACCCTCTAGAATTCAAACTGCCAATACTGGAGGCCTATGATGGAAAATCAGATCCAACTATGCATGTAACAAGATACATCAGACATATGAAAGTGCTGGGGGCATCTGAGGAGGTGATGGCAAGGTGTTTCCCTCTATATTTGACGGATTTGGCTGCACTCTGGTTTAGGCAGCTAGAGACCGGATTGATCAGGACATGGGGCGAGCTAGTGGAACGCTTCATGAGACAGTTCAGGGTCCATGTGACACGACCCAAGAATGTGATGACATTGGCATCAATGAAGCAGAGGATCAGAGAGTCCGTGAGGGGTTTTTTAATGCGATTTAATGCAGTTGTAGCTTCAGTAGATCGCCCGGATCCATCAATGATTTTGATGGCGGCGGTAGCAGGGATTGCTGGGGGAACTGAATTCAAGGACTCACTGACACGCGACCCACCACAGGATCTTGGAGAATTCTATCATGAGGCAGAGAGATTCATTCGGTTAGGGGACTCACGTGCCGAAAGGCAGGAGATAAATGCCGTGCAAGGCGAAGGAACGTCTGACGAAGGACGAGGAATGGATAATGGAAAGCGAAAGCTGGACGATGGACCTGGTGGTTCAGAAAAACGGAGGAGAGGTCGGGACCCCAAATTGGCGACATACGTGGACTTGACAGATAATTTGGAACAGATCTATTTGGACACTCGGTGGCAGCTCCCCTATCGGAAACCACCCAGGAGGGATCCCACTAAACGGGAACACAGGAGCGGGAAGTACTGCCTATTCCATGAGCTGGAAGGGCACTCCACAAATGAATGTCGCCACCTGAAGGATGTGGTGGAGGAACATGTTAGAAGTGGCAGGTTGCCACAGTACATGAGGAATCGGACTGGAGCAGTAGAACACGAGCAGCTACCGCTTGGATCAAATAGGAACGACCCTGGAATGGGGTCACGACTCGTCATCCGCTGATCGTGATAGCAAGGATCGAGTTTAGGATTTGGACTCTGGTCATCGAATAATCTTTTCTGATTTTGTTTTAAAAAATAAATAGCAGCTATGCTACTTACACATGCAAGGGAACCAGAGTGATCCCTAGGCATGCACTGAGATGGCAATAGGTTGCTCTACCCGGAGAGGCAGCATTTAGTTTTTTCCGTTTTTCTTGTTGGACATTTAGAACTTGGATCAAATGAATGGATTCCGATTATATTAAACAAATCCTTAACCGGAGAGTTATGGGACGGATATTGGAAGTCAGTTGGAAATTGATCGCTTAATATTCAAGGACACTAATCTGGAGTGCAGGGAGCGACGGCGCTTCGCCGGAGAGCGACAGGATCGGCTCGCTCGTCGTTGTTTCCCCTTCACTGGAGAGTGACAGGATGGGATCCAACAAGAACCCGGAGAGGCTACAATCGGTCTAGGACTTAGACCATGATATCGCTTAATATTCAGGGATACTAAACCGGAGTGCAGGGAGTGATGTTGCTTCGCCGGAGAGCGACAGGATCAGATCATTCAACGCTGTTTCCCCTTCACCGAAGAATGATAGGATGGGATCTAGTAAGAGCCCGGAGAGGCTGATATCGGTCTAGGAGGATCGGGGCATCGCTTAATGTTCAGGGATGCTGAACCGGAGTGCAAGGGATAGGTTGCTTTGCCGGAGCGCAACAGGTTCTGCCTATTCAATCGTTGAGTTTGGATTGAGCTTAGCAAAGGTCCGAAGAGGCCATCAACGATCCGGAGAGATCGTATGATTTGATTACTGACTTTCGAGGTGTGAAATTGATTTAGATAGTGACTTCGAACAGCTACAGATATGGATTTTAGGACCCGGAGAGGTCCTTACTTAGGATTTGGACCCGGAGCGGTCCCGAATACGGAGATTAGGACCCGGAGAGGTCCCAGACTCGGATAAAATGATCCGGAGAGATCATGGGTTTGATTAATTAATTTCGGATGGATGAGGATTTGGTTTCTGGTTAGGAATTGGATACCGACTCAGAGTAGTCGTAGATTCGGATAAGGATACGGCGATGGCACTTGGATAAAATGGATTGGAATATGAATCGGAAAGTATGGACATGGATAACATACGGACTTTGGATATCGGACTTGAGGCTATTCAAAACACACTTTCCAATAGCAAGGCATGTTTTGGGGGGCAAAATGTTAACCCGCCTTTTGGAAAGGTCATGGACAGGCGGATTTAACTAAACCGGTTGCTCGTTTGTCAAGACTTGAATGCGATAGGTTTGAGTCGACTAGATGAATAGGTAATGCATCATGTTTGGAAGGTGGTTCGGCTATGTTAGTGCGGCTCGGTTTGGAAGTCAAGGGTCGGTCGGCCTTGATAATATGGCTTGGTCGGGATGTCAAGGGTGGCCCGGCAAGGTGGTTCTGCGCTTAGAGGTGACTCGGCGTTGTGTTTCGGTTAGGTGGCTCAGCGTTGTGGTTCGGTCAAGTGCCGCTCGGTTACTGGTGGTGTGGATCGGCATACTAGAGTATGGAGTGGATCGGCATCTCTGGGTCGACCCAAGAGAGTGGTTCAGCACCTCTGGGTGGATCGGCAAGTGCCGCTCGGTCAAAGGAGGGGATGCCTCGCTCGGCAAGATGGTTCAGTTAGGGTCGCTCGGCAAGATGGTTCGGTCAGGGTCGCTTGGCAAGGTAGCTCGGTGGAGATCTGGGTCAGCACTTCTGGTTCGGCCATATATGGTTCGGCCATGGGCTTGATGGGCCCGGATTACTCAGGAAGTCCAGCAACTCCAGTTTTGCCTATAAATACAGCATGTAGGACGTCTGAAAAGGGATCTTCCTTTCGGATCTCTTACTTTCTCTTTTCTAAGGCTAAGGCTACTCTGCCATTTTGTAACTATAATCGATTATTACAGCAATAAAAAGGAAACTTCTGGAGTGGACGTAGGCCGGAGTTAGCCGAAACACTATAAAATCTGTTGTTCTGTACTGCTTTCATTTTAACTTTTATTGTTCTTCACATTATTACTCTCTACGTACATTCTGTTTGTGAGCTGTGACTGGTATTTGGTGCTTTCAACTGGATTTGAATGTTAGTGACCAATTTTGGCGCTAACAATATTCTATTTAATTTCTTTAATAAAACAACACACGTTTTGGGCTTGAACGATCGCACGCCATATTGGATCGTCACAAAACTCATAGGCACACATCACTTATTTTTTTTGGTCTTAATGGTATAAATTTGATCACTATTCGGGATAGCACTCCAGGATGGTAATTTCATGGATTTTGAGGTCGTTCTGACCATTAGATCAACCGATTCTAGATATAGCTATATTTATACTCATTTTGATTCGCAACGTTCATTCAGACTCAATTGAGGTGGTCTCGAGTCCTTATTCGACCATATGAAAAAATTCATATTTTGGACCTTCAATTCAATAACGATTCAATATTTATATTAATTATTTAAATATCCTATCATTAAAAATGTGGGTTATTGCATTCTTCAATCCTTAAAAGGATTTCGCCCTCGAAATTCCAAAAGTAAGAGAATGTCTCCTAACCCTTAGGCTTCCATAGACCCTAACGTTTCAAAAAAATTAGGTAGCACCTCCTTTGCACGGCTAGCTCCAAAAAAAATCCGAAAACAACATAGATTTATATACATCACACATCTGAGGCGTCTCATTTCTAGGGACATACAAGCATATATACCCAAGTCTACACTACAGAATTTATGTACCTCTTTCATAGCAAGAGCTTATCATTTAGATACGAATAAAAGCGAGTAAGCATCCAAATATCCAACTACTTCCATATACCTAAATATGTACTTTACAAAGAGGATTAAATGTAGCTGCAACATTAACAATGGATTTAAGCATGCTAAATTACGTATAGCAATCATCTCACAAAAACATTCTATATCAAACTATGCAACTTGCATTCTAATGCAAGAAAGAATTTTTTTTAAACATGTATAGTTTCAATGTAGCAACTAATACTATCACCACCATACATGACTGCTAATTGGAGTGTAAGCTCAAATAAGTTTGCATCATC
Source organism: Allium fistulosum (assembly GCA_030737815.1). Taxonomy (NCBI): domain Eukaryota; kingdom Viridiplantae; phylum Streptophyta; class Magnoliopsida; order Asparagales; family Amaryllidaceae; genus Allium; species Allium fistulosum. Next base: position 989,178,140 of record CM060903.1, read on the forward strand.
GACTTTGAGTCACATCAAAAGAAAATAGACTTATATAAGTCACATCTCGACCCCTAAGAAGGCCTTGGATGTCATGTGATTTATTTTAGATAGCTATTGCAATCTCTCTCTGAACATACTACAATAGGAAATTATAACTATAATATAGACAACGACAATCAATAGCAATCAAAAAACAAAAAACAAGCAATAATCAAATAATACAAATACTGATAAGCAATAATAATTAACATATAATCTATCGAACACGCAAGGCAGGCAACAATAATCAATTAATAGCTAGCAACAAAGGAAGTCAATAAGTAATCAATAAGCAATAAAACAATTAAACAAACAACGACAATTAATATGAAAATTTATCATACAGAAAGAGTCTATACCAATATACATGGTAACCAATTAGTAGCCAATGTAAAATCCTATTATACACCTCCATAAGTCTGTTCGAAACCAAAGATGAGCCAAATACATAAGTGGTACAACTCCTTTCATGAACACGGCACCTAAAAGACTATCACACCATTTTCTACAAAAAAATAAAATTTATATGGTATGTTGAAACATCGATTTTCAAAATTCACAAATAAATTGAAAAATCTAGGTCTCAAATATCATTTCTTCCAAACAGGGCTTATTTTCCTAAGGGGAAAAACTTTACTAATTGAATCATCATTAAATGACGATCTATAAATGATTGGCTTTGTTTGAGTTCAAACATCTTAGCCACACAATGATAATAAGGATAATACGCTAACTGTACTACGATGCTCGCCCAGGCAAGTAGCATATCACCACTTAGAAGATTATATGAATCATCACAAAACTAGCTAAGAAATACTTTCTTGAACTATCCTAGATTTCTAATATATAAAAAAATTATTTACGTTAACACAACATGTATAGATCACTCAAAATAATTATGATGCCCGATCCAATCCTTTGCTTGCTTTCATGGTTCCATAGGGTTGGTCACCTCACTTTACTCTTACCAACTCTGAAACGGTCCCTTGATTTGACCATCGCGATTCCCTTGTATGACCAGAGCCATGCTTCAAAAATCTCCCAATCATTTCAAGGATCCGACTCAAGTGCTCGCCCTTCAGAATTGAGCGAAAAACTCTTGCTCAACTGATGCAAATCACTTAGCAACCCTATGCTTAAACTCGGAAGAATGAACTGGCACGTGAATGGACTGATCCGTAGAAAATACTCGTACAGTGAATGGGATAAATCCCATCACTTAAGGTTTACTAATATAAGGACAAATAATTCTAATACGAATGACTCTATGCAAAACTTATGAATCATCCAGCCGATCTTTGCCCATTACTGGACAACTATCAACTCTACCTAGATACCGAATCCAAGTCATCACCGATTGACCTCACTCAATCTGGATGCTTGTGCATTAATTTTGAATGGTAGTACGCTTGGTCTTTATACTTTATACCTCGGTTTAGTCGATATACTAAGTAACTAGTGGTAGATGAATGTGCCGCTTGGGTATCAGAAAGAACACAAGCAAGTAACTTACAATTGAAGCACACCTTGGTACATGAATTTCTTCCCTTTCCCAGAGCAGTAGGCTTACTAGAACCAGGAAATGCCTCTGAGGCATAAACCATCATTACACATTCAACTCCCTTGAAGAGTAGGATAATCCTTTCCTTACTGACCAAGATAATCACAATAAAAGCTCTTACACTTTGTTTTAGCTTAATGACATTCTGTATCGACATGCCATTTGTACCATAAGGATGACACACATATCAGCCCCATACTTTATGAAAGCTTGGCCTCTGTGCATATCTTGGTCTTTGTGCTTCGATTGGAATTTTAGGTTGCTTTCTACCTATCTTACCTCAGATAGTACCCTATAGGTGCTCTCATATAGAAGAGCCATCCTGACCGGACTCAAAATTGGCCCCTACTGGGGTAAGACTAGGCAATGAATCCCCAACCGATGCACCAAGACCCTAGGCAAACTTCTTGCCCTTCTTCAATGGAGTACTATCCATCTCAATCTCGAATTCAACCCAAAGATCAATTTGGTCAACATAATCCTTTACTGATAAGCAACCATGCTTCTAATGGATGAAACACTCAGATCACGCTCCCCTCTCGATTTCAAAAATAAACTGAGACTCAAGGCAACTCTCGGAATCAATCTAAGGAACTGCTTGCTCATTAGCTCCCTCTATAATTAAATCCCACCAATCCAAAATCTCCCCCTTAAGATGCCATAGGAAAATCCTCTACAGGAGAAGATTCCATAAATAATATTGGCCAGATTCATATCACAAACACATGTCTTAGCTGGGTCTCAACACAGCCTCAGAACTAGGAAATGGCTTTCCGCGAGGGCTAAGAGAACCCTGGCATAACTTTAGTGAGTTAAAAGCTGGTGGTGTAAGAAATATTAGTGCCTAAGGGTTACACCACCTTCATCATCTACCGTAGGTACTAGAATGTTCACATGTGACGGAATATCCTATGTGGTAGTCAAATAGTCTCTGAAAAAATCAGGCATTCCATATTACTTACCCATAGTCGCTCTTGCACTCCATGCGTTCCTAATGATAGTCAAAACAAAGGTATCCTAGCAACTAGTGGAATAATAGATCTAAGTCTAGGGTACAAGGGGTGTGTGTAGTACTATATAATGCAAAAATACATATACGCTTTCTCAACATATCTACTTCTACCAGATTGTTTAACTAAATCTAGTTTACTTCATCCTGAGTGTTGAGCCTATACTCTGATACCAAATGTAACAATCTGCCTTTCATAGTATCCTTAATCAATGTCTAAAATAATGTATGACTCAAAAATATCGAAAAGGCAATCTGTCGAGGTAAAATGAAAGAAACAAAATACCATAACTAAGGCATATCGATAAAATATCACATCGGAATAATAGCATATAACATATTGAATATACATGAACAGAACTAAATATACAATATATAAGAGACTACACTAGCGGAAGTAATTAATAAATAAGTATCAATATAGGTAAGTCAGAATACATCAATTACATACAAATAGAGTTTAGAATAATAGTAGTTGATATGAAAAGTCTCATATATAAATACATCTGTCATGTGATACAATTATATCAAGTTTATCAAAATATCAACATCATCTCCATAGTATGCTCCAGCTGTCCTGAAAGCATGTCCCCAGATGCACCTGACTCTCAAACTACTTGATCGAATACCCGAGAGTTGTTATGACATAAATAGACAAAGACAAAACGTGGGTCATACAAAAAGCCTGGTGTGAAGGGAACTATTTCAAAATACTATATATCCAACAAATAAATAGGATAACACTAGGGTACAACTGGTTCTCTCCATGAAGGCGTAAGGGTAATATGGCTACCCACAATGGGTAAAGTAAACTTATCCCTTATAAGATATGGAATCATACCTTGCCATGCTCTTCTTCTGGCAACAATATATCAGCACAACTAATATAATGTGGTTGATCCATAACAACACAGTAATATGGTAATATTGATAATGAAATACAAGTATACTCTAAAATACACAACGAATTCAACCAACTAATATAACCTAATAATGAGAAGCAACCAAAGAATACAAATTGATACCTTCCATTACTAGTGGATGGAGACATGATAGACACGTGCCCAAGATAAATAGGGTCAGTACGTCAATGTACCATAGACAACGAGTCGCATCCAATATGATTGAACTTGTGTAGGTCTCACCGTACCCTCTGAAGCAGGGTTTGGTGATATATGACCTACTCTATTTACTTGAATCCTACATCCACATCAGACATCAACTTATCACTCAAATTATCATAATGCAATGATTCCCTTCGAGAGTTCAAGATAATTAGATCTCACCGTACCCTTATAATAAGCTTTGGTGATATATGATTTGGTCTATATACTTGAAACCTATTCCTATAATAAATAGAATCGGTACCTGAATGTACCATAGACTTCGAGTCGCATCTAATCAAACTCGCGCAAGTCTCATCGTACTCCTATAGTGAGCTTTAGTGATATATGACCTACTCTATATACTTGGGCCCTTCGTGGACCACACTGCACCCCTATAATGAGCTTTGGTGACATTGATCCTGTAGTTGATGATTATTATCATCCCTCCCTAGGAAATCATTGATTTTCTAAATTAACTTGTGTATGCCCCTATTAAAAAGAGGACGACGCTTGTTTCTCACATAATATTCTATCGGGACCATAAAGGAACACCGATGCCATAAAATTATATGTCTCAAATATAGCCACCAAATAATCATATATGTCTATTACAAATGAAGATCAATATCTCATCATTGTCCATCTATTTGTACAATCCCTACCAAAGACCAATACGAGGTTCGGTCACCAATCTAAGACCGACACCAGTCATACAATCATATTTACCCAAGGCTGAAGATAAGGGATGCAGATCACTCCACTTAATCGTACACACTCATCGGACATGATTGCATAGTCGATCATTGCACCGATCTCGTGCCCGATCATTATTGATCACATCTAATTCTCTTTGCACTCATGTTCGAATCCTAAACTTCGTCATGCCTTTCACTCTTCGAGTAGCCCAGAGTCTTCCCAAAGTTGTGCCAAAGCCTCACAGAGAACCGTACATGAGACGGGTTAAAAATTCCTGAAGCCTTACACCCGACCTGGGCTTATTGCCCAGGTCAGTACACCTTCAGTCGACTAGGGAACCTTCCCAGTCGAGGGGCCTCAGTCGACTGGTAGCACACACTAGTCGACTAAGACTAGTAATCCCTGGACGGTAAGCCTAGGCTAGCGAGCCATGTCGACCATCGATCGACAATTCGAGCGTCGTTTTGTCTAACGCTTCGCCCGATGAGTCACCTAGCACCCTTTAATTAACATGCCTTCGTCCCATCGGAATTCTTTTAAAGTTGATTAGTTGACGTTTTGAAAGTGGTTTCTTAGGTATACAAAAATCAATTTCAACACTAAAATCCACTATTTGCACAGGTAGAGTTCAATGGGCGATTATAGTGACCCGATCTCCTCTAACACGCCAAAACAAACCTAATCGGACCTCATGCCTTGTGCATTGCTCATACTTATGTCGATATACCTGCTTGTGCACGTCTGTTCACACACGTGCATGTAACCACATACTAAGTATACAAATCTCATTTCGAGCTTCATCGGAACGATCGTTCGATCTGGTATTATCTCCCGTAACTTTACGTGCACGATGGTTACTATGGCTACATGAGATTGCTCGCAACTTGATGACATACCCATATGGATATTTCCATACACGTATACATATATTTAAATAAATAATTCGATCGTTGAATAACCATATCTTACTTTTATTTACTAGATCTTTTAAATAAAAGTCCAATCTCTTTACTATTATTTAATAAAATCATTCTATTATTTTATAAAATATAAATTAGCTTATAAATCATTTTTAAGCCCTTTAACTTATTTTTCAAAGTCGTATTCTTATTTTTGATTAGTAATAAAATATATGATTATATTTCCATCAATAATATAATGATAATTTAGTGTTTAATTTATTTATAATCATGTTATAAATCAAATCATCGCTATCTAGCTCTATTCAATACAAATAGAACACGATATAAATATACGAGATTTTAATCAATTATTCTGGATATCTACTCAAATAAATCCAACCAATTGAGGAAACAATTTCATATATAGTTCCTACCTTTTCTATGCAATATTTTCAATGTACCAAATTATGGAAATTTATACTGAAATATAAATTCAGAGTTATAATTCTGCTCACCTGAACCGTAAACTCTCAAGTGTTCGAATCTAGCTCAAGCGTATACCATGTCATAGATAATCTCACTACGAGTGCAACGACGAAGATCGCATCTCAATTGGACCTCATATGCAAGAGATACGAATTAAAAACGTAACAAGATTAATTAAATAATTAATTAATCACTAATTACCTCATTATTCCTTAATCCCCTTTCATGTTCCTTTCTTCTACCCCACTTTTAGAAACATGCATAGTGATACACACCCACCAACCGAAAATTTCTCTCATCGATTTCTCTAACCACAGGTGACGATTCATCGACCTATCTTCACATACGGATGCCACTACGCATACGGATGCCTCTACGCATCCTCCGCAAGGACACCACCCTATTAAGCTCAGTCTCCCCTTTTGATTTCAAACCTGATGTCTCCTCCCTCTTGTAGTTGATGTTGCATTTCATTTAGGCACTCCAGAGCATGAGCAATTAGTTCGCGAAGAAGCATGTCGCCATGAGAAAGTCCATGGAACAATCTTTATTACCTCCTTCTTCGTCTACCTCCTTCAAAGGCTAATCATAGCCACGTCACCCAAAAATCGAGCTCGACCAACACACATCTCATATGCCAAAGCCTATATAGATTCGAATCCCTCGCCTCCCCTAGTTCAACGGATCTAACTTCGTTGATTTTCATGGAACGAAGCTCCACGTTTAATTTCTTAAAGGTAAGTGGCCAATTTAGTGTTTATTAGAGAAGAAGAAGTGAAAATGCGAAAAAGGGAAAAGTGAAGTGAGAAGAATAGTTGCCTATGTGTGGTTATATATAATTATATTCTATTTAATTTCTCTAATAAACCAACATACATTTTGAGCTCGTACGATCGCACGAATCGGATCGTCATGAAACTAGTCAGCATGCATACTTCATTTTTCCGGTCCCAATGGTATAAATTTCATCGTTATCTGGGACAGCGCTCAGGGATGGAAATTTAATGCATTTTGGGGTGTTTTTTTGGCCATCGGATTGCCAGATTCCAAACATCGATCCAGTCTTAACGGAAGTGGTCTCAAGTCCTAATTCGACCTATGCAAAAAGCCATATATTGGACCTTTAATTCAATAACGATTCAATTTAAATTAATTATCTAAATATCCTATCGTTAAAAATATAGGTTGTTACATCTAATCAACTCATTCAAGAGTACTTGAGATAATAAGAAGAAAAGTGTAAAACATCGAGTCATACAACAGTCTAGTATGAGCGATAAACAATCTCAAGACAAAATAAAAGTTGATATAATAAAACATAGACACCGAGTATGGAGAATCATACCTGACATATCCTTGCATTCAACAAGTTAGCACATAACATCGTATATTATATGCTATCATCATCATATGGGCATACTACACTAAGTAGAATATAAGAGTCAAGGTACCAAACACATCATACCAACATAACGAGACATCCATAACAGACACACGAAAATCACACCAATCATAGAAACCATAGCATTTACTCGACGAAAACCATCACCAAGGTATAATTTTCTTTTACCACCACCGAAGTCTCATATCACCCAACCACCACCAAGGTCTCGTATCACCCAACCATCACTAGTGTCTCATATCTCCCGACCACCATGCCTCATAACCTTTGATAATTCATATGACCATCACCAAGGTCAGCGACACACCATGCGCTATCAGATTTAGTGTCCGTTCATATACCATTACCAAGGCACTTCCATTGCCAAGGCAGGCTAGACTATCACCAAGGTCCAGGGTACACATATGAGCATCCCAATGTATACTTTCTCCATGAAACACATATCACATCTATATTTACCAACAATCTCCTCGGCACACGACTTGATACCGAAACACATCATGTTCCACTACATCGCTTAACCCATAAAACGTGCCTTCTTGGACCATCACTAAGTCCGTATATACTTCCTACCAGGTATTCACCCAAGATAGTTCATACACTTCTTACCCGAGGTACCCAACCAAATTAGTTCACCTCTCGATCTGTCAAAGTACAAAATAGCCCTAAACATCTATCGCTAGTCATAGATTCATTTTGTTGAAGCTTCAGAGTCGTCATGTTGAAGCGTCATGTCATCGCTTCACTATCTAAAATCATTAGTCATAGACCCGCCATGTCAAAAAAATCTCGAACGAACGAATACGACACAAACCCTAAAGTGTGTGCCTCGATTCCCTCCAATCACCGTATAGTCATCCCATGACGGCACCGACATGGTTACTTAACCAATGATGGCAAAGTTTCTTCATCTCCCAAAACTTCCTATTAAGCCCTATATTTTCCAAGCTAACTTCCCACATGCCTGAGTCTCTATATCATAAGCTCAAAGTCAAAACCTCTCGGCCCTTGAACCTTTTAGTGGAGAAAGGTATAGCCATTTCAAAATCCTCCAATGTCCACAGCTTCCAAAACGTTCTATCATTTGCCCATGCACCGAAGCTTAAACCCCTAAGCCTTGAAGCTACACGTTAAATCGTCCGAAGTCATCATGTCAGTGCCGAGAGTTCAAATCTACACTTAACCAATTTCCATCCAATCCCTAAAATTTTCATCCTTAGCTCAGCCTGAAGCCAAACCATCAAAATCCCCGCACAATTTTCCTTAAGCAACGTATCAAATCCCACGAAGCACATCTACCATCGATTTGTTTTGTGCATCACCACCGAGTTTTTATCAACCTTTGAAAAACTCCATGATTCTCGTCCAAATGACTAAAACCATAGTCTTTCTATGCTTGCATAAATATTTCATAATGATTGCATCTCATTTTGAACACTTTTACTTATTAAATTACCCAAATGACGACCACTCTCTAACCACACTAAAACGAGATAAGAACACAAGAACAAGAATATACAAATAATACACAATGTCCATACATCATATATAAGCAATCCAAACATGAATCAAATAGTTACATTGTCCTAGATCTAACCAAACACATAATAACGAGTGGTTTATCAAAATGGTCACAAACAAATCAGAATACGTATTTATCTTTTTAGAACCATTTTGAAGATGTTATTAAAGTTAGTCTAAGTTTGAAAATGTTTTAGCATTTAATACCATCTTAAATACATTGTGTTTACTACATTAACTAACAAAGTATAGTGGGATATGCAAAATCACTCACCAACATCCAAAATAGCATGACTCCCAATGCACCCAAAATAGTAGCTACACTAATCATCTTGCTAATTACCTCTTAACTGCTTGATTTGGCTAATTAAACAAGGGAAATGATGGCTTTTTGGGTAAAGAGAAGATTGATGGAGTTTAGGATGTTTTTGGAAAGTGAAATTAAGAATGGGAAAGGTTAAATCAGCCCCACTTGACTTTAACCTCGAAATGGGCATTTAGCTTAACCGAGATCTCACTAATTACTCATTAATATGTCTAAAAAGTGTCTAAATTTTAAATAGCGCTATCTCCAAAATAATAAGGCCAATACACTACTATGACCACTTTACCGAAAGAGAAACCATAATACCTTAAATCTGCAAGTGGTTTCAACCCTAATTTAGTTCATATCAATGGTTATAGGCCTTATAAGTTTTTATTGTCAAAACCATCCAATAAAATTATCAAGGGTCAAAATTGTAACTACTCAATATCACCCAAAGTTGCAGTCAAATCTGACTCAATATGGATCTAAAAAAACATTTTGTGATTCTTTAAAATATTAAATGCTGGTCATTATAGGGAATTCACCTGAAGCCTCGTGTCACGCACTGAATTTGAACCCAAGCTACCTTCTAGTGAAATAGAATAGCACAGCATAGAACTAGAGCGATCAAATGTGTTGTAAGAAAAAGCGGGTAAGGCAAAAAATGGCTTTATCATTGACAAATTATAAGCAGGATGGATATCAAATCTAGTTATGGTCAAAAAGGCAGATAGCGGACATATTGACTACTAAGAATTGAATAAATCATGTTCGAAGGTCTGCTTTCGAATGTCATGGATCGAAAGTTAATCGATGGAACAGCTAGACATGAACTACTATTCTTTATGGATGCATACTCCAACTATAATCAAATTGCGATGTACGTCCCTGATCAAGAGCATACAAGCTTTGTTGTAGACTTAGTGTAATATTTCTATCGAGTAATGTCATTCGATCTAAAGAATGCTGGAGCTGCTTACCGGTGTTTGATCAATAAGGTGTTTAAAGAAAAAATCGAACGGACGATGGAGGTTTAAGTAGACGATATGCTAATGAAGTTGTTGAAATCAACTGACCACATTGCCAATCTCTTTGAAATGTTTGATGTGCCTAGAAATATGAAATGAGATTGAATCCACTTAAGCGTTCCTTTGGAGTCATATCAGACAAATTTTTAGGGTTCTTCATGGACTCAATAGGCACTGAAGCTAACCCGGATTAGATAAAAAGTTGGAAGGAGGTTACAACCCCATGGACAAAGATGAAAATCCATAGCTTGAACGGATAAGTCATCGCTTTGAGTTGATTCATTTGAAAGGTGGTCGATAAATATATACCATTCTTTGATACCCTCAAGAAGGAGAAAAGAATGTTCTAATGGACAAGAAAATACAAAGTTGCATTTTAGAATATATCGAAGCATTTAAGGAAACTACATGTATTGTCAAAGCGATTGGAATGATAAAATCTTTACATATACCTAGTGGTATCAACTCCTACATTGAGTGCAATATTGTGCGTAAGGAGTGTAAGATCCAAAGGTGGGTCTACTATATCTGCAAATGATTCATAAGTGCTAAGAAATGATATCCAAAGCTAAATAAGTTGGTGTATTGCTTGTTGATAGCATCGAGAAATTTGAGACTACTTTTAGGCTCATCCGATTAGGGTGCTGACAGATCAACCTCTAAGGAAAGTATTGCATCACCCCAAGAACTCGGGATGATTATTGAAGTGGAACATTGAGATGAATCTGTACGAGATTACTTATCATCCTTGGAGGATAATTCAAGGATAGGCTTTGACAGATTTCATTATTGGATTCATCATCTAGGATCACAAAACGAAGAAATGAGCTTTCTCAATGGAAACTATTTATGGACGGAGCATCTTATGACCATGACCTTGGGGCTGGAGTGATTCTTATAACCATAGAAGGTCAAGTATTTTTTATGCACCGAAGCTTGAGTTCCGTGGGACGAACAATGCAGCTGAATATGAAGCGTTAGTTATAGGACTCAAGATAGCAAATGAATTAGAAGTACGGACACTACATATTTTTAGTTACTCTCAATTATTGGTTAGACAAGTTAAGAATAAATTTCAAGCAAAGGGTGAGAGACTTGCCCCTTACCTATCAAAGGTGTTGGAGCTACTGGACGATATTAACCATTACAAAATAAAGGACATCACCAGAGAGGAGAATGTGAATGCCGATTGATCAGCGAAATTACTAAGCTCTAGTGATGTATAGACGTTGGAAATCGTGCTAGCGGAGGTTTTGAAATCTTCAAATATTGATGAAATGGACATTGATTATCATATGGAGACTAAGGAAAAGGAGTCATAGATAACTCCAATCAAAGATTATTTGCTAAAGGAAAGTCTTTAGAATGTTGGAATGAAAAGAAGAAGCTCTTGCATAAGGTACCTTGGTTCATTATTCAAGAAAGAGTTCATCTAAGAGAGGATTTTATATCTCGTGCTAAGGTGTGTCGACAAGGATGAAACTAAGAAGATCTTAGTGGATGTTCACAAAGGAAGTTGCGACTATCACATTAGGGGGTATACTTTAGCAAAGAAGATTCTTTGTTATGGGTACTTCTAGCCAACTGTCAGTAGGGATTCTATTGAATATTAAAGAAAATGTAATGGGTTCCAAAGATTTGTGAAGATTCCTAAAACGAGCTTATGCAGAAAGTCAGTCTGTGGCCATTCATGATTTGGAGAATTGGAAACATCGGAGTGCTACCAATGTCTCATGGAGGAATGAAATATGCAACGGTTGTTATGGACTACTTCACAAAATAGACTGAGACAGAGCCCCTCACTACGATTACTTCGGTGAAAGTGAACAACTTTGTTGTAAAGAACATTTTATGCAGGCTTAGAGTGCCATAGAAGATTATAGCGGATGGTAGAGCTTAGTTTAAAAGTGTAGAATTCTGTGTTTCTATGGTCGATATCATATTGAGAAGAGTTTTTAGTAGTAGCACATCCATAAGAAAATAGAAAGGTGAAGACGGTGAACAAAGTCATTAAGTCCATCATAAAGTGTAATTGAAATGAGCCAAGGGCAACTTGGAGGATGAGTTACCACTGACTTTATGGGCTTAACGGACAACCCAAAAGTCCACAATCGGACATACTCCATTGGCATTGGCCCAAAGAACCAAGGCTATGATTCCAATTGAGGCAGAAGTCCTATGTCACATATGAATTCGTTTTGATCCCAAGGTGAATGAGGAATTTTTGCTATCATCCTTCGACTTGGTGGAAGAAAACGAGAAAAGGTTAATATATGGGTAGCGGCTCACCTGCACATAGTAGCGAGGCATTTCAATGCCAAGGTCTAAAACTGTACCTTCGAGATAGTGATCCTATTTTGAAATGGGTCTTTCCAAACATGAGGGCACTTGGTCCGAATTGGGAAGGACCCTATGTGATAGGATAGAAGCTTGAAGACGACACTTTCAAGCTATCGATAGTCGATGGGATCTCAATTCCACAGGATTAGAAAAATAAGCATATGTTCAGCTATTTCACTTGATTTCCTTATGTAAATAGGCACTTCTTTTTATTTAGATTGGATGTAATAAGGGGACATTTGCCATGGATTTCGAAATAAAGTTAGCTTTTGAATCAACAGAACTGTATTCTTAAAGTCCGACTTTGTGCCACAAGATCAATGACACGATCAGACATTTTGTGTTTTGAAAACTGGATGTCTAGATACTCGGAGATGGGTACCGAAAAACTCCTTTGATCCACGATCAGACCATTGGAGTATAATCAGACTAGGGGTTGATCGGATAATTCTACCCTGCATATCTTATCTTGGACCAATCCCAGAGATATACGAGGTCATCAGTAGATGCTTGGAGATAGGCATCACAGTCATCGACGCCCGAAGATAGGCGTTGGTCAATAATTGAAACTTTCTTCACCTTCCTAAAGTGCATAACACCTCACATAGGTGGAACTTTCACAAAAACATAATCAATTACTATAAACACTAGTTCTTTTCTCCTCTTACCAGCATAACTCTGCTACCTTGACCACGTCGCCTTCATATAGAGAGCATTACATACACTAGTCTCAATAGACATATCGATATTATTTTTCTCAATACATCTTGACTAGGAACTTTAAAGAGTTAGCGATTATATATACATGCATATATGTGTGTGTATGCGCGCGCGTGCTCATGGTTACAAGTACATTTATAACGACAACAGATAAAAACATCTCCTAAGAATTTTCTATATTTTAACGTATTTATTAACGTTATTTATATCTCTGTATAAAAATATATATAAAAGAAAATAAAATCAAAAGCTTACTTCATTTCGAACAAGATTCTTTTATAAGAGTTATATATCAAATCACATAATTGCCCTTATGCCGCACCCATAACACTATCAACAACGACCGAAGAGCTAGGTTAACCTACTAGGAGTTGAACGTGTTATTTTACTTAGTATTTCAACCTCTTTATCCTCTAAACTATTGAGGTCGAATCAAAACCTTTAGAAGTATCATCATTTGTATTGTCTTCCTTTGACGTATCTTCCGTAGAAGTATCTTCCTCAACTTGATGAGTAGCTCTCACTTCCACTTGAGCCTCGTTGACTATAACCTTTTTGCCTATAGCATTTTTTTGCACATTTGCGTTGAAGAGTTGCAGTTGTGAGAAATGCGGATTAAGGATCTTAAGGCTAGAATTAACACTATAGGGGGTGAATAGTGTTTTAAGAAATTTGTTAATCTTTTTGAGTTTATCTTAATTTGTTAACAATGTATACACTAATCAGACACAGATATGAACACATAATCAAACACAGATGCAAATATAAAGTAAAAGCAGTAAAGGAAAGAACACACCGGATTTTATACTGGTTCGGAGTTACCCTACATCCAGTCCCGCAACACAAGTACGGATTTCCTTTCAAACTCAATTCAAAAATTACAACCCTCAGTTTCAAGGCTACGAGGTACACCCTCCAGAATAACAATCCTCTGGGTAGAGATACTTGATTTCCGGGGCAACAAGTTCACCCAATTGATTTCCAGGGCTACAATCACACCTTCTCTCGCTCGATTGATTACAAAAAGTCTATAACTCTGAATAGCACTGAGAACCTTGTAGAGATAGTGATGGAGAATCACACTAGAAGTAATCGAGTATGATTCGATGTTGATTTCGGCAGAGTAATGGTATGATTTTGTATTAAGAAATGTGGAAGAAGAAGAGGAGTGAAAACCAGAAAAAGTGATCAAAAATTCGTTGAAACTGACCCTTATTTATAGAAGAACAACAGTCATGTCCATTCGTGAAGAGTTATGGCGAATAGACACTTCTTTTGAAATTTGAATTTTGAAATAAAACTGTCACCATGTCAACATAGTGCCTATGGGCATGTCGACATCCCTCAGCCAAAATTGATGTTTTGAATTTCTATAAAAATAATATTTATATTATATAAAAACTATTTAAAACTTTATAAATATATTTGAATATAGTTGAAATTCATAAGTAAATATAAAGAACAATATATATATATATATATATATATATATTATTTAACTATAATTTGAATCAAAGTATAAATAATTTAAATGTTAAATATATTATTTGAAAAGATAGTTTAAAATCGGGAGTAATTTGACTTTGAAATTAAACATGTTTTTGAGGCTAAAATTATTTAAAATCAGGATAGAGAGTTTTGAATCTTTTAAAAGGAAAGTTTTGAAATCATTTTGAAAACAAGATAATTTTGTAAAATCATTTTGAAATAAAAGTAAGTGGATACAAAAAGATGTTCCACTAGATTTTTCGTAGGTTCCATCTTACTTAGGGTTCCATCCCTTTAACGAGCACGAAGTGGATTCCATTCCACGAATAAAATAGATATTAAGATGCCACTGCTTTTCTACGAGTTTTAACAAATATTCCTAACAAACTTAACCTTGAAATCTTGAACTCTTGATAATCTTGATACTCATGAGTCTTCTATCTCTATATCTTGAATCTCTATACTGTACAGTCTTCATTCTTGATACTTGCATGGTTAGATCCTGCATATACATATATATCTAAACTTGTAATGTTAGTATTTATATTTTATAATCTATTCTAAGGTTGTTGTCATCAAAACCATCATCTCATGGACTAACACCAGTCACCAATTGTCTTTGTGCATTTGTAAATATACTATTTTATGTAAATAACATTATCAAAACTAAAAACCACGAAGAAATGATATTTGTGGAATCAAAGATTCATGACTATCAAAATGTGTATTTTACAAATATAACTAATTAGTTCGAAATATTATCAAATTAGATAGGCAAACGATGGAGTTACACTGTGACTCCAAAGTAGGAAACGGCGGCGTTCCGTCGTGTAACATCTTAACTCATGATAACATATCGTCGAACATAAACATTAGCTAGAATACAACCTACTGTCATCGAAGAATACACACTTCCACTGTCAAACATGGTCGAATGATTCTATAGACAACACCGAACTCCAAATTACTCGACCAAATCCATATTTGATCTACTACTCGATCAAATTTAACAATTCTACATAGTGTTTATTGATTTACATTATTTTACGTATACACGGTGAATTCAAAATTCGTATTTGCATGAAGTAATTTGGAAAAATTACATATTTGGGTTGCTCGAGTCGACGAAACCACTCTTGTCTTCTTTTTACCAATTGCGACAGGTTATGAGATGAAGGTGATTGGGTTAGGGTTTTCTATGTTTTCTCTTATTCGATGAAATGAAACGGGTAATGAGCAAACAACGAAAGTGGTAAAATAAAGTAGACAAAGGTGATAATATATGCAATTAGAAAATGGGCAACAAAGAGCATCTCCACTAGCCTTGTACATGCTTTATATTCAACACATAAGAAGCACACAACAATAATAATCCAATGTAATATTCGGTGTGCTATTCAGAGACTAATTCATAATCTTGAGTTTGTCCAGCTGAATTGATGAGATGCTTATTTTATAGATGTCTAAATATCACGCTTCTATTAAGTTGACGTCTAATTCTTAAGCATCTATTTAATAGACGTTTGATGTCTCTTATTGAATAAGAAGTTAATAAGTTAATTCTCAGACGTCCATTAAATACATAGCTGAACTCGAACGTCTATTAAATGGATGATCAAAATTATACATTTATTTAATAGAAGTCTATTAAATAAACGTTCGACTGGTGCGAACTTTCATTAAAACCTCAAGTTTAATATTGAAACGTTGAATATTAAACTTGAATCTGTTGGAGTTGCTCTAAGAGTATGAGTTGCATTTGAGGTTGCTGTGGGCAACCATCACGAGGGCAGCATGACTATGCCAAAAGGGTGAAAAGTGAGCTAGGGCCCTTAGGGGTAGTTTCGGAAATTAACAAATTACATTATGCAAGCACGAAATGAAAAGCATGGCAAAATGGATTTGTCCTATGCCAAATGGGAGCAGAAATAATGTGGTTGAATCTCATCCAACTGTACAAACGTCCGCTCACTGCTGTGGTGGGCTATCCTTTGTTGAGACAAACGTGGCAGTCAGATGGCAGTACCCCCCTTAAAGTTCATGCATGCAGAGTAATAATGATTGGAGCACCCAATTTTGAAGGACGCGTGTTGAGAAGCTGTAGCCTGTTGATGGTGGCAGCCAAGATGCAAATCCACACTTTTGACCATTTTGGGAGTCGCGTCTTAATTGCATCATTATGAACAAGGGTAGTGGTTGTAATTATGAAGTATAATAAAATCAAATACTAAATATTAATTTCAGATCTCTGTTTCTTATTTGAAACGTTTGAAATGTAAAGAGGAACAGTGGCCGCCAACTTATTCAATTTTCAATCTTTAAAATGTGATAATTTTTTTTCAACATTAATTGGATTTAGGAATCGTTTTCACCGTTAAATCATAAATTTAATAAACTTTACAAAATTATCCGTTGTTAATACACAAACGTAAATTTTTGAAAATCATAATTTTATATAACAGTTTTAACTACATTTACATAATGCAGTTATTTATGTTATACATTTGTTTAAGTGCATTTATGTAAGTGCGTTTAATTTGAATGGCATATCTTTTACATGGTTGTTTTTAAATGTTAATGCCGTTATTATCTTTTAACCTAATTGAAAAGAGTTTGTTTTTAAATTATGTAGTAATGATTGCATCTGAATTTTTTAATTGCATTTATGTGATGCGGCAGTAATTTTGGTTTCATTTGATAATTTTATTCATTCTTAATGCACTTTATAATTTAATAGCATTAACAAAATATAGTTATAGTTAAATATAAATTGCAGTTATATTTTAACATCATATTTTGTATTAAATTAACTGCATTTACCCGATGCAGTAACAATTTTGGCTTGCATTTGATAATTTTATTCAATTCTAATACAGTTATAGTTTAACTGCATTAAAAAATTGCAATTAAATTTATAATGCAATTTTTTGCTTTTAATTAAACTGGTTCATATTTGCGGTTATAATTTAACTGCAATATGAAAATTCAGTTAAATTTAAATGTTTTTTTTATTTGATCTGGTTCGTGAAAACAAATTTTTACGCTAATGAAAATGCAGCAATGATTCCATTTGATTGAGAAAATGTAGTATAATGTTGGTGCATTTTTCTATTTAATTTAATTACATTTATGTGATGTACTAATAATTTTGGCTGTATTTGATAATTTTATCTAATCTTAATGCACTTTGTAATTTAACTACGTTGAGAAAATGCAATTATATTTAAATGCTCTAAGAAAATTCAATTATATTTTTAGAACATATCTTTTAATTAATTTAATTGTATTTATGTGATGTAGAAATAATTTGGCTGCATTTGATAATACTATTCAATTTTAATACAGTTATATTTTAACTGGATTAAGAAAATGCAATTAAATTTAAATGCTTGAAAAAATTGCATTTATAATGTAAGAATATTTTTTTGAATTAATTTAACTATATTTATGTGATGTAACAACAATTTCGTCCGCATTTGATAATTTTATATAATATTAATGTACTTTATAAATTAACTGCATCTAGAAAATGTAGAGCTATATTCGATCTGAATGCAATATTTAACTACATTAAGAAAATGCAGTTATAACTGCATTAATATAAAGCAATTATAATTCTGCAAATTTATTATTTTTTAAACTTTGTGATTTAAATGATGCAATTGCTATAGCGCTTCGAACGATGTAGTTTTTAAAACGTTATTTATATGGAAAAGTTAAAAAATTTCATAAAAATTTCAATGATTAGATATTTACATATGCACAACAAATATCATTTTAAAGATGATAAAATTTATGATTTAATGGTGAAAACGGTTCATTGATACGATATTTCTATAAAAACTTACTGCATTTTAAATATTAAAATCAAATAAGATGTGAATATTAATATAGGTGTGAGAATATCAGCTGGTTGTAAAAGAAAAATGCAGTCAGGAACCTAATTTATATAGAATTATATGGAAGGGTATTTTATATATTAAAATTATTAGGGAGGGACTTGGCGTGAAACAATAAAAAATGCAAAACAAAGAAAATTTAATATTAAACTTATACTAGTGTTATTCACACCACAAAATTAAAAATTAAAAAAAGGGAGAAAAAAAGGAAACAAACTAACAAAACTTTAAACTACCTAAAAGCACTAAAACTAGCCAATTCATTACTCATTTATTTCAATTACACGGTAATTGTTGGTCGTTGAAAAACATATTTCAGACAAACATGCGTCTTTTATCATGCAAAAAAAAAATATTCTCTCCAATACTTTTCCATTTTACAAAGTTTACTCGATCGAATAAGTATTTTTCAGTATATCGAGAATTGAAAAGTTTACTTAATTGATTAATTTTAAGTGGGAATTTTTAAAGAGTCTCAATTCTTTCTATAAGAAGGGGTAAATCTAGGAAAGCTTCACTCAAACTGGAATTTTTATGAACGTACTAAAATACACTATACCAGAAAAACCTTAAATTAATGTATAACCAGTTAGCTGGACATGAAGACAATTTTTCAATCTTCGGATTTCCATCTAAAAGCGCACTTAACTTGTTTAATTTTAACGACACTATATGTAGAATTGAAGAGGTCGAAAGTAGCTTTATAATGGTGAAAACGGTTCGTAAATCGGAGCTCGGAGGAGGAAGATATGGCGATAAAGGTGGAGTGCTGTGGCCAACATCAGGCGACAGACGTATGACATAAAGTGATAGACATGTGACTACAAGGTTTGAAACCCGAGAATGTAGACAAACGTCTGTGGTGTCAGGGAATGTTTTCTCGAGGTATATGACAGACGTCTGTCGCATAGTGACAGGCATCTGCGACGTTTTTCAGCCTATTTCAGCCCGGGTTTTGGTGTGAAGATTTGTGATATTGGAAGGGGCAATTCTGGAACTTTGCCTAGGTTTATACTCTCATATATAAGCTATTTTCTAGATTCAGAGATGGAGGTGACTGCAAAGAGATTAAGGGTTTAATCTAGGGTTTATTCTCCATTAATTAGGGTTTATCTAAACCTAATTTTCTTCAATTCTCTTCTTCATAAATCAATTCTATTAGAATTTTGATATTGTAATCAATCTCTTGTACTCTTCTCATTGGTATTAATGATCAAAATTTATTACAATGATCAAAATTCTAATAGAATTGATTTATGGCGAAGAGAATTGAAGAAAATTAGGTTTAGATAAACCCTAATTAATGAAGGATAAACCCTAGATTAAACCCTTAATCTCTTTGTAGTCACCTCCGTCTCTGAATCCTGAAAATAGCTTATATAGGAGAGTATAAACCTAGGCAAAGTTCCAGAATTGCCCCTTCCAATATCACAAATCTTCACACCAAAACCCGGGCTGAAATAGGCTGAAAAACGTCATAGACGCCTGTCACTATGCGATAGATGTCTGTCATATATCTCGGGAAAACATTCCTTGACACCACAGACGTCTGTCCACATTCTTGGGTTTCAAACCTTGCAGTCACATGTCTGTCACTTTATGTCATACGTCTGTCGCTTGATGCTGGCCACAACACTCCACCTTTATCGCCATATCTTCCTCCTCCGAGCTCTGATTTGCGAACCGTTTTCACCGTTATGAAGCTACTTTCGACCTCTTCAATTCTACATATAGTGTCATTAAAATTCAACAAGTTAAGTGCGCTTTTAGATGGAAAGCCGAAGATTGAAAAATTGTCTTCATGTCCAGCGAACTGGATATACATTAATTTAAGGTTTTTCTGGTATAGTGTATTTTAGTACGTTGGTAACAATTCCAGTTTGAGTGAAGATTTCCTAGATTTACCCCTTATTATAGAAAAAAATGAGACTCTTTAAAAATTCCCATTTAAAATTAATCAATTAAGTAAACTTTTCAATTCTCGATATACTAAAAAATACTTATCCGATCGGGTAAACTTTGTCAAATGGAAAAGTAATGGAGAGAATATATTGTTTTTTGCATGATAAAAGACACATGTTTGTCTGAAAAGTAATAGGGAGTATATTAGAATTTTTGCTTGTTGGGTGATTGTGATTGGTATTGGATTGGATTGAGATATTGATTGGTTGTTTTTGCACTTCTTACCACGATATCATTTTCCGCTGTGCTTTGGGGTTTTGATTTGAGTGGTCTCGAGTTAGAATTTCCCATAACATTTGGTATCAGAGCTTTGGTGTTGGTAGGTGGTTGTATAAATGCTGGAATTAGATAATACCTTGGGTAATTCCTCAATAGTTGATCCAAGTGGTGTAGCGCCATATATACGTGGATCGTACGCGACTTTGGGATCACAATTGATTATAGACAAGTGGAATGGCGATAATGATTTTGAAAAGTGGCAATCGAAGATGAAAGCGATTCTTAGGAGGAATCGAGTGCATCAAGTAGTGGTTGATACACATTTATTGCCAACAGACATCTCAAAAGTTGAAAGGGAGGAAATGAAAGAGTAAGCATTCACTACACTTCAACTTGCTATAGGGGAGAATATTATCTTCGAAATTAGTGGTGAGACGACTGCTAGGGGTATTTGGGACAAGTTGGAGGAGTTGTATATAAAGAAGTCATTAACTAATCGTTTGATCTTTTTGCGAACGTTCTTCACCTATGAGATGAAGGAAGGTACTTTGCTAAAGGCGCACTTGAATATCTTTGATGATTTGCTAATGAAGATGAAGGCGGTAGATTTGAAGATTGAGGAAGAGAAAAAGGCGATGATATTGTTGTGTTCATTGCCGGACCGTTATACGGGTTTCTCAAATAGTTTGATCTATAACTGGGATACTTTGACTCTAGATGATGTCAAAATGGGTCTTCTTAGCAAAAAGTTGCGGGATCAAATGAAGGAGTTGGGTGATGGAAGTAGTGGTGCTAATAGTGGTCACGGTTTATTTGTGGTGAAGGAGAGATATGTGAAGAAGGAGAACCGTGGGCATTCTAAATCAAGGAACCCCGGTTGGAGAGGAAAGTCGAAGGAAGGAAAATGTAAGTGCTATATTTGTAAGAAGCACAATCATAGGAAGAATGAGTGTCCGGACAAGTAGAAGGCAAAGAAGGAAGTAGCATCTTCATCCATAGCGGTGGAGAGTGGAGTTGGTGAGGGAGACGTAGATGCGTTGACGGCGGTAGCATCGGATGTTTCGAGTAGCGAATGGGTGCTCGATTTGGGGGCGTCTTATCATATGACGCCGAATGGGAATTGTTTTTCTTCTTATATCGACAAAGAAGGAAATTCAATTGTTATGGGTAATGGTGCTATTTGTAAGTCGAAAGACATTGGTTCCGTGAAAATTCGGATGTTTGACGAAGTGGTTCGTACTCTCACTAATGTACGCTATGTTCCAGGACTTCGGAAGTCTCTCATCTCTTTGGGGCAGCTGGATTCTTTAGGTTGAAAGATCGCTATTGAGAGTGATAGCTTGCGGGTTTCAAAGAGTACGCTTGTACTGATGAAGGGTGCTAGGACTCATGGTGTTTATTTGCTTCAAGGAGTGACTATAGAAGGTGAAACTTGTATAGGAGTTAATAGTTCTCGTGGCTTAGATGCGACTAGGTTGTGGCATTTCAGGTTAGGTCATGTCTCGGAGAGGAGTTTGGATATTCTTCGAAAGAGGGAGATGATTGACCGAGAGAGTTTCAACAAACTAGAGTTTTGTGAGGAATGTGTAATGGGAAAGCAAACAAAAGTTTCATTCGGTGAGGTAAAACATGATTCAAGAAGGGTTCTTGAGTATGTTCACACGGATGTTTGGGGACCGGCACCGACAGCTCCTTTAGGGGAGCTCGCTATTATATTTCTTTTACTGATGAATTTTCTTGAAAGGTATGGGTGACTGGGTGTTTGTAATGAAGGCCAAGTCGGAGGCATTTGCAAAGTTCAAAGCATGGAAAGCTCTTGTTGAGAATGAGAGTGGCAAGTCTTTGAAGGTTCTAAGGTCCGACAATGGCGGAGAGTATGTTTCCGGAGAATTCTTGGAGTTTTGCAAGCATCATGGTATTCGAAGGCATTTTACTATACCGGGAGATCCGCAGCCGAATGGTATTGCGGAGAGGATGAACCGTACTCTACTTGAGAAAGCTCGATGCTTGTGATTGACATCGGGTTTGTCTAAGGGAATTTGGGCCGAAGCTTTGTCAACCACGGTGCATATTATTAATCGAATTTCGTGCTCGGCTATTGGTAACAAAATTCCAGAGGAAGTGTGGAAGGGAAAGAGCATTGACTTGAGCTATCATCGTGTGTTTGGTGGTCCGGTTTATGTGCATGCTCTGGGAAATGATAAGCTTGAACCTAGACCTTTCAAGGGGATTTTTCTTTGCTATACGGATGGAGAAATGGCTATCGGATTTGGAATCCGAAAACGAAGAAGGTTGTGAATTCTCGTCATGTTACTTTTGATGAGTCGGCTTTGTCCAAGGAGAATGAGAGCTCAACGGATGTTCTAGATTTGGTTCATGGTGAACCAAAGGGGAAGAAAGTTATTTCCACATTTTTTCCATGGAGTAGAGAGAGTAGAGTAGTTGAAGATGCTTGTGAGGAGGAAGCGGTTGATGTAACATCACATAGTCCACTGGGTTCCTCTAGTAGTGTTGGTGATGTACATGATTCTAGAGAGGATTCGGTTCAAGGTGGAGCTGAAAGGAGTTTGGGTGATGGTATTGCTAGTCGGGTGGGTCGTCATGCTATAAGGCCACCCGATAGATATGGTGATTGAAACTATTTTAGTTGTGATAATTAGGACTATGCTCTTCATGTAGTCCAAGATGAGCCGATGGACCTTGATGACGTCATGGAGTCGAGTGATAGCTCGAAGTGGATTTGTGCCATGGAGGAAGAGATGCAATTGTTGTTGAAGAATCAAACTTGGGATCTGATTTCACTTTCTAAAGGAAACCGTGTTATTGGGTGCAAATAGATATACAAGGTAAAGGATGATGGAAGATACAAAGCTAGGCTAGTGCCTAAGGGGTTTGCACAAAGGAAGGGAAATGAGTATGATGAGATATTTGCACCAGTTGTGAGCCATACTTCAATTCGGATATTACTTGCAATAGTTGTTATTCACGACTTGGAGTTGGAGAAACTTGATGTGAAAACCGCCTTCTTACATGGTGACTTGGATGAAGACATCTACATGAAGCAACCAGAAGGTTCTGTTGTGGATGGTAAGTCAAATTTGGTTTGCAAGTTACAAAAATCGCTATATGGTTTAAAGCAATCGCCTAGACAATGATACAAGAGATTTGATCATTTTATGCTTGAAAATGGTTTTTATAGAAGCATCAAGGATGCTTGTGTATATTTCAAGAAGTTGAAAAACGATTATTGGGTGTATTTACTCTTATATATGGACGACATGCTCATTGCTTCTAAGGATAAGAATGAAATCAACAAGTTAAAATTGAGTTTGAAATCGGAGTTTGAAATGAAGGATCTTGGAGTAGCAAAGAGGATATTGGGCATGAAAATAGAAAGGGATCGAAAGCGTTTTGAGTTGAAATTAACTCAAAAGAAGTACATATAGAAAGTGCTTTGCCAGTTTAGCATGGAGAATGCAAAGGCATCAAATACATCTTTACCTTTGCATATGAAGCTTTCGAGTAAGGGATCACCTATCTTTGAGAAAGACAAGGCTTATATGGCAAAGGTGTCATATGCTAGTGCGGTTGGAAGTCTAATGTATGCTATGGTGTGTACAAGGCTCGATATTGCAAATGCCGTCGGGATGGTTAGTCGGTATGTGGCTAATCCAGGGAAATCGCGTTGGAAAGCTGTGAAGCTGATATTGAGATACCTTAGAGGTACATCATTTCATGGTCTTGTTTTTGGCGGTATTGATGGGAAGAATTGCAAGTTGGTTGGTTATTGTGATTCAGACTACGCCAGTGATAGGGATCGAAGAAAATCAACTTTTAGATACATCTTCACACTTGGTGGTACGGCCATAAGTTGGAGATCGAGATTGCAGACCGTAGTTGCTTTATCCACTATGGAGGCGGAGTTGTTAGCCGCGGTGGAGGCGGCAAAGGAGGCACTTTACTTGAGGCAATTATTGTGTGACTTTAGATATGAGCATGGTAGTATCGATGTTCGATGTGATAGCCAGAGTGCTATTCACTTGGCAGAGAATTTGGCGTTTAGCTCACGGATTAAGCATATTGAAGTGAGAGAGTCATTTTTAGTAGTCATGGATGAGGAAAAGCAAGTATATCTTCAGAAAGTGCACACAAAGGATAACGCGGCGGATATGTTCACTAAGGCATTGCCGGTTGGAAAGTTCGAGCATTGCTCGAACTTAATTCGCTTATTGAAGTGCTAGGTGCCACAGGGTGGCACGGTTGAGAGAGGAGCTTGGTTATGGATGAGGAAGAGTATCGGTGAGAGATTGTGATTCTATCTTCTTGGTGAGTGCTAGTTTACACTCCTTAGCACTTTAGTCTTTGGTGAGACAATTTAGGATTTGGATGTTTTCAACACTGCCTTAGCGGGAGAGGGCTTTGCCTGAGCTCGTTGATGGAGTGCAATGGGCGTGGCTTTGCCGGAGCTCATTAGGAAAGCATTCATGTTTGGTTGAAGGTAGAAGTGGTGATAGTTGGTGCTATCGGTTGTTGATGATGGTATGGTACCATTGGAGTTGGAGATGGATATAGTGTCAAGGTGGAGTGTTGAATTTTGGCAACACTATATGGAGAATTGCAGAGGTCGAAAGTAGCTTTATAACGGTGAAAACGGTTCGCAAATTGGAGCTCGGAGGAGGAAGATATATCGATAAAGGTGGAGTGCTGTGGCCAGCATCAAGCGACAGACGTCTGTCATAAAGTGACAGACGTTTGTGACTATAGGGTTTGAAACTTGAGAACGTGGACAGACATCTGTCACTTTATGACAGACATCTGTGGTGTCAGGGAATGTTTTCCCGAGGTATATGACAGACGTCTGTCGCATAGTTATAGACGTTTGTGACGTTTTTCAGCCTATTTTCAGTCCGGGTTTTGGTGTGAAGGTTTGTGATATTCGAAGGGGCAATTCTGGAACTTTGCCTAGGTTTTCTACTCTCCTATATAAGCTATTTTCAGGATTCTAAGACAAAGGTGACTTCAAAGAGATAAAGAGTTTAATTTAGGGTTTATCCTCCATTAATTAGGGTTTATTTAAACCTAATTTTCTTCAGTTCACTTCTCCATAAATCAATTCTATTAGAATTTTGATCATTGTAATCAATCTCTTGTACTCTCATTGGTATTAATAAAAGCTCTCTCTCAAAGTGAATGTACACTAACAAGATGTTAGTGGAACCACTATAAAACGGTGTGTGATTTATTTTTCGTTATTGGTTTAATTTTATATTGCTTGTTGGGTGATTGTGATTGGTATTGGATTGGATTGAGATATTGATTGGTTGTTTTTGTACTTCTTACCACGATCTCGTTTTCCACTGTGCTTTGGGGTTTTCATTTGAGTGGTCTCGAGTTAGAATTTCCCACAACATAACTGACTCTCTCTATTATTTTTCTCTCCAAGTTAAACCTTTTAATTTGTAAATTTCGATCACACATTGTTGAGTAATCAAGCCATGGTTTAGTTAAGGTTCAACAGTAACGGCGTGATGGTAGGAAAGTAATACTTTTTTAAGGGCACTTCATCTTTTGTGAACCCCTTGTGACATTCATGATAACTATTTAAAAAGGATCTCCCTTTTAACTAGAAATGGAGTCCCTTTAACATTCATGTTTCAAGTGATTTCATAAAGTGAATAGTGATGCTCTTGTCATTATGCTTCAAAATAATGAAATGATCGACAATCGTATATTAAGATAAATACAAAATTCATAAAAATGAATATATATTGACACAAGGCATATTTGAACAAAAACGAAGAAAAAAACCAAAATGAAGGTGATGGATCAGGTGCAATGGCACCGAAGTAGAAAAAAGCAAATTTCAAAAATAAATCCTTTTATTAATTTTACACTACATGTTTAATATGTGTTATCACTATTATTCTTGTCATATGAAATCACATGTAATGTAGGTTTAATAAAACTGTTGTGTGTTTTGAAATTAAGTTTTTTTAAATATTTTTGTTTAATAAATTTAATTTCATTTAATTTAGTTTAAAATTTAAATTTAATTAATTTTAGTTTACATTTGGACAATTTATATCTTATTTATTGTTTGAAAATTCATTTATTTAAAGTGAACATTGACATTTATCTAAATGACATATATGAAATGGGTAACATAGAGTGCATAAGCAATCATTGGGATTTATGATCACATTATATATATATATATATATATATATTTGGCCCCTTTCTGAACTATTTTAACTTCACGATCTAATAATAAAAATAATGTGTTACACACACATCTACAAATATAGACATATATAATATAATAAATATGTTTAATTTTTTACATATAAATTTACTGTTTTAATATATACAGTTCCAACCAATAAATACATATTAAATTTGAAAATCATTTATTGCATAATATATATGTTTTGAAATTTAAAGTTTAAAATTTAAATTTATCATTTGATATAGTTAGGTGTATGCCTTAGGGGAAATTCTATAATTTATGGTAAATTATTTAATCTGTAATAAAATCACATTCGAAATAGAAGGTGTTTTTTATTATATACTCACCGTATTATGATATGATAATTAATTATTTAATTTAAGTATATTAGATAGAAGATACTTAAATAATATATTATGTAATAATAATTACAATGTGCTGTAATCATGAGAAAATTTTCTCATTAAAAATAACATATTATTTTAAGTATTTCTAGTCAAGATGTTTCGAGACAGGATATCGACACATTCATTAGGACTAGAGTATGCATGTCCAAATGTTGGGTAGTGTATTACACATGGATCTAGGGGCACCATGTACTAATAGTTATTGGATAACCATGGAATGACTCACTTGAGAGTTTTAAGTTGTTAATATAATTAAGGCCAAACAAAGAATCTCAAAATGACGATATTACATAGTTCTTTCGATTTGAGAATACAGTTAAAATTCAATGTGGATACTTCACTTTGATTATAGTTAAATCGAGGTATAATGTCCATCGAACAACTATAGTTGGGTCTAAATTGAAGCATTGGAAGTGAATAACTATTTAATATGGATCGTCTCCTTGGTTATATGAGGTTAGCATCACGGTCAACTGTAGTCAACTTAAATTCAAAGTCAATAGCCAGAGCAGTACAGTTAGTAATAATTATTGTTATTGAAACTATGACTTTGTGTCTGGACAAACCAAGTTGAATGTGCACGATATTAGAATTTTGACCCAAAAATTAAATTTCATTAGTCCTAGAGTGATATAGTGTCGACAAAGAGAACTGGTATGAATAATCGTTACTACTGGGTGCCACTTAAATAGTAAAATTGGATTTTACCGAAATGATGTGTAATCGATAAATTTGGCCAAATTGTCGCATCACTAGCTAAGCTGACGAGTGAACTAATATTCGAATTATTCGATATTAATTGTTGACTGAGTTTACATCTATAAGTCGCATAATCGTAATGATGAAGTCGAATACCACATGGTTTAATTAATTTATAATTATATTAAATTAATTAGTATTTATGAAATATTAATTATTAAATTATATTTGATTTTTTGGGTGCCATTAGTATTTAACAAAGTGCATAAATTAAAGTTATATATGTACGTATAGATATACGATATCGATAGATATTTGAATTTGATTTACATCGATTAATTACTAAATGGGTTTGGGAATTATTGAAGGCCCATATAGCCCCAATCATGGTTGACTTAGAGTGCAAGGAGAGGAAGGTTTCGGTGTTCAAATGAGATTTGAAATGGCAGATAAAAGAATGAGTAAAGATATGAGAAAATATCTCCACTTTTTCCTCTTCTTAAATGCTTACTTGAACACATCACTTATCATTGTTTTTGCCTCATCCTCTTCATTATCCAGTTTCAAGCATCAAGGTGCCACAACAAAAAAATTCTGATAACAAAATCAAATTTATACAAGTGGTGTCCATCTTTAGATCATAGCAAAATCCGTAGGCTAATTCGATTCTATATCGAAGTTATTCAATCATTCAACATGTGAATCTTGGGCTACTTCATAAGGAAATTATCTAATCTCAATTTTTATAATATATTTCATCATGTTAGTATAGTTTTGATCCCATATTTTATATAGTGAATTTGCATATACCTATATTGTCAATTCTATTGCCTGTTCTTATTTTAGAAATTGATATTTAAAAATTTTATTTTTAACAACATTATGATGAAATATTTTCAGCCATAATTAAAAAAATCAGATTTACAAAATATTTTAAATAATTTTATAACATATTAATTATAAATATATGTAAAAACACATATATTAATTTACTAAAATTATTTTATTAAATACACATGCTATTGATTTTAAATAAAAAATTTATATATGTATTATTTCCATAATAAAATTAAATTTTTTAAAAAACATTATATATATATATATATTTATTTAAAAAAAATTAACTTCAAATTTCTGTACGGAAATTCTAAAAAATATAGTTTTCTCAAGAAAGGCTGGGGCCGAAAATAAATAATTAATATATGTATTTTTTAATAATTATATTATCATATTTATTTATTACGTAATTTTATAAAATTAAATACAAGTGTGTGTATATGTATTTTCGAATATAGAATAATTTTATTATATATATATATATATGATTTGAATTCAAAATTTATAAATAAATACTTTGTTAAAATCTAGATCTATTTTGAATTTTAAATCAACACAAGTTTTTGTATATTAATTTAAAATATTTAGAATTAATCAAAATCATTTTTTAATTAGAAAATTATTATTATTATTATTATTACTACACACACACATATATGTTAAAATAAAACCGTGAACAACAAAGACATATATAAAGAGACAAATGTATCCATTGCGATGTAAACCCCAACAACTATGTGAAAGAACTGATTGGGCTAGTAGGAAGTGGATGAAATATGTCGATTAACAAAAAATTCCTATTTTTTGATCTATTAGGCCTCAAGACTTTATTGATCCAACTAATTTTTTTAATAAAATCTTATTTTTATTTAGATTGTTTAAAATAAAAAGTTTTTTTTTGTTCATAAGTGTACCTAATACACTTATACAAGTATAATAAATGTGGTTCAATTATGAAGTGTGCATGGTTGATGTGACCATACGTATAGTGTTGGGATTTACAACATAATGGGCGTGTTTGTCCCATTATATATGCCTTTATTATCCAAAGTTTTGATTTAAACAAAATCTATATATAATACACACATACACATACACAAAGAAAACATGTGTCTGTATGTTAAAATTAAGTTTGATATTTTATATGTTTTGAAATCTAAAATTAATAATTATAAATCTAGTTCCAATTTACGAAGGGTTTGAAATTAAATTTTACAGTTTACACACAAGTCTATCTCATGAACTTTGAGTTCAAATAGCATACACATACATATATAAAAATAATTGTAGACTAAGTTTTAAATGAAAATTACATATATAAATATGTAAAGTTTGTAATCAAATATATGTTTTGAAATTGAAGTAACAAATTGAAATCAAAATTTAACTTGAGAGCGATTCAAAAGTTTTATGATGTTTTACACAAAAGTCCACTTTATTTTGTTTTTTTTTCAATTAGAGCAGATTTAAACAAAAGTAAATAATAACCAAATGCATTAATTCAAAAAACAAATGTGTAATACATGTATGCAATTTCCAAAGTGATTTCAAACAAACAATATATGTAGTTTATTCATGTTCGTATATATAATAAGTAATAAATTATATCAATTAAAGAAAAATTAGTTTTCAATCAAGAATTATTTTCTGTTCAACAATAATTTCTAAAACATTGACAAAATAGATAGGACAGCGTAGACATATATAAATTTATTGTAAAAAGGTTAAGATCTAAACTATAAAAATTAAATAAACAAATAATTAAATGTGGTGTAGCATGAGAAGGATCCAAAATAAATTAACATCATGAACATATAATCAATTGAAGTGTAACAGAAGATGGATCTAAATCATATAGCTAGATAAACATATAAACATATGAGATGTAGAAGTATAAGATATAAATCATGTAATAAGATGAATGTACTAATGAATAAAATTAGAATGTTACCTCAATATGCATGTGGCACCAAAACGCACATTGAATGATGAATAAAACTCCTAGATTCAATCGATTCAACCTTTGGATTTTGCAAGAATCAAGAGACAACAACCACCTTTTATTTTTGATTTTACTTGGATTTTGATTTTGGGATTTCTAAGCCTTAGAGGCCTTGGATTTATGGTTGTACTGGATGGAGAGAACAGTGAAAAACTAATGAATGAAATGTTTTAAGACGGCAATAAAAGATAATTAAGCGCTAGAGATATTTTTCCTTCCTTTAATTACCCCTTTGCCTTTTCAATTCAAAATTGAAAACATTTCCTCTCCGCCTCCTTAGACGACCAAAGAACAAGGCAAGATAGGCCTCAAAATTTTCCAAACCCAATTAGTATTTATTTTATTTAAATCCAATTTAAATATTCTATCGATATCGTATATAGATAGGCGTATACATAACTTTTATATATGTAGACACACACACGTAGTTCATTGAATAATAATGATATTCAATGTACAAACAATAAATAAAATATAATAAGTAATATCTCATAAATATTAATTAATTTAATTAATTTACAATGATTATAAATTAGTTAAATCGCATGGTTTATTCAGAGTATTCATCATTTTGGCTGTGCGACTCAAAGGTGTACATTTAGTCAGCCATTGATATCGAACAATTCGAATATTAACATTCACACGTCACCTTGGCTACTGGTGTGACTTTTTTCCTGAATTTATGGCTTACACATCTTTTTGGTAAAAATCTAATTTTGCTACTATAAGCGGTACCCGGTAGTGACGATTAGTTTCGCTAATTCTCTTCGTTAAAACTATATCACTTTAGAAAGGGAATTTGGATTTTTGTTAAAATTCCAATGTGTCCACATTCAACTTCGTCAGACCAAAAACAATGTCCTTTATTCAATAATAACAATTAAGATTAATCATACTGCTCTGGCCATAGACGTTGGCATTTAGTTTACTGTAGTTTACCGTAATACTATGTAGCGGAGAAGACGAATTTTCTACTGAATAGTGTTACAATTCCAATGCTTCAACTCAGACTCAACTATAGTTGTTCATTAGATGCCTTGCCATGATTTAACTGTTAAAAGTGGTGTCTCCACATTAAATTTCAACGGTATCTTCAATTTGAGAGAACTATGTAACATCATCACTTCAAGATTCTCTATTTGACCTTAGTTATATTAACCAATAGAAAATTCTCGATTGAGTCATTCCATATTAATTCAATAATTATCAGTACGTAACCACTTCGTGTCCCTAGTAGACATGAGTAATATGCTATCCAACATTTCGACAGCGTAACAAACTCTAGTTTCAATGGATGTGTTGATATCCTATCTTGAAACATCTTGATTAGGAATATTTAAATAATATGTTATTTTAATGTGATAAAATTTTCATGATTACAACATGTTGTAATTAAAATCACATAACATATCATTTTAGATTTTATATTTAATATACTTAAATTAAATAATTAATTAACATAGCATAATATGACAAGTATGTAATAGAAAAACAAACACCTTTTATTGCAAATGAGATTTTATTATAGAGTTAATAATTTACAATAAATTACATAATTGCGCCTAGGTTATACCTCTAACTCTATCCATCTCCTACTTACATATAGGACTAATTATGAGATATCAATCCCATCCCTTCGATCAATTTGCTCAGAACTAGTCGAGTTAGTCCATTCATTAATGGGTCTGTTATGTTGTCCTTGGTATTTACTCTTGCAATCACAACTTCGTTATTTGATACAAATTCTCTAATAAGGTGGAACTTTCGATGAATGTGTCTTGAATTCTTATGAAATATAGATTCCTTTGTGATCTGCATCACCGCATTGTTATTACATAACAATGTCATAGGTTTCTCATTATTTGGATACATTTTTGGCTCATCCATAAACTTGCGCATCCGGACCTGTTTCATTGAGGGCGATGTACTCGGTCTTGATTGCTAAATTAGCCACTATCTCTTGCTTGAAAATTTTCCAACTAACTACTCCACCGTGGATATAAACACATAACTAGACACAGACTTACTATCATCGATGCTACTTTGAAAACTTTAATTTGTATACCCCTTCATAAGGAGCTCTTCATTCCCATATATAAAGAATAAATTTTTAGTATTTCTCAAATACTTAAGAATACACTTCCCTATTTTCCAATTCTTCTCTCTAGGATTAAAACTGATATCTGGTTATGCATCCTAATGCATAAGCCACATATGGTCTAGTTCATAACATAGCGTACATGATGGAAACGATTGTAGATGCATAAGGTATCCTCTTCATATGCTCCTTCTTCTAATCAGTATAAGGAGCGTCGTTCTTGAGAGAGTCAAAAATATGCTTTATGGGCAACTTTTTAATCTGTTACATATATCTGGCTCTATGACCAACACTTGTTCATAACATAGGAATTTATTTTCTATTATATACTTTGTTATATAGTGATATAATAAATTAAATAATTAATTTAAAATATATTAAAAAAATACTTAAATGGTGTATTATGTGAAATAATTACAAAGAGTAATAATCATGATAAAATTATCACAGTATTAAATGATAGATTATTTTAAATATTCTGGGTCAATATGTTTTAAGAAAGAATATTGATATATCCGTTGAGACTAGAGTACGTAACGCTATCCAAATATTGGGTAGTATATTACTCATGGTTTTTGGGGGAACCAGGGTGTTATGTACTGATGGTTAGTAGATAACAATGAATGAATCATTCGTGGGTTTCCTATTGGTTAATAACAACTAGGTCAAATAGGAAATCATGAGTGACGACGTTACATAGTTCTCTCGATTTGAGAATACTATTTAACTTCAATGTGGATACTCCTATTTGATTACAGTTAAATCATGGCATGAAAATCCATCAAACAATTATGATTGGGTCCGAGTTGAAGCATTGGAAGTGAAATACTATTCAATAGAAAATTCGTCTCCTTAGTTGTGTGAGGTTAGTATCACGATCAATTATAGTCGACTCAAAGTCAAAATATCTAGTCAGAGCAGTATAGTTAATAATAATTGATATTATTGAAACTTAGACTTTTTTATGGACTAACCAAGTTGAATACAAATGATATTGGAATTTTGACCAAACTAAATTCCATAAATCCAAATATGATATAATGTTGAAGAAAAGAATTGGTGTAAATAATAGTTACTAATAGATACCGCTTAAATTTGTAAAATTGGATTTTACCGATGAGATTTGTAAGTGATGAATTAAGTCAAACTGTCACATCACTAGCTAAGGTAACATGTAAACATTAGTATTTGAATTGTTTAAATATTAATCGCTAGCTAAATTCACACATGTAAGTTGCATAAGCGAATCCAATCAGTCTCTGAAACAACGCTTGATTTAATTGATTTATATTAGAAATAAATTAATTAATATTTCTAAAATAATTATCATTATCGTATTTTTGTATGGGGTGTGTTTTGTAAAATGGAGTGGCCTTTAGCATTGTTAGAGTGCTGCTAGTAATTTAATGGGTGCATATATGTAAGTTGTATACGTGTTTATCGACATACAATATCAATAAGGATTTAAATTAAATAAATAGCTAAGGGGTTTTATGGAGTGTATAGTCCATATTTGATCAGGTCATGGCTGGCCAAAAATAGGGAGAAAGAGGGGGTTTCGGAGTTTGGATTTGTAAGAGAGAAACATGTAGATATTTCTCTCCAGCTCATATTATAAATTTAAGCCCAAGCCTCCACTTCATTTTTTTACTTTTTGGCTCATCTCTTCCTATTCATGGCTGCACTTCCCTATCCCACAACTCCTTTTTATAGCTCTAATTAACATCCATTCAAAAATATAACTAAATCCAACGGTGAAGCGACAAACACTAGCAATAGTGGTGTTGATTTAGAATCTAGGAGATCAATAGGTCAAAATGTGGTTCTAAGGCTTATTTTTGCAAGGTAAACTTCTTTTCACATATTTATATGTGGTAATTCTATTATTACCATTTTATTCGTGTGATAATTATTCTCTTCAAATATTAATGCATTTAACAATTTTAAACAATTGATCTACATGAACATGTTGTTCTAGTATCAAAATTTTAAACTAAAAATAAATAAATAAAATTACGTAAATATGTAAGTTGACCATAAATCATTTTTTTCATGTACATAATAATTTGAATATTTTAAAATATTTTCTATTAGTTTTAAATTAATATTTACTATTTTTAAACCCAAAAGTACTTTAATCTAGTTTTAATATATATATATATATATATATATAATTAAATTATTTAAAATATATTTTGAAAAAAATAAAACTTAAAAAAATTATTATCTGGCGGCCAAAATCACAATTTATATATAATTATAATATACATTAATTATTATCTAATAAAATGTTTACTTTTAATAATAATATTATTATTATTATCATAGATAGATATATTCTTTTAACAAAATTAGTTTTGTTTAAGAGCAGAAAGTAATTTTACCAACCAAATAATATTTATAGATGTATATCATTTTCGATATATATGTATATATATAAAATAAGATATATATATATATATATAATTTTAAATATTTATTTTATAATAAGTATATACATAATTTGTTTATACATATAAAAACAGTGTTATGTATTTTTAAGTTAATTAAGTAAATATATATACACATAAATAAATAAATAAAATTGATAGTAATAATTATTTCATTAAATTATAGATATTTTATCTAATATTTTAAGATTTAGGTTTGAAATTTAAATGTTTTACCAAGTCTTAAGTAGATATTTAAACACGAAATTTGAATTTAAAATCAAGTGACTTAGTCAAAATTAGATTAGATATTTTTATAATTTATTATATATAAATACTTCCAAATTTTACAAGTAGATTTATGCATTTAATAAATATATTAAACATTGTTTGGGGGTAATAATCATATATATACAAATGGCGAATGTATACGTTACGGATGCAAATCTCAACATATATATTTGGAGACATTACCCATGTACAGATTATATGTTGCACTTGCACATTATACACATATGAGTATATAATGATATACTCGTTAATTACATTAATTATTAATTTACTAAAATTCACTAATCAATTAAATTAGAATACTAAATAAAATTAGATTTTATTTAATTAGTCTATATTGGATCTATTTCAGTGCTTTAGACTTCATAGACCTACTATGATCAAAAATAAGAATTTTTTTCGGAGTCTCTACGATCCGGCCCAGTTCCTTCAATGACATCTGAGTCCAATAACCTATGCAGTTTAAATCAACAATATTATGGCTAAATTATTAAAGCCTATCCATTTAGTAGGGTATCTCTAAAAGTAGCATCTAATGTTGGGTTTGGGTAATCTACCTACCTAGCTATTGGCCTGGCTCGAAGGATGAAGTAAGTTAAATGTTATCCTAAATATGAAGGTCCAAACTGATTTGGGCCTTAGGCTAATTTTCAAAATTTTATTTGAATATTTAAAATTATATTTTGAGTTTAAAAGTTAAATTTAAAATATAAAATGAATTTTATAGAAGTTATAAAATATTTTTCCAAATTGTTTTGGAAATAAATTAATATTTTAAAAAATTTATTTTATAATTTAATTAATTAGATTAATTAAACGAATAATTAATTAAAATAAACATATATATATATATATTGATATACATATGTTTATACCTTAAAATGTTTAAGGTAATTAATATATAAATTTTTGGAAATTATTAAAATATTATTTAATTAATTTCTTTATTCAAATGAATATTTATTTGATAAATATATACATTAATTAAATTTTAATTAGTAATTGTACATATGTGTATAATGATATATGCATATATATATATATAAAACTTAAGCATTGTAGTTAATATTCATCTTAAATTGTGTAGGATAAATAAAATAAAATTTTGAAATAATTAACTTATTAGTTAATTAAATAATAAACTAAAAATAATTAAATACGATTTAATTAATAATATACATAACAATATTATATAAGTTAATTAAATTATAAATAGTTATTAATAAGTAAAACCGATATAATACTAATGTATAAAAAACAAAGTGAAACTGTAAGAAACCCAATTCAGATTTTAGGAATAAGTACATATGTAATGTTTGTATACCGTCATTTTGGATGTGTTTGACACTTGAATCACGATGGTATTTCACAAGAAATACGTTATTCCTAAAATTTTGTATCACTCAACATAAATATATTAAAGATTACGAATCTTTGATATATAATGTTGTCCTCTACCATTTATATATTAAGAAATTACTTGCATACTCTCTAGTTGTTGAGCAAACTCAAGCGAGGATGTTATGTGTAGTACTGGTGATATATTGTTAGACAAGGTAAGTTACATCTATATATTTATTGAGTAAACTCAAGATATGTGTATTATACTTAGGCCGTCGTGAAACAGTGGTTACGAGTGAAAATTTTCTTTTGATTTATTGAGCAAACTCAAGGCCGAGATTGGAATTAGGAGATTGGCCATCGCTTACGGACCTATGACTTGTTGAGCAAACTCTAGGTTAGAATCTTAAGGCAAGTAAGTGTTAACACCTAATAGAGAAGTCGAAAGACTTCTATATTTCTTATAACATTTTGCAAAATATAATAGTCTAATGGGAGCATTATTAGAAGAATGAAATGAGTATATATAACCTTTCTAATATGTAAGAACATATGCTATACAAATCAATATTATCTACTTCAATAAATTTGTGCAACTAATAATTGATAAAGTTGTTTATAAATTGAAATATACAAATGTACTAAAATTAGGATTGACAAAGAAATATAAAATATGTTTAGCAATTAATTCTTGGCATGTTGTCGCTTCAAGACTCATGCAATAACCAAACTATACAACTACTACACATTCGTAAATTTGTTACTTAAGGTTTTATTTATCTGAGATTGTGTATTTCCTTCCATGACTTTTGAACTCTAAAACAATGCTAGAATATGGATTACCGATCCATATTATACCAAATACAAAAGTTGTATGATGATCAGTCGTGTTCGTAAAGAATGAAATCTTGATGAAATTCGTTCACTCGAAATGTGCAAATAAACCATAATTCAAGATCATATGTTCAATCCATTTGAATGAAATAAGGATCTTGTTGTGTTAGAAGTATACGAACTAAGAACTACTAGACAGACATAGGAGTTTGATCACTGAAATGTCAGTTTGATCGGTTTATGTAACAATCCACCTCCAAACGGGTCAAGTTTTCGACCTAGAAAAGGCCCATCGAACATTAAACCCATTCCAAAGCTGGTTGTTAGTTGGTTAAAACAATACACAGAGCTATCTACTAATGCTATCAGAATATCATAGTGCAAAGCATAAAATATGATAACAGAAACTGTACCCATTTTATAAAAATTCTATTTTTTATAACAAATCATAACACCTCAATATATGTAGTACAATATCTCAAAATACAATAACTTCATTTTTGAAATGGGCATATCAAAATATATAAAAACAAAAGTAGATAGATAACTGCCACAAGATTCCATCTCCGCCTTCATCCCCTAGATCTGCATTGTCTTCTCTAACCTCTATTATAATGAGAAAGGAGTCGGAACAACAATGTTTGGCGAATAAAATCTCGAGTCTTTCCATAATAGTGCATGGCCTGTATAATTTAGATAAGAATATTTCTTACATATTCTAACTATATTCTTATAAATACGTCCAAATGTAAGCCCGAAGGCTTTCCCAGTCTAATCCTAACTTACACTTTTCTAACCCAACTCTATAACTTACTTTCAACTGTAGGCTCAAAGTTATTCCAGTCCCACGCATCTACCATCAATCATGCCTTAATAATGTGAGGGAAAGTACTCAGACTACTTAATACCTTTTCTAAGGGAATTAGGCAGCCTTAGACCATTTAATACCTATCTCTTGAGCAGGTCCCCATCATTTAATACCTAACCCAAGGTGGACCCCTCCTTGGTACTATCTAGCTGACATTGTACAAAATTTCATTAGGCCACTTAATACTTTTTTTTAGAAGAGGCGGACTCTACAATAGCCACTTATACCTCAAACCCGAAGCAGATCCTTACCTCGGTTTCCATCTACCTTGCCTGAACGCTATCCCCGACCATTTAACACTTCCTAATTAGGGGGAGATGGACCCTACAATAGCCACTTACTACCCCCGATCTCTGAAGCAGGTCCTACGTATTATGACCCGTAACCCGAATTGTGACGTCTCACATTAGCCCGACTATTCATAGGCATTGGTAGCCAGCTTAACTAGGCAGACTTACCCTATAGAATTGGGACTAACCTTGCGTCCTTCGTGGGTACTTGTTATAGTTGATGTCTCACATCAACCCCAAGGTCAGACTGCTGGTAGCCGGATTAGCTGGGCAGACTTCCGCGTGCTTTTGACTGACCTCGTAACCCTATAACTTAGTCAGAATTTACAATTCCCTAATCATATTATCACAAATCTCACATCATTCTACTAATTAAGGCTATAAAGATAGGTTCTTTATTCCGCCACTAATCATAATCATCCTTAATTTCCATCCTATGGGGTTTTAATGCTAATTACTAACCTATTTATTACGCGATTAATACATTATTGATTATACATTATTTATACACTAATATATATATACACGTAAATAAAATATTCCTAAATGTACGAAGATTGCATCCTATACTAATCGTTAAATGTCAAAACTTCCTATTTGTACAGGTCTATTTCCATATCATAACATACAAATTAGCTAATATACTTAGCCCAACAATAGACTTGTATAAGAAAATAGAATCAATAATCGAACTTATTTTATATTAAAATACTAAAATCAACATCAATAAACTTTACAATTCAATCCTTTTACACTCTATTTAACTTCTACATATAAAATGGAAAAGGGATTTATATTTAAATTATGAAAATAAGCAGTGCAAACTACGAATAAGAGAATCCGTATTTTACTCATCATTTCCTAACTTATTTCTTTTTAAAACCCTTAATCACATCAAAAGAGAAAAGTGAGAGGTAGAATTGAATGTAAAATATTAAAATTGTAATAACTACACAAATTCTACTATTTTGATATAGAATAATTGAGATTCGAAAATATAAGAATCGACATTTCACTTTGGGGGAATTTTGGGGGTTTTAGTTTAATGCTTATGTGAACAAAATTCTCCAAGGCATATATCAAATCAAACATATACTATATAATTACTAAAATGAGAAAAACTGAGATTTCCACTCATAGATGATTCACAGCTTTCTCTTTTGGATTTGAATACACCTGCCTCTTTTTAGACTTCTTCCTTTTGAGATATACAATAATTAAATTGTATATTAGTTAGATTAATTTTTTTAGAGAATTAGAGATTGACTATTAATATCTAAAATCCCTTACCTGAAGACCTTAAGAAATTTATGAATCGTGTAGAAGAAAGGGAATACCATAGCTCCGCTACATTCCCAAATAATATGTGAATAAAAGTAAGGGGACTAGACTCTTATTTATAGTGGTTAGAAGTCACCAGAACCGTCGGATTTAAGTCGGTTTAAAATAATAAAATTTGGCTTGTTCCTAGCCTAAGTAACCCTAGCCGCCACAACACGAACAGGTCAACCACCCTTCACC
This sequence comes from Allium fistulosum, assembly GCA_030737815.1. NCBI lineage: Eukaryota > Viridiplantae > Streptophyta > Magnoliopsida > Asparagales > Amaryllidaceae > Allium > Allium fistulosum. The sequence goes on from CM060903.1 coordinate 989,218,650, forward strand.
AAATGGTCGACTGTTAGCGGTCGACCGGCCCTAGGACGATGGTCGACTGACAGCTTATATTTGGGAAGGTTTTTCTGTCATTTTAATTGTTTTTATTTAATTCCTTAATTTACTTTAATGTTAATGTTTATTTTAACATTTTCTCTAACCCCAAAATGAACATTAATTTTTAAATATTAACTTATTCATATTATCTAAAATTTGAATTTGAATTCCATTTGAATAATTTTTAATTTAAAAACTTCAAACTTCAATAACTTTTCCGTTTGAACTCTGCTTTCAAAACTTTATATACAGAAATTGATCAGAAAATCGCCATGAATGCAATGGTACTATTTTCATGGCCAAATTCCAACATCTTTAAAAAATTATTTTTAGCCTTATTATTAATTTATCGTTTAATTAATTTCTGATTGATTTTTACAAGGTGTTACATTTTACTTAAATGCTACATATTCGACATCCTTAAAATGTTAAGGATATGCGAATGCAATTTTGTAAAGAATTCAACATGGTCGTATAGTAATAATTTCTTTTTGAATGGTTTGACCATTTGAAAATAGAAGGTGAATGTCTGAGAGTGGTTGTAACATAGGCACATATGGATGAAGAAAGTGAATAGTCAACTCCCATGAAGAGATGTAAGAAATGAGAAATGTATAAAACACTAGTGGATTCTAAATAAGGAATGTGAAATGTGATTTTTATTCCAAATGTATATTTGAATAGAAAATAGTTTTCTATGAGAGTTATTTCCTTGAGTTCAAGATATTTGATCTGTAACTCTCAGCTGTAAACTAGTTACAATAGTTGAAATAAACAGCACATAACAAGTGGTTGAATAGAGCTTTATATTTCATATGCTATTATAGTAATGGAAGAAATAGTGGGAGCATACCATACGATATTTATTAACGAACGCATCAAGTTATGAAAGATTGTCTTTGTAAATATACCAAATATAATTTATGAAATAATAGGTGTTTTCAGTATTGAATGAAAATATTATACGAATGTTATGTGTATTCATTATAAGATAAAACTGTAATAACGACATTTTGTTTTCATAAGAAAACTGATGCGCCGGCTTATAAATACTGAAGTGTCTAAAATTTTATATTATCAATTTTGGAATCATGGACTAAGCAATGTCTTTTAGAAATAACCCTTTGACTATATGATTATGAGTTATATGATATCGTTGAATTATGTCTCATACGATTAAGGGCAAAAGCACCCATTCAGTAGGAGTGCCAGAAGAGTTAATGAAATCTTCGGATTGAAATATTTATAGATATGCAGTCGATGGTCTAAAGATAAAAAAATAGATCCGCGTACTTCATGAAATTAACATGGACATGAACATTAGTATTTGATACACAAATAATGTGTCTATAATAAGTTCGTAGAATAAAAAATGGAAGAAGTAAACTTAACTTGCAAAGGAAATAAAACAATTCAGTTTGATCAAATAGATAATTATATTGGAAAGTGTTTCAAAAGTGCCTAAAACGAATAAGGTTTAATATAAAAGTCACTCCTCTCAATGATATATAATAATGTATCGATAAGGAGTAATCGGACATTGTTTGACAAAGTGTGATTAATGATGAGTGAAGTTGAGCTAAATTCTTTCTATTAGGATATGCACTTTAGGGTAAGTACGTATGTTAAATATAATTTCATTCAAAGCATTGTTTATGAAATCATATAAGATATGAAATGATAAGAAACCATGATATTAAATAGTTTAGGATGTGTGGTTGACTAATCGGTGTTATGAACATCTTGTAAACTCAAATCTGAACCGGTTTTATTTACATATAAAGATAGTTCATAAAATGTTTCTGAACATTTTTCGTCGTAGCAAGAAACAATTGTTGTTTCAAGCAATGCCACCTTGACGATAAAGGAATTTCATTTAGTAATTAGTGGTAGTACAATGGACTTGGATATGATCCAAAGACTATACATAAAAACTGATTACATAAGATGAAATAATTAAAAATTAACCATGTCCAAAACTGACACAATTTATTAGAATTTCTATTAAGAATTCACGCACATTAAAGAGAAACTATGAGTTTCTTATCAATGTCAAGTAATGAATTTCTTTAGTTGCCAATAAACCATGAAGAGTAATGACTCTAACATATGGCTCGATGCGCAAATCCGAAATGGATTCCAACTACATTATCAAAAATTATTTTGATAGTCGTACCAATGGGATATGATCCTTTAGCCATAAGTGTGTCCTCAAGAAGAAAACCAATGCAGTTGGAATGAAGTAAGAAAAATATTGATGAGAAAAATATCATAAATTTCAATTCTTAAATTTAATATAACAGATTCATCCATTGTGCTTTAATTAATTTGGATTTTACTTACAAAATTATTGCATGTTATGGTTTTGAGTTTTTGGAACAAAAATGTTGAAACAAAATTCTAAATAATGATTTAAAATATACTGTACATAAGAACCAAAATGTCTCGAACTCAGTGGGAGCGATTATTGAGTTTGTGGGTCTCTGGATATGATCCAAAAATTGATATGAAAATATCATTCAGCGAGATTCAAAAGTGAAAAAATAATTTTGATAGAGATATCAAACAGTTTGATTATCAGTCAAAATACTAAAGAAGCATGTTCTTGTAAGATAGAGTATTAAATGGTGTTATCTAGCATTTTAACCAGGCCATATTTGAAAAGATTGGATGAGTTGAACTTGGATTTATAAAGGCAGGAAGCTAGAGAGATAGCCTAAAAGTCCAGAAACCAAACACAAACAAAGTCACAAAGCCAATGCAAGAACAACCCAAGACTAAAGCAACATAGGTCCAGCCATATTATGGGTCGGCACCAACCCCTACCAATGGGTCGACACCGACCCTTTTTTTTCCACTTAGGGGACCCTTCTTCTGCCCACACGTCCCACATAATGTTAAGAGCCTATTTCCAATGCCATTTTGTTGATCCAATGCAATTCTCCATCGATCTCCATGAACACTTAAAGCTATAATTCTATTCTTCCACAACTCCATCATTTGGACTCAGAAACGAGCTAATATTGGTGCAAACAACTATGAAATCACAAAGCTAACCACAAGATGAGCTGAGATGAAGAGTTGGAGGCAACCATGTTGGCCATCCTATAGGTAGGTACTAACCGCTACCCTTGGAGTTGTACCTACCCATACAAACCGATGAGGTGGCATATACTTTCTTAGGAGAATTGGTCTAAATCGTGAATGACGGTCTGGAGATATTTTGTACAAGATTTTAGGCCCCTACCTCTATAAATAGGAAGGTATGGCTCATTTTTCAAGATCTTTTGGCTCTAGTTCTATACTATTCTATATTCTTGTACTTTTGAAAATCTAAGTGTCGGAGTTGTACCGACCCCTAAGAACTTCTGCCTCTAAATCAAAATATAAGTATTACAATCTTAAAATGGACGTAGGCAAAGCTTTGCTAAACCATTGTAAATGACTGTGTCTTGTTTATTTCTCATTTACATTTCTTTATATTTTATTCTCTATAGAAACTTCAGGGTTTTTGTGCCATTTTTAGTTCAAATAAAAGGTAAATATTTCTAAAACTATAAACAAATAACATGATATCGAATAAAAATTTGAGTGGTTGTTTAAATTATCAATGTACGATTTGATAGAGACATCTTTTATTCTTTGTATAAAAGGATGTTGGGATTGTTCCAATCTATATACACAAATACCATGTTAAAATGTTTAACGTTGAACATGTGATGTAGATCTCTTATGCATCAGTAATAGGAATTATCACATGTGCCGTATGGTATATTAGATCTTAGTCATACACTTAGTGTATTAAAGGAATATCAAATCTAAGGTAAAATCACAAATTTGTATTTAAGGATATTCTCAAGTATTTGTGAAATACCAGAGAATTGTTTGTACAAATAATGAACACCATATGGAGTATTCGAACTTGAACGTCATAAGTGATACAAAATATAGTATGTCAATCCAAGATTCGTGTTCTACTTTAGTTAAGGATCTTTAAGTTGCATGTTCCAAATGAAAGGTTATGGCTGATTCAACTTAATTGCTATGTGCATCGCCATGAATAGTGCCATGCAAAACATTATATGTATATACATAAATCTATAATTGAGCTCTAAGTGATTCCAAATGTTGGGAATCATATCACCATTTTTATGAAAACAATGGCGCTATGTAGACCGTAAAAGAACTTAAGACACACAAGTAGTCAAGACACGTACTATGAAAGTTCCATGTGATAAAGTCATTTTATCAACAACGGTGGGGTGTTTATTAACAAAGTTGATAATTAAGACAATATAACATACCCATTCGCTAAGAGACTTACTCGATAAGTTTTGAGAAAATCGACTGAATAGATGGAATCAAGATTCCATAATTGACCCAACCGCGAGTAGGAGATTGAGTGAGTTAGGGGTTTCCCTTAGGGGCAATTATGCAATTCGTTACATATATATACCTTTATGACAAATTTTGTTCATAATATAGGTATTTATTTTCTATTGTATACTTTATTATATAGTTAAATAATAAATTAAGAATTAATTTAAAGTATATTAAATAGATACTTCTTAAATGGCGTGTTATATGATAATAATTACAAAGAGTTGTATTTACGAGAAAATAATCACAAAATTAAATAACATACCATTTTTATATTCCTGGTCAAGAAGAAAGGATATCGATACACCCATGAGACAAGAGCATGCAATGCTCTCCAAGTATTGGGCAGTATATTACTCATGTTTGCTAGGGGTACCAAGGGGTTATGTACCGATAGTTATTGTTATCCAACATTTGAACTAGGTATCTCCCTGATGGATTTGGCATCCAAGTTGATGAAAAAATGTATCAAGAATGTATAGAGTGATTTTGTGGAGCACAAGAATTTTGAGTAAGAATTGTGCAAGTAAATCACGTCGGTGTCGACATGATCAATTATGTCAGCAATGATATAATTAAATATCTCAGCACCGATATGTTTGGATGCGGCGATCCACTTCTGAGTAGTAAGTGAAGATGTCTTGTACTTTGCAGGAAAAGACAAAATCTCAAGTTGGACAAATCGTGTCAGCACTGATATGATTTGTAAGATAAATTTTGTCAACGAAGCTTGGGGAGCAGAAGATTTGAACAAGTACGAGGGAAAAGTGAAGATGCAAATTACAAAATCATGATGTCATGGATATGATCATGTCAGCACCGGCATGATTTGAATTATGAGTTTTACTCATTCTTCATGCCTGAAAGCATGGATCTGATCTCTTACCTAGTCTTCGATGAGCTAGTGACTTTGAAGGATGAATTCGCCTATAGATATCCATCCTTTGACAAAGAAAAAGGGATCATGGGATCTTAGATCTTTTTTTCTAATCTTGAACACTATACCTTGTTTTTACCATAAGCCGCTAAACTCGATTTTGCTTTGATTTCTAGATCTGACACACTGTAATTCGGTTGTACATATGCAAAACCATCTGAAATAAAATTATAATGGATGTATGTAGTGATTTGAGGCCAAATCACTCTAAAATTTCATGCATTTTCTACTTCTAATTTTGTTTTTACATTTTTTCATCTCATTAGTGACTAATCTGGGGTGTTGTGTTAATTTTTAGCCCAACCTTTTTGGTGCTTTCATCGAGAAAGAAGATTCTCAGGAGTAGATCTCTACCTTAACTTTGGATTTAAAGAAACTAAAAGGTAGATCTAGAGCTTTTTTTGGTTGAAGGTCCGTAGTTATTTGCATTAAAGAAGAATATAATAATAGATCTGATAAGATATGGCCCTAAGGAAAGGCACTGTGAAATCTACAACCATTGTCGAAGGAGATCATGAAGGATCTCTACATGCTGAAGGAGAGATTAATCAATTTGTGCATGCTCTACCCCCATCCTCATCTCAACTGATTGAAATCATAACAAGAGATAAAATGAAAGGATGTTTTTGCTATGAATAGAAGGATGATGGAGCACCAAAAGAATGAAATGGATCTGATGAAAGCTATGCAAGAGTAATTGGAAGTGTTGGCTCAACCTTGGCAAAGGATTGAATCGCAGATGTGAAGCAAAGATAAAAGGGAATCGTCAACTTTTGATCTAGCATTGATAGCTCTTCTTTAATGGAATAGAATAGAAGAGATGGAAAACAACATATGTAAAGAGGGGCTAGGGCAGCACAAAAGAGAGATGCAAAAGATGGCATAAATCAGGTAAAGATAAAACATGTCGGTACCGACATGTCCAATCAAGTCGGTACCGACATGAATGCTGGATCGGTGAATTTTTCGGGCACTAATTGTTAGTCCTTGAGATGATGGTTTTGATGACAACAACCTTAGAATAGATTATAAAATATAAATACTAACATTACAAGTTTAGATATATATGTATTTGCAGGATCTAACCATGCAAGTATCAAGAATGAAGACTGTACAGTATAGAGATTCAAGATACAGAGATAGAAGACTCATGAGTATCAAGATTATCAAGAGTTCAAGAGTTCAAGGTTAAGTCTGTTTTATTAGGAATATTTGTTAAAACTCATAGAAAAGCACTGGCATCTTAATATCCAATTTATTCGTGGAATGGAATCCACTTCGAGCCCGTTAAAGGGATGGAACCCTAAGTAGGATGGAACCTACGAAAATCTAGTGGGACATTGTTTTGTATCCACTAATTTTAATTCAAATGATTTTACAAAATTATCTTGTTTTCGAATGATTTCAAAACTTTCCTTTTAAAAGATTCAAAACCCTCTATCCTGATTTTAAATAATTTTAGCCTCAAAACATCTTTAATTTCAAAGTCAAAATACTCCTGATTTTAAATGTCTTTTCAAATAATATATTTAACTTTTAATATTTATATTTAGATTTAAATATAAAATTATAGTTAAAATATGTATATATTGTTCTTTATATTTACTCATGAATTTCAACTATATTCAAGTATATTTATAAAGTTTTAAATAGTTTTTATATAAGATAAATATTGTTTTTATAAAAATTCAAAATATCATTTTTGGCTGAGGGATGTCGACATGCCCCTAGGTAGTATGTCGACATAGTGACAGTTGAAGTTCAAATTCAAATTTCAAAAGAAGTGTCTATTCGCCATAACTCTTCATGAATGGTCATGGCTGTTGGTTTTCTATAAATAGGGGTCAGTTTCAATGAATTTTCAATCACTTTTTTCTGGTTTTCACTCCTCTTCATCTTCCACATTTCTTATTACAAAATCATACCATTACTCTGCCGAAATCAACATCAAATCATACTCGATTACTTCTAGTTTGATTCTCCATCACTATCTCTACAAGGTTCTCAGTGCTATTCAGAGTTATAGGTTTCTTTGTAATATATTAGCGAGAAAAGGTGTGATTGTAGCCTTGTAAATCAATCAAGCGAGAAAAGGTGTGATTGTAGCCCTGGAAATCAATTAGGTGAACTTGTTGCCCGGTAAATCAAGTATCCCTACCCAGAGGATTGGTATTTTGGAGGGTATACCTCATAGCCTTGAAATCGAGGGTTGTAACTGTTGAATTGCTTTTGAAAGGAAATCCGTACTTAGTTGTGCGGGACTGGATGTAGGGTAACTCCGAACCAGTATAAAATCCGGTGTGTTCTTTCCTTTACTGTTTTTACTTTATATTTGCATCCGTGTTTGATTCTGTGTTCATATCTATGTCTAATTAGTGTATACATTGTTAATAAAGTTAGATAAACTCAAAAAGATTAACAAATTTCTTAAAACACTATTCACCCCCCCTCTAGTGTTAATTCTAGCCTTAAGATCCTTAATCCGCATTTCTCATATTTGGTATCAGAGCATTGGTTTTCAAAAGTTTCATAATCTAATTTTTGAAAAGTTTTCAAAATGGCTACTAACACTAGTACTGCTATTACCACCAACACTAGTTCATTTGTAGAAGGTCAGTCTACTGCCAGATCACCACTTTTTAATGGCAATAACTATGCATATTGGGCATGTAGGATGAGAATATATTTACAATCTGTAGGATTAGATACTTGGAATATCACACAAACTGAATATTCTGAACCCACAACTAATTTTGCACAGTGGACCACTGAGCAAAAGACTGTTGCACAAAATAACTCTAAGGCAATGAATATTCTGTTTTGTTCACTTGAAAGAAATGAATTTAATAGAGTGTCAGTTTGTAAGTCTGCATATGAAATCTGGAAAACTTTGCAAGTAAATCACGAAGGAACAAGCAAAGTTAAACAGACCAAAATTTCCATGCTCACAAATCAGTTTCAGTTATTTAAAATGAATACTAATGAGTCTATTTCAGATATGTATAGTCGATTTCAAGATATTGTGCATTCTTTAATATCTTTGGGAAAGGAATTTTCGAAAGAAGATCAAGTCAGAAATTTTTTGAATTCTCTCACTCCAGAATGGGATCAAAAGACACTTGCAATTGAAGAGGCAAATGACATCAGTACTTTAAAGATAGAGGAATTGATTGGAAATCTAATGTCGTTTGAAGTTCAAATGATCAGGAGAAGAGAAAGCAAAGCATCTGAAAAGAAATCAATGGCATTCAATGCATTGACCGATGGATCAGACTCAAACAGTGAGAATGATGAAGAGATAGCATTTATGACCAGAAATTTTAGGAAATTTCTGAAGTACAGAAAATTGAATAGTTCCAAGAGAAACAACTTTAAGAATTCTGGCAATCAGACTACAGTACCAAACTTTATCAAATGCTTCAATTGTGACGAACCGGGTCATATCAAAAAGAACTGTCCGTATCCAGAAAGGCAGAATCCTCCTATGAACAATGAACCAACAAAGAAACGGAAGCATGCATTTACTGCTACTCTAGATGACTCAGACTCGTCTTTAAGTGATGTTGATCAAAAGACGGATAACTCGAATTTGTGTTTCACTGCAGATCACGACTCCGACGAGTTCAAAGAAACGGACTCAGAAAAAGGTACACATTTACAATATAATTGGTTGAAATTGCTTGCATAGAATTAGTTGCTTGATTGTTTGATTTATTGATTTTAAATTGATATGCTGTTTGAATTTTAAAATTTATTTTCTATTTTTACTATTATTTTATTATTTTATTATTATTTTTATTATTTTTGACACATTCTGAAATATATTATAAGTAAAATAATATTTCAGAAATATAGACATTAATAATAATATTTATATATATGTATATTAGATATCTTAGGAAAATCATATCATGAAAATTCACGGGCACATGTCGACATGGCCCCTACCACGATGTCGACATGCCTACATGAATTTGAATTTCAAATTTTGAATTCAAATGTTTGAATTTCCCTCCACCTTTTCACTTTATTTATTTCTCTGAAAAGATACCTCTTGACCAGAGAATATGTCCTTTGAAAGTCTATTTATTCACTATCTTCTATCATATCTTTTCACTTTCATTTTCAAATTCAAACTCTCTCTTCATATCTTCAAGCACTCTATTCTCTACTCTAATGGCTTCTTCAAGCAACCCCTCAACCATGAGAATTTTCAGAAAAATCAAAGAGCAATTATTCAATGATCCGGAGGCAATTAAAGCATACATCAATTATGCTAATTATGCCAAAGTCCATCCCGAAAAATTTGCTATTTTTCAAGATTTTTCTTCTTATTAAATTGATTCTCTTTTTGCAAACAATGGTGTTTTAAATCTTATTGACCCTTCTCAAAACGATTTTGTTTGCTATCCTAATCTTGTCAAAATCTTTTATGCTAATCTAAACCGTGCTTTTTATAATGGAAATGAGAATGAGATTTGGAGTAGTGTCAAAGGGACTCAAATTGTTTTGAATTGTGATCTCTTGGGTACCATTCTTAATTGCAAAAACACGGGAATGGATCTTTCTAGTTTTAAAATCGATGAACATGATCGTGAGACATTTCATCATATTTTTGAAGGAGATGAAAACTTTGAATTTAAAAACCGAAACTTTCGTCCTAAAGCAAGGATTGTTAATCTTCTTTTGCAACATACTTTGACCCCAAGATCGGGTAATTTTAACAATCCTACCTCAAAAGTGTGCAAAACACTTTTTGGTATTTTTGGAAATTATGACATCAATTGGGCGCAAGTTATTTTGGATGAACTTCGTCCTAAAAATTTTGAAATGGGAGAAAACACTTTATATCATGGAATTTACCTTACTCGGATTTTTTAACTATTTTGGAGTGGATTTCAAAGGTGAAGAATTTGTCTCTAGAAAAGTTTTTAATATCTCAAACATTTCTCTCATGAAAATCCCATATGTTTTTCAACCTTATGAGACTCTTACCGAAAAGGAAGAGCGTTTGTCTCATGAAGAAATGGAAGAGGAAGAAGAAGAAGAAAGGGATGAAATGGAAATAGAAGAAGAAGAAGAAGGTGAAACATCCTTAGAAAGTATTGAATATCCTTCCAATCCATCCAACAAAACCCTTCTTAAAAACCAAAAGATAATAGTGGAGAATCAACGAATTTTAAAACGATCCGTTAGTAAGAAGTTGGATAACATGTCTTCGAAGATGAACAAGTTCTTTTCAAAAGTTAGCAAGAAACTTGGACTATCTTCATCATCTTCATCTTCTAACTAGTTTTATCTTTTAGTATCTTATTGTATTTGTCTTAGTTTGTTTCATTTCGAATGTTCGTGTAGTTCCTTATGTTTAATCATTGTATTATCCTATTATGGAATGAAATTGAACTTCCTTCCTGTCATCTAGCTTATTTTATATCTAGAATAAATGTTAGTATATTATAGAAATATATATACATCATTATTCACAAAATAAAATTATCATCAATTTTCACTGAAGTATGTCGACATACTCCCTAGACCATGTCGACATGTACTGGTCAGAAGTGACTATTGATTTTGAATTTGAAATTTGAATAACTACCAAATGTCTATTCATTTCAAACAAATTTCTACACCTATATATACCTCTGTCTTCCAGAAATCTTCACTGAAATTTATTTTTCATTATCTATATCCTTCATTTCTTTCTCTAATTCAATTATGGCCAATCCTATTCATAATCTATCTGAAAATCTTGAAGAAACACTCAATTCATTCAAGAATATTCTCTCTATCATCCTCCGTAATTAGCGTCACTTAGAATTAAGTCAAATGCAGATGATCAAAGAACAAGAGAGACACTTCGATGTAATTCGATGGATGATCTCCTCCCTGCACAAAGACGATAACGAAGCACATCCTCCTGTTTCTCTATTTGTTGATAATGAAAATTGGGATGCCATCAAACAAGACCCTGTCTTTGGAGAAGAAGGATGGGTTGATCTTCCTCGTAACGTTTAATTTTCTTTCTTTGATTGATTTGTTTGAATTAATTTATTTGATTTGATTTGGTTTGGATTGATACTTTGTGTGGATTGATTTCATTTGGTTTGAAGTTTGCTGTGTGAAACATGTATATATATACATTAAAATGAATATAGTCTTAAGTTAAAGTTATTATGCTTATATGTATCATTATTTCTTAATCTATATATTATATATTCCGTTGTATAGTTTATCAATGCAGGTACTAAAGTCCAAGAGTAAGGGGGAGTAAACTTTTGTTGATGACAAAGGGGGAGAAGCATAAAATAGGGTAGTTAGGCATATATTAAGGGGGAGTTGTTAGTTTTAGGGGGAGTTATTAGGATAGAAGTGATATTTTATAAACAAAGGTTGTCATCATCAAAAATAGGGAGATTGTTAGTCCTTGAGATGATGGTTTTGATGACAACAATCTTAGAATAGATTATAAAATATAAATACTAACATTACAAGTTTAGATATATATGTATTTGCAGGATCTAACCATGCAGGTATCAAGAATGAAGACTGTATAGTATAGAGATTCAAGATACAGAGATAGAAGACTCATGAGTATCAAGATTATCAAGAGTTCAAGAGTTCAAGGTTAAGTCTGTTTTATTAGGAATATTTGTTAAAACTCGTAGAAAAGCACTGACATCTTAATATCCAATTTATTCGTGGAATGGAATCCACTTCGAGCCTGTTAAAGGGATGGAACCCTAAGTAGGATGGAACCTACGAAAATCTAGTGGGACATTGTTTTGTATCCACTAATTTTAATTCAAATGATTTTACAAAATTATCTTGTTTTCAAAATGATTTCAAAACTTTCCTTTTAAAAGATTCAAAACCCTCTATCCTGATTTTAAATAATTTTAGCCTCAAAACATCTTTAATTTCAAAGTCAAAATACTCCTGATTTTAAATGTCTTTTCAAATAATATATTTAACTTTTAATATTTATACTTAGATTTAAATATAAAATTATAGTTAAAATATGTATATATTGTTCTTTATATTTACTTATGAATTTCAACTATATTTAAGTATATTTATAAAGTTTTAAATAGTTTTTATATAAGATAAATATTGTTTTTATAAAAATTCAAAATATCGTTTTTGGCTGAGGGATGTCGACATGCCCCTAGGTAGTATGTCGACATAGTGACAGTTGAAGTTCAAATTCAAATTTCAAAAGAAGTGTCTATTCGCCATAACTCTTCATGAATGGTCATGGCTGTTGGTTTTCTATAAATAGGGGTCAGTTTCAATGAATTTTCAATCACTTTTTTCTGGTTTTCACTCCTTTTCATCTTCCACATTTCTTATTACAAAATCATACCATTACTCTACCGAAATCAACATCGAATCATACTCGATTACTTCTAGTTTGATTCTCCATCACTATCTCTACAAGGTTCTTAGTGCTATTAAGAGTTATAGGTTTCTTTGTAATATATTAGCGGGAAAAGGTGTGATTATAGCCTTGTAAATCAATCAAGCGAGAAAAGGTGTGATTGTAGCCCTGGAAATCAATTGGGTGAACTTGTTACCCGGTAAATCAAGTATCCCTACCTAGAGGATTGGTATTCTGGAGGGTATACCTCGTACCCTTGAAATCGAGGGTTGTAATTGTTGAATTGCTTTTGAAAGGAAATCCATACTTAGTTGTGCGGGACTGGATGTAGGGTAACTCCGAACCAGTATAAAATCCGGTGTGTTCTTTCCTTTACTACTTTTACTTTATATTTGCATCTGTGTTTGATTCTGTGTTCATATCTGTGTCTAATTAGTGTATACATTGTTAATAAAGTTAGATAAACTCAAAAAGATTAACAAATTTCTTAAAACACTATTCACCCCCCCTCTAGTGTTAATTCTAGCCTTAAGATCCTTAATCCGCATTTCTCACACTAATGATGAACAAGCTACTAGTGTGAAAACCGGTGGTGTTCAGACGAACGCTACATAACCAGCCAGACATCGATAAGTGGGTTAGAGTGGATGGCTTCTCGAGATATAGGGGAGCCTAGACGTCATGCAACGAATTGAGAGCATTTATAGAGTCAAATACGTGGGGCCGTGCTAGACACTTACCTTCTAGCCACCCAAAGCAACAAGGAGTACATTGTTGATGTGGTTAAAAGGCTATCGAATGAAGATCAACATAGAAACAACAATGAGTGGGGTTCATCGCCAAGTGGGACCTCATTCACCTAAAACATTCTGGCGGAGAGGTATCCGAAGAAGTTTGTGATGCCAACTATGTCATCTTATGATAAAACTACCAATCCAAGGCAGCATCTGTTGAAGCACGAATGGCATATGGATAGTTCTCGTGCTATAGATGATGGGGATGTAGGTGTTTTCTTATACTTTGGGATGGGGTTGCTATGATGTGGTTCACTCGGCTCGCACCGAGGCCGATATCATTCTTTGAACGATTAGCAAAGAAGTACATGGAACTGTTCCAAGTACATACTGTGCGACTGAAGGATGTGATGTCATTGTCGAATTTTCATAAGAGTACTGGAGAGACTCTAAAGAACTTTCTAAAGAGGTTCGACATTGTAGTTACCAAAGCAAGCAACCCCAAAGAGGAGATTGTTTTGATGGCGTTGATCAATAGGGTTCATCCGAGAGTGGATTTTGGAAAGTGTCTTAAGATAAAACAACCATCACCCTGGAGGAATTTTATTGAAATACATCCTAATTTATATGCTTGGAAGAGGAAGATTTGGCTCTTGGAATAGCTGCTAACGGTGAAGAGAGTCTGAGTACAACGATACAGAGCAATGTTGGTATCAAACAGAGTGGTGATAGAGTCGGAAACGTCGTAGTAAATGTTAAGAATAGTAACAACAATGCTAAGAGAAAGGACTAAGACGTTGGTGAAAGAAAACAAGATGCCAAGGAGAATACTAGGTACACTAGACTGGGTGATTATACTCTTTTGAATAACAAGGTTGAAAATATTTACCTTGTTATGCAAGGTACTAAGTGCTATAAGAAACTGCCTCCAAGAGACGGAACTGAGGAAGAAAGGCATTCGGAAAAGTATTATCACTTCCAATGAAACCCATAGGGACAGTACCAACGAATGCATACATCTGAGAGAAGTCATCGAGGATTTAATTAGTAAGGAAAAGTTGCAATAGTATGTCAAGAACCCGCAGACTGATGGGCAGAAGAATAACAGACCCAAGGGCAGCATGCCGGAGGGATCTAGTCAATTACAGTGGAGTGGAACTAAGGCATCAAACGAGAGGCGTTGTGATAAATACCATATCTGGGGCCTGCATCTAGTAGAGAAGAGCCAGAATGAAATGAAGCGCTATGGCTGCTTGTTGAGGCATGTGCCTCAAGAAACATATCAAATCCTTTTGAAATAATAATATAAATCCTTGTATCAAATCATACTTTTCTTCGAGATTTAAAAAAAAATCACTTTTCAAATGGTAACAAAAATTCTATATGATAATACAATGGTGTATTTTGTTATATTTATTTGGAAATCCAAAATACACTACTATAAAAGCATATCAAAACATATAAACTCAGATTAAGAGGTTTCTTCCATAAACAAGGCAATTGGATCCCAGCCTCTCCAAAATGAATAAATAAGTATATCCCTCTATACTAAGAGTGGACAATACCTTGGGTTACATGAACCCTCCTACCTACTTTTTAGTTATGAGTTACCCGAATCATCGGTAACATAGCAAATCATTTTGTTCCTCGAAGTGACAAATCATTTTGTTCCTCGCAGTGACAAATCATTTTGCACTAATATTCACAAATACTTTCAAAACACAGTATTGTCTATTTCCCAAAATCTTTGGAAATCTATTTTAAAATCACCGAAATTTATGTTCTCGAGATAATGCTTTTAAATCCACATTTGTTTATAAAACACATTTCATAAACCATGTTGTATAAATCTCATTTATATAAAATCACTTCACAAATATTTATTTCCAAATATTTCTGTTTCTTTAAAGGAAACATTTCGTAACAAATTCTTTTATGAAATCCATCTTTCAAAAAAAATTCATTAAATTTAAATTCAAAATTTAAATATTAAATTATTACAACTAACTATAATAATTTAATAAACTAGTATTATAGCTAAAACCTTATAGTCAAATTGTGAAATGAACCAAAAGGCGTTAGCCTACAATTGATTTTTACCCAACTCATGCATAGATAAAAAGGGTAATTGCTCATAAATTGGCCGAGCATAATCCAAACAACCAAACAATAACAAGCACAAATAAACGGGTGAGTAAACTCACATCCAAGCTGTCGCATTTGTCCTCCCTCAACTAGAGCACACAAGATCGCCACCAAATTTCTCCCACATGTTCGCCTTTGCCAGAGAAACTCAATTGGACTCGATGCCATAGCCTATCTCCACCCTTAGCTCTTCCACGACCAAGGACTAGGCACTGCTACTCAAGACGAGTACATCCAACCTTCACCACGTAGAAATTGACACATACAGGGTCGATGCCCTCACTTATATTATCCCAACGGATCCAAAATCATCAAATTTCGACGCCTCTAGCTTTGGATTTAAACGATTGAAGAGGTGGAGACTACTTTTCTTTATTACAACAAAATAAAAGAGGAAAATTAGAAGAAAGAATGAAGTGAGGAAAAGAAAAAAGTGAGAGGAGCTATTTATAGGATTAGGAAGCTTATGGTGTAAGCTAGGAATAAGTTTAAATATAATATTATATGGATAAGTATAAAGGTTTAAATATAATATTAATGGATAAGTATAAGGATAGAAAGATTCCACTTTTCTTTTATATTAAAATAATGCTTTTCAATTTTCAACAATTATAAAATAATTGTTTTATTTCTAAAATAAAATTCAAAATTCTTCTGAGTGGTGGAATATTTATAGGGAAGGAAGAGTTTGTTTAGGGTTTAAGAATAGCAATAAGTTAAAATACAACGATTATGTTTAGGATAGATTTGAATCAGAATCATTATGCTATTTTGTTTTATATTAATGTTTTATTATGCAAATAATTATGCTACTCTGTTTTATTGAGCATGTAGCTATTTTGTTTTATTAGGAAGGTTATTATACTTTTTTGTTTTATTACGCAAGTAATTATACTATTTTGTTTTATTAGGCAAGTTATTATACTCTTTATATTTATATTTTAGTTCTCTTAAGTTAATCGTTGAACGTTTCAAGCTCGCATGACCACTCAGCATGTCCGATTGCCATGAAATTTGTTGGCACATACCACCTTATTATTTCGGTTCGGATGACACTAATTTCGTTGAAATCCGAGATAGAGCTCTGGGAAGATAATTTCACACTTTCAGAGATCGTTTTAGCCACAGGATCGTCCGATTCCAAATATACCGATCCTTATACTCATTTTGATTCGCAACGTTGATCTGGACTCAAGTGTGGTCTTGATCAGTCCTAAATTCGATCGTATGTAGAAAGTCATATTTTTGGACCTTCAATTACAGATTCAATATTTAAATTAATTATTTAAATATCATATCATTAAAAATATGGGTCGTTACATTCTTCCCCTCTTAAAATAATTTTGTCCTCTAAATTCCATGGAGTGAAAAATATAACAAAAGCCAAACGATCAACAAAAGTTAAGCGCACCAAAAATAATATCACTATTAACCTGGTCGGAGGTATAGTGCCTTATCCTATCCATTTTTATTTATCAAATTAAGGTGGTTTCATTTAAAATTCCTAGGTTAATTTACTAACCATAGGTGAAATTTTACATAGGAACCCAACCTAAGCTCTGATACCAAATGTGACAACCCGGATTTCCAGACCAATCAAAATCACCAAAAACCTGTCCTTTCTAAAACTTCAAATTTAATACACAACATTATTTGATAAATATACAACAATACTAAGTATATAGGAAACAATTTTAATAGTAAAACTTATCAGAGTAATTATTTATTCTACTAGGTGTGCTTTGATATATACCAAACTCAAGATTATATAAGTCTACCACTGCACCACTCTAATCTGAGAGACAACAACTCTAATGTGAGAGACAACAATAAACAATCCTTCATACTCATTAAACATGTCAATGCGGAATAAAATGGTAAGTAGGAAAAATACATCAACACATGATAAAATAGTAACCATTGAACTAAAAAATATTATTTAATTATTAGCGCTGTATCACTAACACTTGTGACTGCCTACGTACTGCTATCTAATTGGATCCAAATTAGATACATGATCGAGCCAACGTAGTTCTCCTACCACAAATAGGACTCATGGAGCCAACAATGCATAAACATAAATGCAATTCCCAACTACATAGTATATAACCTGCAAATGTTGCTTTCAAATCTACCCACTTAGGCTTAATCCTCACATTCAGATTTCCAAATCAAATTAATTTTATTATTTTCAAAATATAATCATTTTCCAAAATAATCTCTTCAAACCAAATTCCCAGTTTCATTTCATATTCTTTTGAAATAATAATATATATCCTTTGTACCAAATCATACCTTTCTTCGGGATTTAAAAACAAATCAATTTTCAAATGATATCAAATACTCTGTATAATAATACAGTGGTGTATTTTGATATATTTATTTTGAAATCCAAAATACTCTAATATAAAAGCTTATCAAAACAGATGAACCCAGATGAGGAGGTTTCTCCCATAAACAAGTCAATTAGGTCCATGCCTCTCCAAAATGAATAAATAAGCATATCCCTCTACACTAAGAGCAGACTATACCAAGGGTTACAGAACCCTCCTGCCCACTTTTTAGTTATGGGTTAACCAAATCATTGGTAAAATAACAAATCATTTTGTTTCCCGAAGCGACAAATCATTTTGCACTAATATTCACAAATACTTTCAAAACACAGTTTTGTTTATTTCCTTAAAATCTTTGGAAATCCATTTTGAAATTATCGGAATTTATATTCTCGAGATAACACGTTTAAATCCACTTTTGTTTATAAACATAAACGTATTTTATAAACCATGTTATATAAATCTCTTTTATATAAAATCACTTCATAAATATTTATTTCCAAATATATCTGTTTCTTTAAAAGAAACATTTCGTAACATATTCTTTTGTGAAATCCATCTTTTGAAACAACTTCATTAAATTTAAGTTCAAAATTTAAATATTAAATTATTACAACTAATTATAATGATTTAATAAACAAATATTATCGCTAAACACCTTATAATCAAATTGTGAATGAATCACAAGGTGTTAGCCTTCAATTGTTTTCTACCCAACCCATGCATAGATAAAAAGGGTAATTGCTCATAAACTAGCCAAGCACAATCCAAACAAACAATAATATCATAACAAGCACAAATAAACTGGTGAGTAAACTCACCTCCAAATAGTTGCATTCCTCCCCCCTCAACTAGAGCACACACGATCACCACCAAACTTCTCCCACACGTTTGCCTTTGCCAGTGAAACTTAACGGATCCGATGACATAGCCTATCTCCATCCTTAGCTTTTCCGGGTCCAAACCCTAGGCACAGCTGCTCAAGACGAGCAAATCCAACCATCACCACATAGAAATTGACACATACGGGATCGATGTCCTCACTTACATGGTCCCAACAGATCCAAAATCATCGAATTTCGATGCCTCTAGCTTCGGATTTAATCGATTAAAGAAGTGGCGGCTACTTTTCTTTATTACAGGAAAATAAAAGAGGAAAATAAGAAGAAAGAATGAAGTGAGGAAAAGAAAGAAAGTGAGAGGAGCTATTTATAGGATTAGGAAGCTTATGGATAAGTATAAAGGTCTAAATATAATATTAATGGATAAGTACAAGGATAGAAAGATTCCACTTTTCTTCTATTTTTAAATAATACTTTTCAATTTTCAACAATTATAAAATAATTATTTTATTTCTAATATAAATTTCAAAATTCTTCTAAGTGGTGGATATTTACAAGGAAGGAGGAGTTTACTTAGGATTTAAGAATAGTAATAAGTTAAAATACAATGACTATGTTTATGATAAACTTGAATGAGAATCATTATGCTATTTTGTTTTATATTATTGTTTTATTTGGCAAGTAATTATGATATTCTGTTTTACTACGGGCGTAATTATGCTATTCTGTTTTATTAGGCATGTTATTATACTATTTTGTTTCATTAGGCAAGTAATTATACTATTTTGTTTTATTAGGCACGTTATTATACTATTTTTATTTTAGTTCTCTTATGTTAATCATCGAACATTTCAAGCTCCCATGACCACCTAGCACGTTTAATTGCCATGAAGTTCGTCGGCATATACCATCTTATTATTTCGGTTTGGGAGGTACTAGTTTCGTCGAAATCCGAGACAGGGCTTCAGAGTGATAATTTCATGCTTTCAAAGATCGTTTTGGCCATTAGATCGCCCGATTCTAAATATAGCGATCGTTATACTCATTTTGATTTGCAACATTGATCTGGACTCAACAGATGTGGTATCGAGTCCTAATTCGATCATATGCAAAAAGTCATATTTTTGGACCTTCAATTCAATAACGATTAAATATTTAAATTAATTAATTAAATATCATATCGTTAAAAATACAGGTCATTATACTCTTTCCAATTTAAAAGTATTTCATCCTCAAAAATCCATTGAGCGAAAAATAAAACAAAAGCCAAACAACCAACAAAAGTTAAGTACACCAAAAAATAATATCACCCATAACCCCGGCCGGAGATATGGTGCCCTATCATATCCATTATATATAAAATTATGGTAGTTTCATTTAAAATTCCTAGTTAATTTAATGATCCTAGGTGAAATTTTACGTAGGCACCCAATCTAAGCTCTAATACCAAATGTGACAACCCAGATTTTCTAACTAGTCAAAATCGTCGAAAACACGTCCTTTCTAAACCTACCAATTTAATACATAACATTATTTGATAAATATACAACACTACTGAATGTATAGGATACAATTTTAACTGTAGAACTTATCGAAGTAATCATTTATTCTACAAGGTGTGCTTTAATATATACCAAACTCAAGGTTACATAAATCTACCATTGCACCACTCTAATGCGAGAGACAAAAATTACTAATCCTGCATACTCAATAAACATGTCCATGCAGAATAAAATGGTCAGAAGGAAAAATACATCAATATATGATAAAATAGCAACCACTAAACAGGAAAATATTATTTTATTATTGAGGCTACATTTGTAACGATCCGTAATTTTACCACTTTGAAAATGAAATATTTAATTTATTTTAAATATTCAGATATAGAATTTTCAAACTTAATTATCATGTTTTATATGATAAATAAGAATGATAAACTTATTTTTAGAATTTGATTACAAAATCAAGGAGTTTGGATTTCTATCGAAAAGTGACAAAAGTCGACTTCCAATAAAATTGGATATACGTTCAATTTTTCTTTTAATGATAAATAATTCCTTTTAAAATTATTATATAATGATAGTAATTTGATTTACAATGTTTTTATAAACATATATACTTGTTTTATACAAATCGACAAATTTTGTCGCACGTTGACAAATCAACGTCGTATTTTTGCAATTTGATTATAATATATTTAATATGGTTTTATTACTAAAATAAACTTGTTTTGATTATTTAAAAGTAAAAAGAAACTTATTTTCAAATTTTGATTACATGGATAGATAGTTTAAATAAAAACTATAAATATGACCGGAAATCTAATTTTGGATTTACGACGGATTACCGAATAAAAGTTGTTTAAAGATTTATCACAGCATGGTTACTTTTAAAACCTATATAACTACACATTAACACATTTACGCATTTGTAAACATGTAAGCATTTAGCATATAAGACAAAAGTTTATTTTTGGAAAGTTTTAAAAATAAAATATAAAAGATTTTGATTTGACATGTTTATATTAATAACTCCTTTACTAAACCAAATAATTTCCAAAAGTACTCATGCATCCTTTCCACATTAATGCTTTAGTACCCAAAAGTCTAATGAAAGCTTGGAAAAGGAACACTCCATTTTGTTAATTAATGGAAAGTAGCATAATTATTTCTTTTTAGTACCACCTCAAATTCAGCCATCTCCTCTTCATTTAATGTTTGTATTTAGGAGTTAAATCATGGATTTAAAAAAGGGTAAAGGGAGGGTTGAAAAATAAAAAGTTAGTAAAGGTAGAAAAGTCATTTGGCATATGAAGCTTCATGTATAAATAGGACCACCATCCCTTAATTTTCTCACACAAAATTCTTCTTCATTTTCTACCTCTCTTCCATGGCATCCAACCTCTCTATTTCCTAAAATATTAACCTAAGCTCCTATACCCCATGCCCTCTCTCTAATCACCCTTACACACCCCCTAACCCATGGCCCTAACCATTACCCGAGCCTTTTACATGCACAACTCCACCTAAAGCCCATGGTCGAACCCCATTACACCCCTCCTAGACCTGTACCCTCCACCATACCCCACGCACACACCTTCACACCCGAGCCCTACCCCCCTCATACCCATGCCAAACCCACACACCCAACTCCTAAACTCCACAACTGAGCCCAAATAACCCTTGTACTATAACACCCGTAATTTTAATAACATTATTCAAGAGATTTAATTAGATAAATTTAATAGAATAATGTAAATATTAGAGTGATAGGGGGATTGAGATTTGGAAACTTATTAGAGGCCATGCTTAACTAATAAAAATTTAAAAGAACGAGATTATGGGAATGATTTTATAAGTTAACTAATAAGAGAAGAAGGCAAGGGTACTATGGGGAATAGCCATCCACCATAAACCTTAACCCCTAAATCCTTATTCTCATTTTCATTTCACAAGTTCAAAATTCTAAAACATAAACCAAAGAGCTCAAGCCGGTCATAACTTAGGAAAAAGAGGAGAAAAATCAGTTAAAAGCTAAGGAATCAAGCAAGAAGAATTAAGCAAGACCAAATCTCTAGTTCCTTATCCAAAGCAAGGTAAATAATAATCAAAATCGACATGAGGAGATGCTTGCTACATATGGGAAAGAAAATTAGATTGAAACCCAGAGTTCTCTTGGTAAGAAGAGGAAGTTCTTCAAGAAGAAGGGAACCTAGAAGGAAGAAGCTGCCAAGAAGGAAAAGGATAATCTGGTTTACTTTAAGTGCGATAAGAAGGTTCATTATGCTCATGAATATCGAACTGGCAAGGGGAAGAAGGACATAGACAAGAATGGTACGAAGTGCTTTAACTGCGACCAAGTTGGCACTACAAGAATCGGTGTCCAAAACCAGTCAGGGCGGACAAGGGAAAGGTCTTTGCTGTTGGACCATCGTCTACTAGGCCAACTCATGATTTGGAGTTGGTTGCGGTGATCTTTGCATTGAGATTATGGAGACATTATCTATTAGGGGAGAGATTTGAGCTATGTATAAATCATAAGTCCTTAAGAAATTTATTCTCTCAGAAAGAGTTGAATATGAGACAACAAAGGTGGTTGGAGTTTTTAGCAGGTTATGATTTTGGTATAGAGTATACCCTTGGGAAAGGAAATAAAGTAGCGGATGCTCTTAGCAGAAAAAATCAGAATGTGGTGTTAGCTCAATTGGCAGAATGGAAAGATTTTGAAGCTTTGACTACTTGTAGTGTGCAGTTAAGATCGACTGCTAGTTCTAACCAGAGCACCGCCATGTTGTCCTATTTGGAAGTTCGACCATTATTGATCGAAAGGATTGCTTCTAAGCAAAAAGAAGATCCATTATTAGCCGAGAAGGTTAGAAAGCTTGAGGTTGGGTCGGAGATCGATGATCTAAAGGATTTTATTCTTGACCATAGGGGATGGTTGAGAAAGAAGGGACGGTTGTGTGTTCCAAATGTTGAGGACTTGAGGGAAGAAGTTCTTAGGGAATGTCATTGATCCAAATTTATGATTCATCCTGGAGGTACCAAGATGTATCAGGATATGAAGAGGAGCTTCTACTGCGAAGGTATGAAGAAGGATGTTGGCTTGTGGGTTAGGCAGCATGCGAACTGTCAACAGTGAAGGCTGAACATCAGAAGCCTAGTGGATTGCTTCAACGTTTGGAAATATCAGTTTGGAAATGGGATTCGATATCTATGGATTTTATAGACGGGTTGTCAAGGTCGAATAGCGGAAATGAAAGTATATGGGTCATAGTGGACAGGTTGACCAAGAGTGCCCATTTCATTCCAGTTAATTCAACCAAGACAGCACCTTTCTTAGTTAAGTTGTTTATGAAGAACATAATTAGAATGTACAAAATTCCTAATAGTATAGTCAGTGATAGAGATGCTTTGTTTACTAGTGAATTTTGGAAGAGTCTAAAGGATGTGTTAGGTACCAAGCTCAAACTAAGTACTGCTTATCACCCTCAGTCGGATGGGCAGATAGAGAGAGTCAATAAGGTACTCAAGGATTTGTTGTGAACTTGTGTATTGGACTTTGGTGGATCTTGGAAGATCACCTACAATTAGTTGAGTATTCCTATAATAACAGTTATCAGACTAGTATAGGAATGACGCCTTTTGAAACTTTGTATGGAAGGCCATGCAAATCACCGACATGTTGGTTGGTGACTAGAAACAGATTTGTCTTTGGTCCACATCTGGTTATTGAGGCGATATAGAAGATTGAGTTGATCCGAGAAAGGATGAAGGAAGCTCAGTCTAGACAGAAGAGTTGCGCAGATAAGAGGCGTAAAGATCTAGAATTCTCAGTTTGAGATAGAGTCTTCAATAAGGTATCACTGATAAAGGGTGTGGTATGATTCGGAAAGTCAGGGAAACTGGCACCGAGATATATTGGTCCGTTCCGAATTATAAAGAGGATCGGGAAGATCACATACAGAGTAGAGTTGCCGAGCAGTATGGCAGGTGTCCATAATGTGTTTCATGTATCTCATCTTCGCAAGTATGTGCATGATCAATAGACTGCTATTTCTCTGACACTAAAGGAAGATTTGATTGTAGAACAGAATTTGACTTTTGTTAGACAACCAGTTCGGGTTTTGGCGAGAGATGAGAAGAGGTTAAGGAACAAGACTGTCAAGTTGGTGAAAGTTCAGTGGAGCGACAAAGAGAAGGACTGTACTTGGGAGATAGAAAACACGATTAGAGATCCTCCTCCCAATCTACTGTGAGGGTATGTTCTATATTTTATTTATATAGACTGTTGCTAGTCAGGTAGGCTAGTATGGTAGTTAGGAGATGTTATAGATGATTGCTATGCTTAGTATTTAGTCCTTACTGAATTTCGAGGACGAAATTCTTTAAGGAGGGGAGCCTGTAACACCTCTAATTTTAATAACATTATTCCAGAGATTTAATTAGATAAATTAAATAGAATAATATAAAGATTAGAGTGATAAGGAGATTGAGATTTGGAAATTTATTAGAGGCCGTGCTTAACTAAATAAAAATTTAAAAGAATGAGTTTATGAAAATGGTTTTATAAGTTAACTAATAAGAGAATAAGACAAGAGTATTATGAGGAATAGCTGTCCACCATAACCCTTAACCCCTAAACCCTTATTTCCATTTTCATTTCACAAGTTCAAAATTCTAAAACATAAACCAAAGAGCTCAAGCCGGTCATAACTTAGGGGAAAAGAGGAGAAAAATCAATTAAAAGCTAAGGAATCAAGTATGGAGAATTAAGCAAGATCAAATCTCATGTTTCTTATCCAAAGCATGGTGAATAATACTCAAAACCATCTCATTTTATTTTTTAAAGAGCATTAGATTTCGGGTTTTAAGTCTAAAAACTTTATTGTGATTTTAATGATGATATGCTTGGATTATATGATATGTTTGATTCAAACAAGTATGTTTGATAAATGTTTTATTCGATTTTAAGGCTAAAATCGTATATGTTGGGTTTCAAATTCCAAGAGTATTTAATATGTTATGTAAAACGTTATTTTGGAGATAGGTTAAAATTTTCGTAATTATCCAAGCCATAGATAATTTATTATGAATTTTTGAAGGAAGAAATAAATAGTTGGCTTTAAGAATTTATTTCGGCTATTATATAAAGGATTTTATGTTCGAAATTTATATATGTCAGATAACATATTAAAAGTGAATTATGATGATTTTTGGGGATTTTTCCTAAGTAATTTACTATGGAAATTAAATTAATTAAGTTGAAGGGCTTAAATGTTTTAATTGTTTTGTAAAAGGGAAGGGCTTCTTTGTTAATTATTTTGATTAATTCTGGATGAATTCAGCAGACCTTTAGAAAAGATTTTTGGTAAATTTTATGGCAACCGATTATATTTTTACACATAGGCAAGTTAGTTGAAAAGCATTTACTTAAAAAGACAACAAAACAATTTTGTAAAGATTTATTGTTTTGCCACTTCTAGTAGCAACCTTTCGACCCCATACCTCCGCCCCAGCCAAGTCGAAACCAACACACAAGGTATCAATGCTTTGGTACATAGTGGATTGGAGAAAGGCGGCAGGTATAGAGTCGAAACCATGCTTTCTAAGGGGTCGAGACCATTTTAAATAGCTTTCGAAGGTCTCTGTTTTGCTTTCCAAAGAGATGCTGCTTGCCTTGCTTTTAATGAATGCTTTCGAAATGGGTGAAATACTTTTATATAGCTTTCGAAGGGGTTGCAGCCTTTTTGTTTTAAAGGGTAGCTTTTGAATAAGTTGCCGTGTTTAATATTTTAAATAGAAGCTTTCGAAAAGGTAGTTTTGAACCAAGTCGAAACCTTGCTGCCGTCCTCATACCTTTCGAATAGGTTGAAGTAGCCAATTATACTAAAGGTTTTCCAATGCTTTCGAAAGGGCTGTAGTAGCCAATTATACTAAAGGTTTCGAAAGCAATGGCTTCGAAAGATGTTTTGAAGCTATCCTTCTTACTGCTTTACTTAAAGACTAATGCTTCCGAAAGGATGGTTCCGAAACCATCTTTGTTTCCCAAACTCTTTACTTGAAGGTTAATGGTTTCGAAAGGGTTACTTTCGCCTACATTCACTTTGACCCAAAAGTTATATTTAAGATTAAACCCAATGGTTTTGAAAGGGGTACTTCAAATGGTTTCGAAGCTATGCTTCTATAAGTTGGAAAGTGATGCCTTAATACCTTCGAAAGTAATGTTTTGATGGTTTTGAAAGAGATGTTTTAAAATGTTTTGAAAGGCATATGCTTAGTATTTTGAAAGGAAGATTTGAATGCTTTCGAAAGAGATATTCTAATGGTTTCGATAGTAAAGGTCTAAGGTTTCGAAAGCCTTAGTTTTCAAACAAAGAACCCACTCTCATTTTTTAAGGAAAACCCATGACAATAAAAAAGAGCTTTGAAATGGCTTCTAATTTTAGAGTTTCTGAAGAAGCTTTCCTTGATAAAAATAATGGGGTAAAGGGATTAAGAATGTATCATGTGAAAATGATTTCAAGGATATTAAACCCTAAATGTTGGTATTATTATGTTATGATCAGTATTTTTATATGCTTCTTCTATAAACATATTCACTGTATAATGGACTAATAACTGCATTTTGGGGTAAAAGGGCTGAATGACTAGCTAGGCTGACTCAATACTGAATATAAATTGGGTTAACTCCTGTATGAGTAGAATTGCATCCAGAAGGTCAGGTAGACCATAACATAGGATGCCCAAAGACTGATCAAAGAAGTTGTCAGGTTAGACCAGTTCATCGTAAACCCATGAAAACTATGTTTGAAAAGAGTTATTGGCAGGGACCATTAGGTTCGCAGTGATCCCATGAAAACTATATCCGAATAATGTTATTAACAGAAGTCAATAGGTTCATAGTCAACCCATGAAAACTATGATATAAGAAAAGTTATTGGTGATACCAATAGGTTCAGAGAGAACCCATGAAATAATGTAATTTTTGGCAGGAGCTAATAGGTTCTAGTGATCCCATGAAAACTATGAAACCAAACAGATAGTCCATAAGCTTTAAATAGGTTCTTAGTGATCCCATGAAAATTATGAAATCAGACAGATAGTCCATAAGTTTTAAATAGGTTATTAGTCGGTCCATGAAAACTAAAAGGTTAATAGTGACTCCAGAAACCGTAACTGAGACAGATAGTCAAATGAATGGGGATGGGAAATCCAGAATATTTTGCATGTTTGCATATCATCATGGTATTTTAAATTGCTATGTTTTTAACCATTGTGGATGCAGGAGCACGGTATATGGTTATTATAAATTTTTGGATAAGATACTAGCGAGAGAAAAACCTGTTTCGCTAAGCAGTGTGGTCTCACTATATATCTAAATGGTTCGAGATGGTAGGTTATTATTCATACCAGGCTTTATGTAACAAGCCGCTTTTCTATACAATTCAAGCTGACAATAAACCACACATGTCCAACCTAAATCAAACAAAAAGACGGATAGCTAAGGGAAAGAAAGAAGAATGAAGAAGAGAAAAGAAACTAAAAACAACACAGAATATCACAATCGCAGTGGAACAACATATAATATAATATCAATGTTCTTCACAAAAGAGAAACTGTTATATACATACATCCATCAGAGTATGACAACAATCATAATTATTAGCCTAGAAAGTTATAACATCCCATCCTCACAATTGCTGATAATTATCATAAAAAAACAGCAGAAAAATAAACATTTATGAGAATACGCCTTGAAGACCTCCTACTCGTCTCCTGAGCCCCAATTCATCCAAACAAATCTGTAGATATGCTCCGTCTGACCCGAGCATTGTAATAAAATAACACCCGAGTCAGTCTGGAAAACCAACATGAGAAACACACCCAACTGAATTTATAAAGTTACAGAAACCTTTCAAAATTCAAAGTTATCTCGTAAGACCATGCTGCACATAAACATGGAGGGGTTTTTACCTCACGGTAACCAAAACATTTCATATGAAATCCTCTGATATTATAATAGTGTCTAATATACAAATACTTATTAATCATAGTCGAAATTGTTACATTAACTAAATTCCAGCATAGTAGGTTCTACAACCAAAATCGATGGCTCGTATTGGAGAATGGATTCCAACTATGAAAGGATAAGGGTCTACCCACCGAATTCGTACACCTCTAGATAAAATGTACGGGAGGCTACAACACGTTGCACCTCTTCTACTCAAGACCGGCACTACCCACTTCTCGAGTAGCATCGAATATGATCACCCCTTGGTTGCAATCAACAACCACACAATGGGATCCCGAAGCATACATGAATATCGCTCTAGACTTGGGATGATCATACCCTACTTGGGTGCGACCCACTTAGCCCTGCCGCAAGTCCCTACTTTATTCATATCCCGGGTGTGAGGCTCAAAGAGGCCACGCTCTTACCATTTATATAGCACTTCCCACTTGGAATGCAATATCAGCGTTCATCCATACAAGTTTGTTCTGGGACTGAACGAAACAATTGAGAGCTCCATCTCCAATTCCATTATCTTCATGATGTCTTCACTTCGAACGCTTAAGTTGGATCAAAGTGGTTTTCAGATAACATATCCGATCCCAGTATCTTTGAAACAACATTCGATAGTTTCCGGTAAACTCAACCCGGGTTCTTTAAAAAATAAATAGTCAAAGATAAGATCGGAGATCACCATCTAACCGTTAGTGGACAGATTTCCTTATCATTGTCCTAGAAGAATGAAATGAGATTTACACGCACGGTACAACATCATTGGAGATGACTGTACCATATAACTCACGTGTTTCTCCTAGATATTTCCAAAGTTACTTTTGGATCCAAATTCCGATAGTCGGTTATTTAACCATCAAATAACAAATATTCAATCAGGGATTTAATTCCATATGAAAAACCTACATTTGGTCTGTGCAGTTAATGCCCTGCTATATCCCCGCTATAACTCCGATATATCTTATAGCGGATTCCTACCGCTACGATTTTTCCATATATCCCCAACATATAGCCTTTCCGCTTTAATCCCCGCTATTTCCGCTATATCCTGTTATTTCCGCTATATTCCGCTATTTCCGCTATATCTTCTATAAAAAATTGGATTGAAAAATGATATTTATACGCTATAAAAATTATGAAATTAATTAATTTCATTGAATTTTTGATATATGTTTAGAAATGATAATACTCTAATATTCTACTAAATTAAATTAAGTTATATAATAGTTTTACGTTCATTTACAATACATTTGCACATATTTTTATTTAAAATTATTTTTGTATTAATTATAATTCAATTGAATGTTAATTTTTCACATAATTACTATCTATATATTTGTAAAAACAACAAGTATGGGATTTATATGCTATTTTAGAGTAATCCGATATATCCCGCTATATCTTCGCTACATCCCCGCTATGACTTTTTGCACCTCTACCGCATTGAAGCCACCGAGCGCTTTAACTGCACAGCATTTGGTTAAGTGCCAAGCAACACTAAGCCTCCTTAATTAATCTTTTCATTGTAAATACTTGTATCAAAATACTTTTACAAGGATATGTTCACAACCCTTCTATTTTCAATACTTAGAAAATATCCATATACTTATCTCATCGGTATAAGTATATTTACCTACACTAAGGAAGATCTTCTTTTTACCAAATTCTAAAATCATTTATAAACTTCATTATAAATTTCTAAAACCCTTTAGAAACCATTTATAAATTATTCCTCAAGTCATTTATAAACTCTTTATATAACCATGCAATTATTTGTAAATTTCTTTTTATAAATTTATCAACCCATTTCTAAATTTCGTTTATAAAAAATCCATCTATTTATAAACCTCTTTATCTTGCAAATAATCTTCCTTTAAATCTTCAAACCATTTTATAAGCTCCTCTTATAAATATCCAAGTCCATTTACAAAACTCTATTTATGAATCTCTAAAACATCATAAATAAATAATTATTATTAACTTTTAACCTCTTAAAAATAATAATTAATAATTCAAAACATTATGAATAAAACAACCGTTAATCTTTACCATATAAATAATAATAATAAATTACCAAAATATTATTAATAATCATTATTATTAATTTCAAACCATATTAATAATTTAAATAATTAACCTTTCAATTTATTTAAATATTTACCAACAACTTTAAACAATATTAATATAGGTAACCAACTTTTGGAATATAATATATTTCCTTGATAAAAATCCATACTTAAATCTTTAATTTAATCATTCTCATATTTATAAAACTATATTTAAGAATCTTTTCCCAGTTATAAAACTTCCTTTCATAAAACCTATTTATTTATGAATTCCATTTATAACTTTATTTTCTTTATGAATCTCACTTATTCATAAATCTCATTTAAAAACATCAATCACCATCCGTTTTAATGTTACTTCCGTATGGATAAATTCATTTTATAAATCCCTTTCTTTTATAAAAATATCATTTAACATTCCAATTTACCCTCGCCTTCAATTTCCAAAATATAGTCAACTATTTCTAATATATCAATTAGTGTCTTATAATAAATCCACCATTTGATTTATTTTCCAATTTATTAAACAAAAATTGTTTCATTCAATTTATAAACCCCGTTTATGAATTCATACTTTTATTAACAATATATGATTTGAGAAATCTTTACTTCCTTTGTAAAAATATCACTCTTATAAATTATTCCATTTATAAATTTCACGTTTATAAATAAATTATAATATATGTACCTATATTCATATATATCAATTTATACAAGAAATGATTAATAAATATTATATCAAAAATATTTCCATTTCCTTTTTCAAACATACCCCTTTATTATAAAAGACGGAATTATCCTCCCAGACTTTAAAAATCTATATTTACAGATCGGAAATCTCTATTAGAATATTTTGTAAAACTATCAATTTATAATATCTAAGATCAAACTTTCATTTTTGGAAAATTATTTGAAACATATATATTTCCCAAAATCGTTTTGAAATCCCTTTTTAAATCAAATCACTATTTTAGAGTATTTTAAAATACCAAAAATGTGGCCCAGTGCTACTAAAGTACTAATTAAGCAAATCATATCAATGTCATCAATATAGCATTATACAAGTCATATATCACTATATATATGAAAAATAAAATCAACAGTGTGAGGAATCATGTTGGATCCCTCCAACCTGTCCCTTCGCATCACATACAGTATATAATCACAAAAATATAAATTGACAGCTTCGAGGCGGGATTCATATACAAAGGGTCTCTGCTCTTACACTGAAACGTAATAAGGTCTCATCCATTCCAATAGGGGGGAATATATCCAATCCAACTAATAATAATTAGCAATTTATCCAAATAGTCAATAACTATCAAAAATAAATATCTAAGCATCCATTAGTTAATTTTTATTGACTATATAAATTTTTTGATTAACCAAAAACGTGAAATTAACTCACATTGATTTTAATAGTCGTCAAAACATTCTGTTTTGAATTAAAATTGAACAGATGTCCAATTTTAATTCAAAATTCCAACTAGCTCCGAATTTGTCCAATCCAACTCCATAGCGTAGCCTTCGTTGATATGAACGCAATGCGACTCATCTCGCTCGATTCAGACCTCGTATGAGCAAGTTATGAGTTTTTATTAACATACGATATAATTAAAATTAAAATTAACTTAATTAAGTTTAAACTTAAAAAAATACCCTAACTTCCTCCATCTACTCCTGTACGCACGCAGCCTCCTTTCGTTCTTTTTTTTCTTTGAAATCGAACGCATCGCCTGACCCATGACCACCGCGACCTACTGCCATACCGCGCTACACCTTCACCTGCCACCACGCACTACGACGCGCTGCTACCATGCGCCTCTAGCAAACCCAAACTATCGACGAACGAGCCCCTCAATCGACCACCATGACGCGAATCCCATTGATCCAACCGTTGATAAGCCTCGTAAGGCCGTACTCTACCCTTTAGTAGTTATGGTCGAAGGTCGAAGGTGCTTGGATGGGTCCTGATCATCGTGGAACGTTGGATGGAGGTGGATTAAATTTAAAAAAACGCAAATCAATTTCTTTGGTCACGCGGTTTTAAAAAGGAAGGGAAGGTATGGGTTGAACATGGCATGGGTAGGAGGGGCATGGCTAAAGCATGGTTGACTAAGTAATATGCATTATTTAATTTAAAATATTGAGTTACAAACGTCCGAAAATCCCAAACTCCAAATGAGACATACCACCTAGCGTTCCATATGTTATACCCCTATTTCGAATGTAATGGAACAAGTCTCGAGCCCTAATTCGATCGTATGCAGATGATAGCTTTTCAAACCCAATTATTTTAATTTAAATTCCTTTAATTAATTTCTACGCGTTTCGAACTCGCACGACTAACTGATACGTCTGATCGCCACAAAATTCGACGACATATAATAATTCGCTATTACAGATTTGATGAAATTGGTTTCATCGAAATTCGAGACAGTTCCCCAAAAAGCTATTTTTACACGTTAATTAAAACGAGTAATTTCCAAAATTAGTTTAATTACTTTTAAACCAAAATTAAAATTTTACTATCTCTATTCTGACTTAAATAGAATTTAAATCAACTTTGAAATCATTTTCATTCACATTAAATTCAAGAGTCAATTAAACAATTTCAAATATTAAATTTAATAATTTAATTACCCAATAAATCGCTTTATTTGAAATTCAAATTATTTAACTTAAAAAATAACTATTCATTATTTAAAATATTAAATATTCTAAATGCAAATGACTAAATTCTAGGTCATTACACTCTCCCCCCCCACTTAAAAAGAATATCGTCCCGAAATTGCTAAGTAAGAAAAATATCACAAACCCATCTTCGATCATAAAAATGCCAAGTAAGAAAAATGCTGGCGTCTCCTTTGGATGACTCGATTGTAAAATTTTTGCAATGTATATATAATCATAAGTATACATCTCATCTTCGAGGATGAGGCATCCCGTAGGGAAAAATATAAAAGTACGGTATGTAATCCGAGATGTGTGCCTTATTATTAGCATTAGCTATCATATACAATCAATATAACGCGAAAGCGAGCTCCAAATGCGAAGCATACACCATATGCACCTACTAATCACTCAACAACAATGAGAATACGTACATAGAAAATAATATCATGATATAACGTAGACTATACCATAACTATATGCAATTTTAGTGAATGTAACAAAAGAACTTATTAAACAAATACATCCATCCAATTTATTTGTCATCATATAAATTTGCATTTCCAAATGTCAACATTATATACTTCCATTTCTTATTAACCTGCTATTGATTCATTTCAATTTGTTCCCATTCGATTGATTTACATTCAATTATTAACATTCACTTTAATTATATTCAGTCTCAGGTTAACAATAATTCACTTACATTCACTTGTTTACATTTCTTATCTACATCCAATTTATTCGTATCCAATTCATTCATACAATTAATGTACATTCTATATAAATGTGCATTCCATGAACCTATATTAAATCAATTTTCATTCAATCCATTTGCATTCAATTGATTTACATCAAATTCAATTATTCTCTTTGACTTTTCTTACACTCATCTATTCACATTCATCTAATCTGCATTCAATTAAACAAAATTCCATTATTCATATTAATTTCACTTACATTCCATTCATTAACATTCACTTATTAGTATTCACTTTAAATTTAATTTATGTTTAACAATATTTCATTCCATATTAATTACATTTATGGATCATTTCATGAAATCATTTCATTTTAAGTTTTTCTAAGTTAAATTTTATTTTATCTCCTTTTTTCACTTAGTATATTTTTCAAAACTAATATTATTTATGAACCATCCCACCAAAATTTAACTTAAGTTCTTTATAAACATCTTATACCATATTCTAGTGTTTATTTTCACTTTACAATTCAAGTTCATATTCAATTCTATTAAACAAATTATTTAAACCATATTCAATTCACCAATTCATTTCATTAGCTCAATTCAATTCATTTTACAACTTAAGTTGAATTTCATTTTTTAATTCAAGTTAATTTCCATTTTACTAATTTATTTTATTATTTCATTTCATTAATACTTTACAAATCGAATTCAATTTCCATTTCATTTAACTTTGCTTTGGTTAAATTTCATTTCAAAATTCATTTTAATTAAATTTAACTTCAGTTAAATTTTATTTCATATCTCGATTCCATATTTCCTTTCTTAACATTTATATTCAACAAATTTAATTTTTTTTAATTTACTAACTTTTAAAATATATAAGTTATAAGACTTATTTCTTCTCTACACCATCTTCCAAGTTCAAAAACTTATTATCTTAATTTCTCAAAACATTTAAATAGAAATATTTAGGATTTTAAACACACAGTTTTATTTTAAATCATTTTGAAACCATATATATACAGCTCCTTTGTATATCAAATCATACTGTTGAATTTAAAAAAAAATCAAAACTTGTTTCATCACAACAAACCCCCATGGTAAATTACCCAGGTAGCAATCCCCCACTTAGAAACTCGAAAATGAAAGCCGATGGTGCTACAATCATCATCGAAATTATTTTTCAACGACTGAAGTGGGTTCAGTGCTTTCTATTTCTTTTAAGTTCCATTTAAAATATTTCTAACACAAAATATTTTCAAAGTAATACTATTATCATTTTTCTTAAGCTTTTCAAAAAATAATTTTCAAAATCAATGGGTTTTAAGTTCTCAAACTTTTTGTTTTAAATCTGTTTTCATTAAAAATCATCATATTTATAAATATACTTTAGAAATTTTCATTTCCTTTCCATTTATAAATCATATTTATAAAATATCACTCCTTACGTAATTCATTTCACAAATGTTGACTTTTTAAATATAATCAATTATCTATAATTCATACATATAAATTTATTCTCTTATATAATTCACCTTACAATTATTTGTCTTATTATATACAATAATAACAGCTTTTGTTAGATAACAAACAACTAATGATAATAATGAAATATTATCATTCTCTAACAACCAAACACTCCATATATAACTGTAATAGTTTCTGAAAATTATTCCTTTATATATAAAGTATAATTTAGGTAAAATTATTTCATTTTAGCCAGTTTTCAAAACAATACTTTGTCGGTTTGCCTTGTTTAAGCATTTAGAAACCCCTATCGATATCGTGGTGTCCCACGTATCGACCAGAATTCATAAGCCACTCAACAGATAAATTAACATAATATAAAACATTTGTATATCACTAACAAATGCGCACTCATGTATATACACTCAAACTCATCCTACGGTCTCGCTTACCCTATCTCAAATGAGTAAATTCCCACCAAAGCGTAGTTGTTCGCTCAACCTAAGCTCTGATACCACGTGTAACAACTCGCTTTTCCATACAATTCAAGCTGACAATAAACCACACATATCCAATCCAAATCAGACGAAAAGATGGATAGTTAAGGGAAAGAAAGAAGAAAGAAGAAGAGAAGAGAAGAAGAGCAGAAAAGAAACTAAAAACAACACAGAATCTCACAATCGCAGCGGAACAACATATAATATAATATCAATGATCTTTACAAAAGAGAAACTGTTATATACATACATCCATCGGAGTACAACAACAATCATAATTATTAGCTTGGACAGTTATAACACCTGTCCTCATAATTACTGATAATTATCATAACAAAAAAGCGGAAAAATAAACATATATGAGAATACGACTTGAAGACCTCCTACCCGTTTCCTGTGCTCCAATGCATCCAAACAAATATGTAAATATGCTCGGTCTGAGCCGGGCATTATAATAAAATAACGCCTAAGTCAATCTGGAAAACCAGCATGAGAAAACACACCCAATTGGATTTTTGAAGTTATAGAAACCTTTCAAAAATCAAAGTATCTCGTAAGGCTACGACGCACATAAACACGGACGGATTTTTACCTTACGATAACCAAAACATTTCATATGAAATCCTCTAATATTATAATAGTGTCTAATATAAAAATACTTATTAATCATAGCCGAAATTGTTACATTAATTAAATTCCAGCATACTAGCTTCTACAACCAAAACCGATGGCTCGTATTGGAGAATAGATTCCAACTATGAAAGGGTAAGGGTCTGCCCACCGTATTGGTACACCTCTAGATAAAATGTACGACAGGCTACAGCACGTTGCAACTCTGCTACTCGGGACCGACACTACCCCCTTCTCCAGTAGCACCAAATATGATCACCCCTTGGTTCCAATCAACAACCACATAATGGGATCCCAAAGCATACATGAATATCGCCTAAGACTTGGGATAATCATACCCTACTTGGGTGCAACCCACTTAGCCCAGCCACATGTCCTCGCTTTATTCATTTCCCAGGTGTGAGGCTCAAAAAGGCCATGCTCTTACCATTTATATAGCACTTCCCACTTGGAATGCTAACACTGCCCTCCAAGCAACAATGCAATATCAGCATTCATCCATACAAGTTCGTTTTGGGACTGAATGAAACGATTGAGAGCTCCGTCTCCAATTCCATCATTTCAAGATGTCTTCACTTTGAACACTTGAGTTGGATCGAAGTGGTTTTCAAATAACATATCCGATCCCGGTCTCTTCGAAACAACATTCGATAGTTTCCGCTAAACTCAATCCCGGTTCTTTAGGAAATAAACAGTCAAAGATAAAATCGGAGATCACCTCCTTACCGTTAGTGGACGGATTTCCTTGTCATTGTCCTAGAAAAACAAAACGAGATTTACACGCATAGTACAACATCAATGGAGATGACTGTGCCATATAACTCATGTGTTTCTCTAGATATTTCCAAAGTAACTTTTGGGTCCAAATTCCGATAGTCAGTAATTTAACCATCAAATAACAAATATTCAATCAGGGATTCAATTCCATAGGAAAAACCTACATTTTGTTAAGCACCAAGCAACACTAAGCCTCCTTAATTAATCTTTTCATTAATTGAAACATCTTGTAAATACTTGTATTAAAATACTTTTACAAAGGTATATTCACAGCCCTTCTATTTTCAATACTTAGAAAATATCCATATACTTATCTCGTCGGTATAAGTATATTTACCAACACTAAGGAAGATCTCCTTTTTACCAAATTATTAAATCATTTATAAACTTCATTATAAATTTCTAAAAGCATTTAGAAAGCATTTATAAATTATTCCTCAAGTCATTAATAAACCCTTTATAAAACCATGCAATTATCTATAAATTCCTTTTATAAATTTATCAACCCATTTCTAAAATTCGTTTATAAATATCCATCCATTTATAAACTTCTTTATCTTGTAAATAATCTTCTTTTAAATCTTCAAACCATTTTATAAGCTCCTCTTATAAAAATCCAAGTCCGTTTACAAAACACTATTTATGAATCTTGAAAATGTCATAAATAAATAATTATTATTAACTTTTAACCTCTTACAAATAATAATTAATAATTCAAACCATTATGAATAAAACAATCGTTAATCTTTACCATATAAATAATTATAATAAATTACCAAAATATTACTAATAATCATTATTGTTAATTTCAAATCATATTAATAATTTAAATAATTAACCTTTCAATTTATTTAAATATTTACCAACAATTTTAAACAATATTAATATAGGTAGCCAACTTTTGGAATATAATATATTTCCTTGATAAAAATCCATACTTAAATCTTTAACCCAATCATTCTCATATTTATAAATCTATATTTAAGAATCTCTTTCCATTTTATAAAACTTCCTTTTACGAAACCCATTTATTTATGAATTCCATTTATAAATTTATTTTCTTTACGAATCTCACTAATTCATAAATCTCATTTAAAAACATCAATCACCATCCATTTTAACGTTACTTCCGTATGGATAAATTCATTTTATAAATCCCTTTCTACTTATAAAAATATCATTTAACATTCCAATTTACCCTTACCTTCAATTTTCAAAATATAGTCAACTATTTCTAATATATCAGTCAGTGTCTTATAATAAATCCACCGTTTGATATATTTTCCAATTTATTAAACAAAAATAGTTTCCTATAATTTATAAACCCTGTTTAT
Organism: Allium fistulosum; assembly: GCA_030737815.1. NCBI lineage: Eukaryota > Viridiplantae > Streptophyta > Magnoliopsida > Asparagales > Amaryllidaceae > Allium > Allium fistulosum. The sequence continues at coordinate 989,257,122 of CM060903.1, forward strand.
AAATTCATACTTTTATTAACAATATACGATTTTACAAATCTTTACTTTCTTTGTAAAAATATCACTCTTATAAATTATCGTATTTATAAATTTCGCGTTTATAAATAAATTATAATATATGTACCTATATACATAGGTACATACATACATACACACACATATATATATATCACTTTATACAAAAATGATTAATAAATATTATATCAAAAATATTTCTATTTCCTTTTTAAAATATACCCCTTTATGATAAAAGACGGACTTATTCTCCTAGATTTTAAAAATTTATATTCTCAGTTCGGAAATCTCTATTAGAATGTTTTGTAAAACAATCAATTTATAATATCCAAGATCATACTTTCATATTTGGAAAATTATTTAAAACATATAAAATTCCCAAAATCATTTTGAAATCCCTTTTTAAATCAAAGCACTATTTTATAGTATTTTAAAATACCAAAAATGAGGCACGATGCTAATCAAAGAACTAATTAAGTAAATCATATCAATGTCATCAATATGGCATTCAACAAGTCATATATCACTATAAATATGAAAAATAAAATCAACTGTGTGAGGAATCCTTTTGGATCCCTCCAACCTGTCCCCCTGCATCACATACAATATATAATAAATTGACCGCTTTAAGACGGGATACGTATATAAATGGTCATCTGCTCTTGCATGAAAACGTAATATGGTCTCATCTACTCCAATAGGCGGGAATATATCCAATCCAACTATATATATTTGATTCTGCTATGTTTTGATGTAAAGGAAAAGTTGTTTAATTGTCTATATATACTCTTATCATCCAAGGTGCATCTTCATATGTCGCTCTTTGCGTAGTTTGTAATAATTATATTTTCTTTGAATGTGGATCTCGAATTTGGGATTATGTAATGAATTTAAAATATGATTGAAATGGAATGAGAAATTTGTTTAATGGTTTTAATTTTTTTTCATATCCATGTATTTCTATTGTATCAATGTATCTGACATTACCGCATTTGGTCGTCGAGGATTAATAACTATGGATGACTGCAGCATCCGTAGCCGTTAGTTTTGGGCCTCCTAGTGGGGGATGTTACAAGTTGGTATCAACACATAGGTTTTTGAAAACTTAAGAAAATTAAACCTAAAAGATTTTTCAAAACATAATCTAATAAATCAGAAAATTAGATTGGGGTTTGGGTTAACGCTATAGTAACGTACTTGTATTTGATATATATATATATATAAGTATGTATTCCCCTCTCTCTTAGACCATTCTTCTGTATCTTACTAAGGCTCGTATGAAGATTTAAGAGAAAAGAAGATATCGAGGCAAGAAACGTAATAGGAAATCTCGGTGGATGAAGCACTATAACTAATGGAAATGTTTGACCTAATACTAGGAGGAACTCGAGTCGACAGGCAAATGCTAATCAAAATGTAGATGCCAACGTAGGTGTTGGAAATCCACCAGTAGATATGGGGATGATGTATCAGTTCTTCGTCAATCTGATGCAAGCTGGAGCAGCTGCTGGAGTAGTAGGAAATGTTGGAGGAGCTAATCTCGTGGCTCCAATCAGAAACAACTATGCTAAGTTGAGCAGAGATTATACCAGTTTTGGTGGGAAACTGTTTTTAGGAACAGAGGATGCTATAGAAGTTGAGAATTGGCTTTTGTGTTGTGGGAGAATCTTTGCTGACTTGGGGTTGAATGATGAGCAAAAGAGGAGACGAGCCTCTAGAAAGTTGTAGGGAGCAGCGCTTTATTAGTGGACTAGCGTTACTTTCAGAGTTCCCGAGGAAGAGTTGACTTGGGTGGAATTTCGAAGGAAATTCTAAGAGAGGTTTTTGTCTAAAGTTGCTAAGTCTACATTGTTGATGAAGTTCATAAACTTGGTGCAAGGCGAGATGTCGGTGATTGAGTATGCCATGAAGTTTGATCAGTTAACCAGATATGGATATGCTACCATTGACATCGTCTCAAGAGGAATGAGAAGTTTATTAGGGGATTGAGACCCGAGATTGCTAATGCGACTTTGCCACATCTTCGTGACCCTTGTAATGTTGTTGTGGAAATGGCAATCCAACATGAGGAGATGCTTGCTACTTATGGGAAGGAGAAGCAGATTGAAACCCAAAGTTCTCTTGGCAAGAAAAGGAAGTTCTTCAAGAAGAACGGAACCCAGAAGGGAGAAACTGCCAAGAAAGCAAAGGCTAATCTGGTTTGCTTTAAGTGCGATAATCATTATGCTTATAAATGCCAGCTGGCAAGCGGACGAAGGCCATAGACAAGAAGGTTGTGAAGTGCTTTAACAGCGACCAAGTTGGGCATTATAAGAATCAATGTCCAGAACCAGTCAGGGTAGACAGGTGAAAGGTCTTTGCTGTTGGGCCATCGTCTGCTAGGCCAACTGCTGTTGAGAAAGGAAAGACTGTGATGGTAGGTATGCTTTTGATTTAAAGTATACTAGTTAGGGTATTATTTGATACTAGTGCATTGCATTCATTTATATCTCAGTGTTTGGTTGATAGGTTATGTTTGGAACCCACATACCTTGTTACTTCCTTAAGGGTTGCGAATCCGATATGAGGGTATGCAACTCTAGGAATGAGATGTGACCAGTTAGAACTTGATTTGTTAGGTCATAAGTTTGCATGTAGTTTGTATGTTTTCGATTTCGTAGACTTCGGAATCATTTTGGGTATGAGTTGGTTGGATAAATATGAGACTAGGATATTTTGCTAGGTTAAATAAATATTGCCGAGACACCCGGATAGTCATAACCGAATTATATTCTCAGTGGAGGATTTTGACCGGAGTGCTTGTACTCTATTGTGTGCTATGGAAGTAGTAGAGGAGTTAAGTCAGGTTCGAGTAGTAAGAGAATTTGCAGAAGTTTTTGAGCCGGTTACAGGTCTACCATTGAAACGCGCTGTTGAGTTTCAGATAGATCTTGTATCAGGAGCAAAACCTGTAAGTAGACCACCTAGTAGGATTACACTGACCGAGATGAAGGATTGCTTCTAAGCGAAATGAAGATCTATTATTAGCCGAGAAGATTAGAAGGCTTGAGGTTGGGTTGGAGATTGATGATCTAAAGGATTTTAGTCTTGACGAGAGGGGATGGTTGAGAAAGAAGGGATGGTTGTGTGTTCTCAATGTTGAGGACTTGAGGAAAGAAGTTCTTAGGGAATGTCATCGATCCAAATTTATGATTCATCCTGGAGGAACCAAGACGTATCAAGATATGAAGAGGAGCTTCTACTCGGAAGGTATGAAGAAGGATGTTGGCTTGTGGATTAGGCAGTGTGCGAACTGTCAACAAGTCAAGGCCGAACATCAAAAGCCGAGTGGATTGCTTCAACCTTTGGAAATACCAGTTTGGTAATGGGATTCGATATGCATGGATTTTATAGATAGGTTGCCAAGGTCGAATAGAGGAAATGAAAGTATATGGATCATAGTGGACAGGTTGACCAAGAGTGCCCATTTCATATTAGTTAAGTCAACCAGGATGACTCCTGTCTTAGCTAAGTTGTTTATGAAGAACATAATTAGACTGCACGGAATTCCTAATAGTATAGTCAATGACAGAGATGCTTTGTTTACTAGTGAATTTTGGAAGAGTCTACAGAATGTATTAGGTACCAAGCTCAAGATGAATACTGTGTATCACCCTCAGAAGGATGGGCAAACAGAGAGAGCCAATAAGGTACTCGAGGATTTGTTAAGAGCTTGTGTATTGGACTTTGGTGGATCTTAGGAAGATCACCTACACTTAGTTGAGTTTTCCTATAATAACAGTTATCAGACTAGTATAGAAATGATTCATTTTGAAGCTTTGTATGGAAGACCATGCAAATCACCAACATGTTGGTTGGAGACTAGAGATAGATTTGTCTTGGGTCCAGATCTAGTTAGAGAGGCGACAAAGAAGACTGAGTTGATCCAAGAATGGATGAAGGAAGCTCAGTCTAGACAGAAGAGTTACACAAATAAGAGGCGTATAGATTTAGAATTCTCAGTTGGAGATAGAGTCTTCACTAAGGTATCACCGATGAAGGGTGTGGTATGATTTGGAAAGTCAGGAAAACTGGCACTGAGATACATTGATCCGTTCCAAATTATAGAGAGTATCGGGAAGCTCGCATATAGAGTAGAGTTGCCGGGCGGTATGGCAGGCGTTCATAATGTGTTTCATGTATCTCATCTTCGCAAGTATGTGCATGATCAATAGACTACTATTCCTCCGACAAAGTTGGAAGATTTGATTGTAGAATCGAATTTGACTTTTGTTAGACAACCAGTTCGGGTTCTGGCGAGAGATGAGAAGAGGTTAAGGAACAAGACAGTCAAGTTGGTGAAAGTTCAGTGGAGCGACAAAGAGAAGGACTGTACTTGGGAGACAGAAGACAAGATTAGAAATACTCATCCTGATCTACTGTGAGGGTATGTTCTATATTTGCTTTATATAGACTATTGCTAGTCAGGTAGGCTAGTATGGTAGTTAGGAGATGTTACAGATGATTGCTATGCTTAGTATTTAGTCCTTACTGAATTTCGAGGACTAAATTATTTAAGAAGTGGAGCCTGTAACAACCCTAATTTTAATAACATTATTAAGGATATTTATTTAGATAATTAAATAGAGTAATGTAAAGATTAGAGTGGTAAGGGGATTGAGATTTGGAAATTTATTAGAGGTCGTGCTTAACTAAATAAAAATTTAAAAGAATGAGTTTACGGAAATGGTTTTATAAGTTAACTAACAGGAGAATAAGGCAAGGGTATTATTGGGAATAGCCATCCACCATAACCCTTAACCCCTAAATCCTTATTCTCATTTTCATTTCACAAGTTCAAAATTCTAAAACATAAACCAAAGAGCTCAAGCCAGCCATAACTTAGGGGAAATAAGAAGAAAAATCAATTAAAAGCTAAGGAATCAAGCAAGGAAAATTAAGCAAGATCAAATCTTAACTTCCTTATCCAAAGCAAGGTGAATAATAATCAAAATCATCTCATTTTCGTTTTTAAAGAGCTTTTGATTTCGGGTTTTAAGTCTAAAACCTTTATGATGATTTTAATGATGATATGCTTGGATTACATGATATGTTTGATTCAAACAAGTATGTTTGATAAATGTTTTATTCGATTTTAAGGCTAAAATCGTATATATTGGGTTTCAAATGCCATGATGATTTAATATGTTATGTAAAACATTATTTTGGAGATAGGTTTAAATTTTTGTAATTATCCAAGCCATGGATAATTTATTATGAATTTTTGAAGAAAGAAATAAATAATTGGGTTGAAAATTTTATTTCTGCTATTATATAAAGGATTTTGGGTTCGAAATTTATATATATTAGATAACATATTAATAGTGAATTATGATGATTTTTGGGGATTTTTTCTAATTAATTTACTTTTGAAATTAAATTGATTAAGTTGAAGGACCAAAATGTTTTAGTTGTTTTATTAAAGGGAAGGGCTTCTTCGTTAATTATTTTGATTAACTCTAGATGAATTCGGCTGTCCTTTAGAGAAGATTTTTGGTTAAGTTTATGGCAACCAATTATATTTTTACACATAGGCAAGTTAGTTGAAAAGCATTTACTTAAAAAGGCAACAAAACAGTTTTGTAAAGATTTATTGTTTCGCCACTTCCAGTAGCAACCTTTCGTCCCCATACCTTCGCCCCAACCAAGTCGAAACCAATACATAAGGTATCATTGCTTTGGTACATAGTGGATTGGAGAAGCTGCCAAGAAGGAAAAGGCCAATCTGATTTTCTTTAAGTGCAATAAGAAGGGTCATTATGCTTATAAATGCCAAACTAGCATAAGGAAGAAGGCCACCGACAAGAAGCGTGTGAAGTGCTTTAACTACGACCAAGTTGGGCATTATAAGATTCAGTGTCCAGAACCAGTCAGGGCGGACAGGGGAAAGGTCTTTGTTGTTATACCATCGTCTGTTAGGCCAATTATTGCTGAGAAAGAAAAGACTGTGATGGAAGGTAAGCTTTTGATGTGAAGTATACCAGTTAGGGTACTATGATACCGGTGCATCGCATTCATTTATATCTCAGTGTTTGGTTGATATGTTATGTTTAGAGCACACATACCTTGTTACTTCCTTAAGGGTTGCGAATCCGATAGGAGGGTATGCAACTTTGGGAATGAGATGTGACCAGTTAGAACGTGATTTGTTAGGTCATAAGTTTGCATGTAGTTTGTATGTTTTTGATTTCGTAGACTTCAGAATCATTTTTGTATGAATTAGTTGGGTAAATACGAGGCTAGGATATTTTGCCAGGATAGGAAAATATCGCTGAGACACACGGATAGTCATAACTGAATTATAATCTCAGTGAAGGATTCTGACTGGAGTGCTTGTACTCTGTTGAGTGCTATGGAAGTAGGAGAGGAGTTAAGTCGGGTTCGAGTAGCAAGAGAATTTGTAGAGGTTTTTGAGCCGGTTACAGGACTACCACGAAATGAGCTGTTGAGCTTCAGATAGATCTTGTATCAGGAGCAGAACCTAGCAGTTCGCCTTGAGGTGTGGCCGCAGTGTTCGTGAAGAAACCAGATAGGTCGTTGAGGTTGTGCAACGACTATCGTAAGTTAAACGAGAAGTCGATCAAGAATAAGTATCCTTTGCTGAGAATCGATGATTTATTTGATCAGTTGTGTGGAGTCATGGTATTTTTCCAATTTGATTTGGCAACAGGTTTCCATCAGTTAAGAGTGGTAGAGGACAGTATTCTGTTGACAGTGTTTTGGACTAGGTATGATTCATACGAGTGGTTAGTATTGCCAACCGGGTTAACAAATGCACCAGATTTCTTCGTAGATTTAATGAACATAGTTTTCCGAGAGTACTTGGATAGGTTCGTATTGGTATTTATAGATGACATTTTAGTATACTCTGAAGATGAAAGAGAGCATGAGGATAATCTAAGAGTAGTGCTTGAGATGCTGAGGCAGCATCAACTGAAAGAAAAGTTTTCCAAGTATCATTTCTGGAAGAAAGAGGTTAAGTTTCTTGGTCACGTGTTTTCAGAGGAGGATTTGTCAGTTCATCCAGATAAGATCGAAGTTGTTAATAAATTGAAGAAACTAGAGTCAATGACTGAGATTATAAGTTTTCTTGGACTTGCTATCTATTACGGGAGATTCATTAAGGATTTCTCACGGATAGCTGCGCCTTTGACTTAGTTTACCAGGAAGGATGTGAAATTTATTTGGTTTGAAAAATGTGAGGAAGCATTCCTTAAGTTAAACCATTTGTTGACCAACGCGCCTATGTTAGTGATTCCAGACAAAAACCAAGGGTTGGTGGTGTATACCGATGCATGTAGAACCGAATTAGGAGCTGTGTTGATGCAGAAGGGTAAAGTCATTGCCTACGCTTCAAGGCAGCTTAAACCACATGAGGTGAGATATCCTACTCATGATTTGGAGTTAGCTGCACTGATCTTTGCATTGAAAATATGGAGACATTATCTCTTAGGTGAGAGATTTGAGCTATATACAGATCATAAGTCCTTAAGATATTTATTCTCTCCGAAAGAGTTAAATATGAGACAGTAGAGGTGGCTGAAGTTTTTAGCAGCTTATGATTTTTGTATAGAGTATACACCTGGGAAACAAAATAAAGTAGCGGATGTTCTTAGCAGAATACATCAGAATGTGGTGTTAACTATGTTGGCAGAATGGAAAGATTCAGAAGCTTTGACTACTTGTAGTATGCAGTTAAGATCGACGGCTAGTTCTAGTCAGAGCACCGACATGTTGTCCTGTTTGGAAGTTCGACCACTATTGATCGAAAGGATTGCTTCTAAGCAAAAAGAAGATCCGTTATTAGCCGACAAGATTAGAAGGCTTGAGGTTGGGTCGGAGATCGATGATCTAAAGGATTTTAGTCTTGACCAGAGGGGACGGTTGAGAAAGAAGGGACGGTTGTGTGTTTCGAATGTTGAGGACTTGAGAAAAGAAGTTCTTAGGGAATGTCATCGATCCAAATTTACGATTCATCCTGGAGGAACCAACATGTATCAAGATATGAAGAGGAGCTTCTACTGGGAAGGTATGAAGAAGGATGTTGGCTTGTGGGTTAGGCAGTGTGCGAATTGTCAACAGGTGAAGGCCGAACATCAAAAGCCAAGTGGATTGCTTCAACCTATGGAAATACTAGTTTGGAAATGAGATTCGATATCCATGGATTTTATAGATGGATTGCCAAGGTTAAATAGAGGAAATGAAAGCATATGTGTCATAGTGGACAGGTTGACCAGGAGTGTCCATTTCATTTTAGTTAAGTCAACTAGGGCGGCACCTATCTTAGTTATGTTGTTTATGAAGAACATAATTAGATTGCACGAAATTACTAATAGTATAGTCACTGATAGAGATGCTTTGTTTACTAGTGAATTTTCGAAGAGTCTATAGGATGTGTTAGGTGCCATGATCAAGATGAGTACTGCATATCACCCTCCGACGGTTGGGCGGACAGAGAGAGTCAATAAGGTACTCGAGGATTTGTTAAGAGCTTGTGTATTGGACTTTGGTGGATCTTGGGAAGATGACCTACACTTAGTTGAGTTTTTCTATAATAACAGTTATCAGACAAGTATAGGAATAACGTCTTTTGAAGCTTTTTATGGAAGGCCATGCAAATCACCAGCATGTTGGTTGGAGACTGGAGACAAATTAGTCTTGGATCTAGATCTAGTTAGAGAGGCGATAAAGAAGATTGGGTTGATCTGAGAAAGTAAGAAGGCGACTGAGAAGATTGGGTTGGACCTCATTCACCAAAAATATTCTGGCAGAGAGGTATCCGAAGAAGTTTGTGATGCTAACTATATCATCTTATGATAAAACCACCGATCCAAGGCAGCATCAGTTGAAGCACGAATGGCATATGGATAGTTCTCGTGCTATAGATGATGTGGATGTAGGTGTTTTCTTATACTTTGGGAGGGGGATGCTATGATGTGTTTCACTCGGCTCGCGGCGAAGCCGGTATCATCCTTTGATCAATTAGCAAAGAAGTACATGGAACCGTTCCAAGTACATACTGTGCGGCTGAAGGATGTGATGTCGTTGTCGAACTTTCATTAGAGTACTGGAGAGACTCTAAAGAACTTTCTAAAGTGGTTTGACGCTGATTACCAAAGCAAGCAATCTCAAAGAGGAGACTGTTTTGATGGCGTTGATCAATAGGGTTCATCCGAGAGTGGATTTCGGAAAGTACCTTAAGATAAAACAACCATCACCATGGAGGAATTTTATCGAAATGCATCCTAATTTCTACGCTTGGAAGAGGAAGATTTGGCTCTTGGAATAGCTGCTAACGGTGAAGAGAGTCTGAGTACTACGATACAGGGCAATGTTGGTATCAAATAGAGTGGTGATAGCGTCGAACCCGTCGTAGTAAACGTTAAGAATAGTAACAACAATGCTAAGGGAAAGGACCAAGACATTGATGAAAGAAAAGAAGATGCCAAGGAGAACACTAGGTACACTAGACCGGGTGATTATACTCTTTTGAATAACACGGTTGAAAATATTTACCTTGCTATGCAAGGTGCTGAGCGCTACAAGAAACTTCCTCCGAGAGACGAAATTGAGGAAGAATGGCATTCGGGAAAGTATTGTCACTTCCACTGAAACCCATAGGGACAATACCTATGAATGCATACGTTTGAGAGATGTCATCGAGGATTTAATTAGAAAGGAAAAGTTGCAATAGTATGTCAAGAACTCAGGCTAATAGGCAAACGAATAACAGACCCCAAGGGCAGCATGCCGAAGAGATCTAGCCGATTATAGTGGAGAGGAACCAAGACATCAAATGAGAGGCATTGTGATAAATACCATATCTGGGGCCTGCATCAAGTAGAGAAGAGACAAAATGAAATGGAGCACTGTTGCTGCTCGTTGAGGCATGTGCCTCAAGAAACATATCAAATCCTTTTGAAATAATAATATATATCCTTTGTATCAAATCATACTTTTCTTTAGTATTTAAAAACAAATCACTTTTCAAATGGTATCAAATACTCTATATAATAATAAAGTGGTGTATTTTGGTATATTTATTTGGAAATCCAAAATGCTTTACTATAAAAGAATATCAAAACATAAGAACCCAAATCCGGAGGTTTCTCCCATAAACAAAGGCAATTGGGTCCCAGCCTCTCCAAAATGAATAAATAAGTATATCCCTCTTTACTAAGAGTGGACTATACCTAGGGTTACATGAACTTTCCTGCTTACTTTTTAGTTATGGGTTACCCGAATCATCGGTAACATAATAAATCATTTTGTTTCCCAAAGTGACAAATCATTTTGCACTAATATTCACAATAACTTTCAAAACACAGTATTGTTTATTTCCTCAAAATCTTTGGAAATCCATTTTAAAATCACCGGAATTTATGTTCTCGAGATAACACTTTTAAATCCACTTTTGTTTATAAAACACATTTCATAAACCATGTTGTATAAACCTCATTTATATAAAATCACTTCACAAATATTTATTTCCAAATATTTCTGTTTCTTTTAAGGAAACATTTCGTAACATATTCTTTTATGAAATCCATCTTTCAAAATAACATCATTAAATTTAAGTTCAAAATTTAAATATTAAATTATTGCAACTAATTATAATAATTTAATAAACCAATATTATCACTAAACACCTTATTGTCAAATTGTGAAGTGAACCACACGGTGTTAGCATACAATTTGTTTCCTACCCAACTCATGCATAGATAAAAAGGGTAATTGCCCATAAATTGGCCGAGCACAATCCAAACAACCAAACAATAAAAAAGACAAATAAACGGGTGATTAAACTCACTTCCAAACTGTCGCATTTGTCCTCCCTCAACCAGAGCACACACGATCACCACTAAATTTCTCCCACATATTCGCCTTTGCCAAAGAAACTCAATTGGACTCGACGCCATAGCCTATCTCCACCCTTAGCTCCTTCACGACCAAGCCCTAGGCACGGCTGCTCAAGACGCGCATATCCAACCATCACCACATAGAAATTGACACATATAGGATTGATGCCCTCACTTACATGATCCCAACGGATCCAAAATCATCGAGTTTCGATGCCTTTAGCTTCAGATTTAATCGATTGTAGGGGTGGCTACTACTTTTCTTTGTTATAGGAAAATAAAAGAGGAAAATAAGAAGAAAGAATGTAGTGAGGAAAAGAAAGAAAGTGAGAGGAGTTATTTATAGGATTAGGGAGCATATGGTGTAAGCTATGAATAAGTTTAAATATAATATTATATTGATAAGTATAAAGATTTAAATATATTATTAATGGATACGTATAAAGATAGAAAGATTCTATTTTTCTTTTATATTAAAATAATACTTTTCAGTTTTCAACAATTATAAAATAATTGTGTTATTTCTAAAATAAAATTCAAAATTCTTTTGAGTGGTGGAATATTTATAGGGAAGGAGGAGTTTGTTTAGGGTTTAAGAATAGTAATAAGTTAGAATACAATGATTATGATTAGGATAGACTTGAATGAGAATCATTACGCTATTTTGTTTTATATTATTATTTTATTCGATAAGTAATTATGTTATTCTGTTTTAATAGGCATGTAATTAAGCTATTTTGTTTTATTAGGCAGGTTATTATACTATTTTGTTTTATTACGCAAGTAATTATACTATTTTTTTATTAGGCAAGTTATTATACTATTTTTATTTATATTTTAATTCTCTTAAGTTAATCGTTGAACGTTTCAAGCTTGCGTGACCACTCAACATGTCCGATTGCCATGAAATTCGTTGGCACATAACACCTTATTATTCCAGTTCGGATGACACTAATTTCATCGAAATCCGAGACTGGGCTCCGGGAAGATAATTTCACGCTTTCAGAGATCATTTTGGCCATTGGATCGTCTGAATACAAATATAGCGATCCTTACACTCATTTGGATTCACAACGTCGATCTGGACTCAACGGATGTGGTCTTGAGTCCTAAATTCGATCATATGCAGAAAGTAATATTTTTAGACCTTCAATTACAGATTCAATATTTAAATTAATTATTTAAATATCATATCATCAAAAATATGGGTCATTACATTCTTCCTCTCTTAAAAGGATTTTGTTCTCGAAATTCCATGAAGCGAAAAATATAACAAAAGCCAAATAATCAACAAAAGTTAAACACATCAAAAATAATATCACCCTTAACCCGGTCGAGGTATAGTACTTTATCCTCTCCATTTTTATTTATCAAATTAAGGTAGTATCATTTAAAATTCCTAGGTTAATTTACTAACCCTAGGTTAAATTTTACTTTGACACCCAACCAAGGCTCTGATACCAAATGTGACAATCCAGATTTTCGGACTAGTCAAAATCACCATAAACCTGTCCTTTCTAAAACTACAAATTTAATACACAACATTATTTGATAAATATACAACAGTGCTAAGTATTAGGATACAATTATAATAGTAAAACTTATCAGAGTAATCATTTATTCTACTAGGTGTGCTTTAATATATACCAAACTCAAGATTATATAAATATACCACTGCACCACTCTAATGTGAGAGACAACAATAACCAATCCTTTGTACTCATTAAAATATGTCAATGCGGAATAAAATGGTAAGCAGGAAAAATACATCAAATCAACACATGATAAAATAGCAACCACTGAACTGAAAAATATTATTTTATTATTAGTACTGCATCACTAACACTTGTGACTACCTGCGTACTCCTATCTAATTGGATACCAAATTAGATACATGATCAAGCTAACATAGTTCTCCTACCACAAATAGGGCTCATGAAGCCCATGATGCATAAACATAAATGCAATTCCTAACTACATAGTATATAACCTGCAAACGTATCTTCCAAATCTACCAAATTAGGCTTAATCCTCACAAATGTAGCTTTCAAAATATAATCATTTTCAAAAATAATCTCTTCAAACCAAATAACCGACTTCATTTCAAATTCTTTTGAAATAATAATATATATCCTTTGTACCAAATCATACTTTTCTTCAGGATTTAAAAACAAATCAATTTTCAAATGATATCAAATACTCGGTATAATAATACAGTGGTGTATTTTGATATATTTATTTGGAAATCCAAAACAACCAACTATAAAAGCATATCAAAACATATGAACCCAAATGAGGAGGTTTCTCCCATAAACAAGGCAATTGTGTCCCAGCCTCTCCAAAATGAATAAATAAGCATATCCTTCTACACTAAGAGTGGACTATACCTAGGGTTACATGAACCCTCTTTCCCACTTTTTAATTATGGGTTACCCAAATCATCGGTAAATAACAAACCATTTTGCACTAATATTCAGAAATACTTTAAAAATACAATTTTTGTTTATTTTCTCAAAATATTTGGAAATCCATTTTAAAATCACCGGAATTTATATTCTCGAGATAACACTTTTAAATCCACTTTTGTTTATAAAACATATTTTATAAACCATTTCATAGCATATTCTTTTATGAAATCCATCTTTCAAAACAACTTCATTAAATTTAAGTTCAAAATTTAAATATTAAATTATTACAACTAATTATAATGATTTAATAAACAAATATTATCTCTAAACACCTTATAGTCAAATTGTGAAATAAATCACAAGGTGTTAGCCTTCAACTGTTTTCTACCAAACCCATGCATAGATAAAAAGGGTAATTGCTCATAAACTAGCCGAGCACAGTCCAAACAAACAATAATATCATAAGAAGCACAAATAAACTGGCGAGTAAACTCACCTCCAAATAGTTACATTTCTCCCCCCTTGACCAGAGCGCAAACGATCACCACCAAACTTCTCCCACACATTCGCCTTTGCCATAGAAATTCAACGGAACCGATGCCATAGCCTATCTCCATCCTTAGCTCCACTGAGACCAAGCCCTAGGCACGACTGCTCAAGACGAGCACATCCAACCATCACCACGTAGAAATTGACACATACAAGATTGATGCCCTCACTTACATGATCTCAGTGGATCCAAAATCATCGAATTTCGACGCTTCTAGCTTCGGATTTAATCGATTGAAGAGGTGGCGGCTACTTTTCTTTGTTACAGGAAAATAAAAAAGGAAAATAAGAAGAAAGAATGAAGCGTGCAAAAGAAAGAAAGTGAGAGGAGCTATTTATAGGATTAGGAAGCTTATGGTGTAAGCTAGGAATAAGTTTAAATATAATATTATATGGATAAGTATAAAGGTTTAAATATAATATTAATGGATAAGTATAAGGACATAAAGATTCCACCTTTCTTTTATATTAAAATAATACTTTTCAATTTTTAACAATTATAAAATAATTGTTTTATTTCTAATATAAATTTAAAAATTCTTCTAGGCGGTGGATATTTATAATGAAGGAGGAGTTTACTTTGGATTTAAAAATAGTAATAAGTTAAAATACAATGATTATGTTTAGGACAGACTTGAATGAGAATTATTATGCTATTTTGTTTTATATTATTGTTTTATTTTGCAAGTAATTATGATATTCTTTTTTATTACGCATGTAATTATGCTATTCTGTTTTATTAGGCAGGTTATTATACTATTTTGTTTCAATAGGTGAGTAATTATACTATTTTGTTTTATTAGGCACGTCATTATACTATTTTTATTTTAATTCTCTTATGTTAATCGCCGAACCTTTCAAGCTCTGACGACCACCTAACACGTTCGATTGCCATGAAGTTCGTCGGCATATAGCATCTCATTATTTAAGTTTCGATGGTACTAGTTTCGTCGAAATCCGAGACAGGGCTCCGGAATGATGATTTCACGCTTTTAGTGATTGTTTTGGCCATTAGATCGTCTGGTTCCAAATATAGCTATCCTTATACTCATTTTGATTCGCAACGTTGATCTGGACTCAACGGATGTGGTCTCGAGTCCTAATTCGATCGTATGCAAAAAGTCGTATTATATTCTTAAATTCAAGATTTAAATTAATTAAATATCATATCATTAAAAATATAGGTCATTATATTCTTCCCAATTTAAATGGATTTCATCCTCAAATTCCATTGAGCGAAAAATAAAACAAAAGCCAAACAACCAACAAAAGTTAAGTACACCAAAATAATATCACCCATAACCCCGGGCAGAGATATGGTGCCTTATCCTATCCATCATTTATCAAATTAAGGTAGTTTCATTTAAAATTACTAGGTCAATTTACCAACCCTAGGTAAAATTTTACTTAGGCACCCAATTTAAGCTCTGATACCTAATGTGACAATTGGATTTTCAGACCAGTCAAAATGGCCGAAAACACGTTCTTTCTAAAACTACCAATTTAATACACAACATTATTTGATACATATACAACACTAATAAATGTATAGGATAAAATTTTACCAATATAACTTATTGGGGGTAATCATTTATTCTACAAGTTGTGCTTTAATATATACCAAACTCAACTATAAATCTACCAATGCACCACTCTAATGTGAGAGACAAAAATAACCAATCGTGCATACTCAATAAACATGTTCTTGTGAAATAAAATGGTAGGAGGGAAAACTACATCAACATATGATAAAATAGCAACCACTGAACAAAAAAATATTATTTTATTATTGAGGCTACATCTGTAATGACTCATAATTTTACCACTTTGAAAATGAGATATTTAATTTATTTTAAACATTCAGATACAGAATTTTCAAACTCAATAATAATGTTTTATGTGATAAATAAGAACGAAAAACTTATTTTTAGAATTTGATTGCAAAATCAAGATGTTTTGATTTTCGTTGAAAAGTAAGTCGACTTTCAATAAAATTGGATATACGTTCAATTTTTGTTTTAATGATAAATATTTCTTTCTAAAATTATTATATAATGATAGTAATTTGACTTACAATGATTTTATAAACATATATACTTGTTTTATACAAATTGATAAATTTTGTCACACGTTGACAAATCAACGTCGTATTTTTGCAATTAGATTATAATATATTTAATATGGTTTTGTAACTTGGTTGTGCTATAGCCCACTAGATAGTGACAAGGGTATTATATGGGATATAGGCACTCCTATTCCGGAGATGGGGTCGCCAATCCCAGAGCCGATTGATGATCTTGGTTTAGAGGAGATAGATGAGTATGTTCCAGCAGAGATGGGTCATATTCTATGGGTTCTTGTAGGACAGCCCTGGTAGCCAACATGTTAGGACATGATACAGGAGGACAAGGGGCCTAAAGAGGAAGAAGGAGAGGAGGTTATGCCCGTTGTGGTGAATTTGGGAGGACCAATAGACGAGGAGTCCAATGTAGGAATGTTTAGTATGTATGATATTTTGAGGAGTTCTATGGTATGATTATGATGATTCAATTTAGGGAGTATTGTCTATATAGCTGATGTATATTTTTTGACTATGTATATTATCTTAAGTGCGTAGTACGCGCTAAGACAAGGGATGTGGATCTATGTAGTTTTATGTATCCGATGACACCATTATGTAGTATCAGTATTTAGCAGATTTCTCTCTTTTTGTTGCCTTATTTTGAAAATAGATTAAAGTAGAATTATTATTCAGGCTCAGTAGCAGGATAGGTTTCCTTATATGTCTAAAATTTAATTTCAGGGACGAAATTCTTTTAAGGAGGGGAGAATGTAACGACCCATAATTTTACCACTTTGAAAATGGAATATTTAATTTATTTTAAATATTCAGATATAGAATTTTCAAACTTAATAATCATGTTTTATGTGATAAATAAAAATGATAAACTTATTTTTAGAATTTGATTACAAAATCAAGAAGATTGGATTTTCATCGAAAAGTGAGAGAAGTCGACTTTCAATAAAATTGGGTATACATTCAAATTTTGTTTTAATGATAATTAATTCTTTTTCAAATTATAATATAATGATAGTAATTTGATTTACAATGGTTTTATAGACATATATACTTGTATAAAAATTGACAAATTTTGTCGCACGTTGACAAATCAATGTCGTATTTTTACAATTAGATTTTAATATTATTTAATATGGTTTTATAACTAAAATAAACTTGTTTTGATTATTTAAAAGTGATAAGAAACTTTTTCAAATTTTGATTATATGGATAGATAGTTTAAATAAAACTATAAATATGACCAGAAATCTAATTTAGGATTTACGATGGATTACCGAATAAAAGTTGTTTAAAAATTTATCGCAACATGGTTTCTTTTAAAACCTATAGAACTACACATTTACACATTTATAAACATGTAAACATTTAGCATATAAGACAAAAGCTTATTTTTGGAAAGTTTATAAAGTAAAATATAAAAGATTTTGATTTGACATGTTTATATTAATAACTCCTTTACTAAACCAAATCATTTCCAAAAGTACTCATGCATCCTTTCCACATTAATGCTTTAGTACCCAAAAGTCTAATAAAAGCATGGAAACGTAACACTCCATTTTGTTAATGAATGGAAAGTAGCATAATCATTTCTTTTTAGTACCACCTCAAATTCATGTGTGGACTTAGGAGTAAAATTATGGATTTAAAAAATGGTAAACGAAGGGTTGAAAAATCAAAAGTTAGTAAGGGTAGAAAGGTCATTTGGAATATGAAGCTTCATGTATAAACAGGATTACCATCCCTCCATTTTATCACACCAAATTCTTCTTCATTTTCTACCTCTCTTCCATGGCATCCAACCTCTCTACTTCCTAAAACCACTCACCTAAGCTCCTATACCCCATACCCCCTCTCCATGCACCCTTACACACCCCCATAACCCATAGCCAAGCTTACCCAACAACCACCCGAGCCTTCCACACGCACACCCCCACCTAAAGCCCACGGCCGAACCCCCCACATCCTTCCAAGACCCATACCCTCTACCCTACCCCATGCACACACCTTCAAACACCCACACCTAAGCCCTACCCTCCTCATACACACGCCAAACCCACACACCCACCTCCTAAACTCCACACTCGAGCCCAAATACACAATGTACCCACGCCCGAGCCCATACCCTCACACACACCCATATACATTCCATTTTCAAAGCCATACCCTCCTTATACAATCCATACTCACCATCTATCAAACCTTAGTCCATCTGCTTCACTACTTTAAAAATATTTCATGATAAGTCATTTTGATTTTACGAAGAAAAAGAAAACGAAGCATGCTAGTTGTAGAAAAAATATTTACAAAGGAAAATGAAAGTAAGTGAACTTTTATCTCTTTTAAAATCATATTTGTTGCTATGCTATAATGATCATGTTTACACCCTTATGATGTTAATATGAACGTTTGGATGAAATTTGTTATATGTATGAGTTTGATTGAATGGATGAATTGTTGATGATAATTTATTGACATCTTAGCTAAATTGGTTATGTTTACTTATTTGAAATGATTAACCATTCCCTTTGTTAAATAAGACCATTTGTTAGAATTATATATGATGTATTTGGAATCCTCTTTTCAAAATCAATTATGGGAAAGAAATTCATTTTGGAAAAAATAGAAATTGATTTGGAAATTCGAAAGTTAAAATAAATAGTTGAAATCAAAATTAATATTTGAGATTTTAAAGATAATGAATTTTGAAGGTTTAAAGTTTCAAAAGTAAATAGTATATGGTTTAAAAAGTTTAAAAGAAGGCAATTTTAATATTATAATAATATAACATTAGATATTTTGAAATAAGTGAAAATTAGACATTAAATAATCAAAATGATAAATTATTGATTTAAATAGTTTATAAGACAATAAAAACTTATTTGAAAGTGTTATGACAAATATTAAAAATCAAGTCAAAATTTGGCGCGTCGCGCAACGGTAGTTCGCGATTTCACGTTGAAGAATTCAAATGAGTATAGGAAGTGGAATATAGCTCGGAAATCTTCAAAATAAGAATTTTCCGGATCCTTATAACCATAGTTTTCAGATGGAAAAGAAAAACCAAGATTTCATCTTGTAGATTTTAAAATATGTCCAAATCAAGTTTTCAAGAAATCGCGCTTTTGTAGTTAAGTGACCAAATTATAAAATTATTTAAAATGAGTATTTTTAAATGTTTAAAAAATATGAAATAAATTCGATAAATATGTTAAATTGTTTTGAAAGAGATTTGAGTTATAAATATGGATTTTCGAATGGTAGAAAAGTTGTTTTAATCGAAGAAGCTTTTAAAATACTATCCACGGCACTTTTCTGCAGCAGTTTTAATAAACTTTAGAAATATAGATTTAAACTTAACTATTCTTTCACGAATCTTTTATAAACGTCTGTAAATAAATAGTTGAGTATTTTAAAGATGATTTGGAATTTTTAATAAGAGTTTAAATGAATGGTTAAGAGGAATTGTTTATAACACTTAAACAATATAATTGAAATCATTTCCTTGAATGTAATAACAAATGAGTATGCGGAAACAACTAGTACATTTATCTCGCCTGTGAGATCTGGGAAGATAAAACAAGGTGTGTAACTAAGGTTAGGAATGGAGCAACCAGTGCCTTGAACTTACTTGACCTCTATTTTCTCTTTCTAGGCGAGGGGTGGAACAGAGCAAAGGGAAAGCCCGGATGCTCTAAAAAAGATCTCATTTAGGTTTTTGCAAAAGTAATTTTTTTTCAAAAGAGTTAATTGAACTAGATTTTTTAGTAATATATGAAATGTTCTGGAAAAACTCTGTATTAAGTTATGAGGAGGAAAATTGTACTATCCACGTAAATTAGAAAAAAAATGACTTCACAGTTATTCTGCCCATAGTATTTGTTGAATATGGGAATTAGTATTGAGTATGAATTAATACAATTTCTATGAATCCATTTAACTCGAATACTAACTAATTTGAATTTGCCAAGTTAGATAACATGGTTTCAACTTACTAAAAATGATATGATTTGGAAAATAAGAAATCATTATTAAAGATTTAAATAAACGTTTTGGAAATAGAATGTCTTAAATAATGTCCTTTTTCTACTGAATATTAAATGATTTGGGTTTACAGTAAACGTTGTCTTAAATAACATTGTTTTTGACCCAGTTAAGACATGTGTTCGAAAAAGAGAATTTTATTTGATTGGAAAGTAAATGACGTGAAGATTTCCAAAGTTAAAAGGATTTTGATTTATCGGTAAAAAATTAAAATGAAAAGAGGCTTAACAAATCCTGTATACACATATTCACATTTTTATCGATGATTGGATTTCGAAGAGACCAAGGTCGGATCTGGGTAATTCCTATCTGAAAACCTCTTTGAACCAATTTACGTTTCAAAGTAAAACATGTTGAAGATAAGATCATTGAAGATGAGGATATTCATTATGTATGGCTACTTGCCACTAGACCTCGGGGAAATTTACTATATCATATATATTGGCAGTAGTGCTCCGTTATGAAAACCTTCTAATTGCAAGGACAAATCGCTACTGATCCTAGGGAGGATTCCCAAAACAGGATGCGGTGGGATAAGCGCCTTCAGTTTGTCCTATACCTGGATAACTTGTATGGACGAATGTATGATGTTGCATTTTAAAATCAAATTAATTGATCTCTATAAATGTATCATCTGCTTAGTGGTGGAGAAGGCAACTTCTCTTAGCATAACACCCCTTCCTTAGACGTACGAATTCAGGAGCTATACGTTTGTAGAAATCAGTTGTGTGATTATGGAATGACAATGTGGCATTCAAAGAAGAAAGATGACGTGCTATGTGAAAGGTAATCGTTCCCGCAAGCCTCACGCCCGAAAATGACCAAAACAGGGTAGATGCAGCAAGGCTATGTGGTTCACAACCATTAGGGTATGATCATCCCCTTCTAGATATATTTCTACCCGCTATGACATTCATTTTTAAATAAATGTGGTATATGGTAAATGAGCGCTCAGATAGGTCGGTAACGACCGGGGTGAAGACATATTTGGTACTATCTAGAAAGAGGTAGGTCGGTCATGTGTTGGTAGAGGTGCAGATGTTTTGTAGCCTCGATACATTCCTCTAGAGATGTACTGCCGAAGGTAGTCCTTTCACTTGGTCAATTGTTTGGAAATCCATTCTCTAATAAGTGCTTTCCATTTTGTTTGTAGAACCAACTTTGTGGCTCGTATGTTGGAATTTAATCAATGTAACAATTTCGACAAAGGTTTATAAGTTTACGTGCAAATATTTTCAAAGAATGTCATTAGACATAATATCAAATGTTTTGATAAAAATGTTTTAGTTATCATAAGATAAAAACCCGTCCGTGTTTATGTGCAGCGTGGTCTTCAAAAAGAGTTTTTGTCACCAATCTCTGACCTATGACATTGTCATGTATGAATTAAGTTTCGCATGCTGGTTTGCTAGATTGATCCGGGTATTTTTATACTCGGGTCAGATTCGAGTAGTTTTAGGATTAGCCGAAGACGCTAGGAGTTTCTAGAGGAGAGCTGGAGACCTTCATCACGTATGAACGTATTATATTTCCACTGCACTTGTTTGTTGTTTTTCAGCAATGGTAAAGGCATGTATTATAACTAACCAAGCAGAGTTTAGGTTAGACTCTGATATATGTATTTTTAAAACTTTTCCACTATAAAGATTATTGTTCAATATGTTATTCCATTTGAGTGAGATTCTGTTCTGTCTATCTTTCTTTTTTACCTTTAAAGATCCATCTTTTCGTTCTATTTGGGTTGGACATGTGCAATTTAATGTTGACTCAAAGTGTACAGAAATTTGGGCTTTTACAGCATCACTACCACATGTGATTGCCTATGTACCCCTATCTAATTGGGGACCCAATTAGATACAGGATCAAACCAACGTAGTTCTCCTACACAGAAAAAATACATCAACACATGATAAAATGGAAACCACTGAATAGAAATATATTATTTTATTATTGGGGCTGCATCACTACCACTTGTGACTGCCTGCATACCCCTATCTAATTAGGTACCTAAAGACACATAATCAAGCCAACGTAGTTCTCCTACCACATATAGGACTCATGGAGCCTACGATGCATAAACACAAATGCATTTGCCAACTACATAGTATATAACCTGCAAATGTAGCTTCCAAATCTATCCACTTAGGCTTAATCCTCACATTTAGATTTCCAAATCAAATTAACTTTATTATTTTAATAATATAATCCTTTTCGAAAATAATTTCTTCAAACCAAATTCCCGGTTTAATTTCAAATCCGTTTGAAATAATAATATATATCCTTTGTATCAAATCACACTTTTCTTCAGGATTTACAAACAAATCACTTTTCAAATGGTAAAAAATACTCTGTATAATAAAGTAGTGGTATATTTTGATATATTTATTCGAAAATCCAAAATACTCTACTATAAAAGCATATCAAAACATATGAAACCAGATCATGAGGTTTCTCCCATAAAAAAGGAAATTGGGTCCCAGTCTCTCCAAAATGAATAAATAAGTATATCCCTTTACATTAAGAGTGGACTATACCTAGGGTTACAAGAACCCCCCTAAACATTTTTTAGTTATGTATTACCTGAATCATCGGTAACATAACAAACCAATTTATTTCCTGAAGTGACAAATCATTTTGCACTAATATTCAAAAATACTTTCAAAACACAATACTGTTTATTTCGTTAAAATCTTTGAAAATCCATTTGAAAATCACTGGAATTTATGTTCTTGAGATAACACTTTTAAATCCACTTTTGTTTATATAACACATTTTATAAACTATGTTATATAAATCTCTTTTATATAAAATCACTTTGCAAATATGTATTTCTAAATATTTTTGTTTGTTTACAAGAAACATTTCATAGCATATTCTTTTATGAAATCCATCTTTCAAAACAACTTCATTAAATTTAAGTTCAAAATTTAAATATTAAATTATTACAACTAATTATAATGATTCAATAAACAAAATATTATCTTTAAACACCTTATAGTCAAATTGTGAAATGAATCACAAGGTGTTAGCATACAATCGTTTTCTACCCAACCCATGCATAGATAAAAAGGGTAATTGCTCATAAATTAGACGAGCACAACCTAAGAACCAAACAAACAATAATATCATAACAAGCACAAATATACTTGTGAGTAAAATTAACTCCAAACTGTCACATTTCTCCTCCCTCAACCATAGCACACACGATCACCACCAAATTTATCCCACATGTTCGCCTTTGCCAGATAAATTCAATTAGACCCGACACCATAGCCTATATCCACCCTTAGCTCCTCCACGACTAAGACCTAGGCACAGCTACTCAAGACGAGCACATCCAACCATCATCACACATAAATTGACACATACAAAATCAATGCCCGCACTCACATGATCCCAATGGATCAAAAATCATCGAATTTTGATGCCTCTAGCTTCAAATTTAATCGATTGAACGGGTGGCGGCTACCTTTCTTTATTACAGGAAAATAAAAGAGGAAAATAAGAAGAAAGAATGAAGTGAGGAAAAGAAAGAAAGTGATGGAGGCTATTGATTAGGAAGCTTATGGTGTATGCTAGGAATAAGTTTAAATATAATATTATATGGATAAGTATAAAGGTTTAAATATAATATTATATAGATATGTATAAGGATAGAAAGATTCCACTTTTCTTTTACTAAAATAAAACTTTTTAATTTTCAAAAATTATAAAATAATTGTATTATTTCTAAAATAAATTTCAAAATTCTTTGAGTGGTGGAATATTTATAGGGAAGGAGGAGTTTACTTAGGGTTTAAGAATAATAATAAGTTAACATAAAATGATTATGTTTAGGATTGACTTGAATGAGAATCATTATGCTATTTTGTTTTATATTATTGTTTTATTAGGCAATTAATTATGCTTTCGGTTTTATTAAGCATGTAATTATGCTACTCTATTTTATTAGACATGTAATTATGCTATTTTGTTTTATTAGGCGAGTTCACTGTTTTTTTATTAGGTACGTTATTATACTATTTTTATTTATATTTTAATTCTCTTAAGTTAATCGTCGAACGTTTCAAGCTCGCACGACCACCCGGCATGTCCAATTTCCATGAAATTCATCGGCATTTACCACCTCATTATTTTGGTTCCGATGGAACTAGTTTCGTCGAAATTCGAGACAGGGCTTCGGGATGATAATTTCATGCTTTCAGAGATAGTTTTGGCGACTTGATCGCCCATTCCAAATATACCGATCCTTATAATCATTTTGATTCGCAGCATCGATTTGGACTCAATGGACGTGGTCTCGATTCCTAATTTGATCGTATGCAAAAAGTCATATTTTTGGAACTTCAATTCAATAATGATTCAATATTTAAATTAATTATTTAAATATCATATCATTAAAAATACGGGTCGTACATTCTTTCCCCTTAAAAGGATTTCATTCTCAAAATTCCATGGAGTGAAAAATATAACAAAAGCCAAACAACTAACAAAAGTTAAGCATACAAAAAATGAAATCACCCATAATCCTGGTTGAAGGTACAATGCCTTATCATATCCATTTTTATTTATCAAATTAAGATGATTTCATTAAAAATTCCTATGTTAATTTACTAACCTTAGGTGAAAATTTACTTAGTCACCAAACCTAAGCTCTGATACCAAATGTGACACCCCGAATTTTCCGACTAGTCAAAATTATCGAGAACCCATCCTTTCTAAAACTACCAATTTAATGTATAGTATACAATTTTAATAGTACAACTTATCAGAGTAATCATTTATTCTACAAGGTGTGCTTTAATATATACCAAACTCAAGATTATATTAATATACCACTACACCACTCTAATGTGAGAGACAATAATAACCAATCATGCATACCTAATAAAAACGTCAATGCAAAATAAAATGGTAAGCAGAAAAAATACATCAATACATGATAAAATGGCAACCACTGAATAGAAAAAAATTATTTTATTATTGGAGCTGCATCACTACCACTTATGACTGCCTGCATACCTCTATCTAATTAGGTACCTAATTAGATACATAATCAAGCCAACGTAGTTCTCCTACCACATATAGGACTCATGGAGCCTACGATGCATAAACATAAATGCAATTCCCAACTACATAGTATATAACCTGCAAATGTAGCTTCCAAATCTACCCACTAAGGCTTAATCCTCACATTTAGATTTCCAAATCAAATTAACTTTATCATTTTAAAAATATAATCCTTTTCGAAAACAATTTCTTCAAACCAAATTTCTGGTTTCATTTCAAATCCTTTTGAAATAATAATATATATCCTTTGTATAAAATCACACTTTTCTTCAGGATTACAAACAAATCACTTTTCAAATGGTAATAAATACTCTGTATAATAAAGCAGTTGTGTATTCTGGAATATTTATTTGGAAATCCAAAATACTCTAGTATAAAAGCATATCAAAACATATGAATCTAGATCAGGGAGTTTCTCCTATAAACAAGGCAATTGGGTCCCAGCCTCTCCAAAATGAATAAATAAGTATATCGCTCTATAGTAAGAGTGGACTATACAAGGGTTACATGAACCTTCCTTCCTACTTTTTAGTTATGGGTCACCCGAATCAGCGGTAACATAAAAAATTATGTTGTTTTTCGAAGTGACAAATCATTTTGCACTAATATTCACAAATACTTTCAAATTGTTTATTTCGTCAAAATCTTTGGAAATCCATCTTAAAATCACTAGAGTTTATGTTCTGGAGATAACACTTTTAAATCCACTTTTGTTTATAAATCACATTTCATAAACCATGTTGTATAAATCTCATTTATATAAAATCACTTCACAAATATTTATTTCCAAATATTTCTATTTCTTTAAAGGAAACATTTCATAACATATTCTTTTATGAAATCCACCTTTCAAAACAACTTCATTAAATTTAAGTTCAAAATTTAAATATTAAATTACTACAACTAATTATAATAATTTAATAAACCAACATTATCACTAAACATCTTATAGTCAAATTGTTAAATGAATCACAAGATGTTAGCTTACAATTGTTTTCCACCCAACCCATGCATAGATAAAAAGGGTAATTGCTGATAAATTGGACAAGCACAACCAAAGAACCAAACAAACAATAATAACATAACAAGCACAAATATACCGATGAGTAAACTTAACTCCAAACTGTCACATTTCTTCTCCCTCAACCATAACACACACTATCACCAATAAATTTCTCCCACACGTTTGCCTTTGCCAGAGAAACTTAATGGACCTGACGCCATAGCCTATCTCCACCCTTAGCTCCTCCATGACCAAGACCTAGGTACGGCAGCTCAAGGCAAGGACATCCAACCATCACCATACATAAATTGATTCATATAGAATCGATGCCCTCACTCACATGATCCCAGCGAATCTAAAATCATCGAATTTCGACGCCTCTAGCTTCAGATATACTATATTGAAGGGGTGGTGACTACTTCTCTTTGTTACAGAAAAATAAAAGAGGAAAACAAGAAGAAAGAATGAAGTGAGGAAAATAAAGAAAGTGAGAGGGGCTATTTATAAGATTAAGAAGCTTACGGTGTAAGCTAGGAATAAGTTTAAATATAATATTATACGGATAAGTATAAAGGTTTAAATATAATATTATATGGATAAGTATAAGGATAGAAAGATTCCACTTTTCTTTGATTAAAGTAATACTTTTCAATTTTTAACCATTATAAAATAATTGTTCTAAAATAAATTTCATAATTCTTCCGTGTGTTGGAATATTTATAAGGAAGGAGGAGTTTACTTAGGGTTTAAGAATAGTAATAAGTTAAAATAAAATGATTATATTTTGGATAGACTTGATTGAGAATCATTATGCTAGTTTGTTTTATATTATTATTTTATTAGGCAAGTAATTTTGCTATTCTGTTTTATTCGTCCTGTAATTATGCTATTCTGTTTTATTAAGCAGTTTATTATACTATTTTGGTTTATTATGCGAGTAATTATACTATTTTATTTTACTAGGCATATTATTACATCATTTTTATTTTTATTTAGTTTCTCTTAAGGCAATTGTCAAACATTTCAAGCTTGCACGACCACCCAACACATCCGATTGCCATATAATTCGTTAGTACATACCACCTCAGTATTTCAATTTCGACGGTAGTAGTTTCATCGAAATCCGAGACAGGGCTCCGGGATGATATTTCATGTTTTCAGAGATCGTTTTGGCCACTGGATCGTCCGATTCCAAATATAGAGATCCTTATAGTCATTTTGATTCGCAACATCGATCTGGACTCAATGGATGTAGTCTCAAGTCCTAATTCAATCGTATGAAAAAGTCATATTTTTGGACATTCAATTAATTATGATTTAACATTTAAATTAATTATTTAAATATCCTATCGTTAAAAATATGGCTCGTTACTACCTGTGTCCAACACTAATTTTTATGTACTAATGGGCCTATTAAAGGAGTCAGAGGATACGAGGGTGGCCTCGGCCGATCGACGATCGACATTCCGATCGATGAGGAGGATCTGACAAAGGTTCTCAAGATTGGGTCTTAGCTCAGCTAAAGTTGAGAAAGGAGTTGATATGGTATGTTTGAGCAAACACAGATATTTTTGCTTAGCTGCATTCGATATGTGTGGAATTTCTTTAAAGATGGTATGCCATACATTGAATGTAAACCCAAGATACCCTCCTATGAAGCAAAAGAGGAGCAATATGGAACCGAGTGATCCGCTACATTGAAAGAAGTGGATATGTTGAAGGCAAAAGGCTTCATCCACGATGCACTATACCTGTAATGGGTATCAAATCCCATGTTCATTTAAAAGGGGATTAGGAAGTGGTGGACATGCATTAATAATTCCGACTTAAATAAAGCATGCCCACAAAACTACTTCCCCTTATCATAGATTGACCAACTTGTAGTTGGAATAGCCAAACATGAACTGCTATCCTTTATGGATGCATACCGTGGCTACAATTAGATAGCGATGATCATCACGGATTAAGAGAATATGAGCTTCATTGTAGATTTTGGGCTATATTATTATCAAATTACGTCATTCGGTCTAAAGAATACTAGAGCTATTTACCAATGGCAGTTTAAAGATCGAATCAGACGAACTAGGTCTATGTAGATAATATACTTATGAAGTCACCATAGTCGATCAATCACATGGGCGATCTCTATGAAACGTTTAGGTGATCTCTTTGAAATGTTTAATGTACTTCAGAAGTATAAAATGAAGCTTAATCCACCGAAGTGTTCTTTCAAAGTTGCATTGGGAAAGTTTTTGGGTTTTATTGTAACTTCAAGTGGCATGGAAGCTGAACTAGAATAGAATAAAGAATTAAGATAGGTTACTTCCCCGAAGACGTGGAGGGAGATGTAGAGCTTGAATGCGAATGTTGTAGCACTGAGTAGGTTCATCTCAAAGGTGATCGATAAGTGCATACCATTCTTCAATGTCCTCAAAAATGAGAAGGGAAAGTTTGATTGGACGAAAGGATATCATGATGCCTTCTATAATTTATTAGAACATATGGCGATATCGCCAGTGTTATCAAAGCCTTTGGAAAGAGAAGCTTTGTTCATTTACTTAGTAGTCTTTGCTCATGCACTTCTCAGCCTTGGTGCATGAGGACCAAAATGAAAGACCAGTATATTATAATCGCTAACGGATTAATAGAGTAGAAAATAATTATCTGATGCTGGAAAAGCTAGCGTATTGTTTGTTGATAGCTGTAAGGAAGTTGAGGTTATATTTCCAGGCTCATCCGACTAAGGTGCCGACCGATCATCCATTGAGACAAGTAGTGCATCGACCCAAGACTTCTAAAAGATTAATAAAATGGAATATCAAGCTGAGCCATTATGATATATCTTAGAATCATAGAAAAGAAAATCGAGGACATACATTATGGATTTCATTGCCGAATTCACCATTTGGGATGACGTAGTGGAAGAAGAGTAGGTTCAACTTTCTCAATCAAAATTGTATGTGGAAAAAGCCTCCAATAAGCATAATTATAGGGCAGTAGTTGTTCTAGTGACCCCAAAGGAACGGAGGATCTATTACGCCTTAAAGTTAGAGTTCCCAGCTAAAAATAATGAAGCTAAATATGAAATAGTGATTGCAGGGCTTAAGATAACAAAGGGATTGAGAGTCAAGACTTTGCATATACTCAGTGACTCTAGGTTAGTCATCTGCCAAGTAAAGAAGGAATTTTAGGTTAAGGGAGCAAGACTTGCCCCTTACCTGAAGAAAGTGTTGGAATTACTGAATGATATCGAACATTACACAAAAATGCACATCCCTAAGGAAGAAAATATAAATGCTGATTCACTAGCCAAGCTGGCTAGTTCTAGTGATCTATTGCTTTTGGGTATCCTTCTAGTTAAGACTTTGATGACTCCAAGCATAGATGAAATAGAATTGGTTCGATCTTGGATGTCGAGGAAGAGTAGTCGTGGATGACTCTGATTAAAGAATATTTGCTAAAAGGGACTATCCTAACTGAAGAAATAAACGATGGAAACCCTTACGTAAAGTACCTCGATTTATTATGTAAGAAAGAGTGTTGTATAGAAGAAGATTTTCGGTACCCTTTCTGAGGTGTGTCACCAAAGACAAAGCTAAGAAAATTCTTACTGATGTGCATGAAGGTATTTGTGGTGACCACACTGGAAGCATACCTTAGCACGGACGGTTCTTTTCTACGGATACTTCTAACCAATGTTCAGCCAGGATGTAGCCAACTATTCTAGAAGATGTGATAAGTGCTAAAGATTCACAAAGATACTAAGATCCCTATCCACTGAGCTAAAGCAAATGGTTAGCCATGGCCATTTGCGGTGAAGGGAATGAAATTATCGGTGTGCTATCGATGTCGATAGGCAGATCGAAATATGCTATACCGACTGTGGATTACTACACAAAATTGGCTAAAGAAAAACCACTAACAACAATCACTTCGAAGAAGGTGATAAACTTTGTAGTAAAGAGCATTCTGTGTAGATACAAAGTTCCACAAAAGATAATCACTCATAACGAAAATCAAGAGTGGAGATTTCAATGAATTATGTGCTTAGTATAGAATTAAGAAGTGCTTCTCGGTAGTTGCACACCCCAAGAGAATAGATAGGTGGAGGCAGTGAACAAGATCATCAAATCCATCATTGAGAAGAGATTGAAAATAGCCAAGGGAAACTAGTTTAACGAGATACCACTTGCATTGTAGGCTTATAGGATAACCCATAAGTCTGTGACTGGCGTACTCTATTCGCCTTGGCCTATAGAGCTGAGGCCATGATACCAATTGAATCCATAAACCCTTCTCGCCATAGATTGCATTATGATCCTAAAATGAACAATGAACTCTTGCTTGAGTCCCTTGACTTGGTCGAAGAGAAATGAGAAGAGGCTAATCCGAGGGAAGTTGTTCACCAGACAAGAGTAGCAAAACAATGCAATGCTATGGTTAGAAATCATGCCTTTAGGCAACCTTGTTTTGAAATGGACCTTTCCAAGTACAGGGTCACTTGGTACAGATTGGGAATTTCCTTATGTAAATGAACAGAAGCTTGGAGATGGAACTTTCAAGCTATGGGATGTTGACGAGATCCTAGTTCCATGGGCATGGAATAACAAACATTTACAATACTATTTCATTTAGATTTATTTTTTTGCAAATAATACGTCCATTCAATTGAAAATTAGTGTAATTAGGCATAGTCTGCCATTCTTTCATTCGTAAACAAAGTTGACTTTTAGAATCACTGGAACCGTATTCTTAAAGTCTGACTTTGTGCTGCATGATCAACGGAAAAAATTAGATATTCTGTATCTTGGAAAACCGGATGTTTAGGTTCATGGAGATATATACCAATGAACTCCTTCGATCCATGATCGAGTCATTGGAGTTAATCGTACTGGGGTCGATCCGACACACTCTTAAACGTTCAATATTTGATGTAACGACCAAGAATTTCACCGCTTTGGTTTGGGAATATGTAATTAATTTTAAATACTCAAATAGTGGATTTTATAACTCAAATAGATCTATTTTTAGTAATAACTAATGATGGTAAAGTTGTTTTAAAATTTGGTTTGCATAAATAAATAGTTTGTTAAAAAATCAAAAATGTGACCGAAGATTGTTTTCGAATTTTCGACTTTTCATCGACCAAAAGTTGTTAGACTGTGTTGTGTACACTAGAGTATATATGTACACATATATATAAATAATGTATACTTTTGTTAATGAAGTGGTTAGGTTAAATATGTACTTAAGTTGGTAAAGTAGGTTTTGACTTTTCTTTAACAATTTAAAAAGAAAGGCTGCTTAAGAAATAAGGCATAAGTACATGTCAAAAGAGATGAAGTGATGGAAGAGTGTCGAAGGGGGGAGGTGATGCTTGCATGTGGAATGGAGAAGGGAAAAGGGTGACATGTCTTTATTTAAGTGGTGGGTAAGGGATATTTTGTCTAAGGGGGCATTTTGGTAATTTTCTATTTGCGTTTTTTTATAAAAACAACTCTACTCTTTCCATTTTCCCTTCACTTCATTTCATTCTTTTTCTCATTTATTTCTTCTTCTTTTCCAAGCTTTTCTCTTCTTCATCCATGGCTTCCATAGAGATTTTAAATTAATAATCACTTCTTTTCCACTTTTAATCCTTAAACTAGTTCTTAAAATCACTTCCCATCCTCTCTACATCACTTACCTTTAAAAAAACCCAAAACCCTCCATTTCAAGTCATGGCTGAAAATAGATGACCTCATCTAGTTTTTAAAAGTTCAGAATTTATAAAAGGAGGCTAGGTCCATGTGTGATTTGATAGTTCATAGAAGCTTGGGTTAAGTTTATGTTGCTTTAAGGTGAGAAAAGCTTACTTTAAAACCAAATTTTAAACTTCATTGTTTGTGATAATAATCTTGGTTGTTTACTTATGTTTTGTAAGTGCATGTAATGATAATTGGTTGGATTGATTCTTGTTTGAAAAACGGATGACGAATATGATGTTTGCAAGGGATTTGAAATAAAGTCGAAGTGTTCGTAACGAATAGGTCGCTACGACACTTCGAAGTGCAGAAGTAATAAATTGACAATTTTTCCATGCGTTGAGAATATTAATTATCTTTGTATATATATTTGTTATGGTTTTAAATGATTGAATGTTGCTTGGTAAAGTTAACACACTTGAATAAGTTGAAATTGAACTGAAAATGAAACTGTTCATGTAGCGATAGTCGCTATAAATTCACTTTTAAATCCATAGTTTTAAATGTGATTTCCTTTTGGATATTTGTAAAATATTTCCAAGGAAGTTTGATAAATAGTATGTAAGTATATTTAAAGGGATTTTGACGTGGTTTGAAAGTGATTTGGTTTATAGAAAACTAAGTTTGAAAGTTGTGGTCCATATAGCGATAGCCGCTATGAATACAGTTCGAAGATATTTAATTTTCGTTAAGTGTGTAGAGGTTATTTACCTTAAACATGCTATAAATTTTTTTAAATGTGTTTATAAGAATATTTATAAGTTTTTGAGAGGAATTGAAGTTTTAATATACTTTTAATTATTATTTTATATAATAAAGTTGATTAATCTTTTAATTATTGATGTTTAAAGTTAATTAATCATTTTAATAATGATGTTTAGAGTTAATTAATAATTTTAATAATGATGTTTAGAGTTATTTAATATTTTAATTAATGATGTTTAAAGTTAATTAGTCATTTTAATAATGATTTTTAAAGTTAATTAATCTTCTAATAAATGATGTTTAAAGTTGATCAATCTTTTAATGAATGATGTTTAAAGTTAATTAATCATCAAATTAATTTGTTTAAAGTTAATTAATCTTTTAATTAATGATGTTTAAAGTTAATTAATCATTTTAATAAAGGTATTTAAAGTTGATTAATCAATTTATTAAAGGTGTTTAAGTAATTAATTAATTTAATAAGGTATTTTATTATAATTAATTATTTTATAAAAGGTGTATAAATTGTATAAAAAATTAGTTGCTTTATAAAAGGTGTATAAATAATTAATAGTTTTATAAAAGGTGCATAAATAATTAATTCTTTTGTAAAAGGTGTATGAATAATTAATTATCTTATAAAGCGTGTTTACAAATAATAAATTTTCTTATAAAAGGAATTAATTATAAAGGAAAGATTCGTAAAAAGAAGTTTATTTAATAATAAGGATTTATTTAAGGAGTTTATAAATTGGAAAGAGATGTTGGAAGAGCGGAAAGATGTTTGGTTTTTAAAACTTTGTTTTATTGAATAGCATACGAGATTTATGAAACCATATACTTGATATTAAACTTCGATGTAAGGAAACTTCTACCTATCCTAAAAGGTAAGAATGTTATCGAGTCAAAGTTGAGATGTAATAATACCCCAACTTGAATAGCTTCATAGTTATCCAAAGTATAGTTTTAGTTTGAAATCAAAGATTAATGTTCGGTATATAAAGTATTATTCCATATATCAATTGGATGACTTATGAAAATCAAGTTTATGAAATTAATAATAATTCTTCTTAATTATGGTGGTATGGGAGCATTCTTTCCATATTAATATCGAAGGATAAGTGGTTTGAGTTATAGTAAACATTGTTTTGAATGACATTTGTTTTTGATCCATTTAATATGATTTTGAAATAAGTAATCTTTCTTAATGTTTTGTGAATATACTTATACCATTATATAATATATGGAAAAGTTTTCCAAGCATTGAAAGTGAAACGATTTATGAATATACTTATACATGTGAGATAAGTATATGAATGTTTTGCCAATAATTGGACAGTGATGAATTAATATAAGGTTAGTTGAAAGGGCTAGTGGTTGCTTTATGTTTAAACATGTTTGGTTCTCATATGAAAGTAAATCTATGCTTGATTGTTTGTTTATTTGATATTTAAATAACCGATTTGACCAAATATAACTCTGGAAATTTCTAGAAGAAACACGTGAATTATATGGTACAATTATCTTCAATGATGCTATACTGTACATATAACCTCGTTATGTTCTTCTAAGAGAAATGATAAGGAAATCTATTTGCTTGAACGGTTAGAAGGTGATCTCCGCTCTTATGTATTGTCTTATTATTTCCATAAGAATCAGAGTTGAGTTTAACGGAATCTATCGATCAGTTTTGGAGAGCCTGGTAAGCGAGGGAGTGTACTTATACAAGATGACTCAAAACCATAACCACTCCAAAAACCATATGCATTTTCTACACTTTGGAAGAGGTTCAGGATTGGTTCGAGATGAGGGAGATCGAAGACAGAGTTCTTTGAAGTGCAAATGCTACTTGCTATTAATCATGAAGATGTAGTAGAATTAGTGCCTTCAGTTTGTTAATATCCTGAACAACTTGTATGGATGAATGCTGGCACTGAATTATTTCTTGGAAGGTAGTGTTAGCATTCCAAGTGGGAATTTCTAGGAGGAAAAGGTAAAAGCATGGCCTCAAAAGCCTTACAACTTGGAATGGTTAAAATCAGGAGATGCTTGAAAGCTTTGTGGTTCGCTACCATTAAGAGCATCATTCCTCAATCTAGAATCAAGATTTACAGATTTGGATGCGTGTGTGGTGATCGATGGGCAATGTTTGCAGCCTCAATGTAATCTAATATGTCATGTTCGAGGGACAGCTGGTTCTGTGTTTGTGGGGGTTCCATGTGTGGCCCTCGATATATTTTTCTAGAGGTGTACTGTGGTAGTTGGTACCCTGTTGCCTTGTCATTGTTGGAATCCAATTTGCAATACGTGCCTTACTGTTTTAGTTGTAGCGCCTAGTACTATTGAATGTAATTATAGGTAACCATTCCAGATATGTTATATATCTATTTTACACCCCTAGAAAGTTATTATAATATAATTGAATTTTCTATAAAAATGGTTTGGTTATCGTAAGGTAAAAACCCATCCGTTTTTTATGCGAGACGGTCTTATGAGATACCTTTATTTTTAAAAGGTATTTATAACATTAAGTAATCCAAATACTTTAAGTTTTCTTACGCTGGTTTACCAGTTTGATCTGGGTGTTGTTGTGTTATAATACTCAGGTCATACTCGAGTAGATTTTCAAACTTAGCTGGATGCTTTGGAGCTTCAAGAGATGAGCCGGACGCCTCCAAGACGTACTACCATATCTTATCTTCCACTATTTGTTCTTGTTTGTATTTATCAGCAATTGTAAAGATAGCTGCTATAAATGTCCAAGCTGATGATAGGTTAGTACTCTGATGTAGTATGTATATTAAAAAATTTCTTTTGTAAAGATTATGGGTATATTATATATTACACGTCACGTTGTGAGATTTTGTTTAATCTTTTCTTTCACCCCAATAATCTATCTTTCCAGCACTTGGATGTTCGATACATGAGTACCGTAAATATATTAGTATCGACTTCTGAGGGTTGAAAAGGCATATCATTACACGTGTTATTAGAGCTTAGGCTGAGCGAACACCTAGGCCTTGGTGGGACAAAATCATTATAGATAGGGTTAGTAATGCCCTAAAGTGAGCAACCCATTAGAGATAGGGTTAGTAGCGCCCTATAATAAGATGGGTGTATTATATATAAGAGCGCGTATTTCTTAGTGATATAAAAATGTTTTATGTTCTGTCAATTTATCAATTGGGTGGCTTATGAATTCTGGTCGAGACGTGGGATGCCACGGTGTCGATAGAAGTTTATAAATACTTAAACAAGGCAAACCGACATGGTATTGTTTTAAAATTGTTAAATGAAATAATTATACCTAGGATTATATTTTATATGAAAGGAATAATTTTCAAAATTAATATAGTTATTTTTTTTGTGATTGTTGTTAGGGAATGACAATATTTATTTTTTATCATTTGTAAACGATACCTTTCCCAATATAAATCCTGTCTGAAAGTGTATTCTAAGGATATCTTACTATATTCAGGTAGTAAGGAATGAGTACGCTAGGAGGACATGGATGGGAAAGGAATCGAATAGAACAACCACTAAGGATAGCACACCAAGAAGTTTTTGAAGTTTAGAGCAAGCCAATAGCCCCACCAAGAAGCAGTAGCATCAGCATCAGCAAGCCCAAAAAGAGGAAATTTCTACCGCCATGGAAGAAGCGTAGGGAGGAGAAGATTATTTGTTACAAGTGACATAAGAAGGATTACCTTATTAAATTTTGTACGGAAGGAGTAGAGGGACTGGTTGTTGTTCCATAGTTCAAATAAAATATTGCTTCATCTGCCAAGAGCTAGGAAAACTCTAGAAGTGTTGCTCACTGATGGAGAGGGTACAACAGGCTGGGGGATTTACTAAAAGGAAGAAATCATTCCCTTCGAAAGGTATAATATGGGGAAAGTTTACATTGGAAGATGTGGAGAACCTTAGGTTTGGATAGGTGTTTTAGTTGGAACCCTTAATATGTATTGTGTTTTTAGAAGTTATGTCTAGTATGTACCCTTGGATATATATTTTGAGGAAATTATGCATTTATGTTTGGCTTCTCTGTAAATTCTTTCTTTTAACTTAGAGAATAGTTAGTAAGGGTTCATAATGACTGTTTGAACTAAAAATGGCACAATCACCCAAACGACTAAGTAGTAGAGATTAAATGAAGAAAATAAATGAAAACTGAGTAATAACAAGCACACACAAATTTATAGTGGTTCGGCAATCTTGCCTACGTCCACTAAAATGTGCTTATTGCTTTTGCACTAGTTTTTGTGATTATAAGTAGAAGGGATTGGCAGGGATCCCAGAGTACAATGTAGTTAGAGTGTAATAGAAGCGTAAATAAATCCTTAGAATAAAACATTGCCCATGTATTTATAGGGGTAAACGACCAAATATCTCATTGATATTTTGCCTACAGAACCTCGTTGCCAAGACCGAGTCACCCAAAAAATATCAACTTCATACCCCTAGGGTTGGGGATCGATACCGACCCTTATAGGGGGATCGATACATATCCCTATATATAGGCAAGGACACTTAGAAACTTTTTGTACTGGTTCCAAGGTTGACTCCATGATTCAAAGGTTGATTTACAAAGTTACTTAGTTGTTTTCTATGTCCAAATAGGATCTATGGAAGAATGGAGTTGCTGACTTTAGTACTCATGGAGATCGACAGAGAATTGCGTAGAATCATAGGAAGGGAACTTGAAACAGGCTCTTGGCATCATCAATAGTGAGTGGAAGGAATGTGGGTCACTTTGGATGAAGATTTGGGGATTTGTACTGGTCACCTAGGGAATGGATTGGTACCGATCCCACACTTAGTGGTATTTAGCACTTGAGTTATTCTTGCCCTAGGTGAGGGATCGGTGATGATCCCTTACCTAGTGATTTTATTCCTAGGTGCAGGATCGATGATGATCCATCACCTAATGATTTTTTGACTTTGGAATTTCTTGGGATGGTTTGCCTCCAATTTGTGGTCTTGTTTGTACTTGGTATCTGGACCCTAGGATCATCTCTTTGAGCTGCTTGCCTTGATAATCATCGAGTCTAACTTGTCCAGTCAGCGTGAATATAGCCGAGTCAAAAGGCTGGATAACACTTACCCTTCAAAGTACGTCTTGTTTCAAACATGATGTGCTTTGAATCGATACAGGTTAGGAACATCGAAAAGGATTTCACTATATGCCTCGAATGGTTGTTACCCTTCCATTAAGTTACTTTTTGGGAAAAGTCGTATCTCTAATCGTTCGTTGTGATGCTTTGTCAATATCTGACATTGTAAAATCGAAATGTATTCTCTCGTTAATTGTCTATGCTCGATTCCATTGAGCTAGTTGATTGAACGAATAGGCCACAGTTATCTAAACTGGTTTCTAATCTGAAAGTAACAAGTAAGAATTCAATTTCTGTCGATACAGGAAATTGCACGTTGGGTATGCATACATGCTTGTATGTCTATGCACATGCTTCTGTCATTAGCTCCCAAGCATGTTCATATGCCTATAGGTCGTTGCCAAGTTCCATGGAATTGTTATCATAAGTTGTTTTGTTTTTTCTCTTTATAAGCAGGACTCGGTACCAACCGCTATAGGGGATCGTGGTATTGGCCAATTCGGGGATGCTCATGAAGAAGTTTTAGGTGGCCATGTACAACCAGAAGTAGGTCACGCCTGCCCTGTCGTTCCCCCGTCCCAGTCAGGAGGTCGAGGAAGCTTAAGATGATGTTGAGGAAGTTGAAATAGTAGATGGTGGCAATGAGGCTGTCATAACGACGTGGATTCAAGTCATGAGAAAATGATCGAGCGATTCCAATTGTTCCATCCTAAAGCATCCTTTTAGTTGTAGCCTTGTGTTGTACCAAATATTAGGCGCAAGCCACAGTGTTAAGCTGATTTATTCAGCTTTTAGGTGATTGTACCGCTACCCCTAATCTTGGGTTAGCAGAGTTAGTGCATGGATGGTCGAACCTCATCTTTATGAAGTTATACTCTTCCCTTCAGGTCTTAGGTCTGAGTGAGCGAGCAGTCGGGTCACGTCCATCCTCAATTTCTACTCCCCTTGACAGATCGAAGGTAGGAGTTAGTCGATGGATGGTCAGGTCATATCTACCTCGGGTTGGACGGTAAAGTCACGTCCTAGGTAGTTTTATACTCCTCCTTCTGAATCATGGGACATAGTTAGTTGATGAACGATCGGGTCACATCCAACTCGTATTGGACGGTCATGTCACGTCCTTTTTTGATGTATACACACCCGTCATGTCTAGGATAAGAGTTAGGTTACAGATGGTCGAGTCACATCTGTTTTGAGTTCATTGATGGACGATCAGATCACATCCTTTTGTGATTTATACTCCCCCTATCGAGTCAAGGGTAAGAGTTATTGCATGGACGGCCATGTCATGTCCACTTTAAATTGGATTTTGAGCCTACTGAGCTCCATGCAAGGCATAAATGCTCTGGAAAACTCCAGGAACAAGCTTAAGAGTAGATGGTAGAGTCACACCCAATTTCAAACATTCTTGCCCCGAGTTAAGAGCAAGAGTTGGCTGATGAGCGGTCGAATCATGCTCGCCTTGGTAGAGCTCTACAGATCTAATCGTGGGCCATAGAGATTTGGTTAGCACCTAATTCTAGGAACCTGCATATTTCGTTGTTCACATTCAATTTCATTCAAGTCGGTCATGTTTCGTGACTCATAGCATGCAAAGATAAGGTTGTGTGATAGGAAAGCAACTTTATTGAAAATGAAAAATAACAAAGTCCGTCTTATTAGATAGTACTAAGGAAATAAGCATAAGATTTATTCTTGGATGAAATGATATCATTATGCTCGCCACTCCATCTTTCTCCAGACATTCTTAGATGGAAGATGACCGTCAATAGTCTAGTTTATAATCAATCTCCTTCCAGGCTGCCTAAGTTCGTTAGCACTAGGAGCGGTCCATCCTCGTTGCGGGTCGAATGGCCCCTACCCACCATCCTGCAGGTCTTTTACAAACTGTTGTTGCTTTTTCTTTCGGATCAGCTCTTCGATCATATCATGGAGGTGTGTGCACTTATTCGTATCATGACCATTTGTCTCGTGAAATCTACAGAAATTTACAGACTTCCTCTAGTTCTGAGTTGACTCTCTCGGGGCTAGTTTTCTGTGCTGCTTTGAATCGAAAGTAGCCAAGTAAATATTTTCAACCGGGTCATTTAGTGGGGTGTATGTGTCAAATCTCGGGATTCTCGATCATCTCCTAGGATCCGGGTTCTAGTCTGGGTCCCCACTACGGCCCTTGTTCAGACTCCCATTCTTATTTTTCACATTTACATCAATGTTCTCGGAACTCACTTCAGACTGTTTCATAGCAATGTTGCTTTGCAATGCTTTGGCCTAATGGCCTGTATCATTCCTTCTTCTAGTTAGATTAGTCTCCCACTTGTGCAAGTATTGGGCTGCCTTATTGTAAAAATGATCTAGACTAGTAGGAGGCTTTCTTGATAACCATCCACCAAAGTCTATATCAGGGTGGATTCCCCTGATCGGAGCCATCAAGATTATGTTCTCCTGAGGGTTGGTCACCTCAGTCATAGCGGTATTGAATCTCTACAAAAAGTCCTTGAGCGATTCCCCTGGTCCATGGAATAAGTTAGACAACGATAAGACATCCTTGGGGCGAGTCACGTGCATTCTGAATTGCTCGATAAATTTCCTCACTTGCTAATCAAATGATGAGATGGACAATGGTGGTAGTTGAGTAAACTATATGGTCACTACTCCTTCTAGGAAAATAGGAAAGCATCTAAGCTTGACGGTATCCGTGGCCCTGGAAGAATCCATATTCCACTCATACTCCATAAGGTGCTATTGGTGGTCAGTCTTCCCTAAATATCCCGGCATGGTTGGTGTATTGAATCTCCATGGATACTTTTCACGTAGAATGACATTAGTAAAAGGGTTTCGACTCGAGGAGGTACCCTAGTCATCAATAGTTTGTCCTTGACTTTCTCTCACAAGTTGTCTCACCATCTCGGCCAAGTTCAGCTCTTGGGAACCTACTGGGTTATGGTAGTCGTAATATATTCCTTGTGATTGGCCTAGTAAACGATCTCGATTCATGCCTCGTCGCCCAAGTTTTCCTAACTCTGGAAGAACCGTTTGCCCAACAGCTCCACGTTCATTCCTTGGGAGCAATTCAGCAGCAAATTCTTGACCTCTACCTCCCTGGTCAGTCACGGTGCGCCCATGCTGCACGCCAACACCAGCTCTAAGTTCCGACCCACGGTGAGTGGGTTCGGTACTGACCCCTCTGGTGGGATCGATACCGACTCCTATGCCTTAGTGAGGGTCGGTCGCATATTCCAGCCTAGAGGTACCTACTTTATATGCCTCCGTCCTTGTCCTTCTGCTCCTTCGAAAATGGTCAGATGATGAGGAACAACCAGATTTTGAGTATGGAGGAGTTGGCCCTCTCTTAGTCTTCCTACGGTGAGTGGTTAGCTGGGTCATCATGTTTCTGTTCTTTTGGATTTGCCAGTTCAACTCTGCATGGATATCCTGTAGCTCTTTCATCATACACTAAAAATCAATTCTAGTAATAACATCTGTAGGATTCTGGACACTAACAGCTTCTTGATGCGCATCTTCATTCAGGATGTGAAGGTTAGCATTCTCTATTTCATTAGTAGCTCTTGAGGAGGCAACAGCTTTGTCTTTCTTGGAGGTCATTGAAGATAACTTTATGTAGACTCTATGCAAATCTGAATAGCACGGCAAGTAGTTAAGAGGGAATTGGATCTCTTCCTTGGATTATAGGCAATCTAATAGTAGACAAGGATTCAAATAACCCGAGAATCGAGTTCTCAATGAAAGCATAAAATATTTGAACCAAAAATGGCACAAACACCCAAAAGAGTAAGTTGTAGAGATTAAATGAAGAAAATAAATTAAAACCGAGTAATAACAAGCACACACAAATTTATATTGGTTCGGCAATCTTGGGCTACATACACCTGAATGATTTCATTTCTTTTGCACTAGTTTTTATGATTACAAGTATGAGGGATCATAAGAGATCCAAAGTACAATGGAGTAAGAGTGTAATTGCAACATAAAGAGACCCTTAGAATGAAGCATTGCCCATGTATTTATATGGGTAAATGACTAAATATCTTGCTGATATTTCGCCAACAGAACTTCGCCACTAAGGCCGAGTCTCCAAAAAATCTCAACTTCATATCCCCTAGGGATGGGAATCGATATCAACCACTATAAGGGGGATTGGTACTGATCCTTATATATAGCAAAGGACACTTAGCAACTTTTTGTACCGGTTTGTCTTCTCGTTAACTTCATGATTACAAGGATGATTTACATAGTTTCTTAGGTTTTTTTAGTCCAGATATGATCTATGGAAGAATGGAGTTACTGACTCTAGCACTCATGGAGAACGATAGAGAATTGCATAGAATCGCAGAAAGGAAACTTGAAACAGGCTCTTAGCATCATCAGTAGTGAGTAGAAGGAGTAGGGTCACTTTGGATGAAGATTTTGGGATCTATGCCGGTCACTAAGGAAAGGGATCGATACCGATCCCACACTTAGTGGGATTCAACACTTGAGTTAGTCTTGCCCTAGGAGTGGGATCGGCGATGATCCCCCACCTAGTGATTGTTATCCCCAGGTGCGGGATCGGTGATGATCCCTCACCTAGTTATTTTCTTTCCTAAGTGCGGGATCGGTGATGGTCCCTTACCTAGTGTTCTTCTGATTTTTTAATTTCTTGGGATGGTTTGCCTCCAATTTGTGGTCTTGTTTGTACTTGGTATATAGACCCGAGGATCATCTCTCTGAACTGCTTGCCTCGATAATTGTCGAGTCTAACTTATCCAGTCAGTCTGAATATAGCTAAGTCAAAAGGCCGAATAATGGTGACTTTTCTTTGAAAAAAAGTAAGGGTTAAATAAATGTCGAACCGCCTTAACAAGATTTAAGTCAAGTTTTTAAATGGGTTAAATTTAATAAGAAGGCTTGATAAGCTTTGTTTTATTAAAGTGTGTCTTTCGGTTTTAACATTTAGGATGTGAAAGATTTTTTTTATGTTATTAAACTGGCAATAAAGATCTTTACCTTAGATGTGTTTAAGGAAAATTGGACTCTAGGACTGAGTTCTGGTACTAGCATATACTCTTCTTAGTTACTTACTAGACTGAATGGGTAAAGAGGTTGAATTGGTAGACTCAGTTTTATGATCCAAATTTATTTTCGACCTACATCTAAATAGTTAAAAGTAGAAAAGATTTAAATCGGATATTTTGTATATACTCTTGGGATATAAAAGAGTATTATACAAGTTAATAAAGTAAAATGATTTTATGAAAGGGTTCCATAAATAAAGTGTATCATTTAAAATGTTTAAACCAAAGTTGAATTTTTTTGGCAAAATGTTTTCATAAATATTTTTGGAAAAAGATGTGGGTAATTAGTAACCTACTGATAAGTACGAAAGTTGAACGTAGATCATTTCTCTTTTTCACATAAATTCTTGATCTAAGATTCGAGTACATGATTTGGAGGCATTTTTTACTGTTCCGAATAAGGATTATCATTCGATTCTTGACAGCGAACAATTGGTGAGGGTTCTTGATATGGATCAAAGTTTTTTATCATAGTAAATGGCTATATAAGAAGAATGGAGGTTTCTAATCAAGAAGCCTAATCGGAGTACACACTAGGGAGTCGGATGAGCGATACTATTTCGAAAATAGAGTTATGTATTTCAGTAAGTGATCGACTTAGATTTTTCGTATAGGTGATCTATGTACATTATACGGACTTATGAATAATGTTAAGTAGTCATAAGGTAGCTTGTTCTTCTGGGTTTGAGTTATGGTAAAATTTTAGGGTCGAAATTCTTTTAAAGAGGGAAGAATATAACGACCCGAAATTTCACCGCTTTGATTTAAGAATATTTAATTAATTTTAAATATTAAAATAATGGATTTTATATCTTAGATAGACCTCTTTTTAGTAATGACTAATGGTGGCAATGTTTTTCGAAATATGGTTTACAAAAAT
Organism: Allium fistulosum; assembly: GCA_030737815.1. NCBI lineage: Eukaryota > Viridiplantae > Streptophyta > Magnoliopsida > Asparagales > Amaryllidaceae > Allium > Allium fistulosum. The sequence goes on from CM060903.1 coordinate 989,300,701, forward strand.
AAATAGTTTGTTGAAAAATTGAAAATGTAATCGAAAATTGATTTTTGGATTATTGGCTTTTCATCGACCAAAAGTTATCGAAATGTGTTGTGTATGCTAGAGTATATATGTACACATATATAAATAACATATACTTTTGTGGAGGGTATGGGATATTTTGATAATTTTTATTTGCATTTTTTTATAAAAACAACTTTACTCTTTCTGTTTTCTCTTTACTTCATTTTATTATTTTTATCATTTCTTTCTTCTTCCTTTCTAAGCTTTTCTCATTTTCATCCATGGCTTCCAAAGAGATTTTAAATTAAAAACCACTTCCTTCCATTTTTAATCCTTAAACTAATTCTTAAAATCACTTTTGTTCCTCTCTACATCACTTACCTTTAAACAGAACCCAAAATCCTCCATTTTAAGTCATGGCCGAATTTAGATGACCTCCTCTAGGTTTTTAAAGTTGACATTTTGTAGAAGGAGGCTAGGTCCGTGTGTGGTTTGATAGTTCGTAGAAGCTTAGATTAAGTTCGTGTTGCTTTAAGGTGAGAAAAGCTTACCTTAAAACCAATTTTTAAACTTTATTGTTTGTGATAATAATCTTGGTTGTTGTAACAACCCGGGATTTGCATTACCAATTAATAAATAAAAGTTAGGATTTTTATTTATTTTAATGAAGCATAAAAGGATTTGGAATAACGAAATTTATTTGAAAAAGGCTATTTTAATTAAATGGGAAATATGGGATTTTAAAATGAGGATAAAATGTTATTTTTGGAAAGTTAAATATTTTAGTAGAGATTTTAAAACGGGTTTGGATAAGAAAAATGAGTTTTATAAACATATATGAACACTTAGACTAATTGTTGGAAACATATAAATAACTCTCTTCTTATTGGGTTACTAAACCTAACCCAATAACCCACCCTAAACCTCTATAAATTATCTCAAACTCTTCTAACCTCATTCATTCATCCCTAATCAAAACCCTAATCATTTCCTAAAGCTTTCATAACAAAAATGGCCTCTATCTTCATCTCCTGCTAGTTTTAGCTTATGCAAGTCATTCTATGCAAAGGTAATGCAAATACCCACCTCAAATCCATTTTTGTATCTTTCTTATTTCTGAAATTGATTTGGTAACACATGTTTTATGTGTTTTTTTGACCTTATAGCCTCCTAATCATCTTTTGCTAACTTTGGTTGATGCTATAGTAGTCTTTGTTGCTTTCTAGAGAGGTATATTGCTAAAAACCTCTTCTAATATGTGTTTAATCATCTTTTGATTTCGGTAATCAGTTAGTAACACATGTTTTATTATGTAACATGTGAATCATAGCTCTTTGATCATATTTTCTTTCATTTTGGGGTGTGCACATAAGGTACTTGTAATATATGCTAGCTGAAATTATAATTAGTTTATTGCTGTTAGTAAATTAGGCATATCTCATTCATCTTAAATCGAAATTAAGATTTTCTTGAAGTTCTGGAAAGCTTTGCCTAATTTTGAGGTTTGAATGGTCGAAATCATGCTTGTTTGTCGCTGACCTGACAACAAACTACAGGATTGATAAAATAAAAACCTGAAATTGATTTGGCCATAAGTTACTCGTTTCTTATCCAAATCTAATAATTTTGGATGTTCTGATAAGCTTATTAGATTTAGAGCTAAAACTTTCATGTTTTTAGTTTCATGAAATTTCGAAGTTAATTTGGTCAAAACTGTGCATTCTTACCACTGTCCCGAGAGCACAACGACAGTGATATAAAATTTAGATCTGAGAATTGTTTTAGTCATAGAATTTTCATCTCTGGTCGGAATTTGACGATCTTGGTCATTCCGGAAAGCTTAGAAACTAAGCTACAACTTTCATTTTATTCATTTTGCTAGAGTTTGAAGTTTACTATACCAAAAATGTGGTTTCTCATCTCTGGCCAGTTAGTGCACAGCTATAGGCCTTAGTCTCTTTTCTCCCGTTGTTTTCAACGTAGAACCCCGACTTTGCGATGCCATCCCGGGCTCGTCCTTTGTCGGATTTCATCGTTTTTGGTCTCGTTAAAAAGATGAGATCGAGATCTTTTACCATGCAAAGTTTGGTTTAGATCTGGGTGCATTAGATACTTCGTTTCTATTGCCGAAGTAGCACCCAGAAACTGTTTCACAATAGTGATCATTTTCAGTTATCGTCGGACCAACTTTGAAACATTGTCGTTTCTTCGTTTCAAGTCGAACCGAACGATTCTTGTTGCATATCAAAGTAGGAGTACTTTACTATGCTCCTGCAAATTTTCATCAAGATCTGAGTTCTTGTGACCCTTCGACCATGTCGTCGAAGTGGGACCTTTACACTGTTTTGACACAGTAAAGTTTTATAATTTTTGTCCGACTTTGAGACGACGCCGTTTCTTTGTTTCAAGTGGGAATTTCCCGATTCTTTTTGCAGTTTGGAGCAGGGATGTTGGACTATATGCCTACCAATTTTCATGCCATTCAGATTCAGTTTGCTGGTCCGAATAATTTTCCGAACTTGGGTTCGCGTCATTTTTCGACTATTTTCCAACATTTCGAATATTTTCAGTGATTTTCTGGTTTTATTGATTTCTTTGAGATTTGTCTCTAGATTTCGTACACGGGTTTTATGAATTATTTTCAAACTATTTTTCACTCCTAAATGGCTTTCGAAATTATTATATAATATTATTTTTAATTATTAAATTAATTACTCCATAAAAGGAGAGTTTTCAAAAGCCGTTTTAAAGTGATTTCAAAATCAATTATAAATCCATTTCGCACCATTATTTTCTATAATAAAAATCTCACACTCACTTTTTAGCACGTCGAGCGAAGTGGAAAGGTGCTTAAACGGTTAGGAAATCTCCGGCCTATGGAACCGTGTGTATTTTCTTTCCGGTTAATCCTCGACCTATTCGATTGATCGTTTTGACCTTTGGGTCTAGTTTACCGATGATACGAGGTGGACTTTTTATTGTTTGGAGTGTGAGCTTGCTATTGGTTAGTAAACCGTTTAGTGCGAACGTGGGGTATGGGACTCATTGTTAACACTTTACGGGTTCCTCTCCAAGAAGTTTGTGACACATTAGCCTCTGGGCGGCCAGTATTGGACCTCTGGGTCACCACGCCTCTGGGCAACCATCTCTGCACACCTGCTCTATGGAGCAGTTTATTTTTCGGCATGCGCCTCTGGGCCTTTATCCTTCTGGGAAGGATCTCGCCGTCTCGCGCGTTCCGCATCTGTGCGAGTGATCGATCACAACTCTACAGTACTTGGCAATAACGACTCCGGTCGGTGCACATGCTATACTTGTATTATCTGATGATTTTTATATCCATTCGAGTACCGCCATTCGGTGTTGGTTCTATGGAACTGTACGATGTAAGTGCGATTACCTTGTGGATTCACAGTGTCTCTGGACACTGCTTTTCTGTGTTCGATTTCATTGACTTTTCAGTATATCCCCATTTCTCTTTGGAGCATCGATCTTTGCTTGGGCATTGATTACAGACTCTGGTCACTCTTGGGATTATTGCCTATGGGCAACTTTATATAGCTCTGACTACGCCGATGATATGAGGCGTATTATTTACTTGACACTTTGGGGTTCATTTTCTCTTTGGAGATTTTATTATTGATTGATGATTATGTTATCGTCCAGTATATTATGTGGTATTCATTGCTCTTATCTAGGGAGAAATTCCTTACCTTCTATGTTACCACATTTTTATCTCTCAGTCTATATAACTGATTTGTTTAGCTAGCCTGACCCGAGTGTTCTTTTCACTCGGGTCAGACCGAGTTGTTTCAGGTTAGGTCTCTGGACTTAGCTACTCTGTGCTTCCGCTTTGGACTTATCTGCTATGCTTTTGAGATAGCTTATCTTAGTGTCCACCTTATGTTATTATTCAGACTTTGATATGTACATATTTTTGACTCACATGTGTGAGCAGTGGCTTTGTACCCACTTATGATATTTGGATCTGTATTGACGATGTATTGTCCTGGGATTTTATATCTGTTATGTGATTCTGTTCTGTGATGTTTTATCATTTTATTACTATGCTTATTCTGATAGATCTTTAGCCATTGTAATTTTGTTATAAATATTTATTGAATATGTCGAACCACTTGAAAAAAAATAGATACCACCCTTTCGACGTATTCAGTAGATAGTTATAGCTTGATTACAAATGGTCGCTTCCACTATACTCTATTCTCCGCTTTAACAGACGGTATTACTCCCGTAATACTCTTTGTTACAGTGGGTCTCAGAGTGGGGCGTTACAGCTTGGTATCAGAGCCAAGGTTCAGAATTAAGCATAACAAACACAGAACAGTCACGTAGTACAATACATTATAATACGATCCAAATTGAACATATCCACCTTTAGATAAATAAGTTAGGAATATGTGTAGGAATCTATTATATTCCGTAATATTCCTTAATGAATTATCGATCTTTGTGGATTTTCTTTCCGTGCGAATCTGCACGTTATGGAGTATTTGGGCTTTGACATGATTCTTGGCATGGATTGGCTCGCTCAGTACGATGCCAAAATCATTTGTTTTGAGCGGATATTATTTCTTCGTCATCCGGATTCGTCCGCTCCGTTAGCTATTGCTCTTCAGGATGTTGGGATTTCTGATATTACTTTATTTGCTCTTGATTCACGAGATGAGGATGTGGACATATCTCGTATTCCTGTTGTTTGACATTTCCCCGATATATTCGAGCCAGTACCAGGCATGCCGCCAAAGCGGGCCATTGAGTTCCGCATCGATCTCATTCTAGGCTCCCACCCAGTTGGGCGTCCTCCCATGAGGATGTCTACCAAGGAGAATGAGGAACTCAGGAAGCAGTTAGTTGAGCTTGAAGCGAAGTAGTTCATCCGATCTAGTTCTTCGCCATGGGGTGCTGCTATGGTCTTCGTTAAGAAGGCTGATGGCTCTCTTAGGCTTTGCATTGACTATCGCAAGCTCAATGAGTTGACCATCAGAAATCGCTACCCACTTCCTCGGATAGATGACATGTTTGACCAATTGAGCGGTGCGAAGGTCTTCTCTCAGCTCGACCTTGCCACCGGATTCCATCAGCTACGAGTCGCAGAAGACATCATTCCTCTTACAGCATTTCGCACTCATTATGGTTCTTTTGAGTGGTTGGTCATGCCGTTCGGCTTGACGAATGCTCCAGCTTTCTTCGTCGATCTTATGAATCGAGTATTCCGGGAATACATCAATAGATTCATTCTGGTCTTCATCGACGATATTCTTATTTATTCTAGATCCGAGGCAAAGCATGCTCATCATTTGCGGATCATCTTGGATACTCTTCGTCAGCATCAGCTTAAGGCCAAGCTCTCCAAGTGCCATTTTTAGGAGAGAAAGGTCAAGTTCTTGGGCCATATTGTATCATCTGAGGGTATTTCTGTCGATCCTGCCAAGGTCGAGGCTATTCAGAATTGGAAGCAGCCCGAGAACGTTCATGATATTCGCAGCTTCCTTGGGCTGGCGGGTTATTACCGTCGGTTTATCAAGGATTTCTCTTGAGTTGCACTTCCCCTTACGACGCTGACTCGTAAGGTTGTTCGCTTTATTTGGTCTGATAAGTGTGAAGCTTCCTTTCAGCGACTGAAGGAACTTCTCACTCATGCTCCTATTCTAGTGGTTCCCGAGAGTAACCATGATCTTGTTGTTTACACCGATGCTTGTGGTAGCGGGCTAGGTGTTGTGCTTATGCAGAAGGATCGGGTAGTTGCTTTTGCTTCTAGGCAGCTACGTCCGAATGAGGTTCGCTATCCGACTCATGATCTTGAGTTGGCAGCTATCGTCTTTGCTTTGAAGACGTGGCGTCACTTTCTATTAGGCGAACGCTTCACTCTTTACACCGATCACAAGTCACTGAAATATTTATTCAGTCAGAAGGATCTCAATATGAGGCAGCAGAGATTGGTTGAGCTTCTCGCCTCATATGACTTAGACATTCAGTATACCCCTGGCAAGGGTAATCGTGTGGCTGATGCACTCAGTCGCAAACACTCAGCAGTAGTTTCTATAATGATAGCCAAGTGGGATATTCTTGAGACTCTTTCTATGTGTGATATTCGAAATCGAGCTCCGTCTTCTGATCCTCAGATATTGTTATTCAGCTTGGAAGCTCGACCTATTCTATTGGATCGCATTGCCCATGCTCAGCGACAGGATCTAGACTTGTTGCGATATATTCATCTCCTTGAGTCGGGATCCAGTGATGAGATATTGTCGGATTATTCTATTGATTCTCATTGGTGTCTTCGCAGGAAGAACCGTATTTTGGTACCATCTGATTTATCACTTAGGCGTGACATTCTAGACGAGTGTCATCGCACTAAGTACACTATACATCCCGGGTCGAGTAAGATGTATGCCGACATGTGTCGCCTATTTTATTGGGAGGGCATGAAGAGTGATGTTGCAAGTTATGTAAGCCGTTGCATGACTTGTCAACAGATCAAAGCTGAGCATCAGCGTCCATCTGGTCTTCTTCAGCCGCTAGAGATTCCATAGTGGAAATGGGATCGGATATCCATGGATTTTATTGACGGTCTGCCTCGATCGAGGTCAGGCCATACCTCTATTTGGGTCATCGTCGATCGCTTGACCAAATCAGCTCATTTCATTCCTATTAAATCCACTCGGACTGCTCCTCAGCTTGCCAAGCTATATGTGAAGGAAGTCGTTCGACTTCATGGTATTCCTAGCTCTATCGTCTGTGATCGAGACACTATCTTTACTAGTCACTTCTGGAAGTGCCTATAGTCAGTTTTGGGCTCAAAGCTGAATTTCTCAACTGCTTATCATCCTCAGACCGACGGTCAGACGGAGAGGGTGAATTGTGTTTTAGAGGATCTTTTGCGCTGTTGTATTCTGGATTTCGGAGGTAGTTGGGAGGATCACTTTCCGCTTGTAGAGTTCTCCTACAACAACAGCTTTCAGTCTAGTATTGGCATGGCTCCTTTCGAGGCTCTTTACGGACGGCCATGTCGTTCTCCTTCGTGTTGGTCAGAATCTGGCGAGAAGCTCCTTCTTGGTCCAGATTCAGTTCGGGAATCTTCTGAGAAGATTATTCTTATTCGTTAGAGAATGAAAGAGGCGCAGAACCGTCAGAAATCCTACGCGGACAACCGTAGGAAGCCTCTTGAGTTCTCCATTGGTGATCATGTCTTTATTCGGATATCTCCTGTGAAAGGGGTTGTGCGTTTCAGCTCTACAGGGAAGTTGGCTCCCCGCTATGTTGGACCATTTCCTATTACGGAACGCATTGTCCCGTGGCTTATCGTGTGGCTCTACCTGCTCACTTCTCTGGAATGCACGACGTGTTCCATGTTTCCCAGCTTCGCATGTGTGTCCGCGATCCTGATTCTATCATTGAGCCGCATGTTGTGCCTGATTTAGAGGTCTTACCTGATTTATCTTTGGAGCAGTAACCTCTTCGTGTGCTTGATTCGGAGGTTAGACGCCTTCGCAACATAGAGGTTCCACTCGTGAAGATTCAATGGTCACCGAATCCTAAGGACTGCACTTGGGAGACCAGAGAATCTATCGAACGCTCTTATCCTGGCTTTCTCCCATCTTCTTCTGCGGGTGAGAATTCTCTATTTTATCTCTATCACTTCTTTTGTGGATTTGACGTTATAGACAACATCTATCTTAAGGAATTGCGGGGACGCAATTTTCTTAAGGGGGGGAGTTTGTAACAACCCGGGATTTGCATTACCAATTAATAAATAAAAGTTAGGATTTTTATTTATTTTAATGAAGCATAAAAGGATTTGGAATAACAAAATTTATTTGAAAAAGGCTATTTTAATTAAATGGGAAATATGGGATTTTAAAATAAGGATAAAATGTTATTTTTTGGAAAGTTAAATATTTTAGTATAGATTTTAAAACGGGTTTGGATAAGAAAAATGAGTTTTATAAACATATATGAACACTTAGACTAATTGTTGGAAACATGTAAATAACTCTCTTCTTATTGGGTTACTAAACCTAGCCCAATAACCCACCCTAAACCTCCTCTATAAATTATCTCAAACTCTCCTAACCTCATTCATTCATCCCTAATCAAAACCCTAATCATTTCCTAAAGCTTTCATAACAAAAATGGCCTCTATCTTTATCTCCTTCTAGTTTTAGCTTATGCAAGTCATTCTATGCAAAGGTAATGCAAATACCCACCTCAAATCCATTTTTATATCTTTCTTATTTCTGAAATTGATTTGGTAACACATGTTTTATGTGTTTTTTTGATCTTATAGCCTCCTAATCATCTTTTGCTAACTTGGGTTGATGCTATAGTAGTCTTTGTTGCTTTCTAGAGAGGTATATTGCTAAAAACCTCTTCTAATATGTGTTTAATCATCTTTTGATTTCGGTAATCAGCTAGTAACACATGTTTTATTATGTAACATGTGAATCATAGCTCTTTGATCATCTTTGCATTCATTTTGGGGTGTGTACATAAGGTACTTGTAATATATGCTAGCTGAAATTATAATTAGTTTATTACTATTAGTAAATTAGGCATATCTCATTTATCTTAAATCGGAATTAAGATTTTCTTGAAGTTTTGGAAAGCTTATTCTGTACCCTATAACTTTTATGTTTTGTGCTTTACCTAATTTTGAGGTTTGAATGGTCGAAATCATGCTTGTTTGTCGCTGACCTGACAACAAACTACAGGATTGATAAAATAAAAACCTGAAATTGATTTGGCCATAAGTTACTCGTTTCTTATCCAAATATAATAATTTTGGATGTTCTGGAAAGCATAGATTTAGAGCTAAAACTTTCATGTTTTGAGTTTCATGAAATTTCGAAGTTAATTTGGTCAAAACTATGCATTCTTACCACTATCCCGATAGCACAACGACAGTGATATAAAATTTAGATCTGAGAATTGTTTTAGTCATAGAATTTTCATATCTGGTCGGAATTTGACGATCTTGGTCATTTCGGAAAGCTTAGAAACTAAGCTACAACTTTTATTTTATTCATTTTGCCAGAATTTGAAGTTTACTATGCCAAAATTGTGGTTTTTCATCTCTGGCCAGTTAGTGCATAGCTATAGGCCTTAGTCTCTTTTCTACCGTTGTTTTCAGCGTAGAACCCCGACTTTGCGACGCCATCTCGGGCTCGTCCTTTGTCGGATTTCATCATTTTTGGTCTCGTTAAAAAGATGAGATCGAGATCTTTAACCATGCAAAGTTTGGTTTAGATCTGGGTGCATTAGATACTTCGTTTCTATTGCCGAAGTAGCACCCAGAAACTGTTTTACAATAGTGATCATTTTCAGTTATCGTCGGACCAACTTTGAAACATTGTCGTTTCTTCGTTTCAAGTCGAAACCAAACGATTCTTGTTGCATATCAAAGTAGGAGTCCTTTAATACGCTTCTGCAAATTTTCATCAAGATCTGAGTTCATGTGACCCTTCGACCATGTCGTCGAAGTGGGACCTTTACACTGTTTTGACACAGTAAAGTTTTATGATTTTTGTCTGACTTTGAGACGACGCCGTTTCTTCGTTTCAAGTGGGAATTTCCCGATTCTTTTTGCAGTTTGGAGCAAGGATGTTGGACTATATGCCTACCAATTTTCAGCCCATTCGGATTCAGTTTGCTGGTCCAAATAATTTTCCGAACTTGGGTTCGCGTCATTTTTGGACTATTTTCCAACACTTCGAATATTTTCAGTGATTTTCTGGTTTTATTGATTTCTTTGAGATTTGTCTCTAGATTTTGTACACGGGTTTTATGAATTATTTTCAAAGGATTTTTCACTCCTAAATGGCTTTCGAAATTATTATATAATATTATTTTTAATTATTAAATTAATTACTCCATAATAGGAGAGTTTTCAAAAGCCGTTTTAAAGTGATTTCAAAATCAATTATAAATTCGTTTCGCACCATTATTTTCTATAATAAAAATCTCATACTCACTTTTTAGCACGTCGAGCGAAGTGGAAAGGTGCTTAAACGGTTAGGAAATCTCCGGCCTATGGAACCGTGTGTATTTTCTTTCCGATTAATCCCCGACATATTCGATTGATCGTTTTGACCTTTGGGTCTAGTTTACTGATGATACGAGGTGGACTTTTTATTGTTTGGAGTGTGAGCTTGCTATTGGTTAGTAAACCGTTTAGTGCGAACGTGGGGTATGGGACTCATTGTTAACACTTTACGGGTTCCTCTCCAAGAAGTTTGTGACACATTAGCCTCTGGGCGGCCAGTACTGGACCTCTGGGTCACCACGCCTCTGGGCAACCGTCTCTGCACACCTGCTCTATGGAGCAGTTTATTTTTCGGCATGCGCCTCTGGGCCTTTATCCTTCTGGGAAGGATCTCGCCGTCTCATGCGTTCCGCATTTGTGCGAGTGATCGATCACAACTCTACAGTACTTGGCAATAACGACTCCGGTCGGTGCACGTGCTATACTTGTATTATCTGATGATTTTTATATCCATTCGAGTACCGCCATTCGGTGTTGGTTCTATGGAACCGTACGATGTAAGTGCGATTACCTTGTGGATTCACAGTGTCTCTGGACACTGCTTTTCTGTGTTCGATTTCATTGACTTTTCAGTATATCCCCATTTCTCTTTGGAGCATCGATCTTTGCTTGGGCATTGATTACAGACTCTGGTCACTCTTGGGATTATTGCCTATGGGCAACTTTATATAGCTCTGACTACGCCGATGATATGAGGCGTATTATTTACTTGACACTTTGGGGTTGATTTTCTCTTTGGAGATTTTATTATTGATTGATGATTATGTTATCGTCCAGTATATTATGTGGTATTCATTCTCTTCTCTAGGGAGAAATTCCTTACCTTCTATGTTTCCACATTTTTATCTCTCAGTCTATCTAACTGATTTGTTTAGCTAGCCTGACCCGAGTGTTCTTTTCACTCGGGTCAGACCGAGTTGTTTCAGGTTAGGTCTCTGGACTTAGCTACTCTGTGCTTCCGCTTTGGACTTATCTGCTATGCTTTTGAGATAGCTTATCTTAGTGTCCGCCTTATGTTATTATTCAGACTTTGATATGTACATATTTTTGACTCACATGTGTGAGCAGTGGCTTTGTACCCACTTATGATATTTGGATCTGTATTGACGATGTATTGTCCTGGGATTTTATATCTGTTATGTGATTCTGTTCTGTGATGTTTTATCATTTTATTACTATGCTTATTCTGATAGATCTTTAGCCATTGTAATTTCATTATAAATATTTATTGAATATGTCGAACCACTTGAAAAAAATAGATACCACCCTTTCGACGTATTCAGTAGATAGTTATAGCTTGATTACAAATGGTCGCTTCCACTATACTCTATTCTCCGCTTTAACAGACGGTATTACTCCCGTAATACTCTTTGTTACAGTGGGTCTCAAAGTGGGTCGTTATAGTTGTTTACTTATGTTTTATAAGTGTATGTAATGATTATTGGTTAGATTGATTCCCACTTGGAAAGCAGATGACACAAAGGATGTTTACAGGGTACTTGAAATGAAGTCGAAGTGTTTGTAGCGAATAGGTTGCTATGATGCACTTCAAAGTGCATAATCATAAAGTGACAATCTTTCCTTGCCTTGAGAATGTTATGTATTTTTGTATATATATGTGTTATGGGTATAGATAATTAAATGTTGCTTGGTAAAGTTAATACACTTGAATAAGTTGAAATTGAATTGAAAATGAAACTGTTTGTATAACGATAGTCGCTATAAATGCACTTTTGGATCCATAGTTTTAAATGTGGTTTCCTTTTGGATATTTATAAATTCTTTCCAAGGAAGTTTGATAAATAGTATATAAGTATATTTAAAAAGATTTTGATGTAGTTTGAAAGTGATTTGGTTTATTTAAAAAACTAAGTTAGAAAATTATGGTCCGTATATAGCGATAGTGGCTAAGGATGCAGTTCGGAGATATATGATTTTTGTAAAGTGTGTAGAGGTTATTTACTTTAAACATGTTGTGAATTCTTTTCAAATGTGTTTACAAGGATTTTTATAAGTTTGTGAAAGGAGTTGGAGCTTTAATATACTTTTAATTATTATTTAGTTATAATAAAGTCAATTAATCTTTTAATTAACGATGTTTAAAGTTAATTAACCATTTGAATAATGATGTTTAAAATTAATTAATCATTTTAATAATGTATGACAATACCATCTTTCTGACCTATGGGAATGGCACTTACTACATCCATGGTATTCGTGTGCCGTTGCCCCAGCATCCGAATGATAAGTTGTCATGTGGTCAAATAAAGAAAAGAACCAACCAGAAAGAATAGATAAACCACACAATGGAACGGTTACATATAATAAAAAATAATATGATACGAAAGGTTACTCCTTTCATAGAGAATTCAAAGATATACAAAAGTACTACAACTATCAGACTAGGCAGTTATACATTTTACCATTACATTTGCTAATACAAAATACACAAACATAATGGACATAACAGCGGAAATAAGTAACTAGATAGATAAAGGAGCCTCCTGCTCGACCATCGTCTTCAAAGATTCCAGAGAAACCTGTTACTCTTGGCCAGTTAATTATAATTGTGTACCCGAGAGTTTGGGGGAAACGAACAACTCGGGTCAGACAGTAAGTTTGATACAAGGAAATCTCTAAACAATAAGTAAAATTAAACAACAACATGTGAGACCACGCTGCCAAACGCGAAATGGGTTTCCTCTCACAAGAACAATATCCAAATGTAAAGAATGGATACAAATATTTAGATACCACAAAGTTCTCTCGACACTTCACTCGACACTTCCCAATGCAATTAAGAAGAGGTAAATTTATAAATTTGGAATCAAAGGAAAGAAAAGAATTTTTTCCAACAAATGAATATAAGGGTGCTCCCCCTTACCGAAAGTATATCTCTAGAAATATATTTGAGGACCCTACCAATGGTTACCGAGTATCCAATTATTCCACATCTTAATATGAAAAACTGAATCCAATCTAGAGTGGATGTGAAAATACCGTAATGTGAGCAACCTCATATACCTTGGCTTCTGCTCGCTCTTTGGGTTTAGTCATTTTTGATAAAGGATGACAAAACTCAAATGAGCAACACATCGCCTTAGAGTGACGAAATACAAAGAAGCCGAGGTAATCGATAGCCGAAAACTGACAATTGAAGATAACAAAATCGTCGTATATGGAAGTTAAATTTCATATTCTTACTACTACTCGTCGATTCCAAACAAGTGAGATCCCTAGATTAAAGATGAAGCCGGGCAAGTTGAGGTAATGTTACCTCTATTCATTGCCTTGAGTACTTTTTTAACTTTCGAGATAGAAACGAGCCCAAGCCTCGACGTTTAGTCTTAAAAGTATGACTAAATCCTTTCCATATAAGCGATATCGGATTACAGAAACTTCTTTTCCATAATCGAATCAAATCTTTTACTTTTAAAACCAAACTTATGCTAGGATTTCACATTTAAAATAATAACTTTATCAAAATGATTGATTAACTTCAAAGCCCAAATTATTTACTATAGTATCATTATTTAAAATGATCGATTAACTTTACGTCAATGATTTATTATTTCAGAACAACGTTATTTGAAATAATTAATTAACTTTAATCTTTATTTACTACTTCAAAATAACTCTATTTAAAAAGATTAATTAACTTTAAATATTATTATCAGAATAATAAATTAATCCTTAAACATAATTATTAAAATGATTAATAAATTTAAAACATTATTATTAAAGTGATAAATTAATCTTAAAACATCATTAGCAAAATGAATCATTTATTTTAAACCATCATTATTAAAATAATTAATTGATTTTAAATCCTTATTATTAAAATGACCAATTAATGTGAAAATCTTATTATTGAAATAATTAATATATTTTAAACCATTCTTATTTAAATAATTAATTATCTTCGTAAAATCCCTGCACAAAATTTAACAAAATATTTCGAAGGGGATAACATTTCCATTCAAATATCAAATAATATAAGAATAGACATAAGTGCTAAAGTAAATAACAACTTTACAACACATAGATCAACACTTATAAAACAAGTATACAACATTAAGGTGAATACAAATACAAAGGAAAATAACAACTATATACATAAAGAGAACATCTCTTGTCCAATATGAATTTAGTGGCACAAAAATAAATGACCAAATCTATGTAACAACAGAACGAGGATTTATTCTGCTAAATGAGTGTCCAAATATTATATTCAATTAAGCTATAGCAGAACATAGATTTATTCTGCTAGAAAGATGTCATTTATAAAACATTCATAATTATTAGGCTAACTTAACGGCACAGACAAGAGATTCCTGGTTTACAAATTAGTTTACTTTTAAAATCGAATTCGTGCTTGGGCTTCACATTACAAGTATTAACTTTAAACTGCTTTGTTAAAGTGGTTCATTAACTTTAAAACACCATTTAAAAAGGATTTAATAACTTAAAACATCCTTATTAAATTTATTAATTATCCTTAACTATCATTAATAAGAATGGTTAATTATCTTTAAACTTCGTTTATTAATTTTAAATATTCTTTATTAAAAAGGATTAATCACTTTTACAATCATCCTTAATTAAATTTATTAATAAATTTTAAATGTAGTTAATAAAAATTAAACATCATTAATTAAAAATTATTAATTAATTTAAAACATCATTAAAGAAAAGATTAATTAAATTTAAACTAATTAATTAACTTGAAATTCAATAATTAAAAAGGGTCAATTAATTTTAAACACCATTAATTAAAATGATTATTCATTATTATATGATTAATTAACCTTAAACATCATTTGATAAAATGATTAATTAGTTTAAATATCATTAACAAGGTAATTAATTAAATTTAAACTCATCGTTATTAAGTTAGTTAATTAATCTTAATCCTCATTAATTAAAATGATTAATTAAATTTAAAAATCATTATTGAAATAGTTAATTAATTTTAAACTCATCGGTATACAAAAACTTAGCTAACATTGTAAAACGAAACCCAAGCTCAAGAATAAACCAAAAGGTTTTGAAAAGATGGTATTTTCCAAAAGTGCCGATATAGCGATAGTCGTTATACGAACACTTCGATAACTACTATAATGCCATATTGATTTTCATTTGAGCATCACATCACATAACATAAGTATGACATATATAAAAGAGCAAAAAGAGAACATCACTTATATCACTAGCTTAAACTCTTTCAACTAGTTTTCAAATCGCTTACTAACTACCCACTTTGTCATTTTTTCAAAGCATAAACCAAGCCAACAACCATTTCATTTCCATACATATGCAACAAGCTAAAATCAACTACTAAAATGAACATTGTAAAACGGTTACATGTATGATGAACCACTTTTCTGACCCTTGGGAACGACACATATTACATCCATGGTATTTGTGTGTCGTTGCCTAAGCATCTGAAAGATAAGTTGTCATGGGGTAAAATAAAGAACAGAATCGGAGAGAATAGAAAAACCTCACAAAGGAATGGTTGCATATAATAAAAAATAATATAGTACGAAAGGTTACTATTTGCATAGAGATTTCAAAGCTATACAAAAGTATTACAACTATCAGGCTAGGAAGTTATACCACTACATTTGCTAATACAAAATACAACACATAATAGACATAACAGCAGAAATAAGTAACTAGATAGATAAAGGAGCCTCCTACTCGGCCATCATCTTCAAAGATTCCAGAGAAACTTACTACTCTTGGACCACTCAATTATAATTAAGTACCCGAGAGTTTGGGGGAAACAAACAACTCGGGTGAGACAATAAGTTTGATATGAGTAAATCTCTAAACAATAAGTGTAATTAAACAACAATATGTGAGACCACGCCGCTAAACGTAGAATGGGTTTCCTCTCATAAGAACAACATCCAAATGTAAAGAACGGATACAAATAATTAAACATCGTGAAGTGCTCTCGACACTTCCCAATACAATTAAGAAAGAGGTAAATTTATAAATTTGGAGTCAAAGGAAAAAAAGAGGAAATTTTCCAACAAATGACTAGGAAGGTGCTCCCCCCTTACCGAAAGTATACGTCTAAAAATAAACTTGAGAACTCCGACAGCTCTCGAACACGTCCAAGCCCGACCTCGCCAATGGTTACTGTGTATCCGAATATTTCACATCTCAATGTGCAAAACCGAATCCAATCTAGTGTGGATGTGAAAATACCCTAATGGGAACAACCCCATATTGCTTGGCTTTCACTCGCTATTTAGGTTTAGTCATTTTCGACAAAGGATAACAAAGCTCAAATGAGCAACACATTGTCTTAAATTGATGACATACAAAGAAGGCTGAGGTAATCGATAGTCGACAAACCGACTATCGAAGATAACAAAATGATCGTATATGAAAATTAAATTTCATATTCTTACCGATGTTTGTCGATTCCAAATAAGTGTTATCCCTTAATTAAAGATGAAGCTAGGCAAGTTGAGCTAGTGTTACCTCCATGCATTGCCTTGACTACATTTTTCACTTTCGAGATAGAAACAAGTCCAAGCCTCAACGTTTAGTGTTAAAAGTATGACTAAATTCTTTCCATATAAGCGATATCGGATTATGGAAACTTCTTTTCCATAACTGAATCAAAACTTTTACTTTTAAAACCAACTTGTGTTGGGATTTCACATTTTAATAATAAATTTATCAAAATGATTGATTAACTTCAGAACTTAAATTATTTACTACAATATCATTATTTAAAATGATCAGTTAACTTTAAATCATCGATTTATTATTTTAAAACAACTTTGTTTAAAATAATGGATTAACTTTAATCTTGATTTATTGCTTTAAAACAACTCTATTCAAAAAGATTAATTAACTTCAAAACATTATTATCAGAATAATTAATTAACCCCTAAACATAATTATTAATATGATAAATTAAATTTAAAACATTATTATTAAAGTGATAAATTAATCTTAAAACATTATTAGCAAAACGATTCATTTATTTTATTACACCATTATTAAAATAATTAATTGATTTTAAATCCTTATTATTAAAATAAACAATTAATTTTAAAACCTTATTATTGAAATAATTAATTTATTTTAAACCATCCTTGTTTAAATAATTAATTATCTTTGTAAAATCTCTGTGTAAAATTTAACAAAAAAAATTCAAAGGAGATAACATTTCCATTCAAATATCAAATAACATAAGTATGGGTATAGGTGCTAAAGTAAATAATAGCTTTACAACACATAGATCATAACTTGTAAAACAAGTATATAACATAAAGATGAATACAAATACAAAGGCAAATAACAACTATATACATAAAGGGAATATCTCTTCTCCAATATGAATTTAGTGGCACGCAACTAAATGTCCAAATCTATATAATAGCAGAACATGGATTTATTCTGCTAAATGGATATCCAAATAATCTATTCAATTAATTTATAGCAGAACGGGGATTTATTCTGCTAGACAGAAGTCATTTATAAAGCATTCCTAGTTATTAGGCTAACTTAATAGCATAGACAAGACATCCTTGGTTTACAAATTAGTTTACTTTTAAAACTAAATTCATGCTTGGGCTTCACAATACAACTATTAACTTTAAACCGCTTTGTAAAAGTGGTTCATTAACTTTAAAACACCATTTAAAAAGGATTTAATATCTTAAAACATCCTTATTAAATTTATTAATTATTTTTAACTATCATTAATAAGAATGGTTAATTATCTTTAAACTTCGTTAATTAATTTGATTAATTAATTTTAAATATCCTTAATTAAAAAGGATTAATCACTTTTACAAACATCCTTGATTAAATTTATTAATAAATTTTAAATGTTGTTAATTAAATTAATTAATAATAACTAACCATCATAAATTAATTTAAAACATCATTAAAGAAAATATTAATTAAATTTAAACTAATTAATTAACTTTAAATGTAATTGATTGAAAAGGATTAATTTATTTTACTCACCAAACTCAAACAAGCTAACCAAAGCTAACCAAGCTTCCGCTACTTTGCAAAATGATCTAGATATTAGCTTTTCCTTAGCAAAAAGTGGAGTTTTTAAGGCCTTAAGGGCCTAGATGATTTCGACCATTCATGAAGAAGGCTCGACCTTAGATGGAACAAGGAAGGTGGATTCATGTTTTGGTGAGGAGGTTTTGTATAAATGAAAAGAGAAGTTTAAACAAGGCTTTTAACTAATTAAAGTGAAGAAAGCTAGGGTTCTTAGACTTTGGAAATAAGAGAGGAGCCATGAAATGTCTCATGAAGAAAAAGAAGAAAGTATAGTGAAATATGAATGAAAGGAAAAATGAGAAAAGTATTAGGAAATTCACATATGTACAAGTTGCATAAACCAAATTACTAACTTAACCTCAAATACTTAATCTCCAAAAATCACATGAAACATCACATTTCTTGTCTCCTTCTCCCTTATTTTCGAAAATTACATGCCCCCTTCACCTCATCACATGCCAACATAAATTAAATGCATGTGTACTTTATGTTTTAAAATGTTTCGCTTTACTTTGAACATGTTTTCCTTATTAATTTTTATTTTAAATTTCATGTAATGACACATCACATTTTATAAACTTAAGTGTGTGTGTGTGTGTGTATATCAAAATATATCCTAACACTTTTATAAATGTATGTGTTATATTATATAACAGAGTTCATAATGTGTTCGACAATTTTTATTCGACGAAAAGTCGAAAATCAGGAAAATGAATTTTGGTCACATTTTCGATTTTTCTTCGAACTAAATGTTTTTGTAAACAAATTTTTGAAAACTATTTAACCATCATTATTTATTATTTAAAAGTGTTTTATTTTGATTATAAAACCTATTATTTGAATATTTGAAATTAATTAAATATTCCTAAATTAAAGCGGTGAAATTTTGGATCGTTACATAATGATGTTTAAAGTTAATTAATCTTTTAATTAATTACATTTAAAGTTAATTAATAATTTTAAGAAGGATGTTTAAAGTTAATTGATCTTTTAATTAATGATGTTTAAAGTTAATTAATATTTTAGTTAATGATGTTTAAAGTTAATTAATCTTTTTAATAGTGATGTTTAAAGTTAATTAATATTTTAGTTAATGATGTTTAAAGTTAATCTTTTTAATAGTGATGTTTAAGGTAAGTTGATCTTTTAATTAATGAATGTTTAAAGTTAATTAATCTTTTAATTAATTATGTTTAAAGTCGATTAATCATTTTAATAATGATGTTTAAAGTTAATCATTCATTTAATTAATGATTTTTAAAGTTAATTAATCATTTGAATAATGATGTTAAAAGAAAATTAATCGTTTTAATAAAGGTGTTTAAATTTGATTAATTATTTTATTAAAGGCATTTAAGTAATTAATTAATTTAATGAGGTGTTTCAAAATAATTAATTGTTTTATAATAGGTGTATAAATGATTAATTGTTTGATAAGAAGTGTATAAATAATTAATTGTTTTATAAAAGGTGTATAAATAATTAATTGTTTTATAAAAGGTGTATAAATAATTAATTGTTTTATAAAAGGTGTTTATAAATAATTAATTGTTTTATTAAAGGAATCATTTTTAAAGGAAAGATTTATAAATGGAAATTTATTTAATAATAAGGATTTATTTAAGGATTTTCTAAATTGGAAAGAGATCTTGGAAAAGTGGGAAGAAGTTTGGTTCTTAAAACTATGTTTTAATATACAGTAAACGGGATTTATGAAACCATATACTTGATATTAAACTTCGAGGTAAAAAAACTTCTATCTATCCTGAGAGATAAGAAGGTTGTCGAGTCAAGGTTTGAGAGGTTATAATACCCCAACTTGAACGGCTTCATTGTTACCTGAAGGATAGTTTTAGTTTGTAATCGAAGATTGATGTTCGGTGCATAAAGTATTATTCCATATACGAATTGGATCACTTATGAAAATCAAGTTTATGAAATTAATAAATAATCCTTCTTAAATATGGTGGTATGGAAGCAATCTTTTCATACTTAAAACTGAAGGATAAGCGGTTTGCGTTATAGTAAACAATGTTTTTAATTATATTAGTTTTTGATCCATTTAATATGATTTTGAAATAGAAAATCTTTCTTAATGTTTTGTGAATGTACTTATAACATTGTATATGTATATAGAAAAGTTTTCCAAGTATTGAAAGTGAAATGGTTTGTGAATATACTTATACCGGTGAGATAAGCATTTGAATGTTTTGTAAATAATTGCGCAGCGATTAATTAATATAAGATTAATTAAAAGGTCTAGTGATTGCTTTATGTTTAAACATGTTTAGTTCTCATATGAAATTAAATCTATGCTTGAATGTTTATTTATTAGTTAGTTAAACAGCTGAATATCAAATCTTGACCAAATATAACTCTAAAAATTTCTAGAAGAAGCACAAGAATTATATGGTACAGATACCTTCGATGATGCTATACTATATGTATAAACTCATTATGTTCTTCTAGGAAAAATGATAAGGAAATCCATCTGCTTAAATGGTTAGGAGGTGATCTTCGCCCTTATGTATTGGCTTACCATTTCCAAAAGAACCGGAGTTGAGTTTACCGGAATCTATCGACTGGTTTTGGAACGTCGGTAAGCGGGGAGAGGGGTGCACTTATATGAGATGACTCAAAACCATAGCCACGCCAAAAACCATATGCGCATTCTATGCTTTGGAAGAGTTTTGTGATTAGTTCAAGATGATGGAAATCGAAGGAGTTCTTTGAAGTGCAAGTGTTACTTGCTACTAATCCTAAGGATGTAGTAGAAGTAGTGCCTTCAGTTTGTTCATATTCCGAACAACTTGTATGGATGAATGCTGACATTGCATTACTGCTTGGAAGGCAGTGTTAGCATTGCAAGTGGGAATTTCTAGGAGGAAAAGGTAAAAGCATGGCCTCACAAGCTCACAACCAAAAATGACTAAAATTAGGAGATGCTCACACTTCTATGTGGTTCGCTGCCAGTAGGAGCATCATTCCTCGATTTAGAATAGAGATTTACAGATTTGGTATGCACGTAGGACGATCGAGCGGCAATGTTTGCAGCCTCGGTGCCCTAGGGATGATGTAATCTGGTATGTCATGTTCGATGGGCAGCCAATTCTTTGTTTGTGGGAGGTCCATATGTTGCCCTTGGTACATTTTTCTAAAGATGTACTATGGTAGGTGGTACCCCAGTGCCTTCCCATTGTTGGAATCCAATTGTGACGACCCACCTTTTTGAACAGTTCAAGTTAACAATAAACCACACATGTCCAACTCAAACTGTTTAAAAGATAGATTATCAATGGGTTTATTTTAAAGAAATAAAAAGAAAAGAAGAAAATAACAACTAAATCTCATAGCGGAACGATAAAATACAATAATCACTTAAATAGTTCATGAAGCTGTTTAATAATATATACTTAATTCAATTTACAACATAAATCACTGTTATACAATATTATCAGAGTTATACAATATTAACAGAGTTATACATTTTAGTAGACAGAATGAAATAGTGCAGCGGAATAGATACTAGTAAATATAATATACCAAATCTTTGTCTTCGTCCTCCAGAATGACTGTCTCCGATAACTGAATAACTCAGTATGACCCGAGCGTAATGAAAGACAAAACACTCAAGTCAGACTAAAAATCCTCATGTAAGTCAAATCAGAATCAAGGGAAATATAGTTTCAAAATGAACTGTTTCTTCCCATTTCCAACAAATCTGGACTCAGATCCAAATTCCACACAAGTGAATTGAATTTTCAATGTTTCAATTCAATTCCTTTCAAATTCAGTTTCATTCAATTTTGATTCAAATGATTTAATTTTTTGGCTCGAGTTTCAATTCAAAGCTCATTTCAAAACCATTTCAGTTTATATAAATTCGAGTCTTATCTTAATATACTAATTTAAATAACTTAAATCGATTTAACTTCAATGTTCGAATTTTAAGATTCAAATCTTTAAAATAATCCAATTTCCATATTCAAAACGTATATTGATTATAACTTCAAAATTTCAAATTGAATTCTTTACACAAATTCTTTTAATAAATTTTAATTTCAACATTTCCTAAGCTCGAATTTGAAAATAATTCAATTCAAATGTATCAAGTATCAAAATCATTCAATGGTTAGATTTCAAACATCGGTCTTCCTATAACATTTCCTTTTTATTTATTAAAGTTATAGAAAAGTTTGCAAACCCTTGCATTGCTCTTTTAGGAAAAAAATATATTATTATAAAAATTAGAATTTAAATTTTATAAATGAATTTTAAGTTAATTTCAGAAACTAAATTTAATTTGGCATACAAAATTAATTTTTTTTTTATAATATATAAATTTCTAAAGGTTAGATTTTAAAGCCTTTTAAAATTCAATAAATAAAACTCAACTTTCGCCGAACGGTGATAGAATCACAAAATCACAATTATGCCAAAGTAGTCAACTATGCATCAAAATTCGCATATCAGATAGGGTATCCAACGTCCATATCAAATTTAAATGTCCAGGTGATCAATCATATCAATAGTGGTAATAACAGCGTGATAACACAGAAGTATCAAAACCACTAGCAATATATAGCAAATCAACAATATCATCCATCACAATATGAGTTAACATCCAAATCAACCCATTCAACCATATCACACAACAATCAATAATTATCAGTGTCGGGTGTTTAACTAAAGGTGATATGCAATCCAATATGATTTAAATATCAAATTTTGATGTCGATTTAATAAGTGTACAAAATGTCAAAATTTTCCTATTAAATTTAAATGTCACATTTACCATCAATTCCAACTATCCATTTAACAATCAAATTCTTATCAATTTTAAATGTCAATTTACACTATCAAATTTATCAATCAAATTTTAAATGTTGGTTTTAACTGTCAATCAGTTCAAATTCAACCAATTAAATTTCAGTCAATAAATCACAATAGTTAACTAGTTATCAATAACGGGCGTTTAACTAGTAATTAAATTTCAATTTAACTGTCAATTCAATTCCTAAAGACTCAATTCATATGCCGATTCTAAATATCAGTTAATTTACCAAACAACCATTAATAAATATAAATCACTTCATGATTTCGATTTAGCTAACCGTAAGAATATTTAGTACTTCGTGAGCGTTTAAAACACTCACCTTTATTTGAAACTGGAAATTTTTCAATGTCAAATGAACTTCAATTAAACTCCATGTCGTTGTCCCCGTCGATACGAACCCAACGCAACTTGTTTCGCTCGAATCAGACCTCGTATGAAAAAGTTACACTTTAATAAATATAACGATCAATAACGATATAATTAAAAATTTAATTAACTAAATCAATTACTTACAATTTAATATTATTTAATTTACTTTCTAATATAAGTTATCATCTTTTATCTTATTTAAAAATTTTATCTAAGTTCATATCCAATAAATTACATAAATAAATCATTAAATTTTATTTCTAACCATTTTTATTCAATAATTATATTAAATTCAATAATTTAAAATAGTTAAAAATATGGGTCGTTACACAAATCTCCATTACGTGCCTTACGGTTTTAGTAGTAGAGTCTAGTACCGTTGAATGTAATTATCAATAACCATTTCAGATACGTTATATATTTATTTTACGCCCCTTGACATTATTATAATATCATTGGATTTTCTATAACCATGGTTTGGTTATTGTAAGGTAAAAACCTGTCCATTTTTATGTGCGGTGTGGTCTTACGAGATACCTTTATTTTTGAAAGGTCTTTATGACATTAATAATCAAAATGTTTTGAGTTTTTCCATGCTGGTTTACCAGACTGATCCAAGTGTTATTGTGTTATAATACTTGGATCAAACCCGAGTAGATTTCCAGATTTAGCTGGATGCTTTAGAGCTCCAGGAGACAAGCTAGACACACTCCCATATCTTATCTTCCGTGGTTTGTTCTTGTTTGTATTTATCAGTAATTGTAAGACCATGATGTTATAACTGTCCAAGCTGATAATAGGTTAGTACTTTGGTGTATTATGTATATTGAAGTTTTTCTTTTGTAAAGATCATGAGTATATTATATATTAATCATCACATTGTAAGATTATATTCTATATTTTCTTTTCATGCACCCCAACAATCTGTCTTGTTGGCACTTGGATGCTCAGCACATGAATATCGCGGATGTACTAGAGTCAACCTTTGAGGGTCAAAAAGACGGATCGTTACATTTGATCAATGCTCATAGATAGACAAGGTCAAAGATTAATGCTCTGGGATAGGCTTGTATGACACCAGATCCCAGAGATAGAAACCGGTGTAGAATTGAGTCGTCTTAAATATACAACCTTGTTTTCAACTCAATGGGATAAGTTCAACCAATGATAAACAATTGATAAAACCTCTTTGATCATCTCCTAGAGATAGGAAAAATCAAAGATGGATGCCCGGATATAGTCATCTGAGGCATCAGTTCCTGGAGGTAGAAGTCAATGAAGAATTAAGAATTTTGCTAATGCAACTTTGATTGCGGTGGGGACGGAATACGTCCAGCCAAGGATAAACTGAGTTGGCCAAAAAATGCAGTTTTGTTTAGTCAAATTACAAATGTTCTGGCTTATGATAAACAAATCTGAGTAATGAAACATCATTGAGCATTTCAGTAATTTATCTCTATATACATAATTGTAGTAAATAATGGCACTACATAGATCATGGACAAAAATTTGAATGATATATATAAGTAACTAAATTATAGATGATTATATTATACATCTAGAATGGAAACAGAAATAAAAGATGCAGTAATGTAAATAAGTAAAAGGTTGCATAGAAAACAATCTTTTTGTTTACATAACTTTCAGTGAAATGTTTGCGGGGGACTTTCTCGCACGACCTCGGTCATTATACACAACGATGCCCAAATGTGGAATACAACACAAAAATCAATCTCCATGAGGTTGAACGCCCTACTTCCTTTTGGGTTTCTTCACCGGGTATCGCCATTCTACTTTGGATGCTTGTGTTTTACTTCTTTAACATATTTTGAAAGTGGCTTATTATCATCGTCGTTGGAGTCATACTTTATTAAACTGGAAGCAGTTCTGAGCATTGGTGCGGAAGAGATCCGAGTGGGGCCAATTGGGGATTTACATGGATTGTTGAGACAAGAAGAGATGTCGACGGCAGAGGAGGAGGATTTTCTTTACCCGACTTGGGCTTGAGGCATAGATGATAGGCGATAGAGGTGGTAGAGGCGTCGATTAACCAGTAAGTTTACAGATAGAAAGGTAGAGAGTAGGATGTCCTTAGGTAAGAGCTGAAGTTTCTCGAAGACCGAGGATGTGAGGGATATACCTTTGGTAGGAAAAGATCCCTTGGAGGAAGGCTTAGTGTTCCTTTATATTTTTTGAAGACACGGACAGGGTAGGAGGATCTGTTGAAGGAGTGAAGGCCTGATCATTAGAATTATAACCTCTAGAAGTGCTAGCATCAGAAACTGTGGATAAGAGTGTACGAGTTACGACAACCTCTACAGTGGTTGCAACACAAGTGACTATATCTGCTAGAGATTCTTTTTGAGTTTGAGTGTAGTCGTCCACTTGATCTAGGAAGATTGGATCACCAGGAATTTTAATAGGCACCCATTCTTCGACTACAGCCCCTACAGCCGATTTTGTTGACCTCTTACAGGGCTAGTATGTCCACTTCATCTTAACATTTTCCCTTTAGTATATCCTCATCAACCTCACTACCAAAGTCTCAGGTTCTTCTTACAATTTCATCATAGGCCTTAGTTACTATCTTGGGGTAGCCATCTCCTAACCATATAAGATTCTTCGTCTCTACAACATATGAAAAGACCTGGAGGAGAGTGGCTTCTGTTTTTTTCTTTAGTTTGAATTACCTTGGCCTTGAGATCTGCATTTTCTTTCTTTGATGTGGTATGTTTAATTTTTAAACTAGCAAACTCGCCTCGAGCTAGCTTCCTTGATCCTTGTTCAGCCTTCAGGTTATCTTTGAGTTTTTCTACCTTGGCATGGAGTGCTTCATTCTCATCTTCTTTCGCCTTAATTTCTTCTCAAAGTCGACCCTGACGGTGCAGGCATTCTTCAGCTTCTCATTTAGAACTAAGATCTCAACCACATTAGCCTTGGCCAACCTTTACAAGGAGTCCTTAGTTGATTTGGATTTATCATCTCTTTCCTTCTTAGTCATAGACAACTCATTTATATAACCTCACATACGCGGTTATGGTTAGCTCTCTCTGTGTCTAAAGCTCGAATGATCAAATAGTTACCATGCTTAACATCAGAAAGGCCCTTAGCTAATTTCTTCCATTGATATAGTCACTCCATGACCTATTAGTATGTCGATGCCTTCATTCGCCTATCTTTGTAAGAAGTCCTTGACATCATAATCAAATCTAACACTCTCAAGGAGGAATTCAGGAAGAGTGAATTGCATCATTATAACAACAACAATAGATTGGCCTTTGGGGGTGGAGGAGGAGAAGCATAACGTGAGGTTATTTCTTTGCCAGCCCTCTGGGATTACTGAGAATGGGTAGTGTTGACTATTTTCGATTGATAGGGAGCTGAAATAGTGGTTGTAGAAGGTCAAGATAATGTCGGAAGTTCATGGTGGAAGGATGGGTGATGCTGAGAAGACCGAGAGAGCTAGTGGTTTTGATGGTATGAATTGAAGTAACATCTGGAGTGGTCATGCAATTCCTTTTGTTCATCGCGACGACGTTGTCTTTCCTCTATATCGCACCATTCCTGATCCTTCCTCCTTGCTCCTTCAGTCTCTGACTCATGGTAAGAGGCCCTCGGAGTTCGGGAATTATATTGTTCATTGCTTTCTCACAGCCTCTCCATTCGATAGCGTCTTCCTATTGTACCTGGAAGAAATATCAATTGTATCATGATTGAATCAAGGGATTAAGAACAAGTGCAGAGTGTTTGGACCTATGATCTTAGAAGTGTGTGATGTGTTAGCATGCCCTAGGTAGCCTACAATCCATGTTTGAGGCTGTTTGGAGATAGGTCTCGTCAACCTCAAACATCTGGAGTATATCACCCAAAAGGAAAACTAGAGTCATGAGGGATGGAATTTAAGATATCTTCGAAGTTCATCCTTCCGAAAAGGAACTCGGAGAGGTTCCCAAGATTACCTAGAGAATCGAAGATGTTGCCGGATCCGCTTACAAAAGGAGTTGACTCTTCAACATGACCATGATAAGGTTTGTATGAAAGTTGAGATGACTTGATTACTAATCATCTTGGTTTAGGAAGTGAAGTGACCATGGTGCACACAGGGGATGTCTTCTCGAACGATTCATCTCCACCAGTATTATACTCCTCGTCTTCATTTTCCTTTCCTTATCTCTCATCTTCCCTTCATCTACTACTTCATTTATGCCTTCTTCTATATTCTCTCCTCCTCCTATCCCTTCCTTATCCAATTTTTGATTCCTTTATCTCCTTCTTCCTATCCAAGATTCGCTTTGATTCCTTGACCTTCTTTGCTCCTTTTTTCATTATCGTCAGAGTCATTAACCAAAGCAAAAGGACAAACAGTGACTCGAGTTGCTTTGGTAGGAACTGGATTGGGAATTATGCTCCTTCCATTATAGAGAAGGTGGAATTGTCATACTAAAGCATTGGTAAGGAGGTATGAAAATTTTCTCTAAGTCCAAATTGGTCCCTAATAGAAAGGGTGTTAGTCGGTTGGATGAAGTCCCAAGTGTGATAAGAGTATTGGAGAAAGGAGATTACGTCGAGACATCTAGAGGGGTTGCTGCCCTTGGGGTATCGAACGAAGAAATATTTGCCTTTGAAGTAGCTTCTCTAATTGTAGAGACCCTGAACAACCTTACAGCAGTTGAAAGCTTCGACTATTAGCAAAGGAGTCTCTCGTCTCATTTTGAAGCTGAGAAAGCAGGTAAGCTCTTCAAAAGTGGGTGGATGACCCGAGTGCATCATTAATATAAAATAAAGAGAGCTTGGAAGGGTGTAACTATTTGGGTGTACTTGGGGTGGAGCTAGCTTGAGTTGAAAGAATTTGAGAAATTCGTTGAAAGGGGCATGAATCCTGACAGGCACATGTATCTATTACATGCGATGTAGCTAGCTAGAGGGAGATGTGCTCTTAAGTGGGGTTCAGGTAGAAGAACCTCATCTTTGGGAATCCCATGCTCGAATATGGTTTGTCTTAATTCTTCAGCAGTCAATCAAGAGGGTGTTCGACCTAGTGGGTTATCCAAGACCATAAGTATAGGATGGTCACCCCTCGGAGGGGCACGACGATGAGGTTGGGCCGTCCGAGCGGCCTGAAGCTGAAGATCATGCATAATTAAGATCTTACTCCTAATGTAGTAGGTGTAGAAGCCTGGGCAGTAGATGAACCTGCCTCTGGAAGTGTAGAAGGGTCGATACTAGTCCGAAGATGGGGATATCATTTGGGGCCTACCATTCTATACTAACAAACTTGATGATAAATGTAATCTGGTATGTTTTATCTTGATATTTTACTTTGATAGAATCATATGTAGCCGATATACGAAATCCAATGGACATCGATGTGTGTTGACCAATCAGATTCTGTACATTGAGTGAGGCAATGCAATGTATCAGTCTATGTGGTGTGTGTCCTATGTTCGTGGCATGGTGTACGCGAACACTCTATGTAAATAGCGTGCTCGTGCTGGCAAAGGAGCTCCGTCATGCTATAAAATTGTATGTCAAATTTTATATGTTATCGTAAAGGGAACAATAACAAAACTATTATCAGGAGCAACACAGAGTTGTCCTTGTAGGATTATAAGTATGTGACATTCGACTCAAAGTGTTAACTACTGATTATGTGAAATGTTGAATTGCGTTCGATAAACCATTTCTTAAAGTCGTCCCATGAAAATTGAATCGACAATCCATATTTAACCAATGCCCGATGAAAATTAATTGCTTCTCCTCTCATTTTCCATTCCATGACTTATCTACTTGAAGTCGATTCCATGACTAGTTAACGTTGGCTCCAAAGTTTAAAGTCAATCCCAAGATAGCATAAAGCTGAGACCCTAAGAAGATTCAGAGCCAAGGCCTTGTGAATTCAAAGTGAACACCAAAGATTGTAAAGATAAAAAAATTTAAGGTCAGACCCAAGGAAACTTGGAGTCAATTTCGAGTCATGTGATTATTTGCTTCAAATTAATTAAATCGGCAAGTTTGAGAAGTGGGCATAAGGTAGAATGTAAATTGGTAGCGACAATGATGAAGTCGCCATGGTCAAGCATGAAACGGCGACAACGATGGTGGGCGAGGCGATGGCCGTGTGAATTGCAAAAAAAACCCTTTGAAATTTTGACTTAAAAAGGTCAATGAAATCTTGTTTGTGATATGCAATTGAGAGTGGTGGGGCTGGATCTAGAGCAACGATGATCAAGTTATAGTGGTGGTATTGGTATTGGAGTTGGTGGTAGCAAAGTCGAGATTTGCAAGGGTAAAGAAATATGAAGTGTTGGAAATAGAATGAGTTGGAACTTGATAATTTTTCTAGGTCCTATACTTATATAAAGTTAGAAAATCAAATTAATATCGACATGACTTGTTCAGTACTGACATGTTGTTCTTTTTCTTTGACTTTCCAAAAAAAAGAAAAAGAAAAAAGGAGTTTACTTGATTAAGATATGGTGTGGCTTCCAGAAAATCAAATGTTCCAACCTTTCTACAAAAGGATATGATAAGGCACTACTTGAAGCAATGAACGGACACTCATAGAATAGATGTGATACTTCAAGATGACTATTAGTTGATTAATAGACTTTATGCAGTTTACAACTGATCGCTTCTCCTGATCCAAAGCATGCTTTATTTCCATAAAAGCAAACTTTAAGTGGCAAGTGTTATCCATCATTTGAACCGGGCAACTTCCAGATGGATATGGGCTTCAAGATGATGAAGAAATGGATCAAGAATCTATGAAGTTGTTTGGAGAGATGAAATTGTGGATTGTAAGAAATTTGAGCAAGAATTGTGCAAGCAAATCATGTCGACATCGACATGATCGAACATATCGGCACCGACATGTTTGGATGTCAAGGCTAACTTCTGACTAGTAGGTGAAGATGCATTATACTTTTCAGAAAAGGAAAAAGACTCGAGTAGACAAATCATATTGGCACCGACATGATTATATAAGCAATTTTGTCAACAATGCTTGGGGACTTGAAGACTTGAACTGAGGGAAAAGTGAAGATGCAAGTTGTAAAATTATGTCCATACCAACATTATCATGTCGGCAATGACATGATTTGAATTACGAGTTTTACTTGTTCTTCATGCTTGAAAGCATGGATCTGATCTCTTACCTGGTCTTCTGCAAGCAAGCGACTTTGATGGATAAATTCTCCTATAAATATCCATCCTTTGAAAATTAAAAAGGGGTTGGATCTTTCTTTTCAATCTTGAGCACTCTATCTTGTTTTTGCCATAAATTGCCGTTGAACTCAAATTTCCTTTGATTTCTAGATCCGAGACATTGTATTTCGATTGAACTTTTACAAAACCATCTGAAATAAAATTATAGTGGATGTAGGAAGTGATTTGAGGCTGCGCCACTCTAAAATTTTGCGTGTTTTTACTTTTAATTTTGTTTTTTCATCTGTGCATCTTGTTTGTGATTGATCTGGGGTATTGTATCTTTTTTTGACCTAACCTTATTAGATAAGCATGGAATGACTAGTCCGAGAGTTTCCTATTGGTTAACAACAACTATGTCAAATAGGAAATCTTGAGTGATGATGTCACACAGTTCTCTTGACTTGAGAATACTGTTGTATTTTAATGTGAATACACTACTTTGATTATAGTTAAATCATAACATGACAATCCACAGAGTAACTATAGTTGGGTTTGAGTTAAAGCATTGGAAGTGGAACACTATTTAATAGAGAATTCGTCTCCTCGATTATGTGAGATTAGTATCATGGTAGATTATAGTCAACTCAATGTTAAAATCTCTTGCCGTGGTAGTACAGTTAATAATAATTGTTTTTATTGAACCATGGACTTTATTTAAGGACTTACTAAGTTGAATACAAATGATATCGGAATTTTGACCAAAACCAAATTCCATTAATCCAAATGTGATATAGTATTGACAAAGAGAATTGATATACATAATATAATCCATATCAAAAGGTACCGCTTAAATTTGTAAAATTGGATTTTACCGATGAGATTTGTAAGCAATGAATTAAGTAAAACGCCATACCACTAGCTACTGTGATGTGTGAACATTAGTATTTGAGTCATTCAAATATAAATCATAGATTAATTTACACATGTGAGTTCCACTACCGAATCTAATTGATCTCTGAAACACTGCTTGATTTGTCACTTTTACTAAGGACACATTTGATACTTTGCTATTTTTCAGATATTAACCATGAGTTAGTACTCTCGTTATTTGTTATTTTTGTATATAACAGGACTGCGTTATACCCTTTATTGGTCGTTACTTAGTTGTAATCTTAATATTTCTTGTTTTATTTTTATTGGATTAGTATAATTTTCTTTTATTTTTATTTTGCATGTATATGTATATAAATATGTATATGTATGTGTATACATACATATATATATATGTATTGATCTTACACTTTTGGTATAGTTTTTTTGTAGTTAGAGATATGCTTATTGTACTGGATGGATTTAGCTGATTTTTGGGACATGTTCGCTCATCATATTGGTGGATTATAGTGTTGTATTATTTTATTATGGACCTCAGTTTTTAGGATTGAAGTTTCTTTTTAAATTTATTTCACATTGTATGAGGTGGGTATTGCTACTTATCAGTTATGTTAACAGCTTCATATTTTAGTGTAGAATAAAATACATAAGTGCTTTTCTCTACTAATAAAGGATCACTCATTTTTGTCAAAAAATAAATAAATTAGAAAAGTAAATAAAATTATATTTTATTTAATTAACCTAAATTAGAGAAGTAAATAAAATACATAAGTGCTTTTCTCTACTCGCTACGATCTGGCCCGTTCCTTCACTTCCTAGGAAGGACGATTCTAGATTGCGTCGGAATGATTCCATGCTTGGAATTCCCCATACTAAAAAGACAATTCCATGCTTGGAATTCTCCATATAGAACCTTTTAAGTATGGTATCTATGTGCAAGGATTTGGACAATCCCAACAACCTCTTAGATCAATCTTTATAGATCTTTACATCAAGTATATAGGTTGCTTCTCCCAAATCCTTCATAGAGAAACTTTGGATAATCATGCCATTACTAATTGCAATAGCATTGTGTCATTGCTAACAAGTAGTTAATCGTCGACATATAGGACTAAGAATACCGTAGCACTTTCTTATTCTTTTCGATTACGCATGCTTCCTCTGTACTTTGATAATAACCAAACTATTTGATTATTTTATTAATGCTCTTATCAAGATAGTTTTTCCCTGCTAAAGAAGTTGTAATTAATGGAGTAGAAACCTAGGATAGCATAGTATATATATTTACGAAGGATTAGCAAGGTCAGTTCTCAGCAAACAAATCGAAGGGATGGGATTGCGATTTAATAATTTTCCTCAAGAGCAAGTGGGAGATTGATAGAGTTTGGGGTATGCCTGTTAGAACCTCAGTTCCTGATATTTTGATAACAACAGTTATATATGTTTATCTAACCAAGTTTTACAGGAAAATATTAATGACCAGATTCCAGATTGATGGATGTAATCGTTTATAGATTATAGAGTCTGTGTCTAATTAGTAATATATGTTAAAATCTCTAATTGGTATAGATGCACAAGCTATTGAATACACGACTTATTTTCAAAAGAAGTTTTAAAGTTGTCTGGATTAGCAGAATTCAGACGTCTGAATCATAAATTCAGACGTTTGACTGCTGAAGCAAATAATTTTTAAACAGCAAATTCAGACGTTTGAACATAATATTCAGAAGTCTGAATAAGGTCCAAAATGAACTATTTCGGCGCTACCTTATTATTTCCTACATTCAAAAGGCTGAATTTTAAATCCAAAAGTCTGAGTTAAAATTAACGGCTAGTTTTTGAAAGGTTGCTTCTCTTCCCTGAACAGAAACAATGTTAATTTCAACAGTTGCTTCTATTCTGATTCATGGCAACTCTTCACTAATCATTGCAACCTTTAACAACTATAAATTACAAGCAATTTCAATACTATTCTACACTAATTCTTATTTTGATTTCTAAACTCTATATTCTTGTTATTTACTTCCAAGTTTTACAAATCAAACTATTTGATAACCAAACACTCAAGCATACTCTTGTGTGGTCAACTAGACTTCCTTTCTTCACGAATTTCACTATATACCATAAAATAGAAGATTATAGGAAGGGTACTCATATTGACTCATCAGTGCTAGCATATTTAGTCAGAAACATTTCCACTTGTATTTGAAGTCTTGTTGTAGTATCCTCAGGCAGTAGAAGTCCTATTCGGTTGTCTAGGCAGGAAAGTCTTGTTCGGTTGTTCAGGCGGTGTAATACCTGTTCCTTCGGGTGAAGCGAGGGTATCGATTGAATTCCAGAAGGAGTCTGGGACTGGACGTAGAATGGGAAGTTCGAACCAGTATAAAAATCTCTGGTGTCTTTTATTATTGCTTATATTTTTATATTCATATTCCGCTCAAGTAAGTAATTTAGTTAACTTTCATATTACACGATCACATAGTTACTTTCATTTGGTATCAGAGCTAGTAATCTTATAACTGTAATGCAGTTATTTGATATTTTTAGTAATATGGAAAATAACACCAACACCAGTTTTACTGAAGATCAGTCCACTGCATGACCACCACTTTTCAATGGTTTGAACTATAACAATTGGGCTACTAGGATGAGAATCTATATGCAAGCTAATGGTTATGACACATGGAATATCTGTCAAACTGAACATCACATGCCTACCACTGAATATTCACAATGGTCTAACACACAAAAACTAGATGCTACTGCAAATGTTAAAGCTATGAATATGTTATTTTGTGCACTAGATAAACATGAGTTTAATAGAGTTAGCATGTGTACTACTGCTTATGAAATATGGCGCACATTGAAAGTTACACATGAAGGCACTAACAAAGTTAAACAAAGCAAGATCTCTATGCTTAAGAATCAGTTCCAAAACTTTAGAATGAAGCAAGATGAATCTATAAATGATATGTATTCAAGATTTCAAGACATATACCATTCACTTTTGGCATTAGGAGAATAATTCACTGATTTTGATATCGTCTCAAAAATTTTAAATTCTCTAACGGATGAATGGGAACGAAAAGTCTTAGCAATTAAAGAAGCTAATGACATTTCAACCATAAAACCGGAAGAGTTGATAGGAAATCTAATGTCTTATGAAGTTAATCTCCAGGCTAAACAAGTACAGGCACAAGATAAAAAGACAATAGCATTCAAGGCTAAAAAGGAAGAATCCGATTCCGATAGAGAAGATATGGCTCTTATTGCAAAAAAATTCAAGAAGTTTTTGAAGTTCAAAAAGAACAATAGATTTGGAAATAATAAAAGCAGCTTCAACAACAGTAATAACAAGCCATCGACTTCAACTATCGAGTGCTATGAATGTCACAAGAAAGGTCATATGAAGAAAGATTATCCTAATCAAAAGAAAGACAAATTCAAAAACAGAAGAAAGAAATTCAAACATAAAAAAGCATTCTCAGTAACATGGCATGATTCAGAATCCTCTTCATCAAACAGCAACAGTGACACTGAACAAGCAAACGTGTGTTTTATGGCCATAAATGATGAGGTAAGTGATTTAACTTTTGATGGTTTAGTGGAAATAAATTCCGTTCTATTAGATAATATGAAGAACGTCAAATGAAAATATAAAGAGGCTAGTGAAAAGTTAAATCACTACACCAAAATAGTGATTTTGCAACATTTTATATTTGTTAATTTCTAACACCTATAAATGTTAGAGCCTACCGACAATAAAAAAGTGTTAGGATACCTGGAAAAGTGTTGGAAACTATAAATAATGTTTTTTATAAATTTTCCAACGCATCAGTTATAATTTACAACAAAAAAAGTGTTAGGACAGCTGGTAAATTTGTAAATAACTCACTAAAAATTGGACCGTTGTGTAATCTTGTATATGTTGCATTTTCTAACGCTTTCCCCTTCCATCACCACTATCGGCCGCATAATTTTCAATTAGATTAGGGTTCCCCTTCACGCATTCCATCACCAGCGTCAACAGCCATTCGTGCATCCTCCAAGCTACCAGACATCTAACATTGAGCGACTTAAGACTAGGGTTCCCCAATTCACTTGGGGCGTCATCTCCAGTCGAGCGTCAAACTCTTCATTCACGGCATCGAGGAGAATCACATTTGAAATTGAAAGATAATCACGTCTAAATCAGAAGCTATCCTGGTCAGTAATCATTTTTTTTGGCTTGTTTCTGTTGTTATTTCTAATTTTTAAACTTGGTACAGTGCGGTTTAACTTTAAACTTAAAGATTGAATGATAATCGAATGAAGGATATATGTTAGTTTGTTTGTTGTTTTATTAAACTTGCATTATTATTTGTGATCTTCATGAAGCAAGTGGTTAAAGAATCCATCGATAGCCACACTGTTAAGTGTTACTTGTAGTGCACAGTTTATACTATGCTAAGCTAGGGATATTACAGTTAACCTTTTAGTTTAGACTTCCATATTTAGTCTAATCTGGATTTTTGAAAACTTGGTGTGAAACAACAGGTATGAAGTAGTCAATGATCTAGCAATGGTATCAAGTGTTTTGATGTTTGAATATGACATATATGAAATGTGTAGCTTTTATTTTGGTTCAAATGGAAAGAAAAAAGAAAGTTGATTATTGTTTTTATTTGTGAAGTTGTAACTAAAAGAACATAATTCATTTTTTTGTTAAAATTAGAAAGAACTATAGTGTGTTCTATACTATTAAATATTGACACAAATTAAGTGGAATGTTCCGATATTGCATTTGTCATTTTTATTGAACGCAAGTTCAGTTTAATCTGTCATTTTTATTAAATGTATGAATTATTTATTGGAACTCATGGTAGGCTAACAAGATCATAATGCTGTCATTTGATTTAGCTTTGGCTGTCAGGTTAACATAATTAACTGTTTTTACATACAAAATATGATATTTTAACAATTAATGATATACTTGAAGCATTCAAAATAACCAAAATAACGCTTCAGAATAGCAAAGCAACAAACCCTTCAAATGCAGAGATGTAGCTAAATTTCCATTTCCTCTGCATGTATATATAAAAGCATAATTAGATCTAATAAGTACTGAGGAAGGTGCAAGAAAATTTAATAGTTAAACTAAAATCAGACACAATAAAATATATAACAAGATCCTTTTCTTTGGTAGTTTACTTCTGGTCAAGTAAATTAGTTTAAGAAACACAAAAAAAACCTTCATGTACAGATTTAATGAAATTAAGCTTACTACCATCTTCAACATTATCTGAACTAAGTACCAGTGCAGTGTTCCTAAACAAAAGCATTACAAAATGATATCTTGTAGTTAATATTAATTTTAACAAAAAATGGAGTATCAAAACATGAAAGTGAATGTAAAACCAATATTCACTTAACTTTTTTTTTGAAATGTTGTATCGATACACTTTGAAAATGTACCGGTGTAAATTTATTTTCTAGAAAAACTAGTTCTGTGCAATGTCAAAGTGAGAGTTTTTATAGGTTTTTGAAAGTGGGTAGAATACAGGTACTGCAATTCAACAATGTTATGTGCTGATGAAATGCATTTAAGTACAAAAATATACAAGTATAATGTAATGACACATTGCATATAGAAAATACTATCACTCATACACTAGGAAGAAAATCATACCGTAAAGTTTACGATAAAATGGTAAGAAATAGTATAAAAATATTTCTTGTAAATATTAATAATGAATAGTTAATTAGTTTAAAAATATTTGTTCTTGTAGGTCAAGGAAAATCCGAAAGAGAAAGTTACGCGGACAATGGTTTGGAAGGAGGGACATATAAATAAGAAATCTGGACAAGTTCTTCCATCTGCAACAAAAGCCTATGCAAGTATTTTTACTTTGATATGAATAACTAATCAATTTATTTGGTATGAACATTGAAGGGTCTCAAAATGAAATGTGTTTGTTGAAAATATAGAAAAGAAGGATGTCAACTTAATGTCACTTTCCCTAGTTCTAGATTAATGTCAACCGTGTCATCACCTATTACAGTCATAATCTAGTGTCAGTTGCTCTTTCTTTTGCTAGAGTAAAACTTAGGTTATGGTATTGTATTTGTACCTCTGGAAACCCAAACTTTGTTGTAAGTAAATATTTCATGCAATTCACATCATTCACGTTCCCCTTAAGCTCATAACTCCTTCCGGTATAACTCACCCCATATAAAACTGCTCTCTTTTTCCCAAACACTTGAGGGTAGCTATTAGGAAAACTCCACCTGCCTTGTTCAAACAGGGCCCGTGATGATGAAGGTGTCTTATCTGTAATCATGCTCCGGACCCACCCAGTCACACTTCTAAATAGACTGTGGGTCTGGATTACACCATGGCACACCGGACATCGTACCGTCCAGGATAGTTTTTGAACTTGCAGGCTTATGCCACAATTGCTGCATCTCAAAGTTTTTCTACAACCAACCATAAGATTTTTTTTGAAAAATGGCGCAAATGCCTATACCTCCATTGCCTGGCATTTGTTTTATTAATGCTTACAGTGAGATGAACATAAAGTAGACTTCTATTTCATTTTATTTTACCAAATTAAACTACAAAGTTTCAACATAATGTTAGAGATAAATTTTGCATTGGAACATCAATTTCATACTAAATCGCCTCTTTGTTGGAGATGGTCGAAAGTTCAAGTATCTTTTTACGCCTACATCCTTTGTTTTTTCTGAACCATTTACATTTTCATTTTTAATACCTTGCGCATTTTGAATATTCTTTTGGATACTGGTAAGGTAATTATTTTATGGAAATTTTTTGGTTATTGAAAAATAATTAATATTTTGATTTAAGTTAGTAGTTGCTAAGAAGCTTATTCACCCTTTGGAACTTGTGACTCATGATATAAGAGTATATGATCTTATAAGAAAATTTGAAAGTTATTAAAAAAAACTAGTAGAATTTCAGTATATGAGCTTATATTCTTTTTGCAAAACATAACATAATAGGCGAATTTGATTCATTACTCCTACATGAAGTTAAATACAATAAATCTGTCTGCCTTGGTAAGGGATAACATCCTTTAGATATTAACAAAAGTGAAAAAAATAACTTTGGTGAAAAGTAAGAGAAAATCAAAGACTTCTAGAGACAAAGTATTTTTTCTGTATTTGGATACTTGTGCGGTTGTTTGAACAGAGCATGGTTGAGTATATCTCCAGTTGGTTATTGTATTTAAACTGTGCTAGTTATTAAAAACTGACAACCTAGAACAATCAATAATTATTATTACAACTCATATTCCCCACTACTGACATTGAACAAAAATTATGGTATAATAACCACCACTATGTAGTGCTCATGTCTTTTTCATAGATATAACCATGGGCTTGTACATTGCAGTAAACTATCGTATGCTTTTAAAAGAATATAGTTGAAAGTCAAAAATTGTTATATTCATTAGAAAAAATGTATAATTGTTCAGGATACAGTGGGTACTTCATGTTGCTATTTTAGTAATTTATATACAACATTTTATTTTCATAAAATTGGTTTTGAATTTGTCTAATGATCTTTTACGAATATGTACTAACATTGCTTGGAATGCAGCTTATATTCTTTTTGCACTTCAGTTACACCCATAATTATATACATTGTATTTCTCTTTATCTCTACCTTATCATTATTCTGCATTTAAGTTTGTGGATGTTAGTTACTTGACCATACATGAATAGTTGAGTTGGAAGTGCACTATTGCTCTATAATTTTATACAATGAAAGCTAAGTCTCAATTAATTGTAATTTTGATGTTTGAATTCTCATTTAACATATTGAATGTAGGCACTTGTGGAGAAAGATGAAGAAAAATAGAAGTTGGAATGTAGCGGTATATTATGATATAGCCCGTGTTTTGTCTTCGCAATATCTAAAATTCTATTTATCGGTAGCACATATTATATTAGATATTTAAAATTGGATATGAAATTGCTTTTTTGTAATTTGGATTCGATATTGTGGTATTTTGAAATTGGGAAGTTTGTAGCTCATATTATAGTATTTTCTAAATATGATATTGTTGCATTTGAGATATGGAAGCATTTTAGACTTCATATTGAATTGATATAATAAATTATATATGTGATATGGATATCACCATTTATGAGATATTATATTCATTTATTTTAAGAATTTAATATTATTTGTGCATAAAATAGGGTAAAAACATAATTTCAATTAGTACGCATATAAGTGTTACCAATATTTTGGATAACAACGTTGATCTACGTTACAAACCTAAATGATAAGCAAAGCAATTTATGTGTAACAACACATATATGTGTTACTAAATAATCATATTCCAACACTTATAAGCGTTACCGTATATTTCTGTACCAACACTTATAAGCGTTACCGTATATTTCTGTACCAACACTTATAAGCGTTAGTAATATGTATGTTCGTAACACTTATAAGTGTTACAAATTCGATCGCTCCATTCCTCACGGTCCATTAGTAACACTTATAAAGTGTTACTGGAATTATTTATAACACTTATAATTGTTAGGGTTTGCCTGTTTTGGTGTAGTGAATAGAACCGAACTTGAAGTTGAAATGCTAAGAGATGAAAAGAAAATTTTAGAAGAAGAACTTCAAGCTTCTCAAGAATCTTATTCTAATACAACTTCTCAAATTTCTATGTCGAGTCAAGAAATCGAAACTCAAAAAGAAAAGAATGACTCTCTCCAAGTTGAAAATCATGATTTAAAATCAAATGTGAAAATATTAGAATTAGATATCTCTAGTCTCAAAACACAGTTAGAAGGAATTACCAAGAATGTTCCATATTTTAATAAAGGAAGAGAAAATCTCTCTATAATTTTGGAAAATTCTCAAACTGTGTCAGATAAAAAGGGTTTAGGCTATAAGAAAGCTTCAAATAGTTTACCTAAGAAAAGGAATTCTTTTGAAAATCATGTTTAGAAAAGAAATCATGGTATTATTGATAGTATTTCAAAAAGTCCAAAACATTCTAAGAACATTAAAATGTGGGTTCCTAAAACTAACAATTTTTTGATTAGGAATAAATACATAAAATCATTTATGGAAAATGTTCATAAGAATAAAGATTTTATTTACAAAGGGAATGCTGAACCCGTTTGGGTTTGGTTTCCTATGATCTAACTCTTAGGACCCTAACAAAAAGTGGGCCAATGTCACTTTCTTATTACTTCAATTATAGTTTCCGTGTCTTAAGTATTATGTTATGTTCTGTGACATTGTCATTTGAAACGTTGTGTTCTATTTTAAATTACTTGTATGTTACTCTCCATTCATTCTCTGTGATATTATCGTATACTGTATATTTCATTGCTACTTTAGTCACTAATTCCTTTTAGTAATGACAAAGGGGGAGAAAGAGGTAAAAATATTGTTGTATGAATTCTTTTATTCACGGGGAGAAATTTTATATTTTCATACTAACCAAGTTTTAATGACAGGAGAAGTTATTATTTACTAACCAATATTTTCATAGTTGTCATTATCGAAAAGGGGGAGAATGTTAGAACCTCGGTTCCTGATATTTTTGATAATAACAATTATATGTGTTTATCTAACCAAGTTTTACAGGAAAATATTGATGACCAGATTCCAGATTGATGGACGTAATCGTTTATAGGTTATAGAGTCTGTGTCTAGTTAGTATATATGTTAAAATCTCTCCTAATTGGTATATATGCACAAGCTATTGAATACACGACTTATTTTTAAAAGAAGTTTTAAAGTTGTCTGGATTAACAGAATTTAGACGTCTGAATCATAAATTCAGACGTCTGAACATAATATTCAGAAGTCTAAATAAGGTCTAAAATAAACTATTTCTGCGCTGCCTTATTATTTCCTACATTCAAAAGGCTGAATTTTAAATTCAGATGTCTGAGTTAAAATTAACGACTAGTTTTTGAAAGGTTGCTTCTCTTCCCTGAACAGAAATAATGTTAATTTCAACAGTTGCTTCTATTCTGATTCATGGCAACTCTTCACTAATCATTGCAACCTTTAACAACTATAAATAGCAAGCAATTTCAACACTATTCTTCACCAATTCTTATTTTGATTTCTAAACTCTATATTCTTGCTATTTACTTTCAAGTTTTACAAATCAAACTATTTGATCACCAAACACTCAAGCATACTCTTGTGTGGTCAACTAGACTTCCTTTCTTCACGAATTTGACTATATACCATAAAGGAGAAGATTATAGGAAGGGTGTACTCATATTGACTCATCAGTGCTATTACAGAGCATATTTAGTCAGAAACATTTCCACTTGTATTTGAAGTCCTGTTGTAGTATCCTCGGGCAATAGAAGTCCTATTTGGTTGTCTAAGCAGGAAAGTCCTATTCGGTTGTTCAGGTGGTGTAATACATGTTCCTTCGGGTGAAGCGAGGGTATCGATTGAATTCAAGAAGGAGTCTGGGACTGGACGTAGAACGGAAAGTTCGAACCAGTATAATAATCTCTGGTGTATTTTATTATTGCTTATATTTTTATATTCATATTCCGCTCAAGCAAGTAATTTAGTTAACTTTCATATTACACGATCACATATTTACTTTCAATGCCCTAGTGAAATTTCGTAATTTATTTTAAATTATTAACTCTATATTAAAATTTCGTTCAAAATAAAAGGTGTTTTTTCTATCTATTATATACATGTCATGTTGTGATATGTTCATTGATTATTTAATTTAAGTATATTAAATAGAAAATCAATAAAAAATTTGTCATGTAATAATAACTACAATGTCTTGTAATTATGGGGAATTTATCACATTAAAAATAATATATTATTTTAAATATTTCTAGCCTAGATGTTTCTAGACAGGATCTCGATACATTTGTTGAGACTGGAGTATGTAACGCTCTCTAAATTTTGGACAATGTACATTGCTGTTGTGGGCACCAAGGGTTACATACTGATAGTTACTGTATAATTACGGAATGACTCACTCAAGAGATTTTTGTTGTTAATATAACTATGGTTAAGCAAAGAATCTCGAAGTGATGATATTACACAGTTTTCTCGATCTGAGAATACTGTTGAACTTCAAAGTGAATACTTTACTAAGATAATAATTAAATCATGGCATGGAATCCATCGAATAACTGTAGTTGGGTATGATTTAAAGCATTGGGAGTGAAGCACTATTCAATAGAGAATTCGGGTCATTGGTTATACGAGGTTAGTACCACAATCAATTGAAGTCAACTCAAAGTTTAATTATCCAGCTAGAGCAATTTAGTTAATAATAATTGTTATTATAGAACCAAGAACTTTGTGTTTGGGCTATACAAGTTGAATGTAGATGATATTAGAATTTTGACCGATATCAAATTCTATAATTCCTACTTTGATATAGTTTTGATGAAGAGAATTAGTAAAACAATTGTCATTGTAAGGACTACTTAAAATAGTGAAACTGGATTTTACCGAAATAGTATAAATGATAAATTTGGCCAAACTGTCACACCACTAGCTAAAATGACGTTTGAATGTTAATATTCGAATTATTGGATATTAATCACTAATCAAATTTAAACCTAAGAGTGTCACACAACCACAATGTTGAATACTCCAAGTACTACCACATTTAATTAAATTATAATTGTTATAACTTAACTAAATTAATTAATATTTGTGAAATATTAATTATAATTTTTTTGTTTACCATATTGAATATAGTGCACATATAAAAGTTATATACACACATATCGATATACGATATCGATGTACATTAGAATTTGGTTTAAATGTAAATTATCTGATATGGTTTAAAATTACATGCAAGCCCAAGAGCCCCATGTTATGTGTAACATCCCCTACTTGGAGGTCCAAAATTAACGGCTACGGATACTGCAGTCATTCATAGTTA
Source organism: Allium fistulosum (assembly GCA_030737815.1). NCBI lineage: Eukaryota > Viridiplantae > Streptophyta > Magnoliopsida > Asparagales > Amaryllidaceae > Allium > Allium fistulosum. The sequence continues at coordinate 989,343,986 of CM060903.1, forward strand.
TTAATACTCGATGACCAAATACGGTAATGTTAGATACATTGATATAACAGAAACACATGGATATGGAACAATTTTAAATTTCAAAACAACATTCTCATTCCATTCCAAAAACCATTTCAACATTCTTTACATTATCCCATAATCGCAAACCACATTCAGAAATATATAATTATTACAAATACGCCAAGAGCGACGTATGACGATGCCCCTTGGTTGATCAGAGTATATAATAAGGCAACTAAATAACTTTGCCTTTACAACATAACACAACGGAATCAAATGAAAAAGAACTCTAAATAGCTATAATGCCTCCTGCGCATCTCCAGAAGCTCATTCGTCTAATGAGGTACCCGAAAACCTCAAATCTCATATCACTCAAAATCAATTGAGCACTCGAGAGTTTAAGGAGAAAACATAAACTTCAAATTAGACATAAAGCCTGGTATGAACAATAATCTAACATCTCATACCATTTAGATATCTAGTGAGACCACACCGCTTAGCGGAACGGGTTTTTTCCTCACTGGTATCTTAAAAACTTTATAAAACCATATACTGTGCTCGTGCATCCACAATGGTTAAAAACATAGTCATTTCAAAATATTATGATGATATGCATATGAGTTAAAACATTCTGGATTTCCTATCCCCTATTTAATTGACTCCTTATCACATTTATAGTTTCTAGGGTTCACTATTAACCTATTAGTTTTCATGGACTTACTAATAACCTTTAGATAATATATGGACTCCCTGTCCTATTTCATAGTTTTCATAGGCTTACTATTAACCTATTTTTATCTTCTGGACTCCCAGTCCTATTTCATAGTTTTCATGGTTGCACTATGAACCTATTGACCCCTGCCAATTAACTTAATTAATTCATGGGTTCCCTTGAACCTATTGGTGACTCCAATAACTACTCTCTTATCCTAGTTTCATGGGTTGACTAGGAACCTATTGACAACTGTCAATGACCTAATCTGGATATAGTTTTCATGGGTGCACTACAAACCATTGGCCCTGCCAACCACTCTTTATAAACATAGTTTTCATGGGATCACTATGAACCTATCGGTAACTCCAATAACTTCATAATCATAGTTTTCATAGGTGCACTATGAATCTGTCTCCTTGACAACTTCTTTATTTAGACATTCTATATTATGGTCTTCTTGACCTCCCGGTTGCAACTCTACTCATTCAGGTGTTTTATCAATTTATATTCACTACTAGGTCAACCTAGCTAGTTCTTCTACCCTTTATCCCCAAAATGCAGTTATGGGTCCTTTATAATGTGAATATTTTTATATTTGAAGAAGCAAACATAATAACATAACAATACCACTTCTGTGGGTTTACTATCCTTGAAATCATTTTCATATTAAAACTTGGTTAATCCCTTTAACCTAATATTTTATCAAGGAAAGCTTCTTCAAAAACTTCATAATTAACCATTTCAAAACTCCTTTATTTTAGCCATGGTTAAAATGAGTTTGGGTTATTTGTTTTGAAAAACAAAGCCTTTCGAAACCTTCGAAACCTTGCTTTTGACCTTACTGGATAACCTCCTTCGAAAGCATATAAATACATCTTAAATTAGGCCCCTGCCTTTCGAACGCTTCAAAACCTTTCTATCGTAACCTTTCGAATGTATTAAAATATTAGCATTTAACTTTAGAAGCTTAGCTTCGAAATCAATTGAAAGTACCACTTTCGAAACCATTGAAAGTACCCCTTTCGAAACCATTGGGTTTATATTTAAGAATATCTTTTGGGTCAAAGTGAACACATACGAAAGCACCCATTTCGAAACCTTATTATATCATACAAAAGTATTTAGGGAAAACATGATGGTGTCGACACCACCCTTTCGAAAGCATAAGTCCTTTGGGTAAAATACTTGAAGGTTGGCTTCGAAACCCCTTTCGAAACCAATGCCTTCGAAACCCCTTTCGAAACCAATGCCTTCGAAACCCCTAACCCCTTCAAAGGCTAGGGGAAGTGGCTTACGTTTTTAAAACAAAGTTTACCTTCCGAAAGCAATGATATCTTCAATGCCTTCGAAAGGCAAAGCAGCAGAAAGGTTTCGACTTGGTCGAAACTACCCCTTCTGAACACTTCAATTTTGAAAACAAAGTAGCTCCTTCGGAAGCTACTTCTTTAATTAATAAGGTGGAAACTCTCTTTCGAAAGCTAGTTTAAAGTCACTTTCGAAAGCATATAAAGAAGTAGGCAAGCGCTTTTCATTATAAAACAAAACCATTGTACCGACCCCATCGAAAACAACGTTTCGACACCCTACCTTCCGCCTTTCTCCAATGCACTATGTACCAACTATGTGATACCATGTGTATTAGTTTCGGTTTCTATGGTTTCGACCTGGTCGAAGGCGGAAGCTCTGGGTCGAAAGGTACTTCCAAAGTAGGCGGAACCCATTTTTTTGGTTAAAAGGCTGTTTTTACCAAATAAAGTAATTTCTTTGTAACTAACTTGCCCACATGTAAACACTTTATTAGTTGCCTTAAACTTTTCAAAATATTTTACAGATTATTGCCGCATTTTCTCATATCTAAAACAAGATTAACTTTTAACAAATAATCCCTTCCTATTTAACAACAATTAAATCATTTAGGTCCTCCTTTTAAAATAATTTAATTTCCATAATAAATCTCTTAGTAAAAATCTGAAAAAATCATAGAAGTTCACTTTTAATATGTTATCTAACATATATAAATTTCAGACCCAAATTCATCATATAACAACCGAAATAAATATATAAACCCAATTAACCATATATTCCTTTGAAAATTCATAATAAATTCTCCATGGCTTGAAAAATTATAAAAATTGATATCCAACTCCAAAATTACGTTTCCCATAACATAAAATTTTCCCATGGCATTTTAAAATCATTTGCTATCGGTTTTTCCCAAAAACCGTGCGTATCATATTTAAACAATTTGACTTTAAATCAAACATGTTATAAAACCGAGCATATCATCATTCAAATCATCATAAAATGGATTAATTCATAAATCCAAAAACATATGATTGAAAACCAAAGAGAGATGATTAGGATTATTATTCATCTTAGTTTGGATAAGGAAATTGGAGATTTGTTTGAGATCGATTCCCCCTAGCTTGATCCTAAGCTTTTACTTTGATTTCTCTTCTTCTCCTAGTAATGGCCGGCTTGTCTTTTCTTTTGTTTGCATTTTATAAAATGAACATGTATGGTTTGGTTACGTGAGTATAAGGGTAGTAAACATGGGGTGGAAAATTATCCTTATGCCCTTATGTTTATTACTTAACTATCATTTTAACCAATTATAAACCCATTCATTTGTGATAAGAACGGCCGCTTAATTTATTTACAGATCTCAATCCCCTTATCACTCTACATTATTCAATTTAATTTTTCTAATTAAATCTTTGAATAATGTTGTTAAATATTAAGGGTGTTACAGGCTCCCCTCCATAAAGAATTTCATCCTCAAATTTCAGTAAGGACTAATACTAAACATGTCAATCAGCTGTAATGAATCCTAATAACCATACTAGCCTACCTGACTAGAAACTATCTATATAAAGCTAATATAGACATACTATCAAAGTAAATCAGGATAAGTATCTAGAATCCTGTCTTCTGTCTTCCAAGTACAGTCCTTCTCATTGTCGCTCCACTGAACTTTCACCATCCTGACTATCTTGGACCTCAATCTTTTCTTATCTCTTACTACAACACAGACTTGTTCTCTAACAACTGTCAAATTAGACTCTACTACCAAGTCTTCCAACCTTGTCGGAGGAATAGTAGTCTTTGGATCATGCACAAACTTGCGAAGATGAGACATATGGAATACATTATGGACACCTGCTATACTGCTCGGCAACTCTACTTTGTACGAGAGCTTTCCAATCCTCTCCATAATTTGGAATGGACCAACATATCTTGTGGCCAGTTTCCCCCACTTTCTAAATCGTATCACATCCTTCATCGGTGACACCTTAATGAAAACCATGTCTCTCACTAAGAACTCTAGATCTTTACGCCTCTTATCCGCGTAACTCTTCTGTCTGGATTGATCTTCCTTTATCCTCTTTCGGACCAACTCAATATTCTCTAATGCCTCTCTAACCATATCTGGACCTAAGACTAATCTGTCTCCAGTATCTAACCAACATGCTGGCGATTTACATGGTCTTCCATACAAAGCTTCAAAAGACGCCATTCCTATACCAGTCCGATAACTATTATTATATGAAAAATCAATCAAATGTAGGTGACCTTCCAAAGATCCACCAAAATCCACTACGCAAGCTCTCAACAAATCTTCGAGTACCTTATTGACTCTCTCTGTCTGCCCATCTGTCTGTGGGTCATATGTACTCATCTTGAGCTTGGTACCTAATACCTCCTATAGACTTCTCCAAAATTCGCTAGTGAATAATGTATCTTTGCCACTGTCTATGCTACTATGAATCCCATGAAGTCTATTTTCTTCATGAACAACTTCGCCAAAACAGGTGTCGTTCTGGTTGACTTGACTGGAATGAAATGGGCACTCTTAGTCAACCTGTCCAATATAACTCATATGCTTCATTTCCCATATTCGACCTTGGCAAGCCGTCAATGAAATCCATGGATATAGAATCCCACTTCCAAACTGGAATCTCTAATGGCCGATGCAACCCACTTGGCTTCTGGTGTTCGACTTTCACTTGTTGACAGTTTGCACACTGCCTAACCCACAAGCCAACATCCCTCTTCATGCCTTTCCAATAGAAGCTCCTCTTCATATCTTGATACATCTTGGTCCCTCCAAGATGAATCGTGAACTTGGATCGATGACACTCTTTTAGAACTTCTCTTCTCAAGTTCTCTACGTTCGGAACATATAAGCGTCCATTCTTCCTCAACCATCCTTTCTGGTCTAGACTAAAGTCCCTTAGATCATCGATCTTTGATCCTACCTCAAGCCTTCTAATATTCTTAGCTAATACTGGATCCTCTTTCTGTTTAGAAGCTATCCTTTCGATTAGCACTGGTCGCACTTCTAGACAGGCCAACATAACGGTACCTAGACAAGAACCAGCAGTCGATCTTGACTGTACACTACAAGTAGTTAAAGCTTCTAAATCCTTCCATTCCGCCAACAAAGCTAACACCACATTCTAATGTTTCCTGCTAAGAGCATCCGCTATGTTATTTCCTTTTCCAGGAGTATACTCTATACCAAAGTCATAAGCAGCCAAAAAATCCAACCACCTCTGCTGTCTCATATTCAACTCCTTTTGAGAGAATAAGTACTTTAAGGACTTATGATCAGTGTATAGCTCAAATCTCTTCCCTAAGAGATAATGTCTCCAAATCTTCAATGCAAAGATCACTACAACCAACTCCAACTCATGAGTAAGGTATCTCACCGCATGTGGTCTAAGCTGTCGCGAAGCGTATGCAATCACTTTACCATTCTACATTAGCACAGCTCCCTATCCAGTTCCACATGCATCAGTATATACTACCAACCCCTGGTTTCCATCTGGAACTACTAACACTAGTGCATTGGTCAACAAATGCTTTAACTTACGGAACCCTTCCTCACATTTGTCGTACCAAACAAACTTCACATCCTTCCTGGTCAACTTAGTCAAAGGTGCTGCTATCCGCAAGAAATCTTTAATGAATCTCTGGTAATAGCCAGCAAGTCCAAGAAAACTCTCGATCTCGGTTACCGTCTCTGGTCCCTTCCAATTATTGACAGCTTCAATCTTAACTGGATCGACTGCCAATCCCTCCTCTGAAACCACGTGACCAAGAAACTTAACCTCCTTCTTCCAAAAATGACAATTGGAAAACTTCGCCTTTAGCCGATGCTGCCTCAGCGTCTCAAGAACTACTCTAAGATGATCCTCATGCTCTCTTTCATCTTTCGAGTATAATAAGATGTCATCAATAAACACCAATATAAACCTATCTAAGTGCTCTCGAAAAACTCAGTTCATCAAATCCACGAAGAAAGCAGGTGGATACGTTAACCCGAATGGCATCACTAACCACTCATACAAACCATACCTAGTCCAAAGTGCTGCCAAAGGAATACTATCCTCTACCACTCTTAACTGATGGAACCCCATCGCCAAGTCCAATTGGGAAAATACTCTGGCTCCACTCAACTGATCAAACAGATCATCTATTCTCAACAAAGGATACCTATTCTTGATCGTCCTCTCGTTTAACTTATGATAGTCGATGCATATTCTTAACGACCTATCTGGTATCTTCACAAACACCGCGGCCGCTCCCCAAAGCGAACTGCTTGGTCTAATAAAATTCCTTCCTTTTAGATCCACTGACTGCACCTTTAATTCCTTCATCTCAGTCGATGTCATCCTACGAGGTGGTCTACTAACTGGTTCAGCTCCTGGCACAAGTTCTATCCGAAACTCGACAGCTCGTTTCAATGGTAGCCCAGTGAACGGCTCAAAGACATCTGCAAACTCTCTTGCTACATGAACCTGACTTAACTCCTCTTCCACTTCTGTGGCACTCAACAAAGCACAAACACTCCCGCTGGAATTCACCACTGAGAAAATGATTCAGTCATGACTATTTGGGTGTCTCAATGATATTTCCCTATCCTGGCAAAATATCCTAGCCTCATACTTGCCCAACCAATCCATACCTAAGATGATCCTGAAATCTATGAAATCATAAACATACAAACTGAAAAAACTTATGACCTAACAAATCAAGCTCTAACCGGTCATATCTCATCCCTAGAGTGCATACCCACCTATTGGGTTCAGAACCCTTAAGGAAGTAACAAAGTATGTAGGCTCTATGCATAACCTATCTACCAGAAACTGTGATCTAAATGAATGTGATGCACCGGTATCAAACAGTACCCTAACTGGAATACTCCGAATCAAAAGCATACCTTCCATCACAGTTTTTCCTTTATCTGCTGCAGTTGGTTTTGAAGAAGATGGTGGTCCAATAGCAAAAACTTTTCCTCTGTCCACCCTGACTGGCTTTGGATATTGATTCTTATAATGGCCAACTAGGTCACAGTTGAAGCATTTCACATTCTTCTTCTCTACAAGTTTCTTCCCCTTGCCTGACCAGCACTCATGGGCATAATGACCCTTCTTATTGCACTTGAAGCATACCAAACCAGTCTTAGCCTTCTTAGTTGCATCTCCCTTCTAGTCTCCCTTCTTCGTAAAGAATTTCCTCTTCTTTCCCTGAGGACCCTGGGATTCAACTGGCTTCTCCCTAGCACAAACAACAAGCATCTCTTCATATGATCAGTCATCTCCACAACCAAATTACAAGGATCTCGAATATGTGGCAAGGTCACCCTAGCTAGCTCGGGCCTCAATCTCTGAATGAACCTCTCATTTCTTCTGATGTCAGTGTCTATAGTAGCATATCCATATCGAGACATCTCATCAAACCTACTAGCATACTCGATAACTGACATATCTCCCTAAACCGGATCCATGAACTTCCTCATCAAGGTTGACTTAGCAACCTCAGATAAAAACCTCTGCTCGAGTCTCCTTCCGAAATCATCCCATGTCATTTCTTTCTCCGGAACTCCAGCAGTAACACTATTCTACAAGTGAAGCGCTGTCCCTTGCAGCTGCCTAGAGGTCAACCTCCTTTTCTGCTCATCATCTAAGCCTAGATCAGCAAAGATTCTCTCATAGTGCAAAGGCCAATTTTCCACTTCAATAGCATCCTCCTTTCCCAAAAACGGTTTTCCACCCAAACTGGTGTAGTCTCTTCTCAGCTTAGCATAGTTATTCCCAACTGGGACCACAAGATTAGCTCCTCCTACATTACCAGCAACTCCAACAGCAGCTCCTGCTTCCATGATATGCCAATCCCAAGATGATAGATAAGGGACCTTGGACACAATTTGGTGACACAATTGGTGACACAATGGATCTCTACCATTGGATTACCCCCTGAATTCCACATTCCATATAAAGACAAAAAGATCTGGTGGTCCAGATCTTGTGTGTCACTATTTGTGTCACCAAATTATGTCCAAATAGTCGGCCCCATATATATATGAACATAAAAACGTTTTATATTATATTTACATTATAATACAAACAACCCATATGTACATGAAGAGACTAACATGTATGTTGTGGTATAAATCCCAACATTTAGATATGGGCCTATTAAATCATGTATATTGTATATATTGCACGTGCATATACATGTAAATGTATATATGATACACATGTGCACTATATATAATATATAATCAAATAAAATTCTTTTATTAATCAATTCTATAAAATAATTATTTGTTTAAATTTTATTTAATTTAGATCTAAATCAATTTAGATTATAGCCCCAAAAAGATCCAAAATGATTATAAAAAATTGAAATTCACACATTTAACCTTTTGTGTGCTGGCCAGATCCTCAATGGTATCAGAGCCCAATAGCCTATATGGTCTAAATTAGTAGTACTAGGGCCAATTAATTAGGCTTACCCATTTAGCAGGGTGTCTAGAGAAGTAGGGTCTCGGATGGGTTTGGGTAATCATGTTCCCTGCCTTACTTGGTTGCTGACCTGGCCCAAAAGGTGAAGTGAGCCCAAAAGATTGTCCCTAATGTAAGGTCCGATTTGAATTTGGGCCTTAGGCTAATTTTTAAAATCTGTTTTGAAATTAAAATAAAATTTTAAATTTAAAAGCTTAAATTTAAAATAAGAAAAATATTATAAATGTTATAATATGATTTTCAGAATTGTTTTGAAAATTTATAAATTAAAATTTCAAAAATTAATAAATTATTAGTTAAATTAATAAATTAAATAAATTAATAATTAATTATATTATATAACATATATAGTGATATATATTACACTGCCTTAAAATGTTTAAGGTATGTAAGTATATAATTTTTGAAATATAAAATAGTCAATTAAAATAGTTTATAAAATAAATAAATTAATTAAAGGTTAATTAAAAAAAATATACATATAAAGTTATATGTTTATAACTATAAATGTTATTGTATACATATTCAATTTAAAATGTGTAGTGGAATAAAATAAAATTAATTAAAATGTTAATTAATTGATTGATTAAATTAATTAAATATGATTTAATTAATAAAATTAATATAAGATTATTATATAAGTTAATTAAATTATAAAATGTTATACAATAATAAAATGTATCTTATATTATTATTTAATAAAAGGTGGAAAAATAAGAAAGCCAAATTAGACTTAAGGTATAAATACATTTGTATAATACATATATTGTGATTTCAAAAGTGTTTGACACTTGAATCGCGATGGTATTTCATAAGAAATACATTATTCCATAACTCGATATCACTCAGTTAAATATATTAAAGATGATGAACCTTTAATATAATTTTGTCCTTTATCATTTATATATTAATATATTACTTGCATACTCCTTAGTTATTGATATTCATTAGGCTAACGATGTTATGTGCAGTACTATTAATATATTGAATAGACGAGGTAAGATATATGTACGTATTTGTTGATATTTCTCAATGTACATACATTTATACTTAGGTTATCGTGAAATGTTAGGTACAAGTGAATAATCTATTATGGATTGTTGGTGTTCCTCTGAAAATCTCTATAGGTCGAGTAATATGAATAATTCTACTAATTTAAAACTTGTATAAAACTAGCGACAGAAATAAAGAATAATAAAGTAAAGTGCACCATAGATTTTTATACTGGTTCGAACTCCCGTTCTACGTCCAGTCCCAGACTCCTTCTGGATTTAACTAACAACACCCTTACTTAACCTGGAGGAATATCTATTACAAACCGCCTGAGCTGCTGAATAGGACTTCGTTCCTGAAGATCTCCAACAGGCCTTCGACTATTACAAATAGATGAGTTTGAATAAATGAGTTTGTAACTTTGTGCGCTCTTTGAATAGAACAAATGAGCCAATATGTACAACCATCCTATATTCTTATTCTTGATGGTATAATATGTGTTTGTGAAGAAATGGAAGTATTTTATTCACAAGAAAAATATTCTTGAAAGTCTAAGTGATCAAAAAGTAAAAGCAATGTAAATCGTTGAATGATTTGAGAATTCAAATTAAGTATGTAGAAAAGAAAGAATTAAATTTATAATTGAATTCATAAAACAGATTGCTTTATATAGAAAACGATTGGATGCAACTTTTAGTGAAGAGAGAAAACCAAAGGAAAGGTTGTAGCCATAACTAAAGAGAAGTAACTCTTCGTGGAGAAGAGCTTCTCTTCAGAAATTTGAATTTCAAAAATAGTTGATTTGACGCTCAGTCGACTGAATGAAATCAACCAACCGCTCAATTTGATCAAAAATTGACGTTTCAAATCAGAAAGGAATTAGCTTAAAAAATAGCAGTTTCAATCAACTAGAACTCTTCATTCATTCGACTGAACACATGGTTAGTCGACTATTTTGAATTTTAAATCGACTGACTCTACCAGTGTATATTTGTACTAAGTACTCTCGGTCAGTCGACTGACAGGGTCATTTTAGTTGACTAACTGATGATAATTTTGGTTTCTTGAGTTCTGAAAATGATTCGTGATCAAATGTGTACGTGTGTATACCATTTAGAAGAGATTTTAACAAATTTTGTAACTCTAGACTAAGACACTATGACTGATATTAAATTTTTATGTCATCGTGGTCTTCTTTTTGTCAAGCACGTCTCTTCGTTGATTGATATCTTTTCTTGCACAAGTGGTTAGTATGCATGATGTGTAATTTGAGTGCCGCTACTATGACATTTAGACTCATCAGATCCTTTGGCTTCTTTTGGATTCCAATTCCTTTAATTGCATCAGTCTTCTCAGGATTTTCTTCAATGTCGCATGTGCTTATTATGTATCCTAGGATCTTTCCTAATTGGATGGCGAAGGTGCATTTCAATAGGTTCGGCTTCATATAGTATTTCCTTAGGACTCTAAATGTCTGCTCTAAGTCTCGGACGTGGCTTCATGTAACCTTGGACTAGACCAGCAGTCGTCTACATATACTTCAACATTCTTTTCCGTCTATTCTGCAAACATCGTATTAACAAACCTTTGTAAGGTTGCCTCTGCATTCTTAAGCCCGAATGGCTTGACTTTGTAGCAGTGTAGCCCTTTATCTATTATAAAACTAGTATGCTCCTGATCTTGGTCAAAATGGCTATATGATTGTATGCTAAATATGCATCCATGAATGAGATTAGTTCGTGCTCATTAGTTGTGACTACTAACTGATCAATTCTAGGCAGGAGAAAACTATCCTTTGGCCAAGCCTTGTTGAGGTTGCTGAAGTCTATGCAAGTTATCTATTTCTCGTTGGGCTTTCATACAAGTACTGGGTTAGCAATCCATTTCGGGTAGTATAGTTCCCTATTGAATCCGTTCTACTTTAACTTCTTAACTTCCTTGCATAAAGCATTGTACCTTTACTGGTCTAGAGTTCTGCACTTTTGTCTAACCGGATAGGCATCGGGGTCAATGTTGAGTGCATGATAGATTATGGCTGGATCTATTCCTACCATGTCTGAGCGTGTCCAGAAAAATACATCAACTGACTTCTTTTATAAAGTTTATCAGTTCAGTATGGGCATCTGCATTTAGGTTCATTCTGATTTAGAATCTTCGTGGGGTCTTATGAGGATCTATTTGTACATCTTCGAGATCACCTACCGGCACTAGTTCTTTCTTTGATGCCCATTATCTCAAGTCTATTTCGCTTTCTGTTTCCTCCACTGGTGGTGAATTTACCAAGGAGGCCTATTTCTCGGCTTCTTTGTAGAAGAACTTTGCATAAACTAAATTATACTCATTAGTGCCAAATATGTGCATATATGTTCTCTTTTCTTTTTTCGCTGATTTTGGTGGTGCAGGATTACCCATTTCAACGCTAGTTTGGGTACTTAGTACTGACGCGGTTTTATGAACTGATTCGTCTTCTTTGTTGTTATTGTCATTATAAATATATATAAGAAGAGACACCAGAATAATTTCAAACAATTTTATTGCCAGAACTAAGGTTTACATTGTATAACTCTCTAGTTAAAACTTGTTCACCTCTTATTGACCCAACTCCTGCATGAGTGTTGAATTTCATAGGAAGATCTTTCTAAGCCATGATAGCTCCCCTGTCTATCAAAGCAGGTCTTCCTAGGAAGGCATTATACGGCGAGGGTTTGTTAATGACTAAGAAGCTGGCATAGAATGACTTATGCGGTGGGCTGTTCTGGCAGTAATGAGCAAGCGTGCAGATCCTACTAGGACAGTGGCAATGTTGTTGAAGCCAAAAATCGATTTAGGACTTGGTTTTAGGACTTCTGGTGGAAGCCTCATCTGATCGTATGTAGATTTAAAGATGACATTGGTTGAGCTTGCAGAGTCAACGAAAATTTTCTCCCTAGTGCAGTTTGATACTTGTACTACAATGATTAGTAGGCCTTGGTGAGGGAAGACAATTCTCGAAACGTCAACTGCTGTGAATGTTATCTCTGGAATAGGCTTTTGTCTGATATGGAAGATTTGCTTCTATTGGACCCTCTCCTCCTTTACATACCTCACTTGTACCTTCTTACTCACACCTGTGGGGTATGGCCCACCATGGATTGATGCTATCAAATTAGAGGGGTTCCCAACTTGATTCTCATTTGGATCAGGAGTCAGATCGCACGTTCCACCTTTGCCATTATTCTTCTAAAAGTTTCTTAGGTATCCTTTTTTGATCAGCCTTTGTATTTTGTTCTTTAGATGTCGGCAGTTGGCGGCATGATGGCTATTAGCTCGATAGAAGAGGCAGTATTCCCCACCCTAATTCTGCTTTGGTTTCTTCCCTCTATTGGGTAAGTTATAAGTAAGTTCTTCATTTATATTATCTGGTATAGGTTTTCATGGCAGAGAATATAATAAAACCTTAAAAGTATCAAAACATGGAAAAGGTAAAAGTCCCTTTCTTGCTACAGAGCTTTTTCTATTTATAGTATGCTGGCATACACGGATCGCCACAATCTGTCTTTTGCTATTGTGTTTCACTCCTTGGATCCTACCAAGTTTCATCTGTCCGCATTGTATGTTTGACATACCAAGATTGCTAACGTGTTTCTGGTGGAAAGTTTCAGGTGAAAGCCGAAACTCCTGAAATTATGGCAGAAATATTTGAAATCATGGCGGGAGACCTCAAATTTGAGTTGGCCTTGCATAAGAGTCCTTGGGAAGATAATAAGAGTTACTCGTTGGTTTTGGGGTGCTGTTGGAACATTTGGAGTGAAGTCGTGCTGATTGGTGTGTGATATTTATATGATGTTGCAATGTTTCTCTAATACCCGGGTGCAATCGTTTTGAGCTGCTTTGGGCTTCACGGTATGTGATTTGCCTAAATTAGGAGTTGGTTGATTTATGTACAATGTGATTTGAGCTGACTGTGATTTAGGTTTCCCTTATTGCATAGGTTATTGGTAAGGGTGATCACACATCTTCGCTATTTTCCTGTATGGATCTGCGGTGGAGCGTTGCCTGAGTGACCCTATGTGTTGCCTTTTGGGTTGCTCCTAACACCATGTAGTTTCACTTAGGTAGCCCTCAGTAAGCATAGTGCATATTCATCTTAAGGGCGTTAACTAAGTACGAGTTTTGGGAATGTTGGCAGCGCAATTCAATCGGTCATTTATTATGGCTTGCAGGCACAGTACTTCATCGTCTGCTTCTAGCGACTATATCGGATTTTGGTTTTAGTATCTTAATGTAATATTAAAACCAAGAAATGGCCACAGACTGGCGATTTCTTACCTTTTGGCTGTAATTCTTTTGGTCGGATCGAGTATAGCGATCGCAGACTGGCTTATTTTTGTACTGGCTGGATCATTTCAATCTCTTCTCTTTTTCGTCTTAACTTTTATTATAAGGGAACACTTTCGGCTCTATACCTTATTTAATTCCCTTTTAATTTAGTTTGATAAATACAGGTGTAACATATTGCCCCCCAAGTCTACAGCGATCGCGAGTCCATGTGGACTTGTCTCTACTCATTTTTTGATCTTTTCATCTTATGAGCTGCTTTCTGGATGTTGCCTTTCATGTAAATTTTTCCATGCGTTTGGCATGGTCTGCCTCATTGTTTGGGGAAATGCCATATGTTATCCATATGTAGTATGGTCGGTATAACTATTAAATGCCAATGGTGATTTGCAAGTAATTGTTTATTTTTAGTTTAGTGTTACCGTTCTCATTTTTGAGATTGTCACTGTCGTTCGTATATTGTGTTGTCAATACAATCATCGATGGATATTGCATAGCGTAGTTTAGCACTTGGTGGATATTGGGTCATGATGACCGTCGAGGTAACTAAGTTTGTAGAAGTAGTACTTAGAGCATTTGAGGAAGGCTCCTGGAGCTGGCTGAGAGTTGTTAGTCTCCTATTTGGTTATTATATAGGAGATTTATAAACACATACTTATTCTCATATACAAGGTCGTTATGTATACGGTTGAGTGCTAATCAGATCATTTGTCTAGATTGATGTCGATATAATTATTTATGATGCCAAGAGCACATAGGACTAAGAGTCCATATGATTATCCATGATACCGAGAGTTCAGTGGATTAGTATAGGTCTGAGAGTCAATATGATTATTTCATTGGCTGAGAGCCAGAACGATACTACGAGGTTGAAAGTCTAGATGATTATTATATTATTATTCATGAGACTATGAAGTTGTGTAACCCCATACACATCAATTATACAGCTATCGATGATAACTAGAGGTGCTGAGAGCATGGAGTTGGACCTTATAACAATCTTTTGTATGATTATCAGAGAGATGTCCCTGGCTACCAAGGGTATGCCATATTTATATTTTGTGCATGTTCGATTGGGATGATTGTTACGTGTTTTTATATATTTCGAGTAAGACAGACCATGAGTATATCTACTTCACGATTATCTAAGAGATAATCTTAGGCGTTGCAGAATGCATGTCATGTGATGTTGATGATCTCTTATGCCTGATGATAGTTTGATGTATGGATACTTCACCCATGTGAAATGGTATGCATGATATATAGTTTGACATGACTTTTATTTGGGTAAGGATACCTATGCATGGTTTTGCGATATGTTGCTATGCCGAGATCTTTATGCTATTTATGATATCATTGTTATACCATGCTATTATTTATGGCATGCTAACGCTTACATTTAGAAATAATATAACCCATGTGTATTTATATAATACTTGGGTTAGTCAAGACATTACTGCTTCAGGGATAAAGAGACCATATTGTTATTATTGAGCGAAGAAGGGGGCTAGTTTATTAGTTGACTAGTGTACCATTGTCTATTTTTGTGGCCTTATGTATATTGATGATGTTGAGATGTATGTATTGATACACAATGTATATTTTTCAGAAGTGGGAATTTGACCTATTTTATATCCAACTCAGACTTGTGGACATTTTATATTATGTGGTATCACTACATTAATGACTCTGTGTTTTCTGTGATCTATTTTATATCGTGTATTATTCTATCCTGGAAACGCATGTGTTTATTGTGCCGATATTACGAACGTATATGTTTGATTTTTGAATATGTACCAGTATTAGCCTAAGGGAATATTTACGTATGACGACCCAATATCGCATCATTCTCCGTATTATCAGACAGTGTTCCCTGGTAATACTCTTTGGTGGTATGGGTATAGAAGTGACATGTTATAGTTGGTATTAGAGAAGATATAGAATAATACAAAGTATAAGAGACATGAGTCTTAGTCTTAGATGAGACTTAGAGTCCCTGTCCTCGAGGGTCGGTGGTAGATTATTGTATATACTTAAGTGATAGTAGGAGAGTACGATGATACTAGGGTAATCATCTGGGGACATATTTGTATTTTTCTTACTATACAATATATTTCTTCTACCTCTTTCTGAATGTAAGTCTCCGTATAAGTTGTAGAGAAATTGATGGAGGTTGTGAAGATAGAAATAGTTAACCGGCCCGAAGTGTTGGTATTAATGGTGAATGTTAGACTTCCGTGTGGCTTTGAAGTACGAATGGAGTTGTTCGTTAAAGGAGCTGCAAAAGACCCTAATTAGAATCTCATATTGAATACTATACAATTCCAAATTTTGATGAGGCAAGTGGGGCAAGAGGATCCAGTAGTGCTCGGAATTGCACGGTGGAAACTAATTGATAGCTTTCCACTTAAGGCATTTGTTTGCTTATTTCTAAATGTGTGTATTGTTATATTAATGCTTGTTTGATCTTATAGATGGATGGTACATGATAAATTGCATTGTTGTTAACGGTTGATGTATTAAATATATATATGCAAATTTCAAAAGTAAAACAAACAAGCACATGATTTAATAAAATATGATTTTTTTTAAAAAAGCAATCGAAATTAATATTTTTGAGTGAGGTTTGAGATTTTGAAAAAGGTAATAGTTTAAGATAAGTTGAATATTAATTTGAAAGAAATTGAAATTTTGGAGGATAAATATTAGTACTGATTTTGGAAAGATGGTCTAAAGATATAATAATATTTAAAGCAAGCATATTTCATGATTAGAACCTTTACAATCAAGTTACATATTTTTATATGGTACTAGAAATTTTTTTAGTTTTTGCAAACAATTGTGTTCATATGCAAAGTATATGAAAGCGTTTAGATATATTAATTTAAAGAAAATTTTGAAGCTGATTTAGTGTTAATTTGTCCATTGAGTGCTTAAAGAATTTGGTCGATGCTTCTGATCAACATTATCGATAGGGATTCCTAAACACTAGAACAAGACGCATGAATACAAAGTTTTGAAAATTAATGTAATATTTTGAAGTAAAGTAAAATATTTAAGCCATATTAAAACCAATGTTCGAAATAATATTTCGAGGAAAGTTATATTGGATGCTTTGAAGAGATTAGATTGATATGAAAGATATTTTGAAATGAGCAAAATGTTTTAGAGAATTAAGTGTTATTGTTTTGAAGGAAGTAGATATTTTGAGTAAGAGTATAAGTAATATTTTTGAGAAAGTTGTTTTGAGGAGAAAACAATATTTTAAAGAGGCATTTGAGTTATGTTTTAAAAGATATAGATCTGCTTTACGAAAATAATAAACATAAAATATTGTGATAAGAGAAATATTATTTTGAAATGATATTTTAGAAAAGTTGGCAACGTGAAGATATGTAACATATTTTGAGGTTTTGGAATTTGTTTTGACTTAAGAATACATGTATATCTGTGTGAGTGTGTGTATTATACACACACATAAATAAATGTGAGTACTATTGTTGTAAAGTAGTGAATTGTTTTATAAATAATTATGCTATTTTTGTATGTTTTATACGAAGATTGTAGCCATCAAGTATTAGTGGATAGCTGAAGTCGATGGCAAGGCATTGTTAATTACACGGTCAATACTACAGCCAATTGATGCAGTAAGTCAGTAGAACTAATGGCAAAGCAATGTCGATAAATTATATTTTAAAGTATTAGTAAATTTGAAATATATCCATATGGTATGATAGAAATAAATTATGTGTGAAATTTTTGGTGATTGATGGGTGAGGCTTCTATGGATGTTAAAATATAGATATAATTGTGTGTAATAAGAAATAAACTTATACATGTGTTTTCTAATTGAAGAGAAAGTTAGAATAAAATTATAATTCATTTACATTGGAATAAATTATTGATTTTGTATACTTTGATTTTGTAAATAAGAAATATTCTAGTAAAGTAAAAACTTATGAGTTGAAAATTTGTGAAGTTTTTGAAAAGTTGGTTTCAAAGTATTTGAAATTTTTGAAATGATGATAATATATTTAGAAGTAATATAGAATATTATTGAAAGAAATTTATAAATTAAATGAATGTTTGATAAATGGTTTTGGAAATATTTTGGAACTGGAGTCAGTTATAGTTTTTTTTCAAATACTATGATTAGTTTTAACCTTAAATCTCAAACAATAGATCCGTTTTCGATAATTTTAATTTCATTAGAAAGTTATGCCATTAGAGAACCATTTTTTGTTTGAAATCAATGAAAATTTTGAGAATAACTATGGTTTAAACATGAATTAAATTGGATGTATATTGCTATTCTGAGAATGCAAACTCCACATAACAATGTTGAATTCATTTGATTGTAACTTTCAGACAGTTTTTTCGATTTTGACGATTTTGCATTTGCAGGAAAGCTAATAAGATAAGGAACAACTTTTGATCTAAGAGTTTTGCTAAATTTTAATGTTTTTTAGGTTAAAAATGCGGATTTGAAATGTGGGCCGCACTTGTAATGCATTTTCAGATTTCACTTCTTATAGAAAACTTTCATAACTCATGTTGTAGTTGACATTTTTGTCATCTAAAAATTGTTGTGGAAAGCTAGTGAGTAATGCTATAACTTCACTTTTGAAAGCATAACATAATTGTATGTTTTTTCATCTTAAATTTAAGCGAAAGTCGCAAAAGTGAAAATGTAACATAACCTGTTTGAAATATCAATGTAATGTTGCCATATGTTTTATTTATGAACTCATGTGTGTTATTTGAGTAAAGAATAGGTACCTGAAGTTTGCATTGATTGATTTGAAGTGCATAGCCTACTTTGCTCGCTTTAAACTTAAATAGTTTGCTGAAAATGCTAAGACAGGATATGTTTTACCTGTTTATCAATATATATATGTGTTAGTATATTTATTCCCCGTGTTTCAGAATTTACAGTGTTGGGATGTGTGTGTGTCTATATATATATATATGTATGTATGTATGTATATGTAATGTGTATTGTGATATTGTTGTGTTATGATTTTTTAGAATACTCTTCGTACAAAGGAGACACTTAGAATTTTTTCCCAAATTTATCGTATACAAAAAATAAAAAGTCATTGAATTGAGTCTATATAAATTGTAGTATATAATAAGAGAAGTTTGAGTGAAACCCACACGGTGGATTGAATAGCATAAGCTTAGAGAAGATTGAAAATACTTAGAAAATTCAGGGTATGAGTTGTAGTTGACGTCTCCTTATAAGAAATTGCAAGGATGCAATTTTCATAAGGAGGGTAGTCTGTAACACCTTGTTTTCTACGTTGTAAAATAAATAAATTAAAATTAAAATAGAAATATTCAAATTTGATTTTAATAATTATTATTTTGAAAATAAATTCTTACTTATTTGAATTCTAGTTAACAGTAGATTTTGTTTTAATAAATTGAAATTAACTTAATAAATTCTTTTCAAGTAATATATTGAAATTGAATAAAATGTTTTAATTAAACATAAAATATTTTTAAACAAAAGTGCAAATAATTTTTATGTGATTGAAATAGTTGAAAAATAGATTTACTTTATGTTGGAACAACATAATCAAACAAAAAAGAACGAGTATTGAAATGAATGAAATTGTTCAATTATCGAAATATATTCAGTAAAATGAAGTGCAAATCAATGTAAATTTGATTGGAAGTTAATTACAAATAAATAGGACAATTATTTAAAAGAAAAGGAAAAAGAAAAGGAGAAATGAATTAATTTAAAACTAGAGCTCAAATTAAAGGCCCAACCAATAATTAAGAGCATGCTCTTTCTTTTTCCCCTCTTCTTTATTTTCACTCCATAGCAGCATATGCCCTTATCAAAAATTCATTCACTAGCCCTAACCCCTTCAAAAAATTCTCGAATAAAAAATCGCGACATAAAAAGAAACAAAGACGACGAGCGAAGGCCGGTGGCACGAACACGTGGGCGAAGGAAGGTAGCCACGATGCTATTGATGCTAGCGTCGTGATGGATAACATGTGATGGAAAAAAGGTGCAAGATGGAGGTGTGTTGAGGCATGATGGTTTGAGCCTAGTTAGGCGTATGGTGCTGCATTGGAGGAGAGGGCAGCTTGGGTTGTGCATGCAATGGTTGTGTGGGCGGAATTCATCCACTATAGTTTTGGTAGATGGGCTGAGATTATTTTAGGGATTTTTGCTTGGAAAACATGGTGAGTAAAATTACTTACCCTCACCTATAGTCTAAAATACATTTTTTCTATGATTTTCCTTGAATTGTTGAGTGATGAATTTGATTGTTTGATGATGAAATATTGGTTAATATGGTTTGAATTGGATGAAATTGAATTGCATACCTTTGGTTGATTGTTATTGGATGTTATTGATAGAATTAGTATTTTATATCTTGGTTGAGTTATGTTATGTGAAATATTGGTTGAATTTGATGGTCACATAAGTCGAACGCTACATTCGAAATTGATAGGAAATGGGATAAATGAATTAAAGGTAAAGGTTTTAAATAAATAAATTATTTTGGAAATAAATAGTGAATTTTGGAATGTTATTTAATATCAAAGATCTTGTAATTAATGGAAATTTTGACAGTGGATGATTTTGGAAAAATTATAAAAGTGGAATAATTTTGATGATTGTGTGAATGGAAATTATTTGGGAAATGATGAAATCTGAGATTTTATTAAATAAGTGATTTTTTGAATGTTTATATTTTTATTTATTTTTCGTTGATTATAAAAATATTTAAAGTATTATCAGAAATAAAATTTTATTTATACCTTTGAGAAATGTTTTAAGTTAAAAACTGTATCGCCGCTAAAATTTTATTTAAGGCTTTGAAGATTATTTCAAAATTGGAAATCCTTATTTGAAAAATAGCATTATTTAAACTCGCTGTTTAAGGGAAATCATGAATTATAAAACTTATTTAATGTTATTATTTTCAATTATTAGAGAGGAACTTCAAAACGTTAGAATTATTTTTAGAAGTAGTCTTCGGGATTTGGAATTGGATGAAGTTTAATATATAGATTTCCTAATAACTAAATAAAAGGTTTGCAAATATTTATTTTTAGAACTATAAATGATTATGAGAAAGAAGGAGAATTCTGTAATTTAATCTTCATTCAACTGAATATTGATATTTGAAACCGTAACAAAGATTTTGGGAAAAGTGTACTTTATGATAAAGTCCATTCCATATCAGTAAATATTTGTATTTTGTGTTTTGAATGATTTATATTTCTGTGCAATGAGGTATTAGAATAAATGGAGTTATAATACCGTCTGCTATGAGACATTTGGTAATATTTCTCCGGTTATTCTTTAGACTTGTTATATAGAATAATATTATATGAAATTCTAGATTGTGAGGAATTTGAGTAAATGGATTAGTAGCACAACTGGTATAGGACATTTAGGTGCATTGATTACTCTTTTGACCCACGGTATAGAACATTATGTGAGTGTATTTTAGGAGCATTAAGTAAACGGGCGAATAACACTTGGTGGTATAGGACGCTTGACTAGATATTTGTTCGATTACTTTGTGTGAGTAAACATCACTCAAATAGGGTTGAGTATATGGGTATATTTACGGTGATGCGAACTAAGAGTGAGCAGGCCAGGAGCCATAAATGTGGCCATTTATTGTGTGTATACTCCTTTATATGACGCGAAGTAAACCAGATTGTCTAGCATCCATCCTAGTGGCCTGATTGAGGGGCTGCTCCTCAAAACGACGACACACCCTTTTATACATATGGATGAGTGCCATGGCTACGAGCCACTGCCCTTATGTCACATAAGCCACCAATCAGCTACCATTAGGGGCACTTGCTAGGTTGTAACTATCACATATAGTCTTGCACTTGAGGGATATTGGATCACATGGCCATCCATGTAACTAAGACTGTAGACGTAGCACTAAGAGCATGTGAGGAAGGCATCTAAGCAGGCTGAGACCTAGCAGTCTCCTGTCTGATTATTATGGATGAGATGTATAGACACATACTTATTCACCTATATGAGGTAATTTTGTATACAATTGAGAGCTGATCAGATCATTGGTTGAGACCAATGCCGAAATAGTAATTTTTGATGCTGAGAGCATATAGGATTGAGAGTCCGGATGATTGTCCATGATTCTAGGAGTTGAGTTGATTAGTACAGGTCAGAAAGACTATATGCTTATTTCATTGGCTGAGAGCCAAAACGATTACCATGTGGTTGAAGGTCTACATGACTATTATGTGATCATCAATCTCTGGTATTATTCACTAGATTGTGAGTGTTGAAGTTGTGTAACCCCGTGCACATCGATTATACAACTATCTAGGATAGCTAGAAGTGCTGAGAGCATGAATTTGGACCCTTTATATATCTTTTATATGGTTATCTATGAGATGGCCTTGGCTACAGAGGTTATGCCATATTTATGTTTTATGTGTTTTCGATTGAGATGATTGTTATGTCTTTTTATATATTTTGAGTAAGACGGACCCCGGGTATGTTTACTTCATGATTATCTAAGAGATAATCTTGGGCATTGCAGAGTGCATTCCATGCAATGTAGACGATCTCTTATACTTGACGATAGTTTGATGTATGGATGCTTTAGCCACATGATATGGTATGCATGATATATAGTTTGACATGACTTTTATTTGGGTAAGGATACATATGCATGGTTTTGTGATATGTTGTTATGACGAGATCCTTATGCTATTTATGATATCATTGTTACGCCATGCTATTATTTATGGTATGCTGACACCTGCATTTAGACATAGTCCGATCCATGTGTTATTTATATAATACTCGGGTCAGTCTGAGACACTATAGGTTCAAGGATGAATAGACCAGATTATTATTGTTGAGCGTAGAGTGAGGCTAGTTTATTGGTTGACTAGTGTATCATTATCTATTTTTGTGGCCTCATTTATATTGATGATGTTGATATGTATGTATTGGATGTATATTGTATATTTTTAAGATAGTGGGAGATTGACCTATTTTATATCCCACTCAAACTTGCGTACATTTTATATTATATGTTATCGTTGCGTTGATGACTCTATGTTCTCTATGATTAATTTTATATTGTGTGTTGTTATATCCTAGAAACATGTGTGTTTATTGCTTTGTGCTGATACTGCATACATATAAGTGAGTTGTTTATTAGATTTTGAATACATACCACTATTAAACTAAGGGAATATTCACGTGTGACTGTCCAATATCACCTCATTTCTATATTACTAGATAGTATTACCTAGTAATATTCTTTGGTAGCATGGGTATAGAGATATTGGCCAAAATCCGAGCCAATCAAGTGGATTTTTAAGAAAAGGCTAAATGCAGATAGACAAGTGGAGACTTACAAAGCAATGAAAGTAGTGAAAGAATATCATCAAATTCAAGGTGTTGATTATGACGAAACTTTTTTGCATATAGAAATGTTTTAAGTCCGTTTGGATTAGCTAGCTACTGTTACATTCTATTACTACGAAATATGGCAGATGGATTTAAAGCTTTCATTTCTAAAAGGTGATTTAGCAAAGAACGTCTATATGTCGTAGCCTAAGGGTTTCAAGGTTAGTGGAAGTGAGGGCAAGGCTTGTAAGTTGTTAAAGCCTATTTATGGACTTAAACAAGCTCCAAGAAATTGGAATAAATGTTCTGATAAAGTAATCAAATAGTTTGGTTTTTATCAGACATATAGAAAGCATCCATATACCGAATGGAATAAGGAATTGCCATCTTGTTTTTAGTTTTATATGTTAACGATCTATTATTGATTGGCCATGACGTTTCATGGTTGCAATCAGTGGAAGTTTGGCTTTCCAAAAATTTCTCAATAAAGGATTCGAAAGAAGCGGCATATGTACTACGTTCAATGATCTATAGAGATAGATCTATAAGGCTGTTGGGATTATCTTAATCCCTGTACATAGTTACCATACTAAAAAGGTTCAGTCTGGAGAATTCCAAGCTTAGAAATGTTCCGACGTAATCTAGAATCTAATTTTTAAGAAGGGTGCTCCTCAAACTGATGAGAAGAAAGAGCTTATGAAGAGGCTACTATATGCTTCGACAACCGGTTCATTAATGTATGCTATTCTGTGTACCAAATTAGATGTGGGATATGCATTAATATGCATAAGCTAATACCAGTTTAATCCTAAAGAAAAGCAATGGATGGCTATAAAATGTATACTTAAGTATTTAAAAAATACTAGCGACTTATTTCTTATATATGGGAATAAAGATCTATTTATGAAGGGGTAAATAGAGTGATATCGACAACAGTAATTCAGTGTCAGATTATGTTTGTACTATAAATGGTAGGGTCATCAATTGGAAAAGTTTCAAATATGAAATGAAAGTTGATTCCATGATGGAGGCAAGTACATCGCCCTCAATGAAGTGACCATGGAAGCAGTCTGGATGTGCAAATTTTTGAGTGAGCTAGGATGGTTTCAAACATGGAGAATCCGATGACATTTTTTTGCGACAACAATGTGGCAATGCAGATTGCCAAGGAGCCTAGAGCACGTAAGAAATCATGACACATTCCTTAAAAGTTCCACCTAATTAGAAATTCCATTGAAAAGAAAGAGGTCGTGATACAAATATAGATACGATGGACAACATAGCAAATCCATTAACGAAGGGACTGGCTCGATTTGTTCTCGTTAAGCTGATTGAAAGAATGATGTTGAGATTTCGTAATTGGCCCCTAGTGCAAGTAGAAGATTGACATAGTTGGATGTATGCTCCATGGATAATTCTACAAATTATTGTAAATTATTAACTCTGTAATAAAATCTTGTTCAAAATAAAATGTGTTTTTCTTTCTTTATTTACTTGTTATAATGTGTCAAATTAATTAATTATTTAGTTTAAGTATATTTGATAGAAACCCATAAGTTGTATGTTTTGTGATAGTAACTACAATGTGCCGTAATCATGTGTAGTTTATTAAAATATAATAAACGTATATTTTAAATATTCTTAGTCAGGATGTATCAAGACCAGATATTGATATAGTCGTTGAGACTAAAGTACGTAATGCTCTCAAAATGTTGGGCAGTACTCATGGACGTTAGGGCACCAATGGGTTATTTACCGATAGTTATTAGATAAATATGGAATTACTCATTCGATAGTTTCCTGTTGTTTAATATAACTAAGGTTAGATATAAAATATTAATGTAACAATATTACGCAGTTCTCTCGACTTGAGAATGCTGTTGAACTTCAATATGGAAACTCCACTTTGATTATGGTTAAATCTTGACACGACATCCATCAAATGACTGTAGTTGAGTCTGAGTTGAATCATTGGAAGCAAAAGACTATTCAGTATAGAGTTCATCTCCTTAGTTATATGAGGTTAGTATCACAGTCAACTGAAGTCAACTCAAAGTCAAAGTCTTTGGCCAGAGCATTTCGGTTGATAATAACTGTTACTATTAAACCAAGAACTTTGTATCTGGGCTATACAAGTTGAACGTGGATGATGTTAGAATTTTGACCAATACCAAATTCCATAAGTCCTAATGTGATATAGTTTTGATGAAAAGAATTTGTGTAAACAATTATCAATGCCAGGGATCGCTTAAAATAATGAAACTAGATTATCAATGCCACTAGTTAAAGTGACCTGTGAACATTAATATTCGAATTGTCCAATAATAATTTCTGATCAAATTTACACCTAAGATTCACATAGCCGAAATGCTGAATATTCCGAGTTCCACCAGATTTAACTAAATAATAATTATTGTAGATTAATTAAAATAATGTTTATGAAATATTTATTATAAAATTTTATTTGATTCTTGTTTATCTATATTGAAAATAGTACGTATATAAAAGTTATATACACACGTATTGATATACGATATCGATATGCATTTGAAATTGAATTAAATGTAAATTATCAAATATGGTTTGAAGTGATATGCAAGCCTAAGAGGCCCATTTATGACTAGACAAACAAAAGGTAGGGGAGATACGCTGATATTTTTATGTTTGAATGGGTGGAGAAAAGGATGGATCTACATCCACTTTTCCCTCTCTTGTTCTTTTCTTACTTAAACACAATGTCTGTTACATTTTAAGTTTGATTTTTTAGCTTTTGCCATCATTCTCCTCTAGTCAAAAGTCTTAACTACCGCAACCTCCATATTTTCAAACAAAAGCACAAATTTGAATCTAATAAAAGAAAGGTGCATAGATCTCGTTGATTGGTAGCACTTTCTGGAAGAGATCAGATTTAATTCTAGGAGTTCCATTGATTTAACATTCGAGGTGTCATTACTATGCTTAGATTAAGCTAATAACTTACTACATATCTTTTTATATTCATATATGTCATTTATTTTGTTATTATATTAGGTTATAGTAGTTTTATATCACGAATCCTTATATGTATATGCTATCGATCTTGAAAATGTATATATAAATTGTTGTTACAAAGATTTTATATATACGTATGTATTTAATTTTGGCATAATTAATTTAACAAAGTTCAAATTCAAATTTAATTAAAAATGTATTTTAAAATAAAATAGAATTATAAAACTAATTTATATACATATACGTGTTTCTAAATTATTTTGTAAACTAATAAAAGATATTTTGTAATAATTGTTTTTAGTTTGAATTATAATATAATATTTATTTATTTAAAAATTATGAGATTATGATTTGTATATAGAAATGTATATGTATGTAAGTATAAATAATAAAATATACTGATAAATTTATGAAACATAATTTTATACGAAAGAAAATTAATTCTTCCGCACGGACTTAACTATAGTAATTCAATGGATGTCATGCCATGACTTAATTGTAATCAAAGTGGAGTGTCCACATTGAAGTTTAACAATATTCCCAAGTTATTAGAATTGTGTAACATCTTCAATTCAAGATTCTCTGTTTGGCCTTTGTTATATTAACCAATAGAAAACTCTCGATTGATTCATTCCATAATTATCCAATAACTATATGTACGTAACCCCGTACCCCTAGCAGCCATAAGGAATACATTGCCTAGCATTTGGAACGCTAACTCTAGTCTTAATGGATGTATCAATATCCTACCGCAAAACATCCTGACTAGGAATATTTAAAATAATATGTTATTTTAATGTGATAAATTCCTCATGATTACAATACATTGCAATTACTATCACATAACATATCATTTAAGATTTTCTATTTAATATACTTAAATTAAACTGATATTTTACTATAGAGTTGATAATATATAATAAATTATAAAATTGCCATACCCCCAACACTATCACTATAAATGTACACATTAACCATATACAATATTTTCATATTGGGCATGCACTATACACATAAGTATATTTGGATATACTTGAATTTAAATTCAAATTAAATTCATTTTTTAATCAAGTGAATAAATTAAATAAGATTTTGTTTATATAATATTTTAGATTGGATCTAAAATCAATTAGACTTTATAGCCCAACAAAGATCTAAAATGGTTAAAAATTAAAATTCACTCATTTAATCCATGGTGACCTAGTCCAATTTCTTCAATGCTATTAGAGCCTAATAGCAAATGCGGCCTAAATTAACAATATTATGGCTAATTTATTAAATCCTACCCATTTCGTATGGTGCCTAAAAAGGTAGTGTCTAAAGTTGGATTTGGGTAATTAAATACTCTGCCCTGCCTGGCTACTGGCCCGACCCGAAGGATGAAGAAAGCTCAGACTCTATTCTAAATATAAAGGCCCATATTGATTTTTTGTCTTGGGAGAAAATATAAATATTTTTAATTTTAAAAGTTAAGTTTAAAATATAAATGAAATTTGATAATTGTTATAAATTTTTTAAATTTTTTTTTGAAAATTAATAATTTTATTCCAAAATTTTTATTTTTATTATTAATTAATTGGATTAGTTAAATTAATAATTAATTAAAGTTTAATTAATTAAAATAAAACATATATAATGATATATGTGTATTTATCTTAAAATGTTTGAGGTAAAATAATAATATTTTTTTTAAAATTAATAAATTTTGTTTTAATTAAAATTATTATATTTTATTAAATTACTTAAATTTTAATTAATATAACACACATATATAATGATATATGTACATATAATTACTATAAATGTTATCCTTAATATTCATTTTTAAAATGTTTAGAATGAATAAAAAACTAAATTATTTAAAGTGTTAATTAAATATGATTTAACTAATGAAATTAAAATTAAAATTAAATATGCTTTAATTAAAAAGAGTGAAACTATAAGAAGGCCAAATTAGGTTCAAGAAATAAATACTTACGTATACCGTCATTTTAACTGTATTTGACATTTGAATCAGAAGGGTATTTCATAGGAAATATATTATTCCATAAATCAATATCACTCAATTAAATATATTAAAGATTATGAATTTTTAATATAAATGTTATCCTTTACCATTTATATATTAATAAATTACTTAAATACTCTCTAGTTGTTGAGCAAACTCAAGCTAGAGATGTTATGTGTGCGACGAGGTAAGATAACCATATGTATTAGTTGAGAAAACTAAAGGTACATACATTATACTTAGGCCATCATGAAATGATTAATATGAGTGAATAATCTCTTTTGATTTGTTGAGCAAACTCAAGGTTGAGATGAGATTAGGACATAGACCATTGGTTAGGAGTTGTATAAGGTATAACTGATAATGTATCATCTATCAATTGCGGGCATGTGATATGTTGAGCAAACCCAAGATCATAATCCCATGGCAAGCGAGTCCTAACCTCAATACATAAGTTGAAAAACTTCTACGTTTCTCTTTGGGTTTTGAGAAATATGAAAATCTTATGGGAGCTTATTAGTAATGACATAAAAATATTTTACCTTACTAATAATATAAGAGCATTTGTTGTGTATAAAATATCCTAATCTACTTAAATTTAACTTACAACAAACAAATGTTACACCATTGTTATTTTTAGAAAATTACAAGCTTGTTGGACCTAATTACATTGACTGGCTAAGAGCAATCAAAACGGCACTAAATTATGAAAGCTTATGGTGATCTATACATGAACCTCCAAAAAAACCATTAAAGACGAGGCTCCCAAATTAGTGATTACTTATAACAAATTGGTAATGGATCTTAAAATTCTCCAAGTATACATGTTGACTACTTTTGCTGAACCTTGTAAAGATGGCATGAAAGAATGACGGTCCATTAAGCTTTATTTAGGAAGAAATATCATTCCACAAGGTACAAGATTACTAAGAAAATGTTCAATATAAAAATGATGAAGGGAACTCATGTAGAGGAATATGTCTTATTAACGAAAGGCTATATTGATAGAACCTCACAGTCAGACGTTACTATAAGCAATAAGCTAAAAGTGGACTTGATCTTATGGTCTCTTACTCCACAGTTCAAGCCATT
Source organism: Allium fistulosum (assembly GCA_030737815.1). Classification (NCBI taxonomy): domain Eukaryota; kingdom Viridiplantae; phylum Streptophyta; class Magnoliopsida; order Asparagales; family Amaryllidaceae; genus Allium; species Allium fistulosum. The sequence continues at coordinate 989,373,301 of CM060903.1, forward strand.
TGTGTTGAACCAGTTGAATGTGAGCCCTATGGAGCTACTCAGTATATTGAGATCAATCGAGTCCTCATCCAAAGATCAAGGCATGGTGCTCGCTATAAACGGAAAGGCATTGTTTTCGAATGGCTCAAAGAAGATAAAGCATGCTAAAAAGAAGAGTAAGTAGAATTCTCATAAATAAAGGGTGAATGTCTCCACTATCACAAGAAGGGGCATTGAAAACTGAAATGTTTGGACTACCTGAAACTTATCAAAGAACAGAAAGAGTATGGTTCTACCACTCCTACTAGTATGCTTATGGTTCAAATTGTTTTGCAATCAACGAATTGTCTTGGGTTTTAGATACTGGATCCCGGACTCATATATGTAATTTGTTATAAGGACTTATGAGTAGACGACATATGGAAAAAGATCATATGAGCCTTCAAGTTGTTGATGGATCTATTGTAGGTGCAACTGCAGTTGGATACTGTACCATTTACTTTTGCCTAATGGTTTTGATTTAGTTTTGAATAATAGCTATTTTGTAAGAAGATTTATTTGTGTTACCATATATGTTTTGATATTGAATGAAACAGGTTGATTATAATAACAACATTATGAATATTTTGTTTGGTGGAAATAATATATATGATGGTGTTTTAGATAATGGCATTTGTGTACTTAATCTTAATCGAAATTGTGTTGTTAATTGTTCTTCTAATGTTGGCATTGATAATAATTATCCATGGCATTTTACACTAGGTTATATTAGTGACAAATGACTACACAAATTGAAAATTGAAGGTTTTCTACTATCATTTGATTATGAATCAGCTGAAACTTGTAAGTCATGTCTAAAAGGAAAGATAACTAAGCACTCTTTTAATGGAAGCAACAATAGAGGTTATGAACTCTTGGGTCCCGTACATATTGATGTATGTGGCCCAATATCTATAATTACCAAAAATAATTCTTCTTATTTTGTAACTTTTACTAATGATTTCTTGAAACTAGGATATTTATATCTTATGAAGAATAAATTGGATGTTTGTGAGATTTAAAGGATCTAAGAATGAGGTTGAAAATCAAACAAACCATAAGATTAAAAAAACTCGATCTAATTGAGGAGGTGAGTATGTCGGACAAGTTCTATAATAGTACTTAAAAGATAATGAAATTATTTCTCATATTACTCTACCATGGTTAGTAATGACATCCCATTGTTGCAATCAACTAAAGCATGGTTATCCAAGAACTTCTTCATAAAGGATTTGGGAGAAGTAGCCTACGTACTGGGTATTAGGATCTATAGAGATAGATCCAAAAAGTTGCTGGGATTGTCCCAATTCTAATATAGAGATACCATACTGAAAAGTTCAATATGGAGAATTCCAAGCGAGCGAAACGTTCTAATGTAATCTAGAATTGTCCTTTCTAAGAAGGACGCTCCTCATATCGATGAGAAGAAGGAGCATACGAAGAGGATATTATATGCATCTGCAATCGGTTCTATAATATACGTTATGCTATGTACCATACATGATGTGGCTTATGCATTAGAATGCATAAGCCATTAATAGTCTAATGTTGATGAGAAGCATTGAATAGTTGTAAAATGCATTCTTAAGTATTTGAGAAATACTAAGGACTTATTCCTTATATATAGAAATAACGACCTCTTTGTGAAGCGGTATACATATTCAAGCTTTCATAGATCGATGATGGTAAGTCTATGTTTTGTTATATATGTACATTAAATGGTGGGTCGTTTGTTGGAAAAGTTCCAAATAAGGAACAATAGTTGATTCAACTACGTAGACTGAATACACTTCCCTCAATGAAGCAGCTAAAAAAAGTGGTCTGAATACGCAAATTTATGATTAAGCTAAAGATGATTCCAAACATGGAGAATCTGGTGTTCTATGATGAATAATGTTATAATGCAGATCACAAAGGAAGTAAGAGCTAACAAGAAGTTAAGGAACATTCTTTGAAAGTTCCACTTTATCGGAGAGTTTGTCCTTAATAAGGAAGTTGTAATTAATAGAGTAGATACCTAGGACAACATATCAGATCTATTTACAAAGGGACTGGGTCTGTCAGTCCTCAGCAAAGTGATCGAAGGGATGGGATTGAGATTTCATGATTGGTCCTAAGTGCAAGTGGGAGATTGATATAGTTAGGGGTATGCAATATGGAAATTCTATAGTTTATTGAAAATTGTTCAATCGGCAACAAAATCTCGTTCGAAATAAAAGATATTTTTCTATCTATTATATACTTATCATATTGTAACACGTTAATTAATTATTTAATTTAAGTATGTCAAATAGAAAATCCTTAAACAGTTGTTATATGATAACAATTACAATGTGTCGTAATCAAAACGTCCGTTGAGGCTAGAGTACATAACCCTCTTCAAACGTTGGGCAGGGTATTTGTAACAACCTTCTTCGGAACAAGCCTAAATACCGATCCAGAAAAGGCCCATCGAAATTTAGACACATTCTAAAGCTAGCTGTTGATTGGTAAAAATAACAAAACTGAGCTATCCATTTATTCTTCAAAACTCTCAACGGAAGGAATAAATATAATAACAATAATAATGCTCATTTATTTCAAATCATTTTAAATGTCATAAAACAACACATAATGTTGACAGTTACAACATTGTGTTCAAAAATACATTTCGTGGGTATAATATAAAATAATACAAAAAGATAGATAGTAACTACCACAAGCTTCACTCTCACAATCTTCAAGCATCATCAACTCCTCTAACCTGTGATGTAATAAGGAGGGAGTCAGAACAACAAGCATCTGGTGAATAGAAATCTCGAGCCTTACTCATAAAGCGGGCCCTTAATACCTCAAGATCCTAAAGCAAGCTCTTTGTATTATGATCCATACTCATAATGACGTCTTACATTAGCTTGACTATTCATAAGAACTGGTGGCCAGATTAGCTGGGCAGATTTACCCTATAGAATTTGGGACTAGCCTCGTCTCATTATAAATACTTATTATATGAGATGTCTCACATCAGCCTCAAGTCACACTGCCGGTAGCTAGATTAGATGGGCAGACTTTTGTGTGCCTTTTGACTGACCTCGCATCCCTATGACTTAACCATAATTTAAATACTCTCTCTATATATAATACCCATCTCACCGTTCCATAATTAAGGTCTTATAAGGAATCTTCCTTATTACACTTTAAAACATCAATCACTTTCCTAAGGGGGATTTAATGACAATCGTTACTAAATTAACTATGCCATTATACGATATAATTATACATTTATTATGCTAATTAATATATAACTATGAGGAGATTACACGCAAACTAACATTAAATGTCAATTCCTTTTTAACCATAATAGTATAAGTCTTTCCTTTTTCTTCCAATTTACCAATAACGTCCAACTTCCAATATCCATAACAAAGGATTCTAATATCCGAAACAAGGATTCGATACTCATATCTAAAATTGCAATAAATAGATTTGTATATATAATCTAAATCCAAATGATCTCATATTAAAACAATGGAATAAACCAAAAATGGAAACTTACAATTTAATCAATTTTATGCTCTATTCAACTTCTTTTATATGAATTTAGATAAGTGAAATTCTATTAAATTTCGTAGAAATAGGTGGTATAAACAACAAAAAAAGATTCTTCCTTTACATATCATTTCTCAATTAAATCCCTTAATTAGATATGGAGAAGAAGAATAAGAAGTGAAATAGAAGATAGAATATATAAATTGCAAAAATCCACAAAACTCCATTATTTTAACACAAAACCATTAAGATTCCAATCCTATGAATTGACATTTCGCTTTGGAGGAATTTTGAGGATTTTTAATATGATGTTTTCGTAATCCAAAACTCCCCAAGGCATATATCAAATCCAAACTATATTATTCAACTACTATAATAGAAAAACTAAGATTTTCACTCATAATTGGTCCTTAGCTTTGCTTCTCTTTGGATTTGCAATGTCCATTTTAATCTCCTTCAGATCTCTTCTTTTAGATATATACAATAAGGGATTTATATATATATATATATATATATATATATATATATATATATATATATTAGATTAAGAAAGGTTGAAGGAGAAGAGGTTTATAAATTAAATAATGAACTGAGATAGATTAGGATTTCTTACCTGAAGCCCTAATAGAGTTTTCTAAATCTAAGAAGAGATAAACTAATACAGCTTCGCTGATGTTCCAAAAATGTTCCCAAAAGTGAGGGGTCCAGGGTCTTATTTATAGTGGTTAAAACACACCAGAACCGTAGGATGAAACTAGGTCAAAAATGTATAAATCTGGAACGTTTAATACTGAAAAACCCTAGCCGCTAATGTATAGTAGCGGTCGATCGCCTGTACTTGACCGGTCGACTGTTGGGGTTCGACCGGTTGGATCGTGCTGGTCAACCGCTCCTCTTATTTTGTGGGCGTTTGATTGTTTCCGTTGTAAGTTTGTTTTATTCCCTAATTAACTTCTAAAGTTAATTGTTAACTTTGACGTTTGCTTAACTCCCAAGTCTAACACAGTTAATTTTTGAAATTCAAACTTTAAATTTAATAACTCATTTGAATTAAATTCGAATTAAACTAATTTAAATCTAAACAAATGCATATAACTTCTTCATTTGAACTCCATTTTTAGCATATTTTATATGGAAACAGATCAGAATTTTGTCACGAACGCAACAGAATAAAATTTCTTGGTCAAATTCCGAATTTTGTAAAATTTCTATTTTTATCCTTACCATAATTAATTGAATTTCTCTTAGTTTACCTATTTAATTAGGGTTGACTTTACGGGGTATTACATTCTCCTCCCTTATAAAGGATTTCGTCCTAAAAAATTTTAAGGGGCGAATAGCATAATGCGCAATAACATCCATGTTATACAACAAAGTTATCTACTCAACCATCTACTCAATCAGAATGCAATGTGATTATGTACTACAGACATACTAAAATGAGCTTAATCCTAGCGAGAGTGTATGATCGTGTCATGCAAATATGTATGTAAATACCCTAAACATGCATAAAACTGATATATGTTTGTAAAGTGACAGTGGAAAAGTGCAGCAACCATCTCCTACCATCCAACCTAGAAACCATGATGCAACCAAAACCCTAATTTTGAAGAGAAAATTTACCAGAGAAGGACTTAGGACATGAAGTCATCATACCTTCCATTGGGTTTTCTCTCCATTATACTTGGACCAATCTAATTCTTTGTTGCGGAGCTTCCTAGTTTCGTACTTCACAATGCATGCGGTGGCACGGGACGTTATTGGCTTCATCTTAAAATCTTCCAATTGATTAGGCTCTACCAAAATTACTATGCTATAAAGGTATTTCCTCAATGCAAAACCTGAAAGACGTCATGGACTCCACGTCAACATAAAAAAATTCTTAATTTTCCCCAATATTAGGAAAGGGCCAATAAATCTTGTGCCAACTTTTCCAACTATCCAAACCTTACCACCTTCACTTGCTGCCTAATCTACTCTGACTTTCCAAAGTCTCGCAATCCAAATCTGGTCCGAGTAGAATTTATCAGTGGTTTTCCACCCACAATTTGGCGATTTGTATGGCTTCTCAAAAAGTGCATCAAGGGTGCTATAACAATCATCTATTGGTGACTACTGTTATACGCGAATTCTACAGAGGGTAAGTGCTGCTACTAATGTCCTCCAAAGTCCAAGATGCAAGCTCTCAACAAATCCTCTAGGTTACCATCCATTCCTTCAGTTTGTTCGTCGATCTTCAATTGGTAAACGATGCTCATATTTAATGAAGTTCCTAAAGTTAGTTCCTAAAGCTACCAGCAAACTCCTTCAAAATTTGTTGGTAAACTAAGTGTCTCTATCACTAATGATGCTAACCGCAACTCTATGAACCTGTGTTGGAGACGACGCGGTTTTATTGCTTCTAACGGAAAATTCTATCACTTCTTCTTTATCCTTATTCAATAGGAAATTCACTTCACATTCCAAAACATTTTTTCTTTTCCTGAATGGTGAAATTCTATAAGCTAATCTTTATTTTTCCTAAAATTCTAAAGTTTTGGGACTGAAACATCTATTCACTTTAGGCTGCTAACCTAATTTCCTCATTAACTTCCAGTCTTACCTATGGTTTACCACTAGTTAAGTGTCCCCATAAAATTTCCCTATTTACTTTTCTTCCCAACGTATATATTATCAAGTGGTTTAAATCTCATTCATAAAGTCAACACAGGAATAAAACAAAGGTATATCTTACACCACATTATACACTTCCAATAGCTAAGGGAGACAACTAGTGACTACAAATTAAGAACTTTAAAGGAAAATTTTGCTGCAAGTTGTCATTTATTATCAAGTGGTATAAATGGTTTTGAGGTCCTAACATTCCCTACTAAATTAAGATGGGTATTTCTCAATATGTCATTCCATTATCACCCATTTTCCTAATTTTCTTTTTCGGTTTCTAATAAATGTGGTCCATCCATTTCCTCAATTAATATATCCACAGCAGTTGATCCTTGCAGTCAAAATTGGACCATTCCCAACTAGTCCTTTAATCCTTGTAACCTTCTTCAAGTTTCCAAAATCCATTCATTACTCTAATTTCTTTCTTCCATAAATGCTATATCAAGTTTCCTTAATCAATCCTTATTTAATTCCTTTTTCCCTTTATTAATTATAAATTTATTGCATGTAAAATTTGTAATTACTGTCCATAAATCATATTCTATTAATTACTAACTAAATATAGTTGTAATCTATGCTATCTATATATATTCTAGTTGTTAAGCCTGGCTATACATATACATATTTCAAACTACTAATTCCTATAACTAGAATACTCATTTCCATATTTTAATTTATCAAAGCCACCCTTCTAAAAACATTACCATTATAATTTCTCATAAATTAACTACAAGTGAGATTTTTGCTTTATTTGAAATTACAAGGAATTATTTTTCTTTTTATTAAAATAGACAGCTTAAATTACAGAAAAGGGTATCCATCTCCCATACATCTCTTTCTTTCTTAGTTTATTCCTTGTTACTTCAAACAATGCACTTTTATACATATTTCGAAATTGGATAATTTATGGAAATTACATGAAAAGTGCTCCAAAATTAAAATATAGACATTCATATTCTACAAGCAACCTAATTTACAACCCAGCTATAGATTTGAAATATCTTTACACTTTACCAACTTCTCCAAATAGAGGTTTGAGATCGATTTCAAATTTCCAGATCAGGTTGTACATTCTATTCCTATTTTATCCATATTCTAAAAACCTTAATCTGTCCTACCTAGGTTGTGATCTCTATCTACTCCATAAAAACTATGCTTTATAAAACTAGAATTTTAGTAATCATACAAATTATTTTTAAATAAACTGTTTTCATCAAATTCAAAATCAGTATTAATTTCCACATTCCTTGTAAAATATAAAATTTCACAAACTTGAAGTACCAAACTCAAAATCTCCATCTTTGAAAATATGAACTTAGAAACCTTTACTAGGAATTCAAAGTTCTTAGTTCAAATAGGAACAAATAATTTCTCTTTTTAAAACCTTCTTCATCAAAGATTTATCGCTTTAAAAATTAGGCTTTCACCTCATAGAATTCAAAGACTACTTGGTTATTTAAAAAGGAACTATGGAAAACTTTCCTTTTTAATATCTTACTATAATAAAGTTTTAGTCCTTTTGAAAATATGATCTTTAACACAAAACATTCAAAACTCAATTATCATTCTAAAATAATAAATTAGACCTTTATTAATCCAAAGAGTTTTCTAGTTACATGAATTATCATCTTCAGAATAATAGTTACATCTAAAATATAGATAAATATCTATTGCCTTATTACTCAAAATATACCGTTATTTAACAAAATAATTTTTAAAACTTTATCCAAAACTCTTAAAAGCCCTTGCAACCCTTTTCTTATCACTCCCAATAATATTCTTATTCAAACAAGTTGTGAATTTGAATTAGGGAAAATGCATATACAAAACTCTCATCTTTACATAATTACCTCCCCAAAAATACCCAACTCAATTATTAATCATCATTCAAATCCTTTTAATTGTTAAAGATGCCTTTTATAATTTTAAACGATTGAAAAATGGAGTAGACAAAGATAACTTCTATCTTATTCATGTTACTTCTCTTCAAATCCTTTATTATTGGATTAAAATTCTCAATTCTATCACTATCTAAATTTAGCTATCATTCTCCGCATTTCCTTATATGGAAATGTTCCTCATATCTACTTTGTCGAACATTCTTATCTTTCTATTCTTTCTATCATACACTAATCAAGTGCTTTATTCATTTATACACCCTTTCAAAAGAAATTTAAGGAAAAGAACCTCTAATCTTACAAGGTAGGAAAAATCACGAATTTCTCAAAAGAAAATCCCCTTATTTAAAATGTTTGGACCAAAAACTTTTGGCTCAATAAACTTAAACTAAGAACTTTAAGAATGTAAAATCTATTTAAGTTAGAATCTTCTAGCTTAACTATTTATAAATCAGAAATCTTCAAATTTCCTCGCTCTTTTCAAAATAATAGCTTCCAAATTCATAAAATAGAAGAATTCATAAAAATAAGAGAATCCAAAAGTTTAAAACTTTTAATTAAACAAATTTAAATTGAAAAGTTAACAAATGAGAACCTACTCTTTTTTTCAACTTTTCAAGTAATTAAATATCATTCATCTACCATTTTGTTTTAAAAATATTTCACCACTTCTTTCTAAACTTTTTTACAAATGGTAGTATATTTCCAAAGCTGTCAAAAATCACTTTCTATCAAAAAAAATTAACTCGATTTCACTTGATAATCTTTTGAAAAAGCTCATTCAAAACTTGTAAGGAGTTTTCAAAAATCTTTTTACCACTTTCTTTCTCAAGGGGTAGGTTTTTTAAAAATAGGCTTTGATTGTTCTTCCCTTTGAACTCCCTACTCAATCATCCTAAAAATCTAGTTATCTCCTTGTGATGATTAATGTACATCTTCTTACGAAAGCTTATTTTACTACTATATCCCTTACTTCCGTATGAATAATATGCCTTATAATATCTAACTTTTACTTAACATTTATATTTACAACTCTTATAGATGTCATTTTATCCATATTAAATGGTTGTTACCTTAATGGCCGTTTCCTTAAGACATTTATTTGTCTATTCAACTTTACCTATTTAACATATTCCTTATCTTCACATAATTACCTTAATAGTCTCATTAATCTATTTAATTTCTTGTAACACCTCACTTATTGCACATTCATTACCAATTAAATTTTTGAAGTTACTATCTTTCATTCTATGATTCCCATCCCCATTATTAAATATGCTTATAGGGTCCATAATGATAAGTAATTCTAGATCCAACAAAGAAGTATAAATTCAACTTTATTTATTTTTCCAACTCATAGTTGTTTTGCCCACCGTTTCAAATTATGGTAACAACAACTTCTATAGTCGGAATTAATAGAGTCAGGCGTAAATTCAAAATAAGTATATATATAGTAAAGTTTTTGAAACATATTTTCAAAAATAACATATACGCCACTCATATGTATACTTTTCCCCATTGATCGAGTAACCTAAGCTCAGATATCAAATGTAACAATCCTCTTCAAAACAAGCCTAAATTCAACCCAGAAAAGGCCAATTGAAACTTAGACCAATTATAAAGATGGCTGTTGGTTGGTAAAAATAACAAAACAGAGCTATTCACATATTCTTTCAGAACTCACAGCAGAATGAATAAAATATAATAACAACAATAGTACCTATTTATTTCAAATCATTTCAAATGTCATAAAACATTACATAATGTCGACTGTTACAACATTTTGTTCAAAAATACATTTCATAGGTACAATAGAAAATAATACATAAGATAAATAGTAACTGCCACAAGCTTTACTCTCACCATCTTCAAGTATCATCAACTCCTTCTATAACCTGCATTATAATGAGGATAAAGTCAAAAAAACAAGTATTTAGTGAATAGTAATTTCGAGGCTTACTACTTTAGTACTTGGGCAGTATAATTTAAATAAGAACATGTCTTACATATCTAAACCATTTAATACTTCATAAAAGGAAAAGAGGCAGGTCCTTGATCAACCACTTAATACCTTTCATTCCCGTAGCGGGTTTCTAAATACCATAACCCATAACCAACGTCATAAATATCTAACAATTTAATAAATAGAACCCAAGCCACTTAATACCCTCTAAGGGAAAATAAATAGACACTGACCATTTAAGACCTCAATTAAGGTAGGTCCCCATCATTAATACCTATTCCTAAGGTGGACTCTACATAGGTATCTATCCAGTTGACATTACACGGAAATCACTTCAGACACTTAATACTTCCTATCGAAGTGGACCTTTTCGAGATATACATAATTATTTCTAAACCAATCCCGACCATTTAATACTTTATTAGTAAAATAGAGGCAGACCGTCAGACAACCACTTAATACCTCAAGACTCCAAAGTAGGCCCTTTGTATTATGACCCATACTTATAATGACGTCTCACATTAGCCCGATTATTCGTAGAAATTGGTAGCCATATTAGCTAGGCAGATTTTCCCTACAAAATTTGGGACTAACCTTTTGTCATTTTAAATACTTATTATAAGAGACATTTCACATCAACCCCAATGTTACCCTTCTGGTAGCCAGATTAGCTGGACAAATTTATGTGTACCTTTTGTCTGACCTCGCATCCCTATGGCTTAGCCATAATTTAAATACTCTCTCTATATATAATACCCATCTCACCATTCCATAATTAAGGATTTATAAAGAATATTCCTTATTACGCCATAAAACATCAATTACTTTCCTAAAGGGGATTTAATGACCATTGCCTAATTAACTATGCCATTATACGTTATAACTATATGTTTATTATGCTAATTAATATATAAATAAATACAAATTTATTATTCTATGGGTGTGGAAATTACGCCCTAACTAACATTAAATGTCAATTCCTTTTTAATCATAATAATACAAGTCTTTCCTTTTTCTTCCAATTTACCAATAACATCCAAGTTCCAATATCCATAACAAGGGATTCTAATATCCATAACAAGGATTCAATACTCATATCTATAATTGCAATAAATAGACTTGTATATAGAATCTAAATCCAACTTATCTCATATTAAATTAATGGAATAAACCAAAAATGGAAACTTACAATTTAATCAATTCTACACTCTATTCAACTTCATTTACATGAATTAAGCTAAGGGAATTCTATTAAATTTAAAGAAATAGATGGTGTAAACTACGAATAAAAATTAGCTTTACACACCATTTCTCAATTAAATGCCTTAATCAGATCTGGAGAAGAAGAATAAGAAGTGTAATAAAAGATAGAATACATAAACTACAAAAATCCGCAAAACTCCATTATTAAATACAAAACAAATAAGATTCCAATTCTAAGAATTCACATTTCATTTTGGGGGAATTTGGGCGATTTTTAATAATATGTTTTCGTAATCCAAAACACCCTAAGGCATATATCAAATCCAAACTATACTATTCAACTACTAAAATAAAAAAACTAAGATTTCCACTCACGGCTAGTTCTTAGCTTTGCTTCACTTTGGATTTGCAATGCCCATTATAATCTCCTTCAAATCTCTTCTTTTTGATATATACAACAATGGATTTGTATGTGTGTCTATATGTATTAGACTTGGAAAGGTTGGAGGAGAAGAGGTTTAGAAATTAAATAACAAATACAGATAAATTAGAATTTCTTACATGATACCCTAATGGAGTTTTCTAAATCTAAGAAGAGATAAACTGATAGAGCTTCGCTGATGTTGCCAAAAAAAATTTGAATAAGGGTGAGGGGTCAAGGGTCTTATTTATAGTGGTTGAAACGCACTAGAACCGTAGGATGAAACTAGGTCAACAACGAATAAATATGGAACGTTTAATAATGAAAAACCCTAGCCACCATTGTATAGTAGCGGTCGACTACCTATACTCGACCAGTCAAACGACTGGGTCGCGCTGGTCGATCGCTCCTCTTATATCGGGAGTGTTTGATTATTTTCATTGCCTATTTATTTTATTCTAACTTCTTCCTTTGAGCTCCATTTTCAGCAAATTGTATATGGAACCTGATCAGAATTTCACCATGAACACAACGGAATAACTTTCACGATCAATTTCCATTTTTTGTAAAATTTCCACATTTGTCCCTACCCTAAGCAATTGAATTTCTCTTAATTTACTTATTTAATTAGGGTTTGTTGACGTCAAAAATGGACATCAACACCCAATAAAATCTAGTAGAGATTAAATGAAGAATGAAATTAAAGCAGAGCAGAAATTATAAATGAACACACAGAATTTTTATAGTGGTTCGGCAATCTTGGCCTACGTCCACTTCATATCTTTATTGATATTCCACTTGATTATCATTACAAGAGTGTTTGGATCAGCTGAAATCCATTAGTACAAAAGTGAAGAATAAAAATGGTAGAACCTCGGTAGAGAAAGCAGCCCCTTTCTGACGTCATGCCTACTATATTTATAGGGAAAGAAGTGCTCGAATCGAACTGAAATTTTGGCAGAAGGTTCAGGAGACCAAGACTAGGCGACCCAAAGTTTGCAGGCCCATCGGGACCCACAATAGGGATCGATACTGATCCCTTTAAATGTATACAAAATGGGCTGCGATCCCTATATGGGATGCCCAATGATGTTAGCTACTTTTTTCCCAAATTTCATGAAATTCCGATGTACGGTTTGTGAGATATTGCATTTTCCATGAAGTAGTGTTGCTTGAATTCTGATTTCTACCAATCCCTCTAGAGGGATAGGTACCGATCCCTCCAACTTGCTCCAAATGCCATACGATACCTATGGTGTGTTCCACACATCCTAATTAACTTGTACTCCAAGATTCATATTGATAACATCCGTAAATTTTGAGTTATTGACCGATCATTGTTGCAACATGTAGTGAAAGCTGAATATGGACGATCCTTTTTATACCAATCCCTTTTGATAGTTGAAGTAATTTTCCCATAACTTGAGCATATGAACTCCAAATGGCTTGAAACTTGAAATGTAGCCTCAAGGGGCCTTCCTTATCGCTCTTTATCGATCTTACCAAGTTTGGAACATTAATTGAGGATATATATACCGATCCCCTAAGGAAAGGGATAAGCATTGAACCCCCGCCCAGGGGAGGCAATATTCCATACTTAGAATATTCTGGAGAGTCTATCCGTTGGCCTCGGTTGATCGTCACTTCATACCATTACCTGCACTTGATCTCTGAGCCTAATAATCATCTCTCCAGGTTGTCTTCCTCAATTATCACCCAGTCTAACTTGTCTAGTCAGTCTGAATATAGCCGGACCAAAAGGCCGGATAACACTTGCCCTCCAAAGTACGTCTTGTGGCATACATGTCGTGCTTTGAATCGAAGCAAGTTAGAGTCACCAAAAAGAAATCCATCCAGTTTCCTGAATGGTTGTTATCCTTCCATTTTATCCTCCTAAAGTGTTGTATCCCTCTTTAATCGTCATGATGCTTGGTCGATTTCCAATAGCATAAATTCAAGATTGTATTCCATCAGTTGCTTTCAGTGTCCGGTTCTATAGGACTAGTAAGCTTTGGCTATCTGATCCATTCTTTTCTTTAATAAATCCAAGTGAAAATTCAATTTCTGTTGATTTCAAGAAGTCGAATTTTTTGAATATACATATGCACATTCAGGTACATGTTCTTGTCATTGGCTCCCGGATGCATTTATACACTCACGAATCGTCACCAATTCCTTCTAGTTTAATTGCAATTGGATCGCAATTCTTTGTTTATATATTATTTTATAATGAAATAGGGGTTGTGAAAGGTCACTTGATGAAAGGGGACTTCATGTTCTATAGGGATGACGGCCTCGAGGCTGTAGGTAAGGGTGAATGGAGTATGGCCAGTCGTGGACTTGTGGGTGGTTCTGTATGCCCATAATGCTGATGAGAGTTCATCGATCCACTTGCCTCTAGCCTTATCCAAATGTTTCTTCAGAACGGACTTTATGATTTTGTTCATAGCTTTAATCCATCCATTTGCCTAAGGGCGAGCAACTACCGCAAATCTCTTTTCAATATGATGTCGATGGTAAAGTTTTCAAATTTAGCACTGTCAAATTGGGCTTCATTACCAGTCATAATGGTTCATGGAAGGTCATAATGACAGATGACATTCCGAACAATGAAGTTGATTATTTTCTTCGTATTGATGATGGTTAAAAGTTGTGCTTCTGCCCATTTAGTGAAGCAATCAACTGTTACGATGGCGTATTTCGCACCCCTAGGATCGGCAAGAAGACGATGATGTCAATGCCCCCAAGTGGCAAACGGCTATGGACAAACCATTTGAGTAATTTCCATTGGCGAGGCTCTTGGAATTTTTGCAAACATCTAGCACTCGTCGCATTGTCTAGCGTGATTGATTGCATCTCGATTAACAATTGGCCCGTAATACCCACATCGGATTATTTTCTTTGTCAAGGTTTGCCCCCAATGTGATCGATGCATTCTTCTTCATGGACTTCTCTCAAGACTCGTTTGATTTCATCATGGGTGGTACACTGAAGTAGGGAAATGGAGAAAGCCCTTTCTATACATGACTCCTTCTTGGATGATGTAGCGTGAAGCTTTGAGAAGGATCTATCATTTTTTATTCCTCAGTTCAGGAAGAATTCCCCATTGTAGATAGTCTTTGGTAGGAGTCATCCATGACTCCTTTTCTAACTTCGTCTCTAATACCTTGTCGATCTCCATCTATCAATGCTTGGAATATTATGTACTTCAACCGGGACAAGTCTATTTGCTGCGCATCCCCAAAACTGGCCAGCTTGGCCAGTGACTCGGCTTTTCTATTTTGTTCTCTAAGGATGTGTGTAATGGTGTAATACTCGTAGTCAGCCAGTAGCTCTTGGACCCAGCTGATATAAGGAGCAAGACGTTGCCCTCTAGCAAGATAATCTTCCCTGACTTAGCATAGTACTAACCAAGAATCACAAAAGATATGTAAAGTTTCCACTCCCAGTTCTCTAGCAAGTTTGAGTCTGGCGATCAAGGCTTCATACTTCACTCCATTATTTGTTGCAGGGAAGTCGAGTTTAAGGGAATAGCAGATTGATCGTTCCTTAGTAGTCATTAAGACAACTTCAATGCCAGAACACCAATCATTGGAAGTTCAATCTGTGTATATTTTCCATCGGTTGGTCAGTTCTCCACTGCTCTTCGAATAGTTGTCTGATGCAGCGAATTCAGATATGAAGTATGCTAATGTTTGTCCATGGATAACTCTCCGAGGGAGATAAGTGATATTAAATCGGCGTAGCTCAATCTTCCATTTGAGCAACCTTCCAGATGTCTATGGTTGCGGTAGGACCTATAGTAACCGCTGATCGGTGTATACATTGATGAGGTGGCTTGGAAGTAATGGCAAACCTTTTGTGACGCAATCAACAGGTAGTATGCAAGCTTTTCTGGCTTTGAGTAGTTTCTCTTAGCACCCATCAATCGCTTGCTAACATAATATACTGACCTTTGGATCTGGTTCTCTTCACATAGCATTGCGGCGCTTATGGCATGTACCGACATAGCTGAATAGACTTATAAATCTTTGTGATCCGTCGGCTTGGATAGGTTGAGAGTCTCTTTAAGTGATCTACCAGAGCTTGAAATGCGTCAATGCAGCTTTGTATCCATTCAAAGTTTTTTTCTATCTCCTGATTAGGTCGAAGAAAAGAGTACACTTACCGATGGCCCTGGAGATGAATTGACTTTGGACGATGACCTTCCCATTTAGGCTCGATACATGCTTGATTGTATTTGGTACTTGGATGTTTCAAATTGCTTGAATCTTCTCGGGACCAGCTTCGGTTCCGTGAGAGTTGACAATGAAACCCCGAAATTTCCCTGACGCAACGCCGAAATAGCATTTCAAGGGATTCAGTTTTATTTCATATTTTCATAGAATATTGAACATCTCCGCTAAGTCATTAATGTAGTCGTTTGATCATCGTGACTTCACGAGCATATCATCCACATATACTTCCGTCGATCACTTGTGTAAGGACCCAATTCTTCGACTTCCGAATATCGACATCAATACGTCCACTGTATCGACTACCGAGCCATCGAATGCCGGAAAACCGAATTCTTAGGGTTTAAGAAAGAAGAGGTAGAAGAAAAGATAGAAGAAAAAGAAAGAAGAACAACAGAACAACACAGAACAGAAACAATATCAGAATCTCACATTCGCAGCGGAACAATATATAATAGATAATCACTAGTCTTTTAAAACAAAGAACTATATCAGTTTATACATACATCAATCAGAGTCAATATACAACTCAATACAACAATGAATAGTTATATAAACTTGTCCACATACAGAATACACAATGGAATAAATAAATAAGTACGGATGTACGTTTCGCCATCCAGCTCATCTCCAAAGCTCCAGAATATCCAGAATATCCTAATGACCTAACTCTAGGCTGTCGTGTGGAAAATAATGGGCACCCAGAGTTTAGAAGGAAAACAATAAACTCCGAGTCAGTCATGGTGACTGGTGTGAGATCGTAAAACAGTTATTTTTCACAAAGAAAATAAAATTTATTCGCAATGCTTTTAGAAAATGAAACTACCATAAGGTCTCCCGCCACACACACAATGCAAACGCAGAATTTGGAGGAGATTTCTCCTTATGAAAGTCAAAGATGCTTACTACGCAAAACAAATCATTTTGGGATATTATTATTAGTGCATAGTGAAGAAAACATTTCGAAAGTACAATATAAATCTTAGCCAGCATAGGTACCACTATATTATGCCTACTATAGCTACCATATTAGATGGCAGGTTCTATAACTAAAACCGTACAAGGTGCGTATTGGAGTTTGGATTTTCCAACAATGGTCGGGCAAAGGAACTTCCCATATAAAATAGAACGCCTCTGGAGCGACGTTCCCGGATCCTAACCGGATCTCTGCTACACAAGGTCGGGTTACCCTTAGATGGGTAACTACTGACACGAATATGTCATTCCCCGGTCGTTTGCGACCTTTATCCGAGGATCCCCGATTCCAACAACCACAAGTAATAAATTTTCAGTAACCACAAAGTAAGTATCTGGGCTCCATACCATGATACCACTCATAATCCAGAAGGAAAAGACATACACTAAGGGGTCGCTATCCCCTAATAACCTTGCTGCCACGATTCCTGTTTCGACCATACCGGGGTGTGAGGTCCGACGAAGTCTCGTCCACAAAGCTACACTTTGTCACAAAGCCATGCTTTGGGTCAACAGATGATCAAAGTAATGATCACAAAGATAACTGATCAAACAAATGATCATATCACAAATGATCAAACAATGATCATCACATAGCAACACTCAGCATGTCACATAACCAAATTGGGAGTATATCGCTGATAACCATCAATTACATAACCTCTGAGCTCATACGTCTCAGAGAAGGGTGTTAAGCTAAGAGAATAAATTCTCCGCTACCAACAGATATGTATTTGAAAGAAATCAGCTTTATATCTCAATTTGTAATGTCAGACATACAATCCATACAAGTCTGTTCTGGGATCGAACAGAACCGAAGGCACTTCTCACGAAGCCCTTGCAAATCCGGATAATTTTCTAATCACGTCCAGACTTCCCGTCACTAAGGGTGATAAAATCTCTATATCGGAGATCAGCCGATGCAGAGTAACTCGACGGTAATCCTTCCGTTTTCAAAAATATCCGGTCTTCAACACCGGTCATCAAATGCAATCCATTACGACGTATCACATATTCGGAATGGGTTATACGACCCAAAGGTCCTTTCTCGGCTAACCCGAATAGTGAGCGTTTATTCAAAAATAAGTGTGGCATTCAAATTCAAGCAAATCACAACAAATACCCATTCAAGGTAATTATTGATAGTCGGTTATTTAACTATCAATAAAGATGCGCAACATCATCAGATTCCAAATTATTTTCCAAATTATTTAATTTCCAAAAATATCTTTATAAGATATTTAATTTTCCACACTTAACCATTTGAAACAAATTTCAAATATTCACTTTTCAGTTTATCTTTAAAAGATAAAATCTCAAAAACATTTCACTTCATATTGGAAAAGCATTTCCATACTTATTTAATAATAAGTAATTCACAAATCATTTATTTTCAACACTTGGAAAACATTCGATATACTTAAATCATAATTAAGTATATATTTCATTCTTTAAGGAAAACATTCTCTTTCACAAATTTTATTTGAGTCAAAACGAATGTTACGTAAAACATCGTTACGACAACTCAAAATCACTGGTATAGGGATTCGAAATTTAGATAGATATATAAATCCCAGTACTACACAAAAAAAATTTCCTTTCGGAAACCATTTACTATAACAACTGTGTTATAGTCCACCATTTCCTTATTTCTCGAAAACGTCTATTTCAACAATAAATGATGAAATCTATGATTTCGATATTCAATATATTTTAAAACATCGTTAAAACAATTAACTTCATTTTTAATGTCACCTCCCCAAAACATATCCATTTTACTTAATAATATATTCACTGTCCAAAATCGTGAATATACTTCACTAACCAAATTTCCATATTTTCTACACATTTTTTTCAAGAATTATCCACTATCCAAAATCGTGGATAAAATTCCCTTAATAACCTTCTATATTAAATTCATCAAATTTGATTGATTTTCAGATTTATAAAACAACATTTATAAATTCTATTTCCATTTTATAACAACTTCTATTTATAAATCTCCTTTAATGACCAATTCAATTTATAACTCAACATATATACCACAAGTCCATATTATAAGTTAATAACTTATAATTCATTTATTTTAAAAGAAATTGTTCTTTTAAAACTTCACAAATTGTAAAACTTTTAAATTTCATTAACTTATGAAATCCAAGTATACTCCATTTTAACACTTATAAAAACTCGTTTAATAATTCCAATATTTTAAATTTATAAATATCAATTTTTTATACATCTTTTATATACATCATTTTAATAATTCAAAAATCCCACTTCAAACCATTTTATAAATTACTTAACCATTTATTTCAAAAATCACCTTTCGGTTATATTTCACAAAAATCATAATTTTTGTAACTATAAGATTTGAACGTTTATTTATTTAAAATAAATCAAATCAAAATTTTAAAATAAACGTATACTTTCAAAAAATCATTTTAAAAATCTCTTTTAAAACCAACATCGTTAATTTTAAACTTCAAAAATGAATTAGATGATGCAACACTCCAATTAATCAATCATGGCATCCAAACGTCATATATCAATATGATAATCAACAAATATCACAATATCTGTAATCAAAATAAATACTGGTGAGGAATCCAGTTGGATCCCTCCAACATGTTTCCCTGCATCCACAGATGTTAGCACAATACCCATTCCACTTCGAGGTGGAATATCGCGGTATATGGGATTTATAAAATATCAATCCGCTATTATACGGCGCAATAGGGTCTCATCCGCTATATAGTGCGGGAAATCAATCAACTCCAATATATACATATGCCAATATGTATATATTGCTATATACTACTATATATATACTATATCACATCTCAATAGCAATCAATCAGTCAATAACTGCAAAAAATCAACTTTTCAATTTGAGTGAGAAGATCTCACCTTTGCTTTTATTTTGCATTCCATTCCAAATCCAGCCATTTCTTTCATTGTTTTAGACCTTGTATAAATAATTATACACTTTATTAATATTTGAAATAAATCGAATAATCTATTATCGTTAAATTTATTTTCTTAACCAAAATTTTTATTTTAACTAATTTTCCTTTTAAAAAAAGAAATCTTTTAGTAACTAAAATAATAAATCAAATTAATTACCCTAATACCTTATTTTAAAATAACAAGCAGATCTAAAATGTGTATTTATTTTATTTTCTTAAAACTTCATATATACTTATATTTATATTATTATTTCCTGTATATACATTTTTTAAACTAAAACTTATTTACGGTAAATTTTATACAAACTGCAAATTTCTAAACTATACATATTTTCTTAACTGAAATTTTATTTACTGTCATAATAGAATTACCAAAACTTTGCTTATTATTTCAGAAATCATAAATCTGCATACCTTACTGTTAATTCGAAAAACAGACCTTCGCGAGACCCATCCTCATGAGTGCCCCAAACCAACACTGCCAGTCATCGCCCTGCTCGTTCGATCGAGACAGCACCCCTAAATCAATCACGATACCCTCTGCCTTGGTCGCGAGCTCGATCAAACCATCTTCGAACTACCCCAGCCTTGCGAGCTTCCAACCTGACCGCGACCCTACCATCGTTGCTTCGCGTGCCCCAGACTCCATCTCGCACCGCCGCACCCTCCTACGAACACGCCTCGCGACCTCCAATCTCTACCTCTCAGTCACAAATGGTTCGAAAGGAACAAACTTTCGACTCGACTTCGAATTAGGACGAGGGGATTAGCTCGGTTGAAATTGGATTCGAATTGCACTGTGTTGAAGAGGATAAAGGAACTCGCTCTGTTTGATTTTCTCACGAATTTTAATTTCGATGAGTTCGGCCATTTTTTGTTTGATTTTAAATGATAAAGCTCGGCATAAAAGAAATTTTCTCAGAGAATTTTGAACTGAGGAACGAATTGTTTTTCGTTTGAGCTAATGTAGAAAGGGGTACGTGATTCTAGGCACGATTTCTGGCTGAAGGGAAGGAGAAGACAGGAGAACATGTTTGCATGATTTCTTTACGTGATTCTCTACGTGATTAAAGGAGGAAAAGAAATTTGGACGTGGAAGAAATCTTGACCAAATATAAATAAAATTTTAAATTGAATTCGATATAGATTTTCAACGCGTTTATGTGTCGTACGCTCACATAACAACTCTGAAAAATACGAAATTTGAAATCCGGTAATAATTCAATATTATGGACCCAATGGAACTGGTTTCGTTGAATTCCGAGACTGTGCCATGGAACGCTATTTTTAAATATCAGTTGAAACGATATAATTTCAAAACTGAACAAATCAATTTCAAATTAAATTCTGGAGCTTCTATTATCTTCAGTGTTATCAATATGAATTTTAAAAGCTTTGAAATATTTTTCTTCGGCTTAAAACTGAAGATTCGAATTTTTATCCAGTTTCAAAAATTAAATACAATAATTTAATCGCCAAATTCATTCTGATAATTTGAAATTCCCATCAAACCATCATCCAAATATTTAAAATTAATTAAATATTTCATTTTAAATTGTCCAAAATTCTGGGTCGTTACAATCTTCCCCCCTTAAAAGAATTTCGTCCCGAAATTACAAGTTAGGAAAAATGCTCCAATACCCGTTAACTATTTTACCAAAACCAAATAGTTTTATAAAATTTCAAAACAAGTCTTTCTATTAAAGATTCGTTATTATTTAAACTAACTTTCCAACTTCAATTATAAGTTTCAAACAACATTGTTTTCTTAACAATTCAAATTTAAATTTAAATTCAAATTTTAGACTTCCAAATTTTCTCAAAAATTTTCTAACGCCCTAAATTTCCAAAATATTTCGCCAGCGTCTTCTTTGCGCGGCTAACACGGTACAACTACAAAATGTCCCTACGGACTCTCAAATTTCAAAAAGAAAAAGAAAAACCAAGCGGCTAGACAAGAAAATCATCAAATCTCATATTGAAATTCAAATACATACCTTTTTGTCGAGCAATTCAAATTATCTTTGAAATTAAAATTCCAATTTTCCTTTATACACCTGTATATCCTACTAGCCATTATATCTAGTTACAATATTCAACCATTTTGCACATTTTATTACAAAATTTTAAATATATACTTCTTATATCATCTCTAATTCACTATTGAAGTTATATATTCTTTTCATTCAATTTTGCATTTCAATTTCATTGATTCAATTTACAATTCCAATTTAATTTGGATTCAGTTTACTTCTGAATATTGAATTTCATCGATTAACTTTCATTTACAACTGCACTATTTTAGATTAGTTCCAATTACTAATTCATCACAAATTCTAATTCACTTATTCAAATTTGTTTTCAACATTTAGTTTCAATTCCAATTTTATTCTTTTGTTCATTTCCAAAATTTATTTACAATTCACTATTTTGGTTTATAACCACTTATATTAAACTGGATTTCAAATTCGAATTCAATTTACCTTTCTTTTAATTATTGAATTTAATTCGTTTCAAACCGTATTCATTTGGTCAATATTCAATTAGCTTCACTTACTAATTTTAGTTTAATACTTCACTTCGTTTTCCACAAATCAAATTCAATTCCAGCTCTATTTACTTACAAATTCAAAATGAATTTTAACATTCAATTTCATTTTCTTGCACTTGCAATTGCAAATTTATTTATTCATTCACAAATTCATTCATTTTTAATTTAAATCTCATTCCAATCAAATTTCAAATATTTTATAAGTTTTCGACTTATCTACATTTCGATTTATAAAATCATTTATACATTCACATTACTAATTTCATTCCATTAATAAATTTTATTTTCAAATACCTTTCAATTCATATTTATAAATTTCATTTGTTAAATGAATTTATCTTCAAATCTTTGGTTATTATTTCAATTTCTTATTTCAATTTCAATGATAATAATTTAATATTATTACTTCTTAACAACCATGCATCCATATATTATAATAATTCATAGAAAATCATTTCTTTTCTATACAAAAATAGTTTTGGGCAAAATTATTTCATTTACCCCATTTTAAAACAATATTGTGTCAGTTTATCTTGTTAAGAGTTTAGAAACCCCTATCGATTACAGTTGGCCACCCTACACCGACCAGAATCTATAAACAATCAACCGATAAGTCAACACAATACAAAAAAAAATTATATTCATTAACAAATACGCGCTCATATCTATTATTACACTCACACTCATTCTAGAGTACTACTGACTCTATCTCTAATGAGTAAAACCCAACAGAGCAGGGTAGTCGCTTAACCATATGCTCTGATACCACTCTGTAAGGACCCGATTCTTCGACTTCCGAATATCGACATCAATACGTCCACTATATCGACTACCGAGCCATCGAATGCCGGAAAACCGAATTCTTAAGGTTTAAGAAAGAAGAGGTAGAAGAAAAGATAGAAGAAAAAGAAAGAAGAACAACAGAACAACACAGAACAGAAACAATATCAGAATCTCACATTCGCAGCGGAACAATATATAATAGATAATCACTAGTCTTTTAAAACAAAGAACTATATCAGTTTATACATACATCAATCAGAGTCAATATACAACTCAATACAACAATGAACAGTTATATAAACTTTTCCACATACAGAATACACAGTGGAATAAATAAACAAATACGGATATACGTTTCGCCATCCAGCTCATCTCCAAAGCTCTAGAATATCCAGAATATCCTGATGACCTAACTCTAGGCTGCCCGTGTGGAAAATAATGGGCACCCAGAGTTTAGAAGGGAAATAATAAACTCCGAGTCAGTCATGGTGACTGGTGTGAGATCGTAAAACAGTTATTTTTCACAAAGAAAATAAAATTTATTCGCATTGCTTTTAGAAAATGAAACTACCATAAGGCCTCCCGCCACACACACAATGCAAACGTAGAATTTGGAGGAGATTTCTTCTTATGATAGTCAAAGATGCTTACTATGCAAAACAAATCATTTTGGGATATTATTATTAGTGCATAGTGAAGAAAACATTTCGAAAGTACAATATAAATCTTAGCCAGCATAGGTACCATTATAGTATGCCTACTATAGCTACCATATTAGATGGCAGGTTCTACAACTAAAACCGTACAAGGTGCGTATTGGAGTTTGGATTTTCCAACAATGGTAGGGCAAAGGAACTTCCCATATAAAATAGAACGCCTCCGGAGCGACGTTCCCGGATCCTAACCGGATCTCTGCTACACAAGGCCGGGTTAACCTTAGCTGGGTAACTACTGACATGAATATGTCATTCCCCGGTCGTTTGCGACCTTTATTCGAGGATCCCCGATTCCAACAACCACAAGTAATATATTTTCAGCAACCACAAAGTAAGTATCTGGGCTCCATACCATGATACCACTCATAATCCAGAAGGAAATGACATACACTAAGGGGTCACTATCCCCTAATAACCTTGCTGCCACACTTCCTGTTTCGACCATACCGGGGTGTGAGGTCCGACGAAGTCTCGTCCACAAAGCTACACTCAGCATGATCAAAGTAATGATCACAAAGATAAATGATCAAACAAATAATCATATCACAAATGATCAAACAATGATCATCACACAGCAACACTCAGCATGTCACATTACCAAATTGGGAGTATATCGCTGATAACCATCAACTACATAACCTCTGAGCTCGTACGTCTCAGAGAAGGGTGTTAAGCTAAGCGAATAAATTCTCCGCCACCAACAGATATGTATTTGAAAGAAATCAGCTTTATATCTCAATTTGTAATGTCAGACATACAATCCATACAAGTCTGTTCCGGGATCGAACAGAACCAAAGGCACTTCTCACGAAGCCCTGGCAAATCCGGATAATTTTCTAATCCCGTCCGGACTTCCCGTCACTAAGGGTGATAAAATCTCTATATCAGAGATCAGCCGATGCAGAGTAACTCGACGGCAATCCTTCCGTTTTCAAAAATATCCGGTCTTCAACACCGGTCATCAAATGCAATCCATTATGACGTATCACATATTCGGAATGGGTTATACGACCCAAAGGTCCTTTCCCGGCTAACCCGAATAGTGAGCGTTTATTCAAAAATAAGTGTGGCATTCAAATTCAAGCAAATCACAACAAATACCCATTCAAGGTAATTATTGATAGTCGGTTATTTAACTATCAATAAAGATGCGCAACATCATCAGATTCCAAATTATTTTCCAAATTATTTAATTTCCAAAAATATCTTTATAAGATATTTAATTTTCCACACTTAACCATTTGAAACAAATTTCAAATATTCACTTTTCAGTTTATCTTTAAAAGATAAAATCTCAAAAACATTTCACTTCATATTGGAAAAGCATTTCAATACTTATTTAATAATAAGTAATTCACAAATCATTTATTTTCAACACTTGGAAAATATTCGATATACTTAAATCATAATTATGTATATATTTCATTCTTTAAGGAAAACATTCTCTTTCACAAATTTTATTTAAGTCAAAACGAATGTTACGTAAAACATCGTTACGATAACTCAAAATCACTAGTATAGGGATTCGAAATTTAGATAGATATATAAATCCCAATACTACACAAAAAAAATTTCCTTTCGAAAACCATTTACTATAACAACTGTGTTATAGTCCACCATTTCCTTATTTCTCGAAAACGTCTATTTCAACAATAAATGCTGAAATATATGATTTCGATATTCAATATATTTTAAAACATCGTTAAAACAATTAACTTCATTTTTAATGTCACCTCCCCAAAACATATCCATTTTACTTAATAATATATTCACTGTCCAAAATCGTGAATATACTTCACTAACCAAATTTCCATATTTTCTACACATTTTTTTCAAGAATTATCCACTATCCAAAATCATGGATAAAATTCCCTTAATAACCTTCTATATTAAATTTATCAAATTTGATTGATTTTCGGATTTATAAAACAACGTTTATAAATTCTATTTCCATTTTATAACAACTTCGATTTATAAATCTCCTTTAATGACCAATTCAATTTATAACTCAACATATATACCACAAGTCCATATTATAAGTTAATAACTTATAATTCATTTATTTTAAAAGAAATTGTTCTTTTAAAACCTCACAAATTGTAAAACTTTTAAATTTCATTAACTTATGAAATCCAATTATACTCCATTTTAACACTTATAAAAACTCGTTTAATAATTCCAATATTTTAAATTTATAAATATCAATTTTTTGTACATCTTTTATATACAACGTTTTAATAATTCAAAAATCCCAATTCAAACCATTTTATAAATTACTTAACCATTTATTTCAAAAATCACCTTTCGGTTATATTTCACAAAAATCATAATTTTTGTAACTTTAAGATTTAAACGTTTATTTATTTAAAATAAATCAATTCAAAATTTTAAATAAAACGTATACTTTCAAAAAATCACTTTAAAAATCTCTTTTAAAACCAACATCGTTATTTTTAAACATCAAAAATGAATCAGATGATGCAACACACCAATTAATCAATCATGGAATCCAAACGTCATATATCAATATGATAATCAACAAATATCACAATATCTGTAATCAAAATAAATACTGGTGAGGAATCCAGTTGGATCCCTCCAACATGTTTCCCTGCATCCACAGATGTTAGCACAATACCCATTCCACTTCGAGGTGGAATATCGCGGTATATGGGATTTATAAAATATCAATCCGCTATTATGCGGCGCAATAGGGTCTCATCCGCTATATAGTGCGGGAAATCAATCAACTCCAATATATACATATGCCAATATGTATATATTGCTATATACTATTACTATATATACTATATCACATCCAAATAGCAATCAATCAGTCAATAACTGCAAAAAATCAACTTTTCAATTTGAGTGAGAAGATCTCACCTTTGCTTTTATTTTGCAATCCATTCCAAATCCAGCCATTTCTTTCATTGTTTTAGACCTTGTATAAATAATTATACACTTTATTAATATTTGAAATAAATCGATTAATCGATTATCGTTAAATTTATTTTCTTAACCAAAAATTTTATTTTAACTAATTTTCCTTTTAAAAAAAGAAATCTTTTAGTAACTAAAATAATAAATCAAATTAATTACCCTAATACCTTATTTTAAAATAACAAGCAGATCTAAAATGTGTATTTATTTTATTTTCTTAAAACTTCATATATACTTATATTTATATTATTATTTCCTCTATATACATTTTTTAAACTAAAACTTATTTACGGTAAATTTTATACAAATTGAAAATTTCTAAACTATACATATTTTCTTAACTGAAATTTTATTTACTGTCATAACAGGATTACCAAAACTTTGCTTATTGTTTCAAAAATCATAAATTTGCATACCTTACTGTTAATTCGAAAACCAGACCATCACGAGACCCATCCCCACGAGTGCCCCAAACCAACACTGCCAGTCATCGCCCTGCTCGTTCGATCGAGACAGCACCCTTAAATCAATCGCGATATCCTCTGCCTTGGTCGCAAGCTCGATCAAACCATCTTCGAACTACCCCAGCCTTGCGAGCTTGGAACCTGACCGCGACCCTACCATCGTTGCTTCGCGTGCCCCAGACTCCATCTCGCGCCGCCGCACCCTCCTGCGAACACGCCTCGCGACCCCCAATCTCTACCGCTCAGTCACAAATGGTTCGAAAGGAACAAACTTTCGACTCGACTTCGAATTGGGACGAGGGGATTAGCTCGGCTAAAATTGGATTCGAATTGCACTGGGTTGAAGAGGATAAAGGAACTCGCTCTATTTGATTTTCTCACGAATTTTAATTTCGATGAGTTCGGCCATTTATTGTTTGATTTTAAATGATAAAGCTCGGCATAAAAGAAATTTTCTCAGAGAATTTTGAACTGAGGAACGAATTGTTTTTCGTTTGAGCTAATGTAGAAAGGGGTACGTGATTTTAGGCGCGATTTTTGGCTGAAGGGAAGGAGAAGACAGGAGAACGTGTTTGCACGATTTCTTTACGTGATTCTCTGCGTGATTAATGGAGGAAAAGAAATTTGGATGTGGAAGAAATCTTGACCAAATATAAATAAAATTTTAAATTGAATTCGATATAGATTTTCAACGCGTTTATGTGTCGTACGCTCACATAACAACTTTGGAAAATACGAAATTTAAAATCCGGTAATAATTCTATATTACAGACCCAATGGAACTGGTTTTGTCGAATTCCGAGACTATGCCACGGAATGCTATTTTTAAATATCGGTTGAAACGATATGATTTCAAAACTGAACAAATCAATTTCAAATTAAATTCTGAAGCTTCTATTATCTTCAGTGTTATCAATATGAATTTTAAAAGCTTTGAAATATTTTTCTTCAGCTTAAAACTGAAGATTCGAATTTTTATACAGTTTCAAAAATTTAATTCAATAATTTAATCGCCAAATTCATTCTGATAATTTGAAATTCCCGTCAAACCATCATCCAAATATTTAAAATTAATTAAATATTTCATTTTAAATTATTCAAAATTCTGGGTCGTTACAGCTTGATCTGGTCTTTGAACATCCTATTGACCAGTCTCTGGTAAGTAGCTTTAGCATTATTTAGTTCAGATGGCGTCACAAGATAATGATATAACCCTAGATCGGTAATGAAGTTGGTGTGCTCTTGGTCAAGGACATGCATCGGGATCTGGTTGTATCTAGAGTATACATCCATAAATGAAAGTATTTCATTTCCACCGGTTGAGTCTACCAGCTAGTCGATCCTCGAAAGCTGGCTTTCGGGTATATCTTATTCAGATAAGTGTAGTCGATGTATGTATGCCACTTTCGTTAGTTTTTCTCACCATAAATAGATTCGACACCCATTTTGGATAGAGGGTGTCCTGAGTAAACTTGTTTTTTTTTAGTTTATCCACTTCCACTTTAAGTCCAACAGACCTCTCCGGATCCATGACGCGTTGCTTTTATCTCACTAGGACATGCCTCGATTCGATATTTAATGAATGGCTCACGATAGTCGGTGAGATCACATGCATGTCAGAATGGGTCCAAGCGAACACATTAAGATTCATTCAGAGAAAGCCAGCTAATTCCTTCATTATCGTTGCACTGAGCTGTGATCCGATCTTTAGTACCCGTGATGGGTCACCATGGTTGACTGTAATGTCGATTGTCAGCTCAGCAGGTGCAATCTTGGATTCTTTGAGTTCAAATGTAACTATCTTGCGTAACAATAAACGTGAAATCTGGTTGGGACGGTCAATGATAATGGTTACTCCGGTCGAATCCCAAAGTCTTGTCATGAGTTATTAAGTCTGATAGTGAAGGGCTCTAAATGCTTTGAGCGATTATCTACAAATGGCTAAAGATCAGGCTTAGAAGCACGTTGAAGAAAATGTCAATTAGGGGTCAGCCTCGAGTTGCGTGCTGCTGCATAGCTGAAAAGGCTTCCCAACCTAGCCTGTCAATAAAACTTTGTGAGTTCAACCAGGGATCTTTCCATAAGTCTGTGTTATTCCCATTAGCAATTTCTCTATCTAAATAAGTTTGTAGTTCATTCTTAGTTTTTTAGGATATTTTTCCATGTAACAGATGCATTATTATCACTTTTTATGATCCAAAATTTGTCTTTTAGATACCTCGATCTCATCCAACTAGCCCATAGATTTTTAGATGTTAGAACATTCCAAGCTAGTTTCAATCCATATACTTTCTTAAGCTCATATAAATTTTTAAGCCCAAATCCTCCTTCCTCTTTCTTTCTACAAAGGTTTGAGTATTTTACTTTGTGCATTCCCCCTTTCCATATAAAGTCTGCACGGGCTGAATTTATTTTGGCGATAGAGCAGTCATGTATTTGAAAGGATTGCATCCAGAATCTAACTTTAGATGTGATAACAGTATGAACCAGTTCAACTCTACCCGCAAATGACAGCAATTTGGATCTCCATCCTTGTAGTTTGTATCTAATGTCATCAACTAGCTTACCACATTCCAAATATATGATTGTGTTATTAGAAAGTGGTACCCCTAGATATTTAATTGGAAGGAGGCCCTCCGAGAATATATTAGATGGGTTACATTTGGGAGAATATTGTATATAGGTTGAATGAATTTGTGATAACATGCCAAC
Source organism: Allium fistulosum (assembly GCA_030737815.1). Taxonomy (NCBI): domain Eukaryota; kingdom Viridiplantae; phylum Streptophyta; class Magnoliopsida; order Asparagales; family Amaryllidaceae; genus Allium; species Allium fistulosum. The sequence goes on from CM060903.1 coordinate 989,403,341, forward strand.
TCCATTTGAAGGATAAGCCATTCCATAGCCACAGCGAATAGATATGGAGAGAGAGAAGGTCACATTGTCTAATCCCACGATTACTCTATATAAAACCTTTAGGTACTCCATTTATCATGATAGAGAAAGTAGGTGTGTCTAGAGAGTACTTGATCAGTTTTAGTAACTTCATTGGAACCCCCATTGAGTCAAGCATGTGAATGATGAATCCTCTGTTAACCCTGTCATTTTGTAGATCAACTTTGATGCACATTTTATCAGATCCATGCTTGTTAAATTCTCTAATTAACTCATGTGCCATCAGGGAGTTTTCAGATATAAGCCTACCTTCAATAAAAGCACTTTGACATTGTGAAACTAAATGAGGAAGAACTCTGTTCAATCTCATGCATATAATTTTGCTGAGGATCTTATAGGTGACATTACAGTATGCAATAGGTCTGTAGTCTTCAATTCTCTCCGGTTTCTTAGTTTTTGGAATGAGGGATATGAAAGTGTGATTAATTTCTTGTACAAATTCTCCTGTCTCTAAGGCTTCATTGTAAGCTTTAAGCATGTAATCTTTTAGGTGTACCCAATTCATTTTGAAGAAGGCTGCCCACATTCCACCAGGGCCGAGGGAGGAGTCACTGTGAATCGAGCAGATAGCTTTCTTCAGTTTCCATTCCTCAATTCGAGTTTTCAGCATGTCAGCACCAACAGAGGAGATCTTCTTCCTATAGTTGATGTGAGGTAATTGATTATGAATTTCTCCATTATACAGGTTGGTGAAATAGGTGATAGCTTGCTCTTCAATGTCTTTAATATGTCTAGAGGCATTGCCCTGTTAATTTAAATAGTTGTTAAGATTGTTATGATATTGTCTTAGTGACAGTTTAGTATAAAAATATTTATTGCATTCGTCTCCCTATTGTAGCCATTTCTCTTTGGCTTTCTGCTTCAACTCTACTGCCTGTTTATTTAGTTCTACTTTGAGTTGTTTTTGAAGTGCATAGAAGTCAGCATTTAGGCCCTCATGTTGGGGATCATTATCTAGTTGATTTTGAATATTTCCTAATTGTTGTTGTATTGCTGTGATGGTGTCAGTGGTCTTTGGTCTGCACTTGTTCCAGTCTTTAAGTCTGTTTTTCATGATTTTGATGAGCATAACAAGTCGATACATGTGATTGCCTGGAGGAATTCTAACTGTATTAAAGTTCATTACTTCATCAAAGCCGTCAATCAGAGGCCAATGATTAGCATATCAGAAAGGTTTTCCTTTATGTATATCATTGTCATCATTGAATTGTATTAGGTGGGGACAATGATCACTGTAGAGCAAGGTAGAACAGTTACTTTTAAGTTTGGGATTTTGTTGAATAGTTCAGTATTGCCAAGCGCTCTGTCTAGTCTTGATGTAATTTTCTTAGCCTCACCATTTTTCCATGTGAATTTCAGGCTTGAATGGTGTGCTTTAACGAGTCCACTGGCCAATACACATTTGTTGAATTCAGCTACCTGCGCTAATTTCAGCGTAAGTCCTCCCTTTTTCTCACTCGTGCTTAAAATTGCATTAAAATCACCTGTAACCACCCAAGGTATTGATGTTTTTCGAATTAGCAATTATTTGTTTCCAAAGCTCGGTTCTTTCAGAGGCCAGGTTCCTCGCATAAACAAAAGTGATTACCATCTCCAAACCTCCAATATTATGAAACTTAATAGTTATTTGTTGATCATCCATGTTCATTATATTACCATTCCAGTAGTTACTTTCCCAACCAACAAGAATTCTGCTCTTTGCTAGAGTATTCGAATTATGAGTAAAAGATCATTGATTCCCCATATGATATTTAAGCATCTCTATATTACTGTTATTAAGTTTATTTTCTAAAAGACCTAAAATAGTAGGCCTGAATTTGGCCTTGATGTTGTGGAGGTCTAATTGCCTTATGTCATTATTTAGACCTCGCACATTCCAGCATAAAATGGACATTTATTATTTTTTGGTGGTTTTTCTCCGTGTAATTAGAGCAGAACCTACCTTAACTGATTTATCAGTCCTTTTCTTATCACCAATGGTGAACTGTTTCTCATATTCAACATTACATTCAGTGAACTTGCTAATGTCCTCTGACACATCTTCATCTTCCTCATTCTCAGATGAATCCAAATCAATGCCCATCTTGTGGATATCAGACAGGGAACCTGGCATCTCCTCCAGGGAACCTTTCATCTCCTCCTCCTTCTCATTATGATCTGTAGTTAGTGGATCCAGGGCAGGTGGAGCCAACGTGGCAACAATTGGGTGAGAACTACCTTCAAAATGATCCAAGACAAATGGGGCCACTGGATCAGCAAGTGGGTGAGGGCTACCTTCGGAATGATCCATTAGGCAAGGTGTCTTCGCTGACTGAACATGAGACTGATGAACTGCTTGCTCTAATCCACAGCCCAACTCCATAGGATTCTGGTGTGGATATTTTGGTGATGGGTGGTTCGTAAGGGAGGTGTTATGTATATTATTTTTTGTGATCTCCTCATCATTTTTTGAACTACTAGTCTCATGTAAAGTAGTTGTAGCTTCTGTTGTGTTTTTTGGCTTTTCTACCCATACTTGCTTTGCCTTGTCTGCCATGATATGCTGGCACTGCTGGTTTAAGTGATCGAAGCATATACAGTCTCCACATCTATGTGGAACGAACTCATATTCCACCTCTTGCCTATATTCGTTTCCATGTTTATCTATAGCTTTGACTATTTTTGGCAACACAGTTTTGGCAGAGATCTCCACCAAAACCCTAGCATATTTAATACGTTTAACCTTCCTTGTGTTTTCATCAATATCTATAGGCTTGCCTATCAGACTTGCTAGTTTGCTGAAACATCTCATATTCCATAATGCGAGATCCAAGTTGTTGAATTTTATCCATATAGGATAAGTTGTTAACATCTCACGTTCAAAATTGAAATCTTCCACCCATTTACGCATAAAAATTAGCTTGTTGTCCATGAACCACGGACCACCCTTAATGATTCGATTATAGTCCTCTTCCAGTTCAAACTTAATAAGATAAAATCCATTATCTCGTGGAAAAACATCCCATGACCCTTTTGGGTTCCATGCTCTCTTGATATAGGTGTTAAAGTGTATATAATGGGGACGTTTACCTGCCATATAAGCATAGATTGAGTGTTGCCATAGTCGCCTGGATTCAGCATAGTCCTCCTCATCGATCAGCTGGTATCTTTCTTCTCCGTTCGATTGAGGTTCAAAGTAATCCATGTTTCCTTTGAGTTCGATTTTGCTGCCTACTGCCTCTATCCACGATTTAGCCTTTGGGGTATATTTATTAGGGTTATGTTTAAGCACATCTAAGAATGTTTTCTTCACCTTTTCCCTATTATTAATCTCCTTCCAGCCTCCTCCTCCTTCGTCATCTTCCTCACCGGTGTCTAGGGTTTCGGGAAAGCCTGTGATGGTCGCCATTTTTATATTTATTCCGTTAAAAATTTACAATTATATATATATATATATAAAGTTATGGACAACAAAGGTATATATAAAGGGACAAATGTATATGTTGTGGTGTAAATTCAAATGCCTATAAATGTACACATTAACCATGTACACTATTTACATGTTGCATGTGCATTATACACATGAGTATATTTAGATATACTCAAGTTTAAATTCAAATTAAATTCATTTTTTAATTAAATAAATAAAATAAGATATTATTTGAATAATATTTTAGATTGGAAGAAAGTCATTAGACTTCATAGTCCCGACAAAGATCCAAAATGGTAAAACATTTTGAAATCCTCTCATTTAACCTACTATGGCCTAGCCCGGTTCCTTCAACGAGATCATTGGATTATGTGTGTATGTGTCCAGCCACATGCAGACATTGTTTAAAAAAATTGATCATTTTTTTAAGGTCGAGTTTTTCCATTTTGTAAAAGCCAAACAGAAAAAAAATGTTTTTTTTCAAACCAAGATTAAATAAAATATATGTATTTATATATTATTATAAATTATATACATAGATACATCAATATAAACATTATATGAAGTAAATATGTTTAGGTCAAAAAGAGAAAATGGTTTTATTTATTATATATATGAATGTGTGTGTGTATTAAGTTGGTTATAAACTTATAGTTTCAAAGAATTATTTTATATAATGGTTGAAAGTATATTTTGGTATTAATATTAAAAAAAATCCAATTTATATTAGATATTTAGCTTTAGATCTTGCTAGTTGTGGTCACGTCGTATTACGAATTTTTCCTCTTTGCAGTATGACTTCTTCTTCCTACTAACTTAGTTTGCAAATCTCAATTATAGATTGCAACTTACAAGTAATGGAGTTTAGTATTTGTGTTAGAATTGTATAATTAAAATGAGAGAAAAATGTGGTATTTATAGTCATAAGATATTTAAAATATCTCCTTACTTTTCTCCGATTTTTATTAGAACTCGTCTCTTCAAAAGTGCTCAAACTCACATTATCCCTCCATGGTATGGTCGCCCCTTATATAATTTAATTTTAAATCTTATGCCTAATTAATATCTTGTATTAATTATTTATTAGTCATTTTGTCCCATTTAATTAAATTAATATATAACATTTATATGTTATTTTAATTAATTCTATGGCCTTAAATAAACAAATAAAAATCATTTAAAATTAATACAACATTTATATTAAATTTCTCCATTAATTTATAACATTTATAAATTAATTTAATATAGTAGAACTTGGAAAAATGCTAACAAATACTATTGCGTTGATTCTTCCTTGGTGTGAACTCAGACCTCTTTTAATTTAAAAAATTTAAATATTAAAGCATGCATGGACTTTGCTAAAGTACATTATAGGGAACGGGTTAGATGCTTACAAATCTAGATGAAATCTAATTTCTACTCTTTATTAAGCTGCACCCTAAGTAACAACATTATGTGCGCGTTTTCTTTTCGTTGTCACTATATCATTAAGATGGCTAGAGTTTCAATATCATTATATCACTAAGGACGTTTTCTTTTCATCATCGCTAGCCTTAATAGATTAGTCGTAGGGGGCCCTTCCTTCAATCCTAGAATTGTTTAGACCTTGTTCGTTGGTCGATCTACCTCGTGTATGGTACCTACATTAGTCCACTCTGTAAGAATTCAAAATCATTAAGCTCATCCTTTTTATAATAAATGACATGTTTATCCTGAAATAACCTGGTTCGTTAAGGAAAACCTAACTCAATGGGCCTATAGATACAGTTAAATAGATTGCCCTAACTATATTCTAAGTGGACAAACTATGTGAATGACTAATTTCTCCTTTAGATTGCTACTTTCATGATTCATATTTTTAGTAAAAAAATCATCAATTACATGTACATATCCATTTCGTATCATATCTAGCGTATCCTTTGGTTTAAATCGAAGAAGTAATGTTATTCAATAATTAGCAAACATACTGCAATCCTTTTCAGTTTGTGAGGATCCAGTTAGAACATCTTCTATTTCTAATAGGCGATGAACATGATGACATGCATTTTTAGCAAATCTAATGGTGCACAAACCTATCATTAGGGTTAGTGCGTAGAGTAGTAATAACCCTCCTCACATCCGTATATTGTGAAATATTCATTTTAACACAAGTCATTTCTTCTTATAATATAAGTACTACCTCATCAATAATTTTTAGATCATCATGGTATTCGTTTGAAAACATCATAATTGTTTGTAAATTAACCAACAAGATTGTCGCAATTGATTGATGGTTCAGACTACGAGATCAAATGTTGTGGTTTCGAACATCGAAACTGAGAACCCTGTAACAAGTGGCCGAAGCGTGTTTTTGACAGACACATAATTTGCTAGAGTTTAAGGTTGAGTTTTGTTCTTTGGGTTATTCAAAAGGAAAAATAGTTAATATGTCACTTATAAATACTGAGAATAACGAGACAGACACAGAAAGAAACACAAAATATGGTATATGGATCTTGATCACTAAATCTTATTGTGTTACCAAGGAAGATGAAATTATAGAAAATTGAGTGATTGAGCTTCATTATGTCATCAATCCGCGTTCAAGTTCTAATCGATTTGATGAACTTTGATAGTGTTGTTGTCAAGTTACAAACCTAACATTGAGTAGATTAACATTATCTTGGATGTAAACATTGAAAATTACATAGGTCAAGAAATTTGATTTTAATAAATGCTTTCTCACGTCCGTCTAGGTACGAAAGTACTTGTAAAACGGTGTGGACGAAATTTTCGTCAATAGGTTGTTAACCATTTTAAATATATTTAATTGTGAAAAGCTTGCACTGAAACTGCAATGATTACATCGATTATGCAATGGCTTACATAGATCCAAGAACGAAAAGTTAACTCGATACATCATTAAAGCAATAGAATACAAAATCTTTCTGCTGATGTATCAGTTTCCAATTGGCACTTAACAATATTCTATCAAAGACCAAATAGTTTATTCGTCTTTGCCTTGTTATCACAGGACAAAAGAACATAAACATGCTAATTTTACTATCGTGGCAATGGTACTTGAATGTGTTACATCAAAACATTCAACGGCTCTCACTACCATGCATTTTACGCTGCACGAGATGAAATTCTTTCTTTACTAGAGTGCGATTGTTTTCACACTTACTTTTGTTGAAAGCCTTCGGGGAGTTTCATATGTGATCTACCAAATTTATTCAATAGAATGAAAGTGTTTCGTTCACACTTCAAAAGAAAATATGAACAAAATTTTATTCACTTTACCATGCCTTCAAAGTTTCAGTTTCAAAGTCGCAACAAACATGAGAAAAATGAAATTTTGTACTAAAAACACAACCACAAGTTTTATTTTATCCAAATTGAGAATAAATATTCGAATAATTACAAAATTCTTCCACATTGATATATGAAAAAACAAATAAATATTCGAAAAAACAAATACGAATATGTAAAAAAATATTATCTATTCGGTTTTTGTTAAATTATAGTTTATATTATGAATATTTTATTTTAATCAACTCAATGTATTGATTGTTATATTGGGTTAATAGTTTATATTATATATATTTAATGAATATTAACTAGTCAACACTATTCTTTTTTTATAATTAATGAGATGGAAAAATACCACGTTAAATAAAAAAAAATATTTATGTATTTAAATTTATCAATCGATAATATTATGTTAAAGATATTCGATATTTGTCATCGGCCCTTTGTGATGACAAGAAAAATAGAAAGCAAGTAAAAAGATATGAAATAATAATAATAAATTAATTAATTAATTAAAAAATCAATTAGAAGAGCCACTTTATTCACTCACGGACGATCTTATCATCAACGTCCATATATAATAAAATTTTGATTGATTTTGCTTCAGTCATATTTGTGATGTGAAAATTTCGCTGTATCAATTTTTCTCAACATCATTTTAACTTAATCCTTATTATGGCAATACTGCATGCTACATATCCTAATCATAAAAAAGAATTGTATTCTATATGTTTACATGCAGGTTTAACATTTTATTAGCATCGACAACATATTTCGTAATATTAATTTCGGTAAGTTTGTAAGGATTATAAAGTAAATCTATGTACTAACTCGGTAACTTGTCATACATTGTCCACGTAAAGCAATTGAAATTTTTACAAACAGTTCGAGCATGCAACATAGTTAATCGGATTTTACGTCTTTTAAAAGGTGTAAAAGTGGTATTCTTGTAGAGTAAGTCTACCTTTTGGGCATGATGCGCAGTGCAAGCTAATTGAGATGAACATGCATTATTTATTCTGTCAGTCCAATCCCATCCAAAAATACACACACACAATTACACTACGCTAGTGTGCAATCCCGTGCGTTGTGCATTGTAATGTTATTAAAAAATAGTATTTATATTTTAGTTGTTGCTACAATATATGATAAATTTACCGTAATATAATAATTATAAATTAAAATGATATGCGACGATCGGATATAAGATTGAGAGTTCAATTCTTGCTAACTATATATCTCAATAAAACTTAATCTTCCAATAAATAACTTTACCATTTTTGTTAACATGGTTGTTGTTTATATATTTAGTGTCATTTTTTTAAAGAATTTATAAATGAATTAATGAAGATTAAATAATTAAATTTATTTAAATAAATTGAATTAACGATCGACATAACTAATCAAAGATAAGGAGTTGAATTTAAAAAAGTTGGAGAAAATTGAAAAGAGCTTTTTACATATTTGTAATTGAGAAAAACATCTTATGGTTAGCTTAGCTATATGTGAACATTCATTCATTATTTAGTTTTTATTTTAATTTTATCCTTGTAATTAATCATAGATTTCATGTTGTAGTTCGAGGGTAATGCTTATAAGTTAGATAATTACAAAATAATGTAATGTAGCATTTAGTTGAGTTATGAGTTGGGTATGATTTGATGACATGTTGAACGTGAGAATGCTTATATAATCTAACTTTTACCCCTGTAATATATGCGTTTACATCGTAACATTGTAAATTATAAATTTATCTTTTAAAGGTTGTTAAAAGTGAAATTATGTTATATAATGTATGGTCAATTTATTGAAATAAATGAATTAGAAATTTAAAATTTTATTATTATTTATGTATATACATTTTCTAATATGTGATTTATATCATTATATTCGAATAAAGGAATCACTTTATCATTTTTCACGCATACATGAATATGGTATATACTGAAATTCTCGTATTTTTAGGATTTACATTACAAAAGGCATTGTCATTAGCGACGGCTAAAAAGTGACGCTAGCCGTCGCCGGTTGTCGAAAGTCGTCGCTAAAAGGCAATGCAAAAACAGTCGATACCAATAAGTTTTACGACGGCTTTAGCGACGAGCCGTCGCAAGTCTAGCGACGGCTAGCGTTGCCAAGTTAAACACATGGCAAATCCTGGGTGGTTGGTAGGGTATCGTTGACCGATGCTAGCCGATGCAAAACTGGATAAATTGGTCGTAGTAAGCCGTCGCTAGCCGACGCAAATCTGGACAAATAGGCCGTCGCAAAGCTGGACATTTTTTTGTTACCCTGCAGCTTCTATTTGAACTATCCAACCGTGCAAATATCATCATATCTTTATACATCTCATCTACAACACAAATAAATTCAATTTCGCAACTACAACCATCGCATATCACCCATAAGCAAGTATATAACGCAAAAATCAATATTTACATCAACATTCCATCAAACGTCTATATTTCATCAAACAACGCATCCACAAATCCTTCAAACAACACAATCATACCGACAAATACCCATGTCCATCAAACAAAACATCCCCAAAACCATCAAGCAACACAATCACAAACAAGTATCATATCCATCAACACATGTCAAATAAATACAAAACAAACGAACAAAATTCATCAAACATCATAGTCATAAGTACTGATTGTCATCACCCGATCCATCCTCCCTAGGCATTCTCCCGTGCTCTGCTAAATATGTCGCAATCCGCTCATCTAGCAGCTGCGTCAATCCTCCGCTCTTCCGCCAATCATTGAACTCTGCCAACTGCTGTTTCAGCTAAGCTACCTCCTCCTCTGCCTGGGGTCTTCTCTAAGCCGTTTGGGTCATTATCGCCGATAACATAGTTAATAGCGAGTTATAATTTATGCTCAATATTAAATAAAATTTATATATTAGTTAATGAAGTAGTTTACCTTTTGATTTCCGTAACGGTAACGCCTATTTCGTGAAGGAGGGTCAATTAAAGCATCCAATATACGGTTCGACTCCTCCAAGGTCAACTCACGGCCAGTGGGCTAGCCACTCGAGCTTGCTCCGCTTCATATCTTTCCTGCGATGACAAATAGAAGTTTGTTACAATAAATATTCAATTTAAAACTTATGAAATGTGAAGTAAAAAAATTAAGCATGTTTACCATTATGGACTGAGATTTATCGTCCGTCCAAACATATCAAACGTTGCTATCCTTATCTGTCTGCTCGACGGCATGCGTGTGTGTGAAGACATCCGCCATTGTAGGCTCACGATTATACTTCTTATACTGAAATTATATATATGAATGAATAAACAGTGTAACCAATATGATTAAATATCAATAATCTATTTACAATCGCAATCTATAAATTTACCAATTCCTTCCGATGTTGTTGGAAGGACTTAGAGCCACCATGGTGTATAGTGGGATTTTTATTCCTATTTGCACAGTTCCGCGATGATCTTTCCTATAAATTAATATATATTATTAACTAAAGTAATGCAACTAATATACGAAATTTAAACAAATAATGATAGCAATATAAAATTAAATAATCTACTTTAAATGCAGGAGTATCCCAAAGCTAGAGAAATTCGGCATAAACATCAACGCTCATCAAACACGTCTTTTTCTTTGTGTATCACGTCAATATTATGCGGAAGTAAGAGATCTTTTCAATATGGCAACTCTCAAAATATACTTTGTTTGCACCAATTATGAATGTCTGATTTACTTGAAATTTCAATTTGTACTCCAGTTTCATGTATCTTTGGATAGTCCTTTACCGTTTCATTTTTTTTTGCTTGACTAAATCTTTGGTGGTAGCATTCTCTCTTCTCTGTTAACTTTAATTTTTTATCTCCTTTAAAAGTATAATTGAGATGGAGAAAACATCGATGATAATCAAACTATGAAATTTTCTTCTCAAACCGTAAAAAAATGCTCATATTTCTTCCATGCAATAAGGACAAGCTAGATGACCGGTAGTACTCCAACCTAAATGCATTGCATACGCAGGAAAATCACTAGTAGTCCATAACAAAGAAGCGAACGTACGAAAATTCTTTTTTTTTTTGAAATGTCGTATGTTTCAACTCCTTCATGCCACGGTGTTTTTGACTCTTCAATCAATGATTGTAAATAAACATCGATTCCTTGTGTTGGATCACCAGGGTCAAAGACGACAATAGTGAGAAACATATATGGAGTTTTCATACACATCCATAGAGGTAAATTATAAGGAGTAACGATAATAGGCCAAGATGAATATTTACTACCAAACTGAAAGAATGGTGAAAATTCATCCGCACATCAACCAAGTCTGACATTATGGCTCTCTACAGAAAATGTGGGATACATCTTATCGAAATGTTTTATGTTTCTCCATCATATGGATGTATTAAAGTTCCCTCTTTATGTGTTCTCACACTATGCCATCGCATATGACATGCCATAGCTGAAGATGCATATAATCTTTAAAGTCTGTGAGTGATGGGTATATAATGCATTCTCTTATATGGAACTTTCTTTCCTTTTTTCTTCTTGGTTTGTATCTTTTCTCATTACATATTTTGCAGTTTCTAAGGTTAGTGTCATCTTTCCAATACAACATGCAATCTTTTATACATGTATTTATCTTTTGGTATGGTAGACCGAAATGCAACATAAGTGTTTTCACTTTATAATGACTATCGCACATCAAATTATTGGGTGGCATATGTCATTTTGTAGCTTGTACAACTGTTGTAAATCCAGCTTCTGTAAACTTGAATTCTGATTTCATAGTGATGTATTCAGCAGTTACTGATAATTCGGTTCCATTTTTTCAACCATCTCACAATGGCCTCTTAGCAGCATCCAGTAAATCATAAATTCTTTTCGCTCCCACATTCGATTCTTCTTCGATATTTACGCTTTCATCGTCCACTTGAATGGTAAGGAACATTTATCGTGCTGCATCTTCTACCATATCTTCTATTGGATTCGTCATAAAATAATCTTTCTCTTACACTACAAGATTAGATATAGGTGTAGCAAGTTCTTCGTGGCGATCCCACAAATAATAATTTGACACAAAATCAGATTTATACAAATGTACTTTAACTGTATTTGGTTTCCAATACTTCAAATGTTGGCACTTACTACAACGGCAATGAAGTCCTTCGTTATTTTGACAATTAGATGTAGCGAATCTAATAAATTTGTGTACGCCAATGTAGAAATGTTCCTTCACCGAACCTTTCATACCAATTCTGACTTCATACATCTATGTACGGTCGAGAAAATAATCGAACATTGTACCTAATTTTAAAATATATGTTAGTAATTTCGACAACACCTAAATTTTTTCTACAACAAAATTAAACCGTTTTAGGACTAAAGACTTCATACACCACACTTCTGTCTAATTTCGGTAGCACTTCACCTTAATTCTCTTCTACGCATAACTTTACATTCAAGGGGTATATTGTTGTTGTTGTATTTTCTAAAATAAATTAAAGCTTTGTGGGACTAAAGGCTTTAATTTGATGTTGTTGTAATTGTTAAAATAATATTTAACACTTCATTTCTTAGTTTTTAAAGAAAAATTGATTTTAGTACAATATTTGTTTCAAAGAAATTATTATTTCAAACTAAAATTTATTATTTCTTAAGCGGTTATTTCACTTCACTTCATTTCTTAATTTTACAATTCATTCAACTATCAAAATATTTTATAACTAAATCTGAAATTTTAAAACATATTTTATAATTCATTTAACTATTTAAATTTTGAAACGAATTTGTAAACTAAAATTTGAAGTTTGCACTAATTTTAATCAACAATTATACACTAATTTTTGCACTTATTTTAATCAATAATTATACACTAATTTTAGAACATATTTTACAATTCATTTAACTATCTAGTAGCATATTAATCAATAATTATACACTAATTTTTACATAAATTATAACAAACATTATTTTAAACTATGCTAAATATTCGTGTGAACTTATCAATAAGCATATTAAGCAATAATTATACACTAATTTTTGAATTTTGAATCAACCTTACTTTTTGGTGCGAAAGAATGAAAAGTATTTAGGTTCGTGGGTTTTTGATCTGCGTACACAGGTCTGCGTCGACTAGTGACGGCTAGCTTTGGCCGCTTATTCTGGCCGTAGCCGGCCGACGCAAAAGGCTAGCGACGATTTTAGTAGAATATTTGTTTCAAATTTTTTTATTATTTCAAACCAAAATTTATTATTTCTTAATTTATTATTTGAGTTCACTTCATTTTTTAATTTTATAATTCATTCAATTGTTTAAATATTTTATTAACTAAATTTGAATTTTTAAAACATATTTTACAACTGGGTTAACTATGTAAATTTTTAGTTTACCGATTTTGTAAACTAAAATTTGAAGTTTGCAATTATAATAAATTAAAATAAATTTATTTTATACTAACCACTACCACTTACACACACTAATTAATTAAAAAATATTACTTATGTTTAACTGTACCAATCAAGCGGCATATTAATTAATAATTATTTATTAATTTTCACGTAAATTGTAACAAACATTGTTCTAAACTATAACAAACGTTCATGTAAACTTATCAATTATAAACATATTAATCAATAATTATATACTAAATGTTGGATTTTAAATCAACTTTAATTTTTAATTACAAATTAAACGATTAAACCACTAATTAACATCCCCAAATCTACTAATACACTATTATCATCAACTAATAATCATCAATTTCAAATCCATAAACAACTAATTTTCGAAATTAAGGTTTTAATTATTTCTTCAAATCAACCAATACATTATTACCATCATCTAATACGAAATAATCAACAATTTCTAACCCATAATCAACCAATTTTCGAAATTATAGTTTTAAGCATACCTAGATTAAACTGAAATTTGAGAGGAAGAAGATATTAGCGAGCTTTGAAGGGTTTAGACGATCGAAGCGGCTGGAGACGGCTGGAGGTGGCCGGCGGGGGCTGATGGGGGGGAGCAAATCTGGTTCGTCGTTTTAGATTTTGTGGATTTGTTGGGAAAAGGGAAAATGATTTCTGTTTCGTGGGGTCGACATGTATATTCGTAGCTTGCGTCGCCTAGTGACGGCTAGCGACGACCGCTTATTTTAGCCGTCACCAGACCACGCAAAAGGCTGCCGCTATAGGCAGCCTTTATTATAGTGTTATTAGATGGATTAATAAATATTAGTTTAATCATATTTATTTAAAAATTTAAATTTAAGATTACACAATTAGTTAAATATATGGGCTTCAGTGTAAAATTTTAGGAGGTAACCGAGACGAGTTTCTAAGTAATTGTAAAAAGTATAAAATTTAGGCGTTTGAAGTCAATAAAATTTTACAGTGCAATGTATGCTAAATTCATTCAGTAAATAAATTATAAAATAAATTTGTTATTATCATTAATGTGTATAATTGATGTTATATTATTTATATATATTTGCATCCAAATGATTTTTTTATCTGTTTGTTGATGCGTCTATAGTGTACATATTGAAACTTTCATCTTTTAAGATTTATTAATATTAGTTCACTAAGTTTATCAATTACTTAAAGTATGGATTATGCAATGAATTTAAATGTATGGATTTTATGTAAAATTTTGAGAGAAAATCATGAAAAAATAGTAGATTGTAAAAAATAGTAGAATTTGAATGTAAAATATTATGAGAAGTCTAGTAGAATAATTGTAAAGTGGTAAATTATATGATTTTGAAAATAAAATATCTAAACTTGGGAGAGAATTAAGGAAGATAGAGATAACTCCTAGAATTAATGAGGGAGCTTCAAATTCTTCTGCTTTACCGTTGTTTAATAGATAGCTGATCTAACTAATTTAAAATTATGAAAAACTAAAGTAAGGTTTGGTTTGAAAATGAGTTTGGTATTTTCACTACAACAAAACAACCATATTACAACCTTTCATTTACAACCACCACAAACTGACAGTTGTAATATGTATTTTTTAACAACTGTTTATTTTAACAGTTGTAAAAAATATACTTTTAACAACTTTTATTTTTGTAGCAGTTGTAATATATGTCTGTAACAACTGCTTACTTGTGCCCCTTGTAAATATCTATTTATAACAACTGTTTTTGTGATTGGTCCCCTAAGTTACTTTTCTGCTCATTGAAAATTACCGCTTCCCTCCCTAAATTTCTTCGGCCGCTCAATTTATTAAAAACCTGGCCACCAAAATTTCCTAAAACTAAACCCTAACCCCTTCGCGTTTTGCTAGCTGCCTTGCCATCGAAGGCGTTAAACCCATCGCGCTCTCTGCCATTGCAATTATCGACGAAACCCTCTTGCAAACCCTAACCTGCTACTCTCCACCAAACCACCTCACTGTCGTTGCTGTTGACGAAACTCTCTTACAGACGCTAATCCGCTACTCTCCGCCACCTGCTTTGCTTGCAACCTTTGCTGCTGATTACAGGTATCCGATCATTCAGTTACTATGTCGAATGTTTCTACAAATATCCTAATTTTAGATTTGCTTTTGGTTTTCCTTTTCTTTTCCTTTCTATCTTTTGGGTTGTAGATAACTTTAATTATCTAATTTATCTTGATCATATTATAAACATTCTTGTCTGAGATAAATTTGTTTTTTTACTTTTGGATATGAAATTATTGTTATTAGTACATGTTCAGTTCCATTGATGCTTATTCAGCTACTTTTGGAGTATGTTGTCTTTGTCTTATAAAATTAATAGTTTTGCATGTATAGGTTAAGGTATTTGATGCTCTGAGATTGGTAATATTTGTAGGAATATATTGAATTGAGTCATTGACATTCTCGACATTGGATATATCGGATATATTTGGTGCTTAGCAGACTAATTAGTTATTACAGTTATGGCCAGCTTAAGACTTGATATAAAATAAATGGTTGGATGGACTAGTTTTGTGAAAGTTGGGTCTTTGGATTTGATTTAATTGGACTGTTGATTCTAGAATCTAAGTAGCAAGTAGTGATAGCATAAGAATTATCAAATTAGGTAATAAATCGATGCAATTTAGTTTTTATATTTGATTGCGAGTAAGATGTTTTTTTAATGTACTATTATTTTTCAGTACCCTTGAAACTTATTTTATTAGCTTAAGTTGAAGCAATTGTTCAAAGATATACAAAACAAATCTTTTGAAACTTTGAACTTGCGTTTGCTGACCTTTGCCAATAAGTCAAACATAGGCCTTGAAGATAGAGACATAAAGACAGGACATCATTATATTCATTTGTTTGAAAACTGAACTTAAAAACACAAAAAAAAAACTTGGCAGTAAGGGTAATAATGTCATCACTGGCAAAATGATAGGAAGTTGATCAAATAAATATATTGAGTTGAACTGATGTGAGATACCAAAAGGATGGATTCGCTCTAAGTCAGACTTTCCGCCTTGCCTGACTTCTATTGGTATTGGCGTCATGAAGTGGCTGTAATTTTTATTACATTCTAATGTTTTTAAATCAATATGCCATGTGCTTCGGCAATAATTTTATTGATTGTTTTTGTCATAGGTACTGATGGATCCTGATTTTCCCCTTCTACTTTTAGTCTTAATGACGTGCTGCAGAAAGGGGGTGAGTTACTACATTTGCATTCTTTAGCTTTGTTTCTCAAGTGAAAAGAATTTATATAGATTTAGAAATATATAATATGAGTATCATGCTTATTAGTACACACATCTAGACATATACATCTCATTGCCCCCGCACTTGCTAAAAACCTAGGAAACTATCTCCCTGTATTAGCTCATTAGAAAAGAATAAATTATGTTATAAAAATCATAAATGAAATTGATTCCAGACCCCATTTTGCACTATTGTGAAATCTATTTGAACATTCAAGGTTAACTTCGTTGATAATTGACTAACCAATATAATATTTCTTCAGTAATAGCTAATTTTCATAGAGCTTCCATATATTTAAGCAGGCAGAATTGTCGTGGTCTAGTGTTATATTGAAGACCATTAAACAAACTTGAAGCTAATTTTCATAGTGTCCATATATTTAAGCAGACAGAATCTGTGGTCTATTGTCACATTTTTGAAGGCCATTACACAAACTTGATGCTCTAAAATCTTTAAAAAATTGGTTAGGAACCATAGAGGTGGTATGAAAGATTTTGAAAATTAACGCAAATGTACGATTGATTCATAGATGGTCCGTTTAGTTATCTATCACTTGATTTGCCATCTAACCAATCAATTTAAAACAAGTTAATGAAAATATATAATTAACAAGTAGAACTGTCAGCCATTTTAGGTTTTTTTCACCAATCATATAACCTAAATGTGTGAAAAGTTTGGAAACGTTGATTTAACCCTTGTCACTCTCGTTGAAGATCTCGCTTGGAACCTCATTTTTGCATTTGACCGAGATGAAATCTAGAACGATATTACAATCTGAAATCTCGTTTGACGTTATGTGTTTTTCATTTACATGAATTTTTCCAAACGTATTATACAGATCCAAAAACGTTCAGCCGACACCCATCGAACAAAAAATGTACACTAGTTTGGCGGTTGCCCATTAAAAAATTTCCTGAATTTTGGCACCGAAAACCCCCATATCCGTTTTTGAAGTCCCTTTAATAATGCCCATTATTTTGAGACAATCCATTCCGTGACATAGGAAGTGCCAGTACATATATGTATGCTAAAGGAGAACGATATAGAGTTTTCTCTAAATTATGAAAATGGTTGATTTGTTGACATTTTCCATGAATCTGTTATCCCCCTAACTAGAGAGCATCACACTAGCTTAAGATCAAACTGGTACGATGCATTCGTTACCTTAGTAACATTGGTTCTTTTCTGTTATTGATCTTCTGTTTCCTTACTTTGTCGTGTCAGTAAAACCTACTCTATTAAAATTTGTTTATTGGTTGATATGAATGATTTATCATCGATTTCGGTTTAAATGTCCAACCGCCAAACAAACTATCATCTTCATTATATTCAATACTAATAGCTAGTATTGAACACAACCATGAACATGTTTTGAATTTGTTCTGAGACCAGTAGGTACAGATATATGCAAACATTTACAGAACTAAAACATAAAAATTTCTAATCCTAATGCATATCTATGAGTTACAAGTTCATCATCTTCATTCTTATATGTATCAGGTGTAAAATGCTTAGAAATGCACGTATCAATGTTTTTGTTTTACAAAATATACATGCTTTTTTATAGTTATGTAAAATTTGATTTTCAGCAGGTATGAATTCTAGGTTGGGTTTGTATGAACCATATACTAGTTTAATCTAAGAGATTTTGAGAGTCAAAGATTTCATTAGTTTTATGACTTTTTGCTTGATATTATTTGAACATCATCCAATATTTTGATTATCTATCTAGTTAATTTGCATTCCATGCAAGTTCCTTTTTTTAAAGTGTAGTGCATCTTCCTTTTTATTCACATGTAACTAAATGATAAACTCATGAACAAATTTCTCTTCGGATAAAAAGGATACAACTTATCAAAGCACATATTGATTTACTTGAGTTTTTAATAAAATTTGATCAAAGCAATTTTACATCTTATCGTACATGGTTGTTTACATATTTGTTTGATATTCTCCTTTAAACGCTGCTTTGCAACTTGTTCTCTGTGAAATGACAACATGTTCACACAACGTGAGCTTTTTGGTGATATATGTCTGATTTACCATGTTTCCACTTTAAATTATGCCTAATAATAATTTTACTTTAGCTAATACATGAAATAGTTAGCTTAAGTCGCACAATCATACTTTTGTCTAGTGTTCAAACTTATTTTCCTTTGTTCTGTTTTTCAGTTATAACATGTACATTCTAATATCACAACAGCAAAGTATTCTGGTTTCTTACTACTCAACTGTGATGTTCAACTGCCTTATGAATAGGATTTTGCCAAATGGTGGAACTTAGGTAAACTACTATTTCATTGTTAGAAATGTTATGTACATATAATATTTCTTGTTAGCTAGACTTTTTTTATTTATTATTTATTATTATTATTATTTGTAATTATGAAGATTCTGCTTGATGATACAAGGTTTCCACATTTTTAATGTAAAAAGAAAAGTAATTTAAAGAATTGCATTTGGGAAGCCAAACTATTATGTGATTTTCCCTATTTTAGTAAATGGTTAAAATATAAAATATTCCACCATATGAAAATCAATGTGTCATGTTTATTGTGACATTTATACATTTCGGTACAGTTATCCAAAATAGTTGGCTATGATTACATGTTTATAGAGTGGTTCATATTTTTTCTTTTATAAAAAACTTTGTTTGCACTGACAGTGCAAACTTTTGCGTTGCTATACAAAACAGACAGTTTACATCATCAGTGCAAACATTGCACTCATGGTTACTTTGTAGATCTTTTGAAGCCTTATCTACATAAGACCGTATTATTTTTAGAAAAATGAAGATTTTATATCCTTTATATAAACACTTAGTATGTCCTTTATTTAAAGTATTATCGACTACACATAATATAGGAAAATAGAAATAATATTGATAATATAAAGAATACAAAATGCGATTGGCCCTTTTTAATATCAACAATCAAAGCAACAATTGTAAAGCATTTTACCTTCATTTAGGCTTCCTATTTGAAACCAAAATATCTTTGGGTTCCAGTCCTAAATCTTTTCGCAGCTGCATCCACTACAACAAAACAACCGTATTACAATTTATGGATTGCCTATAGTTTTATTATGTTGTTCTTAATAGGCTAACTTTCCAGAAAACTTTGCTACATTGCTACATTGCTCAACTACATTTCCTATAGTTTTTGTGATAACCCGGATTTTGAGACATTAGATAATTGGATAATTAACTGTTTTAATCAATTGAACAGATAAAAATTTGATAATAAATACTTATGTTAGGATAGATATTAATTTGATAATCTCCTAATATAATGGGCAAAACTTAATATTTCCAAACAAATTAAATACGTATTTGTTTAAAATATATATGAGTTGATTTTAAAATTGAATTTGAATTTTTGGTTTGAAATTCAAAGAGCAAATAATGTATGATTATTATTAATTAAGATTTTAAAAATCTTCTCTTTTAAGAGTTATATATATGTATAAAAACTAGAAAGGTATGAATATAAATTCAAATCATAAAGAAAACATATAATTTATATACAAAACTAAATAATGGATATAATATAAAATTTTATCAAAAACATATTAAAATCATTAATACATGCATATTTACAAATGTAAGTATTTAAAACATGGAAAATAACAAGTGTAATAATTCTAGCATAAAATTTAACAAGTGTCACTCATATCTTTATTTTGAGAAATTAATAAAAATAAAATTCAAGACTATATGATACTACATCTCTTACTCTTCTCATTTTTTTTCTTTTATTCAAAAACCTCAACCAGCAAGTTAAAGTTAAAGATCGGAAAAAAATAAACAAACCAGAATTCATTTAAATCTAAAAACCTTTTCAATATCAAAGCAACAAATCAAACTGTCTCAAATTATCAAACCAGAAAGGAATCAGCTTCAAAACAAAGATTCAAAATCAAGCAAAAGCAAAAGAAAGAAGATTCAACTCGAACAAATAACAGCAAGCAATCTTCAATTTTTTTCAAAACAAAAGATCAACTAAGTGACAGTTTTAAATCAAAACCTGACTTCTCTGTTCAAAGCAGGTGAGTGATCTGACCTAGTTTCCTCTGTTTTAGAAATGCCAGTGAGTAAACATTCCTTTAATAGTTTAAACTTGGTTTGTTCATGATGCATGTGATAGATTGTAGACGTAATATTGTGAAATAGATTTGCATGGATGAATTAAGATGTTTATATGTATATAAATATGTGGAAGAACTGTGCATGTTTGGGTATATGAAGATTCCAGCCTCTGTTTGAATTTTTTTTAGACCAAAATTAATTTAAAAATTCAATTCTCTATCTCCATTCCATTTCTGGATATAATCTCTGAATAAAAAGTGTTTGAACATGTGTAACATCATTTATAAAAATAGATTCAAGTAAAACTATTTGTAAATTTTTCGAAAATTGAATATATCAGTGAAGAATCAACCAATGTCAGAAATTTGATAGTTTAATTCTCATGCTTTGATTATATAATCAAAATCGTTATCGAAAATGATGAATTTTAATATTAATATTGAGATTTTTTTAAGTTAAGGGTTGATGAGAATTTTTGGGTTGAACGCATATCGGAATTTGGTCAAATTCTGACGAACGGTGTGAAGTTGGGTTCCGCAATTTGGACTGGAGGAGACTGGGTTCTTGAGGGACGAGGGAAAAATGGTAGACAAATTTATAGTTCGCCATAGCGGCGGCTAGAGGTTGAAATAGGGTTTTGGGGACCTCGTTCGAATGACGTTATATTTATGGTTACTGCGCTGTCAAAGGA
This sequence comes from Allium fistulosum, assembly GCA_030737815.1. NCBI lineage: Eukaryota > Viridiplantae > Streptophyta > Magnoliopsida > Asparagales > Amaryllidaceae > Allium > Allium fistulosum. Next base: position 989,424,572 of record CM060903.1, read on the forward strand.
AGATCGGACTTCATCGCAAGGGTTGGAATCGAAGCTTGAGTGGTTGACGATGCTCTGGGTGAAGTGGTGCAATTTCTGGTGGCATAGTTCGTCGGCGTCGAGGTAGTTTGTCGATTTGGTTTGTTCCAGAATTTGGATTTTTGGGTCATGGTGGAAAACGTGATGACGGGATCATCTATGGTGAATCGAGTGGCACCGGAGCAATGGGAATAGTTGCGTGGATGACTTACGGTGATGTGACCGGGGTTTCAGGTGGTACGATGGTCGGAGGCGTGGTTGCGTGGCGTTTCTTTCAGGTGATGTTGAATTTCTGTTTCGAGTTGAAGGCTCGATTTCGATTTAGACTAGATACTCTCGTTTGGATGATCGTAGTCGAATGTCGTGATGATTTGCGACTTGTCGGAGGTAGTTGAGTTCGTCGGAGGGTGGTCGAGATACTGTGCATGTGCACAGCGTTGATGTGTGTGTCAGGGGAGATGAGTCGTAGGCGACTCGAAGAGATATCGGGGTGTTTGAGGTTAGGCTCGAGTTTTCGTTCGTGTTCGTGAGGGGTAATTTTAGCAGTTAAGTTGTTTTAAAATAAAAAAAAACTAAGGGAAGAAGAAGAAGCTGGGAGGAAAGTCGAGATGGTCTCGAGTAGAACGTGGGATAACCCGAAGCAGGATCGTGAGGGAAGGTGTTAAGCAAGTTTTAGAAGATTTTTATAAAAATAAAAGTTTGAAATTTTAAATCGGTTCTATGTTTAAAACTTTTCTAATCCTCTTTTTAAATGTTCTTAAACTTTATTTTTAATGGTATGTTGGTTAAATTTAAGTTTGTTAAAAACTTAAATAAAATGTTTTAAAACTTAATCATTTATAAATATAATTAAATGTTAATTAAAGGTTAAGTTAATAATGTGATTTAGTAATTAACAAAGGAAAATGATTTGTTAAAGGTAATTAAATTGGTAATTAAAGATTAATTAATTGATTTGTAAGGTAATCAAGGAATGATTAATTAAATTAATGGGTTGTAGTTAATTAATGATTAAGCACGGTTAAGTAATTAATTTCTTAAGTAATTATTTTAATTAAGAAATTAGAGAACCATTAATTAATGTGATTAATTAACTAGGGAGATTAATTAAAAGTTAATAGGAATGGTTAAGGCTAATTAATCTATGGAGTAATTAAGGGTTAATTACTTAATGTAATTAAAGAATAATTAATCTAGGATGATTAATTAAGATGGATAATTAAGGGATGATAAATTAATTGGATTGTAATTAATTAATGTTAAGTATGCAGGATTTAAAAGTAATTGAAGTAATTAATTTAATTCAATTGTGGTTAATTAAATTAATTAGAGATGGTATGGTTGATTAATCTTTGAATGATATTGTATGCCTTAGATTAGTTGATATCTCTGGTATGTGATATGGAATGCTATGTGATATAATATGTTGGGTTAAAATAGTGACACCCTGTATTTAAAGTTGAATTGTTTTTCATTTGAATAACTTGGATTAAGATGACATCGGATTCGAAGAGACAGGAGTCGGGTATTAGCCAATACCCGAAACCACTTCGATTCTTTTTAAAATCGATATGTGAAGTAAGTATTGAGCATAACAAGAAATGAACTCGTAGTGAAGTATGAGTTACCCGGGCTTTTCTTTTATGGTTTGAACTTAGTATTTCAGATTATATGGGTTTGCTCACGCTGGTTTCCAGCCTGACCCGGGTGTTACTTTGTGGTAATGCTCGGGTCAGACCGAGTATTACAGATTTCAGGTAAGGACGTTTTGGAGCTCAGGAGGCGAGCTGGATGGCAGGAACGTATGGAGTATATTCCGCTGTGATATATTATAGTTGTCTGAGACATGTTAATTCTAACTGTCTAGTACATTTGTGAATGTTGTAACTCTGATGTATTAAAATGTAATTAACAAATACAGTTTTCCTTGTATAACTGATATTATTATTTGTTATTATATTTAATCCGCTGCGAATGTGAGAGGTTGTGTTATCTGTTCTTCTTTCTTCTTTCGGTTTCTTCCTTCTATCTCTTTCTTTTTCTTCTAACTATCTGGAATTTTCGGGTTCGAAAATTCCGGGTCGTTACAGTTGGTATCAGAGCTGAAGGTTAAGCGAGAACCTTGGCTCTGTTGGGATTACTCGTTAAGGATAGGGTCAATGGTACCCTAAAACGAGTTGAGTGTATATATATATATGAGAGCGTACTTGTTATTTTTATATATAAAGATTTTAAATGATTTTATATAAGAATATATTTTGATATATAAAATGATATTTCTTTCTAATAAATATAAAGAAATTGGTTGTTAAATATTGGAATAAAATTAAGTGGTAATAGTAATACAACCAAATTAAAATTGAATAAAGTTAAGTTTGAAATGAATTTAAACTGAAATTAAATCTTGAATTTGTAGAAGTGTTATTAAGAATAAAGATAATAATGAATTGGTTTCCAGATATGATAATCTTGGTTATTATCATAGATGGTCTATAATGAAATGTGGTAAATGATTAAGCAAAATGAAATGTTTAGAGAAGTAAACATTTAAGTGAGTATAACTTATAAATTGGAATTGAAGATAATTTAAAATTGTGAAATTTTAAATCTAAATCCAGAAAACTTGAAATTGTTTTAAAGAAGTTGTTTTGAATTAAAACCAAAGGTGGTTTAAAAATTTAAAGTATAACTTGGTGTATAAAGAAAATGTATATATGAGGATATACATAATATCAAAGATGCTTTGAAATAACTCTAAGTGTTAAGTTTTAAATTTTTCCTGGGAATATGATGTGAAAACCTAAGTGAATTAAGTTTTTAAACTTAAAAAAAAAGGGAAAGATTATTAATATAAGGTTTAAAATTTGAATGGAAATTCAAATTTTGAAAGTTGACCGGATTAAGTAAATTTAACTTGGAGGAAGTTAAATAAGTTTGAATAAATAATTTGAATTGGAAATTTCAAGATGAAATTTAAATTTAACTTGGGTAGTTAAATGGTTAATTTAAATGGGAGTTATGAGTAATCTCAAAATGGGTTTGAGATTTGGAAATTGAAAATGGATAATAAATTAGAATCTGAAGATTAAATTGTTTTTGAATTCTTATTTGAACTTTGTAATAAGTTAAGTAAAGATAATTTTAAAATGGAATTTTGAAATTTGAATTCAGAATTAAAAGGTTTAAAGATTTAAAATTTAAGGAATTAAATCAATAATTAAAAATTTTAACTCGAATTTATATAATTCGAGATAGTTTTAAATTGAGATTTGAATAGAATTAGTTCAAATTGAATTTGATTTGAATTAATTAGAATTGTGATTGAAGATGTATAAGTTTAAAAATTCAAATGGTAAATTAGAATTGAAATGATTTGAATTTGGAAATTGAAGTTGGTTCAATTTGAAATAAATCCAAATTGATTTGAAATAATTTGGAATTGTGATTAAAGTTGTATAAGTTTAAAAATCAAATGAAATTTGATTTGAATTTGGAAAGGAATTAAGGTTAATTCAACTTGAATTGGGATTAAATCAATTTCAATGGAAATTGAAGTTATTTAAATTGCAATTGAGTTAATTTAAATGGAGATGGAAATTTAAATTGAATTGATGAGAATTGAACGGTTTGGCTCTGGATTATTTTCAAAATAAATTGTTTTAATACAAATATATTTTTCCAAACTATTTACTATATAATCTTTCTTCTTAAAACTATATCATACTTATTTTGCAATTATCTAACTATTTTATATCTACTTAACTATTTTACAGATATTTTACAAACTAATAACTATTTTTCAACTACTTATCTATTTTAAATTTTTTCAAGTTATTTTTAAATTTAAATAGGTCAGAGTTCAGACTGTTTGTAATTGAAGTAATAACTCAATTGGAAATGCAAGCAATTGAGAATAAGTGAATGGAATTAAAGGAAATATGAATAGAAAAGATAATTGATTTAGCTAAAAAAATCAATAATGATAAATACGTAGGATATACGTATATTATTCTATTCGCATAGTGATTTGATGCAGATTCGAACACAGAATTTCGAGATAGTATTATCGATCCGAGTTGGGATTTTTCGCTCGATTTTCGACGGCGAACCTGGATATGGATTTTTGATTGGTTCTGGATATTCTCTATCATAGCTACGACTATGCAAGGAGAATGACGGGTTCTGGTCAAGAAACCAGATCTGAGTCCGCACTAGGGAGTCGGGTGGACGATACTAGTTCGGAAGAGAAATTGTGTGATCGAAGAGCGATCAGATTGATATTGCGTACGAATGATATGAGTACATCGTACGAGTTTGAATGAAATTGATATTGGAAATTTGTGGATAAAATTGTAAAATGGTTTTGAAATAGAAGGGTATATTTTGAAAAATAAATGATGAAATAAAATGGGAGTTAAATATTTCTATGATTAGAACTCATTTTATAGAAAGGTGATATGGTTAATAACTGTATAAAATATTTATCAAATTTGAATATTTGATTTGGAATAAAACAAAGTTATATATCTTTGTTATATAAGATAAATATTCCCTTATTGAATCTAGCTAGAATAAAAAGGGATTTTGGAAGTATTTGAAGTATAAAAGAGGTTTTATACAAGTTGAGGTGATCCAAAGATTTTTAAAGTCATATATATATATATAAAGGATATTATGAGAATGATTTTGGAAAAGGTTTTGAGAACCTATGAATTTGGAAATGGCTTTTGATCTTTGAGAAAAATCAGTTTTGGGAATTTGGAAAGCCAAGTTTGGAACTATCGATTTTGGATATCGATTTTGTGTAAAGGAGATTTTGATATAAATCATAAAGGATATGATTTGAAGATACTATAAGTATATAGTATAAAGTGTTTTGTGAATAGCTCTGGGGAAAAAGGCGCTTCCTTGAAATGAACTTCTCAGGAGTGCCACTGGGTGGTACTGCCTTGAACCCCAAGGGGGGATTCTAAAGTTAATCCTGTGAGGAGTCCGGAATAAACTAGTTCCTGAGGATTATTTGTGTAGCGAAAGTCGAGGGGCTGGTGCCCACAGAGGCATTTGGGTTATGCTGTGACGACAGTGTAACTCAATGTCACTGCGATCTACTGCAGACCATAGCGAAAGTCATGTGTGCCGCTGAGAGCCAACTGTCTACGTTTGATTTTATATCGGTAGACTGTGACACTATGGTAACATAGCGAAAGTCGTTTGTGCCGCTGAGAGCCAACAGTCTGCGTTTGATTTTATATCGGTAGACTGCGACCTATGTGGGAGAAGTTTCATTTTGACAGCGAAATCGTGTGTGCCGCTGAGAGCCAACAGTTACATGGACTTTTGCTGCGATGGCAACGTAACCCTGGAATGTAACTACGATCTGTTGTGGGTTCCATGCTGTCATCAGTTACATGGACTTTTGCTGCGATGGCAACGTAACCCGTGATGTAACTGTGACCATGGATGGGGTGATGATTTCCAGAGCATTCTCACCAAAGATATTTCCTCTATTTTCAAAAAAAAAAAAAACGTTTTCGATATTTTCAATATTTTCAATAAAATTATTTTTCAAATATTTTCACTGGATGTTGAAAACGGATTTACCAAGTACTTATAGATTTTCAGTCGTACGCCTGATCAACGTATGACCGAATTTCTATGAGAATAAGGATGGATTTGTTGAAACATCGAGTTATAAAAGTATTTTTATAAAAACTATGTTTGTAATACTATATAGATTTTAAAGTGTTTTAAAAATAATCAAAAGATAATTTATCTGATTTTAAGTATTAAGTAAATTCTGGCCTCGTTCCTTTTCGAGGACGAAAAGATTCTAAGGGGGGAGGAATGTGATAACCCGGATTTTGAGACATTAGATAATTGGATAATTAACTGTTTTAATCAATTGAACAGATAAAAATTTGATAATAAATACTTATGTTAGGATAGATATTAATTTGATAATCTCCTAATATAATGGGCAAAACTTAATATTTCCAAACAAATTAAATACGTATTTGTTTAAAATATATATGAGTTGATTTTAAAATTGAATTTGAATTTTTGGTTTGAAATTCAAAGAGCAAATAATGTATGATTATTATTAATTAAGATTTTAAAAATCTTCTCTTTTAAGAGTTATATATATGTATAAAAACTAGAAAGGTATGAATATAAATTCAAATCATAAAGAAAACATATAATTTATATACAAAACTAAATAATGGATATAATATAAAATTTTATCAAAAACATATTAAAATCATTAATACATGCATATTTACAAATGTAAGTATTTAAAACATGGAAAATAACAAGTGTAATAATTCTAGCATAAAATTTAACAAGTGTCACTCATATCTTTATTTTGAGAAATTAATAAAAATAAAATTCAAGACTATATGATACTACATCTCTTACTCTTCTCATTTTTTTTCTTTTATTCAAAAACCTCAACCAGCAAGTTAAAGTTAAAGATCGGAAAAAAATAAACAAACCAGAATTCATTTAAATCTAAAAACCTTTTCAATATCAAAGCAACAAATCAAACTGTCTCAAATTATCAAACCAGAAAGGAATCAGCTTCAAAACAAAGATTCAAAATCAAGCAAAAGCAAAAGAAAGAAGATTCAACTCGAACAAATAACAGCAAGCAATCTTCAATTTTTTTCAAAACAAAAGATCAACTAAGTGACAGTTTTAAATCAAAACCTGACTTCTCTGTTCAAAGCAGGTGAGTGATCTGACCTAGTTTCCTCTGTTTTAGAAATGCCAGTGAGTAAACATTCCTTTAATAGTTTAAACTTGGTTTGTTCATGATGCATGTGATAGATTGTAGACGTAATATTGTGAAATAGATTTGCATGGATGAATTAAGATGTTTATATGTATATAAATATGTGGAAGAACTGTGCATGTTTGGGTATATGAAGATTCCAGCCTCTGTTTGAATTTTTTTTAGACCAAAATTAATTTAAAAATTCAATTCTCTATCTCCATTCCATTTCTGGATATAATCTCTGAATAAAAAGTGTTTGAACATGTGTAACATCATTTATAAAAATAGATTCAAGTAAAACTATTTGTAAATTTTTCGAAAATTGAATATATCAGTGAAGAATCAACCAATGTCAGAAATTTGATAGTTTAATTCTCATGCTTTGATTATATAATCAAAATCGTTATCGAAAATGATGAATTTTAATATTAATATTGAGATTTTTTTTAAGTTAAGGGTTGATGAGAATTTTTGGGTTGAACGCATATCGGAATTTGGTCAAATTCTGACGAACGGTGTGAAGTTGGGTTCCGCAATTTGGACTGGAGGAGACTGGGTTCTTGAGGGACGAGGGAAAAATGGTAGACAAATTTATAGTTCGCCATAGCGGCGGCTAGAGGTTGAAATAGGGTTTTGGGGACCTCGTTCGAATGACGTTATATTTATGGTTACTGCGCTGTCAAAGGAAGATCGGACTTCATCGCAAGGGTTGGAATCGAAGCTTGAGTGGTTGACGATGCTCTGGGTGAAGTGGTGCAATTTCTGGTGGCATAGTTCGTCGGCGTCGAGGTAGTTTGTCGATTTGGTTTGTTCCAGAATTTGGATTTTTGGGTCATGGTGGAAAACGTGATGACGGGATCATCTATGGTGAATCGAGTGGCACCGGAGCAATGGGAATAGTTGCGTGGATGACATACGGTGATGTGACCGGGGTTTCAGGTGGTACGATGGTCGGAGGCGTGGTTGCGTGGCGTTTCTTTCAGGTGATGTTGAATTTCTGTTTCGAGTTGAAGGCTCGATTTCGATTTAGACTAGATACTCTCGTTTGGATGATCGTAGTCGAATGTCGTGATGATTTGCGACTTGTCGGAGGTAGTTGAGTTCGTCGGAGGGTGGTCGAGATACTGTGCATGTGCACAGCGTTGATGTGTGTGTCAGGGGAGATGAGTCGTAGGCGACTCGAAGAGATATCGGGGTGTTTGAGGTTAGGCTCGAGTTTTCGTTCGTGTTCGTGAGGGGTAATTTTAGCAGTTAAGTTGTTTTAAAATAAAAAAAAACTAAGGGAAGAAGAAGAAGCTGGGAGGAAAGTCGAGATGGTCTCGAGTAGAACGTGGGATAACCCGAAGCAGGATCGTGAGGGAAGGTGTTAAGCAAGTTTTAGAAGATTTTTATAAAAATAAAAGTTTGAAATTTTAAATCGGTTCTATGTTTAAAACTTTTCTAATCCTCTTTTTAAATGTTCTTAAACTTTATTTTTAATGGTATGTTGGTTAAATTTAAGTTTGTTAAAAACTTAAATAAAATGTTTTAAAACTTAATCATTTATAAATATAATTAAATGTTAATTAAAGGTTAAGTTAATAATGTGATTTAGTAATTAACAAAGGAAAATGATTTGTTAAAGGTAATTAAATTGGTAATTAAAGATTAATTAATTGATTTGTAAGGTAATCAAGGAATGATTAATTAAATTAATGGGTTGTAGTTAATTAATGATTAAGCACGGTTAAGTAATTAATTTCTTAAGTAATTATTTTAATTAAGAAATTAGAGAACCATTAATTAATGTGATTAATTAACTAGGGAGATTAATTAAAAGTTAATAGGAATGGTTAAGGCTAATTAATCTATGGAGTAATTAAGGGTTAATTACTTAATGTAATTAAAGAATAATTAATCTAGGATGATTAATTAAGATGGATAATTAAGGGATGATAAATTAATTGGATTGTAATTAATTAATGTTAAGTATGCAGGATTTAAAAGTAATTGAAGTAATTAATTTAATTCAATTGTGGTTAATTAAATTAATTAGAGATGGTATGGTTGATTAATCTTTGAATGATATTGTATGCCTTAGATTAGTTGATATCTCTGGTATGTGATATGGAATGCTATGTGATATAATATGTTGGGTTAAAATAGTGACACCCTGTATTTAAAGTTGAATTGTTTTTCATTTGAATAACTTGGATTAAGATGACATCGGATTCGAAGAGACAGGAGTCGGGTATTAGCCAATACCCGAAACCACTTCGATTCTTTTTAAAATCGATATGTGAAGTAAGTATTGAGCATAACAAGAAATGAACTCGTAGTGAAGTATGAGTTACCCGGGCTTTTCTTTTATGGTTTGAACTTAGTATTTCAGATTATATGGGTTTGCTCACGCTGGTTTCCAGCCTGACCCGGGTGTTACTTTGTGGTAATGCTCGGGTCAGACCGAGTATTACAGATTTCAGGTAAGGACGTTTTGGAGCTCAGGAGGCGAGCTGGATGGCAGGAACGTATGGAGTATATTCCGCTGTGATATATTATAGTTGTCTGAGACATGTTAATTCTAACTGTCTAGTACATTTGTGAATGTTGTAACTCTGATGTATTAAAATGTAATTAACAAATACAGTTTTCCTTGTATAACTGATATTATTATTTGTTATTATATTTAATCCGCTGCGAATGTGAGAGGTTGTGTTATCTGTTCTTCTTTCTTCTTTCGGTTTCTTCCTTCTATCTCTTTCTTTTTCTTCTAACTATCTGGAATTTTCGGGTTCGAAAATTCCGGGTCGTTACAGTTTTATTATGTTGTCAAGGTCTTTGTACAATTATAAGAAAAACAAAATGACGGTTGAAAAACAGTGAGCAAAATATTCCATTTAACATTTCTCTTTTATTACATTTACAACGATCTTATATATAACAAATTACAATCTTAAGTCCTAATATCCTATTTCCTTAATGACGACTTACCAAATACAATTTTAACTAGCTATAACGATCTTTTATTTTTAACAAGATACTTATGTTACATGTTTTGATGAAGTTTTATATCTTGCGGCTTCAATTATTTACAATTTGGATATATTTCTCATGTATATTCTTTCTTTTCCATTGGCACAGGCAATACTAGTTGGATATCAATACAAAGAACAGCGGTAAAATTATATTCAGCACCTAGCCAATTGTGAAGTTTTTTTTATCTTATCTGTACTCATATATCACTCTTTTTTATGAATTTCATATATGAACAACATAGTTTGAGAAGGAAATGGCAACAGATGAATAGAAAGCGCGGAAGAATTCATTAACAGGTAACCATCCAGTTTACAGGTATTGCTCTCTCATTTCAATTTATTTATTAGAGTTCAATATTACTTAAGTTTTATATCCTTTTATTAGAAACCTAAGAATATCGAAAATATTATTCCTTGCAATATATATTATAAATTACAGAGGACTCATTTAAATCTAGGTCGCATACTTGCTGTGTAATGTGGTTGCTTATTGCGATTATATCAATGTATTCATAAGTACCTGCCAGAGGATAGCATGTGTCAGTTTTGTAATCAAATATTATATACTGAATTTTTTAAAATTTAATATTTACACCCATCTGAGCTTTTGTCATCGAGAAAAATCTGTATGAGTTACTGGTCTTCAAAGGTATTAAGACGAGGAATGGTAAACTAATAACAGAGTGGTTGTTGGTAAAATTGATTATAACCGTGTATCTTAATTTTTCATGGAGATTCTAATTAGAAAGACTATTAGACCAAAAGAAACTCTTGATTTACTTCTCTTTACCCCCAAAATATTGGACCAAAAGAAACTCTTGACTTCTGTTTGCCCCCCAAATCATTGATTACTTCAGATAAAGTCCATAATATTTGTAAAATAGAGTGTCAGTGGATACAGTCATGTAAACCTCATCTTATGAAAATGTTGTTTTACATAACCTGTAGAAAATTATCCCTTTTTCCTCTAAGGCCAATATTGCCTTATAAATGATGGCATTAATGAGAAAATAAATCTAATTCAAAGCTCATCAATATTCTTGCATCTGATAGCGTATCATGAATATTTATTCACATTTTTTATCTTGAGTCCTTGACTAATCTTCCATATTGGATTAGTTTTTCTATTCAGCAAAGGATGAACTCTGTTATAACTTTTGAAACAATACTGATATTTGAAACAACCACAATAAGCCAATATTATATACTAAACTCTATGTAATATTTAAAAGATTTATTATGTGCTTCAAAAAAAAATTTATATGCTGAAGAAAATGAAATGTAAGAACAACCCTATTGACCTATAATCAAAGAAATTAAGACTTATATGTAACAAAAATGAAATTTTATTTTCTGAAACTCAAAATGCAAATAATTGAGGCTAAAGCATTTATAAAATTTTGGTTAAACTCATTATTATTTGCCTGTCCTGATGTCTGTTGGGAAATACTATTAGGTAGTCCATACTTTGAATCTCGTGATATCTGTTGGGCAGTCCACATTTTGAATCTCTGGATATCTGTTTGGCAGCTCATATTTTGAATCGCATAAATCTAAATTCTTTCAATCGTGTAATATTTCTATGTACGTAAACGGTTAGATACAAGAGCATACACTGAGATGATAGGTGCATATTTAAAGTGCGAAATGGTGGATAAAGCAATGATTATATGTACACTATGATGAAGGACATAGAGTGCGCGTATGAAAAATGTTCATAAATATCTATCAATATAAGCCCCATGATAAATTTCTCTTTGTATCAAAAGATACAACTTATCAAATCACATAAGTGTATCAAAGCAATTTTACATTGTATCACACATGGTTGTTTTCATTTTTTTTGATATTATACATGGTCGTCACATATCAAAAAAGTCCTATGCTAATTAGTATAATGTTAATTTTTTACATATTATGATTTTTTTTCCAAGTTAATCACTTGGAGAAAAAAGCTTGAACTTATTGCATCTATGGGTAAGAACGAGCAGATACTTGGAAAGTTTGGGTCGATGCGGTGGTGGATCCTGAAGCTCTTCTATTAAGGCCTACTTTAGATATCTATACGGTTGGACAAGCGGTTGGGACGTCTATCGCTTGGCAGAAAGGACGTGTCTCTTTTGATTAGTACATATATATACTTTACTGATTTATGTTATGGATTTAGTTATCTTTTGGAACGAAGTTATGAATTCATAAATGGTGTAAACTTGAATTGTTTTTGAATGTTAATGGTTCATGTTGTTTCAAGTATTTGAATGATTGTGGTTATTATTAACGAAATATTGGTTTTAATTATAATATCATGAAATTTATGGTTAATACCAATTGTGAAAAGATGAATTATAGTAGTTTGTAACAATTGTAAAAATATTTGTTACAACTGTCAGCACTAGTTGTAGTAGATCCTACTACAACTATTACAAACTGTTGTAAAATGTTAATGCAACAGGCGGAATAGTTGTTAAAATATTTATTACAACTGTCATAAACAATTGTAAATAAGTTTTTTACAATTGCTGAAAGAAGTTGTAAATAACTCTTTTACAACTGCTATTTGCAGTTGTAAAAAGACTTTTTACAACTGCTTATGCAACTGTACGTATCCGTTGTAAAATAATCCCGCTTGGTTACAACTGCGGATATAAAGACTGGCGGGTGCCAGTTGTAATAGACCTATTACAACTGTTTTTGGCAGTTTTGAATGGGTATTTTGGTTGTAGTGTTTGCTTTTTCAATCGTCTACTTTAAAATATATGGAAGATGCGGAAAGGATGAAAAATGTTTGATTAGAAAATAATTTTAACATTTATGATCGAAAATAATTTTTTCTTGTTTTCCTCCTTTTAAAAATTATCAACAACTATCTTCCTTTTTATCATTTCCTCATTTGTTTGAATGACTAAGATTCTCCAATTCCTCCTCATCTCTCACATCATTTTACATGCATATTAAAAACGTAAAACACAAAATACATTTGCTAACTAAACTCTACCTAGATAATTATAATTCATTTTAAAATTAACAACTTTGTTAGGTTGTGATTGTGATAATCCTTTTTTGTTTTTTTTGGCTGGGGTTTCTTGATCCTAATTTTTATTTTCAATTATACAATTTTTTAACTAGAAGTTAGTTTAAGGACAAACAACCTCTTCTTTTTCAACCATTGGGATAAGCTCTTCAGTTTTTAGAAGAAAGAAAAAAACATATATTCAAAATGAAACACATATCCAAAAGTTTTATTACAAAGTCACGTTAATTAACGTGGATGACGAAGAGTGAGTCTCATCTGCTGCGCAACAGCTCTCGACAATAGTGGTAGAGTCGAACTTGACGGCGATGATAATGGAGAGAGATGCGATGAGTTTAACAATGATGAAAAGATAAGATGGTAATGGGGATCAACATGCAAAACTAATGTATTGCAGAGGTCGATGGAGAAGTGATGTTTTATATGATTGGAGCTGAAATGGAAGAGAAGCAACATGAAATTAGGGAAAGAAGATAACAGTCGATAATGATACTATGTAGTATCATTTTATTAAAGCAGAATAATTATTTTTATATATGCTCCTAATGCTATTTTGTGGTGACATTTATAGATACAAAATGTATATTTTAGCTCATAATGTTTGTAACATTTTTTGAATTGTAGTAGTAGGTTATGAATTGTAGTAGTAGGTTATGAACTGTAGTAGTTTTTGAACGACATAGAACTTTATGGTTGAAGTGTGTATTTTATCTCACAATGTCATTTTATAGTAGCATTTATAAACTACGATAGCTATTTTCGAACTATTTTAGCACTTTTTTATCCGCAGTAGTATTTTATGAATTATGATATCATTTCATAGGCGAATGTGTATCCTTAGATTACAATATTAATTTGTAGCTGCATTTTATGAGCTGTAGCAATATTTTTAAATGAATTGAGTATATATATTTTAGCTTATTAAGTCATATAACGCAGTGGTAGCATTTTTAAATGAAGTTTTTTAAGATTCTAGCTGTAGTAGCATTTTATTTTATTTTAAATGTAGTAATGCTATTTTGGAGTACCATTTTCTTTAAATAAATTGGTTATGTAAATTTCTGTTTATAATGCTATTGTATAGTAGCATTTTATGAATTATAGCAGCAATATCTGAGTTGTAATTACATATTTTAAATTGTAATGACAGTTTATAAACAATTGTAGTATCCTTTTAGATGTGTTTAGTAATGTTACTACGTAATATCATTTTTTTTAATAAATATAATTATGATGATGTTATTTTATAATAGCATTTTATGAATTGTAGTAGTAGTTTCTGAACTAAAGTAATATTTCTAAATTGCAATAGTAGTTTATAAACAATTATGGCATCTTTTTAAATGTCGTATAATGCTACTGTCTAGTATCATTTTTATTTTTATTATAAATAAATAGAATAATATATATTTTTGTTCATAATGTTATTTTATGGTAGCATTTTATGAGTTGCTTAACAGTATTAGAATTGTTATTGCATTTTGTAAACAATTGTAACATCATTATAGATTATGTATATATTGTATCTCACAACATTATTTTATAGTATTATTTATGAATTGTAGTATCAATTTATGAAGTATATTAGAATTTCGGGGTTTGTAGTAGGTTTTATGATTGTAATATCATTTTTGAATTAAGCTTGTTTAATTCCACCTTCTAGTATCATTTTATGATTTTTGTGAAGTCAATATCATTTTAATTTTATTTTATGAAATTTGTAATACTATTTTCATAAATTGGTTAATAATGCTACCATATAGTTTTGTAAAAGTGATATTATTTTATTTAACTTTTTGAATATTGATCATGCTATTATTCATAAAATATTTTAATAATTCTACCCTGTATTATAAGTTTTGTATTTTAAGAATTAAAGAAAAAGAATAAAACACTTATATTCTTATTTAATTGTGTAATAATTGATCCTACCTTGTGGTAGCATTTTATGGTTAATTGATATGACCCAATATTATTCTGTACATGCTAATTTTTCTTTTTACGTCATTTTCTTACATAAAGATATCATTTTTGTACCTGCTGATATTTCTAGGATAGTTGATGATTGGTGCGTAAGATGAGATGAGTAATATTGATGTGATGTGTTAGAAAATGTAGGTGGTATGGTAGACGTGACATGCATTAAGTATAAGTTAGAGTTTCATATGGTGTGGCGTTAGTCGACACTGAGAAAACTAGGGTGACTAGCTAGTGGAGGCGATGACTAGATGGTTGAGGATGGCATTGGAAAGAGGTTGGAGGCGGCATAGACAATAACACTATAGGAAATTGCGGTGGATGATGTGGTAGTGGAAAAGGGGAGCATCGGAACAAGGTGTAGTGATTATGGTTACGGGAGAGAGGAAAATACATAAATGTGTTTCTTCCTTTTGGCTAATTTCAAAAGTTTTTGCCTTAAAGAGAAAAAAGTTCACAAGTTTGTCCTTTAAATAATATATGTATTGTTTTAATTCGGACTGTAAATTCATTATATTGTCCTACATCTATATAATTTATGGTTGACCATTTAACATGTAAGAAATTTAAAATTTAAAATTATTCATGTTTTACTTAGATATCGACTCTGATTTGATTTACTTGGATTTTAATAGAATGGATTTAGAGTTAATTTTGTTATTCTAAGTCAACATGAGACTAAAAATGAAATGCATGCTAAAGTACTATTCGATGTTTACTATCAGTTGCTTCTAAATGGCGATGAAAATAAAATCCAAAATAAAATCTATATTTAATAATGATACAAATCGAAAATTTGAGTCTCGTATCTATATTTAATAATGATATAAATCCAAAATAAAATCTAGTTGGATAATGAAAAATAAACATTGAATGACTACTTAGTCAAAAAAAACACATCTAAAATAATAATATCTATGATAAAATAAAATCTAACATCTAAGTATATGAATTTGTGAAATTAACTGCAAATACAGCGAATTTTCGATCCACATTATAATATTCGTATGAAACTGGATCGAACTTAAGACTTCAATGGAATGGATGTGTATCAAAAAATTCAGATATAACTATAAATTGGACACATTAGCTTCTGTAAAAATCCATTCGTTTAGATCGGTCGCATGATCCTACTTGCTAATGCTCTTCTTATTCGTTTAAATCAGACTCACGGTTTTTTTGTTATACATTTTTACCATAGTTATATTTGTATTCTATTTCTGTTGCCTTATTCCTTTTTTATATAATATAGTATTTCTTTTTGTCTATTTTACGAAAATCAAATAATGCTTCCTCAGTGCGTATAATGAAAGGAAATGGAATAGAGAAAAGAAAATTAGGATTATTGAAAATTGGTTTTCCAATTTTATATTATGCGCGCACACACACGCATGTTGATTTGATTTTTCATTTGCAATCAACACCGAAATATTGAAGACTTTGCTCCAAATAAGCGAGCAAGTTTTAGGGTACTTCGATAGGCTGGTTATTGAAGGCTTAGAGAAGTTTTCAAATGTAAAATTGGTTTTTATGAGTTAAAACCAAGAGTAAGAGCAATCAAGTAGAAAATTAAAGTAGTATGTAATAAGTAAAAGTGACATCAAGATTTATAGTAGTTTGGGACAAAGTCCTATGTACATCCACTTTGTTCTTTCCTTCTTTAGAGACTTATATCGGAGCTTGGATGCTTTTACAATGCAAAGTTGGCAATTTCCATTAATTGGTTTACAAAATCTCTAATATAGGAAAGTTTAAATATTTTGTTACTTAGTATCTGAATTGTTCTCTTGGAAATGGTCCCATTTGTATTGGGATTTGTGCTTAATTATAACCATTTTGAGATGATACGAATCTATGACGTCGCTTCCATAATTGAGACGAGATGTTAGATTACTAACACTTGGCAATGATCTAGCTTACTTTGAATATAACCTGCGGACTGATGATGTGTACTTTGTGGACGTCTTCCCTTGGCCATATCTAGAATGTACAAGTGGATGGCTTAGAATTCACATTATCATAGGTGCACGCTTGTTTAAATTGATCTTCTCTCCTAAAGCTTTAGTTTTTCATAGTATTTCAATCTTCGGCTTCCGGTTCCCACTGATGGTCTGTACTCATATACTACTAAACAAAGTGTTACATTACATTGACCTTCCAGTTTAAACTTTTGGGTTTAAGCCTTTGGAAATTAAATAAGTCTTTAAGACATTAATCCCTTCGGAATATAACCCTTTGGGCTTTACACCTTCGGGTCTAAGTTTCATAGCTACATTATAATTACCTTAGGCTTCGGTTTAGTAGGTAGATGACTCCTATTGCTTGAGTATCCTTTTCTTTTAGAAATGAGCCACCCATTAACCTTTTGCCTCACGTTCACATGTCTAGAAGTCCTTTTGCAAAGTATGGTATAACACATGCCCCCCAAACTTTACTTTGAAGACAATGTGGATTTTGAAAGTCTAGTTTCAGTTCTCTTACCAATAGTTATGCTTACGAAGGAATAAACTTGTTTGTTTTCCATTTAATGTTGTTTAGAGGCAGCTTCCTTTGGTTCTCTCTATAAAAAGGTGGCTTCTCTTTTTCTGCAAAAAAAGTTCCTACCCTACTGTTGAAGCTTTTGGAAAATTACTATTTTTTATATTCCAATAGCAAAAGATGTGCGATCGAGATTTTCTTAACCATTATTTCATGTATTATTACTGGAATTTATAAAAGGTTCACTTTTCTACTTCCTCACATAATTTATTGTTTCCAAAAAGATATAATTAAAATACTTTCTAATACCTTTTATTTTCATGCTCGTTTTGTAGAAACATCATCAAATCGGTAAGTTTTGAATTTCATTTTATTAGATTTATCTGTTTAGGTGCTCTTCTATTTGATTCGAGTTTTATACGTGTTCTTTGATTATCGAGTTAGGTTTGATAATTTTAGTTTCTTAGTTTGAATTACCTTTATCGATTTAGAAATCAATTTTCTATAATTTCCATGAAATTGTAATCTTATTTTAATTAATTCTCAGTTCACACGCATAATAGGGGATAATTGAATTTTACCTGCCTTAGTTAGTCCTCTTACTTAGTTTATACATACTCCCTTACATTTTGATCGTTAGATTGGTTAATTATTGTTTATATAGTTGGTCTAAAATTCGTAATCAAGAAGCAATGTGATCTTTAATTAGTTATACCCGAACTATTGGTTTGGTTTGTTAATTTGGTGAATTAAGGTATACATAATAGTGATTCGTAGTTACATTTACTTATTATTGATTACGGCTATTTGTATCTATATAAATTTTATAAAATATTCTATCTTCTTGAGATTTTCCTAGCTATTAAGCTTTTGAGCCTCCTTAGATTATGGGAGACCGCTCTATCTGGAATAAAAAAGCCGATTTAGATAGAATCCTTTTTGAGTACAGCATAACCAGAGTTGATGTTGCCCCTAGTCCCATGGATTAATGGTTTACTCAGAAGGAGGGGTGCTTTACTTAGACTATAGAGTACTAGTCAAACATAATCTTCCTTCTCATAGATCCCTTTTTTTCTTTGACCTGCTTAAATGTTATAATCTAAGTCCCTTCCAACTATCTCTGGTTCCCTATAGTGCTCTTTCGGCCCTAAAGATTATGTATCACTTTCGATGGTACAAAAAGTTACCACATGAGAAAATAAATTATCATTTTGACCTCTGAGACTATAAATCTATAACTCATATGCCTACATATTACCTTCATATCCAAAAAAAGTTGCCCCTCGAGAGGCTTATAAGTAGGATTATAGTAGAGAAGTGGTTTTATGTGAGGTCTACAGATCCTCAGATTATCACAACATTTCCGCAAGCTAGTCATTCCCATTTCAACTTAAACATTTTATTTTATAAGCTAATATTATGAATATAACTCATCTTATTTTTTAATGGTGTAGAATGTAACGGTTTATGAATTTTTTAATAATAGTAAACATTTTTTTAAATGTGTTTGATACGATACTATTGCAAATTCATGGATAGAAGTAAACAAATGAAATTTTATTTCAATAAATAGTTTATTTCATTACAATTTCAAATAGTACACATTTACAACATAGCTTCCACTATCTTTTACATTTTCATATACAACATTATTTTTCACTCTCATATGCAACACACTCTCATATATAACACACTCGCTCGTTCACTCACTCGAATTCAATTGGTTATCTTCTTGCTTCACTTGTCTTCTCTCCAATCAAGTGCTTTGCCTATCAAATAACAACGTAATAAAAAGCAAAAGGAAACAAACTAAAATTGCAAAAAATTAAAATATAATTGAATACAATATTGCCTCAGTTTATAGGTTTGTTTGTTTTCATGTTTTAAACAGGAACCAAAAACATTTATGCATGAACAACCTATGACATGCACGGTGTATCACTGCGCATGCCATAAGACCAAGCAAATTAAAACATACAGGTAGCCTACAAAACCAAAACCAAGGGTCAAGCCCGAAGGCTCAACACAGTGCAAGTAATAGTGTACACGAGGTTAAACCGAAGTTATACTTCAGGCTCAATGCAACCAAAGCAAGGTCAAGCCACAATGGCTCAACACAAGCATACTTAAGTCCACAAGAGCATGATACATGTATTAGGAAATGCACCAAAGTCAGGTTCAAAGGCTAGTCCCGATTCATGAGAAGTAAACATGGTGTAGACATATACAACAAAGTATATGCACACACCACATCACTCAAGGCAAAATGCACACAAGCGAACACAACAAAGCAAGAGAAACTCAGGCATGCACACACATAAGTCAAAACAAAAGGCAATAAATAAGAGTTAATTATCATCTGCATCTTCCTCAAACAACAACTAATGTGAACATCATAGCAAGGCAAACACAAGGTTAACTTCATCAAAACAAAGCATAGTCAGTAATCTCACATCAAGGTAGAGAAATAAATGCAAAATCTTTTCAAGACAACAACATCTCCAAGCATTTGAAGTTCTCAGTCATGGAGTCATTAGTATGCCTTCATTTCTTCCACACAATAATGCAATCTCGGATCCAAATAACTCAATAGTACTACAAGGTGACAACCATTGTAACGTTTCGAGATTTTTGACTTCTGAAAATTGACATTAATACGTCCACTGTATCAACTACCAAGCAATCGAATGCCGGAAAACCGAATTGTTATGGTTAAAAAGAAGAGGTAGAAGAAGACAGAAAGAAAGAAAGAAGAAACAACAGAAACAATATCAGAATCTCACATATCGCAGCGCAACAACATATAATAGATAAATGAATAATCTTTAAATCAAAAGAACTGTACATTTTATACATTACATCATCAGAGTCAATATACAACACAACACAACAATGGACAGTTATATAGACATGTCCTCACAACTGAATACACAGCGGAAAAGATAATATCATATACAAGTGATACGCCTCGTCATCCAGCTCGCCACTGAGCTCCACAGCATCTCCTGAATCCAGAATGACCGGATAACCTGACTCTAGGCTGCCCGTGTGGAAAATTATGGGCACCTAGAGTTTAGGAAAGGAACAATAAACTCCAGGCCAGTCATGGGACTGGTGTGAGAACTTAAAACAGTTTATCTTTAAACAAACAACAAAAGAATTTTAAACATTGAAATCCGCAATGCTTTTGGAAAATGAAACTACCATAAGACCTCCCGCCACACACACAATGCAAACGCAGAATTGGAGGAGATTTCTTCTTATGATAGTCAAACATGCTTACTACGCAAGGAAAACTCTTTTGATATTATTACTAGTGCATAGTGCAGAAAACATTTTGAAAGTATAATATTAATCTTAGTCAGCATAGGTACCATTATATTATGCCTACTATAGCTACCATGTTAAATGCAAGGTTCTACAACTAAAACCGTACAAGGCTCGTATTGTTTGATTGGATTTCCAACAAATGGTCAGGCTAAGGAACTTCCTACTGCCAATGGGTACGCCTCTGGTGGGATGTCCCGAGAGTCAACCTGCTCTCTGCCAACACAAGGCCGGGTTACCTCTTACACTAGGTAACTACTACACGAATATGCCACCCCCTGGTCCTTTGGGACCTTTATCCGAGGCGCCTCGATCACACAGCAACAATCACACAGTAAATGAGATTGGAGCAACCACATAGGTTAAATACCAGGGCTCCATACCTGATACCACCCTTTTCCAGAAGGAAATGACATACCCTAAAGGGAGCGACCCTCGTAACCTTGCCGCATCATTCCTGTTTCGACCATTTTCGGGTTGTGAGGTCCGAAGAGGTCTCGTCCACAATGCTACGCTTTTTCACAAAGCCATGCTTTGATCAACAAATGATCAATAAATAATCATCACACAGCAGCACTCAGCATGCCACATTACCAAATTCGGAGTAAATCACTGATAACCTTCGACTACATAACCTCTGAGCTCGTACGTCTCAGAGAAGGGTGTTAAGCTAAGAGAATAAATTCTCCGCCACCAACATAAATGTATTTGAAAGAAATCAGCTTTATATCTCAAAATGTAATGTCAGACATGTAACCATACAAGTCTGTTCCGGGTTCGAACAGAACCGAAGGCACTTCCATAGAAGCCCTTGCAATCCGGGTATTCATAATCCCGATCGAACTTCCCATCACAAAGGAAATCTCTATACCGTAGCTAACGGTGCAGAGACAATCGATAGGTCATCCTTTCGTTTTTACAAATACCCGGTCTTCACCACCGGTCTTCAATGCGATCCATTTCGTCGTATCACTAATTCGAAATGGGTTATATGACACAAAGGTCCTTTCCCGGCTAAACCGAATAGTGAGCACAATATTTAAAACATATGGATATGGGGATTTCAATTAAGTCACAACTTATTACCCAAATCCTTTCCTTTAAATGGTTTAAACAAATTACCATTTTAAATCTTTAAACAAAAAGATTTACTTCACAAAGTTCACCCAATTTCGCAAAGATTCATTCACAGATTTCCAAATCAATTTCCATTTCAATTGGATTAACCCATTAAATCTTTAAATTAAGATTTTTAACTTATAGCTTTCAAAACTATTCACAATTCTAGTCTTTTATAATATAAAAGATACACCTTTTAAAATCTTCTTTGATTTCAAAATAAAGCTTAATCATCTTCACATAGGTTAATTCATAGTTTTTATTCCAAACTATTCACAATTTCATTTCAACTTGAAATGTTTTGATACAAATTGGAAATCTTTTCACTTTATGAAAGCTATTATTATTTGAAAACAGATAGTTTTCGTTTTGGGAAAAACTGGTTACAATTACACAGGTTAAAGCCATCCAAGTACTAATCTTGGATTTAAATTTAAATTTCCAAAACCATATTTTTAAATGGTTAAAAACCCATATAAACACCTTTTATAACTGGTACAATCTTTTAAACCAAAATTTCCAAATTATTGAATTCAATTTCAAGTATTGAATTCAAATTTGAAATCAAATTATTCAAATTTCAATTTTATTAAGTTATTTAAAATAACTCTTATTTTTGAAACTCATTTTCAAAAACTTTCAATTCCAATTTCCAAAACTAATTTGGATTCAAAAATTCAATCTTTAGAATTGTCAAAAATCTGTGACTTAACCGATTTCCACGTGAAATCCATATTGGTGTGTGTATTGTGTAGTCCAAGGGTTTAACACAATAGTGCAACAACATTCAACCATCACAGATCAAATATAACAATATAACTGATAAGCGGTATAAACTATAACACTTGTCTTTTATTCACATATCACAGATATATACATATCACAGATAAACAAATTACAGATCACAACACAAATTAGGATATATCACAAAGCATCACATATCAGGGATACAAACAATTCAACCATCCAATATAATCCAAACATCCATAAGTAGGATCAATTTAATCATCTGACTAATTTAAAGTCAGATAAATTTCTATGAATAAATTTTACTGATTATGGTAAATTTATTTATCAATTAATTTCAAATTGATTTCCAAATTTATTTCAAAACACCAAATCAAATTTTCAACGAATTTCCAAATTGTTTCCTTTTTAAAATAAATTTCTTTATCTCTTCAAATTATTTAAAAATCCAAATTTTTAAATAAATTCTTCAACTTATAAATAATATTATTAAAAATCCCTTTACTAAGCCCTTTTCCCAAAATTTGAAATTTAATTCAATATAATTCAAAAATAAGACTTTTATCTTTTTAAAACTCCTTTTAAATTTATCCAATTCTCAAAAATAAGTTTTAAAATAAACTTTCAACTTGAATTTTAAAAAATCCAATTTTTATTTATTTTCGGTATCCAAGGATACCAAAAATATATTCGGCTAACCTATAGCCTTCAACAATTTCAATCACAAAGATAATCACATAGAGATTATAAATAATCAACACACAACATATGAAATAAATTCAAATGTTTGAGGAATCCTGTTGGATCCCTCCAACCTGTTTCCTTGCATCCACAGATGTTAGCACAACAATCAAATACCAATTCCACTTCGGGGTGGAATATCGCGGTATATGGGATTTATAAATATTATCCGCTATTATGCGGCTCAATAGGTTCTCATCCGCTATATAATGCGGGAAATCAACTCCAAATACATATATAATACCAATTCCACTTCAAGGTGGAATATCGCGGTATATGTTTTTAATAAAATAACCTCCGCTTAATATGCGGTGTATAGGGTCTATTTCAATACAACCAATAACAATCATCATCCAATCATCACAATCAAACAATTTTAAATTTAACTATTTAAATTTAAATCGAAACAAATTCGATTGAGTGAGGAGTTCTCACCTTGCTTCCGATAACGGTTGCAGTGTTTGTTCTGAATAAAATTAAACACGCGTTTAATTTTACCCGAAATTATCACTAGCACCAATCGACTCCAAACCAGCTCCATTGCGTAGTGCTCGACAAAACAAACGCAATGCAATTTGTTTCATCGGTTTTCGACCTCGTATCAAAAAGTTATGATATTATAAAGATTGAACGAATTTAAATATAATTTATTTCACAATTTTTCTTTTATTTTCAACCTCAAATCGCATCTGGCCGTTCATTATACATCACGAGATCAGGGCCGCATCTCATTTCTTCCTCCATCAGGTAATTCAAGCACGTTAAAACCCATGGCACTCGATCAAAACTTGAACGCCGCGACCACCATCTTCCACGAGAACACGATCAAGAGCCATCGATGCGTGCGCCTACCTGAGCCTCACCCATGGCCACGAGCACGACAAGCTCGGCCTCTCCCCTGCGTTGAAAAACATGCACGACTTAATGATGAACGTGGGCCTTTTCCTGTTGATCCACCGCATTAAATCCAATCTTAACCGTTGATCTAGAAGATCTCGATGCCCTCTTCGATGTTGTAGTTGGAAGTTTTTCATATAGGTTGACGGATTGGAAGAAATCGAGGCGAGAAAACTGGATATTTTCGGCCATTCAATGTGAGGGTGGCGGCCTGACCTAGGTTATTTAGGGTTTTAGCAAAATGAAGAAAATGGGTCCTTTTATAGAAAATTGACGAAACACTAGTCACCCGAATTTTTCCGAACTCAAAACAAAGCGTGCTGACTGACGTTTCTAAGGTTTAACCCGCGTTCCGGACACAATGGAATGTGTTTCGGGAGCTAATTCGATCATATGTGCGAGTTACGGAAATAAACAATCAATTTAAAATTAAATCGTTTAAAACGATTTCTATGCGTTTCAGCTTGCCCTGGATAAACGGTACGTCCGATTGACACGAAATTCGAAACCTTACAATAATTTAACATTACGGATCCGATGAAACTAGTTTCGTCGAAATCTGAGACTGTTTGAAAATGACTATTTTCACTCGTCAATTAAATATTAAAATATTCAATTTTCACAAATTAACTTTTAATTCAATTTTAAAAGTTTACAAACATCATTCTAACTCTAATATGATTTAATATAACTTTATAAATCATTTTTATTCACATTAAACCCAATTTTCAATAATTTCTGGAATTTCAAATATTAAATTATCGATTTAATTATCCAATTAAATCTCTATATTCGAAATTAAATTTATTCGACTTACAAATCTTACTTGTTAATATTTAAAATCAATTAAATATATGAATTTCAAATGACAGAACTTATGGGTCGTTACAATCTTCCCCCCTTAAAAGAATTTCGTCCTCGAAATTGCCCAGTCAGGAAAATGCCCAAATCCATTAACTTTTCAAAAATCCACTTAGTGAAAATTTTATATTCACTTTTTCCAAAACCTTTAACTTCAACCGAAACAATGGTTTTCATTTTCCAGTTCAATTCGTACGTTTTCATTACAATATGGAAAAACGACTTTCCGTTAACAAAAAAATTCAAATTTTCAAAAAATTTCTAACTCTCAAAATTTACGGAAAATTTTGGCAGAGTCTTTTTTGTACGGAGGAGCTTTTGCAATATTACAATAGATATAAATATATATACACCGACCCACACGGTCGGAAAAGCAGAAAAACAGTTCATATTTCCTATTTTTATTGCGTAGGCGTACCTTTTTAGCATTTTTAAGCAAACCAGTTATTTATTAAGCATTTTAGCGCGACCCAACCAGCCGAACAGCAGCCACGGCACCTGTACATACTCAATTTAAATATGTAAGTGCCACATATATAAAGTTATTAACAATTGACTCTTTTAAACAACTACAACACATGCATATTAAAAGAAATGCATACTAAACAAGGTTTATAAGCAACTTATATAATTTCGACATCACTTGTAATTGTTTACAACCAATTTATATACAACGACATTCATTTCTTCATTTTCAATTAGTTTAAATTCACTAATTTAAATTCAAGTTGATTCGCTTCCAATTCAAATTCCATCACATAGCTTTTAATTTTTATCAATTCAATTTCATTAACACTTAATGAATTATATACAATCAACCAACAATCATATAACAACCAATGTATATTCAACACAACCAAATTTATTCACTTTGTTTACCTTCAATTTGGTTTAACACTTTTTAATTTTCCAATTGGTTTAATATTAAGTTGACTTCCATTCGATTCATTCAAATTCCAATTTATTAGCTTTTAATGAATTAATACTTACATCCATTATTCCATATCAATTTATTCACATTCGATTTATTAACATTCAATCCATTTATTAATTTAATTGCTAATTCAATTTACAAATAAAGTTGAATTTCATTTATATAACTCAAGTTCACATCCATTTAATTCACTTTATTATTTTACTTCGATATCAAAATCAAATTCATTCATCATTACTTAAGTTATATTCCATTTCAAATTTCAATTCTAAAGTAAATTCTATTTAGCTTTTACCAAAATCAAATTTATATCGCTATTTCAAATTCATATCTCGTTTTGCTTAACAAAATTGTTTAACCATTTTGATATTTGGTTTTACTTATCTTTTCTCATTCTCCAAGTTATACAACTTATTTATTTAAACTTCCGAATTCATATTATAACCACTTTAACATTCAAGTTTATATCTTCAATTTCAATAACTTACCTAAGCTAGTTAAAATCCAATTAAATTTATTTAACCTTCCTTTAGTTAAATTTCAAATCACAAATTTTATTATGCTAACTCAATTTCATTTCAACTTTACCAAAGTTAAATTTATTATCTCATATTATAGGTTCAAAACTCATTTCACTTATATTTATAGATTTCAATTTGGATTTAAATTTAAATTTTGTTTATCATAACAAAACTTCAATTTTTTTCAATTTATTAGGGTAGCAAATCCATCACACAGAAACTCGAAAATGATACTGATGATGCTGCAGTCATCACCCTTATTATTTCCTAGTAACAGTAATGAATTTGGTGCTTTAAATTCTTTCAAAAATTTCCTTTTATTTATAAATCACATTCATAAATCCTTTTCTCATATAATTTCACTATTTTACTTTACTTATACAAGATTATTTCACAACTGCAAATCATATTAATTATAATTCCATACTTAATAATTCATTTGCTTATATACTTCATTCTTTTACAATTGTTGTTTTTATTTAGATTATTCAAACAACTGTTATTAACTCATATATATTCTTACATTTTCAACAACCAAACAATTAATTTATATACACCTCAACAATTTCTGGAAAATTATTTCTTTATATACAAAATATAATCGAGGTAAAATTATTTCATTTACCCAATTTAAAATGATACTATGTCAGTTCATCTTGTTTAAGAGTTTAGAAACCCCTATCGATACAGTTAGCTGGACTGCACCGACCAGAATATATAAACACTCAACTGATAAGTCAACACAAAACAAAACAATTTCATATTCACTAACAAATACGCGCTCATATCTATTATTACACTCACACTCATTCTAGAGTACTAATGACTCTATCTCTAATGAGTAATTCCCAACAGAGCCAAGGTTATCGCTTAACCAAATGCTCTGATACCACATGTAACGTTTCGAGACAGTGGGGACCGGTAGGCTTTGCAACCATCCCAGCCCCACCGTGGCTTACAATGGTACCCTGCCCTTGCTTTTACGGCCAGCCTTTCGACTGTCACAGCTTACGGCTAACCAACCCCACCCACTCAGGGACATGTAGGGGTAAGAGTCTCCCGTTCGCCACTAAACTGCGAAGCGAGAACCCCCTATCACATTTGACAAACATGCTTACTACGCAAACAAACTCTTTTTGATATTATTACTAGTGCATAGTGTACAAAATCATTTCGAAAATACAATATTAATTTAGCCTGCATAGGTACCATTATATTATTCCTACTATAGCTGCTACGTTAAATAGCAGGTTCTACAACTAAAACCTTACAAGGCTCGTATTGTTTGATTGGATTTCCAACAAATGGTCAGGCTAAGGAACTTCCTACTGCCAATGGGTACGCCTCTGGCGGGACGTCTCGAGAGTCAACCTGCTCTCTGCCAACACAAGGCCGGGTTTCCTCTTACACTAGGTAACTACTACACGAATATGCCACCCCCCGGTCCTTTGGGACCTTTATCCGAGGCGCCTCAACAAAACAACAATCACATAGTAAATGAGATTGGAGCAACCACATAGGTTAAATACCAGGGCTCCATACTTGATACCACCCTTTTCCAGAAGAAAATGACATACCCTAAAGGGAGCGACCCTCATAACCTTGCTGCATCATTCCTGTTTCGACCATTTTCGGGTTGTGAGGTCCGAAGAGGTCTCGTCCACAAAGCTACGCTTTTTCACAAAGCCATGCTTTGATCACAAATGATCAATAAATGATCAACACACAGCAGCACTCAGCATGTCACATTACCAAATTGGGAGTATATCACTGATAACCTTCAACTACATAACCTCTGAGCTCGTACGTCTCAGAGAAGGGTGTTAATGTGACATCCCGGGATTTTTGGGCAGTATTATATTAACAAAATATTTAATTTAAGTAAATAAAATGCAACTTATTATTTTAAAAATATATAATAAGAAAAGTAAACTCTACCTCATTAATATTTGATTTAAATATATGTTCAGGATATAATCTAGATAATAGTAGTTAAAATCAAATAAATCATATCAATATTCAATATAAAATATATAAGATAAATTATATAGTTATGTATAAAATAAGTGAACACATTAGACAAATTCTAATGTCAAATTAAATATAGATTCATTCATATTGCAAAGCAATTAGACTAAACAAAAGAGAATATAATTATTTATGGAAGCATGAAAGGGGACAATATCATATATTTCGAATATGTAGATTTAAAATAAAATAACATACAAACAAAAGTACTTATAAATATACATATAATCATGCTTAAGTAAATGGAATAGGTATGAACACAAATACATGTGCAAGATAATACAAATAAGAATAAAAGGATAAAATGTGTAATTATATACTTGCAGACATCAATTTATATATATGTACATAAGAATTTAGATAAGTATGTAAACATTGTGGGGGACATAGCATTAAATGCAAGCATACAACATTTCTATTCAAACGTACTAAATTTTAAATCAACACAATAAATAAAAAAAATATCTCAGCCTGTACAATATGTTTCAATTCTATGGCTTATGCTGCAAGCTTAGTTCTCTTATATATTTATATGCCCTATAACATACTCACGCAGAGAAAGAAAAAAAAAGTATAAAACTAAAATCAAGCAAAGATCATCTCAACAAAATCAATAGCAGATCAAAGTAAGTTTAAATCAAAACATTTTCCAGTCTTTAAAACAAGTTGCTGTTCCAAAGTTCAAGATCTAGATTCAACTCAACCTAAAAGTAAAGAATAGATTAACATCAAGTTACAGATCAATTTCAAGTTCAAAGATATTAAGCAATCTCCAGTTTTCAAAATCTCAGAGCTGTTCTTTGCTCAAAACAAAGGTGAGTAAACTGCTACTCTTTTTAACTCAAGCTACTCTTTTTAATGCTGGTGAATAAAAAATTTTATTTAAAAAGCTTTAGATCTGTTTAAATATATAGATGCATGCTGTAATTCCTTGAAGTGAATATGATAAGTGATTGCATGATTGGTTAAACAGAAATACATGTCTCTGTTCTTGACTAACAGACCAGATAAACACTCAAAATTCCAATTCTCTTCACTTGATCAATTAAAGGATATGATGTTTAAAGAAAAGTTATCTGAAGTGGTGTGATACTATTTTTAAAAATGTTTCCATGTAAATTCTTTTGAACATTTATCTGGTAAAGGAAATTTTACAGTAAAAATCAATTCATATCCGAAAAATCAATTGTCTAAAATTCATGTTTTAATTATATAGTTAGATTCGTTTTTAAAAGAGATGATTTTTGATGGAAGATTTACGATTTTTAAGACTATAAATTGTGAGGAAGGGTTAGATGGTCGGAAATTGGGAAATTGCCAATTTCCGGCGATCGCGATGTTCTGTCACCTCGGGGTTGTGGCCAGAACAGGTTAATGGGACAACGGTCTCAGGAAAAATGGACTTGCATTTTTCTGGGCGTCGGCGATTGTGGATCGTTTGGATTTAGGGTTTAAGACCCGTGTGGGACGGCATGGTTATCATGATGATTTCGTCGTCACTTTGACAGCGAGTGGGACGGTGTAAGGGGATTAAGGAGGTGGTAGTGCGGCGAGGTTCCAGGCGTGATAGCATAGTCTCTGGTGATCGGAGTGGGTGATGCGAGGCGAGTGTGGGTGACCGAGTTTAATGCCTGATGGTGTTGACTAACTCGAATTCGATTTTGGAGGTCGAAGTGATTTCTGGGTGGTCGTATAAGTCGAGATGATAGTCGCCGTCATGTTGATGGCCGGAGCATGGATCGGAGTTGGTCAGAATTTGTGTGCACGTGCACGTGTGACCATTGGTGTCTGATGGTCGCTTCGTTGTTTAGAGGATTGGAGAAGAAGATGCATTAGGATAGGCTCGAGTGGGAACTCGAGTTTGCTATCGGGTTTGTACGCAAGCAAATGTGATAGAGCAAGAGCTCGGGAAAGCTTGGTTTGGGCTCGGGTTCCTGATGGAAGTAATGCCTGTTCGCATGTTTTTAAACAAAATTTAAAGACAAGTGTTCAAAGTGAACATTTTTCAAGGAGAAAATTTAAGTATTGATCAAGTTTATAAACAAGTTTTTGAAACTTAATTTATAAAGTTAAATGTGTTTGAATTTAAGCCGATTTGATTTGAATGTATATATATTAGAAATCATAGGATAATTTATTAATGTAATTAATGGATAGTCAATTACTTAGTATAAGTAATTAAAGAGTAATTACTGAATGTAATTAATTAAAGGATAGATAATTATTTAATGTGATTAATTTAAGGTTAATAAATGAATGTATTTAGTTAGAGATAATTAACTAATGGAAGTAATTAAGAATTTATTTCTTAGTGTAATTAATTAAAGGATTGATTAATTAAGGAAATTAATTAAGGGTTTGTTAATTAATGAGTGTGATTAATTAAAGGATAATTAATCAATATAAGTGATTATAGGATAATTAATTTGAGTAATTAATTAAGGGTAAATGTAATTAATATAAATTGGTGAAGGTTAATAAATTTGTGTAATTAATTAAAGGCAAATTACTTAATGTAATTAAAGAAAATAGTTAAGGGATGATTAATTAATAGTTTGTAATTAATTAACGTTAAGGAAGGAGGATTAAAGGTGATCGAGGTAATTAATTAATTTATTTTTAGAAACGGCACGACAAATTAATCTTGCTTAGGAATGATTGGATGATAATTAAATGCCATGAATTAACTGATATTTCTGATATGAAATGTTTTGTGATATGATATGTTTGGATGGACAACGATAATGAGGTTATCTATTGGTGATAAATTGCTGTGTAAAGAGTGACGTATTCTATTTAAAGTTGAATTGTATTTTCTTGAATAATTTGGGTTAAGATGGTATTTAACTCGAAGAGACCGGGGTCGGGTATCAGAAATACCCGAAACCACTTCGATTTGTAACCTACATAATTATATTTGGGTTGATGTGTGAAATCAATAGATTGAGATGGAATAATATGGACCTTTGAAATAAGTAAAAATACTTAGAATTTGATTTGTGAATTGAGTTTTGAACATAGCAAGTAATGAACTCGTAGTGAAGTACGAGTTACCCGGGTTTTCTTAAATGATTTGGTTTTAGTATTCCAATTTTTATGAGTTTACTCATGCTGGTTTCCAGCCTGACCCGGGTGTTACTTTGATGTAATGCTCGGGTCAGACCGAGTATTACAGATTTTCAAATAAGGACGTTCTGGAGCTCAGGAGACGAGCTGGTTGGCAGGAACGTATGGAGTGTATCCCGCTGTGATATATTGTTGTATATTTGGACATGTTGATTATATATATGCCTAGTGATTGTGTATATGTTGTAACTCTGATGTATTAAAGTGTAATTCAACTGATACAGTTCTTTGTATAAATAGTATTATATGATATTATATTTTGATCCGCTACGAATGTGAGGTTCTGTGACTTGTTTTCTGTTTCTTCTTCTTCTGTCTCTTTCTTCTTTTCCTAACTATCTGGAATTTTCGGGATCGAAAATTCCGGGTCGTCACAGTTGGTATCAAAGCCAAAGGTTAAGCGGGAACCTTGGCTCTGGTGGGTGTACTCATCTAAAGATAGGGTCAATAGTACCCTAGGATGAGTTGAGTGTATATGTGTGTATATATATATATATATATATGAGAGCGTACTTGTTATTTTCATATATAAAGATTTTAAATGATTTTATATAAGGATATATTTTGATATATATAAAGCAATATTCCTTACTAATAAACGTTAAGTTATTGGTTGTTAAATTATTGGAATTAAATTAAGTGGTAATAAAAATACAACCAATTTGAAATTAAAGATGAGTTGAAATGGATTCAAACCAGAATAGAATGGTTGTTGTGTTTAATAATGAAATGTTGTTAATGAGTAAGCAAAATGAAATGTTTTAGGGAAGTAAAACATTTAGGCAAGTATGACCTATAAATTGGAACTGAAAATGATATAAATTGTGAAGTTTTAAATTTGGGGTCCAGAACTCGAAAATTGTTTCAAAGTGATAAAGAAATAATAAATAATATTATTTGATTGAAAAGGCTTATTCAAACAGGAGTTGTTTGAAAATTTTTAGAGAGGGAATTTGTTTGGAATTAAAACCCAATAATGGGTTAAAATCCAAGGTATGACTTGAAGTGCGAATGAAATAAATATGTATATATGTGGGATATACATAAGGTCAACGTTGATTGGAAGTAAACACTAGGTGTCCAGTTTTGAATTTTCCCTAAAATGTGATAAGTTTTGAGCTTATAAGTGAGAAGGGATATTGATAGGAAGTTTAAGAATTTGAAATGGAGAAATTCAAATTTTGTGAGATTGATTGGATTAAGTAAATTGAATTTAACTTGGGAGGAGTTAAGTAAGTTTGAATGAACAACTTGAATTGTAGATTTAAGATGAAATTGGAATTTAACTTAAAAAGTTAAATGGTTAATTGGAATTGGGAATTTGTGTGATCTCAAATGGGTTTGGGATCTGGAAATTGAAAATGAATGGATGTTTAAAAAGAAATTGGATGATATCATCCTATTGTTGGTAAAATCTTTAAATTGTGAATTGGTTTAGTTTAAATGAATGAAGAAATGGATTGTGGTGATATATCCATTATTTAGCTAAAGGGAAATTAAAATTTGGAATTAAGGAGATGAAACCACTTTGAACTTAAGGTTTAAATGTTTAAAAAGAATTGGAAATTTAAATTGTTAAGCACTGGTTTCAAAATTGAAATTGGGTAATAAATTGAATCTTTAAGGTAAAATTGTTTTTAACTCTTATTTGAACTTTGAAATAAGTTAAGTAAAGATAACTTAAAATGGAATTTTGAGAATTGGACTTAGAATTAAATTGTTTAAAGATTTGGATTATTAATTTAAAAATAAAGGTTAATTTGATTTAAGGGGTTAAATCAACCTTTGAAAATTTAACTCGAGTTTATATAATAATTCGAGATGGTTTGAAATTGAGATTTAAATGGAATTAGTTCAAATTGAAATACTTAGAAAATGAAATGATTTGAAATTGAAATGGATTCAATTTGAAATTAGTCAAAATTAATTTGAATAAGTTGGAATTGTAATTAAAGTGAATATGTTTAAAATCAAATGGAATTTGATTTGAATTTGGGAAGAAGTTGTGGATAATTCAACTTGAATTGGGACTGAATAAATTTAATGGGAAATTGATTGAAATGGAGATGGGGAAGTTGAACAGTTGGACTCTAGACTATTTTTTTCAAAATAAATTGATTTAATATAAATCTATTTTTACAAACTATTTACTATACAGCTTTTCTTTTAAACCTAAAACTATCTTAAGATTGTTTTACAATTACTTTTGGAACTATTTAACTATTTTCAACTGTTTGATAGCTAATTACTATTTTTCAACTATTTTGCAATTATTTTACTATTTTTCAGTTATTTTACGATTACTTAACTGTTTTACAGCTATTTTACAAACTAATAATTATTTTTCAACTACTTATATATTTTTAAGTTTTTCAAGCTATTTTCTTAATATAAACCGGTCGGAGTTCAAACTGTTATTGGTTGAATACCCAACTGAGATAAGAATTGAAGTGATAGTCCAAATGGGGATTAAGGCAAATGTGGATAAGTGAATAAAATCAAAGTGAGGATAGATAGAAAGGAGAAATTGATTTAGCTAATAATCAATGAAGAAAAATACGTAGGATGTACGTATATTATTCTATTCGCATAGTGATTTGATCCAGATTCGAGCACAGAATTTCGAGATAGTATTATCGATCCGAGTTGGGATTTTTCGCTCGATTTTCGACGGCGAATCTGGATATGGATTTTTGATTGGTTCTGGATATTCTCTATCATAGTTATGGCTATGCAAGGAGAATGACGGTTTCTGATCAAGAAACCAGATCTGAGTCCGCACTAGGAAGTCGGGTGGACAATACTAGTTCGGAAGTGAAATTGTGTGATCGAGTGAGCGATCAGATTGATGTTGCGTACGAATGATATGTGGACATCGTACGGGTTTGAATAAAATTGATATTAAAAATTTGTGGATAAGAAATGTAAAATGATTTTTGAAGTGAAAAGTATATTTGTGAAATATAATGAAACTGAATATTTTTATGGTTAAAATTTACTTTAGGGAAGTAAGCAATATGGTAAATGACTTTATAAAAGAGTAATCAAAATTTGAATATTTATTTGGACTAAACAAAGTTATATATCTTTGTTATATATGGAAAACTCCCCTTGTTGAATCTATTGCCAGAAAAAAAATGATTTTTTGAAAGTATTTGAAGTATAAAAGTGAATTTATACAAGTACAAATTGATTCAAAGATTTTTCAAAACTTTTATATATATGTATTTATAAAAAGGATTTGTGAATATGATTTTGAGGAAATATTTTTAGGAACCTATGGATTTCTGAAAAGGGCTTTTGATTTTTGAGGAAAATCAAATTTGGAATTTGGAAAAGTCTAATTTGAGAATCATCGATTTTGGGAATCGATTTTGAGAAAGGAGCTTTATATGAGATTCATACTTGGTGTATGATTTGGAAAATACTATATGTGTATAGTATAAAGTGTTTTGAAAGTGGCTCTGGGGAAAAAGGCGCTCCCTTGAATGAACTTCTCAGGAGTGCCACTGAGTGGTACTGCCTTGAGCCTCTAAAGGGGAGGTTCTAAAGTTGATCCTGTGAGGAGTCCAGACAAACTAGTTCCTGAGGATTATTTGGTAGCGTGTAACGACCCAGAATTTTGGACCATTCGCATCCATTATAAGTGTATAGGTAGACACTCATGCCGGAGTTGAATTGCTCAAAATACCGCGTTGTTAATTTAAATTGGCAAAACTGAACATATACAGTAAATAAATAAAATCACAGATCACAGACACAGAGTAATAAATGCAGCGGAATTAAAAAGAGATAGTAGTTCATGAAGCTACTATATGAATATATATAAATACATCAGAGTTTACAACAGAAGAGAAATACGATACATCAGAGTTAAACCAGATACAACGGAAGAGTAACCGATACAAATCAGAATACATCACTGGAATCATCGAATATCTGAAAGCTGGATAGATAGCTGGATCTCCAAGCGAAGCTCCAACTCCAAAGGTGAGTCTCGTAAGCTGAACTACTCAGTCTGACCCGAGCGTAAAGCAAAAACACAAAACACTCGAGTCAGGATTAACATTCTTATATTAATAAATCCAACCCAAGTGAAATAGCAATTGAAATACAAGTAACTCAAAGGATGTTTGGAATAACTATCCTTTAAGGATCCGTTAAACTATCTACTATGTAGTAGTGTACGATAAGTAGATAATGTCTATCAGTAATATAAAGATATCAAAATAGCGTTAAGTCATGGCCCATTCCACCCTTAACACATTTTTATTCCCACAAGCATATACAAGACCGTAGTTTCCCCAAAACCGGAAGTCACCAGAGGGCAATCCATATACTCAAGGTACAAAACAAATTCGTAGTGGTCGCGCATAAATGGAATACAAGTATGACAAGGCACATGAGGCTATACCCAAGGTAGTGATACTACCGTTCGCCTGATCCGGACTGGTGAGAACGCAACGCCGCAGCGCCCGCAACACCGTGAGACAACACTCCCAAATCAAGGGTGCACCAATCGACAACAAGTATAAGTAGTTCGAAGAAGTGTGTCCACTTGAGGTATCAATCCTCCATTGGCCCGGCACAGCTCCTGTTTTAGTCATTTCAAATTTGACACAAGTGTCAAGGCTATCCATTATCGTTCTCTTTCTTCAATCATCAACGTTCGTCAAACCAACCACTTCATTCTGGATCATCACTCCGCGTATAGTTATTAAAGTGGTTTTCGGTTTAGATAGAGAGTATATCCATAACCGAATTCCGGTCTCTTTAATAACTTTCGTAATTATTACACCGATTGGTCGTTTATATATTTCAAAAAACCAAATCAATTTCAATTTCAATTCGTAAACCAACATTTCATTTGTCTTTCAAAACCAATTTCCAATAATTTACATTTCAAACTTCCAAATTACCATTTCAAAATCTTATAATTCAATTTCTTTATTTTAAACAATTCAAATATTTATTCAAGTTCGAATACAAGTTTCGTTTTGAAAACATTTAAATCAATTTGATTTAACATTCAAATCAGTTTAACTTCATTTATCGATTTTATTCAATATTCGTTAAGTAAACTTATCATTCAAAACAATTCTATTTAAATTTCCAATTCATTAAATCAATTTCTTAAGTTCAACTTCATTGTATCAAAACTTACAAATTGAATTAAATTAAATTCGTCCAATCAAATTCTTTAAATTTCAAGTCTTACATTAATTCCAAAATATCACATTTTCATTTCTTGTTAAAGAAAATTCAATTTCAATTATTTACTTACTTAAATAATTTTCCAAAACTTAATTGATAAAGAAACTCAATTTCAGTTATTACGAAGTAAAATTCACTTATTCAAAAATTCAATTTCTCTTATTAAAGAATCCAAATCAATTTAATCATTAAATAATTCAATCTTATTTGATTATTAAATAATTCAAACTTAATTATTAAATAATTTCAAAGTTTAATAATTTCAAACTAAATTATAATTTCAAACTTAATTATTAAATCATTTCAAACTTAATTCAATCATTTCTCAAATTAAACAACCTTCCTTCATCAATTTCTTTATTTATATTTCATTTCAGATTATTAAATATTCACGTTTAAATTTCATTAAATTCAATTTCCAACTTCGTTTCAAAACCATATTATTTATTCAAATAAAACCTTCATTTTATTTTTAAATCAAATTATTGACCAATCGGGTTTTATTTAATTTCCTATCCTAGGTCAAAGTTAAATTTTGGGTATTTATCATTTCAACCCGATTCCAATTCAATTTAAAATCAAAGCATATCAAAAAGGGAACTTGCAGTGTGATAACTGGGATGGTGTCAAAGTAAATAAACAAGCAATAACAACAACCAATATCAATACAATAATTAATTTAAATAATCCCGAAATAACTGTCTTAATCCGCATTGTTATTTGTACGAATTAATATAATTATTTCTAGAATCTACACTATCATTTCATGTAGATTAAAGATTTATTATATTACGGTTTTTCACTTATCATCTATTTACAATCTCATACGTCATCAGTTTAAACAACATATAATTTCAGTGGTTTAAAATGTAATTAAACAAATCCTACGTGTCAATAACTTCAACAGTTAAAGGGGTCATATTATACAAATGTCAGTTAATCAAATTTAACATTTAATTATCCCATATCAATTTCAATTACATACTATTTATCAGTTTAACATTAGCAGTTTAACGTCCAATATAAACATCAACAATCAATCAATTATCAGCCAAACTGTATTATCATCGCATAAATAATTAACAGATAATGGTGTCAGATGTCACAGGTGAACTGATACAGGTAACAGCATATATAACAGTGTAATCAACTAACAGCAGCATATTTCAATTGTCGTTTCAATTGAAATCAAATCTAATAAATAAAAGAACGTTAATCGTGAGTGAGTGCTCACCTTTCGAGGCATGAGAGATAGACAATGAAGTTGAGTTACGAAATCCAAGCACGAATCCAAACAAACAAGGTTGGCACGAATTCGACGGATAAAGCTGATAGATTTGACGAACTAAATCAAAAAAATCAGTTTGATATAAACAACAATTATATTATTATCGTTATGAAATCAATTTTTTTAATTTTAAAACAAATATTTAAAGTATCATATTTAATTAAAATCAATGTTTTTAAATAGTATATTAAAACAATATTATATATATCTGACAGTATTATATAGGTTAAAACATTAGATAAGTATAGCTAACAGCAACATAGATTTGAACATAAACACCTTTGCTAGTCATATAAAATGAACTATAAAATATATATACATTCAAGCAATTATATAAATAAATAAACTTTATACTATATAAACATTTAACTGCAAAACAGACATGGATTGATAAGACTAGTCAGAAATTTTATAACACAATATATATAATACCATATTAACATATATATATAGCAGTCATATGGCTAAGTACATAAAAGAAAATAAAATAACAAATATAATATACCTAAACATTATTATATTTATAAAACACGTCTATATACTAGAAACCAAACTCAGGTCTATTTGCATATATATATAAACTACTATATAACCATATACACATAACAACTTTAAATCAATATATACTTTCTTCACGAAATACACATATAACTTATATAATTATACATAACAGAGACGTTAAATAAATACTATACGTTATCTAATAAGATAATATATAATACCATACAGGCTTGAATATGCAATAACAAGGATATGAATACCATATTTCTCTTCAAGCAAACATATAAAATACGTATTTATATACTTATTAAATAGTCAGATATATATAACTTTGAATTTACATATACTTACAGAAAAAAAAATGAAGAATATATATATTGTATAAACCTTTAAAACAAACATACTATAACTTATATAAATTTATATATTGCCGAACTGATATACTAAAACCAAACTGATATATATACATTTTAAATAGTAACAGCATGTAGGTACAGTTGCATATACTACAAATCACGATAGATATATAATACCAATATATAAAATTAGAAACCAAATAGTAAATTACCCATAAAGATCAAAAAAAGTGCTGTTAGTGAGGGTGAGTGGTGAAAAGCAAGATGAGATTGTCGGCAATGGAGCAATATGGTGGATGAGGGTGGAAATGACGTGTCTGTAATCGACGTTCATCTCTGAGGTAGCTTCGAACGGTGGTGGTTGCAGGCTGAGGGGGACCGATGTGGGCTGCTGCTCGGGTGGAGATGAGGCTTCGGGTTTGGGTGACGAGGCTGGCATAGGCGGTCGGAGGCAAGGGCACTTCGGGTCGGAGGCAAGGCGCGGAGTTGAACGGAGCAGGAGGCACTGGTGGGCTTTGTAGTGGCATGGGGTTCGGTAGTGGATGACTGGCCGGTGGTGAGTGCGGAGATGTAGCACGGCGACGGTAGGGCAAGGGTGATGATGAAGTCTCGGCCATGGTGGAAAAAGGTGGAGCTTGGGAAAAATAAAATAAAATGGTGAGTATGGGTTCTTGGTTGCTTGGACGGTGAACTGAGGGGAGGGGTGGATTCGGCATTGATTAGGTGGTGGAAGTGGATTACTAAGGCATGGAGAAGATGGAGCTACAGCTTGAAAAATGTGAATAGGCTCTGAGATGTACGGGCACAAATATGAACAATGCATAAATGAACAGTGTAGAAAAATGTGAAATCAATAAATGATTCAAACAGATTATATCGAAGAGTCACGCTGTTTCTTGGAAGATTGAAAGGTTAAGTAACCTTTATTCTCAACCGGTGAAAAGTGAATGGTCATAGGAAAAATTTCGTGAAAATTGTTGAAGCAATGAATTAATAGTTTTGGGTTGCACGTCAAAGATTGAAAACCACGGGAAAGTTTAAAGTCAAAATGGGGTACCGCTAAGGTGGACTGTTTCACCGTTTCCGTTGCATATCAGACTTCAAAACCCAGAATTGAATATACCGCAGAGATATACACGACAAGACGATCAAAACGGTATACAGATCTCAGTGGTACGATCATCCGATAAAAATCGATATCGGTACCAGAATGCTGCATTTTGCAGAAAATAAGAACGACGGAGCAATAGATGTCCGAATTTGGAAAAATGACGAACTGACATCTTGCTCAGAAGATGGTTTAGAATTTTTCTATGTAAAAATATTTAGGTTTCGAAAACATTTTATTTTCATTTCTTTTTAACTGATTAAATTGAAGTGAATTTACGTGCGAAATAAACTTTCGTATTTTCGGACGAAAATTTACTACTCGCTATGTTTAACTAGACGTATTCCAAATATTAAATTTTTATTTCAAAATTTTATCGTTTAAAATTTCACAAAATTTTAACTAATTACGTTATTAAAACAGTTGAAATTTTACGGGTCGTTACATTCTCCCCCACTCAAAACTTTTCGTCCCCGAAAAGGAACGAGGTAGGAGAATAGAAACAACCAGGAAGAAAACAGATTTGAAATACAAAATAACAATTAATTTAAACCATATAAATTCAAATTTAAATTAATTAATATTCAATAGTTTGATTTAATCCATTTGATTTCACTTAAGTGAAATCAATCTTAATTATTTCTAAATTCATTATCTTTTTATCCAATTATGTTTAATTAACAAATTTCTAAAACCACAAATTAGCATAGTCATTTAATAAAATCATATTTATTCATCAAATTTAATTCTTCTTTATTCCAAATTATTATTAAGTCTATTTTACTTAATATATCTTATTACATATTTTTAAACCATATAAATTAATTTGAACCACATAAATTTCACTTAAATTAATTTATATTCATTAATTAATTTTAAATTCAAGGTATTTCCATAAGTTGATCTAATTTCAATTTATTACTTCTTTCAAAACAAATTTATTTATTATCTTATTATTCTATTTATCTCTATTCTCATTTTATAATTAAAATTTAAGTGTATAACATTTATTATAAACACTCAAATTTTATTTATAAATTCAATTTATCTTATATATTATCCAATTACATATTCAACTTCTGAATGATTTAGGTAAGTTGTATTAGAATGCAGTTGAACAATATACAAATAAAATTTTCCCAATTCAATTATTCAAGTTTAAATATTTATTCTAAATTTTGGTTTTATTTATAATTAAAATCATCCTTTAACAAATTTTAAGAATTAGATTTCCGATTAACTTTAAACAATTTAGAGATATTTATAATGTATTTATATCAATCAAATTAAACTTTAAAATAAGATACCTATATATGTAAATCAAAATATACTGAAGAAATTTACATCAAAATATATTTTTCTTTCAAACAAAACCGTAGCAAAACTACAGGATAATATCTCCACTTCGAAACTCGAAAATGAACGTCGATGATGCGGCCGCCATCACCGAAATTATTTTCCAGCGACAAAGAGAAGAGCACTGGTTTCAACATTTTTAAAAATTCTTTGAAAACGATTTCTTTTCGAAAATACTTTCAATAGTATATATTTTAAAATTTTAAAAACCAAAGTTCGAAATCACCGGAAACTAATAAATTCTCAAATTTCTGAATTAAATTCATTTCAAATTCCAAATCAATTTATAAACCGTATTTATAAATTTATTTAGAACAATAAATGATAATCAAATATTATCATTTCAAACAAACAATTTTAATTAACCTATTAAATTCCAGAAAATTTTTACTTATATTTTCACAATATAATGAAACAAATTTATTTCATTTTCCAAATTTGAAAATAATATTGTGTCAATTTGCTCTGTTCAAGTGTTTTGGAAATCCTATCGATAGCGTTGATCAGACGAATCGATCGGAAACCCAAATCACATCAACAACTCAAACAACACAATATATAAAACATTTTTAATATAAATTTACAAATACATTACTTTGCTCGACGATACAGGAATGAATTTTCAAAATAAGGATAGGGATTCAAATTTGATGGGCTCAAACCAAAGAGAATTTTGATTCGAAGATAAGTTCGAAACAAAGATACGATAATTAAATAACAAAGTAAGACGATGGATAAGTTTATATAAATCACGGGCAACCTTAACCGGGTCGACCGTGACTTCAAAATAAGACCGATGTAGAATTTCGAGGTAAATCAACATTCGATCTCAAGAAATGGAATTCAGGTATAGCAGGAGATAGATAGCATCGTAAACCGAGGATGCAGAAATCTCCGGTAAATCAA
This sequence comes from Allium fistulosum, assembly GCA_030737815.1. Lineage (NCBI taxonomy): Eukaryota > Viridiplantae > Streptophyta > Magnoliopsida > Asparagales > Amaryllidaceae > Allium > Allium fistulosum. The sequence goes on from CM060903.1 coordinate 989,466,895, forward strand.
TGCCAATCGTAAAGGAGTTTTGCTCCTTTACGAATTATTCGAAGATTGGCGAGACCGCCGATTCATTATAAGGGTCATTCGAAGTGAAGTTATGTGATGCTCCAGAATTGAAAGGAGACGAATAGTGAGGGACACGAATGAAATTTTGGAACCGTAGGGAACGTTCCAAAATTCGAAGGAATCGAATCAAAACGGACGAGATTGAAACTCGAAATGAGAGTGATTCCGTAAATACATTTACCCTATATGTTGAGTTTTGCCTAGAGCTACCAAAGCTCTGATACCAACTGTAACGACCCAGAATTTTGGACCATTCGCATCCATTATAAGTGTATAGGTAGACACTCATGCCGGAGTTGAATTGCTCAAAATACCGCGTTGTTAATTTAAATTGGCAAAACTGAACATATACAGTAAATAAATAAAATCACAGATCACAGACACAGAGTAATAAATGCAGCGGAATTAAAAAGAGATAGTAGTTCATGAAGCTACTATATGAATATATATAAATACATCAGAGTTTACAACAGAAGAGAAATACGATACATCAGAGTTAAACCAGATACAACGGAAGAGTAACCGATACAAATCAGAATACATCACTGGAATCATCGAATATCTGAAAGCTGGATAGATAGCTGGATCTCCAAGCGAAGCTCCAACTCCAAAGGTGAGTCTCGTAAGCTGAACTACTCAGTCTGACCCGAGCGTAAAGCAAAAACACAAAACACTCGAGTCAGGATTAACATTCTTATATTAATAAATCCAACCCAAGTGAAATAGCAATTGAAATACAAGTAACTCAAAGGATGTTTGGAATAACTATCCTTTAAGGATCCGTTAAACTATCTACTATGTAGTAGTGTACGATAAGTAGATAATGTCTATCAGTAATATAAAGATATCAAAATAGCGTTAAGTCATGGCCCATTCCACCCTTAACACATTTTTATTCCCACAAGCATATACAAGACCGTAGTTTCCCCAAAACCGGAAGTCACCAGAGGGCAATCCATATACTCAAGGTACAAAACAAATTCGTAGTGGTCGCGCATAAATGGAATACAAGTATGACAAGGCACATGAGGCTATACCCAAGGTAGTGATACTACCGTTCGCCTGATCCGGACTGGTGAGAACGCAACGCCGCAGCGCCCGCAACACCGTGAGACAACACTCCCAAATCAAGGGTGCACCAATCGACAACAAGTATAAGTAGTTCGAAGAAGTGTGTCCACTTGAGGTATCAATCCTCCATTGGCCCGGCACAGCTCCTGTTTTAGTCATTTCAAATTTGACACAAGTGTCAAGGCTATCCATTATCGTTCTCTTTCTTCAATCATCAACGTTCGTCAAACCAACCACTTCATTCTGGATCATCACTCCGCGTATAGTTATTAAAGTGGTTTTCGGTTTAGATAGAGAGTATATCCATAACCGAATTCCGGTCTCTTTAATAACTTTCGTAATTATTACACCGATTGGTCGTTTATATATTTCAAAAAACCAAATCAATTTCAATTTCAATTCGTAAACCAACATTTCATTTGTCTTTCAAAACCAATTTCCAATAATTTACATTTCAAACTTCCAAATTACCATTTCAAAATCTTATAATTCAATTTCTTTATTTTAAACAATTCAAATATTTATTCAAGTTCGAATACAAGTTTCGTTTTGAAAACATTTAAATCAATTTGATTTAACATTCAAATCAGTTTAACTTCATTTATCGATTTTATTCAATATTCGTTAAGTAAACTTATCATTCAAAACAATTCTATTTAAATTTCCAATTCATTAAATCAATTTCTTAAGTTCAACTTCATTGTATCAAAACTTACAAATTGAATTAAATTAAATTCGTCCAATCAAATTCTTTAAATTTCAAGTCTTACATTAATTCCAAAATATCACATTTTCATTTCTTGTTAAAGAAAATTCAATTTCAATTATTTACTTACTTAAATAATTTTCCAAAACTTAATTGATAAAGAAACTCAATTTCAGTTATTACGAAGTAAAATTCACTTATTCAAAAATTCAATTTCTCTTATTAAAGAATCCAAATCAATTTAATCATTAAATAATTCAATCTTATTTGATTATTAAATAATTCAAACTTAATTATTAAATAATTTCAAAGTTTAATAATTTCAAACTAAATTATAATTTCAAACTTAATTATTAAATCATTTCAAACTTAATTCAATCATTTCTCAAATTAAACAACCTTCCTTCATCAATTTCTTTATTTATATTTCATTTCAGATTATTAAATATTCACGTTTAAATTTCATTAAATTCAATTTCCAACTTCGTTTCAAAACCATATTATTTATTCAAATAAAACCTTCATTTTATTTTTAAATCAAATTATTGACCAATCGGGTTTTATTTAATTTCCTATCCTAGGTCAAAGTTAAATTTTGGGTATTTATCATTTCAACCCGATTCCAATTCAATTTAAAATCAAAGCATATCAAAAAGGGAACTTGCAGTGTGATAATTGGGATGGTGTCAAAGTAAATAAACAAGCAATAACAACAACCAATATCAATACAATAATTAATTTAAATAATCCCGAAATAACTGTCTTAATCCGCATTGTTATTTGTACGAATTAATATAATTATTTCTAGAATCTACACTATCATTTCATGTAGATTAAAGATTTATTATATTACGGTTTTTCACTTATCATCTATTTACAATCTCATACGTCATCAGTTTAAACAACATATAATTTCAGTGGTTTAAAATGTAATTAAACAAATCCTACGTGTCAATAACTTCAACAGTTAAAGGGGTCATATTATACAAATGTCAGTTAATCAAATTTAACATTTAATTATCCCATATCAATTTCAATTACATACTATTTATCAGTTTAACATTAGCAGTTTAACGTCCAATATAAACATCAACAATCAATCAATTATCAGCCAAACTGTATTATCATCGCATAAATAATTAACAGATAATGGTGTCAGATGTCACAGGTGAACTGATACAGGTAACAGCATATATAACAGTGTAATCAACTAACAGCAGCATATTTCAATTGTCGTTTCAATTGAAATCAAATCTAATAAATAAAAGAACGTTAATCGTGAGTGAGTGCTCACCTTTCGAGGCATGAGAGATAGACAATGAAGTTGAGTTACGAAATCCAAGCACGAATCCAAACAAACAAGGTTGGCACGAATTCGACGGATAAAGCTGATAGATTTGACGAACTAAATCAAAAAAATCAGTTTGATATAAACAACAATTATATTATTATCGTTATGAAATCAATTTTTTTAATTTTAAAACAAATATTTAAAGTATCATATTTAATTAAAATCAATGTTTTTAAATAGTATATTAAAACAATATTATATATATCTGACAGTATTATATAGGTTAAAACATTAGATAAGTATAGCTAACAGCAACATAGATTTGAACATAAACACCTTTGCTAGTCATATAAAATGAACTATAAAATATATATACATTCAAGCAATTATATAAATAAATAAACTTTATACTATATAAACATTTAACTGCAAAACAGACATGGATTGATAAGACTAGTCAGAAATTTTATAACACAATATATATAATACCATATTAACATATATATATAGCAGTCATATGGCTAAGTACATAAAAGAAAATAAAATAACAAATATAATATACCTAAACATTATTATATTTATAAAACACGTCTATATACTAGAAACCAAACTCAGGTCTATTTGCATATATATATAAACTACTATATAACCATATACACATAACAACTTTAAATCAATATATACTTTCTTCACGAAATACACATATAACTTATATAATTATACATAACAGAGACGTTAAATAAATACTATACGTTATCTAATAAGATAATATATAATACCATACAGGCTTGAATATGCAATAACAAGGATATGAATACCATATTTCTCTTCAAGCAAACATATAAAATACGTATTTATATACTTATTAAATAGTCAGATATATATAACTTTGAATTTACATATACTTACAGAAAAAAAAATGAAGAATATATATATTGTATAAACCTTTAAAACAAACATACTATAACTTATATAAATTTATATATTGCCGAACTGATATACTAAAACCAAACTGATATATATACATTTTAAATAGTAACAGCATGTAGGTACAGTTGCATATACTACAAATCACGATAGATATATAATACCAATATATAAAATTAGAAACCAAATAGTAAATTACCCATAAAGATCAAAAAAAGTGCTGTTAGTGAGGGTGAGTGGTGAAAAGCAAGATGAGATTGTCGGCAATGGAGCAATATGGTGGATGAGGGTGGAAATGACGTGTCTGTAATCGACGTTCATCTCTGAGGTAGCTTCGAACGGTGGTGGTTGCAGGCTGAGGGGGACCGATGTGGGCTGCTGCTCGGGTGGAGATGAGGCTTCGGGTTTGGGTGACGAGGCTGGCATAGGCGGTCGGAGGCAAGGGCACTTCGGGTCGGAGGCAAGGCGCGGAGTTGAACGGAGCAGGAGGCACTGGTGGGCTTTGTAGTGGCATGGGGTTCGGTAGTGGATGACTGGCCGGTGGTGAGTGCGGAGATGTAGCACGGCGACGGTAGGGCAAGGGTGATGATGAAGTCTCGGCCATGGTGGAAAAAGGTGGAGCTTGGGAAAAATAAAATAAAATGGTGAGTATGGGTTCTTGGTTGCTTGGACGGTGAACTGAGGGGAGGGGTGGATTCGGCATTGATTAGGTGGTGGAAGTGGATTACTAAGGCATGGAGAAGATGGAGCTACAGCTTGAAAAATGTGAATAGGCTCTGAGATGTACGGGCACAAATATGAACAATGCATAAATGAACAGTGTAGAAAAATGTGAAATCAATAAATGATTCAAACAGATTATATCGAAGAGTCACGCTGTTTCTTGGAAGATTGAAAGGTTAAGTAACCTTTATTCTCAACCGGTGAAAAGTGAATGGTCATAGGAAAAATTTCGTGAAAATTGTTGAAGCAATGAATTAATAGTTTTGGGTTGCACGTCAAAGATTGAAAACCACGGGAAAGTTTAAAGTCAAAATGGGGTACCGCTAAGGTGGACTGTTTCACCGTTTCCGTTGCATATCAGACTTCAAAACCCAGAATTGAATATACCGCAGAGATATACACGACAAGACGATCAAAACGGTATACAGATCTCAGTGGTACGATCATCCGATAAAAATCGATATCGGTACCAGAATGCTGCATTTTGCAGAAAATAAGAACGACGGAGCAATAGATGTCCGAATTTGGAAAAATGACGAACTGACATCTTGCTCAGAAGATGGTTTAGAATTTTTCTATGTAAAAATATTTAGGTTTCAAAAACATTTTATTTTCATTTCTTTTTAACTGATTAAATTGAAGTGAATTTACGTGCGAAATAAACTTTCGTATTTTCGGACGAAAATTTACTACTCGCTATGTTTAACTAGACGTATTCCAAATATTAAATTTTTATTTCAAAATTTTATCGTTTAAAATTTCACAAAATTTTAACTAATTACGTTATTAAAACAGTTGAAATTTTACGGGTCGTTACATTCTCCCCCACTCAAAACTTTTCGTCCCCGAAAAGGAACGAGGTAGGAGAATAGAAACAACCAGGAAGAAAACAGATTTGAAATACAAAATAACAATTAATTTAAACCATATAAATTCAAATTTAAATTAATTAATATTCAATAGTTTGATTTAATCCATTTGATTTCACTTAAGTGAAATCAATCTTAATTATTTCTAAATTCATTATCTTTTTATCCAATTATGTTTAATTAACAAATTTCTAAAACCACAAATTAGCATAGTCATTTAATAAAATCATATTTATTCATCAAATTTAATTCTTCTTTATTCCAAATTATTATTAAGTCTATTTTACTTAATATATCTTATTACATATTTTTAAACCATATAAATTAATTTGAACCACATAAATTTCACTTAAATTAATTTATATTCATTAATTAATTTTAAATTCAAGGTATTTCCATAAGTTGATCTAATTTCAATTTATTACTTCTTTCAAAACAAATTTATTTATTATCTTATTATTCTATTTATCTCTATTCTCATTTTATAATTAAAATTTAAGTGTATAACATTTATTATAAACACTCAAATTTTATTTATAAATTCAATTTATCTTATATATTATCCAATTACATATTCAACTTCTGAATGATTTAGGTAAGTTGTATTAGAATGCAGTTGAACAATATACAAATAAAATTTTCCCAATTCAATTATTCAAGTTTAAATATTTATTCTAAATTTTGGTTTTATTTATAATTAAAATCATCCTTTAACAAATTTTAAGAATTAGATTTCCGATTAACTTTAAACAATTTAGAGATATTTATAATGTATTTATATCAATCAAATTAAACTTTAAAATAAGATACCTATATATGTAAATCAAAATATACTGAAGAAATTTACATCAAAATATATTTTTCTTTCAAACAAAACCGTAGCAAAACTACAGGATAATATCTCCACTTCGAAACTCGAAAATGAACGTCGATGATGCGGCCGCCATCACCGAAATTATTTTCCAGCGACAAAGAGAAGAGCACTGGTTTCAACATTTTTAAAAATTCTTTGAAAACGATTTCTTTTCGAAAATACTTTCAATAGTATATATTTTAAAATTTTAAAAACCAAAGTTCGAAATCACCGGAAACTAATAAATTCTCAAATTTCTGAATTAAATTCATTTCAAATTCCAAATCAATTTATAAACCGTATTTATAAATTTATTTAGAACAATAAATGATAATCAAATATTATCATTTCAAACAAACAATTTTAATTAACCTATTAAATTCCAGAAAATTTTTACTTATATTTTCACAATATAATGAAACAAATTTATTTCATTTTCCAAATTTGAAAATAATATTGTGTCAATTTGCTCTGTTCAAGTGTTTTGGAAATCCTATCGATAGCGTTGATCAGACGAATCGATCGGAAACCCAAATCACATCAACAACTCAAACAACACAATATATAAAACATTTTTAATATAAATTTACAAATACATTACTTTGCTCGACGATACAGGAATGAATTTTCAAAATAAGGATAGGGATTCAAATTTGATGGGCTCAAACCAAAGAGAATTTTGATTCGAAGATAAGTTCGAAACAAAGATACGATAATTAAATAACAAAGTAAGACGATGGATAAGTTTATATAAATCACGGGCAACCTTAACCGGGTCGACCGTGACTTCAAAATAAGACCGATGTAGAATTTCGAGGTAAATCAACATTCGATCTCAAGAAATGGAATTCAGGTATAGCAGGAGATAGATAGCATCGTAAACCGAGGATGCAGAAATCTCCGGTAAATCAATGCCAATCGTAAAGGAGTTTTGCTCCTTTACGAATTATTCGAAGATTGGCGAGACCGCCGATTCATTATAAGGGTCATTCGAAGTGAAGTTATGTGATGCTCCAGAATTGAAAGGAGACGAATAGTGAGGGACACGAATGAAATTTTGGAACCGTAGGGAACGTTCCAAAATTCGAAGGAATCGAATCAAAACGGACGAGATTGAAACTCGAAATGAGAGTGATTCCGTAAATACATTTACCCTATATGTTGAGTTTTGCCTAGAGCTACCAAAGCTCTGATACCAACTGTAACGACCCAGAATTTTGGACCATTCGCATCCATTATAAGTGTATAGGTAGACACTCATGCCGGAGTTGAATTGCTCAAAATACCGCGTTGTTAATTTAAATTGGCAAAACTGAACATATACAGTAAATAAATAAAATCACAGATCACAGACACAGAGTAATAAATGCAGCGGAATTAAAAAGAGATAGTAGTTCATGAAGCTACTATATGAATATATATAAATACATCAGAGTTTACAACAGAAGAGAAATACGATACATCAGAGTTAAACCAGATACAACGGAAGAGTAACCGATACAAATCAGAATACATCACTGGAATCATCGAATATCTGAAAGCTGGATAGATAGCTGGATCTCCAAGCGAAGCTCCAACTCCAAAGGTGAGTCTCGTAAGCTGAACTACTCAGTCTGACCCGAGCGTAAAGCAAAAACACAAAACACTCGAGTCAGGATTAACATTCTTATATTAATAAATCCAACCCAAGTGAAATAGCAATTGAAATACAAGTAACTCAAAGGATGTTTGGAATAACTATCCTTTAAGGATCCGTTAAACTATCTACTATGTAGTAGTGTACGATAAGTAGATAATGTCTATCAGTAATATAAAGATATCAAAATAGCGTTAAGTCATGGCCCATTCCACCCTTAACACATTTTTATTCCCACAAGCATATACAAGACCGTAGTTTCCCCAAAACCGGAAGTCACCAGAGGGCAATCCATATACTCAAGGTACAAAACAAATTCGTAGTGGTCGCGCATAAATGGAATACAAGTATGACAAGGCACATGAGGCTATACCCAAGGTAGTGATACTACCGTTCGCCTGATCCGGACTGGTGAGAACGCAACGCCGCAGCGCCCGCAACACCGTGAGACAACACTCCCAAATCAAGGGTGCACCAATCGACAACAAGTATAAGTAGTTCGAAGAAGTGTGTCCACTTGAGGTATCAATCCTCCATTGGCCCGGCACAGCTCCTGTTTTAGTCATTTCAAATTTGACACAAGTGTCAAGGCTATCCATTATCGTTCTCTTTCTTCAATCATCAACGTTCGTCAAACCAACCACTTCATTCTGGATCATCACTCCGCGTATAGTTATTAAAGTGGTTTTCGGTTTAGATAGAGAGTATATCCATAACCGAATTCCGGTCTCTTTAATAACTTTCGTAATTATTACACCGATTGGTCGTTTATATATTTCAAAAAACCAAATCAATTTCAATTTCAATTCGTAAACCAACATTTCATTTGTCTTTCAAAACCAATTTCCAATAATTTACATTTCAAACTTCCAAATTACCATTTCAAAATCTTATAATTCAATTTCTTTATTTTAAACAATTCAAATATTTATTCAAGTTCGAATACAAGTTTCGTTTTGAAAACATTTAAATCAATTTGATTTAACATTCAAATCAGTTTAACTTCATTTATCGATTTTATTCAATATTCGTTAAGTAAACTTATCATTCAAAACAATTCTATTTAAATTTCCAATTCATTAAATCAATTTCTTAAGTTCAACTTCATTGTATCAAAACTTACAAATTGAATTAAATTAAATTCGTCCAATCAAATTCTTTAAATTTCAAGTCTTACATTAATTCCAAAATATCACATTTTCATTTCTTGTTAAAGAAAATTCAATTTCAATTATTTACTTACTTAAATAATTTTCCAAAACTTAATTGATAAAGAAACTCAATTTCAGTTATTACGAAGTAAAATTCACTTATTCAAAAATTCAATTTCTCTTATTAAAGAATCCAAATCAATTTAATCATTAAATAATTCAATCTTATTTGATTATTAAATAATTCAAACTTAATTATTAAATAATTTCAAAGTTTAATAATTTCAAACTAAATTATAATTTCAAACTTAATTATTAAATCATTTCAAACTTAATTCAATCATTTCTCAAATTAAACAACCTTCCTTCATCAATTTCTTTATTTATATTTCATTTCAGATTATTAAATATTCACGTTTAAATTTCATTAAATTCAATTTCCAACTTCGTTTCAAAACCATATTATTTATTCAAATAAAACCTTCATTTTATTTTTAAATCAAATTATTGACCAATCGGGTTTTATTTAATTTCCTATCCTAGGTCAAAGTTAAATTTTGGGTATTTATCATTTCAACCCGATTCCAATTCAATTTAAAATCAAAGCATATCAAAAAGGGAACTTGCAGTGTGATAATTGGGATGGTGTCAAAGTAAATAAACAAGCAATAACAACAACCAATATCAATACAATAATTAATTTAAATAATCCCGAAATAACTGTCTTAATCCGCATTGTTATTTGTACGAATTAATATAATTATTTCTAGAATCTACACTATCATTTCATGTAGATTAAAGATTTATTATATTACGGTTTTTCACTTATCATCTATTTACAATCTCATACGTCATCAGTTTAAACAACATATAATTTCAGTGGTTTAAAATGTAATTAAACAAATCCTACGTGTCAATAACTTCAACAGTTAAAGGGGTCATATTATACAAATGTCAGTTAATCAAATTTAACATTTAATTATCCCATATCAATTTCAATTACATACTATTTATCAGTTTAACATTAGCAGTTTAACGTCCAATATAAACATCAACAATCAATCAATTATCAGCCAAACTGTATTATCATCGCATAAATAATTAACAGATAATGGTGTCAGATGTCACAGGTGAACTGATACAGGTAACAGCATATATAACAGTGTAATCAACTAACAGCAGCATATTTCAATTGTCGTTTCAATTGAAATCAAATCTAATAAATAAAAGAACGTTAATCGTGAGTGAGTGCTCACCTTTCGAGGCATGAGAGATAGACAATGAAGTTGAGTTACGAAATCCAAGCACGAATCCAAACAAACAAGGTTGGCACGAATTCGACGGATAAAGCTGATAGATTTGACGAACTAAATCAAAAAAATCAGTTTGATATAAACAACAATTATATTATTATCGTTATGAAATCAATTTTTTTAATTTTAAAACAAATATTTAAAGTATCATATTTAATTAAAATCAATGTTTTTAAATAGTATATTAAAACAATATTATATATATCTGACAGTATTATATAGGTTAAAACATTAGATAAGTATAGCTAACAGCAACATAGATTTGAACATAAACACCTTTGCTAGTCATATAAAATGAACTATAAAATATATATACATTCAAGCAATTATATAAATAAATAAACTTTATACTATATAAACATTTAACTGCAAAACAGACATGGATTGATAAGACTAGTCAGAAATTTTATAACACAATATATATAATACCATATTAACATATATATATAGCAGTCATATGGCTAAGTACATAAAAGAAAATAAAATAACAAATATAATATACCTAAACATTATTATATTTATAAAACACGTCTATATACTAGAAACCAAACTCAGGTCTATTTGCATATATATATAAACTACTATATAACCATATACACATAACAACTTTAAATCAATATATACTTTCTTCACGAAATACACATATAACTTATATAATTATACATAACAGAGACGTTAAATAAATACTATACGTTATCTAATAAGATAATATATAATACCATACAGGCTTGAATATGCAATAACAAGGATATGAATACCATATTTCTCTTCAAGCAAACATATAAAATACGTATTTATATACTTATTAAATAGTCAGATATATATAACTTTGAATTTACATATACTTACAGAAAAAAAAATGAAGAATATATATATTGTATAAACCTTTAAAACAAACATACTATAACTTATATAAATTTATATATTGCCGAACTGATATACTAAAACCAAACTGATATATATACATTTTAAATAGTAACAGCATGTAGGTACAGTTGCATATACTACAAATCACGATAGATATATAATACCAATATATAAAATTAGAAACCAAATAGTAAATTACCCATAAAGATCAAAAAAAGTGCTGTTAGTGAGGGTGAGTGGTGAAAAGCAAGATGAGATTGTCGGCAATGGAGCAATATGGTGGATGAGGGTGGAAATGACGTGTCTGTAATCGACGTTCATCTCTGAGGTAGCTTCGAACGGTGGTGGTTGCAGGCTGAGGGGGACCGATGTGGGCTGCTGCTCGGGTGGAGATGAGGCTTCGGGTTTGGGTGACGAGGCTGGCATAGGCGGTCGGAGGCAAGGGCACTTCGGGTCGGAGGCAAGGCACGGAGTTGAACGGAGCAGGAGGCACTGGTGGGCTTTGTAGTGGCATGGGGTTCGGTAGTGGATGACTGGCCGGTGGTGAGTGCGGAGATGTAGCACGGCGGCGGTAGGGCAAGGGTGATGATGAAGTCTCGGCCATGGTGGAAAAAGGTGGAGCTTGGGAAAAATAAAATAAAATGGTGAGTATGGGTTCTTGGTTGCTTGGACGGTGAACTGAGGGGAGGGGTGGATTCGGCATTGATTAGGTGGTGGAAGTGGATTACTAAGGCATGGAGAAGATGGAGCTACAGCTTGAAAAATGTGAATAGGCTCTGAGATGTACGGGCACAAATATGAACAATGCATAAATAAACAGTGTAGAAAAATGTGAAATCAATAAATGATTCAAACAGATTATATCGAAGAGTCACGCTGTTTCTTGGAAGATTGAAAGGTTAAGTAACCTTTATTCTCAACCGGTGAAAAGTGAATGGTCATAGGAAAAATTTCGTGAAAATTGTTGAAGCAATGAATTAATAGTTTTGGGTTGCACGTCAAAGATTGAAAACCACGGGAAAGTTTAAAGTCAAAATGGGGTACCGCTAAGGTGGACTGTTTCACCGTTTCCGTTGCATATCAGACTTCAAAACCCAGAATTGAATATACCGCAGAGATATACACGACAAGACGATCAAAACGGTATACAGATCTCAGTGGTACGATCATCCGATAAAAATCGATATCGGTACCAGAATGCTGCATTTTGCAGAAAATAAGAACGACGGAGCAATAGATGTCCGAATTTGGAAAAATGACGAACTGACATCTTGCTCAGAAGATGGTTTAGAATTTTTCTATGTAAAAATATTTAGGTTTCGAAAACATTTTATTTTCATTTCTTTTTAACTGATTAAATTGAAGTGAATTTACGTGCGAAATAAACTTTCGTATTTTCGGACGAAAATTTACTACTCGCTATGTTTAACTAGACGTATTCCAAATATTAAATTTTTATTTCAAAATTTTATCGTTTAAAATTTCACAAAATTTTAACTAATTACGTTATTAAAACAGTTGAAATTTTACGGGTCGTTACATAGCGAAAGTCGATGGCGCTGATGCCTACAGGGGCATTTGGGTTATGCTGTGACGACAGTGTAACTCGATGTCGCTGCGATCTACTGTGGGGACCATAGCGAAAATCGTGTGGAGGATGAGTGCCAACAGTCTACACTTGATTTTGCCGGGATGGCAACGCAACATCGGTAGACTGCGGTCTATGGTCAAGTGGAGGAGTTTCATTCTTTGGCAGCGAAATTCGGTGGCACTGATGCCTACAGTTATATGGGTCTTTGTTGTGATAGCAACGTATAGCCCGGGTATAACTGCAATCTGTAGCGGGTTCCATGGCGTAATCGAGGAGCGCAGAGACCTATAGTTATCTGTGGATTTTGCCGGGACGGCAACGTAACCATCGGGTTAACTGCGACCATGGATGGGGGTGATGATTTCCAGAGCATTTTTACCAAAGATATTTCCTCTATTTTCAAAAATGTTTTCTATATTTTCAATAAAATTATTTTCCAAAGTAGTTTCACTGGGTGTTGGAAATGGGTCTACTGAGTACTTATAGATTTTCAGTCCTACCCCTGATCAACGTATGACCGAATTTCTGTGAGAACAAGGATAGACTTGTCAAAACATCGAGTTATAAAAAAATATTTATTATATAAAAACTATTTTGGAATAATATTATATAGATATTAAAAAGTGTTTTAAAGAAAAGAATCAAAGAAAATTTATCTGATTTTAAGCATTTTCATAAATTCTGGCTTCGTTCCTTTTCGAGGACGAAAAGTTTTAGGGGAGAGGGATGTGACATCCCGGGATTTTTGGGCAGTATTATATTAACAAAATATTTAATTTAAGTAAATAAAATGCAACTTATTATTTTAAAAATATATAATAAGAAAAGTAAACTCTACCTCATTAATATTTGATTTAAATATATGTTCAGGATATAATCTAGATAATAGTAATTAAAATCAAATAAATCATATCAATATTCAATATAAAATATATAAGATAAATTATATAGTTATGTATAAAATAAGTGAACACATTAGACAAATTCTAATGTCAAATTAAATATAGATTCATTCATATTGCAAAGAAATTAGACTAAACAAAAGAGAATATAATTATTTATGGAAGCATGAAAGGGGACAATATCATATATTTCGAATATGTAGATTTAAAATAAAATAACATACAAACAAAAGTACTTATCAATATACATATAATCATGCTTAAGTAAATGGAATAGGTATGAACACAAATACATGTACAAGATAATACAAGTAAGAATAAAAGGATAAAATGTGCAACTATGTACTTGCACACATCAATTTATATATATGTACATAAGAATTTAGATAAGTATGTAAACATTGTGGGGGACATAGCATTAAATGCAAGCATACAACATTTCTATTCAAACGTACTAAATTTTAAATCAACACAATAAATAAAAAAAATATCTCAGCCTGTACAAAATGTTTCAATTCTATGGCTTATGCTGCAAGCTTAGTTCTCTTATATATTTATATGCCCTATAACATACTCACGCAGAGAAAGAAAAAAAAAGTATAAAACTAAAATCAAGCAAAGATCATCTCAACAAAATCAATAGCATATCAAAGTAAGTTTAAATCAAAACATTTTCCAGTCTTTAAAACAAGTTGCTGTTCCAAAGTTCAAGATCTAGATTCAACTCAACCTAAAAGTAAAGAATAGATTAACATCAAGTTACAGATCAATTTCAAGTTCAAAGATATTAAGCAATCTCCAGTTTTCAAAATCTCAGAGCTGTTCTTTGCTCAAAACAAAGGTGAGTAAACTGCTACTCTTTTTAACTCAAGCTACTCTTTTTAATGCTGGTGAATAAAAAAATTTATTTAAAAAGCTTTAGATCTGTTTGAATATATAGATGCATGCTATAATTCCTTGAAGTGAATATGATAAGTGATTGCATGATTGGTTAAACAGAAATACATGTCTCTGTTCTTGACTAACAGACCAGATAAACACTCAAAATTCCAATTCTCTTCACTTGATCAATTAAAGGATATGATGTTTAAAGAAAAGTTATCTGAAGTGGTGTGATACTATTTTTAAAAATGTTTCCATGTAAATTCTTTTGAACATTTATCTGGTAAAGGAAATTTTACAGTAAAAATCAATTCATATCCGAAAAATCAATTGTCTAAAATTCATGTTTTAATTATATAGTTAGATTCGTTTTTAAAAGAGATGATTTTAGATGGAAGATTTACGATTTTTAGGAATATAAATTGTGAGGAAGGGTTAGATGGTTGGAAATTGGGAAATTGCCAATTTCCGGCGATCGCGATGTTCTGTCACCTCGGGGTTGTGGCCAGAACAGGGTAATGGGACAACGGTCTCAGGAAAAATGGACATGCATTTTTCTGGGCGTCGGCGATTGTGGATCGTTTGGATTTAGGGTTTAAGACCCGTGTGGGACGACATGGTTATCATGACGATTTCGTCGTCACTATGACAGCGAGTGGGACGGTGTAAGGGGATTAAGGAGGTGGTAGTGCAGCGAGGTTCCAGGCATGATAGCATAGTCTCTGGTGATCGGAGTGGGTGATGCGAGGCGAGTGTGGGTGTCCGAGTTTAATGCCTGATGGTGTTGACTAACTCGAATTCGATTTTGGAGGTCGAAGTGATTTCTGGGTGGTCGTATAAGTCGAGATGATAGTCGCCGTCATGTTGATGGCCGGAGCGTGGATCGGAGTTGGCCAGAATTTGTGTGCACGTGCACGTGTGACCATTGGTGTTTGATGGTCGCTTCGTTGTTTAGAGGATCGGAGAAGAAGATGCATTAGGATAGGCTCGAGTGGGAACTCGAGTTTGCTATCGGGTTTGTACGCAAGCAAATGTGATAGAGCGAGAGCTCGGGAAAGCCTGGTTTGGGCTCGGGTTCCTGATGGAAGTAATGCCTGTTCGCATGTTTTTAAACAAAATTTAAAGACAAGTGTTCAAAGTGAACATTTTTCAAGGAGAAAATTTAAGTATTGATCAAGTTTATAAACAAGTTTTTGAAACTTAATTTATAAAGTTAAATGTGTTTGAATTTAAGCCGATTTGATTTGAATGTATATATATTAGAAATCATAGGATAATTTATTAATGTAATTAATGGATAGTCAATTACTTAGTATAAGTAATTAAAGAGTAATTACTGAATGTAATTAATTAAAGGATAGATAATTATTTAATGTGATTAATTTAAGGTTAATAAATGAATGTATTTAGTTAGAGATAATTAACTAATGGAAGTAATTAAGAATTTATTTCTTAGTGTAATTAATTAAAGGATTGATTAATTAAGGAAATTAATTAAGGGTTTGTTAATTAATGAGTGTGATTAATTAAAGGATAATTAATCAATATAAGTGATTATAGGATAATTAATTTGAGTAATTAATTAAGGGTAAATGTAATTAATATAAATGGGTGAAGGTTAATAAATTTGTGTAATTAATTAAAGGCAAATTACTTAATGTAATTAAAGAAAATAGTTAAGGGACGATTAATTAATAGTTTGTAATTAATTAACGTTAAGGAAGGAGGATTAAAGGTGATCGAGGTAATTAATTAATTTATTTTTAGAAACGGCACGACAAATTAATCTTGCTTAGGAATGATTGGATGATAATTAAATGCCATGAATTAACTGATATTTCTGATATGAAATGTTTTGTGATATGATATGTTTGGATGGACAACGATAATGAGGTTATCTATTGGTGATAAATTGCTGTGTAAAGAGTGACGTATTCTATTTAAAGTTGAATTGTATTTTCTTGAATAATTTGGGTTAAGATGGTATTTAACTCGAAGAGACCGGGGTCGGGTATCAGAAATACCCGAAACCACTTCGATTTGTAACCTACATAATTATATTTGGGTTGATGTGAAATCAATAGATTGAGATGGAATAATATGGACCTTTGAAATAGGTAAAAATACTTAGAATTTGATTTGTGAATTGAGTTTTGAACATAGCAAGTAATGAACTCGTAGTGAAGTACGAGTTACCCGGGTTTTCTTAAATGATTTGGTTTTAGTATTCCAATTTTTATGAGTTTACTCATGCTGGTTTCCAGCCTGACCCGGGTGTTACTTTAATGTAATGCTCGGGTCAGACCGAGTATTACAGATTTTCAAATAAGGACGTTCTGGAGCTCAGGAGACGAGCTGGTTGGCAGGAACGTATGGAGTGTATCCCGCTGTGATATATTGTTGTATATTTGGACATGTTGATTATATATATGCCTAGTGATTGTGTATATGTTGTAACTCTGATGTATTAAAGTGTAATTCAACTGATACAGTTCTTTGTATAAATAGTATTATATGATATTATATTTTGATCCGCTACGAATGTGAGGTTCTGTGACTTGTTTTTTGTTTCTTCTTCTTCTGTCTCTTTCTTCTTTTCCTAACTATCTGGAATTTTCGGGATCGAAAATTCCGGGTCGTTACAGTTAAGCTAAGAGAATAAATTCTCCACCACCAACAGAAATGTATTTGAAAGAAACCTGCTTTATATCTCAAAGTGTAATGTCAGACATGTAACCATACAAGTCTGTTCCGGGTTCGAACAGAACCGAAGGAACTTCCAAAGAAGCCCTTGCAATCCGGGTATTCACAATCCCGATTAAACTTCCCATCACAAAGGAAATCTCTATACCGTAGCTAACGGTGCAGAGACAATCGATAGGTCATCCTATCGTTTTCACAAATACCCGGTCTTCACCACCGGTCTTCAATGTGATCCATATCGTCGTATCACTAATTCGGAATGGGTTATATGACACAAAGGTCCTCTCCCGGCTAAACCGAATAGTGAGCACAATATTTAAAACATATGGATATAGGGATTTCAGTTAAGTCACAACTTATTACCCAAACCCTTTCTTTTAAATGGTTTAAACAAATTACCATTCCAAATCTTTAAACAAAAAGATTTACTTCACAAAGTTCACCCAATTTCACAAAGATTCATTCACAGATTCCCAAATCATTTCCCATTTCAATTGGATTAACCCATTAAATCTTTAAATCAAGATTTAACTTATAGCTTTCAAAACTATTCACAATTCAAGTCTTTTATAATATAAAAGATACACCTTTTAAAATCTTCTTTGATTTCAAAATAAAGCTTAATCATCTTCACAAAGGTTAATTCATAGTTTTTCCAAACTATTCACAATTTCATTTCAACTTGAAATGTTTCGATACAAATTGGAAATCTTTTCACTTTATGAAAGCTATTATTATTTGAAAATAGATAGTTTTCATTTTGGGAAAAACTGGTTACAATTACACAGGTTAAAGCCATCCAAGTACAAATCTTGGATTTAAATTTAAATTTCCAAAACCATATTTTTAAATGGTTAAAAACCCATATAAACACCTTTTACACTTGTATAATTTTTTAGACCATAATTCCCAATTAATTGAATTCAATTTCAAGTATTGAATTCAAAATTTAAATCAAATAATTTAAGTTCCAATTTTATTAAGTTATTTAAAATAACTCTTATTTTTGAATCTCAATTTCAAAAACTTTCAATTCCAATTCCAAAACTTTTTTTTGACTCAAAAATTCAATCTTTAGAATTGTTAAAAATCTGTGACTTAACTGATTTCCACGTGAAATCCACATTTGTGTATGTATGGTGTAGTCCAGGGGTTTAACACAATAGTGCAACAACAGTCAACCATCACAGATCAAATATAACAATATAATTGATAAGCGGTATAAACTATAACGCTTATCTTTCATTCACAGATTACAAATATATATATATATCACAGATAAATAAATTACAGATCACAACACAAATCAGGATATATCACAAAGCATCACATATCAGAGATATCAAACAATTCAACATCCAATATAATCCAAACATCCATAAGTAGTATTAATTTAATTATCTGATTAATTTAAATCAGATAAATTTAAAGTCAGATTAATTTCTAAACACCAAATCAAATTTCCAATTTAATTTCCAAATTATTTCCTTTTTAAAATAAATTTCTTTATCTCTTCAAATCTATTTAAAAATCCAAATTTTAAATAAATTCTTCAACTTATAAATAATATTATTAAAAATCCCTTTACTAAGCCCTTTTTCCCAAAATTTGAAATTCAATTCAGTATAGTTCAAACATAAGACTTTTATCTTTTTAAAACTCCTTTTTAAATTTATCCAATTCTCAAAAATAAGTTTTTCGATGAATTTTCAACTTGAATTTCAAAAATCCAATTTTATTTATTTCTGGTATCCAACGATACCAAAAATATATTCGGCTAAATTATAGCCTTCAATTCCAATTCACAAATATAATCACACAGAGATTATAAATAATCAACACACAACATTGAAATAAATTCAAATGTTTGAGGAATCCAGTTGGATCCCTCCAACCTGTTTTCATGCATCCACATATGTTAGCACAATACCAATTCCACTTCGAGGTGGAATATCGCGGTATATGGGATTTATAAAATACTAACTGCTATTATGCGGCGCAATAGGGTCTCATCCGCTATATAATGCGGGAAATCAACTCCAAATACATATATAATACCAATTCCACTTCGCGGTGGAATATCGCGGTATATGTTTTTAATATAATAACCTCCGCTTAATATGCGGCGTGTAGGGTCTATTTCAATACAACCAATAACATTCATCATCCAATCATCACAATCAAGCAATTTTAAATTTAACTATTTAAAATTTAAATCGAAACAAATTCGATTGAGTGAGAAGTTCTCACCTTGAGTTTCCGATAACAGTTGTAGTGTTTTATTCCGAATAAAATTAAACACGCATTTAATTTTACCCAAAATTCAAACTAGCTCTAATCAATCCTAATCGAACTCCATAATGTAGTGCTCGACAATACGGACCCAACGCAATTCGTTTCGTGCGAAACGGACCTCGTATGAAAAAGTTATAGCGTTACAAAGTTTATACAATTTAATATATAAATTAATTTCATTTTCTTTTATATTTTAACCTTTTATTTATTTGGGCCGTTCGATTCGATTGAAGCAGATCTGGCCGTGAATTTTGTTTTCTTCCCCATCAGTTTTCACGCGCACGAACAACCCATACGGCCGCCATATCCATTGAATTATCGCACGCACCTCGACACGCCGGAGGTCGATCAACGACTACAGGCCGATGCGCCAAAGTGAGCTCCACCCTCAGCCACAACAACGACGAACTCGGTTGCCTCCCTACGTGGGAAATCGTGCACGAATGCCGCACATTCAAATGCAAATCGCCGCTGATCCATCACCTTAAATTCGATCACCACCGTTGGATAGCTAGTACTCGTCGAGCTCTTCAATTTGTTAGTTGGAAGATTTTGATGATTGTTGGTGGATTGGAAGAGATCGAGGGAAGAAGTTCGGTGTTTTCTGGCCATTGGAAATTTAGGTGGCGGCAAAACCTAGATGATTTCAGGTTTTGCAAAGAACAAAGAATGAGGTCCTTATATAGAAAATTGACAAAAAATACTATTCATCCGAGATTTTCCGAACTCCAAACGAAGCATGCCAGCTGACTTTTTAAGATTTTATCCACGTCCCAGACACAATGGAACGTGTTTCGGGAGCTAATTTGATCATATGTGCGAGTTACGGAATTAAACGATCAAATTTAAATTAAATCGATAAAAATGATTTCTATGCGTTTCAGCTTGCCCCGGACAAACCGTAAATCCGATTGAGATGAAATTTGAAACCTTACAATAATATAACATTACGGACCCGATGAAACCGGTTTCATCGAAATCCGAGACTATTTGAAAAATGACTATTTTCACTCGTCAATTAAATATTAAAATAATCAATTATCACAAATTAACTTTTAATTCAATTTTAAAAGTTCTATAACATCATTATAACTCCAATATGATTTAATACAACTTTGTAAATCATTTTTAATTACATTAAACCCAATTTCCAATTATTTCTGAAATTTCAAATATTAAATTATCGATTTAATTACCCAATTAAATCACTATATTCGAAATATAATTTATTCAGCTTACAAATCTTACTTGTTAATACTTAAAATCAATTAAATATCTGAATTTCAAATGACAGAAATTCTGGGTCGTTACAATCTTCCCCCCTTAAAAGAATTTCGTCCTCGAAATTGCAAAGTTAGAAAAAATGCCCCAATTTCATTAACTTTTCAAAAATCCACTTAGTGAAAATTTTATATTCACCTTTTCCAAAACCTTTAACTTCAACCAAAACAATGGTTTTCATTTTCTAGTTCAATTCCTACGTTTTCATTACAATTTAGAAATCAACTTTTCATTAACAAAAATTTTCCAAATCTTTTTTCAAAATTTTTCTATCTCCCAAAATTTCTAGAAAATTTTGGCAAATTCTCCTTTGTATGGAGGAGCTTTTACAAAATCACAATAGATATAAATATATATACATCGACCCACACGGTTGGAAAAGCAGAAAAACAGTTCATATTTCCTATTTTTATTGCGTAGGCGTACCTTTTTAGCATTTTTAAGCAAAGCAGTTATTTATTAAGCATTTTAGCGCGACCCAACCAGCCGAACCGCAGCCACGACACCTGTACTTACTCAATTTAAACATGTAAGTGCCATATATATGAAGTTATTAACATTTTACTCTTTTAAACAACTACAACATATGCATATTAAAAGAAATGCATACTAAACAAGGTTTATAAGCAACTTATATAATTTCGACATCACTTGTAATTGTTTACAACCAATTCATATACAACGACATTCAATTATTCATTTCCAATTAGTTTACATTCACTAATTTAAATTCAAGTTGGTTCACTTTCAATTTGGATTCAATTACATAGCTTTCATACGTTAGCTTTCCATTTGATTAATTCAATTACATATGAATTTCTATACAATCAACTAACAATCATCTAACAACCAAATCATAATCAACATAACCAAATTCATTCAATTTACTTTACTTCACATTCAATTTGGTTCAACATTTTTAATTCCAATTGGTTTAATATTAAATTGGCTTTCATTGAATTTCCAATTTATTAGCTTTTAATGAATTAACACTTACCTCCATTATTCCATATCAATTTATTCACATTCGATTGATTAACATTCAATCCATTTATTAATTCAATTGCTAATTCATTTATAACTAAGTTGAATTTCATTTATAAACCTCAAGTTCATATTCTTAATGACTTCATTTCATTAATTCACTTATTAATTTACTTCGATACCAAAATCAACTTCATTCAACATCACTTAAGTTATATTCCATTTAAACATCATTTGTTTAACTTAACTTAAATTTCCACTTATAAATCCAATTCAGATTCCATTCTAAAGTAAATTCTATTTAACTTTTACCAAAGTCAAATTTCATCAATTATTCAAATTCATATCTCATTTTGCTTAACAAAATTGTTTAACCATTTTATTATTTGGTTTCACTTACCTTTACCCATTCTATAAGTTATGCAACTTATTATTCAACTTTCCAAATCATATTATAATCACTTATCTAATCCAATTCAATTTATTTAACCTTCCTTTAGTTAAATTCACATTATATATTTACTATGCTAACTCAAATTCTTTAACTTTACCAAAGCTAAAATCTTTATTTCATATTATAAGTCTAAAACTCGTTTCACTTATATTCATCAATTTCAATTTGGATTTTAATTTAAATTTTGTTTATCACAACAAAACTTCAATTTTTTAATTTATTATGGTAGCAAATCCATCACATAGAAACTCGAAAATGATACTGATGATGCTGCAGTCATCACCCTTATTATTTCCAGCAATAGTAGTGAACTCAGTGCTTTAAATTGTTTCAAAAATTTCCTTTTATTTATAAATCACATTTATAAATATTTTTTTCATATAATTTCACTATTTTACTTTACTTATACAAGATTATTTCACAATTGTAAATCATCTTAATTATAATTCTATACTTATACAATTGTTGCTTTTATTTAGATTATTCAAACTTTTATTGACTTATATATATTTTCTTACATTTTCAACAACCAAACAATTAATTTATATACACCTCAACAATTTCTGAAAAATTATTTCCTTTTTATACAAAATATAATCGAGGTAAAATTATTTCATTTACCCAATTTAAAATGATACTATGTCGGTTCATCTCGTTCAAGAGTTTAGAAACCCCTATCGATACAGTTAGCTAGACTTCACCGACCAGAATCCATAAACACTCAACCGATAAGTCAACACAATACAAAATAATTTCATATTCACTAACAAATACGCGCTCATATCTATTATTACACTCACACTCATTCTAGAGTACTACTGACTCTATCTCTAATGAGTAACACCCAATAGAGCCAAGGTTATCGCTTAACCAAATGCTCTGATACCACATGTAACATCCTTACTACGCAAACAAACTCTTTTTGATATTATTACTAGTGCATAGTGTACAAAATCATTTCGAAAATACAATATTAATCTTAGCCAGCATAGGTACCATTATATTATGCCTACTATATCTGCTAAAAAATAAGAGTTATTTTAAATAACTTAATAAAATTGGAACTTAAATCATTTGATTTAAATTTTGAATTCAATACTTGAAATTGAATTCAATGAATTGGGAATTATGGTCTAAAAAATTATAAAAGTGTAAAAGGTGTTTATATGGGTTTTTAACCATTTAAAAATATGGTTTTGGAAATTTAAATTTAAATCCAAATTTGTACTTGGATGGCTTTAACCTGTGTAATTGTAACCAGTTTTTCCCAAAACGAAAACTATATATTTTCAAATAATAATAGCTTTCATAAAGTGAAAAGATTTCCAATTTGTATCGAAACATTTCAAGTTGAAATGAAATTGTGAATAGTTTGGAAAAACTATGAATTAACCTTTGTGAAGATGATTAAGCTTTATTTTGAAATCAAAGAAGATTTTAAAAGGTGTATCTTTTATATTATAAAAGACTTGAATTGTGAATAGTTTTGAAAGCTATAAGTTAAATCTTGATTTAAAGATTGGATGAGTTAATCCAATTTGAAAGGGAAATTGTTTGAAGGAATATGAAAACGATTTCATTGTGTGTGTGGTGGGAGGTCTTATGGTAGTTTCATTTTTCAAAAACATTGCGGATTTCAAATTTTGAAAATTCTTTTGTTGTTTGTTTTAAAGATAAACTATTTTAAGTTCTCACACCAGTCCCATGACTGACCTGGAGTTTATTGTTCATTTCCTAAACTCTGGGTGCCCATAATTTTCCACACGGGCAGCCTAGAGTCGGGTTACCAGGTCATTCTGGATTTCAGGAGGCTTTGGAGCTCAAGTGGCAAGCTGGATGGCGAGACGTAGCATTTGTATATGATATTATCTTTTCCACTGTAAAAAAATTCATTTGTAAGGGCAAGTTCATATAATTGTCCAATTGTGTTGTATATGGTTGTTGTAAACTCTGATGATGATGTAATGTATAAACTGCTATAGTTCTTGATTTAAAGATTATTCATTTATCTATTATATGTTGTTCCGCTGCGAATGTGAGATTCTGATATTGTTTCTGTTGTTCCTTCTTTCTTTCTGTCTTCTTCTACCTCTTCTTTTTAACCATAACAATTCGGTTTTCCGGCATTCGATTGCTCGACAGTTGATACAGTGGACGTATTAATGTCGACTTTCGAGCGTCGAAAATCTCGAGATGTTACAAAATTTAATTCATAGTTTTCAAAACCGTTTCCAAAGATTTATTCATAACTTGGAAAACCATTTTTATTTCAAATCTTTTATATATAAAAGATACACCATTTAGAATACTCTTCAATTTCAAAATAAGGTTCAACCATTTTAAATTTCAAACTTTATGAAGTTATCCAAAATAACTTTATCCTCAAAACTCCTTTTCAAAAAGCTTTTCACATTAACCCGATTCCATTTCCAAACCATTTGAATTCAAATTTTCTATTTAAAGTCATTTCAAAATTTTGTGACTTAATCGATTTCCTCGTGAAATCCATATTTGTGTGTGTATGATGTGGTCCAGGGGTTTAACACAATAGTGCAACATCATTCAATCATCAGAGATTCAAAACACAGAAATATAGTTGATAAGCGGTATAAACTATAACGCTTATCTTTCATACACAGATTCACAGATAATATACAAATGTATCACAAATAAATGAATAAATTATGCACAGCTAATTCCACGGAACAAACTATCACAGATCAGATAGGTCAATCAATTCAAGGCATCTCATACAATACAATCTGTAACGACCCAGAATTTTGAACAAATTAAATTGAGAATATTTAATTTATTTTAAATATTTGAACGATGATTTAATTTGAATCCCGAATATAACTTTGAATTTGGCAATTAAATTATAAAAATTTAATCAATTGAAACTGAATAAAAATTTGAATCTTCATTTTTAAGCTGAAGAAAAATATTTCGAAAGCTTTTAAAATTCGTATTGATATTACTGAAGATAACAGAAGCTTCAGAATCGAATTTTGGAGTGAATTGTTTAGTTTGAATTTAATTGTTCGAATCGATATTTAAAAATAGCCGTCCGAGGCACAGTCTCGGAATTCGACGAAACCAGTTCCATTGGGTCCGTAATATTGAATTATTACCGGATTTCAAATTCCGTATTTAACGGAGTTGCCGTGTGACCGTACGACATGCAAACGCGTTAAAATAAAAAGAAATTCAATTCAAAATTCAAAATTTATATTTATTTACATCAGCACGTTCTCTCCTAGAATCACGCCGAAGACCACGAAATTTATCGTGCAAGCACGTTCTCCTGTCGCCCTCGCTCTCTTTTAAAAATCACGCAAGTAGTAAAGAGAATTCCATCTTCGTTCAAAATCAAACGAGATCGTTCAAAACAATCAATGGCCGCGTCCCCTTTTCAAAACTATTATCGTTCAAATTAAAAGAAATGACCGCTCCCATTTTCAAATAGAAATCGAAATCGAGTGGGTGGCGCTTCCACCTATTCACAATGGCGTCGAACGACAAGGCAGCAGGCGCGCGGTCGCAGCTCGCGACGAGTGAGTTGGGCGTGGCGTTCGAGTGGAAGGAGGACGGCTATGTCGCGATTTGGAACTCGCGACTGGCGTCTGGGTTTGGCGCGCGAGGCGGAGAACAAGGCGGCAATTACTAAACAAAGCTCGAACGCGAGCATCTGGAATCTCGCGATGTTCCCGAGCACGAGCATGTGGCGTGCGCAGTAGGGATCTGACCGTAGTTCTTGGCGAGGGAAGGTGATGGCAGCGATGTCGATCGGTTGGGGATTGCGAAGTCGACTCAGGTGGAAGCTGGGTGTTTGCGAGACAATGTTCGCAAAGTTGAAGTCGCCGATGGAGATGGCGGCGAGGCGATGATCTCGAGAGTTGGCGGTCGCGATTTGTTGAATCAATCTGGGTTCACCTTTTACAGCGAAGGTATAATTTATTTTCAAATTTAAATTTATACGTGAAGATTTAACAGTGAGATTTTAACAAAGAAAATTTGTTTTAATTTATATATGTATGTATACAGTAGAAGGATATGAAATAATTTATATACAGATAAAAAATAATAATAATAGATGTTTACAGTAAAGAAATTTAGTTTTAAATTTTATTTGTAGTTAGATAAATTTTTAAGTATAGAAGTTATAAAGAGAAATTGGTTTAAATAAAACTATTAGTTAATTAAACAATCAAAAACGAAAATTTGGTTATCTGATTGGTTCGAGTGTTAATTAATTTGTATAAATTGTTTATACAAGGTCTATAAATCGAGAAAACAAGTCGAAATGGAAAATGGGATTGCAAATAAAAAGCAAAGGTGAGATTTTTCTCACTCAAAATATATTTTGTATGACAGTTATTGATTTGACTGATATGATTGCTATTGGATGTGATGTTAGATATAGTAGGATATATCTATATATATATAGCAATATATACATATTGGCATATGTATATATTGGATTGATTGATTTCCCGCCTCGTATAGCGGATGAGACCCTATTGCGCCATTAGTAAGCGGATATTTTTATAAAACCCATATACCACGATATTCCACCTCGAAGTGGAATTGGTATTGTGCTAACGTCTGTGGATGCAAGGAAACAGGTTGGAGGGATCCAACTGGATTCCTCACCAGTATTTATTTATTTACAGATATTGATGTATATTCTGTTATCATATGTTGATATATGATGTTTGATGTTGTGATTGACTAATTGGTGCTGTTGCATCATCGGATTCAAGTTTTAAAAATAACGACTTTTAATTTAAAAGGATTTTTAAAGTGATCTTTGAAATTATACGTTTTATTAAATTTTTGAAGTGACTTATTTTAAATAAATAAACGTTCAAATTTTAAAGTTATAAAAGTTAAGATCTTTGTGAAATATAACCGAAAAGTGATTTTTGGAATAAATAGTTGATTGATTTATAAAATGGTTTAAATTGAGATTTTTAAAGTATTATAAACGGTTTACTTAAAAAGTTTATAAAGTTGACATTTTTTTTATTAAGATATTGGAATTTTAAAACGAGTTTTTATAAGTGTTAAAAATGAAGTGATAATAAAAATCATATGTGAACGAGATTTATAGATTTATAAATTGTGAAGTATAAATTGTATAGAAGTTGTAGAATAGAAGATTTATAAGTAATTTGCTTATAAATTAGATTTTTGCACTTAGATGAGATTTGAACAGAAATTGCTAATAAAATGATTTTTTAAGTTGAAATCGTTATGAAGTATAAATGTGATTTATAAACGTTGTTTATAAATCCGAAATCACTTATTTTGATAAGTAATTTTAGAAGTTAATAAAAGGAGAATTTTATAAATCGAAGTTGTTAGAAAATATAAAGGTGAATTTATAAACGTTGTTTTATAAATTCGAAATCAATCAAATTTGATGAATTTAATATAGAAGTTATTAAGGGAATTTTATCCACGATTTTGGATAGTGGATAATTCTTGAAGTATAAATGTGTAGAAAAGATTGAAATTTGGTTAGTGAAGTATATTCACGATTTTGGACAGTGAATATATTATTAAGTAAAATGGATCTGTTTTGGGAAATTGTTACTGGAATAAGATGAAAACGATTTAACAATGTTTTAAAATGTGTTAAATATCGAAACCATAGATTTCAACATTCATTGTTGAAATAGACGTTTTCGAGGAAGAAGGAAATTGTGGACTATAACACTGTTGTTATTGTAAATGATTTCCGAAAGGAAATGTTTTATATAGTATTGGGATTTATATATCTATCTAAATTTCGAATCCCTATACTAGTGATTTTGAGTCGTCGTAACGATGTTTTACGTAACATTCGTTTTGACTCAAATAAATGTTGTCAAAGTAAATGATTTCCTTAAAGAATGAAATATATACTTAATATTGATTTAAGTATATAGAATATTTTCCAAGTGTTGAAAATAAATGATTTGTGAAGTACTTATTATTAAATAAGTAGGGAAATGCATTTCCAAAATGAAATGAAACGTTTTGAGATTTTATCTTCTTAAAGATAAATTGAAAATGAATATTGGAATCGATTTGAAAATCGTATATCAGTAGATATTTTTGAAATACAAATTCACTATGGAATTTATAGAAGAAATGATAATTCGTTTTAAAAATAAACGTTGGTTTATTTTTGAAGTATGGAAATTTTATATCTAGTAAAGATATTTTTTGAAGATAAAATAATTTGGAAAATTATTTGGAATCTGATGATGTTGCGCATCTTTATTGATAGTTAAATAACCGACTATCAATAATTACCTTGAATGGTATTTGTTGTGTTTTGGATGAATTTGAATGCCACACTTATTTTTGAATAAGCGCTCACTATTCGGGTTAGCCGGGAAAGGACCATGGGGTCGTATAACCCATTCCGAATATGTGATACGTCGTTATGAATTGCATTCGAAGACCGGTGTTGAAGACCGGATATTTTTGAAAACGGAAGGATTACCGTCGAGTTACTCTACATCGGCTGATCTCCAATTTAGAGGTTTTATCACCCTTAGTGACGGGAAGTCCGGACGTGATTAGAAATTTATCCGGATATGCAAGGGCTTCGTGAGAAGTGCCTTCGGTTCTGTTCGATCCCGGAACAGACTTGTATGGATTGTATGTCTGACGTTACAATTTGAGATATAAAGCTGATTTCTTTCAAATACATATCTGTTGGTGGCGGAGAATTTATTCTTTTAGCTTAACACCCTTCTCTGAGACGTACGAGCTCAGAGGTTGTGTAGTTGAAATTTATCAGCGATATACTCCCAATTTGGTAATGTGGCATACTGAGTGTTGCTGTGAAATTATCAGTGTTTGATCATTTGCGATATGATCATTTGTTTGATCTTATATCTTTGTGATCATAGGTTGATCATTTGTTTGACCCGAAGCATGGCTTTGTAGAAAGCGTAGCTTTGTGGACGAGACTTCGTCGAGCCTCACACCCCGGAAATGGTCGAAACAGGAAGGATGCGGTAAGGTTCTAGGGAGTAGCGCCCCTTAGTGTATGTCATTCCTTCTGGATAAAGGTGGTATCATGGTATGGAGCCCAGATACTTAACCTCTGTGGTTGCTGCAAATTTATTACTTTGTGGTTTGTTGCGAATCGGGGATCCTCGGGAAGATCGGTGACGATCGGGGGATGACATACGCGTGTCAGTAGTTACCTATTTTTGCAGAGGTAACCCGACCTTGTGTTGGCAGAGATCCGGTTAGGTTCTCGGGTCGTCTATTCCAGGGACGTACCCATCGTGGAAAAGGAAGTTCCTTAGCCTGACCATTTGTTGGAAATCCAAAGAAACAATACGAGCCTTTACGATTTCAATTGTATAACCTGTCTCCTCAGGAGGCAGCTATAGCAGGCATAATATAATGGTACCTATGCTGGCTAAGATTTATATTCTACTTTCGAAATGTTTTCCACTATGCACTAATAATAATATCAAAAATGATTTGATTTTGCGTAGTAAGCATCTTTGACTAACATAAGAAGAAATCTCCTCCAAGTCTGCGTTTGCATTGTGTGTGTGGTGGGAGGTCTTATGGTAGTTTCATTTTCAAAAGCATTGCGAATTGACTTTAAAATATTTCTTTGTTGTTTTAAAGATAAACTGTTTTACGATCTCACACCAGTCACCATGACTGACTCGGAGTTTATTGTTTCCCTTCTAAACTCTGGGTGCCCACCAATTTCCACATGGGCAGCCTAGAGTTATGTTATCAGGATATTCTGGAGCTTTGGAGATAAGCTGGATGACGAGACGTAGTATTTGTATCTGATAGTATTTATTCCGCTGTGTATTCTGTATGAGGACAAGTTATATAACTGTCCATTGCTGTATATTGACTCTGATGATTGATGTATGTATAAACTGATATAGCTCTTTGTTTTAAAAGACTAGTGTTTATTTATTATATATTGTTCCGCTGCGATGTGTAAGATTCTGATATTGTTTCTGCTTCTGATGTTGTTCTGTTGTTCTTCTCTATTTTCTTCTTCTCTTCTTCTTCTGCCTTTTTCTTCTTTCTTAAACCCTCACTATTGGAGTTTCCGGCACTCGATTGCTCGACAGTCGATAAAGTGAGTATCGATGTCGAATTTTCGAAAGTCGAAAATTTCGGTATGTGACAGCGTGGTATCGGAGCATATGGTTAAGCGACAACCCTGCTCTGTTGGGTGTTACTCATTAGAGATAGAGTCAGTAGTACTCTAGAATGAGTTTGAGTGTAATAATAGATATGAGCGCGTATTTGTTAGTGAATATAAAAATGTTTTATATTGTGTTTGCTTATCCGTTGAGATGTTTATGAATTTTGGTCGGTATGTGGGACGCCATATTATCGATAGGTATTTCTAAACACTTAAACGAGGCAAGACGACATAGTATCATTTTAAATAGGGTAAATGAAATAATTTTGCCCAAAACTATTTTTGTATATAAAAGAAATGATTTTCTATGAATTATCATAGTATATGGATGTTTGGTTGTTATAAAATAATAACATTGGAATATTATCATTGTTATATAAATTGAATAAGAAATAAACTAATAACCAAAGATTTGGAAATAAATTCATTTAACAAATGAAATTATGAATATGAATTGGAAGCATAAGGAAATGAATTCATACATGAATAAAAATTGTAAGTATAAATTGTAAATGAATTTATAATTTGAAATAGAATTCCAAGAAGATAATTGAAAATTAAAATTCATTAATGAAATGAAATTGTAAATGTGAATGTATAAATGATTTTATAAATCAAAATGTAAATAAGTCGAAGACTTATAAAATATTTGAAATCTGATTGGAATGAAATTAAATTGTGTTTGTAAATGAACAAATGAGATAACATTTGTAAATAAATGAATTGAAATAGAAAAATGAAATGGATCGAATTCAAATAAGCTACTTTGATAATTTATTAATTCACAAAATACAGAAATGGAAGTTGAATTAGATAAATTAAAACTTGAATTGTGAACTAAATAAAAGAATGGTTCGAATTTGCAAATATATTCAAGTAAGTAGAAATAAATTTTTGAATGAATGGAATTTACAGTTGCTAGTAAATAAAATTGAAGATGAATGTTAAACTTTGTTTTGAAATTGTTAGTAAAAGAAATTCAAGCTAGATATTGAAAAATTGAATTTGATTTGTAATAAACAAAGTGAAGTATTGAAATAAGAAAATTAGTAAGCGAAACTAAGTGAAAAGAAAAAAATAGTGATATGAATCAGCTATAATTGAAAGATAACATTCAATATTTCAGAATTGAAGATAAATTGAATTCAAATAGAATTGAAAATGTGAATTAAGTTCAAATGAATGTGAAATGTAAAAGTTGAATGAAAATGAATAGGTGTAACTTCAATAGTGAAGTAAAAATGTATAAGAAGCATATATCGAAATTTTGTAATAAAATGGCAAAATAGTTTGAGTGTTATAACTAGATATAATGGCTAGTAGGATATACAGGTATAAAGGAATTGGAATTTTGATTCCAAAGATAAATTTGAATTGATCGACAAAAGGTAAGTATTTGAATTTCTATATGAGATTTGATGACTTTCTTGTCTAGCCGCTTGGCTTTTTCTTTTCTTTTTGAAATCTGAGAGTCCGTAGGGATGTTTTGTAGTCGTGCCGTGTTAGCCGCGCAAAGGAGACGCTGGCGAAATTTTTCGAAAATTTAGGGCGTTAGAAAATTTTTGAGAAAATTTTGGAAGTTTAAATTTGAATTTGAATTTGAATTTGAATTTTGAAGTAAGCAATGTTGTTTGAAAACTATGAAAGGTTTAGAAATTTAGTTGAGTTAATAACGAATCTTTAGTAGAAAGATTTGTTTTGAAATTTTGATAAAATTATTAGATTGTGAAAAATAGTAGACGAGTTAAGGACTTTTTTTCCTAACTTGTAATTTTGGGACGAAATTCTTTTAAGGAGGGAAGTTTGTAACGACCCAGAATTTTGAACAAATTAAATTGAGAATATTTAATTTATTTTAAATATTTGAACGATGATTTAATTTGAATCCCGAATATAACTTTGAATTTGGCAATTAAATTATAAAAATTTAATCTATTGAAACTGAATAAAAATTTGAATCTTCATTTTTAAGCTAAAGAAAAATATTTCGAAAGCTTTTAAAATTCGTATTGATATTACTGAAGATAACAGAAGCTTCAGAATCGAATTTGGGAGTGAATAGTTTAGTTTGAATTTAATTGTTCGAATCGATATTTAAAAATAGCCATCCGAGGCACAGTCTCGGAATTCGACGAAACCTGTTCCATTGGGTCCGTAATATTGAATTATTACAGGATTTCAAATTTCGTATTTAACGGAGTTGCCGTGTGACCGTACGACATGCAAACGCGTTAAAATAAAAAGAAATTCAATTCAAAATTCAAAATTTATATTTATTTACATCAGCACGTTCTCTCCTAGAATCACGCCGAAGACCACGAAATTTATCGTGCAAGCACGTTCTCCTGTCGCCCTCGCTCTCTTTTAAAAATCACGCAAGTAGTAAAGAGAATTCCATCTTCGTTCAAAATCAAACGAGATCGTTCAAAACAATCAATGGCCGCGTCCCCTTTTCAAAACTATTATCGTTCAAATTAAAAGAAATGGCCGCTCCCATTTTCAAATAGAAATCGAAATCGAGTGGGTGGCGCTTCCACCTATACACAATGGCGTCGAACGACAAGGCAGCAGGCGCGCGGTCGCAGCTCGCGACGAGTGAGTTGGGCGTGGCGTTCGAGTGGAAGGAGGACGGCTATGTCGCGATTTGGAACTCGCGACTGGCGTCTGGGTTTGGCGCGCGAGGCGGAGAACAAGGCGGCAATTACTAAACAAAGCTCGAACGCGAGCATCTGGAATCTCGTGATGTTCTCGAGCACGAGCATGTGGCGTGCGCAGTAGGGATCTGACCGTAGTTCTTGGCGAGGGAAGGTGATGGCAGCGATGTCGATCGGTTGGGGATTGCGAAGTCGACTCAGGTGGAAGCTGGGTGTTTGCGAGACAATGTTCGCAAAGTTGAAGTCGCCGATGGAGATGGCAGCAAGGCGATGATCTCGAGAGTTGGCGGTCGCGATTTGTTGAATCAATCTGGGTTCACCTTTTACAGCGAAGGTATAATTTATTTTCAAATTTAAATTTATACGTGAAGATTTAACAGTGAGATTTTAACAAAGAAAATTTGTTTTAATTTATATATGTATGTATACAGCAGAAGGATATGAAATAATTTATATACAGATAAAAAATAATAATAATAGATGTTTACGGTAAAGAAATTTAGTTTTAAATTTTATTTGTAGTTAGATAAATTTTTAAGTATAGAAGTTATAAAGAGAAATTGGTTTAAATAAAACTATTAGTTAATTAAACAATCAAAAACGAAAATTTGGTTATCTGATTGGTTCGAGTGTTAATTAATTTGTATAAATTGTTTATACAAGGTCTATAAATCGAGAAAACAAGTCGAAATGGAAAATGGGATTGCAAATAAAAAGCAAAGGTGAGATTTTTCTCACTCAAAATATATTTTGTATGACAGTTATTGATTTGACTGATATGATTGCTATTGGATGTGATGTTAGATATAGTAGGATATATCTATATATATATATATATAGCAATATATACATATTGGAATATGTATATATTGGATTGATTGATTTCCCGCCTCGTATAGCGGATGAGACCCTATTGCGCCATTAGTAAGCGGATATTTTTATAAAACCCATATACCGCGATATTCCACCTCGAAGTGGAATTGGTATTGTGCTAACGTCTGTGGATGCAGGGAAACAGGTTGGAGGGATCCAACTGGATTCCTCACCAGTATTTATTTATTTACAGATATTGATGTATATTCTGTTATCATATGTTGATATATGATGTTTGATGTTGTGATTGACTAATTGGTGCTGTTGCATCATCGGATTCAAGTTTTAAAAATAACGACTTTTAATTTAAAAGGATTTTTAAAGTGATCTTTGAAATTATATGTTTTATTAAATTTTTGAAGTGACTTATTTTAAATAAATAAACGTTCAAATTTTAAAGTTATAAAAGTTAAGATCTTTGTGAAATATAACCGAAAAGTGATTTTTGGAATAAATAGTTGATTGATTTATAAAATGGTTTAAATTGAGATTTTTAAAGTATTATAAACGGTTTACTTAAAAAGTTTATAAAGTTGACATTTTTTTTATTAAGATATTGGAATTTTAAAACGAGTTTTTATAAGTGTTAAAAATGAAGTGATAATAAAAATCATATGTGAACGAGATTTATAGATTTATAAATTGTGAAGTATAAATTGTATAGAAGTTGTAGAATAGAAGATTTATAAGTAATTTGCTTATAAATTAGATTTTTGCACTTAGATGAGATTTGAACAGAAATTGCTAATAAAATGATTTTTTAAGTTGAAATCGTTATGAAGTATAAATGTGATTTATAAACGTTGTTTATAAATCCGAAATCACTTATTTTGATAAGTAATTTTAGAAGTTAATAAAAGGAGAATTTTATAAATCGAAGTTGTTAGAAAATATAAAGGTGAATTTATAAACGTTGTTTTATAAATTCGAAATCAATCAAATTTGATGAATTTAATATAGAAGTTATTAAGGGAATTTTATCCACGATTTTGGATAGTGGATAATTCTTGAAGTATAAATGTGTAGAAAAGATTGAAATTTGGTTAGTGAAGTATATTCACGATTTTGGACAGTGAATATATTATTAAGTAAAATGGATCTGTTTTGGGAAATTGTTACTGGAATAAGATGAAAACGATTTAACAATGTTTTAAAATGTGTTAAATATCGAAACCATAGATTTCAACATTCATTGTTGAAATAGACGTTTTCGAGGAAGAAGGAAATTGTGGACTATAACACTGTTGTTATTGTAAATGATTTCCGAAAGGAAATGTTTTATATAGTATTGGGATTTATATATCTATCTAAATTTCGAATCCCTATACTAGTGATTTTGAGTCGTCGTAACGATGTTTTACGTAACATTCGTTTTGACTCAAATAAATGTTGTCAAAGTAAATGATTTCCTTAAAGAATGAAATATATACTTAATATTGATTTAAGTATATAGAATATTTTCCAAGTGTTGAAAATAAATGATTTGTGAAGTACTTATTATTAAATAAGTAGGGAAATGCATTTCCAAAATGAAATGAAACGTTTTGAGATTTTATCTTCTTAAAGATAAATTGAAAATGAATATTGGAATCGATTTGAAAATCGTATATCAGTAGATATTTTTGAAATACAAATTCACTATGGAATTTATAGAAGAAATGATAATTCGTTTTAAAAATAAACGTTGGTTTATTTTTGAAGTGTGGAAATTTTATATCTAGTAAAGATATTTTTTGAAGATAAAATAATTTGGAAAATTATTTGGAATCTGAT
Organism: Allium fistulosum; assembly: GCA_030737815.1. Taxonomy (NCBI): domain Eukaryota; kingdom Viridiplantae; phylum Streptophyta; class Magnoliopsida; order Asparagales; family Amaryllidaceae; genus Allium; species Allium fistulosum. The sequence goes on from CM060903.1 coordinate 989,502,945, forward strand.
GATGTTGCGCATCTTTATTGATAGTTAAATAACCGACTATCAATAATTACCTTGAATGGTATTTGTTGTGTTTTGGATGAATTTGAATGCCACACTTATTTTTGAATAAGCGCTCACTATTCGGGTTAGTCGGGAAAGGACCATGGGGTCGTATAACCCATTCTGAATATGTGATACGTCGTTATGAATTGCATTCGAAGACCGGTGTAGAAGACCGGATATTTTTGAAAACGGAAGGATTACCGTCGAGTTACTCTACATCGGCTGATCTCCGATTTAGAGGTTTTATCACCCTTAGTGACGGGAAGTCCGGACGTGATTAGAAATTTATCCGGATATGCAAGGGCTTCGTGAGAAGTGCCTTCGGTTCTGTTCGATCCCGGAACAGACTTGTATGGATTGTATGTCTGACGTTACAATTTGAGATATAAAGCTGATTTCTTTCAAATACATATCTGTTGGTGACGGAGAATTTATTCTTTTAGCTTAACACCCTTCTCTGAGACGTACGAGCTCAGAGGTTGTGTAGTTGAAATTTATCAGCGATATACTCCCAATTTGGTAACGTGGCATACTGAGTGTTGCTGTGAAATGATCAGTGTTTGATCATTTGTGATATGATCATTTGTTTGATCTTATATCTTTGTGATCATAGGTTGATCATTTGTTTGACCCGAAGCATGGCTTTGTAGAAAGCGTAGCTTTGTGGACGAGACTTCGTCGAGCCTCACACCCTGGAAATGGTCGAAACAGGAAGGATGCGGCAAGGTTCTAGGGAGTAGCGCCCCTTAGTGTATGTCATTCCTTCTGGATAAAGGTGGTATCATGGTATGGAGCCCAGATACTTAACCTCTGTGGTTGCTGCAAATTTATTACTTTGTGGTTTGTTGCGAATCGGGGATCCTCGGGAAGATCGGTGACGATCGGGGGATGACATACGCGTGTCAGTAGTTACCTATTTTTGCAGAGGTAACCCGTCCTTGTGTTGGCAGAGATCCGGTTAGGTTCTCGAGTCGTCTATTCCTGGGACGTACCCATCGTGGAAAAGGAAGTTCCTTAGCCTGACCATTTGTTGGAAATCCAAAGAAACAATACGAGCTTTTACGATTTCAATTGTATAACCTGTCTCCTCAGGAGGCAGCTATAGCAGGCATAATATAATGGTACCTATGCTGGCTAAGATTTATATTCTACTTTCGAAATGTTTTCCACTATGCACTAATAATAATATCAAAAATGATTTGATTTTGCGTAGTAAGCATCTTTGACTAACATAAGAAGAAATCTCCTCCAAGTCTGCGTTTGCATTGTGTGTGTGGTGGGAGGTCTTATGGTAGTTTCATTTTCAAAAGCATTGCGAATTGACTTTAAAATATTTCTTTGTTGTTTTAAAGATAAACTGTTTTACGATCTCACACCAGTCACCATGACTGACTCGGAGTTTATTGTTTCCCTTCTAAACTCTGGGTGCCCACCAATTTCCACACGGGCAGCCTAGAGTTATGTTATCAGGATATTCTGGAGCTTTGGAGATAAGCTGGATGACGAGACGTAGTATTTGTATCTGATAGTATTTATTCCGCTGTGTATTCTGTATGAGGACAAGTTATATAACTGTACATTGCTGTATATTGACTCTGATGATTGATGTATGTATAAACTGATATAGCTCTTTGTTTTAAAAGACTAGTGTTTATTTATTATATATTGTTCCGCTGCGATGTGTAAGATTCTGATATTGTTTCTTCTTCTGATGTTGTTCTGTTGTTCTTCTCTATTTTCTTCTTCTCTTCTTCTTCTGCCTTTTTCTTCTTTCTTAAACCCTCACTATTGGAGTTTCCGGCACTCGATTGCTCGACAGTCGATAAAGTGAGTATCGATGTCGAATTTTCGAAAGTCGAAAATTTCGGTATGTGACGCAATCATTCATAAGTAAGGTCAAGCATTTAATAATTATTTATAGGTAGGATTAATTAATTATTTAATCCTAATTAAGTCAATTTATTTCCAATTAAATTAATTACTTATGAATTAATCATCCAATCCTGATTAATTAATTACAAATCATTTGATATAAATAAATTAATCAATCGCCTTAAATAATTAAATTATTCTTAATTAATCATATTAATTAAATTAACCTTTAAACCAATTACATAATTAATTAACCCCTTAATTAATTATTTTAAGAAATTAAACCTTCAATTACTTACCATTAAGCAATCATCTCATAACAATTAATCATTAATTACCAATTAATTAAAAAATATCCAAAATTAATCACAATTAGTAATTAACCCCTTAATTACTTTTTTTATTGCGCATGCGTACCTTTTTAGCATTTTTAAGCAAAGTAGTTATTTATTAAGCATTTTAGCGCGACCCAACCAGCCGAACAGCAGCCACGGCACCTGTACTTACTCAATTGAAATATGTAAGTGCCACATATATGAAGTTATTAACAATTTACTCTTTTAAACAACTACAACACATGCATATTAAAAGAAATGCATACTAAACAAGGTTTATAAGCAACTTATATAATTTCGACATCACTTGTAATTGTTTACAACCAATTTATATACAACGACATTCATTTCTTCATTTTCAATTAGTTTAAATTCACTAATTTAAATTCAAGTTGATTCGCTTCCAATTCAAATTCCATCACATAGCTTTCAATTTTTATCAATTCAATTTCATTAACACTTAATGAATTATATACAATCAACCAACGATCATATAACAACCAATGTATATTCAACACAACCAAATTTATTCACTTTGTTTACCTTCAATTTGGTTTAACACTTTTTAATTTTCCAATTGGTTTAATATTAAGTTGACTTTCATTCGATTCATTAAAATTCCAATTTATTAGCTTTTAATGAATTAATACTTACATCCATTATTCCACATCAATTTATTCACATTCGATTGATTAACATTCAATCCATTTATTAATTCAATTGCTAATTCATTTTACAAATAAAGTTGAATTTCATTTATATAACTCAAGTTCACATCCATTTAATTCACTTTATTATTTTACTTCGATATCAAAATCAAATTCATTCATCATTACTTAAGTTATATTCCATTTCAAATTTCAATTCTAAAGTAAATTCTATTTAGCTTTTACCAAAATCAAATTTATATCACTATTTCAAATTCATATCTCGTTTTTCTTAACAAAATTGTTTAACCATTTTGATATTTGGTTTTACTTATCTTTTCTCATTCTCCAAGTTATACAACTTATTTATTTAAACTTCCAAATTCATATTGTAACCACTTTAACATTCAAGTTTATATCTTCAATTTCAATAACTTACCTAAGCTAGTTAAAATCCAATTAAATTTATTTAACCTTCCTTTAGTTAAATTTCAAATCACATATTTATTATGCTAACTCAATTTCATTTCAACTTTACCAAAGTTAAATTTATTATCTCATATTATAGGTTCAAAACTCATTTCACTTATATTTATCAATTTCAATTTGGATTTTAATTTAAATTTTGTTTATCACAACAAAACTTCAATTTTTTTCAATTTATTAGGGTAGCAAATCCATCACACGGAAACTCGAAAATGATACTGATGATGCTGCGGTCATCATCCTTATTATTTCCTAGTAACAGTAATGAATTCAGTGCTTTAAATTCTTTCAAAAATTTCCTTTTATTTATAAATCACATTCATAAATCCTTTTCTCATATAATTTCACTATTTTAATTTAATTATACAAGATTATTTCACAACTGCAAATCATATTAATTATAATTCCATACTTAATAATTCATATGCTTATATACTTCATTCTTTTACAATTGTTGTTTTTATTTAGATTATTCAAACAACTTTTATTAACTCATATATATTCTTACATTTTCAACAACCAAACAATTAATTTATATATAGCTCAACAATTTCTGAAAAATTATTGCTTTATATACAAAATATAATCGAGGTAAAATTATTTCATTTACCCAATTTAAAATGATACTGTGTCGGTTCATCTTGTTTAAGAGTTTAGAAACCCCTATCGATACAGTTAGCTAGACTGCACCGACCAGAATCTATAAACACTCAACCGATAAGTCAACACAATACAAAACAATTTCATATTCACTAACAAATACGCGCTCATATCTATTATTACACTCACACTCATTCTAGAGTACTACTGACTCTATCTCTAATGAGTAATTCCCAACAGAGCCAAGGTTATCGCTTAACCAAATGCTCTGATACCACATGTAACGTTTTGAGATTTTCGACTTCCGAAAATCGACATTAATACGTCCACTGTATCAACTGCCGAGCAATCGAATGTCGGAAAACCGAATTGTTATGGTTAAAAAGAAGAGGTAGAAGAAGACAGAAAGAAAGAAAGAAAGAAGAAACAACAGAAAAAATATTAGAATCTCACATATCGCAGCGGAACAACATATAATAGATAAATGAATAATCTTTAAATCAAAAGAACTGTACATTTTATACATTACATCATCAGAGTCAATATACAACACAACACAACAATGGACAGTTATATAGACCTGTCCTCACAACTGAATACACACCGGAAAAGATAATATCATATACAAGTGATATGCCTCGTCATCCAGCTCGCCACTGAGCTCCACAGCATCTCCTGAATCCAGAATGACCTGATAACCTGACTCTAGGCTGCCCATGTGGAAAATTATGGGCACCCAGAGTTTAGGAAAGGAACAATAAACTCCAGGTCAGTCATGGGACTGGTGTGAGAACTTAAAATAGTTTATCTTTAAACAAACAACAAAAGAATTTTAAACATTGAAATCCGCAATGCTTTTGTAAAATGAAACTACCATAAGACCTCCCGCCACACACACAATGCAAACGCAGAATTGGAGGAGATTTCTTCTTATGATAGTCAAACATGCTTACTACGCAAGGAAAACTCTTTTGATATTATTACTAGTGCATAGTGCAGAAAACATTTCGAAAGTATAATATTAATCTTAGCCAGCATAGGTACCATTATATTATGCCTACTATAGCTACCATGTTAAATGGCAGGTTCTACAACTAAAACCGTACAAGGCTCGTATTGTTTGATTGGATTTTCAACAAATGGTCAGGCTAAGGAACTTCCTACTGCCAATGGGTATGCCTTTGGCGGGACGTCCCGAGAGTCAACTTGCTCTCTGCCAACACAAGGCCGGGTTACCTCTTACACTAGGTAACTACTACACGAATATGCCACCCCTTGGTCCTTTGAGACCTTTATCCGAGGCACCTCGATCACACAGCAACAATCACACAGTAAATGAGATTGGAGCAACCACATAGGTTAAATACCAGGGCTCCATACCTGATACCACCCTTTTCCAGAAGGAAATGACATACCCTAAAGGGAGCGACCCTCATAACCTTGCCGCATCATTCCTGTTTCGACCATTTCCGAGTTGTGAGGTCCGAAGAGGTCTCGTCCACAAAGCTACGCTTTTTCACAAAGCCACGCTTTGATCAACAAATGATCAATAAATAATCATCACATAGCAACACTCAGCATGCCACATTACCAAATTGGGAGTATATCATTGATAACCTTCAACTACATAACCTCTGAGCTCGTACGTCTCAGAGAAGGGTGTTAAGCTAAGAGAATAAATTTTCCGCCACCAACAGAAATGTATTTGAAAGAAATCAGCTTTATATCTCAAAATGTAATGTCAGACATGTAACCATACAAGTCTGTTCCGGGTTTGAACAGAACCGAAAGCACTTCCATAGAAGCCCTTGCAATCCGGGTATTCACAATCCCGATCGAACTTCCCATCACAAAGGAAATCTCTATACCGTAGCTAACGGTGCAGAGACAATCGATAGGTCATCCTATCATTTTCACAAATACCCGATCTTCACCACCGGTCTTCAATGCGATCCATTTCGTCGTATCACTAATTCGGAATGGGTTATATGACACAAAGGTCCTTTCCCGGCTAAACCGAATAGTGAGCACAATATTTAAAACATATGGATATAGGGATTTCAATTAAGTCACAACTTATTACCCAAATCCTTTCCTTTAAATGGTTTAAACAAATTACCATTTTAAATCTTTAAACAAAAAGATTTACTTCACAAATTTCACCCAATTTCGCAAAGATTCATTCACAGATTTCCAAATCAATTTCCATTTCAATTGGATTAACCCATTAAATCTTTAAATTAAGATTTTTAACTTATAGCTTTCAAAACTATTCACAATTCAAGTCTTTTATAATATAAAAGATACACCTTTTAAAATCTTCTTTGATTTCAAAATAAAGCTTAATCATCTTCACATAGGTTAATTCATAGTTTTTTTTCCAAACTATTCACAATTTCATTTCAACTTGAAATGTTTCGATACAAATTGGAAATCTTTTCACTTTATGAAAGCTATTATTATTTGAAAACAGACAGTTTTCGTTTTGGGAAAAACTGGTTATAATTACACAGGTTAAAGCCATCCAAGTACAAATCTTGGATTTAAATTTAAATTTCCAAAACCATATTTTTAAATGGTTAAAAACCCATATAAACACCTTTTATAACTGGTACAACCTTTTAAACCAAAATTCCCAAATAATTGAATTCAATTTCAAGTATTGAATTCAAATTTTAAATCAAATTATTCAAATTTCAATTTTATTAAGTTATTTAAAATAACTCTTATTTTTTAAACTCATTTTCAAAAACTTTCAATTCCAATTTCCAAAACTAATTTGGATTCAAAAATTCAATCTTTAGAATTGTCAAAAATCTGTGACTTAACCGATTTCCATGTGAAATCCATATTGGTGTGTGTATTGTGTAGTCCAAGGGTTTAACACAATAGTGCAACAACATTCAACCATCACAGATCAAATATAACAATATAATTGATAAGCGGTATAAACTATAACGCTTATCTTTTATTCACAGATCACAGATATATATATATATATATATCACAGATAAACAAATTACAGATCATAACACAAATCAGGATATATCACAAAGCATCACATATCAGGGATATCAAACAATTCAACCATCCAATATAATCCAAACATCCATAAGTAGGATCAATTTAATCATCTGATTAATTTAAAGTCAGATAAATTTCTATGAATAAATTTTACTGATTATGGTAAATTTATTTATCAATTAATTTCAAATTGATTTCCAAATTTATTTCAAAACACCAAATCAAATTTTCAACGAATTTCCAAATTATTTCCTTTTTAAAATAAATTTCTTTATCTCTTCAAATCTATTTAAAAATCCAAATTTTTAAATAAATTCTTCAACTTATAAATAATATTATTAAAAATCCCTTTTCCCAAAATTTGACATTTAATTCAATATAGTTCAAAAATAAGACTTTTGTCTTTTTAAAACTCCTTTTAAATTTATCCAATTCTCAAAAATAAGTTTTAAAATAAACTTTCAACTTGAATTTTAAAAAATCCAATTTTTATTTATTTTCGGTATCCAAGGATACCAAAAACATATTCGGCTAACCTATAGCTTTCAACAATTTCAATCACAAGATAATCACACAGAGATTATAAATAATCAACACACAACATATGAAATAAATTCAAATGTTTGAGGAATCCTATTGGATCCCTCCAACCTGTTTCCCTGCATCCACAGATGTTAGCACAACAATCAAATACCAATTCCACTTCGGGGTGGAATATCGTGGTATATGGGATTTATAAATATTATCCGCTATTATGCGGCGCAATAGGGTCTCATCCGCTATATAATGCGGGAAATCAACTCCAAATACATATATAATACTAATTCCACTTCAAGGTGGAATATCGCGGTATATGTTTTTAATAAAATAACCTCCGCTTAATATGCGGCCTATAGGGTCTATTTCAATACAACCAATAACAATCATCATCCAATCATCACAATCAAGCAATTTTAAATTTAACTATTTAAATTTAAATCGAAACAAATTTGATTGAGTGAGGAGTTCTCACCTTGCTTCTGATGACGGTTGCAGTGTTTGTTCCGAATAAAATTAAATTCGCGTTTAATTTTACTCGAAATTATCACTAGCTCCAATCGACTCCAAACCAGCTCCATTGCGTAGTGCTCGACAAACGAACGCAACGCAATTTGATTCGTCGGTTTTCGACCTCGTATCAAAAAGTTATGATATTATAAAGATTGAACGAATTTAAATATAATTTATTTCACAATTTTTCTTTTATTTTCAACCTCAAATCGCATCTCACCGTTCATTATACATCATGAGATCAGGGCCGCATCTTGTTTCTTCCTCCATCAGGTAATTCACGCACGTTAAAACCCATGGCACTCGATCAAAACTTGAACGCCGCGACCACCATCTTCCACGAGAACACGATCAAGGGCCATCGATGCGTGCGCCTACCTAAGCCTCACCCACGGCCACGAGCATGACAAGCTCGGCCTCTTCCCTGCGTTGAAAAACGTGCACGACTTAATGATGAACGTGGGCCTTTTCCTGTTGATCCACCGCATTAAACCCAATCTTAACCGTTGATCTAGAAGATCTCGATGCCCTCTTCGATGTTGTAGTTGGAAGTTTTTCATATAGGTTGACGGATTGGAAGAAATCGAGGCGAGAAAATTGGATATTTTCGGCCATTGAATATGAGGGTGGCGGCCTGACCTAGGTTATTTAGGGTTTTAGCAAAATGAAGAAAATGGGTCCTTTTATAGAAAATTGACGAAACACTATTCACCCGAATTTTTCCGAACTCGAAACGAAGCGTGCCGGCTGACGTTTCTAAGGTTTAACCCGCATTCCAAACACAATGGAATGTGTTTCTGGATCTAATTCGGTCATATGTGCGAGTTACGGAAATAAACAATCAATTTAAAATTAAATCGATTAAAACGATTTCTATGCGTTTCAGCTTGCCCCGGACAAACGGTACGTCCGATTGACACGAAATTTGAAACTTTACAATAATTTAACATTATGGATCCGATGAAACAAGTTTCATTGAAATTCGAGACTGTTTGAAAAATGACTATTTTCACTCGTCAATTAAATATTAAAATATTCAATTTTCAAAAATTAACTTTTAATTCAATTTTAAAAGTTTACAAACATCATTCTAACTCCAATATGATTTAATATAACTTTATAAATCATTTTTATTCACACTAAACCCAATTTCCAATTATTTTTGGAATTTCAAATATTAAATTGTCGATTTAATTATCCAATTAAATCTCTATATTCGAAATTAAATTTATTCGACTTACAAATCTTACTTTTTAATATTTAAAATCAATTAAATATCTGAATTTCAAATGATAGAAATTCTGGGTCGTTACAACCATATTGTCCAGAAGCATAGTTCATAAGATTTCACAACCCGATCATCACACAAAAATTATTTACCCCAGTATACAAGCCAAACAAGACATATTCATCATCACAGTGAAATTGAAACTTCATACCAATAGGCAGAGATGTTTGCAACCATTATCATGGGCATCAATATTCTTTGACAACACAAAACTAACTGCCAACCTTAACACAACAAAAACAACCACGATTCCAGATGACAAAAGTGACATAGTGAAAGCGAACAAGTGCACACAATGGCAAGCCATACAAAGGAGGGAACACATAAGTAAACAAGTCAAGCATGTCAAAGTAGAAATATATGCAACAATTTGAAATTGAACAAGTCAAGAATTTCATAACATTAGATCAATATAAGAATAACTACCATGATTAACAATAAATTCGTGAATAAAAGCTAAAAATATATACACGTACATTGAATTTTTCAAACCAAATATATTCAAATACATGGAATCAAACCCTATAAAAACCCATTATCATCATCAGCAAATGGTGTCGAGTTCAAGAGCAGAAATGAAAATTAAAATCAAAAAATACGTACCAATTTTCAGATACAAGATACTCAACCAATCGAAGCAATCAACATAGCGAAGCATCGATTGATTCGAGTAATCAAGGGAGATAAGTACTCACACAACACTACGCCATAGATTGCATACTGCAACACCAAAGAAGTGATGCAGGAAGTGCCAAAAAATGATGCTGTAGGCTAAAAAAGGGCAAAGGCAACACTTTCTCGGTGTTGCATTTTGCCGCGTTGCCGCAGACCTCAAAGGCAACATTTTGACTATCTAAGGCAACATAAGAAATATTGTTGCAATAGAACCATATTTGGGTCTATAGCAACATCCATAGGTGTCTGTACCAACATTCCAAAATGTTGCTATAGATATTAACTTTCTGAATTTGTGGGGCCCACAATGTAGAGCATATTTGATTTTTTAATAGAAATAAATATTTATTTAATAAAATGCTATTGCACAGAATTGGTATTCAAACAGTAATTTATTTAAATAAATATTTTATTTCAACATTTGAAATAGTACAAATTCCTGACTCCACTATTTTACAATTCAATGATATATAACACTGATATTTACATATACAGATAATCCTCACTACATCACTCAGTTCACTCATTACATATGCAGTTTCAATTTATACAGACACCGACACTGACAAATAAATGACGAGCTGAGTGCCGAGCCGAAGGCGAGCCGAGTGCCGAGCCGAAGGCGAGCCGAGAAGCGGGTCCGGGCGCAGCGCCGGCGGGGGTCCGGGGCACCGCAGTCCCGGCGGGGATCGAACAAGTGGGCACCGCCCGATTCATCCGATTTCGGAAGATCGAGCCTTCTTTGAAACCTGTCTTCAGCTCATGCATTCATACACTCATGCACATTTGATTTGACTCTGTCTTCAAGCTTGTATCCAGCTGTCCAGTCTTCAATACCTGTCACATATGATTCAAAAGCAGTAATCTGGAAAATAATATTTAACTCAAACAGAAAATGAAAATATTTTTGTTATAATATTTGCCTCAGGTATTTGGGTTGTTTCTTTTCATAAGTGCATAAGCCAAACATGAATGCAACACATGGATACAAGGACACGGCACAAGGTCAAACCCGAGTCATCGACTGGATTCAACTCAGGGCCAAGCAACCAACAAAACAAACAAGAACCAGGTTCAGCAAAATGTAGACAAGCCAGTGCAAGAAACACAGCAGTACACATAGGCAGCCCATCAAGCAAAAACAGTGAATGCATCAGGCATGTACAAGAGAAACATAGGCAGTAATATGATATACAGAGGACTTGGAGCATCAGTTCATGTTAAAGAACAAGGCTAGCATGGTACCAGTTCAGTCCAGACCAAGAAAAACCAACAAAGCTCAACACACATATGTTTGTATATATCGTGGAAATCAAAACTCAATGTTCAGATTAGTCAACAGTTTTAGAAAACCAAAGATCACTTTCAAAGTTCTGATTTTCAAAATGCAGAAGCTTTCAAGTGAAGCAGTTTTCTAGAGGACAGCAGAATACAAATACTTCAAGTTCTGGTTTAACAAATGCAGCAAGGTACAAAGGTATGTGAACAAGTTTAACAAAGGTTCAAGTTCTGGTTTAACAAAGGTTCAAGTTCTGGTTTAACAAATGCAGCAGAAAGGAGCTAACAAGCTCAGATTAGAAATCAAAAACAAGCCAGTGAACCAAAATCCAAAATCCAACATACCAAATAATATCACATCGCAATTCATCATCGGCAAAGCAAAATCAATCCAGTGAACCAAAATCCAACATACCAATACATCATCACAATCCAACATACCAGATTTCTCAAAGTCCAACAGAAAGATTAAACTCGAGATTATAGGAAATAAAGCCTATAAATAAATCCCAATTCATCATCGGCAAAAGCGTGCGAGTGTAATCAAAATCGAGAATAATCAAGTAAACCAGAAGGCAGAAAACATACCAAATAATATCACATCGCACCGAACGACGAAGTCAAAGCAATTCGAGCAATCAATCAAGGAGAATGAAGGAGCAAGCTACCAGGAACGTTTCTCACACTAGATTCGATCAATCAGAGCATCAAAGCAACTGGAATCGCGTGCCCTAGTTTTCACAGAGTGGAACGAAAAAGAAAAATGTCGTGCCCTAATTTTCACACAAAGAGGAACGAGAAAGAAAAGTAAAGCGGGAAATGAAAATTGCTAAGGTGTGGATTGATGGTGTGGATTGACGGTTGAGATTTTGTTTTAAATGATGGTGTGGATCGCTGAGGTGTAAAATTTTATTAATTTTATTAATTTGAATATATTTATAGCTACTGCAACATTTTGCTGATATCTATGCTAACACATTGAAGTGAATGTTGCAATAGACAAAAATCAGCATAGCTATCGTTACATTGTAGCTAGCAACACCTTGTAATTTCGTTGCAATAGGCCATCTATGGCGTAGTGCAAGTAAAGCCTTTAAACGACAAAGGAACGAGCCATAATTTCATCAATCATACAAAGATTGGCGCTTAATTGAAACCTTAACTTTTGAGAAGGAAGACAAAGCGAAAAAGGATCGGCTAGCAAATAAAAGAAAGATACGGGATGAAGAATTACATATTTATTTATTTTGGGCCGAATTATTTTGAGATATAAATTATATTAGGCTATATTTAGTCGTTAGGGTTTCTTATTTATTTTTTTTATATTGTAATTTACCTTTTAACTATAAAACTCTAATTTGTAACTAGGATCAAACTATGGGGCGTGTTCGAAGAATTCTCTATAGGGAGGTAGAGCTGAGGTAGAGTTTTGAGCGTAGGGTTAGAACAATCAGGTTGCTATTGTCTCGAGTTTACAGGATCTGTAAACGGTCGATTATTTAATTCTAGTAGAAACCTTGAGGGCGGCAACAGGCAGGTTTTGCTGATGCTGAGTAAAATTGTGACTTTTATTTCCGCATGTACTCTGTTATTATCTATGTTGCAATTTTTATTATTATGTGAATTTATTATAAACTCGTTCATCTCCCTCAAGGTTTAGTTCGATCCTTCAAGTGGTATTAGAGCCCGATTACTAGCATAAATGTCTAACACTAGTTTTAAATCTAGTAAGAGTTAGTCCAGTGTTAATCCACCAAATTTTGATGGAACAGATTTTTTTAAATTGAAAATCGAAAATGGAACTATATTTAAAATCTGTTAATAAGTGTTGGTATATCATTGAAAATGGGCGTGATATGGTAGGTATGAAAAATATTTCTACTATGCTTGTGCTACGAATATTCTCTACTCTCTAATTAATCAAAAGGAATTTAACCATATCTCTCATTGTTCAACCGAATAAGAAATCTGAAATGCTCTCAATGCAATATATGGAAGAAAAGTCAATAATGGCGAGAAACTCTCCAAAACTGATTCAATTGAAAATATTTGCTTAACAGGATTTACGAAAGTCAATTTGAATGACGACAATAAAGAAAGCAGTGATGAAGATGGAGCAGACATGAGATATGTAATTTTTCATTCAATAATTTTATTTTCTTGTGTCAAAAATTAACTAAAACTATTGATAATCTTGAACTAAAAAATCACAGGCGAAAAAGTGAGAAATCTAAATTGCTTTAGAAAAATGATGAATTGGAAAATGAGCTTGAAAACATTAAGTAAACTAAAAATTCTAATCATAAAAAATGTCTGAATTACGAAAAAGAATTTGTTCATTTTCATGAAAATTTTAAAAGCTAGAAAAAAAATTCAGATTTTGGCGAAGAATGAAACGTTGATTTGCAAAAAACAATATTTTACGAAAGGAGTCAGAAAATTTTAAGATGTTTGAAAATTCCAAGTGTGTAAGTTTTTAAAGAGAATAAAACGAGATCAAAGAAAATTTCAAAACCTTCAAAAACGAAAACGTGATTTTGAAAGATAGAAAAATTGAAATTGTTCTGATAAATCATGAATTTGAAAAGGAAACTGAAAAAATCACGGATTTTGAGAATTTTTAATTTGAAAAACGCAAATTTTCGAAATTGAAATATTTGAAATTGAGACCAAAATAAAAGAGCTCAAAAATAAAAAATTTGATCTTAAAAAAAAATGGTTTTGCAAAGAGAGAGAATGCCATTAGTCATTGTTCTAAGCTAATAAATAAGAATAATCTTTTAAAATCCGAAGTTAATGAACTCGAGTTGATTATTCAAAAAAAATTCATAGGAGAAAATTGGTTTAATATGTTATTAGGAAATCAACTCTTCGCAAATAATAGAAAAGGACTTGGATTTTAAAAGGTGTCGATATATAAATGAATGAATAATAACACCGCGAGGGGGGAGTGTGATACCCAAATGCATAAAATGTGGCAATATAGGATATAGCGATAATATTTGTCAAAATAAAAACAAACACAAAACCATTAAATAAATCTGGATTCCAAAATGTACGAATATAAATTTTCCTAAATATAAACAAGTTTTGGTTTCTAAGGGTACGATTGCTAAATTAACCGTTTATTGTATAAACAAACTTGGATACCAAAGATTTCGATCGAAAATGAAAGTGGTCCTACATTCCTTGTTAGGACAATCGCTTCTTCTAACATTTAGGTACAGAAATGAGCTAAGGAATAACTATAATAGAGGTGACTTCGAGATGTTCTGTATGGTTGAAAAGCTATAATTCCAATATTCCTTAGCCTAGAAAAATGAGGTGAAGATCTACATTGTTTAGATGACACGACATCGAAAGTAAGTAAAGGTATGATCTCTAAACCCTATTTTCTTTTCTTACCGTTAATTCTGTTTTTGTTGACACTGGTTGAATATAATTATCATATAGTGGACTCCGTAATTTCGATTCGCAAAATTCAAGATGTTCTGGAAAATAGAAAGAAAATTCTATAAATTTTCTTTTATGTATCTTTGTAAAATATGAGCTTAAACCACTGAAAAACTGCAAATCATTGGGAATATTGTTTGAAAATTGTTTCATAACTTCTTAACACAACTGTAGTAATTCGATCATAACTTGAACATTTTACTCCAAATGTTTAATACTTAAAGTTTTTAAAAACTAACTGATAGGGTAGAACTTTACTCTTATGAGTTTTTGCTGACTCATTTTGTAAAGTCTTGAAAAACGACAATCATTTCAGTATATCACTTGAAATGTTTCTCCGATTTATGCAAACAAGTTGTAGCATTTTAGATATAACCTTTGAGTTATTCATCATCTAATTAACTTGAAACCAATTTTGGTAAGAAGAAACTTTTGAATATCCAAAACTTTCATGTTTTGTGCTAAATCAAATTATGGACTTAAAGCTTTCAAATTGTGATTTCAAATGGACTGAATTTTCAAAACAAGAATGGTCAATTGCTTTGGTATAACGATTAACTTTAATTTCTTTTCTTCACGGCTAACAAATCAGTGATTGGAGAATAATTTAGTTGTGTATGCCTTTGTTTAATATAAATGATTTTGCCTCTGTTTGATATAAATGGATTTGTTGAAATTTTTGAACCAATTCGACCTGGAATGCATGTTTAATAATATACTATTGTATGTCACCTTTGGCAACCACAATATAAGCGATATCATATATCACTTCATTTGAAATCATATTTGCATTTGATTGATATTTTTAACTGATTTTGAAATTAGCAGACGTCATTTTACAACCCTATAAAAAATAGATTTTCATAACTTCTTTTGGATTTAGAAAATTTTAAAATAACTTTTATTTCTACCTTGATTTCCTTAAATAAAAATACTCTTGTTTAGAATTACTCTGGAAAAGATGGTTATTGACAGTTTGAACCTTTTGAATATTATCAAAATTATAATAGTGATTGAGAAAGTGATGGGTAGTGATATAGTTATACTTCATATCTAGATGAAGTATACGTTAAAAATTTCATGAAAGTTGAACAAGTATTATAGTAATTTTAAAAATAAGTACATATTCTATGATTATTCATATCACCATCATCCTTCTTGCAATCCATACACTAAAATTAGTATAGTATGCAGAAGTTGGTATTTAGGAAAACAAGGAATTATATGTTTTTTAAGTGTAATTTATAATTTTATCCCAAAGTATTCACTCTCATTTAAAAGTATCCACGGTTATGCATGGGTGAATAACTTTAACCTATATATATTTGCTTCCTTTATCATGTAAAAGTCCTCATGGTTATGCACGGATGGAACTTGTATAAAAGAGAGGGATAAATATCCAAGTAGTTTCTAACCTCATTTAAAAGTCCTCACAGTTATGCATAATTAGGAAATTCTTAACATTCTTTTTTTTAAGTAACTACTAACCTAATTTGAAAGTCTTAACGGTTATTGTAACACCCTAGAAATTTACATGAAATTTAACAAGAACTAAAAAAGAGATTCAATAAGAAAATTAAATAAGAAATTTAAATTTAAATAAAACAAGGACCTAAAATAAAATTTTCTCGGACGTTCGAATTAGGCTACAACTTGCACCATTGCGTTGGTAGCGATTTTCCGAATGATTTTTCACATATAAAACTTCGTAATCCAAGTTAATATAGAGGAGTTACGAGAGTTAGAACATAATTAGAAAATAAAATAAACTTCAAAATTTATGAGTATTGGGTCAACCCAGAAGGGTTTCAGGTTGACCAGTGTCAATAAAAACTGAGCGTTAATCACACCGTTATGACGTGTTTTAATGGACAGGATTAGTTTCATGGTAGAGAAGGGTTAGATGAGTGGTTAATATGGTAGCTAAGATTGATCTAAGGGTCCTTAGAGGCAGCCCAAACCTATAAATAACATTATAACCTAAACCCTAATTTTAGTTTTAAACTTACATTAAAGTTACTCTATCAAAATTTATATTGAAACCCAAATCTCTAAAACCCAAAAAACCAAATCAAAACTGTAACGACCCAGGATTTTGATAATTAAAAATTTGAATATTTAATTGATATTAAATATTAATAAATGAAATTTAGAAGTCGAATGATTTATTTTTCGAATATTGGATTTAATTTGATAATTTAATCGATAAATTAAATAGTGAAATTCCAGAGATAATTGAAAAACGAGTTTAAAAATGATTGAAAATGATTTGTAAAATTTTATTTAATCATACTGGAGTTATAGAAAGGTTATAGAACTTTTAAAATTGAATTTGGAGTTAATCTGTGAAAATTGAATATTTTAATATTTAATTATCGACTGTAAAAATAGCCAATTTTCGAACAATCTCAGAATTGAACGAGACCAGTTCCATTGGATCCGTAATAGTTAGTTATTATCGGATTTCAATTTTTGTAGCAATCGAAGTTATCATTTGACCGTGGCAGCTTCAAACGCATCAATATCGTTTTAATTTTAAATCGTCGAGTTAAAATAGTCATTTTTCAGAAAGTCTCGGATTTCGACGAAACCAGTTTCATCGGATCCGTAATGTGATATTATTGTAAGATTTCAAATTTCGTAATTTTTGGATTTACCATTTGTCTGGTACAAATTAAAACGCCTCGAAATCTATTTAAATCGGTTTAATTTAAATTGATCGTTTATTGTCATATCTCACACAGACGATCGAATTAGCTTCCGAAACCTGTTCCATTGCGTTCGGAACGCGGGGTAAACCTTAGAAACGCCAGTCACAGCGCGTAAATCGGAGTTCAGAAATCGGGATAAATAGTGATCGTTCGATTTTCTATAAATAGCTCCTTTGTTCTCAAAGAAATTTTTTTTATATAAAACCCTAATTTCTAAGGGCCGGCCGCCACCTTTGAAACCAAAGGCCAGAAACCTCTTTCGTTTTCCCTCCGATCTATCTCAATCCATCAACTTTCACACAAAACTTACAACTGCAATGATGTAGAGCACATCCTCCTCCATCAATCCAACGGCTATGATTGGATATGGTTGTGTGGATTGACGACAAATCAAGCTTGAAGGGGGTATTTTCATACGCGTTTTTCGAGATGTAGATGAGGCCGAGCTTCATGGTGCTCTGGCCGAGCATGGAGTAGGAGACGAGCTTCCTGATGGTGATGGTGTGATGAGTTTTCGAGCATCGTACGTTGCGCGACAAATTGATAAGGACGGTGGCGTGGTGGGTTCGTACTCGCGTTTTAGTCTGGGAAGATGAAGTATAGAACGCGCGGCCTTGATTTTGCTGAATGAAATTCACGGTCCAGATCAGTGAAGTAAAATGTAAATATAAAATAAAAAAAAAATTGATTTATTATCTCGTTTTAAATTGTACGATGTTTACAATATCATACCTTTTTGCTGCGAGGTCGGAATGGAACGAAACAAAATGCATTGGAATCGTATCGTCGAATACTACGCGATGTAACTGATTTGGAGTCGTTTGGAGCTAGTTTGAATTTCGGGTAAAATTAAACGCGCGTTTAATTTTATTCGAAATAAACGCTGAAATCAGAATTAAAATCAAGGTGAGATTTTTCTCACTCAAATTGAATGTGGAATTATTTACAGTTATTGATTGATGATTGACTGTTTGGATGTGATATTAGATATAATAGGATATATCTATATATATATAGCAATATATACATATTGGCATATGTATATATTGGATTGATGATTTCCCGCCTCGTATAGCGGATGAGACCCTATTGCGCCGTTAGTAAGCGGATTTTTATAAAACCCATATACCGCGATAATTTCGTACTGGAGCGGAATTGGTATTGTGCTAACATCTGTGGATGCAGGGAAACAGGTTGGAGGGATCCAACTGGATTCCTCACCGTATTGATTATTTACAGATATTTTGATATATTCTGTTATCATATGTTGATATATGATGTTTGATGTTGTGATTGACTAATTGGTGCTGTTGCATCATCGGATTCAAGTTTTAAAAATAACGACTTTTAAAATTAAAAGGATTTTTAAAGTGATCTTTGAAATTATACGTTTTATTAAATTTCTGAAGTGATTTATTTTAAATAAATAAACGTAAAATTTTAAAGTTATAAAAGTCATAATTTTTAGTGAAATATAACCGAAGTGTCGTTTTTGAAACAAAAGTTGATTTATTTATAAAATGGTTTAAGTTGGGATTTTTGAATAACTATAAACGATTTGTATAAAAAGATTTATAAAAAATTGATATTTTTGTAAATCAAAATATTGGACTTATAAAACGAATTTTGATAAGTGTTAGAAAGAAGTATAAATGGATTTCATAAGTGAATGAAATTAATAGATTTATAACGTGAAGTTATAAAGTAAATAGATATTGTAGAATAAAAGATTTATAAGAAATTTACTTATAAATTTGACTTTTGCACTTAGATGGGATATAAATAGAAATTGCAAAATGAAATGATTTTGTAAGTTGAAATCGTTATAAAGTACAAATGTGATTTATAAACGTTGTTTTATAAATCCGAAATCACTTATTCTTATAAGTGAATTTTTGAAGTTAATAAAATGAGATTTATAAACCGGAGTTGTTTTAGAAAACAGAAAATGGAATTTATAAACGTTGTTTTATAAATTCGGAAACCAATCGATTGAATTTGATAAATTAAATATAGAAGATTATCAAAGGAGATATATTCGCGATTTTGGATAGCGAATTATTATCGAAATAAAACGTGTGGAAAATAGTGAAATGTAAATAGTAAAGTACATTCACGATTTTGGATAGTGAATATATTGTTAAGTAAAATGAACTTGTTTTGGGAAAGCGATATTACAGAAATGAAGTAATTGTTTTAAAAGATGTTTTAAAACGTGATAACTATCGAAATCATAGATTTCAACATTTATTGTTGAAATAGACGTTTTTGAGAAATAAGGAAATGATAGACTATAACACTGTCGTTATAGTAAATGGTTTCCGAAAGGAAATATTTTTGCATAGTATGGGGATTTATATATCTATCTAAATTTCGAATCCCTATACTAGTGATTTCGAGTCGTCGTAACGATGTTTTACGCAACATTCGTTTTGACTCAACTAAAATGTATTTAAAGAATGATTTCCTTAAAGAATGAAATATATACTTAATATTGATTTAAGTATATCGAATATTTTCCAAGTGTTGAAAATAAATGATTTGTGAAATACTTATTATTTAATAAGTATGGAAATGCTTTTCCAATATGAAATGAACTGTTTTGAGATTTTATCTTCAAAGATAAAATGAAATGTGAATATTTGAAATCTGTTTTCAAATGGGTAAGTGTGGAAATTATATATCTAATAAAGATATTTTTGGAAGATGAAATAATTTGGGAAATTATTTGGAATCTGATGACGTTGCGCATCTTTATTGATAGTTAAATAACCGACTATCAATAATTACCTTTAGATAGGTATTTGTTGTGAATTGGATGAATTTGAATGTCACACTTATTTTTGAATAAACGCTCACTATTCGGGTTAGCCGGGAAAGGACCATGGGGTCGTATAACCCATTCCAAATATGTGATACGTCGTTATGAATTGCATTCGAAGACCGGTGTTGAAGACTGGATATTTTTGAAAACGGAAGGATTACCGTCGAGTTACTCTACATCGGCTGATCTCCGGTTTAGAGGTTTTATCACCCTTAGTGACGGGAAGTCCGGACGTGATTAGAAATTTATCCGGATATGCAAGGGCTTCGTGAGAAGTGCCTTCGGTTCTGTTCGATCCCGGAACAGACTTATATGGATTGTGTGTCTGACGTTACAATTTGAGATATAAAGCTGATTTCTTTCAAATACATTTCTGTTGGTGGCGGAGGATTTATTCTCTTAGCTTAACACCCTTCTCTGAGACGTACGAGCTCAGAGGTTATGTAGTTGAAATTTATCAGCGATATACTCCCAATTTGGTAACGTGGCATACTGAGTGTTGCTGTGAAATGATCAGTGTTTGATCATTTGTGATATGATCATTTGTTTGATCTTATATCTTTGTGATCATAGGTTGATCATTTTGTTTGACCCGAAGCAGGGCTTTTTGAGAAAGCGTAGCTTTGTGGACGAGACTTCGTCGAGCCTCACACCCCGGAAATGGTCGAAACAGGAAGGATGTGGCAAGGTTCTAGGGAGTAGCGCCCCTTAGTGTATGTCATTTCTTCTGGATAGAGGTGGTATCATGGTATGGAGCCCAGATACTTAACCTATGTGGTTGCTGCATTATTATCTATGTGGTTTGTTGGAAATCGGGGATCCTCGGGAAGATCGGTTACGATCGGGGGATGGCATACGCGTGTCAGTAGTTACCTATTTTTGCAGAGGTAACCCGGCCTTGTGTTGGCAGAGATCTAACCGTAATGTTAGGTTATTTCTCGGGTCGTCTATTCCAGGGACGTACCCATCGTGGAAAAGGAAGTTCCTTAGCCTGACCATTTGTTGGAAATCCAAACTCCAATACGAACTTTGTACGGTATTAGTTGTAGAACCTGCCATTTACGTACGGTGGTCACCACTGTTTAGATGGTAGCTATAGTAGGCATACGATACTGGTCGTATGTTGGCTAAGATTAATATTATACTTTCGAAATGTTTTCTACACTATGCACTAATAATAATATCCAAAATGATTTGATTTTGCGTAGTAAGCATCTTTGATTATCATAAGAAGAAATCTCCTCCAATTCTGCGTTTGCATTGTGTGTGTGGTGGGAGGTCTTATGGTAGTTTCATTTTCCAAAAGCATTGCGAATTTGACATTAAAATTCTCTGCTGTTTATTTTTAAAGAATAACTGTTTTACGATCTCACACCAGTCACCATGACTGACTCGGAGTTTATTGTTCCCTTCTAAACTCTGGGTGCCCACCAATTTCCACACGGGCAGCCTAGAGTTATATTATCAGGATATTCTGGATATTCTGGAGCTTGGAGATAAGCTGGATGACGAGACATAGTATTTGTATCTGATAGTATTTATTCCGCTGTGTATTCTGTATGAGGACAAGTTATATAACTGTCCATTGTTGTATATTGACTCTGATGATTGATGTATGTAATAACAGATATAATTCTTTTGTTTTTAAATGATATTCATCTATCTATTATATATTGTTCCGCTGCGATATGTGAGATTCTGATATTGTTTTCTGTTTCTGTTTCTGCTCTTGTTCTGTTGTTGTTCTTCTTTCTTTTTCTTCTATCTTCTTCTTCTACCTTTTTTCTTCTTTCTTAAACCCATAACTTTTCGGGTTTCCGGCATTCGATGGCTCAGCAGTCGATAAAGTGAGTATCGATGTTGAATTTTCGAAAGTCGAAAATTTTCGGGACGTTACAAAAACCCAAATCAAAAGTCAAAGGAGAAAGGAAATAAAGGGAAGATTAAGAAGAGCTATCGATTGGAGGCCAAATTCACAAGATCTAGAGCTTAGGCTTGAAGTGAGTGGGCACAAATTTGATAATTTGATTAGTGTAATTAAATTTAATCTATTTTAAATGGTCTAGGATGTTAGAACCCTAATATGATAAAACAATTGACAATTAGAAACTAGTCGAATCCCCAAATTTTACTCGCGACTGGTCGACGTGGATACCCTAATGGCCGACCGGTAGCGGTCGACCTGGGAATGGTTTAGGTCGACTGTTCGACTGGAAAATGCACAGTTTAAACCTGGGCATGAGGCCGAAGTCTAAACTAAAAATTTATATAATTAGTATAAAAACTATATAAATAGGAAATTGATTGTTTAGGCCTATTTCTGAGCTAGGTGAACAGACTAGAGTGGTAGGGCCGTAAATCCCCAGTAAAGAAATGGTAGGGGTGTAAATATCTATCGAAGGACTATAGCTCATCGCGAATTGGGTAATAGTTAAATACCCAAATGAGGAAAAAGTGCCGACTAGGACGATGTATTTCATAGACACTCAGAGGATATTCCATCATTGTGGCTCGCCGCATTTATGGAGATACCAAGTGAGTGAGCCCGATCCTAATGGGAGTTCTTGTGTGCATGGTACTTGCGCGATTTCGATCATGAGGTGGATAGTGAGTGCATACGATGAGTCATTTTGCAAGTTTACATTTCAGGGTTCTCTCTCCTACATAGCAATGATAGGTATTCTTGGATAATTCAAAAGACATTGATCGATCGATAGTGAGAGGTTCGAATTGTAGTTCGACCCATTGTGTTAGATAAGAATCATTATGTATTGGATATTAGGGATCCAAAGACACTTATTACACACCCTGCATCACTTAGAGTAGTTTTGAAGTTAATTGCATTTAATCATCGCTTATTAAACTTATTCCCATTCATCGGACTTTATGTCTAAACCATTGCTCTTCCATCTTTTTCCCACCATAAGTGGGTAGCGTGGTAGGTGATTTGCCCGTTCGGATACTTAGAGACACTCGCGCTTCATTTGGAGTTGCTTTTATCAAATCTTCTCTTCATGTATCATTTTATCATATCAGTTCGGCTATTTTTCTTGTATCAGACTATGAGGGATATTTTTTGCTATATACTCTAATTTGAATTTCGTACTGATATTTTTCTGAGACTATGATTTGATGTTTTGCGAGACTGGTATTTTTTATGATATTTACTTGTCTTATTTCTTCTGCTGTGATATGTCTTGGATAGTTAGTTTATCTTTTCGTTATGATACGTTCTAAGATTATTTTTTATCTCAGTCTCTGAATTGCCAAAGGTTAAAACCCCGATGATTAGCATTTCTCGATGCGATAACATTTGGTGCGCGTCGGAAGGTGCGGGTTGTAACTATTATGCATGGTTAGAAAGCGGTTACATTTTCCTTTATATAATATTTCAAAGGGTAATTTACATATTTTTCCTTTATTAAAGATACCACGCCGGTACCATTGTATAAATTTGCCTTAAATCATAACTCAATCATCACTCTAAAGTGGAATTTGTATCTAATAAATAAAATATTATGATTTTTGTTTGATTAATTTGAATTTGCAATATATATTTCTCTCTATATATGATTTTATGATTTTAATCAAAATTCATCACTATTTTAATTATTATTATTATTATTTTGATGATAACAAAAGTGGGAGAGATGTTAAGATTTTGATGGTTGAGTAATAACCCTAGTGATCATCAAGGGTTGTTTTTATTTTTTTGACAACGTTGTTTTATCGATAGTTGTTTTGCAATTATTTTGACAAACCAATATTTTGATTTCATGCATCTATGTAGGAGTTTGTAGGGAGACTATGCGAATAGGAGAAGCGTGATTACAACACATCAAACACATTTGCTAGGCACAAAATATTAATATATATTTGTTATCATCAAAAGAGGAAGATTATAGAATACAGTAGTTTACGATATATTTTTTGATAATAATAAACATATATATATATATATATATTCAAATGTGCTTGATACAATACTATTGTAAAATCACACATAGAAGTAAACAAATGAAATTTTATTTCAATAAATAGTTTATTTCATTAAAATTTCAAATAGTGTACATTTACAACATAGCTTCCACTATATTTTACATTTTCACGTACAACACACCCTCATATACAGCGCACTCACTCACTCGAATTTGATTGGTTATCTTCTTACTTCAGTTGTATTCTTTCCAATCAACTACTTTGCTTGTCAAATAATAATGCGGTAAAAGCAAAAACAAACAAACGTAAACCGCGAAAATAAAAATATAATTGAATACGATATTGCCTCAATTTTTGGGTTTGTTTGTTTTCATATTTTAAATAGGAGCCAAAAATAATTGTGCACGAACAACCTATGACAGGTAGAGTGTATCGCTGTACATGTCATAAGGCCGAAAAAATTAAAATATACAGGCAGCCCACAAAGGCAAAAGCAAAGGTCAAGCCCGAAGGCCTAACACAGTGCAAGTAATAGTGTACATGAGGTCAAACCATAGTTATACTTCAGGCTCAACACAAGCAAAGCAAGGTCAAGCCACAATGGCTCAACACAAGCACACTTAAGCCTATAAGAGCATGATACATGTATTAGGCAATGCAACAAAGTCGGGTTCAAAAGCCAGTGTAGATTTAAGTGAAGTAAGCATAGTGTAGACATGTACAGCAAAGTATATGCACACACAACATCACTCGATGCAAAATGCATACAAGTGAACACAGCAAAACAAGAGAAACTCAGGCATGCACATACAGAAGTCAAAGCAAAAGGCAATGAACAAGAGTTAATTATCATCTACATCTTCCTCAAGCAACAACCAATGTGAACATCATAGCAAGGCGAACACAAGGTTAACATCATCAAAACAGAGCATAATCACTAATCTCACATCAAGGCAAAGAAATAAATGCAAAAGCTTCTAAAGACAACAATATCTCCAAGCATTTAAAGTTCTCAATCACAAAGTCATTAGTACACTTTCATTTCTTCCACACAACAGTGCAGACTCAGATCCAAACAACTCAAGAGTATTGTGAGGTGACAACCATATCATCCAGAAGCATAGTTTATAAGATTTCACAATCCGATCATCACACAAAAACTGTCTACTCCAGTACACAAGCCAAACAAGACATATTCATCATCATAGTGAAATAGAAACTTCATACCCATGGGCAATGATGTCTACAACAATTGTCATGGGCATCAATATTCTTTGACAACACAAAACCAACTTCCGACCTTAATACAACAAAAACCATGATTCCAAATGAGAAGAATGACATAGTGAAAGTGAATAAGTGCATAGACTAGCAAGCCATACAAATTAGGGGACACACAAATGAATAAGTGAAGCACGTCAAAGCAAGAATATATGCAACAATTTTAAATTAAATAAGTCAAGAATTTCAGGTCGTAAGATCAATAAGAAAATAACGGTTGAGATTAACAAGAAATTCATGAATAAAAAGCCAAAAAATATCTATGTACGTTCAATTTTTCAAACCAAATATATTCGAAATATAGGGAATCGAAGCCTATAAAAACCAATTATCATCATCGTAAAATGGTGTCAACTTCAAAAGCAGAAAAGAAAACAAAAACTGGAAAATACATGCAAAAGTTCAGATCGCATATACTCGACCGATCGAAGCAATCAATAAAGTGAAGCATCGATCGATTGGAGCAATCATGGGAGATAAATACTCACGCAAGTAAAGTTTTTAAATGATAGAGAGACGAGCCATAGTTTCATCAATTATTCAAAGATCGACGTTTCAATTTAAACCCTAATTTTTTAGAAAGAAGATGAAGAGGAAAAGGATCGGCTAGCAAATAAAAGATAGAATAACACGAGCTGAAGAATTACATATCTATTTTATTTTGGGACGCATTCTTTTGAGACTTAAATTATATTAGGCTATATTTAATTGTTAGGGTTTCTTATTTATTTCTTTTTATTGTAGTTAGAGTTTTAAATATAAAACTCTAGTTTGTAGCTAGGATCGAACTAATAGAGTTAGGGGTATGCCTTAGGGGAAATTATGTAATTTGTTACATATATCTAACTCGTTGACCAATCTTGTTCCAAATAAAGGCATTTTCTTTCTATTATATACTTGATATAATGTTGTTATATTAATTAATCAATTTAATTAAAAGTATATTTAATAGAAAATCCACAAATGGTATGTTTTATGATAGTAGTTACAAAGTGTTGTAATCGAGAGTAATTTATCACAATGAAACAAATATACCATTTTAAATGTTCCTAGTCAATATGCATCGAGACTGGATATTGATGTATCCGTTGAGACTAGAGTATGTAACGCTTTCCAAATGTTAGACAGTATATTACTCGTGACTATTAGGGGCACCAAGGGGTTACGTACTGATAGTTATTGGATAACTATGAAATGACTCACTCGATAGTTTTCTTTTGGTTAATATAACTAATGTCAAACAGAGAATATCGATGTGACTGATTAACACTATGAAGATCCAAAAACTCGCATCCTTTTACAAATAAATTTTAAAATTTTAATTCAAAAATTCCATAAATTATAAATTTAAATTGAATTAAAATTCGGGATCGTTACAGACTTCCCGCCTTAAAAGAATTTCATCCTCGAAATTGCCAAGGAGACACAAAGATAGATGAAGAATATTTCATCAAATTAAACTGAACATCTATTCTGCATTTGGCTTACCAAATCAGAATATCAATAACAGATACAAGAACGAATCTGTTTAACGCTTCACAAAATACTCGGGTTATCCAGATCTACGAAGTATACAGTGGCATTGGTTAGTTCGAAGGGATAACTAACCATTCGTAGAACATATTGGGACCCAGAGAATAGATAGATATATGGATACAATTCCAAAATTTTCAGTTTAAAACCTAGAGTATACCTATCAATCATAACAATCAAAGCAACCAATTCATCCATACAAACAATTTTGGTCCATCTGGAGTTTACGTCCCATATTAATACATATATATCAAATTTTCTTCCTGGATCTACCAGAGATTATCGAAGAATTTGAAAAGAGATGCTGAACAAAAGAGATTTATAGAGAAAAGATTGTTTCCTTGTTGTTACAGGGTATTGACCATTTATAGTCGTATTCCCCTGTCCCCTATCTCATCCTCTTCTTGCACTCATACTCACTATCAGTGGATAGTAAGAGAATTTACTGAGGCATACGGACAGACATCTAAGAAATACTCATTCTAGGGTATACTTCACCCTATCTCTAATGAGCTACTTAATGTGTTATACTCCTGAGCTAAAGTTCAACCCTCAGCTCTGATACCAACTGTGAAGATCCAAAAACTCGCATCCTTTTACAAATAAATTTTAAAATTTTAATTCAAAAATTCCATAAATTATAAATTTAAATTGAATTAAAATTCGGGATCGTTACAAACACAGTTCTTTCTACTTGAGAATACTATGGATCTTCAATATGAAAGCTTCGCTTTGATTATAGTCAAATCGTGGCATGGTGTTTCGTCAAGTGATGATAGTTGGATCGAGTGGAAGTATTCGAAGTAAAGCACTATTCAAGAGAAGATTCATCTCCTTAGTTATATGGGGTTAGTATCATATTCAACTCAAGTCAACTCAAAGTCTCTGCCCAGAGCATTTTGGTTAATAATAATTGTTATTATTGAACCAAGGACTTTGTATTGGGACTATAAAGTTGAATGTGGACGATATTGGAATTTTGACCATTACCAAATTCCATAAGTCCTAATATGGTATAGTTTTGACGAACAGAATTGGTGTAAATAATTATCACTATTAGATACCGCTTATAACAAGTAAAATTCAATTTTACCGAAAAGACTTGTAAGCGATGAATTCAGCCAAACTATCATACCACCTGCTAAGTGTTGTGTGAACATTAATATTTCAGTTGTTCGATATTAATCACTGACTGAATTCAAACCTCTGAGTCGCACAACCGCATTCGTGATTTCTCTGAAAACCACAAAATTTAATTAGTTTGTAAAATGTTGCAAACTGATTAAATTAATTAATATTTATGAAATATTAATTATTATTAATTTATTTAATGTTTTGAATGTTGTTGGTAATTATTCTAATGTATATATAAAAGTTATATTTGCATATATCTATATGCGATATCAGTATAATTTTAAACGTTTTTAAACAATAAATTAATTACATAAAATTTCTTTTCATTTATTTGGATAAGTTGCATATTTGGAATGTGTTTGGATAAGCTATATAATGGTAAGAGGAGGAAATCAATTAATGAGATTAATTGAAATTTTAAAAAAAAAGTGGAAATAAAGGAGCAAGTTTTAATAGGAGAATAGGAAAATATTCCTTTAATTCTATTAAAAACAAAATCTCCTCATTTTTGACTGTACAGAGAACAGAATATGACTTTCATTTTTGTTCTCTTTTCTTCCTCTTCTCCATCATTCATTCATGGCTGAATCTTCATCCAAAAAAAACCATCAAAACAAATTCAAATCAACATCAAACTAAACTAAAAAGGTGGTTCATTTTTCTCTTGCAAAGTGGGATGGTGATTTGCTTGAAATTATTGGAGAAGCCACAAATCAAGGTGTGATGAAGGGCAAGGTCTATCAGATCTAGAGAGTGATCAATCAAATCTAGGTATTGTTCTATCATTCAAGGTGTTTCTACATGCTTCATCCTAAGGTAATTATATATGTGTATAATTCCATATTAACATATCTTATAATTTGTTCCTATCCCCTTAATCTCTATCTTTTCCTACCGTTCATACTTGTGAATTTGAATCTTGATTTGAATGTCTCTATTCCCTTGCTTGAATTGATTGTTCTATCATGTTAAAATATAGAATGTTTTCTTTTGTTCACTACTATTTTGTTATGAATTATAACATCCCATTATTTGTCTCATGTATGATTGTTTGATTAATTAATTTAACCCAAATCTAGACCTTCTTAATTTTATTTTCTGTACTCTATGTGATTGTTTACAAAGTTTGTTTAATCTTGATCTAGATCTTCTTATCTCAAATATATATATATATCTATATATATGCCTATGTCGTTTGATTTTGTTGTTTAAAAGAAAATGAACATAATTGAACTTTGATTTTTGTTTTCATAATTCGGTTTTTCATATAAAAAGTTTACACTTGAATATTTAGACATGGGTTGCTATGTAATTGAAAGTTGATAATAATCGCATTAATTAACCTTTATCATCCAACTAATATGATGTTTTAATCGTCATGTTTCAAATCATTCTAATATAAACTCTTCCTTTTAAAAGATAATGTGAAACATTAAATCAATGATATATTCCATGATTTGCAATTCTATCGAATTAAAAATTATATCTTTGCTTAAAAAGGAAGGATTCTTTTCACAACTATTTCAAACCATTTTTATTAATCTTAATATTCTTTAATTTACTACTTGCAATTGAAATGAAATCTATTTTATTTGAACCATTATGCTAAACATTAATTATATATGAATATGTATTTTACAGTGTATATATATATATGTATCTATTTATATATTAACAAATAAATAAAACCATTCATGTTTAGGACGACAAAGGCCTATATAGATGAAAAATGTGTCCATTGTGGTGTAAATCCCAGCACTTATGCAATGTTTACATTAACTTTGTACACTTTTATATGTTACACTTACACTATACACATAGACGCATGTGATGTGCTCATAATCATTTGTAATTAATCAAATTAAATTGAATTAATGCTTTTCTAATAAAACATCAATTGAAATATTAACATGTTTATTCAATATATTATCAATCTAATCAGAGATAGAGAAACATGATGTCTCTCTCTCCAATTAACATTGTTTACTTTCTTAATTAATTGCGTAACTAATAGAGAAGGAAACTAAAGGTTACTTTCTCATATTTATTTTAATAAGTAACTATTACACACATAGGTGTATTTGATGCACTCATTCATATAAATTTATATAATATTCAAACCCTTTTGAAATTTTTTTTGCCAAATTAAATAAAATATTGATTTTATTTAAAAGATAATTTAGATAAGATCTAAATACATTTTGACTTCATAGGCCCGTTAATGATCTAAAATGGTCAAATTTTTGAAATTCACTCATTTCTTCCAATACGGGCTGGCTCAGTTCCTTCAATGTAATGCAAAGTTCAAAATGTTTGAAACTATGCACATATTAATTTCAAAATTTAAAATTATTAATAATATAAATTAATTAAATGAGTTAATTAATTAATATTTATATGCATGTATTATATATGTTGATATATGCTATGTTGTTTTAATGTGTTTGAGATAACATAAGTATACATGTATGTATATAAGACAAATTTTGAAATTAATATAATTTAATTAAAATTGTTTAATTAACTAAATTAATTAAATGTTAATTAATTAAATAAAAATACGCATATATATAAGATATATGTGTTATATTATAAAGGTTATAGCATACGCTATAAAGGTTATAGTAGATATGTCCAATATAAATGTTGTATTGGAATACCAATATAAAATAATTATAGAGTTAATTGATTTAAATTAATTAAATAAGATTTAATTAAATAAATATTATACATAAGACTATCATATAAATAATATGAAATATAAAAGTTATATAACAATAAAACTTATATGATATAAATGTATAAACCGAATATGGAATATTAAAGAAACCCAAATAGACTTAAGGAATAAATACATGTATATTTATGTATACGGCGATTTCTGATGTGTCCGATACTTGAATCATAAGGGTATTTCATAAGAAATATAGTATTCCATAAGTCGATATCACTCAATATAATATATTGAAGATTATGAATATTCAGTATAATGTTGTCCTCTACCATATATATGTATATTAATAAATTACTTGCATACTCTTTAGTTGTTGAGCAAACTCAAGCTAGGGATGTTATGTGTAGTGTTATTAATATATTGAACATATGAGATAAGATAACTATATGTATTTGTTGAGAAAACTCAAGGTACATATACTATACATAGGCCATCACAATATGGTAGGTATGAGTGAATTATCTCTTTAGATTTGTGGAGCAAACTCAAGGCTGAAATGAGATTATGACAAGGAAAAATGGATTAGGAGTTGTATGTGATACAACCGATAAGGAGTTATCCATCGTTTGTGGGGCTATGATTTGTTGAGCAAACTCAAGGTTGGAATACTAAAACAGACGAGTCCTAACACCCACTAGTGAAGTCAAAAGAGTTATATGTTTTGTCTTAGGGTTTAAAGAATCATAAAAGACTAGTGGGAGCCTTATTAGAAAAATGAAATAGTAACACTCAACCTTTCTAATATTGTAAGAACATATGCTAAATAATGTTATAATTATCTACAATGATAAATTTATGTATTTAATATGATTGATAAAATGTTTATCAATTAACATATATAAACGAACTGAATTGGAAGTTACAGAAATATAAAATCCACTATTAAATGCCTATTGCATGTTAATGTTTTCTATACCCATGCAAGTGTCTAATTTTTACAACTACTTAATACATTCGTAAAATGGTCACTTACATGCTTATTTGGTTGAGACCGTGTATTGCACTCTGTGATTTCAAACTCTAATAGCAATACAAGATTATGGACATTTAATCCATATACTAACATTTATAAATGTTATATGATGAACGGTCACAGTTTGTAATGTACGATATTTCAATGAATATAATTCATTGGAAATAAGCCAATAGATAGTATTTTTGAGATTATGCATTCAACTTGATTGATTACAGAAGGGATCATATTGTGTTAATGTAACACAAGACTAAAAACTACAAGATAGATCTAAGAACTCGATCGTTGAAATGTCATTTTGATCGGTTTACGTAAAGTGTAACATATTTGATGTCATTAAATGTTAAAGATAATCGAATGCGCTTTTGTAAAGAGTTTGTTATGATATTGTAGTAAGGTTTTCTTTTGAATATTTTAACCATTTGAAAGGAAAACAAATGTATAAGAATAGATGTAATTCAAGATACAGTTGGGATAAAGAGAATAAATAGTCAATTCTGCTTCATAGAGAAACATTGGAAATGAGAATAATAATAATAATTGATACTTAATATTGGAATAAGAAATGTGATTTCTATTTCGAAATGTATTTTCATATATAAAATTGTTTTCTATGAGGTTTATTTCTTTGAGCTCAAGATATTTGATCAACGAACTCTCTACTGTAAATAGTTGCAGTGTATGAAATAAACAAATTGTATTAAGTGAATGATGGACCTTCGAATTTAGTACGCTATTATAGTAATGGTGGAAATAGTGGAAGCATGCCATATAACACTTATTAATTGCATCATAGTACGAAAATTGTTTTCGTAAAACTTACCATACATTATTTATGAAATAATATTATTTTTCGGTATCGACTAAAAACCATAGCTATATTTCAATATGAATATTCTTTGTGAGATAAAACTATAATGGGGTGAAAATTTTTATAACAAAATTGATGCATTGAAAAATACAAAAGTATCTAATATTATTTATAGTTGTTTTGGAATTATAGACCAAGCCGTAGTTTTGGAGAAATAATTTTATTGTATAACTTTGAATCATATGAAACTTGTTAATTATATCTCAAACAATAAAGGGCTATGCACTTATTTAGTGGGAGTAAGAAAAGAGTTGATGAACTCTTCAGATTGATACATATAGATGTATGCAATCGTAATTCTATAATACCAAAATGGTTTCACGTACTACGTCATATTCACCGATGAGTTATTGTCGACATGGGTATGTGTATTTGATACATGTGTAATATGTCTATGGTAAACTTAAAGAATATAAAACAGAAGTAAATAAAAAAACATGCGATAGAAATGATTTGATTTGATCGAATGAGTGCGTATATTGGAAATATTCTGAACGTACCTAAAATGAATATAGATTAAATATCAATACTACTCCTCTGTGTGATACATAATGATGCATCAATATGGAGTAATCGAACTTTTTTGGATAATGTATGATTAATTGTGAGTGAAGTTGAGGTGGTTTCTTTATATGTAGCAATGTACTTACGTGTAGTACACAAGGTTAATATTATTTCATCTGAATAACAGTTTACAATATTTTACAAGATAAAAGGTTTATAAGTGTTTGTACCAAAAATGGGCACAACACTCTTCGGAAGTTTTTGAAGAGATAAAAGTGAGGAATGAAAATTGAAAATGAGGATTATCTAACAAAAACTCCAAATAACAGAAAGTAAATTGCACAGAAGACAACAATTTAGAGTGGTTCGGCGTTTCGCCTACGTCCACTATGAAGTTTGATGATTTTATTGCTCGATACTTGAAGATTACAATTTCTTATAGCGTAGTACAACAAATTTTATGATTATAGTCTGAATCTAAGGCAGCAATGGTGATCTGGAGTAAATCTGGCAGAATCTGGGCGCTCTTTAGCTCTTAAAATTGTCTGACCCCTTTTCTGAATGACCAGGGGCTCTATTTATAGGTGTAGGAGGCTGATATTTTGCCTAAATTTCGGGAGACCACTTCTGGCACGTGAGGGGGCCCACATGCCCGGCCTCAGGAAAGTTGGGCCCACCTCGGGAGCGATTCGAAATCCATTCGAATCGATCAAAGAATCATCCAATCAAGCTGAAATTTGGTGTGGACATTCTTCAACATGTTCGTAAGCTTCTGTGAAAATTTCATATCATTTGGACTTATAGATCTCTAGATATCGTCGATACGAAGTTGTATTTCCGGGCGTTGTTATCCTGCTCGAATCGATTCCCTTCGAATCGATAGCCTCGACTCGATGACGGAGCGCGTGAGGAAGTTGACGTGTCGCGCGCTTTTCGTGTCGATCCGCTTTTCACTCCGAGTTGACTGGGTCGACTCCATGATTTTCTCCACTTTGACCTAATGGATTCGAGGGCTTCATTCACATATGGATTCGAATAGAAGCCTGTTCGTATCGATCGTGATGTGCTATAGTCGATCGATACGAAGTCGTTGCAGCAGGATTGATTCGAACATATTGTTGTCCCTGGATTCGAAGTGAAGTGTTCTGGTGGATACAAACATATCATTTTTTATGGAGTCGGTGTATAGCTTTGTTCGCATTGATCTTGATAGTCTCCAAACGATCGATACGAACTCGAAGCACATGGATAGCTCAACCTGTGATCGATTCGAACCTGATGGGTTCGAACAGATTGATTCGAGCATCATTTTTCTTCTAACTTGTGTTGATCATAATTTGAGCAAATGAACTCGGATTGACTTGAAACTTGGAACGTTGGCTTTCCTGGCTTTGCTTGTCATGTCTTGTTAATCGTGGCTCGATCCGGACTCGGACAAAATTCATCGATATCCATGACGAGTGACTCTTGGCTTTTAGTCAGTCCCTTGGTATCTCAGCCTTACCAAAAGGTGGGATAACATTTACCCCCCAAAGTACGTTTTGTGTGAACATGACGTGCTTTGAGAAGCTGCAGTCTTTCATGCTGAATATTTCTATCTAATTAGTTGCTTGACAGTCGTCTTTTAGCTGATAAATATAACCTCTGATCATTTCTTTAGATTCATGGATTGTTAATTGTTAGGATGGTGTAATGCGTGCTGCCGTAACCGATTTGTTGTAAACTTCTTTTAAACAAATGATCAATTAGTGTGCCTTGCTTTGATAGACACGAAAATCTTTGATGGATACGAAATTCTGAGTCGTATCGATGAGTTCTTGTCGCTGTGGGTCAAGCATTGATGGATTCGAATCAATGATTTCGAATCGACGGAGTCGAGTGTTTTCAGAGCTATCTTCGTTTAGTCACTTCGTATCAATGAACTCAGAACATACTAGATGGGGCCGAATCGATGGATACGAAAGGTGGTCTCAAACTGGTGGATGCCGACGTTTTCTTCATTTCGATGGAGGCAAAAGTCGATGGATTCAAGCTGAACACTTTGAATCGGTCTGGATTTTCACCTGTTGAGGCCGGTCATATACACCGGGAGGCGAATCGCCACTTGAGTTACTATAAATACCGAGACTCTGCTCATTTCTTTCACTTTTTACCTCTGCTTCATTTTTCGTGCGCGCTTCAAATCGATTCCAGATTTCAAGAATAAAGACGAACGAACTACTTTCTCCTTCGAACCGAACTAGCATCCACTAACTTCACACTTAGGTATTCAATTCGACTAAGTATTTGGAGTTCTAAGATCTGAAATCCCTTCTATTTCCATTCGTGTCCGTGTCGATCTCGTTGGAATTGAAATCGGGAATGAAATCAAGAGAGGCCGTTTTGAGAAAAGAAGGACCTCTCCTTCGTGTCGATCTGGAGTGTCGGTAGTCGAATCGATCTGGGAGATGATATTTCTCCAAGGTGTTCGTATCGATCTAGACGTAAGGGTTAGAGGTTTGTGGGTCGAATCGATCATAGGTGGCAGAAAGTTGTATCGATTCGTGGTGATCGATACGTTGAGTTGCCCCCTGTTATTGTTTTGAAAAATCACATGTAGGCTATCGATACGAAGCCTGGGTTTATCTGATGAGAAATATTACCTTTTGAGATCGATGCGAAACTCCGACCGATGATGGATGCGAATGCTCTATTGCGATCGATACGAAGTGTATCGATTCAGTCTGGATCGATACGAAAGTTGGGCTTCTCCTGATCGATTCGAAACTAGACTCTAACTTTGATTGATATGAATAACCCTTCATGGATACAAAATTGCATAATTAATGAAATGATTCCGACGAGCTTCATCTCTGCACATTTGGACTGAACTTTTATACTGCATACTTGACTGCCCTCCGAAGCTCGTCGATGGAACTGTACTTTGACAAATAAAACATGAACTAATTGCCATGAATTTTGGACAATATGGTTTGTGACGGTCAGCGACGACGGTCATTTTAACCAAACTTCATAATTTCCGAAGTTTTCATCTTGCCTTCGGTATTTGTTGAATTTACTAAGTATTAGCTGCATTGCACTTCTCATCACTTTCACACACCTCACACGGGGAAATGAACGGGTTTTTCATTTGCTTAACGTTACTATCTGATGAGTTAGTCAGTGATGGAATCCTCGAGCTCTCAGCAGCAAGAGATTCAGTGTTCTCCCCCTCCGGTCCTCGAAATTCCCGACATCCCAACAGAGATAGTAGACCCAGCTCCTGACGAGCTGCAAGATGCTTTATTTATTGAGGACCCTATAGACTCCGTCCAATCCAATATTTCTGAAAACCTGTTGGTCAGGATATGCGCAAGACACAACATTTCTTCGGACGATGTGCTATTGCCGGGATCTAGTGACAGACCTCACTTTCCGCCCGAAGGGTACACCGCCTTTTATCGTCATGCTTGTGTGGCTGGAACACTCCCTCCATTCAATCAATACATTAGGGATATGTTATCATTTCTTGGACTTGCTCCCTCTCAATTACATCCCAACGGGCACGCGCTACTGAACAGTGCGTTCATCGTATTTATGGACCATCTCTTCCGTCTGCCAAGGCCAACGGAAATCAGATACCTATTTAATTTCAAGAGTAGAGGTGATAGTCCATCCTTTATGTTTTTGGAGGCAGTCATGAACTGCCAGGTTATAACCGGAGCCTGGACCAGACTCAGCTACTTCAAGAACGAATGGTTTTATATCCGATGTCCTCCAGGTTTTGCCAGGCGGTGGCTGTCTAGGCGTAAGTGTCGTAACCCGTTCGATGATTTCCCTGATTAATGGTTTTTTAGCACTGGTATTGACATCCTACTTTTCTTACAGCCATTATCTTCAGACCCGATGGCGGGTGCTACAAGGGTATAGTTCGGAGCCTTCAAGAGATCCCGAGCGATTTGAGGCACATCGACTTGGTGTTGACTGACTATAACTTAAGAGCTCTTGGCTTGATTGAAGTAAATCAAAGCATAGTCACCGAAGGGATGTTAAGGCCTGTTCCAAAGAGGAAGAAGAAGAAAATGAAGAAAATGGTGAAGAAAACGCCCGAAGTCGTGATTACCGAAGTGAACGACGAAGAACGGACTCACACAGACGTCGAGCCGATGGCTGATTTTTCGGGCAATTTTGAAGAATTGGGAGAGAGACGGAAAAGCAAGGCTGTCGTTTTGAAAAAACTTAAATCTAAAGGATGGAAGTCTGTAGATGTGTCTCCTCCCACTTCCGGAATCATAATTTCCGAGGCCGCCCCTTCTCAATCGAGAGATCTTTTCAAAGGGCTTGGTGATATTCCCATCCCGGATTATATATCAATTCATCACAATCCTGGGTTGGAAGAATTCCGAGATGTTTTAGATATGAGCGAGCCCTTTTCTTTTAGTGCGGTCAACACTTCCGGTTGGTCAGGGGGTTTACACATTTACACACACTTCCAAAGCACTACATGATTTCCGCATATTGGACATTATTTTTATAGGGTGCTTAACTGCAGTTTCTCCTTATCGCAGGTGAGATGTCAGGTCGTGGATCCACACTAGATAGGCTCCGCATTGTTCGCCAATCTTCCCCATATTATGATTCCCGTAGGAGGGAATCAGACAGGGATTACGTACGTGGCTATACCAACCAGGAGCGTTATGATAGAGATCGAGATTATCGGCGTTGCCTCTCTGGTCAAGAGCGTTCTGATAGAGAAGAGGCCATCAATATCGATCACGTTCTCGTTCTCCTCCGCCTCCTAGGGCCCCTATAGATCCCCCTGAGTCTTCGCAGCAACAACATCCTTCTCAATCTTCAAGGCCCGAAACTCAGCGGCAAAGAGTTGAACCACATACAGCCGCCATTGTTGAACAGGCTCTAGCAGAACTGATGAGTGAAGGAGCCATCAAGCTTGCTCAAATGAAAAAGGATTTTCCAGAAATTTGTTTAGATGCATATGTCTTCCCTCCCCATCTCAAGAGGATTCCTCCGGATGCCGAGAATATCGCGCATGACTATATTCGTGACTTTTATGCTCAATATAAAGAGTGGTATAAGGCAGCCGCGAAAGCTTCGAAAGTAGCCTTTGACCGGGCAAAAATTATTGAGAAACTCGAGGCTGACCTTGCCCAGAAAAATCGCATCATCCAGGTTCTTCAATCATAGACTGAGTCGTCTCGAAGTTCAGAAACTCAGGCGCTTAAAAAGGTTGACGAGGCCATGGTGAAGATGGCAAGGATGCGGTAGGCACATTGTTCTTTAGTAGAAGGGATGGGCCATCGCTATACCACCGTATTAGCTAAGAGGGATGCCGCCGTTAAAGCGCTGAATGAGCTTAAAGCCAAGTTTACTGAAACGGTGAAGGAAAAGAATGATGCAAACACCGCCGCTCAGGAGGCATGCGATATGGTGTATCACTTCGAGCTGAACTTGATGCAGCGGTGGCAAAGGTTAAGTCTGTGGAAGCAGACGCCGAGGAAAAAATTAAGGTGGAGCAGTCCAGGATGGAGGCTGATTTTGATGATCTCCTGGTCACATATAACGCCAACGTGTTGGAACACAGAAATTTATCTTGGCTTGGGGATTACTCTATGCTCTTGTATAACGCCTGGACTAGGCTGATGGAGGAAAAGAAAGCTGCGCGTCCGGACGAAACACTGGATGATTTCGAACTTGAGATGCGCTTGCTCACTGAGGAGGAGAGGAAGGTTCTCCACGAGGCAATGATTTCCGTGGAAAAGGAGAGGCTTGGTGCTCAGCAAATGGAGACCGGCGAGGGCTCAAGGGTCTAGCATCATGAAACAAGTGCTGAAGTTTTAATTCCGCCAATGCCCGAAGCCACTGCCGCGGTGGATCTCCAGCCTATCCCTGCTTATAATCCGGATCAGCCGCAGTTGTCTCCCATCGAAGCATATGTCTCTGCACCTGCCCACACTCCGGGTCATACTAAGGAAGGTATTTTAACGCCTCCCGTATATACTTAGTGTGGTGAATCTGAAGCAATACATTTAGTTAATAATCTTCGCTTTTTCTCATTCAGTGACCGAGGCCGTTATCTCTGCGCCTCCTACATCTCAAGTCCTTTATCAAGCGCAGGAGGCTATTGTTACTGAGGCGATTATGACAGCTACCGTGGTTGGCGAAGGGGGAGAAACGAGCATGTTATCTTTCGATGCCCATATGATTGAGGAACTTCTTAGTCAATCCAGCGACCCCTTCGCAGATCCATCTTTCGCCATGAGCGGGGTTACTCCAGCTATTAGCTCCTTTATGCCAGCCATCAGTACGTCCAGCGCGGCCCAAGTACCTCATGAAGATGAGGTTTTTGCCGAGATCAATGCTGAGATGGCGACTACGACAGCAGGTAGCATTTCTGGGGGTGGTATGGCCCCGTCTGGCCCAGCTCCATTAATGATGATATCGCCGGGTGGCACTGTGGTTATTGCAAGCGCTCCTGCTCCACTCCCTGTTACAGCTCCCATGCCTTTAATTCCTTCCTCCGAAAGAATTTCTGTCGCCTCGAGCTCCGAGGAAGACATTGACATCATGCCACAACCGGGAGACAAACCGGAGAAAAGCAAAAGACTGCGGAGGAAGTCGGGCAGTGGATCCAGCGGGACTACCCCGAAAAAGAAACTGAGGAAGAAGAAAGATTGAGCGCTTCTTTAGTTTGCTCTGTCGTATTCGGGGGTAGCGTTTTGTTTTGTCTTTTTGGTTTTCTATAGCCGTGTATAGATGCGGGCTCGGCCCTTTGGGGATTTATATATCTGCGTCAGTTGTTGGTCATACATCTTCATGTGTTCAGTTTGTGTCCACACTCTGGGGATTTAGAATTGCTTTTTGGTTAATAACTTGGTTCATGAACATGTGATGCAACTCAGTTGAGGTGCGGTTGAAGTCGTTGGGTGGACGAATCCTCCTTCCTCGAAACCGCATTTGGTTATTTATTCTTCGGTTCATGCTCTCAGACTCCGGAGTTCGTTAACGCTTATACCCAGCTCGCGCTCTCGGAGTACTCTGGGATTCGTTTTATGTTTATACTCCGTCTCGCACTTTGGGAGAATGGAGTGGTTTAATGTTTATACTCCGCCTCGCACTCTGGGAATCCGGAGTTGGTTGATGTTTATACTCCGTCTCGCACTCTGGGAGTACGGAGTTGGTTGATGTTTATACTCCGTCTTGCACTCTGGGAGTACAGAGTTGATGTATGTTTATACTCCGTCTCGCACTCTGGGAGTACGGAGTTGATGAATGTTTATACTCCGTCTCGCACTCTGGGAGTACGGAGTTCATGAATGTTTATACTCCGTCTCGCACTCTGGGAGTATGGAGTTGATGAATGTTTATACTCCGTTTCGCACTCTGGGAGTACGGAGTTGAGTAAAGTTTATACTCCGTCTCGCACTCTGGGAGTACGAAGTTGATGAATGTTTATACTTCGTCTCGCACTCTGGGAGTACGGAGTTGAGTAAAGTTTATACTCCGTCTCGCACTCTGGGAGTACGGAGTTGATGAATGTTTATACTCCGTCTCGCACTCTGAGAGTACGGAGTTGAGTAAAGTTTATACTCCGTCTCGCACTCTGGGAGTACGGAGTTGATGAATGTTTATACTCCGTCTCGCACTCTGGGAGTACGGAGTTGTTTAATGTTTATACTCCGTCTCGCACTCCAGGAGGACGGAGTTGTTTAATGTTTATACTTCATCTCGCACTCTGGGAGCACGGAGTTGATTAATGTTTATACTCCATCTCGCACTCTGGGAGTACGGAGTTGAGTGAGGGATTGTCGCGTATCAGCCCATTTTTAGCCTTAATGTGATGGCTGGCCCCCGAGCTCGGGTTTCACTTAGCGAGTGGCCAGTCGTATCATAGCCACTCCCTATTTGAATAAATTCCACTGCATGATGGAATTTAGCTCTCCGTGCGTCGTGATGTCGTACATTGTATTCAACGAATCACAGCTCTGGCTCGAAGAAATGGCATTTTATTGCTGAAATAAGAAAATATGGCAAAGTCAGTTGCCTTATTACAATT
Source organism: Allium fistulosum (assembly GCA_030737815.1). NCBI lineage: Eukaryota > Viridiplantae > Streptophyta > Magnoliopsida > Asparagales > Amaryllidaceae > Allium > Allium fistulosum. The sequence continues at coordinate 989,544,252 of CM060903.1, forward strand.
TCTAATTTCTAAATGCAGAAACGAAATTGCAAAATGGAAAGATATAATGAAACAAATAAAGCATGTTATGTGTAATAGCGACGGAGACTCTCGCTGTTCCAGGCCCTTGGCAAGTCAAGACCGTCAACTGTCGATAGTTTGAATGTGCCATCTCCGAGTCTTTGTGTAATCACGTATGGTCCTTCCCAGTTTGGTTTCTTGTGTGAAGGGACGGGATAAATTCTCTTGAGGACGAGATTTCCGAGTTCAAAGGTTCGAGGTCGAACTTTGGCATTGTACAATCGGGCGACTCGACTTCGATGTGCGGCCGCTCTCAAATCAGCCTCTTCTCGCTTCTCATCTAGTAGATCCAAAGATTCAACGAGCAATATAGCGTTTGTTTTTGGATCATAATAAGTCACGCGATGGGAAAACACTTCCATTTCAACTGGAATAACGGCTTCAGAGCCATAAGATAGGGAAAACGGGGTGTGTCCGGTTGTAGTCTTGTGAGTCGTTCGATAAGCCCATAAAGCCATAGGCAGTTCGTCAACCCATTTGCCCCCGGCCTTTTCCAGTCGTTTCTTTAGAATGGATTTTATGACTTTATTGACAGCTTCAACCTGACCGTTTGCCTGAGGATGTGCAACTGCCGAGAATTTCTTATGGATATGAAACCGTTGACAGAAATTCTTGAATTCCGCACTGCTGAATTGGGCTCCATTATCGGTGATGATGGTATTTGGGAGTCCAAATCAACAGATGATGTTGCGAACTACGAAATTGATTACTTTCTTTGTCGTAATGGTTGCAAGGGGTTCCGCTTCAGCCCACTTGGTGAAGTAATCAACTGCAACGATGGCATACCTTGCCCCACCTTTGGCCAGTGGTAGCGTGCCGATGATATCGATGCCCCACATCGCAAATGGCCAGGGACTGACCATTTGGGTTATCTCAGTAGGTGGGGCTCTTGGAATTCGGGCATGTTTCTGGCACCTATCACATTTTCTGGCATAGTTCGCTGCATCTCGATTCACAGTTGGCCAGTGGTATCCGTATCGGAGTATCTTCTTAGCGAGAGCTTGCCCACCGATGTGATCGCCACATTCTCCTTCGTGTACGTCATGTAACACTCGTTTGATTTCATCGTGCGCGATACATCGGAGGAGAGGAACAGAATACCCTCTTCTACACATGACTCCGTTCTGAATGACAAAACGTGAAGCTTTTCGCAGAATTTGTCTTTTCCCGTTTCTATGTTCAGGAAATGTCTCATTCTCGATGTAATTTTGGTACGGAGTCATCCATGATTCTCTACTGGGAGTGGTTTCAAACACAAAATTCATCTCTATTTGATCGATGCTTGGGGAGGACAAAGTTTCGACGGGGACAAGTCCCATTTGCTGCGCTTCACCTGTACTTGCCAGCTTTGCTAATGAGTCAGCCTTCTGATTATGTTCTCGGGGTATATGGTAAATAGCATAGTAATCAAAGTGACTTAGTGCTTCTTGAACTCGGGCTAGATAGGCAGCTAGTCGTCGATCCTTGGCCTGATATTTGCCCCGAACTTGATACACAACTAACTGGGAATCACAGTAGATTTCCACAGCAACAATCTTCAAATCACAAGCGAATTTTAACCCGGCAAGCAAAGCTTCGTATTCGGCTTCATTATTGGTTGTGCGAAATTCGAACCTTAGAGCGTAGCATATGGATCGGCCTTCGGGAGTTTCAAGTACTATTCTGGCACCTGAACACTGATCGTTCGATGCACCATCGGTGTGCAGCTTCCAAATGCATTTAGGAGGTATAGTGGTCTCAGGCAGATCCTCTAAAACAGTAAATTCGGTTATAAAATCCGCTAGGACTTGTCCTTGAATGGCTCTTCGCGGAGCATAAGTGATATCAAATTGACTCAGTTCAATGTTCCACTTGAGCAACCTACCAGACGTCTTAGGCCGTGTGAGGACCTATCGTAACGGCTGATCGGTGTACACAGTAAGGGAATGAGCTTGGAAATAAGGGCGAAGCTTCCTTGAGGCAATGATCAGGCAGTACGCCAGTTTCTCTAGTCTTGGGTAATTTCTTTCAGCTCCTATTAGCCGTTTACTAACATAGTAGACTGGTCTCTGCACTCGGTCTTCTTCCCCAACCAAAGCAGCGCTGATTGCATGCTCCGATACTGCTAGATAAAGGTACAATTGTTCATGGTCAACCGGCTTTGACAGGATCAGTGGTGTGGAAAGATGTTGAACCAGCGATCGGAATGCGTCTTCACACTCCATGGTCCATTCAAAGTTTCGCTTTCCTTTCCGGATCAGATCGAAGAAAGGAATGCATTTATCGATGGATTTTGAAATGAACCTGCTCAATGCTGCTACCTTCCCATTGAGACTCTGGACTTGTTTTATGGTTCTTGGAGTTTGTAAGTTCCTTATTGCCCAGATCTTTTCGGGATTTGCTTCTATCCCTCGAGCGTTAACGATGAACCCGAGGAATTTTCCAGAGGCGACACCGAAGTGACACTTTAATGGATTGAGCTTCATTCCATATTCTCGAAGGATGCAGAACATCGAATCTAAATCTCTGACATGATCTGTGGAGAATCGAGACTTTACTAGCATGTCATTCACATAAACCTCCATGGTCTTCCCGATCTGGTCGGCGAACATCCGGTTGACCAAGCGTTGGTATGTTGGTCCGGCATTTTTTAGACCAAAAGGCATGACTCTGTAGCAGTAGATTCCCAGATCGGTCACGAAACTGGTATGTTCTTGATCAGGCAAATGCATAGGTATTTGATTGTAGCCAGAATAAGCATCCATGAAAGATAATAATTCATGCCCAGCTGTTGAATCCACAAGCTGGTCAATTCGAGGAAGTGGAAAACTATCCTTTGGACAAGCCTTGTTTAAGACAGAGTAGTCGATGCAAGTTCTCCATTTCCCATTCGGTTTTCGAACCAATACGGGATTTGACACCCATTCTGGATACAAAGCATCTCGGTTGAACCCATTTGATTGTAACTTATCAACCTCCTCTTTAAGGGCGGCAGATCTCTCTGGATCCATACCACGCCTTTTCTGCTTGACCGGGACATACCGCGGATCAATATTCAGGGAGTGACTCGCGATGTCCGGCGAGATCCCGCACATATCAGAGTGCGTCCAGGCGAAAACGTCGAGATTCGCCCGGAGAAATTCAACCAATTCCTGTTGTGTCTATTTGCCCAGTTGAGACCCAACTTTTAGCATCCTCGAATCATCACCCTCACTGATTGGGATGTCCACAGTGAGTTCGGCCGGGGAAGCTTGATTCTCTTTAGATTCGTCTTTATCTTCATTGTCTCTAGGGTCAAGGTCTTTATTGAATTGGTCGTGGTGCCCGGGCCGGGGCCCAGGCACTAATTGTCAATTATCAACAAAACAGACGCAGAGAGATTCCTCTACGCCCTTTCCTTTCTCCTTTCGCTGTATTCCTCGTAGTTCAGCAACATAGGAGGCCCTCCCCGCTGCCTGATCTCCTTGAATGACTCCGACCCCATGATCAGTGGGGAACTTCAGAGTCAAGCACCATGGGGCAATGGCTGCTCTGAACTCAGCAAGGGCCGGTCGACCCAAAAATGCATTATAAGGTGAATTAATGTCCAAAACGACAAACTGCAACATCTGGACTCTCCGGCATTCTCCAACCCTCAACTCCACGGGTAGTTCCATCACTCCAGTGGGTATTGTAGCACTTCCATTGAAGCCGTGGACTCGAGATTGGCAAGGTTTTAAGTCCTTCGCTTCCATTTTCATTAAATCATAAGCCCGTTTAAGTAAGATGTTTACGGAGCTCCCACTGTCAACCAAGATCCTCTTCATCCAAGCAGGACCTACCTGGGCAGATATGACCAGTGGGTCGATTGTGGGGGCTTCGACCTTATCAGCGTCTCGGCTTCTAAATATGATATCACCAGACATTGTCTTTTGTTGTTTGGCCGGAGCCCCATCCTCACAATTACTTCAACATTTGAAGTTCGCATGCCTGATAGAGCTAGCATACGACTCCATTTCCCTCCAGCTTCTGTCTGCTGGGTGGGGACCACCACTTATTGTGTTTATAACTAGCCTTCCGCCCGTACGAGCAGGTTCTTCTTGTCTTTCTTGATTTTGCACACGATTTTGATTTGAAGGGCCCGCACCACCAGACTGCGGCGCCCGCACAAACTGATCTAACTTTCTCTCCCTGATCAACTTCTCGATGAGGTCCTGCAAATGTCGACACTCATTAGTATTATGGCCATAACTCTCGTGAAATCTACCAAACTTTCCTGTTTGAATCTGCCTCTCCGACGAGGGCTTCGGAGCAGGCTTCTTATATTGCACAGTGTTGCAAGTTTGCAGGTACACGTTTTCCAATGACGTATTAAATGGCGTGTAATTTGTTGACTCGTGGGCCTCGGTTCTGATCTCTTTTCTTGTCTTGACCATTGTTGACTCTCGACTGGATTTGTTTGTTCTGTATATTCAACTGAACTTTTCCGGAACTCTCACCGGACTGCTTAACTGCTACGTTACTTTGTATTCCTTCACTTCTGGGCCTCGCATCGTCCTGCTTCCTAGACTGTTTCGCGTCCTCTTGTCGTAAGAACTGAGCGGCTTTGGAGTAGAAACGGTCCAACGATGCGGGTGGTTTCCCAGCTAACCAATTTCCAAACTCAGAATCGGGATCGATCCCTTTGGTTAATGCCATCAAGATTGAGTTATCGTTGGGATTGCTAATCTCCACACACGCAGCGTGGAATCTTTCTAAATAACGCCTGAGTGTCTCTCCCTGAGCTTGGGTGAAGCTAGATAGGGTGTTAACATCTTTAGGTCTAGCGACATGTATACGGAACTATTCGACAAATTTCTTAGCCAGTTGATCGAACGAAGAGATAGATCTAGGTGGCAACCTTGTAAACCACATTGTCGCGATTCCTCCCAAAGAGATGGGGAAACTTCGGCATTTCACTGCATCATCAGCCCTTGCAGCGCTCATTGACCACTCATATTTCAAAATATGTTGATTGGGGTCACTACTTCCTTCGTACATTGGGAGAGTTGGCATTCTGAATCGCCGGGGGGGATCAGCGTATAATATCTCTTATGTGAAAGGAGTATGACTACGGGAGATTCCCCAGTCGTCATTAGTAAGCCCCTGACTCTCGCGAATCATTTGACGTATCATGGTCGAAATATCGGGCATCATCACATTCTGTGCATGCTGAGCTGAGGTGTGGTCGGGTTCCACAGTGCGAGTTTGGACCGGACGCTGTCGATGGTCCATGTCTCGCCTCCTTGGCTCGGCATCTTCCGGGACGTATGGTTCAGGAGTACGCCCACGTTGTTGATTATTCAGATCTAACAGATTTCGGGTATCAACCCTTGCTTCTACCGCAGTGGTGGTAGTGCGATTGTCCGTGGTATACTGTGGAATAGTACCTCTTCGTGATGAGGGCCCGGTCTGGAAGCTGGTTGACGACCCAACCCTCAATTATCCTCCGGTCAAGGCAGGTTGATATCCGGTAGCTTGTGTGTGACTCACATCTAATCGGGGACGGGTAGATCTGCCGTGAAAGTCAGATGAGGCAGAACTTTTCGTGGACGAGTGGGAAGCATCATCCCTCCTGGTCCTCGTGCGCCTTCGGTGGTTTAATTGGTTGGTCAATTCAGCGTTAGCGCGCAGCTATTCAGTTAATTGTTGCCGACTTTGAGTCAGTTCTTGGAGCAACACTTGGAACTCTTGTCTGGTGACTGGTCCTGACGGATATGAGTGAGCAGTGTTGTCTTGATTGGATGGTGGCTGCTGTGTAGGATTCTGTCTATCTCGACCTTCTTGATCAGCAGCCGTAGAGGCAGTTCTTGTGCTAACCATCTTGAGTGGTTGAGTCCTTGCCTAGACTTTACGCAAATCTGAATAGGATGGAAGGATTCCGAATTAGAGATCTGGATCTTCCTCTTGGATTTATGCAATCCGATGTCGATGGGAGATCCAAGGAGCAGGAGAAAAAACTGGTTTTTCTCAGTGAAAGCACCAAAGTGTTTGTACCAAAAATGGGCACAACACTCTTCGGAATTTTTTGAAGAGATAAAAGTGAGGAACGAAAATTGAAAATGAGGATTATCTAACAAAAACTCGAAATAACAGAAAGTAAATTGCACAGAAGACAACAATTTAGAATGGTTCGGCGTTTCGCCTATGTCCACTATGAAGTTTGATGATTTTATTGCTCGATACTTGAAGATTACAATTTCTTATAGCGTAGTACAATAGATTTTATGATTATAGTCTGAATCTAAGGCAGTAATGGTGATCTGGGGTAAATCTGGCAGAATCTGGGCGCTCTTTAGCTCTTAAAATTGTCCGACCCCTTTTCTGAATGACCAGGGGCTCTATTTATAGGTGTAGGAGGCTGATATTTCACCTAAATTTCGGGAGACCACTTCTGGCACGTGAGGGGGCCCACATGCCCGGTCTTAGGAAAGTTGGGCCCACCTCGGGATCGATTCGAAATTCATTCGAATCGATCAAAGAATCATCCAATCAAGCTGAAATTTGGTGTGGACATTCTTCAACATGTTCTTAAGCTTCTGTGAAAATTTCATATCATTTGGACTTATAGATCTCTAGATATCGTCGATATGAAGTTGTATTTTCGGGCGTTGTTATCTTGCTCGAATCGATTCCCTTCGAATCGATAGCCTCGACTCGATGACGGTGCGCGTGAGGAAGTTGACGTGTCGCGCGCTTTTCATGTCGATCCGCTTTTCACTCCGAGTTGACTGGGTCGACTCCATGATTTTCGCCACTTTGACCTAATGGATTCGAGGGCTTCATTCACATATGGATTCGAACAGAAGCCTGTTCGTATCGATCGCGATGTGCTATAGTCGATCGATACGAAGCCGTAGCGGCAGGATGGATCCGAACATATTGTTGTCCCTGGATTCGAAGTGAAGTGTTCTGGTGGATACGAACATATCATTTTTTATGGAGTCGGTGTATAGCTTTGTTCGCATTGATCTTGATAGTCTCCAAACGATCGATACGAACTCGAAGCACATGGTTAGATCAGCCTATGATCGATTCGAACCTGATGGGTTCGAACAGATTGATTCGAGCATCATTTTTCTTCTAACTTGTGTTGATCATAATTTGAGCATACGAACTCAGATTGACTTGAAACTTGGAACGTTGGCTTTCCTAGCTTTTCTTGTCATGTCTTGTTAATCGTCGCTCGATCCGGACTCAGACAAAATTCATCGATATCCATGACGAGTGACTCTTGGCTTTTAGTCAGTCCCTTGGTATCTCGGCCTTGCCAAAAGGCGGGATAACAATAAGAAACTCCAACATATCATAGGTCAAGGAGTTGGTAGGTTATGCGAGTCGAAAAATTGCACGTAAAAAATGTTCATAAGGGATCTTGTATGAATCTCCCCAAAAGGATTTTGAAAAGACTGTCATTGCATGACATGTTTATGTTTCAAACATAATTTTTGTAACCTAAAACAAAATCAGTTTTATAAATAAAGAAATTCATAAAACATTTATGAATACCTATTCTATTGCATTGAGAAACAATTTTTTTTAAGATATACCAACTTCATTGTGAAAATTTTCTTTAAGGAATTATTGGTTGTAAAATGGAATTGGATACGATCCATAGATAGAACTGATTATATGAGATGAAATGAAATTAACTAACCTAACAAACATATAACATTAGAATGTCTAATAAGTATTCTCGCACATCTAAGAGAAACTACGAGTTTCTTATTAATGTCAAAAATATATAATCCTAGATTGTTTAATTAAACCATTGAGAGTGTTGACTCTATATGGTATGATGCGCAAATCCGAAATAATTCCAAGTACGCTATTAAAATATAGATTTTGGTGGTCGTAACTGAAGGGATATAATCCATCGACCATGACTGTGTCTTTATGAGTAAGACTAATGTAGTTGGAATTAAATGAGCAATGTTGATAAGAATAATATCGTAAATTTCAATTGTTGAAATTAGCGTAATAGATTCGATATTCAATACATTCAAGTCAATTTGAATTTTATCACAAAATTATTGCTTGATAAGTCCTAGTGTTTTAGTACATACGTATTGAAATAGAAAATTATAAACAACGATTTAGAGTAAGCTGTCTACACATATTAACTAAAAATGTCTCAAAGTTAGTGGGAGCGATATTAATTTTGTGAGTCATTAGATACGATCCAAGAAATGATACGAAAGTATCATTTTATATGCATCAAGATTGATTAAGTATTTTGATAGAAATATCAAATAGTTTGATTTTCAATCAAAGTGCAGAGGAAGCGTGTGTTCATAAGAAAGAACGTTAAAAGGTATATTGATATTTCTAAACTATAATTAAACAACACGTTGTTGATTTCAACGATGTACTTGTGTTAAAATCAGCCTTAGCTATTTTAATACTCAATATTGGATCAATAAATGATGTCTTTTATAGTAAGTATAAAAGATGTCGGGAATGTCCTAAATAATATGCAAGGACACCTTATTAAAATGTTTAATATGGAACATGTAGGATTGATTCCTTTGCATTGGCAAAAGGAATTATCATACATGTTGTGTTGTCTATGATATCATGATTTGTTTATGTATTTGATACATGAAGCAAATATCAAATCCAAATTGATATAACTAAATGGTTGTTTGAAGTATTCTCGTGTATTTATGAAATTCTAGTGAATCGTTTACAAAAAAAACTCCTTATGAAGGAGTGTTCGAACTCAAACTTCATAAGTAATACTGAGTGTAGTATGTCAATAATAAATTCAAGTTAAGAATCTTTAAGTTGGAAGTTTTCCAAATAAAATACCGTGGCTTATTCAATGAAAAAAGGCTACATACATCGCCTGGAATATTGCTGCAATAAAAATAATGTATATAAAATTATAAGTGCATAAATTTATAACTGAGCCGATTCCAAATGTTGAGAATCTCGTGATATGGTTCGTAATAGAACTTAGAGCTCGTTAGAGGTCAAGAGAAATACTCCGAATTGTTCCACGTGATAAAGCAGTTTATCACCGTCGGAGAGAGTTGATTGATAGAGTAGATAATTGAAACATAATAACATACCCATTCATAAAGGGATTGACCCAATTGGTTTCAAGAAAACTGATTGGAGAAATTGGAATAAGATTCCATAATTGACCCCAAGTGTAAGTGGGAGATTGATAGAGTTAGGGGTATGCCCTAGGGGTAATTATATAATTTGATACATATATCTAACTCATTGACCAATCTTCTTCAAAATAAAGGTATTATCTTTCTATTATATACTTGATATAATGTGGTTATATTAATTAATCAATTTAATTAAAAGTATATTTAATAGAAAATCCACAAATGTATGGTTTGTGATGGTAGTTACAAAGTGTTGTAACCGTGAGTAATTTATCACAATGAAACAAATATACCATTTTAATTGTTCCAAGTCAAGATGCATCGAGACTGGATATCGATGTATCTGTTAAGACTAGAGTACGTAAGGCTCTCTAAATGTTGGGCAGTATATTACTCATGACTGTTGGGGGGCACGAAGGGGTTACGTACTGATAGTTGTTGGATAACTATGGAATGACTCACTCGATAGATTTCTTTTGGTTAATATAACTAAGGTCAAACAGAAAATATCGATGTGACTGATTAACACAGTTTTTGACTTGAGAATACTGTGGTTCATCAATATGAAAGCTCCGCTTTGATTATAGTCAAATCATGGCATGATGTTCCATCGAGTGACTATAGATGGGTCGAGTGGAAGTATTGGAAGTGAAGCACTATTCAGGAGAGGATTCATCTCCTCAGTTATATGGGGTTAGTATCATGGTCAACTCAAGTCAACTCAAAATTAAAGTCTCTGGCCATAGCATTTTGGTTAAAAATAATTGCTATTATTGAACCAAGGACTTTGTGTTTGGACTATAAGTTGAATGTGGACGATATTGGAATTTTGACCATTACCAAATTCCATAAGTCCTAATATGGTATAGTTTTGACGAAGAGAATTGGTGTAAATAATTGTCACTATCAGATACCGCTTATATTAAGTAAAATTTGATTTTACCGAAAAGATCTGTAAGCGATGAATTCAGCCAAACTGTCATAACACCTGCTAAGTGACGTGCGAACATTAATATTTGAATTGTTCAATACTAATCATTGAATTCACACCTCTGAGTCGCACAACAGCATTTGTGATTTCTCCGTAAACCACACCATTTAATTAGTTTGTAAAATGTTGCAAACTGATTAAATTAATTAATATTTATTAATATTAATTATTGTTAATTTATTTTATGTTTTGAATGTTGTTGGTAATTATTTTAATGCATATATAAAAGTTATATTGGCATATATCGATATGCGATATCAGTATAATTTAAAAGATGTTTTAAACAATAAAACAATTACATAAAAGTTGTTTTCTTTTATTTGGAAAAGTTGCATATTTGAAATATGCTTGATCGACCATATAATGGTAAGAGGAGTAAATCAATTAATGAGATTAATTGAAATTAAAAAAAGAGGAAATAAAGGAGGAAGTTTTAATATGAGAATTGGAAAAGGTTCCTTTAATTCTATTAAAAACAAAACCTCCTCATTTTTGAAAGTACAGTGGACATAGCGTGACTTTCATTTTTGTTCTCTTTTCTTCCTCTTCTGTATCATTATCCATGGTTGAAACTTCATTCGAAAAAAAACAATCAAAACAAATTCAAATCAATATCAAACTAAATTAAAAAGGTGGTTCATTCTTTTCTTACAAAGTGGGATGGTGATTTGCTTGAAATTATTGGAGAAGCCACAAATCAAGGTGTGATGAAGGGCAAGGTCTATCAGATCTAGGTATTGTTCTATCATTCAAGATGTTTCTACATGCTTCATCCTAAGGTAATTATATATGTGTATAATTCAATATTTACATATGTTATAATTTGTTCCTATCCCCATAATCTCTATCTTTCCCTTCTGTTCATACTTGTGAATTTGAATCTTGATTTGAATATATCCATTCCCTTGCTTGAATCGATTGTTCTATCATGTTAAAATATAGAATGTTTTCTTTTGTTCACTGCTATTTTGTTATGAATTATAACATCTCATTTTCTATCTCATGTATGATTGTTTGATTAATTAATTTAACCTAGATCTAGACCTTCTTAATTATATTTTCTGTACTCTATGTGATTGTTTACAAAGTTTGTTTAATCTAGATCTAGATCTTCTTATCTCAAATATATATATATATATATATATATATATATGCCTATGTCGTTTTATTTTGTTGTTTAAAAGAAAATGAACATAATTGAACTTTGAATTTTTTTCCATGATTTAGTATTTCATATCAAAAGGTTTACACTTGAATAATTAGACATGGGTTGCTATGTAATTGAAACTTGGTAATAATCACATTAGTTAGTCTTTGTCATCCACTTACTATGATGTTTTAATCGTCATGTTTCAAATCATTCTAATATAAACGCTTCCTTTTAAAAAAAAGGGAAACATTAAATCAATGATATTTCCCATGATTTGCAATTCCATCTAATTAAAAATTATATCTTTGCTTAAAAAGGAAGGATTCTTTTCACAACTATTTCAAACCATTTTCATTAATCTTAATATTCTTTGATTTACTGCTTGCAATTGAAATGAAATCTATTTTATTTGAACCGTTATGCTAAACATTAATTGTATATGTATGTATATATATATATATATATATATTTATAGTGTGTATATATGTATCTATTTATATATTAACAAATAAATAAAACCATTCATGTTTAGGACGACAAAGGCATATATAGATGGAAAATGTGTCCATTGTGGTGTAAATCCCAGCGCTTAAGCCATATTTACATTAACTTTGTACACTTTTATATGTTGCACTTACACTATACACATAGACACATGTGATGTGCTCATAATCATTTGCAACTAATCAAATTAAATTGAATTAATGCTTTCCTAATAAAAAAATTCAATTGAAATTTTAACATGTTTATTCAACATATTATCAGTCTAATCAGAGATAGGGAAACATTATGTCTCTCTCTCCATTTAATATTGTTTACTTTCTTAACTAATTGCATAACTATTAGAGAAGGAAACTAAAGGTTACTTTCTCATAGTTATTTTAATAAGTAACTACTACACACATAGGTGTATTTGATACACTCATTCATATAATTTTATATAATATTCAAACCCTTTTGAAAAAAAAAAATTGCCAAATTAAATAAAATATTGATTTTATTTAAAAGAAAATTTAGATAAGATCTAAATGTAATTAGACTTCATAGGTCCGTTAATGATCCAAAATCGTAAAACTTTTGAAATTCACCCGTTTCTTCCACTACGGGCTGGTCCAGTTTCTTCACGAACTATAGGACGTAGTTCATAGAATTTTCAACTCGAGGATAGATTTCGAATCAGTGATGGTCGCTAGTCTACAAGGTCTGTAAGCGGTCAATTGATTAATTCTAGTAGAAACCTTGGGGGCAGCAATAGGTAGGTTTTGCCGAAGCTGGTTAAAATTGTGTATCACTTTTATTTTCACGTTAACTCTATTATTATCTGTACTACAATGTTTATTATTCCATGAATTTATTATAAACCCTATTCACCCCCCAACCCCTTTAGGGTCAATTCGATCCTACAAATAGACAAACTCGGAAAGCAACAACCTACTAGGACCTTTAAACTTTATTTCAATAACGAATTATTTCTTTCGGAAGACTAACACCAAAGGCACTTGGTCTTAACAGCTGGGAGTTTTAGGATGTGCGGCCTTTAGGTTGTGTCCTAAAGGCTTCTCATCAAATCCGATTGGCCTACACCAATTGTGGTGACCAAAAGAAGGAAAAGTGGGATAAAATGGCCGCTTAGAAAGTTCATCTTCTTCCTCTAACACCTCTTCTTTCAAACTTGCACCAGAGGGTAGTCCTCAGATCTTAACCTTTATCTTTAAGACTTAACTAATTGTACATAGAAATAAATTCTCTTCTATATGTTCTGTTTTTTGTTTAATAACTTATCCTTATGTTGTGCCAATCATTTGCAGGTATGGATGAATTTGCTATCAATTCTCTTCTTTTGGGAAACAAAAAGGTCGAGACCGGGAAGACTATTTGTTAGCCTTTTAGCCAAAAACACCCTTCTCGGCTGAAGGAGGGAGGGATTATACAAGAATAAAGGGCAAAAGACAACTACTACTTTGCAAAGCGACTCCAAGTGTCTCTCTTCAACAGGAAGTTCCTAGACTTCCTCTTAGGGCTGTCAATGGGTCGGATCGGGTCGGGTCGGGTCAAGTCGGGTTCGGGTTGATTTTAAATGGGTCGGGTCAACCGTTTATTAAACAGGTCAGAAATAGCTCAACCTGAACCTGACCAGATTATAAACGGGTTAACCCGACCCAACCCGTGTAACTCGATTATAAACGGGTTGACCCGACCCGACCCATGTAACCCGACTATAAATGGGTCGGGTCGTAAACGGGTCATAAACGGGTCGAGTCAACGCATATTAGGTATAAATGAGTTATAAATAGGTAGTAAACGGGTTATAAACAGATCAAATTTGGGTTCACGGGTCGGGTTGGGTTATAATCAGGTTAGGTCAACCCATATAAGTATAAACGGGTATAAATGGGTCAAATTTGGGTTCACAAGTCAACCCGAAACCCACCCATTTATAAACGGGTCAAATTCGGGTTGACCCGAAAATGAGCTACCCATTTTAATGGGTCGAGTTAACCTACTAATTTCTATGTAATCTTCGGGTTGTGTTTCAGGTCGTGCTATAAATTGATAGCCCTACTTCCTCCCAAGCAAGCCAAGTCCTCACTTCTTTCATCTTTGTGGGAATAAGCTTTTAAAATAAACAAGGAAGCAAAAATATTAAGGCATAATGTAGTTATTTTTGAAAATAATATTGTCGTCCCTGCTTCTCCTTATGACTTTCAAAAGTACCTAAGTTTAGCCTCGAAGACTCTCTTTGGGTAAATAAAATAATAATACTTTAAATACTTTAATCAATAAATTTCTTTATCTCATACTTTCAAATGTATAATATATAGGCTGCTACAGAATTCTCGATCCACCAACATAGATTTAAGAGTTTAAAAGGTACTTTCGAAGAGAATGAGGCAAACAAAGAAGAAGTCTCCAACCTTCAGGAACGCCTCTTACAAGTTCGAGGTTTCTAAGCTAACCGAGGACCTTAAGGCTAGAGATGCTAAAATTTTAAAGCTCAAAGAAGATCTTGGGGCTAAGGACTCCAACATTCTCAAACTTATATAAGATCTATTAGCTTGAGATGATTAAATGGAAGGATTAAAGGAGGAAGTTAGAGTTTTGAAGGAGGAGACAAATGAGCTCCTTACTTGTGATCAGGCCGAAGACATTTCTAGTAGAAAGGCTTTCGACATTCTCTTAAGGCATATTCTGAAAGCTGAGACAAAGGCAATCCTCACACTTTCAGGTTCTTGGTAGGCAAAGCATCGCAAGTATAAGAGTTCCTATTGAAGAAGTATGAGAGCAATAAGGAAGCTGAGCCCCCTGGTCCTTCTCCAACTTCGTTTGAATCTTTTGTTGATTCGAAGGCAGTAGAGGATGCTTCGGCAATTGATGAATAATTTCTTGAACTTGTATTATTTTTGTAGTGTGTATAAAACTTTTACACCTCCCTTATTATATATGGACTTTTGGTGCTAGTCATTTTCTTATCTAAATTTCTTTCTTGGTTAGACTAAATCAAAGGAACATCTCGACAATTGTCTCTTACTATAGAGCCCTTCTGAACTGAAGCAAAATAAAGAATCATCAATTGCTTAAAATAGTAAGCACTCTCAAAAGTCGCCTTCACGCAAGTAGCCTTCGTAACATAGAATTTTCTGATCATCCTAAAAATGTTAAAGAATCTTACAACAAATCATGCACTAAAACCTTTAAGTCTCTTAGGACCAAAGTTGCTAGGTTAACTAATCAAATTTTTAGTCTAATAGATCAGCTTAAGTTTATGTCTCAAGGTCAAGACAAAGTATTTGGATAACTTACTAAATTATCCGGACAACATTCGAGAGATATAGTTCTTAAACAAAGGCGACATGAATTTTTTCAATAGTTTCATTGCCTTGATCTAAACATAACCCCTAAGGTTGTCCCTAGATTCGTTACCTTAAGTCTTTCTCCTTTAGCCATTGCCAAAGGAGTATTTACTAAAAGCGATGTTATCTCTAAATATATTCCTCTTACAATATAAAGGCCGGAACAAAAGGACCAATCTCTGTTCAAGCTTTTAGTTTTTAAAGTAGGATTAGGAAAAAACATTTCGTTTTTTCAATATAGCCAAGCCTTTAGGGACGATTGCCAATATTAAATCTAGGGTCTTAGAATTATACTTAGTACCAAAGAGAAATTAGGTTTTTAGCAGATCACAATGTTTCGTATTTATTTTATAGCTTCATACTTATAACTTTCCAACTTCCATGTAATGTAAATAGCTTTGTCTTTTGGCTTTCGCTGTAACTTTATGTTTTACTTATCATTATCAAGGTTCAGCATGGCTGAATTGCCTAAACAATAAATAACACACATTTATCTTTTGGCTTTCAAGTCAAGTCCTTACTTAATGTTAGGTTCATCTGTCCACATATTCGGATCAGTGGCATCATGAACCATTTCTAATATTTTATTTTCTCGACAAGCTTTATCAAAATCAACGTCAGCATTTTCATTTTCCTCTTCACTGTGTTAGTCAAATCATGTCTTGTCTCAACTTCACCATGATACCTCTATATGAAATAGTTTAACATGAAACCAATTTTGTAATAATGTAAAATTATAGCATTATAATAATGAAGTTTCAAGGAAAAATATTTCAAACACGGACATCGGATTTTTGAGTGATTTGTTTTATTATGAAATGCCGCTTTCACGAATGCTTCCAACCATTTCTAAAATGCAGAGGCATCGTTCCTCTTTTTTCACACGGATTGTTGTACATCCAACTTTGAATTTCAATTAATCCGCCTTTAGATGTACAAGTAAATATAAGCCATATTATTTTAGCATAGTAAAATTATTTTAAATTTAACAAATATAATATTAAATTTTATTAATACCCTATACGTTATTATTTTTCTTTAATAAAAACATATATAAACAATTTTTCGTCAATGTAATCAAAAATTATAATTAACTTATAAACATAACCCAATATTATTAATTTTTGTAATAATACTATATATTATTATTATTTTTTATTAATAATAACATATATTATTATTTATTTATACTAACAATATTGTTCATTGATAATTTTTATTAAGATTGTATTGTTGTTTTTTTTATCGATAATACGATATATTATCACTTTGTTATTGATAAAACCATATGTTATTATTTACCCTATGAAAAAACCATATATTATTAACTTTTATTAATAATAACATGTATGTTACTATTATTTATTAATAACACTATATATTATTATTATTTTACTAACAATATCATTCATTAATAATTTTTATTATTAATACCATATATTTTTATCAACACCATTCGTTATTTTTTAATTAAAGATACCATACTTTGCATCGAGTTATTAGATAATAATGGATTTTGAAAACAATTTAATAACATTGGAATCCACAAATAATTTCATGACGAGATGACACTCCTTTTATTGGTTGGTCATCCTACTTTCCATTACAAGCACAACAGTATTTATGTTTCATAAATTATTTCAACTTCAGCGATTCAGTAAAATTTCTGCAACACTTTCCCCTATTTCTCATATCATATGCAAAAAAGTGAATATGGGAAACAAAAATGAAGTACTATCTATATTTATGAATTATTCAAGTTGAAATGATTTTGGAATTATAAATATAATTGTCTTTATAACTTGTCAAATACTAGGATAAATCCGATAAATATCATATCAGATGAACGTTGAAGTCCTTTTCATAATTCAAATAAACATCTATAAATAATCATCTACAGTACATGCCAGATGGCGCCAAACAATTTTCTTTAAGAACATCTACATCATGGCGATCATATATATATAAATAAGATAAATACACATAGCTATATATCTTTTGTAAGTCATGATAATAAAAATTATCAATAAACTTCGAAGAAGACATGCAATCAATCTTCCACTCTAACAAGTGAGGTGCCCTTGTAGTGCTCAACTATCTGCAGTACTCTAACCAAAAGAGCACGACCTCTAGTTAGAGTGGAAGATACATTTTGCAACATTGGCTATTGTCACAAGCAAATAAAAATTAAATTTTAAGGGAATTTTTTTGGACAAAGAACAACCTTTAATTTGTGTTTTCAGGGAAAACGTTAAATGATAGAGAATGAGCTATTCATATACTTTTCTGTAGTAAAAATGATAAATATTACATATTTATCCTTTAAAAAAAAGTAGGCATTTTAATAGGAAAATGAATATTTTTTATTTGTAATTCTAGAGGTTTAGAAACTTGCAAATAAAGAAGATGATTTTTTATGAAATTTTGAACAAATTTTTTGGAATACTCTATATTTAGAACTAGAAATCTAAAAAAACTGAAATTTTGATTTTATAAACTTAAATTTATTTTTTAATTATTTTCTGCAACTTTAATTTTGAGATATTATTTTTCGATAAAATTTTAATTTTTTGATGATGTAAATAAAAATGCTATAGGGTGTACTTTGATAAAAAAAATATAAGTACAACATAAGTAATTTAACATTTTATCCCTATCAAAAGTTCTATTTTCTAATTTTTCCTTTACCCATCATCCCTTTGACGGTCACCAAATTTTATTCATAAAACAAATTAAACTATACTTAAATCGAGCTTAGGTGGAGCACAATGACGGTGATAAATAAGACCGATTTTGGTAGGATTTAGTTGAGGCAAGAGACCTAGGCGGTGAGGCTTTAGCACAGTACGACTGCGGCGGAAGTAATTACTCGATAGCTGCGGAGACACTAGCGTGATGGCAGTCTAGAGGAGGAGCTGTGCTTGCGATCTGGATTCTTTTTTCAGTTATTTGAGAAAACCAATTTTGGGGGTGTTTGAAGAGTACGATGTTGTATGTTTAGGTCTGTTTGATGGGGATAAAGTGGGAGCGTCCGTTGGACATCGAAAATTTCTGACGTTTTTAACTGATACGAGAATGACATCGAAAATTTCCGACCCGATTTAACGATTTTATATTTGTTGAAAGCTGTGTAGTTAAAGCTCCATTTAAGCCTCATAAATCCCTGCTATAGCGCATAACGCTCTTCAACCGTTACGTCTTTTCAATATAACTCTATTAAACTGTAGATTCACTTTAAGTCTTGCTATTTTCCACTACACCTGCCAAATCAAGAACTTTAGCATTCGTTTTATCAATATTATGTAAAAGAATTGATTTGACTAGTTTTTTTTCTAAACCAAATCAAGTTACGCTAAAGAACTAATTTTAAGGCATAATTGTTCGATATAAGTTAAAAATCTATTGTAGTCGCCAAATTGAACAGCATAGATCTTGATATTCTTTGATTTTATATATAAGATTAAACAATATTTCTTTTTCCTACGCAAATGACGTGGGAATGAAAGTAAATTAATTTTAAATATATAGCTTTATATCTAATGATTTTTTTTTTACTCCTACGCTATTTTCCGCTATATCTTTACCATAATCCCAATGAAACCACTAAAGACTTTAACTACATAGGATGAAAGTTATACGCTAAGCGTCCGAAAGACATAGGTAATTTTTGATGTTTTTTCGATGTTACTTTCAATTTTGGTTATTCCGATTTCACTATGACCACTCTTCTAAAGATGTCGAAATGGCATTGCAAAATTTTGCTTGGAGAATTAATGTTTTTTTAGTAACCTTAGCAAAAAATCTTATGATAAAAACTAATTGTCATTAATACTGATTATCTTTACGTAAAATATTTAAAATAAATGGACATAATATATTTAAACAGCAAAATCTCATTACTAACCATTAACAACATTACTAACCACAAACGGGTTACTGATTTTTCATTTAATTTGATTTGATAGGTATGGTTCTGTTATCATATAGATCTATATGCTACATGGTTTTACGTACAATTGATGTGACCTGAACATACAAATTTAGCATAGTTTACTAATTAGAACATACAAATCTAGCACAATATAGTCCTAGGTATAGTTTACTAAGTACAAACCGGTAAAATGCCTGAACACAAAATTTACATGTTACCATACCGAATCCATTGTTCGTACCTATCTATTCAGGATTTTTAGCATAGTTTACTAAGTAGAACATATAAATTTATTTATAGCTGTAAAATATTTCTAAGTGTAGAATAATACCCAGGATTATATTTTTATTCCCACAAATTTTCACTCTAGACTATTAGGGCACAACCAATAATGACTTGGTCAGTTGCTATACAAGCCACGGAGCAACCAGGTGTGGCTTGTTCGCTTCGCTGTGGCTAGTTCGTGGCTGGTTGGAGCTGTTCTCATGGCTGGTTGAGTGAACAGAGGTTGGATTTTATAACGACAAAGTCTTTGCCGTTATAAACTTATAACGGCAAAGACTTTGCGATTATAAAACTCCACCCCTTGCTCCCCAACGGCTAGTGCAATGGCTCCTTTCAACGGTCAAATTCCACCCTATATCTTCCTCCATTCCACCATCTCCTCCTACACACAAACATATTATCTACTTCTTCATTCTCTATTTCTTCATTCTCTATTTTAAAAAATGTCTTCATCTTCCAAACGAACTGGCAAGAAAGTTATCGGCAAGAAACCCACGTCCAATCTGTATTCCTCTAGATTTTCCAACCAACATCCAGCATACCAGCAGCAAACGCTTCGTCCTTCACATGAGTACGAATATTCGCCATGTTCAAGCTTTTCCTATAGCCAACCTTACCAACTGCTCGCTCCTCCTAACTTTCCTCCCATGCATTCTACTACCCCATAACAATATTACCAACAACGTCCTCCATATGGCGCATATAACGATCATTCGTCGTACATGTCTCTGATGATGTAGAACAATCAAATGCAACCTCAACATCTTAATGTGCAACAGTCAAATAGTCATGACCATGAAGCAATGCAGAACCTACAAAGGCAATTATCTTATGCACGCAATGCTCCAACCCACGAAGAAACTGTTGACAGTTCGGAGACGGAGGACGAGGAGGAGGAAAACCAAGAAGAGGATGGAGCAAATGTTGAAGAATTCCAAGAAGAAATAGCTACAGGGTTTGTTTGGCCACCTAGCCCAGAATATAACAAGAAGAAGAAGAAGTGGAAATCCTTAAGTGCCATTTTCAATAGATGACGCAGAGATTCAGCTGCAATGGAAACAAAACATGGCATAGAAGACATTGAGGATGAAAATGTCAAAGAGGAAGGAATGACAGCTGACGGCAGAAAAAAGCAATGTAAGTTTACTACCGAGCAGTATGTTTCACTTGCTAAATCATGGACACGCATTTCACAAGATAGCATTTCTGGAAATAATATGAAAGGCCAGAAATTTTGGAAAAGAGTTGCGGAGTTTTACAACTCCTTGGAATCGAAAAAAAGAACATGGGGATCGCTAACAGGAGGTTATCGGGTTATGAACGCCGCATGCCAAAACGATTTGGCAATACTCACCAGATTGCAGAATAGACAGCAAAGTGGTGCCTCTCCCTACGACATTGTAAGTACAGTATTGTTTTAAATTTCTTTGATAATGTAATGTGTATGAGTAGTTTTTTAAATCCATACACTTTTGGATCTGTCTTATAGATTGAATAATCGCGTAAGGCCTATCAGCTGCAGTACAGCCAACCATTCAAATTTCAAGAGTGCTTTGATCTTCTGTCCAGTTTACCGAAATGGAAGAATGTGAACAACTTCATGTTTGAGCAACAAAATAAAGCCAAAAGAATGAACTACTCCGATTCAAGTCCGGGTAGCGATCCAAGTTCGCAGGAAAGATCTCCACTATACGGAAGCGGTGATGGACGACCTCTTGGTAGAAACAAGTCAATTCAGATGGAGCAGCGCAGTGCAGAGTTCTCTAGATTCATAGGAACTTTAGAGACCTTTGCCAGAGAAACACAAGAGCACAGAGCCAGCTTTTCAGCTCAAAGAACTCGCAGCGAAGCTGAATTTCAGAAGGCTATCATGGACGATCGAGAGTTCAGGAGACGTGCGCATGAAGAGAAGAAAGCTTTGATGTGAGAGAAGAATTACATTTGTGACTTCAGTAAGCTTTCTCCTTTACAACAAGAACTAGTAATTGAGCAGTAGGAAACATATAAGAAAGTCAAAGGTAGTGGGAGCTGAAGCGGTAGTGGCTCGTTTAGGGATGACTTTTAGATGTTTTGTTGCATTGTAATGGTTTCTTTGTACTTGTGTTGAATATCTATAGTATGTATAATTATCTTTTGGTTTATGAGTTTATGTACTTGATATAATTTTATTGCAACGTTATTTATTTTGAATTAAGGTCGGACATCACTTTATTAACTAAGTTCCATAATAATATTACATAATGGTCAACATACAAATTGTAGAACATAATATATTAAAGAGCAAACATAAAACCTTAGCAACACAATACAGTAAACGAAGTAGCAAACAAAAAACAAACCATTAATAGTGCAGAAAAAACTGCCACAATCAACGCTTAAGAATTCCTACTATTCCATCCTCTGTGTGCCTACAAATGGTCCACCAACTGGTCACGCAATTGGAAGTGTGCAGGTTGGCCTTCAATATGTTGTACTATGGCAACATAAAACATATTCCACCATCGAGTTTATGTTGATATTGGGTTTTTTATTACAACCCTTAAACAAGTCAGGGTAATTAGTCTTTTGATTTTTATATCCACCACTTTCGGACTCTACAGTCATATAATGAATTATTATACACACATACATAATTTTAGATAGAACTCTTGCATCATGAAATCGCGTGGGATTTCGTAATACCTGAAACTTGCTTGCAAGACACCAAACGTTCGTTTGATGTCCTTTCTGTAGCTTGCCACCTTTTCAGTGAAATAGCTCTCTTTGTCATTTGTTGGTACTCTAAAGCCTTGTATTAAAGTTCTCCACCTTGGGTAAGTGCCATCTACCAGGTAATACCCAATATGATGCTCGACGTTACCAACTTTATATGTAACATCCGTTGAAATTCCGTTAGACGGTTCAAAAAATAGGTATGACTGTTTCAAAACATTTATATCGTTCAATGAACCTGGTACGCCAAAGAAAGCATGCCAAACCCATAAATCATAGGTGGCAACCGCTTCAAGGATCATCATTGGCACCTTTTTGTGTCCTGTGAACATTCCTTTCCAAACTGTTGGACAGTTTTTCCACGCCCAATGCATGCAATCCAAACTTCCAAGCATACCTGGAAAACCTCTAGCTTCTCCTCTGGCTAGTATCCTGCTTACATCATTCAGTCCCGGCATTCGTAGGTATTCCACGCCGAATTGTTGAATAAATATTTTACAAAATTCCTTCATGCACTCAATTGCAGTTGATGCTACGACTCTGAAATATTCATCCATGTGATCACCGACGGTTCCATAGCTTAACATACATAAAGCAACCGAGATTTTGATGCGGGGAGAATGTCTAGGTTCTTATGCTCCATTTAGCCTATAAGTGAAATACTGGTTTTTTTCATGAAGTTTAAGATAAATTTTAGAGAATACATCCAGGCTCTTGAAATCGACGGCGGAACAAAGTAATATCGTAGGTTGGATTGTCAATGATGTAGTCCCTCATCAGCCTTTCATGTCCATTCTTATAGTCCCTCTTGTATCTTCGGTCAATCCTTCTGGTTATACTACCACGACGGTTGCTTGTTGATTTTGGTACTCTGCCGACTCATCATCCATTTCTTGTGCATTGTCGTAACTGTGGTTCATGTCTTGGTAGTACTGGTAGTACATGTTGGGATCCATGATTGTCAAGGAGTATGTATTTTGAGTTATTAGGTTGTTAAGATTTCTGCAATGCTGTGTTTGAGTCAATTCAGAACGCATGTATTTATAGGTGCGGGAATGTAGAAAGCATGTGAATAAGTGTGAAATAATGCAAGGGAGCCTACTATGAACCTGCAAAGTACAGACTATCAAGCAAGTGCACTATTAAAGGTCAAAAATTGAAGTTAGTCCATTTTTCATACTTGCACATGCTACGTAACTTCCAAATACTGCATTATGGAAAGCTACAATACAAAAAATAAAGGGTGTGCAGAGGCTTTAATGGCTTGGCAGTGATAAGAGTAGTAGGAGGCTACTTATGAGTGCACTGTTCGAAATTACATGACAGTTGTGTATGTTCAATGGCTGCTTATGAGTGCACTGTTCGAAATGACATGACAGTTGTGTATGTTCAACGGTTACTTATGAGTGCACTATTCGAAATGACATGACAGTAACGGCTACAGTATGTATACCCATACTATTTATACCCTAAGTTTTGTCATGGGAGGTTCGTAAGAGTGCAAATGGCAAATCAGACATGGACTCCCAATGATTATTTGGTGTTGATCAAAGCTTATATTCTAGCCGATACAAGACACATGGAAGAGGAGGTCCATGAATTTTTGGATCACCGTCAACGACAACCATCCAGAGTGTAGGCTAAGAAGATGAAATTCAGATACTAGAAGTACATTCGTTACATTCACTAGAGCTTGCAGGAGGCATCGTAGAATTATAGTCGAGGTATAACGCGACAATGATTTTCAAATGACCCGATCAACCTTTGACTCACAATATTTTATGGATCATCAAACACACTTTGTTGGTCATGCTGCTTACGAGTTGTGGGTAAATTATGTTAGACAGTTTGAGTGAGTGATGTGTCCACGAACGATGAATGTCTATGTGGTTGCCCAACCGTCTTAGGTCAGCTTATGTTGAAGTATTAGTTTAATGGAAATTGAATTATATGATTTGTATTAGTTTAATGCATGTCCATCAGTAGTAATACGAGTTGTGTATGTTCGATGTAATTTGGAGACTGAATTATGTACTTAAACACACAACAACATACAACATACTTGAACATACAACAAAGACTAACTTAGTCGAACAACATACTTAAAGATACAACGAAAACAAAGTACATTCTTCATCATGTTAGTTACAGCCAGCACCACGTTGAAATTCCAATGCACCCAGCATGTCACGTTGCATGGCTACTTCTTGTTCCAGTTCATTTGCATACTCCACCGCTCGACGAGGGAACGGATCATCAATCCATTCCTACAAACCACAACTAATTGGAAAGTTATGGCATCGGCCAATGTCGTTTCCACTTCAGATGATGAAATATGTAACTGACACCCCGCAAACACAATATAGTAATGAAGGAGAGTTAACTTCCTGCTCCATCTGAAAACGTTCATTTCGAACTTCCCGGCGTTCCTGATTGTTCGCAGGAACTCCGATCTCTGCTTCATATGGTTGGAGCCCTACCTGTTGTTCATATGCAGGTTGAACGTCCTCCTGGAGTCTTATTTGGCTAAGATCTAGGAACTCGGTTCGAATGTCCTCGTAGTGTTGTTCTTGATACTCGATAAGCCAATCCTCATTGGTTCTTGGGCTTTCCGAAGGCACATAGCCTCCAATATCAGACTCAATAGAAGAAGGCCAGGATGACATCGTTGTGAGATGTAAATGGATGTGAGGAAGATGTAGATAGTAGTGAAGAAGGAGTAGATGATTGTAAAGAAGCATATGTGAACTGGTATGTATATATGTAGAAGGAAAGAGGGAAATGGCAAGGTGGTAATTATGATAAGAAGAGAGCAAAAGAAATACCCTAAATTTAGCACAGAAAAACATGGTAAAAAATAACTTAAAAAATAACTGCCTATATAATTACATCTTGTCCAGTAGCTATTTATTATATAAATGTGGAATATTAACCGGCTTTCTAAAGTTAAATATTAACTGCCTATATAAATCCATCTGTCCTCTATAAATACATTTTGTCCATTAGTTATTTATTATATGAATACGTTTACAGTGTTAGTCAAATAACATGATTTAAAATGTTGTTAGTTCATTTGAATACAGTTCCAGTAATTCACATTTGTCAACAACACATAATCATAAAAAACAATGACGTTAATGCATAAACTGAATACAACAGATATATCATACAACACAGCACATGAACAATAACAAAAACTACACAGAAACATGAATAATAATAACATCAATACACAGACCAAATACCATAGGTATATAATACATCAGACCAAAAGAATAAATACATAAAGTGCATAGAAACAGAAATGAACTACAATACAAAAGATCATCCATCTGTACGTGGACGACTATGTCATCGTCGACGCCTCTCCTCCTCATCATCTCCACCATCGCTCGGACCAGGTAATGCTCATAGTACATCTGCATGTTTACAAATCTCTTGCGCTTTTCCTCCAGCTGTGCCTGCAGACGTGCTACTTCCTCTGCCGGACGACATAGCTCACCATCGAAGTAGTCTAGGCAACGCCTATGATCTAAGTATGTTGTATGTCTGATCCCCATATTCATGTCATATAGATCATGGTAGGATATCTGGCTAGGATCGGGGTAATGATCGTGCGCTGGAGGACGATATATGTCAACATAGCGGTCTGGTCCAATGGTAGGAACTGCCATAGTCCATCCAAAGTGAGAAGCAGCCGTCGCGTGATCGGGTGCACGGTCACCATGGCAGGGTTGAGTGAGATCCTTGACAACTGGGGGACGTATGCCGTGCCGTATAGCGGACAGACCAACCAAATTTATCGCCACTGCATGTGTAATGGTATCAGTGGAACCAGTGTAAAATTTGCGCCAAAAGTCAACGTATGACTGACCGGTAATAACAAAGCCCTCGACCGGCCACCAACCACCTGCCCTCGCCAGGTCTAGCTGCTCTGAAGGGTAAATCATACAGAGATAGGTATGAGGGTGTGGATCATCGGGAATAGCATCAAAGTCGTACAACTGCCTCCAACACCTCTCACCTAGAAACCAATATGCACCAAACGCCGAGGGATAAGATAGGAGTGGAAATATCCTCCCGGCTAGCATCCTAGCGATCTCTATAAAATCAATGCCAAATGATACACTATCATGAAATGGATCCCATATAATATGTTGTCTGTACATCCTCAAATCAATTTGGTTGTGGGCAACCGAATACACATGGCGGGATTCATTATCCCTGGGCCTCTATTGTTCGCCACCAAAATGACAAACGGGGGAAAAAGTAGACGCATCAGAAGTAAGAGTGACGAAATGAAAATTCCTGGAGTACTCAAAATACCAATACTGTAATAACTCCCAGAAACCAAATAATGAAACCTGTGCGTCTGAAATGGTGCACTGTATGTCGAGGCATCTGTACAGGTACGCAAGAATAGGCGTACCCCATTCATATAAAATAGCACCGCTATATTCCAACTCAGATGCGACCTCAATAAACCCAACAGCCTGACTACTGCTCGATGTGCAGAAAAATAGGTTACCCATGAGGTATATGGAAAATGATCGAGCGAGCTCAAGATCATCATCAGGTGAGTAATGAGCGAGAATGCTGTCCATGGCAGCACGAATAGCGCTGACTCTAAAAGCACCTCCTACCTGATATGATGCATTGGAGGCGTCAAAATGAGGTAGAAGATCGTGAACGCGCTCGGGATCTCGCCATCGAGCATCATCGAAAGGAAGTGGTGGAAAAGCAGCTACTACAATGCTAATGCCGGTGAGCATGGAGAAATCAAGTGGTGTAATTCCCAAGTCCCCGCAAGGAAAGTGGAACGTAAGGGTGGTTTTATACCACCGTAAAGCAATAGCCGCGCACAGTTGAACATCACCTTTTATAACATTATTGATTTCTAGAACTGTAGAGTATATATCAAGTTAAATTACGGAGTGATAAATTAACTAGTTTTTTAAATAAATGGTTCGTTCGATTACTTAAGAAATGGTGGAATCCAAGCCCATGTAGTAGTGCTATGACTCTATCCTTATTTGTCAAATGTTCACGAAAATATTTAAGCGTGTTCACTAACGAACCCCGTGAATGGATATTTCGCGACTGTTAAATTTAAATAAAGTCATACTATATATTAAACTAACAACGTATTGCAATTATTTAAATCATATAAAGAAATACTTACAGCCAAACTCGTCTGCGTGTTGACACGTGCTTCGCCATCTGAAAGTGCGCGAAAGTTGGAAAGCATAGTTAATTTCACCGTGCTAAGGTTCAGATCCTGAAATCCGTCAAGGTCGGCGAGTCTAGCGGAAATCTGCTCCACGCCCCTGCGCGTCCTACCTGCTCGACCACCCCTACGGCCGCCGCGACCGCCTTCCTCTGCGCCCCCGCCCTAATTCTAGAGATTTTCGGCGGCTAACAACAAATCTTCTATGCCTGGCTGATCCAAAGACGACAAGACGACATTCTGCTCCTCGCCGCTCCTACCTGCGCCGCCGGCACCGCTGCTACTGCTTTCTCCGTGCATGAAATTTTTGGCGAAATTTTTAAACAATCTGGACATCTTTTTGAACGTGTATCTCAAAAATTGCCTTTACTTTGACTAAACATGATTGGATTTGAGCCTTTGGTGGTGAAAAATGGAATTGGGAATGGTGGCTTTCGTGCTCTCGGCTGAGTGAAAATGGTGGAGGAAGTGAGGCAAGTGAAAATGAAGGTGGCGACTGTAAACTCGGGTTATAGTTTATAACGACAAAGAGTTTGCCGTTATAAACTTATAACGGCAATGACAAACTCTTTGCCATTATAAAATCTTTTCCAAACCAGTCCGTGGCTTCGTTCGCTTGGTTGCCGTCGATGAAAAAGGGTGGGGTGAACAGAACAGCTTGTTGGTTATGGTCTTAGAAAATTCTTATTTTAAACTTAAGATGTACTCCAGACTTATCATAAAAATTTGTCTATTTTTTTCTACACATGATTTTTATACATGCGTATTTTAAAATTATGCATATACAATTTTTATTTTAAATATATTTGTGCATTCTGAAAATGTACATATAAACACTAAAAATTTGTTCTTTCACATTTTCAAAATGGACAAATGCAAAATGATAAATAGTGAAAAACATACATATTTGTATGATAATTTTGGACTGAGCTTTAAGCTTGAAATAAGCTCTCTTTTATAAAGCCTAAAATGGTTTTTTTCCCCTTTTATTCACATCCATATCAATTGCAAGCAAATTTAAATGAAAGATACATACGTAGATTTCATGTAGAAAAGCCTACAAATTCGACCACATCTTTACACTGCTGCAAAAAGGAGTGGTTTCGATCCCACTGCGGTTTCAAAGATACTCCCAAAAGACATAACTTTGACACAAAGAAAGAAAAAAAGCTTAGTTTACTTCATGTATAAATAAATTTTAATTTGAAATAATTCTTAATAGGTACTTAAATCATCTAAAGAAAAAAGTGAGACAGAAAGCACGAGTTGAAGGTTCAATTTGCAAATCATATATCAAAGAAGAAGCTTCATATTTTCTCTCTCATTATTTTAGTGATCATGTGAAAATATCGTTTGAAAGTGCTATGCATAATGATGAAGGCATTGATCAAGATGATTGTCAAGCGAGTTTATCTATTTTTAAAAAACATGGCCGACCTGCTGGTAAATGTGTGGAATTATGGTTGGACGATAGAGACTACCATGTAGCACACACATATATTCTTCTCAATTGTGCCGAAGTTGCACCATTTGTTAGGTAATGCACATATATTCTTCTTAATGCGTTATATCATCTACATATGCATGTATATACATATGCACATGTGTGTGTTAATTATAATGCAACATTTTGTCTATAATTGCAGTGTTTACGAATCACAACATCCAAATGGCGATATCGGCAAAGATTTCGCTACTTGGTTTTCAAATTACGTTAAGGACGCGAAAAACTGTGTGGTCGACGAAGGATTGAAACATTTAGCTATGGGACTAAAAAGGAAAGTCAAGACCTCTCCAATATTCTTCGTTGATGGATATAAATTTAACACCAAAGAATACAGTGCTGAAAAATTTACTAACAATACCGGTGTATTTGTTAAAGGTAGTGATGATCCAAATGATCATGTAAAAGATTTTTATGGCGTGTTAACTCAGGTTTTGCAATTGATATATTTCATAAGATTTGCAGAAGAAGTTTTTATGTTTAAATGCAACTGGTTCAACAACGTTCCAGGTTCTGGAATCAACATGCACCCAAAGTATAATCTTATAGAAATAAAGCATACCTCGCGTTATTATAAGTATGATTCGTTTATACTTGCCAAACAAGCTCTTCAAGTTTATTATGCTTCGTACCCATCTCTACGAAGAGATAAAGCAGATTGGTCGGGTATTTTTAAAACAAAGGCAAGATTTACATTTGATGGACAGAATATTTCAGACGAATAAGCTTACCAAGCAGATATCGAGGAAAATACTGGAATAATAATAACCGACAATCAAATCGATTTTGGACCTCTAAATGATGAATCAAATGCATTAATAGAAGCATTTGAGGCTATAGAGGAACAAAACATAGAGTACGAAATAGAATCTGAATCAACAAACGACGAGGACTGATTAATAATCTACATACCGGGAGAAGGTAATTTCTGTGTTTATTTATGTTACATTATCTCATTAAAAATGATGTGTTCTGCTAATGATATGTTTAGTCGTAATCTATTTCACATAATCGTTTTATGTTTCTGTCATAATGTATGTTTCATTTAATTAAATGATATATTTCTCAGATATGATATGTCTGTAACAGGTACTGTATATACATGTCGTTTTTCCGTAGACGCAGCTCATCCCATACAGGATCTCCCTCTCTTTCTCAAAGAGGGACGGGTGCGCCTCCACCTAATGATGTCCTCGACCCATCACAGGAGTCAGCTCTTCCTGCGGTCCGGTTGCAGGCCAAAGCCGATGGATCGTAAGTATTAAATTTATTTCAGTATTAACAATATTTTTCTGCACGATCTATTATACAATAGTCTTGTTTTATTAAATGCTTGTTTCTTTTTGACACAGTGAATTCGAGCTCGAGCCATCAGCCACAGTGCTCTCCATATCCAAACAGGCATATAAATGCAGGATGACTGTCTGTTGGCCTAAATGGAGCAAGATACCGGACAACATCCGGAAGAGCATTTGGTAGGATTTTCTGGTAAGTGTAAATTTATATTTCGCACTTTCTCTTTGATCATAGATCACTGTATATATTGTAGACTATTTATAAAAATGTATAACTGTCATTTTCTAAATGTGCAACGTTCGGTCAACCTACAAGAGATTGATGTATCCCTGGTGCAGCGGCATTGGAATAGCAAAATCGTCAAAAAATTATAGGGATACAGTGTCCGCAATGAGAAGAGCTAGGAAAAGACCCAACTGGATGAGTGCTAGCGTTTGGGAGGCTTGGGTCGCATGGTGGGGCAATGAGGAGTTCTAAGTAAGTTTACCACATATTAATTACTTTAAATTGTTGCGTGTATTTAATACATAATTTAGAACTGTAATGTTATTTCCAATTGAAATTCGCAGAGTGAGTCAGATAGGAACTCCGCAAATAGAAATAAGAAACTCGTCACACATCGTGGTGGTTCCAAGTCATTCCAGCATCATCGCAAGGATTTGGTAAATTTTTATATTTTAAATTATAAGTTGTTAATAGATAGTTAATAAAACAATATAATATATATATATATATATATATATCAGGAAAAAGCGCGAGGAGGTGCTGTTTCGTATTGCGATGTTTTTGCTCATATTCATGCCCTGAAACAGACCGACGATTCGGGCTCAGTCGTATATTCATGGGAGCATGATGATAATGCAACTATTGCTTATGTAAGTATATTATAATTAAGTTAAAAGTCATCAGTTAATTAATTAAGTACACATTTACATATATACTAATTAGTATTATTTATACTAGTGACCATTTCAACTTTTTGTCAATTAGTATAGCGATTAGTCTACTAAATTGTATTCTGTATTTTGCATTACAGCAAAAGTTTTAGGAAGCACGAGCACAGCTGCTGGCTGAGACAGGACGGGATGAGTTGACAGCTGATGAGGATGACGCTATTTTTGAGTCTGTTATGGATCCACCATCCCACAACAGGCGCTATGGATTTGGAAACCAAGCGGTAATTTTCAGAAAATAAACTAAATTCAAATATTTCATATTTTTCAATTAAAGTTATGTAAATTACGTTTATGATGTTGGAGACAGTATAACAATTTAATTATATTCGCAGGTTAGGACATCGCAGAAGGCGTATAAGATGGCTCAAGACAAAGAAGAAATTGCAGAGCTACGAGCCGAGATCAACGAGCTGCGGGAGCATGATCGCTATCGTGCTGCGCAAATGGAGCAGCTGAATCAGCGCTTGGCGGAGTATATGGAGCAGTATGGGAGGTTTACTTCGTCGGATGGTTCTATAGGGTATGATGATCAGTGATGCTAGGTATGTTCTATTATGTTTTTTGTTTGTATATATACGTTTCGAATGGGTGAGGATGTGTTTGATACATTTTGATGAATTGTATATTATTTTATGTGGATTTGGATGTTGAGTTTGTGAATTTGGATGTTGATTTTGTGGATTATGTTGGATTTGGATATGGATTTTGTGGATGAAATATTATATATGCTTATATATACGATTATTGGTTTATATATGCTCGAAAAAGAGCTGTTATTAGTATTGATGGATGTGGAGTGGTTAGAAGGCAGAAGGTTCAAATTCATAAAAAAAAATTACTCAGATTACCGACGGTTTCCGACGGACTATAGGTCATAATTTTCTAACGGCTTCCAACAACAATCTCCGACTATTTCCGACGGTCTTGGACGGCTATTTGATTTTTTAGGATTTCCACGTGGCCATTTTGGCCGTTGGAAACGATCGAAGATTGTTGTTGGAGGTCGTCAGAAAGATGCGTTGGTGCCGTTGGAAATCGTTACTAAACGAGATTCGTATTTCAACGGCTGTTCCTACGGTTTCCAACGGCCTTCCAACGACCGTTGACGGCATTGGCCGTCGGAAACCAGTGTTGTTTTTGTAGTGTGAACATTTAGCTTTATATCTAATAAATATTTTTACTCCTGCGCTATTTTTTGCTATATTTTTACTATAGTTGCAATGAAATCGCTAACCCCTTTAACTGTATGGGTTGAAAGTAACACACTAAGCGTCGGAAAGACATCGGTAACTTTCTACGTTTTTTCGATGTTACTTTCAATTTTGATCATTTTTTGATTTCATTCTGACCACTCTTCTAAAGATGCCGAATTGCCATTGCAAAATTTTGCTTGGGGAATTAATGTTTTTTTAGACCTTAGCACAAAATCTAATGATAAAGACTAATTATTATTAATACTGATTATCTTTACGTGAAATATTTAAAATAAATGGACATAATATATTTAAACTGCAAAATCTAATTACCAACCGTTAACAACAGGACTAACCACAAATGGAAGTACTGATTTTTCATTTTATTTGATTGGCATGGTTCTGCTACCATATAGATCTATATGCTACATGGTTTTACGTACAATTGATTTGACCTGAACATACAAATTAAGCATGGTTTACTAATTAGAACATACAAATTTAGCATAATATAGTCGTAGGTATAGTTTACTAAGTACACATCGGTAAAAAGCCTGAACACAAAATTTATCTGTTACCATACCGAATCCATCGTTAGTATTTATCTGTTCAGGCTTTTTAGCGTAGTTTACTAAGTAAAAGCGTATTACATGCAAATTTATTTACAGCCGTAAAATATTTTTACAGTAGAATAATACCTAGCGTTATCCTTTTATTCCCACTATTTTTCATTCGAGCCCTATTAAAGAAACTTATTTCAAGCTTAGGCTGTATTCCAAACTTATCATAAAAATATGTTATTTCTTTCAGGAAATTATTGTCAAGAACAAAATTTCTCAACGTTTTAGCCTCAAGGACAGGCCTTCAATATTTTATTCTGAATGACAACTTTATTTAGGTATCAGTTTTTAGTCATTGATAGCAGTTTTTAGGTATCAGTTTTTAGTTATCGGTAGCAGTTTATAGGTATCAGTTTTTAGCTTGGTAGCAGTTTTGTTGTCCTTATGAATAATTTTGGAAAACGTTTGTCCTTATAAATAATTTTTAGGATAATTTTTGTCCTTATGGTAAAAATATTGAGGTTGTGTCCTTGAGGCAAAAAATATACAAATCTTTGTCCTTTAAATTAATTCCCCCCTATTTCTTTCTACAACTTTTATTTTAAATACGAATTGACTTTTGTACGAGTGCATTCTGAATATATGCACATGTAATTTTTATTTTAAATACGTTTGTGTATTCTGAAAAGAGAGAATGAGGAAAAATGATAAACTTGAAAAAAAATTATGCCGAAGGACATGAAGTTTTATTTTTAGGCTAAAAAACAAATACTAATTATAATTAGCATTATATTCAACTTTTAAATATATAAAATGCTAGTTATATTTAACATTATATTCAGTTTTACACTATACAAAATGTTAGCTATAACTAGGATTGTCCTTCAGCCTAAAAAACAAAATTGCTGTCCTTCAGCCTAACTTTTTTTCTAAATTTGTTCTTGTGCTTATTTTCCTGTTCTGAAAATGTGTAGGTAAAAATTAAAAATTTATTTTTATACATTTTCAAAATAGGCAAGTGCAAAATAGTCGAATAGTGAAAAACATACATACATAAGTGGAAATTAGCTAGAAAGACCTCTTTACCAAGTGAAATTAGTTTCTATGACACACAACTGAAATAATTACTTTTAAGAACAAAAGGTAAAATAATTAGTTTCTAGGGTCTAAAAACTTATGAAATTATGTCCTTGAGAATAATTGGACTGCTGACTTTGTTCTTGAAAGTAATTATTCTGCTGACTTTGGCCTTGAAAGTAATTTCTTTGAATGTATATCCTAGAAACTAATTGGACTGCAAAGTTTGTCCTTCTGGTGAAATATCTCTTTGTATAATAAGTTTGGACCGCGCTTTAAACTTGAAATAATCTCTTTTTTTAAAGCCTAAAATGGTGTTTTTTATTTTACTCCTTTTATTCACATCCATATCGATTGGAAGCAAATTTAAATGAAAGATACATACGTAGATTTCATGCAGAAAAGCCTACAAATTCGACCACGTCTTTACACTGCTGCGAAAAGGAGTGGTTTCGATCCCACTGCGGTTTCAAAGATACTCCCAAAAGACATAACTTTGACACAAAGAAAAAAAAAAGCATACGATCAATAATGCAAAGAATCAATAAAAAAGAAAAAGAAGAAACAAATCTAGCATAAAGGAAGGAAGGAACCAACAACCATGATTAAAGCGTCAACACACGGTGGTATCGCATATTAAACCAATGACCAACCTCTAAATGTAATCCCAAAAATATAATAACATGCATGAAAGCCAAACATAGAATATAAGTAGCTGGGAAATGGGTGCAAGTAGATCAGCATTAGACGTTGCATGACTTAAAAGTGACTTATGAGCAACGCCTTTAGTTTATTTGAATGACTTACTCCAGTCATAGGCAACAAACGACTGTTAATTAATTAGAATTGATAAGACAACAGATGGAATAAAACGCTATAAATGATGCAGTTTCAAGTTGTTAGCAACTGGCCAACTACGTACCAAAACAGATGTAACATTTTATGCTTTTGCGATGTCTTCACATGTACACCTTCATAGATAAAACTGGCTTTTGAAAAATGAATACAAGTCGATGGAGTACTGAGTTTTACCACCATATATTCAGATTTTTCTGGGTAAAAGTTAAAGGTAGATTTATTATGAAGCATTTAAATTCCAGAAGAGAAGAGTTAACAATACGTTATGACTGAAGCAGGATGATAATATATAGACATACAAAACTATATTGAAACTACAGAAACCCACACGTACAGTTTTAAAACCTAAACCAGAAAATAATCATACATAACACAACTGATGGAAGCTTAATAAACAAATAAAATCTTAATTGTCATACATAATTACTTTTTCTCATATCATTCATTAATAGAAAGAAAATGAGATTAGAATCGTAAGTACAACATAGTTTATTATTTTGAAATATGTTTATTATGATTTCAGAGAATTTTGTTAAATATTTAGACTATGGGCGTTAATTACTGTACTTATAATCTCCTTGTTTTTAAGGAAAATGTCGTAAATATTTAGACTATGCACATTTAGGGTTTTTTTTTTCTCCTTAGAATAACAAATAAATACTTATAAACATATATTAATGGGTACAGTGACATGATATTACAAAAGAACGACATATCTTAGTTCAGAGACTATGGATACATCACCGTTTATAGTGATTGATGTACGATGAGAATGAAAATGAAACCAAACATTTGTCCACTTCATTTCTATTGAATAAATATTACGTTTCCGGCTATGTCACGTGTTTATTTGCGATTAAACTGGAAAGCGATAGCACCATAAACAAATGATAAGTTCG
Source organism: Allium fistulosum (assembly GCA_030737815.1). Taxonomy (NCBI): domain Eukaryota; kingdom Viridiplantae; phylum Streptophyta; class Magnoliopsida; order Asparagales; family Amaryllidaceae; genus Allium; species Allium fistulosum. Next base: position 989,579,921 of record CM060903.1, read on the forward strand.
AGACAGTGTTACGTACACCTTTCAAGTTTCCAAACAACGCAACACTCTTTTGCGTAGGCGTTATGTTAAATAATAAAAAGTTACAGGTACATTTTTTTTTTACTGTTATGCAAGGTAATTTTTGCACTTTTCTCCCAAAAACACAAATTATTTCGCAATTTTTTCACATTGTTTCAAAAGCTTACTGCTATTCTCATTCAAAAAAATGTTTTGGGTTACCATTATACTTTTAATATACAAGTAAATAGGCACAGAATGGATAAATAATATGCTAAATAATAGTAATAATATGTGAAAACAAGTGAAACTTTAATAGATGATCCTAAATTTAGTAAAGACAAATGGATAAATTTAATTTTTATTTCTTAAACTGTATTTTTTTTCTATATGTTAATCTTAAATTTATTCTCTATGGTTTTTTTATTGCTATTTTATGATGAGTTTAAAGATCTTTGGGTAACACAAATTTTAATGATATAAGGTTTGAAGATTTTGTCATTGGAAAATATCAGTATAAGTTATTATGTTGTAATGTTTTTTATACAACGTTTATGTCCTTTTTTGTTATTTTTTTTCTTCTTCTGATATTTGGTTCTTAGATGTAGGACAACAATGACAATAATATTGAAAATGCAACTGTCACTGTGAATGAGAAAGAGTTTGATAATGAAAATATGAATGAAGATCTGAATAGTGCGGAGGAAGTTAGATTTTAGTGCTATGATTTAGGAGGGAGAAGTTTTACCAAATGTAGTTTGAGTGCGCATAAAACAAAATAATGTATGGTATTTGAAAGGTTGTAGTCATATTTTTTATGGTGGCAGTTATTTATGGAACTCGGAAGAATTTTTCTTGATGTACGTATTTATTTTAGGGGATTTTTACTTCAAGGGCTTATTTGTGTGGGTAATAAGTTTTAAGGAAACTACTTTTGAAAATTAGTTTTAAGGACATTTTACAGAAAAAAGATAAAAGAATTTATCATTTTTAGTTATACAGAAATAATGCTAAAAGGATTTATCATTTTCCTGTATAACTTAAAAAGATAAATGAATTTATCATTATCCTGTAAATTGTCCTTAAAACCAATTATTCAAAAGTGATGTCCTTAAAACTAATTACTTTGGAAATAAAAGCCCTTCAGCCTAATTTCCACTTTATTTTTACCTATTTATTTATGTTATACTTTTATAGGATAAATCTAGAGTGGTAAAATTAACTTCTAGGTTTTTCCTAAATGCTAAATGGACCAAAGATTATTTGCTCGAATTAGAGTAAGAAGGATCGAGGCCATACAACTTTTCTCCCTTCCTAAAAGCCACTAATTGAATTAAATATGGTAGAATTCCGCATCTTAAGCCATGTAGCTAAATTGAATTTGAAGTTAGTGTAACGATTACCGCCAACGTTTTGCAAATATTACCATATTGTTTTCACTAGTAAACGAAAATAACTTACCGATACCTACCATTACCGATTTGTTGTTATAACGAATTCTCGTATATCTATAAATGGGTAAATATCATCCAGTAATAGTAAATTACCGTTTATAAAAAAAATCACCAACTAATATATTTTAGTATGTCTTTTAATAAAGGATATCATTATGGAAAAAAGAAATGCAATTAACATAATTTTAACTAATTCCGAAATAACATATAGTTCTTGGCTTTTTTTTTTGGCTCCGTTAGGATGTTTATTTTCCGACTCTGTATTTCATGTGTTATCATAATACTTGTTTGTAAAAAAAATTTCCACACTGTTTGTTGCTGGTTATAAAACCGATGAAAACCGGTGCAGTGTAATTTTGATAATAATTCTCAACCCACCAAACTGAAATGTTTTGAGGGGTTATAATATTTTATTTTAATTATATCACAACTAATTATATTGTTGAATAAACCGATGTATGTTAAACTTTCTAAACTGGTGTAGTTTAAATTCTCAAGCATGTATTAATCGACTGTAACACCACTTCACGTAAAACAATCAAAACCGCAATGATCATTTACGATCAAAACCGGTACTTTCAAAACCTTCGAGGCCATTACCGCAAAACTCTCACACGGAGCCCAGAAGCAGGCAACAACTAATTATACATGAATATTATGTATTATACATGAATACTGAATGGTTGTACCAGTTTAGTTTGGTGGTCGATTAATTTGTTTACAATATGGTTGTACCTGTTGAACTCGTACATGATTCTTCATGCGTAGCAGGTACGCGTGTAAATATGTCATCATCTTTCAATTATTGAGTTATTTTTCGTGTTTGTCGAGTATATAATACTCAATTATATTATTATTTTTCTACAATTTTTCCGGATTCTAATATACAGGCACATATGCAAGTGGAAAGTTCCCTGGATTTGACGGTATACTTATTCTTTCAAATGGCCATCAGATGTATACAAGTCCAGCCCATTATCAACTTAAGTTTTATGTGGGCCGTAAACATTTCGTAATCCTAAGCTTTTATTCTTTACTGACCTTTTTAGCGAACGAATACAAGTCAAAATACAATAATAATGAACCATAAACTTACGCTTAAAAGTTATAATCTCTTTGTGAAGTTGTATAACAGGCAACTGTTATACCGGTATATTTACGATGCTCGGAAGATTAGCACATGTAAACTTTTCAAAAATGTATCTATTTTTATGAAAATTCGTGACAGTTACAGTTGCTTTGGATTTTTATACATTACTAGAAGATAGGAGATAATCAAGACATCTACTTGAAAATTCAAGATAAAATAATCAAAGATATACTATAAAATATGCATATAAAGAAAACTTAAAAGAAAACTCAAAGAAATACCCAAAATTTTATAAAAAAAGAACTTAAATTAACAGTTATAAAATCTCGAGAAAAACAGTCGAAATCAACCCCTAATCCAGTTGAAATAGGAATTCGTGAAAACAAAGATAACGCTCAAGCATAGCTTGTTTGGACGTTCGAAAGTAACGTTATCTAGCAGTTGAAATGGGAGGAGGAAGCGGTCGAAGAAAACATTGGTAGCGACCATGTATAAATTTTGAAGTAAGTCAAAATGTGCTCAAAACTTGTTCTAACGATGATATAGGTGAAGCTAGTTCAAACCTCTAAATCTAGTTTATTTAGATATTTTTGGCCAAATATTATATAAATCTATGCACACTCCGACGAATTAACAACTACCTACGAAGAATTTGGATGAAATTTGAATGGAATTAAGTTTTCTAAAAAAAAGATGATTTTCAAAGAAAAGAGAGTAGTTTGAAGGTTTGGAATGAAAAATCAGGCTGTAGAGTTTTTTAGAAGAGAATGACGTTTCATTTGACACACTCAATAAAATAATATAAAAATTGAGCGTGAACAAGTGATTTAAGTGTTTGAATGAGTGTGAGTAAGTGAGTGAGTGGGGATGGTTGACCGTATGCAAATAGTAGCACCCTTGAAGCATGCTTGTGTATCCAGTGCATACTCCTTCATTGAGATTTGTATTAAAAACGGGTAAGTTTTTTTATAACAATAACGATGACGACGAAGATAATAAGGATGGCGATGATGATAATAATGATGGTGATGATGATAATTCAAAAGATCTAAAAATGTTATGTTTAGATCAGAACTATCGCATCTAGACACAATTATATTGTTGAATTTTAAAAATGTTTTCCTCTTTCTAGAATTACATAGCATTGCAATAATCATTCTCTTATAATACAATCGAAAGGATCTTTGTAAGGTGTTATTTATTGTATAAATCAGAAAAGCACTCGAAATTGCAAGGTTTGAGAAAACGTTATTGCATGATATATTGTTTTCGCTCCTTGATCCCTCTCGGCAGTGGCAAACATGAAGAAAACTCATGAAAAACCACCAATATTAAATTTATTGTTTTAGTTTCATTCACTGAATAATATAATTCAATAAAGTTAGACCTCTTCTTTCAAGGTTGAGGAGAAAATATAGTTATGTCCACCTCTTTAAGATGAAAACAACCACTTATCATACAAATTGTGATAGAACAAGGGGCTCACCATTGATCCTAATTTCCATTCTAATCCCTTGTGATGAAGATACATATGGTGCGTTTGCAACGAACGAAAACATGGTATTTGTACGGGGCTTTTGAATGGACCGTTTGAGCGGGGAAGTTAAATGAACGAAAAATGCGTTCGGAGCTACGAACGTGGTATTTGAGCAGGGTATTTTAGTTGTAGTTTTTAATTTAATTAATTTATAGTTAAATAATTATTATTTTTGATGTGTAATGTGCATTTAATTAAAATGTCAGAATGGTACAAAAAGCTAAATAAACTGAAATTAATTATACAATAGTAGAAAGTACATATACAATCATACACTGTTTCAGCACAACCCTGTTGCAACAATTTTATCTATTTTGCTATCTCGAATTGTTAACGTTTCATGGCCTACGTGTCGTTATACCAGTTCAATTGCTCTGTTCAGTGCAATTCTATTCCTCCTAGCATTCCTTTGGAATAAGATCGAGATCATCATCACAAGGCATAACATCTGGATCACCACTATTATATTTTCGTACGAAATTGTGTGTAGCCACCGTAGATACGACAACTTTTACTTGAGTTTCAAATGAATATGTTGGCATATTCTTCAAAACGAAAAACTTTATCTTCCATATTCCAAAGTTCTTTTAATTGCCATATGTAAACTTGAATGATAAAAATTAAAAATTTTAATGATCGATTTTGGTTGATTTGAGGTTTCATGAAAATGAAAAATATGATATCTAATATTACGATAAGGTGCTAAATAATCGAGTTGAAGTGAATATCCTGAATCAACTAAATAATATTGTCCGGGTGGAGGGTGAGCAAAGTTAGAGTTCCTATCATTTATAACTCAATTAAAAATTTTACTATCATGTGCAGCACCTTCCTAACTAGCCACAACATAAGTAACTATAAATCGAATAAGCATGCTGCTAAGATATTCTGTGTAGCATAACAATTTCATCATATATATGGAACAACTCGATCTGCAAGTGCGTCATTACGTATGTACCGTCTGTTAGCACCAACACAGTTTCTAAAATATGGGTTGTACTGTTTGAAGTTCTAATATGATATGAAACAATATTAAATCAAGAATCATCCGGCTTGACAATATCTGTAGCTAGTAATTGTACAATATTTGTAATAGTACTAAAACAAACTGAAATTGTGCTACCTGATCTTTGAAATCTTTCGCTCATTTGTCGATTTGAGAGCGTTGCAGCTTTGCTACGTATGAATATGACAACTGTTTCTCCGACATTAATAATTTCTTCCGTTGTCGTCAGACCAAAATTTTGACGAGAGAAAACAAAGTATTTTCATTCGAAAATTTCGTTGACAACGTTCTTGATGCTCATTTAATACGTCTTCCAACCACATTAAACGGGTATATTTTGACGTGTGCATTCAGATGATATGGCTCATTCTTCTATGTAGATACTCTGATATAGTGAACAATTCATGTGCTTCTTCGTAATCAGAATTTGTTTCGAATTAGACATTGCTTATATTGAAGGAAATATTAAAGTAGAGAGGAGAGGAGATATGAATAATGACGCGAAGAAGATGGAAGAGTATGATGTTGGTTTATAAGGAAAGGAGAAGGAGATGAGAAAGGAATGTTGGGCTGTTAATACGTTGGCATCCGACGCGTCGAACACCAACGTATCTCTCCCCAACGATCGGCTAACGGGATAGTGGAAAACGAAAGTAACGTTGGAACGTCCGACGCATTGCACGCGTCACCAATGATGACGGATAAAAATTAACCGCAGACGCTACCGTACCCTCCTTTTAGGAAATAGGATTCCAAACACTAGCGAATGCTTATAAACAAATATTAATGGGGTACAGTGACATGATATTACAAAAGAACGGCGTATCTTAGTTTAGAGACTATGGATACATCACCATTTACGGTGATTGATGTACGATGAGGATGAAAATGAAAATGAAACCAAACATTTGTCCACTTCATTGCTATTGCAAATATTAAGTAAATAGATTGAACGTTCCTGGCCATGTCATCGCATATATCATATGTTTATTAACTATTAAACGGGAAAGTGAGAGTACCATAGACAAATGATAAGTTCGAGACAATGTTATCTACACTTTTCAAGTTTCCAAACAATGCAGCAATCTCTGCATAAGTGTTAAAGTTAAATATTAGAAGATTACAGGTCTATTTTTTTTACTGTTATGCAAGGTTATTTTTGCACTTTTCTCATTAAAACACAAATTAAACACACTTTTCCGACATTATTTCAGAAACTCATAGTCGTCAAAAATTATAGTTATTTGATAAAATATAATTAAATAACAATTATACTTACATAAAAATAAAAAAAACCAATATTTTTATTTTTGAAAACTTTTTGAAAATGGCAATTTAACCCAACTTCGATTATTAAAATGAAATCTAGTTTACATTTTCTATTTTAGAAAAATATGTAGTTATTTTACAAATTTATCCACGCATGCATTTTTCTCTTCTCAAAATCTAGGATCCGAAGTTCAATGCCTCTAAGTTAAAAGCTAAAATTAAGCCATCGATTTACCTCTATGTCATACTTTTATAGGATAAACTAGAGTGGTAAAAGGGGATTTTCACTTCAAGGGCTTATTTGTGTGGGTAATAAGTTTTAAGGACACTACTTTTGAAAAATTAGTTTTAAGGACATTTTACAGGAAAAAGATAAAAGAATTTATCATTTTCAGTTATACGGAAATAATGCTAAAAGGATTTATCATTTTCCTGTATAACTTAAAAAGATAAATGAATTTATCATTATCCTGTAAATTGTCCTTAAAACTAATTATTCAATATTGATGTCCTTAAAACTAATTACCTTGGAAATAAAAGCCCTTCAATCTAATTTCCACGTGGTAAAATTAACTTCTAATGTTTTTCCAAAATGCTAAATGGACCGAAGATTATTTGCTTGAATTAGAGCGAGAAGGATCGAAGCCGTATCTAAACTGAATTTCTTACGTGAAAAGCAATTTAGTGTAAGGATCATCGCTATCATTTTGCATATGAAAATAAATAGTTACCATTACCAATTTGTTGATATAACGAATTCTCATATATCGATAAATTGGTAACCATTACACCAACAAAGCTACAGTTTTAAAAAATCACTAGTCTAATGTATACATCATTGTGGATAAAAAATGCAATTAACACTATTTTAACTAACTTACGAAATAATAAAATAGTTCTTTGCTTTCTTTAAGGCATGTAACACAACTAATTATACATGAATATTGTATGGTATGAAGATGCTCTCGGTGAAGCACTTCATGTAAAAAGCATGCACCTGTCGAACTCGTACATGATTCTTCATGCGTTGTAGAAACGCGTGTAAATATGTCAACTTTTAATTATCGATTTATTTTTCGTGTTTGTAGAGAATATAATCCTAAACCATATTATTATTTTTCCTACAAGTTTTTCGGATTTTAATATACTGGCGCATATGTAAAGTGGAAAGTTCACTGGATTTGACAGTATACTTATCCTTTCAAATTGCCACTTATATATATATATATATATATATATATATATATATATATATATATATATATATATATATATATATATATATATATATATATATATATATATATATATATATAAAAGTTCAGCCCATTTTCAATTTAAGTTTTATGTGGGCCGTAAACATTTGGTAATTCTAAGCTTTTACTGTTTAATGACTTGTAGCAAACGAATACAATTCAAAATACAAAAATAAAGAGCCATAAACTTAAGCTTAAAAGTTCTCTTTGTTATAACATGCAACTTTTATACCAGTATTTTTGCGATGCTCGGCAAGAGGTTGTATAACATGCAGCTGTTATGCCAGTATTTTTTGGATGCTCGGCAGTACAACTTTTCGGCTAAAATACAGTTGCTTTGGATTTTTCGACAACACTATTAAAACACTACAAGAAAACACTGCAGTTTTCTACGTAAAATTTCCTATGCCTTTCCTACGCCATAAGGCGGAACGTAGAGAAGGCGTAGGAATTAGGTAGGAAGCGGTAAAGGCGTAGAAAAAACGTAGGAAATTTCTTACGTCTTCCCTACACCTACATGAAAAATAACCACGGCGTAGAAAAGACATAGCAAATCTTCTATGTTAAAATTTTAAACGTAGATAATCTCTTACGACATTTCAACGTTTTCGTCAATTTTCTACAAATCTAGACCGACGTAGGAAAGGCGTATACGCCATCCCTACGACTTAGGATTGGGTCAGAATTTTCTACGCTTTTCTACGTCACTACTAAAAAGCATTTCAATTTCATATATAAAATTTCCTACGTCTTTTTTACGCCATCAGTCGAGGCGTAGGAAAAGCGTAGAAAATATGTAAAAATAGGAAAGCCCGTACAAACTCTCTTACGACATAAATATAGTAAAAATACATAGATCCCCAGTCATCCCACTCTCTTTTGGTACATTAAGGTTTTTTTAACATTTGATTTGCAAGTTGGTTTGTTTTGTATAATTTAGTGGGAGCACACATAAATATAGTTAAAATATAGAATACATACAACAAAACTTTATATGGCATATGCAATTAGTCTAAATTATTTGATGATTCAGTAACATGTTTTCAAAGATTTTAATTGTAAGGTTTATGAAGCCAACCCCAAACAGTTCTAGGTTGACAAAACATTAACATGTTACTGAATTTTCAATAATAAGGGGTATGCAATTAGGTAGCTTTATTGGGTCCACAAAATTAAGAAAGGGTTCACAAAACAGAAAAACAGTTCCAGCTAGCCAACTCCAAACATTTACCCGTTGAAAAAAGATAAACCATAACTCCCAAATTAAAATCACCACATTTAACCATTCAAATCCGATGTTGCTCTCTTCAAATCGCCACAAACCCATCTCATGCCTTTGGCATCTGAACGTAATTCAGATAAGGGGGAAGTACGAGGACGCCGTGGCAGTGCATCTTGTGATGGAGGTGTGCGTGGGACGGGAGATGTTCGATCGGATAGTGAAGAAGGGGCATTACACGGAGAGGAAGGCGACGGAGCTGGCTTGGGTAATTGTCGGGGTGGTGGAGGTGCGCCATTGTTTGGGAGTGATGCATCGAGATCTGAAGCTGGAGAACTTTTTGTTTGTGGATGGGAGTGAGGAGGCGATGTGGAGTGATGCATCGGGAGCAGAAGCCAGTGAACTTTTTGTTCTTGGATGGAGTGAGGAGGCGGCATTGAAGACTATTGATTCTGGATTGTCTGTTTTCTTCAAGCCAGGTATTCAATCTATCGAATCAGTTGTGTCTATTTTTCATTTTTTAGTCATGTATCGAATTCGAAGAACTCTTAAGGAGAACATATAACATGGGTCCATAATAACAACCATCTCTTGATATATGTTGATAAATTGATGCTTACAAATCTCCTTTGATATTCTATTTAAATAATATTTATTTAATTTTATTTGATGTGTTGGATCAGGAATTCAGGATTGATAAACTGAATTGATTTAGTGAAGCTTGTATTTGTTCTTGAAATTTTAGGTATGACTGTTAAACTTATATGCATTCTTCTATTGTATTTGTAGAACTTTTGCTTGTGTATTTGTAGGTGTTTTTTTGTGCATGTATAGGTTAAACAGACTATGAATCCATTATCAAACCATAGTTTTTGGGGTACTGCCTATGTCCCCAATGAGCTTCTGTCAAGTTTTGATTTCCCGATCCATTATAGACATATATTGCATTCACCCACATTTGAATGCATTCCTTTCCTGTGTTGAGCATAATTTCTTTGTAGAAGATAATTGTTTGGCTATTTCTATTGTGCTGTTGTAATTAATTGCACTAGTTTTATTGTGTCTTTGTTCTATTGACTGATTTCAATTTTGAGTTCGTTTCATCAATGCATGCACCACAATAATATGATCTTAGGCTTGGTAAAAAGGAAACAATTAATAAAAGGTATTTTATGTTGACAAATAAATTATGATTTTTTTTATTTCATTATGTGTTGTGCCATTACAATAGAGACTTTTATTTGATAGTCTATTTAAGTCAATCTTATAATCGTCAAATAAATTTGGCAAATATAAAAGAATTCATGACTTGGGTGACTGAGTACTACATTGTGGACCTGTGGTGACTTATTGTTGTCAGGTCATGAGTTTTTTCAGGGTAGCTTCAACATTTTTATATTCTCAAAAAAATAATCATTAAAATATCCCATTTGGTTATGCGAAGTGACCTCTTCATTTTTGTTGTACAGTTCCTTTTGTTGTATGACGGTCTTCATTACATGCTTTATAATCATGATGTGTTGCTACATACTTGGATATTTTCCTTAATGGTAAAAATGCTTACAACAAATATTTAATGGCGCCTTATAAATTTTATAACTAAATTAGTGTACAACTATGCAGCCAAGACCTTACGCCTAGAACATTTACTTATTTTTGTTACCATAAAGTCTGGTTGGTTTGTTTTGTTAATTTTTTTGGGTATTTACATCAAGTTATTATTGTTGTAAACAAATAAGAATATGTTATAAAGAAATAAGAGCAGAAGCAATTAGAGAAAGAGACAGAACAAATATTATTCATTCCTCAGAGATTGGTGATCTATTTACATTACATAACCTCCTTTATATAAAGGCTTCAGAGCTAAGGATTGAACTTATCCTACGGTGTGAGACTAAACAAAACAATATAAAAGCATATTCACTTCAATATTTACATATATTATAACACTCCCCCTTGAATATGCGTCTTCAAAATCTTGAATGCTCTGATAACTTGAAATTGTCCCTTTTGAAACGTGTATGTGATTGCTCCCCCTCATTATTATCTTGCTAGCATTTATCCATTCAGTCGATATAGATATTGTCTGTTACCTCATTAAAAACCTCCATTAGGAAAACCCAGTGGGAAAAACCTTGAACGAGGAAAAGAGTGCAACTTGAAATCGTAGATATCATACAATGCTATTCTTTTTAAAGAGTTTGATACTTCAGGATCAAAATAATGCCTCATTAAAACCTTACTAAGAAAAACCTAATGGGAAAAATCTTAGTGAAGGAAAAAGAGTACAATGACATATTTTATTTTCTTATTTCTTCAAATGAAACTTGATACTTCTGGATCAAACTAATGCCTCGTTAAAAACCTTACTAAGAAAAACCCTATGGGAAAAATCTTAGTTAAGGATAAAAATACAATTTAACTTAAATAACATATTTGAGATGTTATTTCTTGAAAAGACGTTTGAATCTTCTAGACCAAGACAATGCCTCGTTAAAACCTTAATAAGAAAAACCCAGTGGGAAAAATTTTAATAAGGAAAAATAGTACATTATAACTTATTTCAAATGTTACTGGGGAGTTGATACTTCTGGATCAAGATAATGCCTCATTAAAACCTTACTAATAAAAACCCAGTGGGAAAAATCTTAATTAAGGAAAAAGAGTGCATTATAAAATACTTATGAATGCTCCCCCTGATTTAAAATTTCCTCTGAATTCATATTCGTCTTTCGATAACACAAATTGGTTATAGATACTTTTGGATCCATAAATATGTATCTCATTAATAATACAATTTATTAATAGTTTCCTTCGATACAATCAAATTTTCTAAAAGATTGTTTCTTCCAATGTGGTTTGCATTTTATGCATTTTGTATGCTACTTTTATGAAAAACACTTCATGGTGCTTTCATTTTTGTGCTTCAAATTAGTTTTGCATATTGAAACTATACATCTTTGATGAATATTTAAAATTTCATTACAACATTACTAGAAAGCAGGAAGTAATCTACTCATCTTGAAGTATATCAAGATTTTCATTACAACAATACTTAGAAGAAGTTGTAATCTACACTTCATGTCTTTTGCATTCTTTATAACTACAAAAGTTAGATATATTCTTCAGGAATTTGTAACTTTAATAAGTATTTTCATATCGCAACTACCACTTCAATGAATATTAAGAGTTTCATTACAACAATACTTAAAAATACGAAGTAATCTACTCATCAAGATTTTCATTACAACAATACTTAAAAGAAGTTGTAATCTACGCTTCTTGTTTTTTTACCTTCTTTATAACCACCAAAGTTATTTATATTCTTCAGGAATTTGTATGCTTTCATTGTTTATTATGATTTAAACAATATTTATACCTTCAGGGTATTTTAAGTGTTTCAAACACTTTCACTACTTCAATCAATTCAATTATCTCTAAAAATAACATGCCCATGGCACATAACATGATGTTGATACTATATATGCTTTAATAGTTTTAATGTGCTTTTGCCACTTTATATACATGTTTCTAATTTTATTTTATGGACTACAGGTCCACATTTCTTATTTAGGAGAATATCATGATGGCCAATCATGTTTTTCCCTAATTCAGGATCTTTAAATCATTTATAAACATAAGCGCTTTATTATTTATAAATTTATAATCAATGATTATTTATTGTCAGTTTTAGATATGATTTATTAAGATCTCTTTATTTATCATATTTTAGGTACCTAAACCACTTCTAGGGTTATTTGACAATCATGTCATGGATCTCTTTCAGAGCACCCTTAAGTGTTTCTTCAAGAACACTCACCTCATTTATTTGGCATCTTTATTACTTACTCCAAAAATATTTTGAACTGACTTTTGAACCACATTTCAGATGTGGTTTACACATTTTGATCCTTCAGGGATTCAAATCTATATTGGAGAAAGTCTACGGGAGATATTATTGATAATTTATTCAAGTTACTTAATATTTTGCATCATTGTATATTTTAACAAATATTTAACATTGATGATCAAAATGAGCTTGTATCCCTTTATCCTCCCCCTCAATGTTGACAAACATTGTCACATTAAATAATAATCATCTTTGGATTCTCACTTTGATCCATTATGATATTGCTACTAGCAAATACACCATACATATTAATAATAGGAGGATAATTCTTTTATCAGTTGATAAAATGCATTCAATTGATATTTCTTATTAGAGTTTGTTCTCATTCATTGATCTAGCCAATTAGAGGAATTTACTTATTCTGTAGATCATTTGAATACATACATGACTTCAGGTCATTCAACATTTATGTTGATTGAATTTTAAATCACTAAATAATATCTATGCATAATCTATAAGATGAGCTTATAACAAACTTCAGGTTGTTAGCTGAATATTTACATATATGGATGTATACGTGCGTCCACGTATTACACATATATTATAAATTTTCATATTCTTTCTCATTTGAATTAGTGATTTTTTTAGAACAAACTATTACAAGGATCCAAACTATTAATTTCTTTTTATAAATCAATGTCAATGTGAATCCGTCAAAACCGCATAATAATGTTCAAAACATTTGGTTTGGAACCATATCGAACTTCTGGTTCGAAAAAAATATACACACAACTTCAAGTTGTTAAGTTTTATTCCTCAATTATATCTCAAATATCAATTTTGAACATTAATTATGATTACTTATCAAAGAATAATTTATAATTGCATATAGACATTTCTACACATCTCTTTTGAGAGTTTTGCAAAAAAAAAAATTACAGCAAAAATAATAATAAGAGTATCTTCTGGATACTTGGAATGTTACAGATACAGATCTCCACAAGACCGTATGTATAGCTTGCATGAAAATTATGATATGAAATATAGACTATCTCTTCGGGAGAATATTTAAAGATATTTCTTCAAGAAATGATTATGCGTGTAATATTTCTTATGAAATAATAACTAGGAACATGACCTTTATGATATAATTAGACATATGAACATAGAACAATATATTCTAGAGATAATTTAATTTCTTACCTGTTTTGGAGGTTTGATATAATTAGAATGAAATATATGATACACGTTGCATAGCTCTCAAACTTTTAGGATCTAATCTAAACTAAATTAGGATCCTTTATAATCAAATTTCTATGCATTTATTTGGTTTAATAAAATTACCAAATATACAAACAAATCTCTTCTAGAGATATGTTATCATTTCCTAATTTATTAGTCTCTTCTAAGGATATTTTATTATCGCCACTTCTGGAGTGAATTTATCTCTTCTAGAGATATATATGCACTATTGGAATGCCATATCAATGTACAATATTTCTTTTGTAGAAATTACATAATTACTACCTTTACAATAACATAAAACATCCCTACTGGAGATTTTTGTTGTAACTATCTTTGAAATGACATATCAAACATTAAATACAGTAACAAAATTAGATGCACCAAATGAAAGTAAGATGCGAAGATAAAACCACTACTTCTGGAGTGTAATATTGGTATACAATTCCCTTTTTTTAAGGATAAATTATTGTTATTACTTCGAAATTTTATATGATATTCCTTCAGGGAATATAGTATTTCCTTTTTAAGAAGTGCAATGTAACAAAAATAAAGTTCCTATAACATCTCTTCTGGGATGTTGGATTTTGCAATATAAATATAAATAAATCTCTAAAACATCTCTTCAAGAGATTAATATATACACACACATATCCGTGTATATAAATAGTATGGCATATGAATTATCTATTCATACCAAATAATAAACATCCCTTTCCAAGACTAAATTAATAGTTACTTTTTCAATCCGGTGATGTTTGAAATATCATATAACATAATATCTTCAGGATATTTGGTTAATATAATGTAAATTTGAAGATATAAGGTAAGGTATAACTCATTTGGAGATTTTTGTAATCTCTTAAATGCAGCATCATTATCTCATATGATGATTTATTAACTTCCTTTAACTTCTTCAAGAAGTACAACCTTATCATTTTACACAATTTCAATAGAGCTTCGGGCTTCTAATTCATGAACTTCACGTTCATTAATTTGTTATGAACTTCAGGTTCTCAAATTTTGTGTAAACTTCTCCTTTTTTTTAGCTTGTACATTTTGATAAATTAAAAAAAATACTGATAAGAATTCGAACTTGTAAACTTTATTAGAAAGTCTTTTCATAATTCAAGACTTCAAGCCTTGGACTTTGAGTTATACAACTTCTATTAAAATAATTTCTTTGCACAACTTTAGGTTGTTGTCAAATCCTATTTCCGTTTGATGGTTAAATTTTCTGATCCTTTTTTTTAGTTAGAACTTCTGGTTCTTTATTTTGAGAAAACTTGTAATTCACTGATTTATGGAAACTCAACCTTTTATCATTATAGAAACTGCAGGTTCTCGATTCTTATTTCCTTTTCCCTTCTTTTTTAAGAAAATATTGGAAGATATTAAGCTTATCATGTAAGCTTTTATTAATGTTTCTATCCACTTCAGATGTGCTAAATCAAAATCAATGTTAGATCTAAACTTAATACGATCTTCTAGATACGTATTATCTTTATATTTGTTTCTCTAAGAAACAATAAAATATTTCTTCTGGAAATATAAATCATATATCAAAATAATTTTCTTTGCACAACTTCAAGGTTTTGTTAAACCTATTTCTTCCATTACACCAGACATTACTTGTCAAAATAAATACATCAAATAGTAAATCATATGTCTATTCTTATTCCAAACACAAACATACAACATCGTTTGATTTACAATAACTAATGCATTTAATACATTTATGATAACAAATAATTTAATTTATTACCATAACACCTACAATTAATTCATTTCTGATAAAAATAACTATAATTAACCTTTACGTAGTCTAGGATATAACTACTGTCACAGCAAAATGATTTCATTACAAATATATGGACCAATTGAACAAATAATACTTAAAGTAACACAATTTCATCTCAGATCTAGGTTCAATATTACTCAATAATAAAATTAAAATGGATATCTTAAAGTGAAAGTTTATTTCCCAATAATCTGAATTTCTAAATAAACAAAATTATCATCTCAGATTTATCCATATCATTCACAACTATACATCTCAGATCCAAATTATTTCCCTTATAAGAAAATTAACTTCATAATTCTTTACCAAATATATCAAAACAAACATGTAAATCTTCAAATCATTGCAAGTTATTCAGAAATTTAGGGAATTAAGATTATTTCTCAAAAATAAAAACATTTCAGAATTTTATTTAATTACACAAACCATATACAGATCATTTAGATCTTGCTTTCTACATGAGAAGCTACCTTTTGGTCTAGGAAAAACAATTTTAGCTTCAAACCAAATTCAAGATTATCAAAAAAAAAAATCTTTTCATACACAGATCAAATAAATCTGAAATTTGAGTAAGATATTATAAGAATTCAATGACTTATAAATAAGTCGATTCAAAACTTACTCAAAAATCAAAAATTCATAATGAAATCAAAGATGAGTGGATCTAATACCACTTGTTAGAAATATTGAATCAACTCAAACTGAACTATTTATCAAGCACAAATTCTGAAAGAATAAATAAAATTGATTTCAACAGGAAGATATGTAAAAAAAAGTAATCGCAGAAGTCATATCTAATTTTAATAATTAAATAACAGAAAAGGATGAATACACATGAAAAAGAATAGATCTCATGATAAAAATATATAGATCTCAAAGATATATCATTTGAGCATGATATCAAGATCTACAAAAGATCTAAAAAATTAGAACATAAAATCTACAATAGAATGAGATCCAAAAAATTAGATCTATGATTTAATGAGATCTAAGAAGATAAAATTAATTTAATCAGATCTGAAAAAGATAAGATCAATATAATTAAATATGAAAAATTGCTTGCCATCTTGAGAACTATAATTAGATCTGAAAAACAAAGTAGATCCGATCTTCTAGATTATCACAATTCAAATCTATAAAAAAAAAATTGTTTAGAGATCGTGCTGATAACGTGTTGTAAACAAATAAGAATATGTTATAAAGAAATAAGAGCAGAAGCAATTAGAGAAAGAGGCAGAAGAAATATGATTCATTCCTCAGAGATTGGTGATCTATTTACATTACATAGCATCCTTTATATAAAGGCTTCAGAGCTAAGGATTGAACTTATCCTACGATGTGGGACTAAACAAAACAATTTAAAAGCATATTCACTTCAATATTTACATATATTATAACAATTATATATTTTTTCATTGCACTTCGTTAAAATTTTGTTACATTTACATCAAGTTATTATATATGTTTTCTATTTATTGTTTTTATTATTTAGACCGATGAACTCAATAGGGAGCCAACTACTTGGCAAGTGTATTGTAGAACTCACAAGGTCGCGTCAGACAACGGATCGAGCACTAATGGATGGATTGGTGAAGCATCGATGGAATTTACAGTATGTGTTTCCTATAGACTGGTTTAAATAAATATGTACATATTTAATTAAAATTTTATTAATTTGGAAAAATAAAAATACAGGCACGATATCAAGCTAGAATCGAAGAATTGTAAAGCCAAGGCACAGACATTACCTATAAAGTCAAGGAAGAAGTATTTGATATGCTTATCAATGCTATAGCTAAAAGGAAGGATCGTAGGCCCTACTATCGCAATATCCCTAGGGTAAATATTTACAATGTTTTAGTTTCCACTACTTGTTGATTGCATTATTGGAGTCTGAAAGCAAAAGAAAAGGAAAAAGGACAAAAGTTAGAATACCAGCTAAAATGTAACACTCCTGTTCATAGTGAAAGTTCCTTTAGCAGTTAAAATAAACTCTACTGCTCTAATAAATATGAATAGTTTTGTACTTGTGAATATTAGAGTTTGCATTTTTCCCCTATGATACAACAACATGTGAATATATTATGACTTGTAAAATTTTATAAATTTGAATTGGAAGTCAGTGACTTCGTATGAATTGTTTTTCATTGTTGGAGAAGCAAAAGTTTTTCGTTTTAAATGTATTTTGTGGTCGTTTCATTTTGATATACCCAATTTGCAAAAGAAGAATAAAAACAGATGGTAAAAAAAGTGAATTATAATAAAAGCATATTGTTGTGAAGTTTGCAGTTAGGATATACATTATGATTTTGGACTCTTAGAGTGTATTAATCTTCCTACTTCAATGAATCATAGAATTGTTATTCTGGTGACTAACAAGGTTGATGAGTTAAGGTTAGTAACTCAGTCATAGGTAAATGTTAAAACTTCTTTTTATTGAACAGACAAATGCCATTATAATTTATAATACGATTCTTCCATTACAGGTTAAACATATTAATATTCAAGAAAGACAACTATTAATAGTCTTAAGGATATTGATGACGGTTTACAATAACATGACATTAGTGTGATTTAATTAGTTTCAAATTTAGAACTTTTAGTAAAACATTATTTTAATTATTTTGAAATTTAGAAATTGATGCAATATTTGTTAAAATGCAGAATATAAAGATGCCACTTATAGCGTCAACAAGAGCGAAGCACTGACCAGAGCCAAACTGGAGGAGAATGTGGAGCATCAAGAAGAAGAGATTCAAATGTTTAAGATGCGGCATGAACAACTA
This sequence comes from Allium fistulosum, assembly GCA_030737815.1. NCBI lineage: Eukaryota > Viridiplantae > Streptophyta > Magnoliopsida > Asparagales > Amaryllidaceae > Allium > Allium fistulosum. Next base: position 989,598,428 of record CM060903.1, read on the forward strand.
TGTGAGATGCTTCGACAACGATTTGATGGAGAGTCGAATAGTCGTCGAGACGAGGGTTGGTGGTATTTTTCTTATTCTTGTATCCATATGATGTTATGTATTATGAACATATTATCGTACTTTTTAAACATATGAGAGCTTGTTTGGTGTTGATTTGATTGTGTAATATGGAGATATTTGAACTTGATTGATGATGAATGGTTAAAAATTATGTCTTTTTGTTGATTAATTTGATAATGATGTTTGTTTGATGTTGGTAGAGTGTTGCGGATTAATATTGTGTTTGATGGAAAGAAACGTAATAATAATATGGAAAAATGACTTCATAGTAGGCGTAGGAAAGGCGTAGGTAAATCTAATTTTACTATAGTAAAAAAAGTCGCGTGGATGGCGTAGGAAAAACGTAGACAACAAAGGCGTAAGGAAGTCGTAGGTAAATTGATGGCATAGGAATGGCGTGGGAATGTAAGATGTGTAAATGTCATAGGAAAGACGCAAGAAAACAATGGCGTAGGAAAACAATGGCGTAGGGAAGGCGTAGAAAACATCCCCACGAATGACGTAGGTAAGGCGTGGGTGTTTTATTACCTACACAAGTTTTACCCATGCCAACATTGGCGTAGGAGTTACGTAGTTACTGCGTTTACCTACACCCTGGCTACGCTATTTTGACGTAGGTAAACTACAGTTTTCTTGTAGTGAAGACAATCAAGACATTTACTTGAAAATTCAAGTTAAAATAATCAAAGATATACTTATGTGTGTGTGTGTGTATCTATGTATATAGCAATCATAAATCAAACTTGCATTACACTCTCAAATGTTGCTGGATAACTCGCCAACAAAGATAGTCCGTGACTACTCAACTTCACAAGTACTCAATGCTCAAGCTCACGCTCACTTAGTTGGTATGGATATGGACCACTCAAATCTCCAATGGGTATACTCAGACTACCCCAAGTACACTTAGACTACCCTGCCATATTTAAGCATATATCACAACCTCAAAGTTATCTTACGATCTCTGGCATACATATTGATAGTAGAACCACCTTTTGTCCACTTCACGAGTGATCACTCAGCACTTGATCACTTGGTAGCTCCTCTCATGCCATAATTACTTCCCTCATTAAGTAACCGATCACTCAGAATATGGAGTTGTCGAAGCCTCATTACTTCCTTAGTCACCTTATAAACCCTTGAAGTTGTCCTATCTCAATTTCGATACACTTACACGTCGTTCTTGAAGTCTCCTCATGCTTTACTCGGGATAGCTCTGCGTTTTCTCTCATGACTGCATCACACAGCCTGCCTCATTAGATACGATTAGTGCTAGCCCATACCTTCCAAAATAAGCGTCAGAGCTCCATGCGATCTAACCCATAATTCTCCTCAAGGAATATAGTACAATTACCAATAATAAAAATAAACGATCTAGATCAATAGGTACCGATTGATTTTATTTTGTACTTAGTCATTTTTGGCTAAGTACTTCTCAAAATCGATCGTCCACTTTGCTGAAGCACTCCTTACTCTAGCCTGAAGTTCTTGCTGCGATTTCCTCCACTTGGACAGAAGCTTCACTCAACACTTCAACACAACAATATCGATCTTCCTTGACTTATTTCTCTCAAACCAGAAGTTCAATCTTTATCCAATCAAATCTATAAAATTCCCACTCCAAGACGAACCCACCACATCAATCATGACTTCGCTTGAAGAACCCTGATCAATCGATGTCGATTGATGTACATAGTCTATATATACGAGTAGTTTGGCACGTGCGATGCACGTGCGCAGAAGGAGTTGGTGTTAAGAAACAATGTCTATGAGAGTTGTTGAATGCGACAAAATGAGTGTGACGTACATGTATTGTTGAATATTTTGGATATTGGCATGCATAATGAATCTACAGCAGATGGACGTGGACGTAGAAAATTTGTATCGAACATGTGAAGAAGCGTTATATCAGACTGACATTGTGTGGGTAGGAAGAAAAGTAATATACATATGGTGTAACGAATTATTAACGCATGTTCATGCAAACCGTAGAGAATAACTTTGATTTGCAATGGAAATAGAATATGGTCTTCGTTACGTATAGTAGGTGATCAGAGATAGATATGAATGCATTTTGTGGGGATAGGGAAACAGAATGAGTTGTTATTTATGGAGGACAAATTTCTTTGCTTTCCTTTTGAGGTTATGCTAAATATCAGTCCCTTTATTCATTTATTTGGACTTGTTATGCAATTCAACCTTTTCTCCTTTTTCTAGTATCATCAAAGACCAAAATTCACAGTTCATCACTTTAATATTAATATTAAGCCCACTTTAATATATCATCTTAGAGTAAAATGAAAACACGCCTTGTGAATAAATTCAGTTTCGATATAATAAGTTCCTATGCAAATAATCAATCCAATTTCACATTGGAAGTCCAATTTGATGGTGTAAATGAAATTTTTTTGAGAAAGAAACAATATCCATTACTGTATGTGTAAGATAAAATATTCACAAACGACACAATAACAACATAAAACCATGAAAACCAAAAGTAAATGTAATCATTCTTTCGATATCAAATTTTACACACAAAAAAACAACGATGATATTCTACAATGTAATAAACTGCTGAGCCTAGTCATCATATAGTTGTTTTAACTTCAAACTTTATATACAGCAACAAAACAGTTTGACAATCATAAATTAAATGTTTCGGTTTTGCTTATTTGAAACTCACGTGCACTATATTCCAGTGGGATAATTGTCTAGTGAGATAATTGTCAGCAAATGATAAAATATTAACTGCATTTTATTATTTCTACTAAAACATAAACATCATATCCCCATAAAATTTCTTCAATATTATCATGAAATAAACATAATTAATTTAATCCCGTTAAAAGAACATAAAACTCTAATCTCATTACACATGCATAAAACTAATACCATTTTATTTACTAATCAAACATATCAACTAAAGTTAAAAAAAACTAATTACTTTTCTTTCGTCCAACAATGATATCTCTATAAGGTTAACATTGCCTTTAACTTTTATAGAAACATAAATATTAAAAGAGCAAGCAAATGTAAATAAGAAGATAACTAATGACTAATGACCAAATATTGAATATTTTTGTCCTGATATACTTCAACAATGTAAATATAAATTATTTTAAACTAATATTAAAGTCAGTGGTTGCAGCATCATGACAGTCATAAAGAGACACAAAAACTCATAAACATGTAAACTACAAAATGCTAATTAGTTAATCATGCCTTATTTCATCTACAACATTTTAGGAACACTTTGCTAATAAGAAACTTCCAAAAACTTTTAGGTGAAAATAGATCATCTTCTTTGACCATGGATCTCTTGTATGGCATGGTGGAACTTCATCCCAATGTCAGGAGAAATCTAATCAGCTTCTTCGACATGGATTTCATATGTCCAAATCACTGCCATTATTTGTTGTGCATTATGAAAATATCAACATCGTGCGTGTGTGTGCACGTGTATGTAATGCATGGTAGTACATTAAAACGTTTCTTATCGTAAAAGTGTGACCAAAGCGGAGTATGACAGCACATTACAAAAGTATTCAAGCTAACCGCATCATGGAATATATTTGGCTATAAATATTTTTATAAAAAGCTTACAGACAAATGATAGCTTACAGTTTGTATGTTAATGCATGTTTCTCGATTGCGATTTTCATGCGTATATTAACTGTAACACAAAAAGGGAAAAATTGGTCTAAGGTGACCAATTCAATTCAAAATAAGTATATGTCAATTGACAGTTTATGAAAAAAAATTCAACTAAAATACATTATGGTTTTTCAATTCAAACTGGTTTGAACCTTTCAGTGTTTGAGTGGATATAAATATCATTGTACATAGATTATCTATTCAATTATGGAGTTGTGCTCCGTGGAAAAGTTGATAAATAGATCTTTTAATGTATGCACCACATGTTTGTCCACCTGGCTAAAGCAGAAATCATTTAATCATTAAGAACTAAAATATAGGGTGAAGTATATGAATTTTCAGAGAAATTTTCTTTTTTGCTTGCTTATCTGATGACACATACACACATTGTGGATGAAATTGCATCCTCTCTTGTTATTGTGGAACTGGTTACAACCTTTGTCGAGTTGACCATGCTCTTTACTGAGCCACATGGCAAGACAATTAATCATGAGTTGGGGACATGTTTGTGTTTTTTATGTATGCAAATTCATGTCCAAAAGACTGCAAATACTCATCATGTAGAAAACTACACGGTTTAATAACTTTTAATGCATAAACTGTTTATATGTTATTCAAACTTTCGAATAATGACCACCGATGAGCTAGTATTTTGACCCTATGGCTAAAGCTAGAGTTCTCCGGTGGGTATTTTAGTTATATATTGTGAATTATTGAGGTGTAAATATATCCAATACTATAATCATTTTGTACTGTTGATGTGCCTACTTTTGCGTCAGCAATTTTATACTTTAATTGTCTCAATCACTTAAATTATTAGTTTAATTTCAGTATGTTTTTCTTTTGTTACTTATATATATTTGTTTTAATTGTCAGTTCCTTCGTTGCATTAATATTAACTGCAGTTGCAACTATTATGCAACTTTGGAAATCAGATTCTTTGAAAATCCAAATAAACCAGCTTGGCCTGCATATTATGTATATGCTTGACAACCTTTAGTTTAAATTTTTCCTTGTACATCATCTAAGAATCTACATCGAAACGTCATTGAAACGTAATGGCTCATAAGCCAATCATCTCACAATTCATGGCTCATGTATAATAGGACACATCTACATCGAAATGTAGGGTTTAGCTTTATCATGCACTAAGCATATAATAAACTAAAGTTTTAATTATTTCTTTAGATGTTGATTGCAAGGAGATTCCAACATGCAATATGGCATTGAGGTCAACTACTAAGTTGATTAAACTTAATGAGTTTGAACATGCTAGTATTAGAAAATAGTAAATGAACTCGATCTCTTAAACTGTATATTATCACCCTAACATTGAGACAATGGGACATGTTGAAGCTATGTTCAATCTTATATTTGAATCATCCAATATATTTATTTAAATTAATAAGCCAAAGAAAGTACTTTAAGTGTAGAACTTTTTGACTCCATGGCGAAACCCAACTAACTAAGTCTTTACAGTCTGATAAAGAAACTTACATTAATAGATATATCACATTAGTGTAGTCTAAAATTATTGCATATTTCAGCATTTAGCAATAAAAATGTAAATTAGACTTGTCATTTGGAAATTTAACCAAGATAAGCATCAGTAAAAACTATGAAATGGTAACGAACGCATTTAATTTAGCTAGAGAATGGTAATTTCCTTAAGAAGTGCATACAGCTACTCAACAATCATAGTATGCAGCATCTTATGATTTCAACTTGGTGTAAAATGATTTCGTTTGAGCTACATGTTTAGCTACAACAATAATACTTATGGGAAAGAAACACTATTTCAACTTCTGAAAATTACCAACAGTGACAACAAAATTAAATCTTTAACAGTAACTTATTCTTCTCTAATGTTGTAAAGCACTTGAAATCAGAAAAACTATGTTGTATAAACATGGAAAGATGAGAAAAAAAACTTTAAAAATCGAACGGAACTAATTCTCTCCCAAACCAACATAATACAGTAACAAAAATAATTCAAGCTGAAGGGGAAGCTTTACCTAAATCCTCAGTCGCCATACTTTAACCCAACCGCTGTTAACAAACATAGAGCTAAGCTTTCTCCATCAACATGTCGTAGAAACGTAAGTCTTAGAAGAAACAACAAGAAAAGTTGTATTAATATTTTGGAATCATAAGTTATAAATCCTTTAATGAAAAACAGGACTACTGTAGAAAGCAATACCTGTAGCCAATTTATGAAGTCCAACTCTCATTTGCCAGACACAACATTAGATCTCTGAAATTTTAGGGCTTGAGATATTAAAATCTGGGATTATTTAAACAAAAAAAAAGGTTAACTTTGTAAGAAAATAAATCACATTTAAGTCACACCTTACTGTCATTTTCAAGCACTTGATCTATTACGGTTTAGCTGCTGGGACAACGTTTTACCACATAGAGAAGATAAATGAATTGTAGTGGCGCCACTGAGGCATTATTCATAAGCAATCGGTTTTAGTGACGATGAGAAACACAGCAAAATTCTATAGAGCTTTTGTTCTGGGTAAAGCGGGGAAGAGAAAGTGGGGAAGATAAATCATGGATTACAATAAGCAAATAGATGAAGAGAATTCATTGAACAGAAGGGAATTAGTTTGTGGAATCGAGCGGGCGTATTTTTTGTCGGCTGGCAGAAAGCGTAGTGGGAGAACAGCAAACGCGTAGTCGTGAATTAGGGGTTTTTATTCAAATGACAAAAATACCCATACTAACTCATTGAAATTATGATTTTTCATTATAATTAGTAAATATAGAAAATTTAATGAATATATATATCAAAAAAATATGGTATTACGTTTGACACTGTTAAAACTGAAGGGTTTTAGTTATTACCTTAGAATAAACCAATAGATGCATATAACACCGGTGCTAATGTAAATAAAATATTCACCTGAATCTCTGCATCCTTTGATTTGTGTGTGAGGCAAGAAAGTTCATCCTGCAATCTTTGTATTTCGAATTATAGAATGCCATGAGTGCAAATTGATAATGGAAGCTTCGATTGCAAATGCTCAATTTCCAGTTCTTTGCAGTACAGCTGATCTCTCAATAATTTACTCAATAAACATCATGCCTTCAATCCTATTTCCAGCTCATTCTATTTTATTTTTTATTTTAAAAAAGATAAACCATAAATATTTTAACAATTAGTAACCAATAAAAATCAAATAATTTTAGTTCAGTAAAGGTTGATCGTACTTGGGTGATTAATCTTTATACTACTGCTTTGATGTGAAACATTCAATGGCTTGTGACCTACAATCTGATAAATCTATATTGGCCTTCTCATCAGCAACCTTAGCCACTGCTAACAAACTTCGTTTAAAATTCTCAATCCAACTCTTTAAATTTTGATATTTAATACTCTACTCGTTATTCATATAATAATCATCGACTTCAAGTTGCTTGCATTTCATCAGATTAACACTTCCTACAAAATAGACTATGCTCATTCAGCAATGAAACACCTTGGTTCTGCAAGCATTCCACTCAGTCTTGAAGCTCTTCCTTAAGCTTTATTGATGAAAAGTAAAATCCTTTTTCATTTATATTACTTTACAGTCTATTCAAGGGACGCATATTCCCATCCTTAAAGACTCTAGTTCAAATCTGCATGACTCTACTTCCTTTCTCGGTGCGTGCTTGACTGCTGTCTATCACACTTGCCCCCATTTGCAACCTACTTATCAAACTACCATTACTTTTCTTGCCAAGCTCGCCAAAAAATGTCGGCCTTAAATCATAAAGCTCTATCTAGAATAGAAATAAACAATACATGAGAAACAAAATAATGATACGTAGGAAGCTTGGTTTGAAAATCCATACTTTATTCTTTGCTACTAAGATGGTTGAGGCATTCAATATAGCATAATAAAACTCGATTTTTGCTTAACCCATTCACACCTTCAAATTATATATTATATGTGCTCAGTGTATAAAACAAAACAGTCAAGCAGTTTGTCAACAAAACTATAAAAAATTTGACTAAAATAATCCAACTAAATTGAATAAAATTAGGTTCAATTAGGCAATCATGTACCTCTAACTAAATCAGGCAATCCATAAAACTAAGAGTAATCAAGCGTAAAAGCCAAGACAATAATATAACGCACATATAAATACAATAAACAAAAGTTTCACGAATTTTGTACAAACGCATCAGAATTCGAAAACGTTCGTACGGAGAGTCGATTGCTTAATGATGATAAAATTAAGGTTTTAGATTGTACCTAGTATAAGAGCTGAGTAAAACCTTGGGAAAGTCGTTAGTTGCCATGGTTCAACTCAATTAGGTTGAGCTATCGATTTCGAATACTTTGATTGTCATATCGATCCAAAAATTCATCTAGTTATCGTTAACTGAATTATCGCCTGCTTCGATTTTTCATTTTTTGACCAAATTTTCTTTCCTTCTTCCGAGGTTCGTGACGATGAAGGGGAACGTGATGGAAACATGGGCCAGCGAACTAATTTAGGAGTCTGGTGGAGACCGAAAGACTATTATGCCCTTACTTCATATGTAATGAAATAATTTGATAAAGGACATTTGTGACCATTCAAAAAAGGCTTCACTTCCTCAAGTATTTGCTTTATATACAAGATACAAGATATATATATATATAAAATTCTGTGTGTCTGTGACGACCGCCCATGACCCCTGCACCGAATCTAGAGAAAGTGCGCTGTAAAGTGTGCCAGGCGACCATGAACGATTGTCAGGGTAAAATAAAACAACATAATCTATCGTATTACTCACAGCGCATAGACAAAATACAATAGAACATATGTATAGTGAAGCTTTACAGAATAAAATGCCATCATATAAAACTCTATAATAGTTGAATACAAGCATCCAAATAGTCAATACATCAAGCCTCACTACATATCACTCAGAGTTATACAAAGCAGCGGAACATCCAGTACATATAGTAAGAAATAATATGCAATACACCAGCTCGTCTTCGATATCAGCACCGTGAAAAGCTAGAACAACACCTGTCACCTGCTACCTAGTCTGCCCGTCCCAAAATGGACGAACAGCCCAAGGCAATAAAAATTAAAACATAAAGCCTTGAGTCAGACAACAGTCTTAGTGAGCAGTAAATTAACAATCAACATACCAAAAGAGCATAAAGGAAAAGGAATAGGAATACAACCCTCCCACTCCAACTTCTTTCTACAGTGATAGCCCCTAGACACACACTAAGCAGAAGCAAACATAACAGAGCATACAATGTAAAGTAAAGAAATTATCACTCGAGTCAAGGGCGATGTTTTCCAAGCACAAACCCCCAAGGCCTAAACCAAGATCAGATAAGCACCCAGAAAACACTGCTCTTGAGACCGAATGACGATACAACCAAACATCCATGACTCTGGCTATCACCGTTATCATTGCTTCGTTATCACCGTTAATTGAATGACCGGCACATTCTTTCAGCCGTCCGTCAAGGGCTAATGGAAACCCCGGTTCTAGACATAACTCCCACACGTCGTCGCAGCCCGTGCCTAGGACTATCGAATCTGCCCAGAGTACTCGACCATCAACAGTTGGCCGTTGGGACTATGGAATCTGCCCAAACGTACTCTTGCTTAGAGCATGCTAGAACCTTCAACAACGATGCTATCCAAGCCTCCTAGTCATCCTCCTTGACGACTATTTCCATACTAGCTCAAGCGCCTCTCAAGCATCCATTACCCTTAACTCGAATCATATCACCGAGTTACCAACGTGCTTGGAATGATCCCGTCTGGATTAGACCAAGTCTTCATCATATGATGCCTCGCTTCATTACATCCTCGCAAAGCCTCATCTCAACATCACATCATCAAATCTATGCATAAGAGCTTCATCATCCCGCTACATATGCCACTAGCAGCTTTCCCAATTCAAGAGCCTTTCCCTTAGCTTTTGAATCACCTATTGTCTAAATCAAACCATCAACCATCTAATTCATAGCAATCAATCAAATAAAACATTAATCCAAACAATCAAGCATTCAACTAAGATCTAAATAGACAATTATCACAATAATGGCAATTTCGTAAATAAAGTGTTGAAAGTTTAACAAGCATGAAATCATGAGAATTATCTCTACAATCTTGATGAATGAACTTGCATAGGTTAACACTTAGTAAAAATGGTTGTCAAATCATCATGAACAATGGATCTATATGGATCTATACTTAGGATGAAGAAAATGCATGGAAATCACTATTTTAACACCAAATCGAGCCAAAAATCCGATATACTCCTTTGGATCCGTGTGAGAGATAATCACCACTCACCAAATCACCTAAACCACCCCAAATTAACACGCCTCAGATCTGGACAGCGAAGGATCAAGCTTGATCTATCACGAATCCGCTTCAAACGAAGAAATCTCACTTCAAAGGATGAAGATCTTCAACTTTAGCTCTTGGATCTTCGATCTTGATCTTCGATTTGGATGAAAGGAAGCACTAGATTAGAGTGGAGAAAAGAAGTGAAGAAGTGTAGAAGTCGAGCTCTCAAAATGGCAGCACTTCGTCGCTTCAAAATCCGGATCCCAAAAATGAAGAGAAACTCTCCTATTTATAGCTGAATCCCTTAGGTCGTCTGCCTTCATAAGTCGTTCACGACTTACGACTTAAAACCCTACGACCTAACAACTGCTGGCTTCTACAACCTAACCAAACTATCTCCTTTGCGACCTAACGCTCACCAGTCTATGACTCACAACATAACAGCTATCTCCTAAGTCGGTTACGACTTATAGCATGCGCGCCTACGACTCAACTACTAAGTCGTTTACGTCCTATTCCACGACTTACTAGGCTATGACCTAACTTCACCCAAACATAGGTCGCTTATGACTTATCACCTTAACTCGTCCACGACTTAACTCCTATAGGTCGTACCCTCCTTAAGTCGCTAACTCACTGTTTCATAACTCGGTCACTTCCTTAGTTTATCTATCTCTTAGATCGTTTACGACCTAGGACTTAAACAAATAGGACCGAAAAGACAAACATACTAAGTCGCATACGACCTATATCATACCCTAGGTCTTCCACGACTTACCACCTCAACTCACTAACTCGCTGATTCCTTAAGTCGCGCTTATTCCCTAAGTCGTATACGACTTACGACCTATACTAAGTCGTGAACGACTTAGGACTTAGCCATATTTCGCCTAAAATCTGAAATGGCTCAACAACACTAAAATTCCAGATTTTTGACAAACTTTCGATCCGTAAAAATACGGGTCGTTACATTCTCTCCCCCTTAGGAATTTCGCCCCCGAAATTCCAAACAAACAAAGCAATCAAAGACTATTCTGTACGCCTACCAACCATAACAATCAACAAACCATGCATCCAATTCTAGCTTAGCGTACAGAATTCTAACACTAGAACAAGCTACAATATCGTGAGATGACACGACACCTTAGGGCCATACCTTGAAGAGTTCAGGATGAGCTGCCTTCATCCTCTCTTCCACCTCCCACGTACAGTTGTTATCATCGTCACTCCATTGTATCTTGAGCAACTTAACTACCTTCCTCCTAAGCTGTTTCGTGTCGGTTTCCACAACACGAAGCGGCTTACGAGGTCTTCTATCGACTGGATCAACTTCGAAATCTTCACAGCTATCACCAGGAACCACTGTATTCGAGTCGTGCACATACTTCCGTAGATATGATACATGAAAAACATTGTGCACACTCGACATCTTCTCAGGTAACTCCAATCTATAGGCGAGCTTTCCAATTTGCTCGATGATCGGGAATGGTCCAACAAATCTCGGAGTCAATTTTCCTTTCTTCCCGAATCGAATAACATTCTTCAGTGGAGAAATCTTCACGAAAACCATATCTCCTACGTCGAATTCCAAATCCTTTCGACGCTTATCGGCATAACTCTTCTGACGGTCTTGGGCTGCCTTCATTCGTTGCCGAATGATCTCTATACAATCCTAAGTCTGTCGAATCATCTCTGGCCCAAGTATCAGCTTTTCTCCAGTTTCCAACCAACATGTCGGAGAGTTACACGGTCTTCCATATAATGCCTCATACGGGGCCATACCAATGCTTGACTGGTAACTGTTGTTGTACGCAAACTCCACCAAATGAAGGTGATCTTCCCATGATCCTCCGAAGTCCAAAACACATGCTCTAAGAAGATCTTCCAAAACTCGGTTGACTCTCTCGGTCTGACCATCTGTTTGAGGATGATAAGCTGTACTCAAACACAACTCGGTTCCCAAAACTTCTTGGAAGCTCTTCCAAAATCCACTAGTGAACAATGGATCTCGATCGCTCACTATACTCTTTGGAATACCATGGAATCGAACTATCCACTTAACATACAACTCAGCCAACTTTGATGCAGTCCTAGTCGGTCGAACAGGAATGAATCTCGCACTCTTGGTCAGACGATCCACAATGACCCAAATCCCTTCATTTCCCATTCTGGTCCTAGGTAGCCCATCAATAAAATCCATCGATACTTGCTCCCACTTCCATGCAGGAACTTCTAATGGCTGAAGCAATCCACTAGGCTTCTTCTGTTCGGCTTTTACCAACTGGCAGTTCATACACTTGGAAATAAAATTTCCAACATCCTTCTTCATGCCTTCCCAGTAGTAGGTTCTCTTCATATCCCGATACATCTTATTTCCACCTGGATGAATTGTCAGCTTCGAGTGATGACTTTCCTTCAGAACTTCACTCCTCAATTCATCTATATCGGGAACAACTAGTCGTCCTTGCTTCCGAAGCCAACCCTCTCGATCGACCTCGAATACTTTATCCTTTTCTGGATCCAATCCAGATTCCAATTCACGGATAATCTTGACAATCTTATCGTCTCGCTTTTGGCTCTCGCCAATCCTTTCCACAAGAGAAGGTCTTATCGATAAGTTTGCCAACATCTCAGGTTCCAATTCACATCTAGGCCTGAAGTCATATCCAGCTAAATACTCGAGACTCTTCCATTCTGAAAACATGGCTCCCAATCCTGCATGTCTTCGACTTAACGCATCTGCCACTGCGTTACCTTTTCCCGGAGTATAAGCTATACCAAAATCATATGATGCCAAAAACTCTAGCCATCGCTGCTGCCGAAGATTCAAATCCTTTTGGGAGAAAAGATACTTCAATGACTTGTGATCCATAAACAACTCGAATCGAACTCCCAATAGATAATGTCTCCACATATTCAGAGCAAATACAATCGCCGCTAACTCCAAATCATGAGTTGGGTAATTCCTTTCATACGGCTTCAGTTGTCGACTGGCATACGCAACAACTTTATCCCTCTGCATCAGCACTGCTCCAAGTCCAGTACCACATGCGTCGGTGTAAACCACCATCTCATCATTCCCTCTTGGAATAGTCAAAACAGGAGCACTCATCAATCTCTCTTTCAGGATTCCGAAAGCTTGCTCACACTTAGCATCCCAACTGAACACTTGGTTCTTCTTCGTCAATCCTGTTAACGGTGCAGCTATCTTGGAGAAGTCTTTGATAAACCGTCGATAATATCCTGCTAATCCAAGAAAACTTCTCACATCAGATGCATTCTTAGGTCTAACCCAATCCTGGATTGCTGCCACCTTCGCGGGATCAACCGCTATTCCATTTTCAGAGATAACGTGGCCTAAGAACCTCACTTCACTCTTCCAGAAGTGACACTTCGAAAACTTAGCCTTCAACTGATGTTTCCGCAAGATTCCAAAACAATACGCAAGTGCGCCTTGTGCTCTTCTTCAGTTCTGGAATAAATCAGAATATCATCCACGAACACAAGTACGAACTTGTTCAACTGATCTCTGAACACTCTATTCATAAGATCCACAAAATATGCTGGCGCGTTAGTTAACCCAAACGGCATTACCAGCCACTCAAAGAAACCCGATGGTGTCCGAAAAGCAGTCTTCGGCACACTATCCTTAGCCACTCTCAACTGGTGAAATCCCGTTGCCAAATCCATCTGAGAAAACACCTTGGCTTCGTGAAACTGATCAAACAAGTCATCTATTCTCGGCAATGGATACTTGTTCTTCTTAGTCACCTTATTCAGCTCACGATAATCGACACACAACCTCAGCGATCCATCTGCTTTGGTTGCGAACACAACTGGTGCACCCCACTCGGACACACTACGCCGAATGAATCCTTTCTGCAAAAGATCATCAACTTGCACCCTCAACTCCTGCTGTTCCCTAGGCGCCATCCGCCTAAGAGGCATCACAACAGGTCTGGCTCCTTCAACTAGATCTATACGAAACTCGATCTCTCTATGCGGCGGTAACCCTTTGACTTCGTCAAAGACATCCTCGAATCCATTCGCGATTGGCACTAATGACAGTCCATCCCGTGGAACAACTAGCGAATACATGAAGCTCATGAAGATGCCTTCTTCATGCTTACATCGTATCACAACCTTTCGCCCCTCCACATTCTCGACTGTCACCTCCAACCTCTCGCAATCAACCTTAGCCGCATACTTCCTAAGCCAGTCCATACCCAAAATAATTTCGAACCCCGCAAAGTTCAGAACAAAACAATCACAAGTAAAAGAGCAACCATGACTCGATACAACTAGACCACGGCATAACATACACAAATAAGACGAACCCCCAACTGGATTAGTCACAACCAATGGCCTATCAACAATATCCGGCTTCAAATCTAACCGGCCTACAAGTTCATTACAAACAAACGAATGCGACGCTCCAGTATCAAACAGAACTCTAACTGGAACACCACATAAGAAAAGAGTACCTTGAACCACCACACTCTTTCCCTTCTCTTCAACGGTAGGAGCTTTCGAAGACGACGGAACAGCTCCCAAAGCATAAGCCTGCACAATCTGCTTGTCCCTTCTCGGTTCTGGACAATTCTTCCTGAAATGCCCCGGCTTGTCACAGTTGTGACACTTCATCGGTGCCTTCGGATTCTTACAATCCTTCGAGAAATGGCCCTTCTGCTGACAATTGTAGCAAGTCACCTCGCCTTTCGGCTTCTTCTGGCCATCCTTACCCTTCTGCTGCTGCTGCTGCTTCCTCTTCTTGTTTCCACCCTGCTGGGGTTTAGACTCTTCCCTGGTCACAGCAACAACAGATCCTTCCTTAGGAAACAGACTCTCATGCCTGAGAGCCTTCTCCACAAGCTTCTCAAATGAATCGTCCAAATGATCCACCAACTGTCTCCCAAGATAACTGTCCAAGCCTGTCACAAACTTCTCATTCTTCTGATAAGCAGATTCAATATATGACCGGGCATACTTGGACAAAGCTTCAAACTCAGAAACATACTCAAGGACTGATCTTCCACCTTGCTTGAGCTCCACAAACTTCTTGAATAGAACAGACTTCTGAGCTGTAGAAATGAACTTAGCATCAAATCTAGCTTGGAATTGCTCCCAAGTAATCTCTTCCTCCGCAGTATTGATGGTAATAGAGTTCCACCAATCAGAGGCTCTCCCTTGAAGCTGCCTTGATGCCAACTTCCTCTTAGTTGCATCATCAATTCCCAAATCACCAAAGATCCTTCTACAAGCATCTATCCATCTCTGGACTTCGATAGTTGATTCTGTTCCCAAGAAAACATCCCTCCAAGAGCAGTATAATCCTTGCACAACTTAGCAAAATCCACTGGTTTCGGAGTTTGGACTTGAACTCCAACATCTACTACTGCCCCCGGAACTGGTATCCTTCTCATGATCGAAGTCATCATAGCTTCGAACATGGCTGCATAATCAGCAGTCCCTTCAGTAGCACGGCCTTCCCCAGCAGCTGGTCTCCCTCTTCGACTCATTCTCAATATCTATAAAAAGGAATGATTAGAACATCTAGAGAAACAACTGCATAAAGGACTCAAACTCTACTAAGCTACTATATTATATATAGTATTCATCCATCAAAATACAATTACGTCTCTCATACGTAGTTACGTCAGCGAGCGTTGGGTAAAATCGATTAACCAAAGCTCTGATACCAAATGTGACGACCGCCCATGACCCCTGCACCGAATCTAGAGAAAGTGCGCTGTAAAGTGTGCCAAGCGACCATGGACGATTGTCAGGGTAAAATAAAATAACATAATCTATCGTATTACTCACAGCGCATAGACAAAAAACAATAGAACATATGTATAGTGAAGCTTTACAGAATAAAATGCCATCATATAAAACTCTATAATAGTTGAATACAAGCATCCAAATAGTCAATACATCAAGCCTCACTACATATCACTCAGAGTTATACAAAGCAGCGGAACATCCAGTACATATAGTAAGAAATAATATGCAATACACCAGCTCGTCTTCGATATCAGCACCGTGAAAAGCTAGAACAGCACCTGTCACCTGCTACCTAGTCTGCCCGTCCCAAAATGGACGAACAGCCCAAGGCAATAAGAATTAAAACATAAAGCCTTGAGTCAGACAACAGTCTTAGTGAGCAGTAAATTAACAATCAACATACCAAAAGAGCATAAAGGAAAAGGAATAGGAATACAACCCTCCCACTCCAACTTCTTTCTACAGTGATAGCCCCCAGACACACACTAAGCAGAAGCAAACATAACAGAGCATACAATGTAAAGTAAAGAAATTATCACTTGAGTCAAGGGCGATGTTTTCCAAGCACAAACCCCCAAGGCCTAAACCAAGATCAGATAAGCACCCAGAAAACACTGCTCTTGAGACCGAATGACGATACAACCAAACATCCATGACTCTGGCTATCACCGTTATCATTGCTTCGATATCACCGTTAATTGAATGACCGACACATTCTTTCAACCGTCCGCCAAGGGCTAATGGAAACCCCGGTTCTAGACATAACTCCCGCACGTCGTCGCAGCCCGTGCCTAGGACTATCGAATCTGCCCAGAGTACTCGACCATCAACAGTTGGCCGTTGGGACTATGGAATCTGCCCAAACGTACTCTTGCGTAGAGCATGCTAGAACCTTCAACAACGATGCTATCCAAGCCTCCTAGTCATCCTCCTTGACGACTATTTCCATACTAGCTCAAGCGCCTCTCAAGCATCCATTACCCTTAACTCGAATCATATCACCGAGTTACCAACGTGCTTGGAATGATCCCGTCTGGATTAGACCAAGTCTTCATCATATGATGCCTCGCTTCATTACATCCTCGCAAAGCCTCATCTCAACATCACATCATCAAATCTATGCATAAGAGCTTCATCATCCCGCTACATATGCCACTAGCAGCTTTCCCAATTCAAGAGCCTTTCCCTTAGCTTTTGAATCACCTTTTGTCTAAATCAAACCATCAATCATCTAATTCATAGCAATCAATCAAATCAAACATTAATCCAAACAATCAAGCATTCAATTAAGATCTAAATAGACAATTATCACAATAATGGCAATTTCGTAAATAAAGTGTTGAAAGTCTAACAAGCATGAAATCATGAGAATTATCTCTACAATCTTGATGAATGAACTTGCATAGGTTAACACTTAGTAAAAATGGTTATCAAATCATCATGAACAATGGATCTATATGGATCTATACTTAGGATGAAGAAAATGCATGGAAATCACTATTTTAACACCAAATCGAGCCAACAATCCGATATACTCCTTTGGATCCGTGTGAGAGATAATCACCACTCACCAAATCACCTAAACCACCCCAAATCAACACGCCTCAGATCTGGACAGCGAAGGATCAAGCTTGATCTATCACGAATCCGCTTCAAACGAAGAAATCTCACTTCAAAGGATGAAGATCTTCAACTTTAGCTCTTCGATCTTCGATCTTGATCTTCGATTTGGATGAAAGGAAGCACTAGATTAGAGTGGAGAAAAGAAGTGAAGAAGTGTAGAAGTCGAGCTCTCAAAATGGCAGCACTTCGTCGCTTCAAAATCCGGATCCCAAAAATGAAGAGAAACTCTCCTATTTATAGCTGAATCCCTTAGGTCGTCTGCCTTCATAAGTCGTTCACGACTTACGACTTAAAACCCTATGACCTAACAACTGCTGGCTTCTACGACCTAACCAAACTATCTCCTTTGCGACCTAACGCTCACCAGTCTATGACTCACAACATAACAGCTATCTCCTAAGTCGGTTACGACTTATAGCATGCGCGCCTACGACTCAACTACTAAGTCGTTTACGTCCTATTCCACGACTTACTAGGCTACGACCTAACTTCACCCAAACATAGGTCGCTTACGACTTATCACCTTAACTCGTCCACGACTTAACTCCTATAGGTCGTACCCTCCTTAAGTCGCTAACTCACTGTTTCATAACTCGGTCACTTCCTTAGGTTATCTATCTCTTAGGTCGTTTACGACCTAGGACTTAAACAAATAGGACCGAAAAGACAAACATACTAAGTCGCATACGACCTATATCATACCCTAGGTCTTCCACGACTTACCACCTCAACTCACTAACTCGCTGATTCCTTAAGTCGCGCTTATTCCCTAAGTCGTATACGACTTACGACCTATACTAAGTCGTGAACGACTTAGGACTTAGCCATATTTCGCCTAAAATCTGAAATGGCTCAACAACACTAAAATTCCAGATTTTTGACAAACTTTCGATCCGTAAAAATACGGGTCGTTACAGTGTCTGTGACGTACCGAGAGAACTCAAAGAAACGCTCGAGATTTTCTGCGTTAAATTAGCCGTTAAAAGAAGGGCTGAAATCAACCTCTAATTCGGTTGAAATAGGAATTCAAGAGAACAAAGACAACACTCGAGAATAACTAGTCTGGGCAATCAAAGGTAATATTATATAGCAGTCGAAATGTAAGGAGCGAAAGCAGTCAAAGAAAACATCGGTAGTGGCCCTGTATAAATTTTGAAGTAAGTCAAAATGTGCTCGAAACTTGTTCGAATGATGAGATACTTTAGGTGAAGCTAGTTCAAACCCCTAACTCTGGTTTTATTTAGATATTTTTGGCCATAAAATTGTACAAAAAATGGAAGAGTTGAAGAGAAATGGAGTACTCATTCAGCACTTTAGCCTAGAATCTATCGTTTCTCTATTGATCTCATTGTATCTCGAATTCCTATTGTAGTATAGGCTAAAGTATAAACAAGCAATAAAATTACAACAACCTTAGTCTAAAAATTAGTCGAACGACTTTAAAAATCACTGTGTTTTTCATTGTTAGCATTTTTTTATTTTTGTTTAACGTTCATTTGCTGTTTTTTGGGTGTGTTGCTTCATTTTATCTATTATCATTATATAACAATGGATTGCAAGCATTTAAATTACATATTACCATTTTTAGATCTAAATTAATAACAGAAAAATCGAAAACAAGCTTTTTCGGTGTTTATGCCCGAAACTGACGCAAATTGGTGTTTTCATCAAGGAAGAACAAATAGACTCGGATTTGATTTTAAAAAAGCTCAATTTCTTGTAAAATTCAATTTTTTTAATAATTTGTTAGACCTTTTTTCATGTGAACACGCAACTAACCACATAAAATGAAGTGGATGTGCCTACTGAGCTACAAACATTTTTACATAAGCGGTTGTTGAAATGCTGACGTCGATCGTGGAGGAATGACCAAAACTAGCAGTGAAGGAAATCGAGAGAACACCGCTCAAATTCAACCATAAGCGGTTAAGACTCCTTGTCAAGGAGCAATATTCAAGGCAGACAATGGTGAGTCTCATGATGAGTTAACAGACACTCGAGATCCAGCAAGTAGCAGTCAAAATTTAATCCAACAAAGTGATTGAGCAGAACCATGTATGCATGGTAAAAGAATTGACCCTAAAAGTTGTCGAACTCATAGAAAACAAGTTTAAGAAGGATAAAGACATACAAAAGAAACTTCCTTAGGAATTGATCAAGAACATCATAACCCAACTCCACCTGCTAGAAGTGACCAAACAACACATTTATTCATTGGGATATACTCGATTGAGCAGATGTCCTAGTGTAACTGCTTTGGCAATAGACAAGGATAGCACCTGTTAAGGAGACACCTACATCTGACGAAAAGGTAGAGGCATGGTGGAAGAGAGTTTGGGGTCGTTTGGTTTATTTTGTATTTTATGTTTTGAGTTTTCAATATTAATTACAAAATATGAGAAGAATGAAGGGAAGTAGGAATGGATGAACGGAAAATTGGAGGGGACCACGAAGTGGATGGAGGAAATTGTTGCTCGTGCTTCCGTTTTTTCTCAAAACACGAAAAATGAATAAAAGTTGTTTTCTATTTTGTGTGTTAAATTCGTTTTCTAAAATGATCATTTTTCATAATATACATGTGTCATGCGTATTTTCGTATGGGCGAAAACTCAAAACTAAAAACGCTAAACCAAACATAGCCTTAGAGTGCATCAAGTATTACACTAAGCCCTTGGTCCCTCTAATTGAAAATTGTTCGATTCTAGGAGTATATAAAAGTTACAAATCAGCCTTGATGGCACAATAGACCCTATCGATAATTTATGGAACTTCAATATATAAATGGAGGCGGGACATGCTTTAATGCTAGTCCAGTGCCGAATATTCCCAATCATTTTTACATGACTCATGGCTAAATGGTCTGCAGCTTGAAACCAGCTATGATATACTCATGGCGTCGTCTTATAGAGCTATTTAAACAACAATTATGGATTAAAAGATAATAGAGGTTGTAGCTTTTGAAAAGTGTAATAGAAAGAGTAAAGGAGAATTTGAAATAGCAGAATGTATTTTATTGAGAGCTTTTGATCATATTGTACGGAGTACAATCGGTTTGTATATAAAGGGATAAAACAGATAAATGGGCTACTGGGCCAAGTAGGGTAGATAATACTTTGTACCCGAACTCTATAATACAGAGAAATAAAACACACTTGTATATGTAGCCCGTATACACTATTACTCCCCTTCAAATTTATCTAGGGTTTTCACCCTCTCTTCTTACTTGCGCCGCCATGGAAATTTTTGTCAAAAAATCCTCAGATCTGAGATACAAAGTCAAGTTAGATCTCATAGATCTAACTTGCTTTGTCTACCCTAGCCTGGGTTTCTTTCGCTTCATCACCAGCGCTGCTATCCACTACTTTTAAGTCCATTTTGAGTCTTGAGAAGTTCTTAGTTGAGAGTGTCTTTGTTAAAATGTCAGCGCACTGGTATTCAGCAGGAACATGACGAACATCGAGCTTTCCTTTACTGATTTGTTCATGAACAAAGTGCAGATCGATTTTGATGTGCTATGTTCGTGAATGGAGGACTGGATTAGCAGAGAGAGCCATTATACTTAGGATATCACACAAAATTATTGGCTTTTTTGTTAGCTTAATTCCGATTTTGCATAATTGTTCGATCCAAATTAATTCTGCAGTTGTACTAGCAAACGGTCTATACTCGGCTTCAGTACTAGAGCGTGAGACCATTGCTTGCTTCTTTGAGCACCACGAGATTGGATTGTCACCAAGATAAATGCAAAAACCAAAGGTGGATCTTCTGTCATCTGGGTCGGCAGCCCAGTCGGCATCAGCGTAAGCTTGTATATTTAACTCTTTGCATGTACGTAATGATATTCCATGATTAATTGTTCCTCTAGGATAGCACAATACTCTTTTTACTGCCTTCCAGTGCTCATCTCTTGGTTGTTGCATAAATTGACATATTCTATTGACACTTTAACATATTTATGGTCTTGTGATAGTAATATACTGTAGAGCGCCTACTATGCTTCTATATTGTCGATCATTAGAAATATGTTCTCCTTTGTCTTTAGAAAGATGTAGATTACTGGTCATAGGAGTGGGCAGTGGTTTGGCTAGATCAATTTTTGCTCTGGCAAGAATCTTTAAAATATATTTATTTTGACTTAAAACAAGTTCTATAGCACTCTTCTTTATGACTTCTATACCCAAGAAGTAGCTTAAGTCACCAAGTTCTTTGATAGAGAAAGTTTGATTTAAATGCTGAATAGTTTTGTTAATTTCATTATCATCACTGCTTGTGATTAGTATATCATCCACATATACCAGTAGATAGATAGTTTGTCCATGATTTGTTTTCATGTATAGTGAATTGTCTGACTTGGTTGACTTATACCCTAAGTTGATCAAGGTTGTTTGAAATTTTTCATGCCATACCCTTGGATCCTGCTTGAGTCCATAGATAGCCTTGTGAAGTTTACACACTAGATTTGCATTGTTGCCTTGAATATAGCCTTTCGGTTGTTTCATATAGACCTCCTCTTGTAGTTCACCATTGAGAAAAACATTGTTTACATCTAGTTGCTTGATTTTCCACTGGTTGTGTAGTGCTATAGTCAGAATGATTCATATGGTAGCTGGCTTTACTACAGGAGAAAAAGTCTCATTAAAGTCAAATCCAAATTGCTGTGTATACCCCTTTGCAACAAGTCTTGCTTTGTAATTTGCTATGCTTCCATTAGGATTTCTCTTTACTTTATATGTCCATTTACTTCCAATAACATTTTTGTGACTGGGTGGATGTACTAAGCTCTATGTCTTGTTCTTTATGAGGGCATTATACTCCTCATCCATGGCTAGTTTCCAGTGATCATACTTGACTGCTTCTTCGTAAGTGGTAGGTTCTTTTTGATATTGATGAGATGCATATATTTTGGGTTTAAAGATTCCACTTTTAGCCCTTGTAATCATATGATGTTCTGTTCTTGCAGGAATGTTGGGTTGATTGTTTTCACTGGCACTGCAGTGTTCAGAACATGATGAATTGCTTTCATCATGTTACGAGCTTTCTTCAGGATTGGAACAGTTATGTGGTGAGATGTTGAGATGATCACTTGACTCAGTTGTAATATGACCTGGTCTAATGGAAGACAAAGTGTGTTGTGGTCCTGATGTCTCATCATCCTTTTGCCCACTACTCCAGTCAGTAACTTCAGGTATTGGTGGTATTGACACCTTTGTATTATATATTTTCTGAGTGGTTTTTATTCCTTTATCTGCAAAAGGAAAAATGTTTTCATTAAATACAACATGTCTTGAAATGTAGATTCTACCATTATTGCTAAGACATTTATACCCTTTATGATTACTGACATACCCTATAAATGTGCAAGGAGCAGATCTTAGACTTTATGGGTATTATATGGCTTGATACATGGAAAACACAAGCAACCAAAGATTCTTAGGTCTGAATAATTTGGTTTTATGTTGAATAATACTTCAATTGGGCTTTTGTACCCAAGAACCTTGGTTGGTAGTTTTTTAACTAGATAAACTGATGTAGTAAATGCATCAGGCCAGAATTTCATTGGTAAAGAGCCTTGAGCCAAAAGTGTTAACCCAGTTTCAACTATATGCCTATGTTTTCTTTCCACTAAGCCATTCTGTTCAGAGGTGTGTGGACAAGTAATTCTGTGTATAATTCCTTTATTTTGAAAGTATTCTTTCAGAGGTTTAAGTTCACTTCCTCCATCTGACTGAATAATCTTAAGCTTACTGTTACACTGTTTTTCAGCTTGATTAATGAATTGAATAAATGCTTTGCATACCTCTGATTTAGCTTTGAGAAAGTATATCCAAGTATGTCTAGAATAAGCATCAACAAATGAAATGTAGTAACTGAATCCGTAGTATGAATTTACCGGAGAGGGTCCCCAAAGATCTGTAGCTATAAGCTCAAGTGGTTTAATGTAAACAGTAACAGAATCTGTAAAAGGTAATTTGTGGCTTTTGCCAAGTTGACAGCTTGTACATATATAAGGAATAGGAATATTCTCAAAAGAAATATTATTATTTTTCAGAACATGTTTTACAACTTTAACACTGGGATGTCCCAGTTTACAATGCCATAGATCAAATACACTCTTACTGCTAGTACCAGTAGTTTCTAAATTGTTGCACCATGATCTTTTATGAATAAGTTTTGTTGTATTCCCAAGATTGAATTTTTAAAGCCCCTTGTGCAACCTACCCTGTAATAATATATCCTGATTTGATAAGTCCCTAACAATGCAAAATTTTGGGTGAAACTCAAAGTATACGTTGTTGTCATTGGCAAATTGTGAAACACTAATAAGATTCTTTTTAATTTGAGGGACAGTCAACAAGTTATTAAAGTAAAGTTGTCTTTTACCTTTAATACTGCCATTTCCAACATGAGTTATACTTATAGCTTCACCATTACCCATATGAATAGACCGTATACCTGAATATTCCTTGTTGCCAAGGTTCAAATTCTGAATGTTGTTAGTCAGGTGATTGGTGGCACTTGAATCTGGGTACCATTCTTCACAGTGAATGTCTTCAGGTCTGGTAAGTGTCTTTGAATTCATTTGAGTACTTTGTGTATCCTCACTCCGACTTCATGATGATTTCTTTAGTTGAGCAACATTTGCATTTGGGTTAAAATTTCTTTGCATGCCTTGACTTTGTTGAATGTTGCTGTTGTCAGTATTGTACCTGAAATAGCATTCGCTTGCAATATGGCCAAAATTTTCACATATTTGACACTTAACTTTGTTATTGCTGTTCCACCTTCCACTTCTCCCTCTACCTCTGTGATTAAAACCACCTCTGTTGTTTTGAGTCTTTTCTTGATTCTTGGTTCTTGAACTTGAAGAATAGTTAATTGAATAATCTAATGAACTTGACTTTCTTTGTTCAACTCTCCCTTCATGAGCAAGAAGGAAGGAGTGAACAAACTGCATACTAGGAAGTGTCTCTCTAGAAGAGATAACTGCAGTGACAGATTCATATTCTTCCCCAAGGCCATTCATTATGGTCAAGATTTACTCGGTTTCAGAGATTTTATGACCTGTAGTTTCCAAAAGATCACAGAATGATTTAATCTTGGTCAAGTACTCCCTTATTGACATGTTTTCCTTTTTTAAATTTTGCAATTCTCTCTTAGAATGCATGATACATGTAGCAGATTAAGAATTGAAAATCTGCTCCACAGTTTTCCATATTTCATATGATGATCCACATCCAACAATTTGATGCAGTAGATTAACACTGATAGATGATAAAAGCCATGCTGATAGTAGACCATCTTGTCTCTTGTATCTTACGTAATCTTGATTGCTTATCATTTTGCTTTCTTTGTCTGTAGTCATTATAGGTGGAATTATAATGGTTCCTTTGGTAAAATCTTCTAGCCCATAGCCATTTATTGCAGTTTCAACTTGACATTTCCTAAAAAAAGAAGGTGTTTTCGTCAAGTTGAACAATGTTGAGATGACTCTTGGGTTTTATCAAAGGGAGGCTGGTGGTTTCGGTGACAAATGTGGCAGTTGGATCGTTGTCTCCTCCTTCTGACATGGTGGGCACATGATTAGGGAGAGATTGCGACTATCTTGGCGAGGCACACTGAAATTGAGTATCACACCGAGTTTCAGTGTGCAGCTGAGAGCAGAGATACATGATCGATGATGAGAAGATGATGCAGATCTTCTCTGATGGCTGAGATGCAGCCGAGATTCAGTTGATCACGATTTGAATCTTTGGGCAAGGCACTCTATAAAAAAATCGATCAAGAAACTGATTCTTGATCACCGTCGAGGGATAAGGGTATAAATTCTCTGATTATGATATTTAAACCGAAGAGAATTATTGATCTGAAACCAACTCCAGATGATGAGAACTCTCTGATGGAGTTCAGTCAGCAGAGAAGATGATCAGCCTATGATGCCGTTGGGTAGAGGCTCCAATACCATAAAGGAGAATTTGAAATAGCAGAATGTATTTTATTGAGAGCTTTTGATCATAATGTACAGAGTACAATCGGTTTGTATATAAAGGGATAAAACATATAAATGGGCTACTGGGCCAAGTAGGGTAGATAATACTTTGTACCTGAACTCTATAATACAGAGAAATAAAACACACTTGTATATGCAGCCCGTATACACTATTAAAGAGAATAAGATTCTTAGTGAGTACGTCAAACGATTTCATACAATAGCTTATAGAGTAAAAGGGGACGATAATAATCCCAAGCTCGCTAGAGTTAGAAAAAACAAAGATTTTGTTGAAAGGTTAGCATTGAAGAAAACAACCGACCTAGTTCACTTCTACGACAAAGCAGATCGCTATATGCATTTGGTGTAAGTAATGGCTAAGGGAGGATGTGTAAAACCTTTATGGTTGGTAGTTCCTCAGGCCATGATGTCGAACAATTAGGATGATAGCAGAGTAAATTAAAGAGGCTATGATGAGGGTAATGGAGACTCAAAATGTAGGCGACTGAACAAGTTCGCACCTATGTATTTTAAGTACATTGACCGAACTGACCCTAGGGAGAATATATCAGCAATCTATGTATTACAAGTTCACACCAATGTATTTTAAGTATGTCGACCGAACTAACTCCTAGTTACTTAACATACCAAAATCTTTTGAAGATCCTTAACCAGGCTACTGACCGAGAAATATAAGCAATCTTGTCAATTCTACCAATTCCATAATTTGATACGGCATAATATAAGTGACCACTGGAAACTCAAGGACTGGATTGAGGAGTTAATCAGACGATGAAAACTCCAACAATATTCAAGGACTTGGGAGTAAGTGCTACAACAATCCTATTTTCCCATGCTTCAGCAATAACAACCATTGAATAATAATTTAGAATCGACCATTAGCAGAGCTTCTGGACCTCCAACTATGCCTCGAGAGTTGCTAATGATCAATAGAGGCCTATATTTGATTCTGTAGAAAGGAAAGAAGACGATGGAGGATTTCATCACTTCTTTGGAGATGGTCAAAACTCTAACCTTTTGGAGGTAAGACCGTTAAACAACACCATCTTGATGTTGATATTGTTACTTTCAACAAGCGACAACCGTGTTATAGCTTTTCCATGTGTGGCCCTACTAATTATTTAAGCCTACTTACAGCCTACCTTGGTGGGACTAATTTTTGTGGATGGTGGAAGTTTGGTAACAGTATTCAAAAGCACTTTTGATGCCCTGTGATCATCAATGAAAGACTTATGCCCTTGCTCACTGTCGATATACTAGTTTACAAAAGATAATGTGATGCCAAATGAAGCCATTTAGTTTCCCTTAAAAGTAGGAATGATCCTATAATGATAACAAGGAATGTGGATGTTATTCTCATTGATAGTGCTTGTACTTTTCAGTTAGAACACATTCCTAGGGAGGCCAACCTTGCAGCAGCAGTGGAAATTATGATCTCTTACTTTTAAATTCCCAAGGGTCCATTGTAATAGATGAGGTTCGAGGGGGTCAAGTCGTACCCAGAGAATGCTACATTACAAAACTAAGGAGTGTAGAAGGCACAACCAAAAGGAAAAGGTGCAATTATATCTTACTGCACCAAAGTTGTTGGTTTATAACAATAAAAGATTGACCAATGTTCAAGATCCAATGTTGGGAAAGAGTTAGAGAAGAATTTAGGTAGTGTTTGGTTTACCCTTTTCATTTTTGGATTTTGGACTACACAAAAATACGCAGAACACATGTATATTGGGGAAAATGATCAATTTAGAAAACAAAGTTAACATAAAAACTAGAAAACAATTTTTTTATTTTTCATGTTTTGAGAAATAAGAGAAGCACAATAAACAATTCATCCTTCTATCGTTCCTTCATCCCCTTCGTGGTCCCCTCCATCTTTCTTCTATCCTATCCATTGTCCCTCCACTCCTCTTATATTTTGTAATTAATGTTGAAAACTCAAAACACAAAACTCATTTAAAACCAAATGTTATCTTAGTTTCTAGTAATGAGGTAGATACTAGAGAAAAGTTGGCTATAAAGCATGTTAGGTCGGTTGAGTTCTTAGAGGTTGTTCCATTATGAGGTGAAGACCCAAAGAAAGCGGTCAAAATCAGGGCATCTTTAAATCCCTATCATGAAGAAAAATCATTAATTTTCTTATTGTTGAATTTGGCGACACTATACAGAGTGTTGAAGAAGTAGCTTTACAACGGTGAAAACGGTTCGCAAATTGAAGCTCGGAGGAGGAAGATATGGCAAAAATGGTGGAGTGCTGCTGGAACAACATGTGACAAACGTCTGAGCTCTGGGCCTTGGTAACCCGAGAGTTATGACAAACGTCTGTCATTTTGTGATAGACGTTTATTAATAGGCTTACTGCAGCCCTAAAGTTGCGACAAACGTCTCAGAGGTTATGACAGACGTTTGTCGACGTTTGTCGCGGTGCAGTTTTGTTTTTTCGGCCCAGAATTTGTGTATTCGCTTGTAGGGCTTCAAGGGGAAAATCAGGTATTTGTCAATGAAGGATGATTCACTATATAAGCTATTTTAAGGATTCGAGACTTTGAAACGGTGGGAGATTAAGGGTTTAATCTAGGGTTTACCCTCCACTAATTAGGGTTTTACCTAAACCTAATTTTCTTTAATTCTCTTCTCCACAAATCAATTCTATTAGAATTTTGATCATTGTAATCAATCCCTTGTACTCTTCTCATTGATATTAATAAAGGTTCTCTCTCAAAGTGGATGTACACTAACAAGGCGTTAGTGTAACCACTATAGATCGGTATGTGATTTATTTTATCGTTATTGCTTTGATTTTCTATTTCTTGTTCAGAGATTATGATTGGTTTTGGATTGGATTGAGTTTTGGATTGAGATATTGGTTGGTTGTTTTTGCACTTCTTACCACGATCTCATTTTCCACTGTACTTTGGGGTTTTGATTTGAGTGGTCTCAAGTTAGAGTTTCCCACAACACTTAAAGCCAACCAAAATGTGTTCGCCTAGCCACATCTACTTGTGAGCAGATTATATCCAACAATCATTATCCATGCCTTATATATAGATGTGTGTTATATATTCCTATGTAAACGAAGGCCATAGAATGCTGAATTATATCACAATCAAAGAAGAAGTTAAGTTGCTAAATAATGGATTCACAAGGGAAGCCAATTACCCTGAGTGGATCTCTAATCTAGTTATGGTTAGAAACTAGGACGAAAATGATGCAAATGTATAAACTTGTATGATGGATATGACATGCCCTATAAACATCATTCGACTCCCATGGATAAACGAATTGATGGATTCCCCAATGGGCACAACTTTATGTTTCATGAATGCATATTATATATACAAAGATAGCCATGCATGAGTTAAACTAAGAGCATACTAGCTTTATGACCGAGCAAGGATTTTATTGCTATAAAAAGTTGCCTTTCAACCTTAAAAATATAGGAGCTACTTACCAATGTTGATCAAGTAAATGTTTGCTACTTAATTTAGACACAATATGGATGTATACATGAACGACTTATCTATGAAATAAAAAAAGGCTAGTGGAAAAATGCAGATCTTTTAAATATTTGACATTTTAGAGAATACAGCATGCATCAAAATCCATTTTGGCTTCAAGGAAATTCTGGGATTTAGTATTAGTGCCGGAGGAATTAAAGCCAACATCGAGATGATTAAAGCACTCCAAAAATTGGTAAAATAGTATTGAGCTTAATACAAAAGGGTATCCACATTAAATGTAATTTGTTTCCAAAATAATAGAACAATTTGTGACATTTTTTGAATTATTGAAAAAGAAAGCTAATTTTTAATGGATCGATGAACGTAAGGAAGCTGTAATAATCCACCATTCATAACACTTATAGTCCATGCACTAGTGCATCTGAATTCCATAAGTACATAGATAACAGTTAATTGGGTAGTATTTTAAAACAAACAGAGCATATCTATCACAATATATTAACTATCGCATAACATAGAAAACAAATATAATATCAACATAAATACATAATGTACGAAATGCATATCATATAAATGTGACATGAAATTCAACATCATAATACATCATACTCCAAATGCAAACGGAGTCTAAAAAATACATCAAATCCATATATGCCTTGTCTCATAATACATAATAGTCTAACACGTCAATAACTCACTAGATATATACGATAATAGAGATAATGGCTATAGCTCTATAACTCGCCTTTAACTAGCAAAAAACCCTCCTTCCAAGCCAACTTATTCAAGTAGTAGATGACAAAAAAGACAAAATAGAGAGATTCAAATGTAAAGTCCAGTCAAAATTAAGTATCACTAACCTACATGATTACAAATACGCTAATACATAATGTACAATACCAAATGATATAATATGAGGTAATGCAACCATATCTGAACCTACATCTTTAGTTTCATCCAACAAGTTAGTATATTTCTACTATAGTGCTAGTTACATAACACGTGATAAGTCTATGTACTACTAAACACCATGACAATCGAATGTGACTTAACTATTACACGCTGGGCTAGTGGGCCTTGGATTTCCCATACGGCTAAGACCTACTAAGTCCCATCATCAATGTGACAACACTATTAAAACACTTTACTTTCCCACTACCTATAGTCCTACAAGACATGAGTCAATATACACGTGCCTAACCACTATCATTTGTTTATCAAGATGACATAGGATAAGTAACTTGAGGCTAATAAACATTGCTATAAAGTATCCCAAGGTCTACTTCCTTGATATCAAGATAATTCAAGACAACCATGCCTCATTCTTTAAATGGTCTATAAATATCAAATCCTAAGGCTATAGCCAAGGAATATGGAATTACTCATATGTGCAATACCATATGGAATCGTATATTATAATACCCTAATTTTCTCTTGTAGTCACTGGATGATTCTACAAAACCACCATGCAAATCTAATCGCATCTTGACTCATCGACATGGCCTCTATCTCTCTTTGCATCCATTGCATGCTTTTCAAGACTTGGTGTACCATTCCCAAGCTCATCACATCGCTCCTTTGTCATTCCGAACCATTCAAGCATAGGAACCACAAAACAAAATCAAATGTACAAAATCTCCACACCTTATGAAACAACTCAAAAATATGCATTACATAGTGGTTCAAATGTTTAAAAAGGGAATTAAGATGTCTTAGCATGGTTTCAGAAGTTTGATTAGGAAATCCAAACATTTGAATCACCCCTAATTTGCATCAATTATTTTGGGGCACCTTCACTAAAGTTCAAAGTTTGCATTTGGCATACAGATGTTTGAATGCCTGTTATGGTCATGAATGAACTTTGATGTAAGAATTTCCTTTGAGAAAATTCTTCCACCTCTTTATCGTTCGTCTATCCTTCTCTCCTCTTTGATGTTTTGCTTTATGTCACCAGAAACTTTGCACTAACGTATCTCCACTTGACTTCATGCCCTTGTTATAAGTCATTCGACATTCGAACAAGTATAGCTTTATATTCGATGATCAACTTTGAGATGGTGCACCATTTCAACCAATCGTTCGATTTTAACTACTCGACTTTCATCTCAACTATTGTATTTATCCGATAATATTATTCGCTAAATGTCTTAAAATCATTCTTTTCTCATTCTAGCATCACTAAACTAAATAACACTCCAAACACTATCAAGAATCAACATACATTATAACATATTATACGACATCATTTCCTAAACTTTCTACACATCCATTTTATGATTAAACACTTATGAAGATTCATTAAATTAAGACTAAGATCTCTAAAATCCAAACTCAAGTTCATTCATTAAACCTTAAGTCAACCATCAGTATTTAACAATAATTGTAGCATTTTAGTAATCATAGAGCATAGTAATAAATCCCACTAACCAATCCAATGAAAGCCAAGCTTCAACCTAACACATTCTTAAAGTTCTCTTGATTTCAAAAATCTCATCAAAATGAAAATTTGATTAGCTAATTTGTAAAATTCCTCCAAACTCAAATTTAGATATTTTATTTGAGTCTTTTATTTAGGATTTGAGGAAGTTATAAGGTTTTAATTTGAAGAAGCCTATTTTTTCCTTTGAAAATATGAAGAATAAATGAAGATATGAAGAAGAATGCTTCATTTCAAAATTATGAAGATCCATTTTTGCCCAAATTACAATTTTTCACTAACTTCTCTTTTTATCTCATTCTATCATTTTATTTTATTTTAACAAAATCTATATATATTCCATATGAAATGACATTAAGAATATAACAGGATGGGCCTCGAGTCCTATTTCATTCCTTTTTAAAAATCCACTTTTAATTTCATTAGCTCAATTAAGTCATTTAATTCAACTAAATGATTACTATCTTAATTACTAAGTGTTTAAAATACGAGTCATTACATTCTCTCCACTTAATAGTATTTCACCCCAAAAATAATCAAGAAACAAAAAAAAAATTCGTTCTTGCCCCATGTGCGTAATGTCCCTAACATTTAACATCAAAATAACAAAACAAACAATCAACCATAGTAACCAAAAGCAATTTCTATACTAGCATGCAACTCTAATCAAATATAATGAAACAAACTTTACTTAAAGTAGATGGAATCATACCGGTAAAAAAAGTTCTATATTGGAAGCACACATCTTCTCTTCCGGCTCCCATGTACTATCTCTAGAATCAATCTGAACAAGATTAACAATCATGTTACAAAGTGTCTTGGCCCTACTATCAACAATACAAATAGGTCCTACTGTCATAGACACTTTTGGTTTAACATCCACTTCATCAGTTGACTTGACTTTGTGTAATAACCCATTTATTACATATCAAAGGATCGTAAAATATTATTTTTAAATTCATACTATGTCATATAACTCCAAAACTTTAGGAAATATTAAGTAGTGACATTCCTAACCCTTAGAGATTTTATCGAATGATTTTAACCCTAAAAACCTGTAAGGCATGTAACTTTTGATAGGAACCGAGGTAGAGGATGTGACCACTTCCATTGGAAAGATATGATGGTTTCTCTTTTGTAAAATGGTCATAATTGCTTTTTGAGCTTACCATTTAGGAGATATGACCATTTGAAGTTTGTACTTTTTATTACTAGATTAATAGGTAATTAATTAGGCCTGGATTAGGCTCATTAATCCATTTCAGGATTTTTTCCTAACTGGGAATGACGCAATAGTTCTAAATCATTTTCCCCCCTTTTCAATACTGAACCAAACCCTCATTAACTCATTTTCAACCAAAAAGCACCAATATTTCCTACTTTAATTAGTTTGAAAACTTCATTAAGAGGTGATTAGTGAAGGGATAACGAGATTCACTGTTTCGGTACCTTAAGGTTCGTGAAGCTTGTTGTTTATCCTAAGAATCGCTTAAAAATTCATGTATTTTGGTATAAAGTGAATTTTACTTCTCTTACTATTCCATGCATGTCGATATGGTAAAAATGTGATTTTTAAGATATTTGCAATGCCTAAATGTTATATAACCTAGATCTAACTTTAGTAACACCTTATAAGTAGGTTTTAAAGGATAAATTGCATTTTGATTTGATTTTCACCATTTATCAACTATATCATCATCGTTGTTCATAATTAGATCTAGGAACATGTACGTGTCTAAAACTTTAAACCATGTTTGGATTGTTCATATGTAAAGCTTGGATGATGGATGATGTTTGGATGAAATTGTTTGATATGTTTGTTTTTCATTTAGTGTAGTTAGAAAAAGGTTGTAATAATGTGCAAATCTATAGTAAAAATGTTCGAAATGTGATGTAGCAGAAATATATTGTTGTTTGAGGACTAAAGAGTCCCCAAAACAGGTTATATGGAATTTGGTGGAGGTTTTAAGGGTTAAAATCAGGTCGTCATTATGGGAGAATCAAGTCGGTGGTAGGTGAAGAATCTTACTGGGGTAGGGTGCTTCGAGCCGAGGCATAAAGGACTACTGGTTAAGATGCCAAGGCTTCAATTTTGCCAACAAATGCCGAGAAGTATGGAGTTTTGGACTTAGAAAATTTAGCTAAGGAAAATAGTTAGGCCCAACTTGATTTGGATCCAAGATGTTTTCAAGGTGGCTTCGGGATGAGAGGAAAGAAGCTTTGGATGTAGGTCGAGGCATGATAATTTAGTCAATGTTTGACTAAGTAAATCATGTTGGCACCGACTTGTCTAATCATATTGGTACCAGTATGATTGGAATATTGCCACTTGAGGTCAACTCTAAGAGGATGTGGATGATGCCTAGGGGATTATGTCATGCATATTCATTCGTTCATTCGATGTTTGGATTCGATGCAGGATGTTTGAGTCATTGAAACAAGGACAAATGCTTTGATGTGATGACTTTGGAACTTTGACGAGACGACTCTATGACTTAGGATGAATGTACAGAGATGGAGTTGTATTTAGATGATGATGACCCGATGATGGAAGTCGAAATGATGATCCAAAGGTCGAGTTCGATGATGAGGGTTTGTAAGTGGAACTGTAATTTTGATCTACTATGGATATGAATAAAATGGAATTGATTATGTTCTATTATGATAATGTGTGCAAAGGGATCGTATATACTTATAGGTTTCAAATGTTCTCATGTGGAGTGGGTACATGCGGACGCCCATTGGATTATGACTATGTCCAGAATTTATGATTGTGGATTATCCTGGACCTTATGACTGTGGATCTGTTTCCTGCCCACATGAAATGGCATGGATTGAACACTGTAGAACCGAGATTTAATTGAGTCCCTGGCTTTTGATGATCCCATATTAGTTATCTTATATACAATGCATTCAAGTGATGTGATGGTTGTTTAATGGATGCTATGTTTGTTGTGCCTGTCATGTTTGATTATCATCCTAAGGTTGTCGCATGGGTAGGTATTATGAGAGGAATACCTAAGCACTCAATGCTGTACTTAGAATGCAGTACACTCATATTATGATGATGATAGTAGAATAGCATGTATTGATTGTTATGTGCTAACTCTTTTGATATAGGGACATGTCAGGGATGATTCTCCATACCTTATGTCTTATACTATATCGACTTTTATAATATTTTGAAATTGTTTATCACTCATACCAGATTATTTTCTTACCCGTTATATTATAATTTTATTCTTAATATCTCGGGTACTCTTAAATGAGTAGACTAGATAGTAGATGTAAGATGGCACACAGTATCGTATAGGTGGATTAGTAGGAGGCTACGCTTTCACATATACTATTTTTGGAGCTTTTATTTCTGTTGTGCAACATTATGGAGCCTAGGCAGTGTTTGACTATTCTTTACTTAGCATAGATGTTTTGGATTTATGATCAATTGTATAAACTCTACCGTTATTTTTTATAACTATGTTGAACTTGTGCTCTGTTCTATGATGGTTTATTTAGTTGTATTTATATCACGCTTGTTTTGAATCTGTGATCGAAATTATATTTTTTCCTAGAGCTGTGATATATACGACAAGTTCTGTGATTATTTTACATGCTTTACCATCCTGACGATTATCCTACATTTGTCAGGAACCATCACATCACACTATACAAATATATTGATTGCCAAAGGTATATGGCAGTCATCACACTCTACTTGTAACAACCCGCAAATATTTAATCTTTAATTAACAACGTGTCTTCAATACTCGACTTTTGAAGACAAATGAATTGGGACTCAAGACCACTGTCATTAAGACCGTAATTCCATCATAAACAAAATGAGTATAAGGTAGGCTGTATTTTGTAGTCTATAAGTTTTAGGAGTGAATAATGTTTTTGCTTGGATGAAATGTATTTAGGATAGGGCCCATTAACTAGTTTATAAGTGGTTAACCCTTCATTCACTTTTCATTCAATAATACATTCTTCTCTATCTCCTAAACACTTTCCTAATCCATTCCTAAATCCCTTGCCTTAGATCCACTATTCCGTGCTTAAATAAATTCTTGTAAATCCCAGTAAAATCACTACAATTCTACTCTTTACATTCCTCACAAAACTTATCATTGGAGTTTCTTGAAGTTGAGTCTGCACAGTTAAAGAGATCAAAAGTTGAATGATTGTTGATTTAAAGCTTGATTTGGAGAAGTAGGGGTGAGCGAAATGATTCTCTTATTTATTTTTACGTGCTATACTTCTTAGATTTATGTTTATATGATTATGGAGTCATATGGAGTAATTTAAAGAATGATATGTATGGTTTGAGCTTATGTTTAGTTAGTAAACATGAACATATCAAAGCATTATGGATTAGAGACGAAATTGTCAATTTTGTAATAACTAGTAAGCTACGAAGTTAATTTAGGGTTAACTAAATAATGGTTTGTGATATTGTGCGTTGATTTGAGGTTAATTGTGTGGTATGAATAGGAACCTATCATTATTGAGTAGTAATTAAACCATTTGAATTGGTTTTAAAAAAGTTAGTTAGTAAATATAATTTCTAATGGTTGTTTAATGATTGATATGTGATGATTTGAGCTTATTTTTATGTTGTAAACACAATTATATTAGTACATTAACTGTTAAAGACCTTAGTGACGACTCTTGGAAAAGTTAGTAAGCTAATTAAGTGAGTTTAGAGCTCTACACTAATTATTAAAGGATTACAATGAAGCTTAATTAATACTCATGAATACTATTTGAATGAAGAAATAAATTTATATGTGAATAGAATATTGTATAAAATAGTTATAAGGTTTGATAAAATGGTTTTGAGGTGCATACTTAATTTTAGTGAAGGGGTTATGTATTTAAAGGCTTAAAATGATTAATACAAAAATGATGTATTTTATAAAATAGTTACACGATTTTACAAAACAACAGAAAGAAGCATGCAAAGAATTGAATCGAAAAGGAAATAAAGGAGAATGCATCACTTGAGCCTCGCTTTGGCCTTGCCGGAGCATGATGCCGCCCCAGATCCCATCTAGGCAAAGGCATGCAGGACTTCCCATAGCAGTGCATGTATGCACTGCTATAAGGCGGTAGTGCACAAATATGTGCACTACTGATTGCACCAGTTCACATTAGTGCACCACTGCCTGATGCAGTTTGTTAGAAGCACTAGGTAGTAGAGCAAGGTCGACGGTAGTGTGAGCATTGCTTCATGGCGCAGTAGTGTAAGCACTTCTGCCTAGTGCGATAGTGTATAAACACTACTGCCCTAAGAAGCATTTCAAGGAGGGAAGGCACCGCCGCATGAGCGGCGGTGTGTGTTGGACCTCCCTCTAACTAGGCTAGAGCACAGTGAAGCCCTAGACTCGATCTAAGGCATGGAGAAACGATCATTTTGATTAGATGAAGTCTTGGAGAATTCAATGGTTCAACATGTGGTGTGCTTGAGAGGTCCATTAGGGTCAACGCAAATGCATGGTGGAGGAACCATTGGGAGAGAGCACCTGAAGGCGAGGGATTGATACAAGATCCAAGCAAATGGGCGAACACATGACGCCAAGTGATCAATACGAGATTTGGCAGATGTGTGAACAAATGGGTGGAACAAACACCATATTTCAACGTGCGGTTATGCTTGAAAGATCAATCAGGGTCGATGCAAGTGCATGATGAGAGATCATGGACAGGACGACTAGATTCGGGTTGTAGAATGGTTCTAGTTTTATGTATTCTTTTATGCATTCGTTTTACAGTTTCAGACCAAGCCTTTGGGTGGGTCCGGAGCAGCGCATAAAGGATACTTATATCCTATAGCGGTAGCATAGATATCAATTTTGAGGAGCACTACAGTGACATGGATTTTATTTGGTGCCAAGGGAGTGATCTTGGTCTCTACAAGGGAAACTATGCAACAATGAGGTCATATGAGGATGCTCAGTTCCGTTTGTGGATTCTCAAATTGTAGAAATGTATATAAATTCAATGATCATATATGGTGTATTCGCTCCATTTATATTTCGTTCAGTATGGGATGATGGTGGTAGTTACCTTTTATTTAAATTTTTTGTATAGAAGCAATATGTAAATATGTATAATTTGCTATTTGTACTTATAGTCACATAGTAAGAATTGTTATATTATTTACGACAGAGGGTGTTGGCACCAGTTGACCTTAGGGGGTATCACTATCCCTACACTAGCTTACATGAGTATTATGACATCGTTCTTAGAGGCATACATGATATTATAGTATTATTGTTACTAGGATGTGCTGGATTTTTACAAGAGAAGAGCAGGCTGAGGTATGATTCCCTATCCTTGGTACGAGTTTAATTCACTTATTTATGGACAGTTCAAATTACCCTTGAGCCCATGGAGAGGACCATCTATGCCTTTGTAGCTTCTTGTATATGTAAATAATTTAGATATACGTATTTTAAGATAGAACCCCTCACAATAGACTTTAAATCCGACTTACGCATTGTCTTTGTCTATTTATATCATGACAACTCTCAGGTTCTCGATTGAGTAGTCTGGTAGTCATGTGCTTTTGGGGATGTGCTTATAAGACAACCGAACCATTTTGGAGGCATGATGTTGATATTTTGAATATGTATACTTGTTGTGTTGTAGTAGTATATGGCATAATGTTATTTACAAATGAGACTTGTTTTATTAGATATTATATTCAGAACTCTGTATATATGGAGTTGATGTATTCTGACATTATGTATTTATATATATTCATCAGGTGCTTTTGCTAATGCAGTCTCTTATATATTGTTTGTCGTGTTTTGTTCATGTATATTTAGTATATTACATATTATCATTTCACTATGAGATTTTATCGATATGCTTTGTTAGGATGTTTTGTTTTAATGTTATCCAACAGACTTTCTTTTTTGGTATTCGAGAGTCAGACGTTGTTATTCTACATTGATTCAGGGTATTACAAAGGGCAGGTCATCACACTACTACTACATTCAAGTCATGAACACACTTGCATAAGTGTGAAACACGAAACACGTTGTGTACTCCAACTATCTTTTTGCGGAGGTCAACTTTATATGCTAGCTTTCCGAGCTGTTCTGAGATAGGAAATTATCCAACAAATCTCAGTGCAAGTTTCCTCGAATTGTTTAATATAACAATTCTCTTCAATGAAAATGTTTTAACGGATATCGTATCTCCTACCTCCAACTCAATCTCAATCAATTTTCTATTGGTGTAAGGATTTTGCCAGTTCTGAGGTGC
Organism: Allium fistulosum; assembly: GCA_030737815.1. Taxonomy (NCBI): domain Eukaryota; kingdom Viridiplantae; phylum Streptophyta; class Magnoliopsida; order Asparagales; family Amaryllidaceae; genus Allium; species Allium fistulosum. The sequence goes on from CM060903.1 coordinate 989,637,030, forward strand.
TTTCATTCTTTTCTCCATTAACTCAACTTTCTCCAAAGTCCCATGGATCATACCCGATTACCTTATTCATTATTTCCTACCAACATGTAGGTGATTTACAAGGTCATCCCTACAATGCTTCAAATGGTGCTAAGCTTATGCTAGTTGATAGTCATTTTTGTATGCAAATTTAACAAGAGACAAATGATCTTCTCATGATCATCTAAAATCAAGTATACTATCTCTCAACAAGTCCTCAAGCACTAAATTCATTTTTTAAATTTGACCATCCACTTGGGGATGGTAAGGTGTGCTCAAGTTGAACTCCATTCCTAAAGCATGTTGCAAGCTCTTCCAAAACTCACTCATGGAAAGTAGATGTCAATCATTCACTATACTAGATGGTACATCATACAACATCAATATTTCCTACACATTCAACATAGCCAGAGATTGAGCTATCCTAGAAACCTTCATTGTTTTTCATTAAGCAATCTACAATAATCCAATCACTCTCATTTCTTCTTCGACTTGATAGCAAAAAATCTATGAAACCCAAGGAAATATGTTCCCACTTCCAATGTGTAACCTCCAAAGTTTATAAAACCTCCTTGCTTCGTTTGTTTGGCTTTAACTTGTTGACAAGTCATGCATTTCTCTATAAACTTTGAAACACATGATTTCATATGCTTCCAATAGTAAGTGCATTTAACATCATTATACATCTTCTTTCCACCAGGTTGAATAGTCATCCTAAAACAAATGACACTCTTGAAGTACTTCATCAATCAATATTTCCACTTCAAGACACATCGTTATAAGTTCCACCTCATTGGGAGAGTTTATCACTATTGAAAAGATTATGATTAAAAGAGTAGACACCAAGGAAAACACAGTAGAACCATTCATGAAGGGATAAACTTTAAAAGTTTTGAGCAAAGTTATCGAAGGGATGAGACCGAAATTCCATAATTTGCCCCAAGTGCAAGTGGAGATTGCTATAGTTAGGGATGTGCCCTAGGAGCAATTCTGTAATTTATTATAAATTATTAACTTTATAATCAAATATCGTTCGAAATAAAAGGTGTTTCTCTATCTATTATATACTCGTCATATTATGGTATGATAATTAATTGTATAATTTAAGTATATTAGGTATAAAATCCTTAAATGGTATATTTGGTGATAGTAATTACAACATGTTGTAATCATGAGAAATTTATCACATTAAAATAACATATTATTTTAAATATTCCTAGTCAAGTTGTTTTGAGAAAGGATATCGATTTATCCCTTGAGACTAGAGTACGTAATGCTCTTTAAATATTATGTAGTGTATTACTCATGGTTGTTGGGGGTACTAAGGGTTTGCATATTGATAGTTATTGGATAACTATAGAGTGACTCACTTGAGATTTTTTTTGTTAGTTAATATAACTAAGGCCAAATAGAGAATCTCGAAGTGATGATATTACACAATTCTCTTGATTTGAGAATACTATTGAACTTCATTGTGGACACTCCACTTTGATCAGAGTTAAATAATGGCATAACATCCATAGAACGACTATAATTAGGCATGTGTTGAAGCATTGGAAGCAAAACACTACTCCATGGAGAATTCTTCTCCTTGGTTATATGTGGTTAGTATCACTATCAATTGTAGTCAACTCAAAGTCAAAGTCTATGTCCAAAGAAATACAGCTAATAATAATTATTATCATTAAACAAACACTTTTGAAAAAATAAAGTTGAATGTGGATGATGCTGGATTTTTGACCAAATCAAATTTCATATGACCTAATGTGATATAGTATCGACGAAGAGAATTGGTGTAAATATTTGTTACTACCGGATATTGCTTATAATAGTAAAATTGGATTTTACCCAAAAAGATCTGTAAGTGATAAATTCAGCCAAAATATTACACCCCTAGCTAATGTGACGTGCGAACATAAATATTTAAATTGTTCAATATTAATCTTTGACTAAATTTACACCTTTGAGTCGTACAACTGAAATGATGAATATTTCGAATAAACCACATGATTTAAATAATTTATAATCATTGTAAATTAATAAAATTAATTAATATTTGTGAAATATTAATTCTTAAATTTTGTTTGATGTTTGAATACCATTAGTATTTAATGAAATGCATATGTACAAAATGGTGCATATGCATATCGATATAATATATCGAGATGATACTTAAATTAGATTTAAATGGAATAAATAATAAATAGGTTTGGAAAATTTTGAGGCCTATCTTCTTCATGCTATGGATAGCCTGTGGGGGTGGGGGAAGGAAGAGTTTTAAATTTGAATTGAAGAGGCTAAAGAATAATTGAAGGAAGGTGAATCATCCATAGCATTGATTATTCGTTATTGCCTCCTTTAAAGATTTCATTATTCAGTTATTTACTCTCGTCCTCCAACTTTGTTCCAGCCAATATAATGGCCTCCAAGGCTTAAGTGAATTTCAAAATCAAAATAAAATAAAAAAGTTGGTTGTTGTCTCTTGATTCCTACAAGATCTAGAGATTGGTTCAATTAAATCCAGTTAAATCCAGGAGCATCATTTATCATTCAAGGTGCAACTTTTGGTTCCATGCTAAGCTACTATTCTGATTTGAATTATTTCTATGTTTCTCTTATTCATCTGTTTTAGACTCCTTGTGCCTCGTATCATTTATTTGATTGTTTGTCTTGCAATATGTAATTCAGATCCCTTTTATCCACTCTAATTAATTGTTTATTCATTGTGTTGATTTAATTCCAATCCCTTTTTTATTCCATATCTCATCTTACTATATGTTAGTCATGGTTGATATACTTTAGATCCTCTATCTCATTTGAATATTGTTGTCATTCTTTGTATATTTTCAATTTGAATGCTTATATCATGGATCTACATGTTCCTATATTGTCCGATTTTATTTTCTTTTGGAAAAAAACTCATTTTTGGTAAAAATACTATTTTATAATTAAAAGTTTTGTGTAAAATCCTAAATCTTTTATTTCTTTTCTAAATTAAAAGTTTGATTTAAATTGTTAGCTATAAATTCAAACACACACACACGCACACGCACACGCATATATGTAATAAATTACAATATTTACACAAATGAATTATTTTTAATTTAGAACATTACTTACAATTATCTATATATGGAAACATATCTATGTATGTTACTTTGACTCAAATTCATGGAATGATTTGTGTAAAAATGCAAAATTTGATCTCAAACTCTTCCTTAATCGAAAATAAATTCATTATTGTTAATTTTATGTTTCAGAACATACAAAATGATCAAATTTAATTTCAATACATACATATATTCACATAAATCTATACATCTAATATTATTCATATAATTTTAAATCAAAATTTTGGACAATAAAGGCATATGCAAAGAGGAAATGAATTCGTTGTAGTGTAAATTCCAACACCTACATAGGCCATATTAACCATGTACACTTCTTATCTGTAGCACGCGCACTTTACACAATCAAGTGCTTTTGATACGCTTATAAACTAAAATCTAATAATAAGAAAAATAATAATAATAGTAAACAAATTAAATAAAACAAATTTTTTATTCAAATTATTTTAGATAGAATCTAAAATAATTTAGACTTCATTGGCCCAACAAGATACAAAAATAGAATTTTTTTCTTTCAACATTCACTCATTTAACCTGATTCTGACTGGCCAGTTGTTTCGATGGTATTAGGACCCAAATTGTCTACCCATTCAATACGCTGTCTAGAAAGACAATATCAATGATTGGAATTATGTAATCAAGTACTCGACCCTACCTTGCTACTAGCCTATTTCGAAGAATGAGAAGTAATCCCAAAGGCTATTCCCTATATAAAGGCTCAAACTGATTTTGGGCCTTGGACTAATTTTTTAAGATATATTTTGAACATTTAAAAATTATATTTTAAATTTAAAAGTTATGTTTAAAATATGATATATTATAAATGTTATAAATTGTTCAAAACTGGTTTCGAAGTTAACGTATTAATTTGAAATTTTTTTGTCTTAATTATTTATTTAGTCAAAATAAATAAATAATAAAATAATTAAAAGTTAATTAATTAAATTAAAATATACATAACGATATGTATATATTTATCCTAAAATGATCAAGGTAAATGATGATACAAATTCGAATTTAATTAATATAATTTTAATTAAAAATTATTTTTAATTAATTAAATTAATTAAAAGTTAATTACTAAATAATATACATTTATAATGATATGTGTACCCAATTACTATAAATGATATACCTAATTACTATAAATGTTATAGTCTATATTCGTCTTTAAATTGTTAGGGATAAATGAAGTAAAATTCAATGATTGAAATTTAAAACATTAATCAAGGTATTAATTAAAATAATTAAATATGATTTAACTAATAAAATTAAAATTAAATCAAATAAGAAATTAAATAAAATGGAATTATAAGAAAATCAAATGAGATTTAAGGAATAAATACATACATGCAATATGTACCTTGATTTCAAATGTGTTTGACATTAGAATCATGAGGGTATTTCAAAAGAAATAGATTGTTCCCTAAATCGTTATCACTCAAATAAATATATTAAAGACTATGAATCTATAATATAAAAATTGTCCCATGCCATTTATATGTTGATAAATTACTTGCATACTCTCTAATTGTTAAGCAAACTCAAGCTACATATGTTATATGTTGTATTATTAATATATTTATAGACGAGGTAAGATACATGTATGTATTTGTTGAGCAAACTCAAGGTATGTACATCTATACTTAAGCAGACATGAAATGGTCGATACGAGTAAATAATCTCTTTCGATTAGTGAGCCAACTCAAGGTCGAGATGGGATTAGGATAAGGACCATGAGTTGGGAGTTATATGTAATGCAATCGATAATGTGTTATCCATCACTTGTTGGCCTATAATTTGTTGAGCAAACTCAAGGCCAAAATTCCAAGCAAGCGAGTCATAATACTCATTGGAGAATTAAAAGATTTCTATGTTTCCTCTTAGGGTTTTGAGAAACATAAAAGTCTAGTGGGAGTTTATTTGATAAATGAAATGTAACCATTTTACTTATATAATATTATAAGAACAACTGTTATGTTTAAATTGTCCTAATCTAGTTAAATGAAATTTGCAGGAGAATGACCAAGCCAAAACTATTTTCTGAAAATCACAAGCTCGTTGGACCCAACTACATTAATTAGCTAAGAGTAATCAAAATAGCAATTACATACAAAAAGTTATGGTCGTCGACAAATGAACCTTCAAGAGAGAATCCCACCGAAACAATTATACCTTATAATACTTGGGTGGCTGATTATGAAATCACTTACATTTTTGTGTTGTCTACTTTAGATAAGTCATTGCAAAAGCATCATAAAAATATGTCTGTCTACAAAATCTCCCAAAATCTCATAAGTTTATTTGGAGGGCAATCTCATTCTACAAGGTATGGGATTACCGAGAAGTTATTCAATAAGGATGAGTAAGGACAGTCATGTTGAAGATTCTATCTTGAAAATAAAAACCTATATTGATAGACTTTTCGAGCTTGACCTCAAGTTAAGCAATAAACTGCAAGTGGATTTAATCCTTGGCTTGTTGACTCCTAGATAGATCCATTCATATTGAATTACAACATGAACCAGTTGAACCTAAACCTTATCGAACTACTTAATATGAATAGATCAGCTGATGGTTCGTTCAAGGATCATAACTCGGTAATGGCTGTAAAGGGAAAGGCATCATCTTTGAAAGTTTTAAAGAAATGTATGTGGGTTTCTAAGAAGAGTAAGAAGGATGCTCCTACCGACAAAGGTGAAAGTCACAATTGTCACAAAATGGGGCATTGGAAACATAATTGTCCAAACTACCTGAAACTTGACAGAGAGAAGAACAAAATTTCTAGCACTCCTACTAGTATGCTTATGATTCAAAATTGTTTTACCATCAATAAATTATCTTGGCTTTTGGATACTAGATCTAGAATTCATATATGTAACTCTTTAGGACTTAGGAGCTAACAACATATGACAAAACATGAAATGAGGCTTCAAATTGCTGATGGATCTATTGTAGATGCAACTACATTTGGAGGCTATCATTTATTTTTCCTATTGGCTATAATTTAGTATTGAATAATTGCTATTATGTAAGAAACTTTATTTGCAATTTTATATCTATTTCAAGACTATCTGAAACCGATTATAGTTTTCATTATAGCAACAATATTATGAGTATTATGTTTGATGGAAATTATATATGTGATGGTGCTCTAGATAATGACATTTATGTACTTAACCTTAATCAAATTTGTGGAAGATAGAAATATTAGAAGTAGAAAGGATTTTTGGTTAGACACATGGAATTAGCTAAACATTTTACCCAAATAAATGTAGAACCATAATGGATGGTTTTATGTCTATTACTAGTCCTTCCTCGTGAGTTGAGATCAACCATTCTGATAGATGGAGCTAAACTAACGAGTTCAGATATTAATGAACTCTATAGAAGAATTACCTATTGGAACAATACTCTTACCTATCTATTAACAACAAGTAGGTCTATGCTAGGGGAATTAGTAACGTGTTAGGAAAAATTAGTACAAGAGGTCGTGGATACACTTCTTGGTAATGGAATACGTGGACAACCAATGAGGGATGGGCATAATAAAGTTTACAAATCATTTTCAGATGTAATTGAAGGCAAAGAAGGAATATTTCATGAGGCTCTACTCGATAAACAGGTCGATTATTCGGGACATTCTGTCGTTTTCATTACATCAATTTGGATTACTTTGAGAAATGGCAATAAAGCTTTTCCAAACATTTGGGATTCGTGGTCTAATTAGATAACATAATGTTTCTAACATCGGGATTGCGAAAAGTAAAATTCAGGAAAAAGAACTGATTGTATGGGAAATACCTCAAGAAGTTATGCAGGGGCATTCTATATTGTTGAATAGAGCACCTACCCTGCATAGACTTGGTATATAAGCGTTTCAAACCATTTTAGTGGGAGGCCGTGCTATTTGTTTACACCCATTAGTTTGTAAGGGCTTCATTGCAGATTTTGGTGGGGACCAAATGGCTGTTCACAAACCTTTATCTGTGGAAGCTCAAGCAGAGGCCTGCTTACTCATATGAATCTTTTGTCTTTAGCTATTGGAGATCCCATTTATGTACTAAGTCAAGATATGCTTATCAGACTTAATGTATTAATGATGGGAAATCGGTGATCTATTTGTGAAAATTGGTATAATCCATATAATTGTGTGAACTACAAATATAAATTAGTTAATAATAATTATGAGCATACGAAATAATAAAAATCATATTTTGGTAGTTCCTATGGTGCACTTGGGGCTTATTGGCATAAACGAATCAAATAGATAGTCCCTTTTGGCTTCGGTGGCGACTAGATCAACATGTCATTGGCTTAAAAGAGGTTCCCTTTGAAGTTCAGTATGAATCATTTGGTACTTATCATGAGATTTATGGACACTATCTAATAGTAGGAAGTATTAAAAAGAAAATCCATTGTATATAGATTCGAACTACCATTGGTCATGTTTCTTTTTATCAAGAAATAGAAGAAGCCATACAAGTGTTTTTTCGAGCCTATTTATATGCTATCTAATATTTATACGCTATCTAAATACGCGATATAAATAAATAAATTCGATTTGATGTCCTTTCTTGGGAATTCGGATTTATCCAATTTCATCGGTATTATAAGAACTTCTTAATTTCTATGTGAATCAAGATTGAGGAAAGGAAGTTTTCGAATCACTGACTCAAGTCCATTACTGAATCCTACTTAGCGGAATATGGAGGTCCTTATGGCAGAACAAGCTTATCTGGTCTTTCAGAATAAAGTGATAGACGGAACTGCTATGAAATGACTTATTAGAAGATTAATAGATCATTTCTGAATGGAATATACATCACATATCCTGGATCAAGTGAAAACTCTAGGTTTCCAACAAGCCACCGCTACATCTATTTCACTAGGGCTTAGTGATCTTTTAACAGTACCTTCTAAGAATTGGTTAGTCCAAGATGCTAAACAACAAATTTTTCTTAGAGAAACACCATCACTATGGGAATGTACACATGGTAGAAAAATTACATCCATCCAGTGAGATATGTTATGCTACAAGTGATCCATATAATCTAGTCCATCTAATGTTTTTTCCAGGAGCTCGAGTAAATACATCTCATGTACATCAATTAGTTGGTATGAGAGGATAAATATTGGATCCCCAAGGATAAATGATTGATTTACCTATTCAAAGAAATTTACATGAAGGACTTTCTCATACAAAATATATAATTTCCTACTACGGAGCTTAAAAATGAGTCGTGGATACTATTGTACGAACATCAGATGCTTGATACCTCATGCGTAGACTTGTTTAAGTAGTTCAAGACATTATTGTACATAGAACAGATTGTGGTCTATCAAAGGTATTTCCATGAGTCCTCGAAATGGGTTGACAGAAATAAAATTTGTCCAAATCCTAATCAATCATGTATTAGTGGACAATATATATGGGGAAATGCTGCATTGCCACTTGAAATCAAGATATTGGGATTGGACTTGCTAATTGATTCATAACTTTTCAAGCACAACCAATATATATTTGAACTCCCTTTACTTCCAGGAATATATCTTGGATCTATCAATTATGTTATGGTAGAAGTTCCACTCACGGTAGTCTGGTCAAATTGGGGGAAGCTATAGGTATTATTGCGGGGAAATAAATTGGGGAACCAAGTACTCAACTAACATTAGGAACTTTTCATATGGGTGGAGTATTCACTGTCGGTACCGCCAAACATGTACGAGCTCCTATTAATGAAAAAATAAAGTTCAACGAGTGTTTGGTTCATCTCACACGTACTCGTCACGGGCATCCTGCTTTTCCAAGGTTTATACTACCAAGAGTTGTTATATTCTACATAGTGTGAATATTCCTCCTAAAATTTTGATTTTATTTCAAAATAATCAATACGTAGAATCCGAATAAGTTATTGTTGAGATTCGTACTGGGAGGAATGTTGACATAAAAAATAGTTATCTATAGCATTATAGGTTAGGTCATATCGGTGACAAACGATTGTACAAATTGAAAAGTGAAGGTTTTCTACTATCGTTTGATTTTGAATCATTTGATGTGAGTCATGTCCGAAAGGAAAAATGACAAAGCACCCTTTAGTAGGAGCAAAGAAAGAATTGATGAACTCCTGAGTCTTGTGCATATAGATGTATGTACCTAGATGCCTATAATTACAAAAAATAATTCTTCTTACTTTGTAACTTTTACTGATGATTTCTCGAGACTAGGATATGTATATCTTATAAAGAATAAATTCGACATCTACAAGAAATTCAAAAAGTATAAGAATTAGGTTGAAAATCAAAAGAACTATAAGAATAAAATACTTCGACTTTATTAAGGAGGTGAGTATGTGTGACATCCCTTATCTTAAGGCCCGAAGCTAAGCGCTATAGATGCTGCAGTTATCCATAGTATTAACTTCCGGTGACAAAATATGGTAATGTTAATGGTATTCATAATATCAGAAGCACATGAATATGAAATAAATTGACACAGATTTCAAAACAGCTTTTCAGATCACATTTCAAATCAATGTTTCATATTCAGATACATAATCCCAAAACAATTTCTAGGTTTTGAGCAAATATAATTATTACAAATTATGCCAAGAGCGACATATAAAGATGCCCCCATGGATGATCAGCCTACTAGATAGACATATCAGTCATAAATACATCACAGCGGAAATAAAACTAAGTAGCTCCTACATAGCTAACTTTGCCTCCTGCACGTCTTCGGAAGTTTATTCGTCCAACCTACTGAACCTAAAAAACCTTAAATCTCAATCTACTCAAATCAAATATTGAGCAACCGAGAGTTTAAGGGGAAAACATAAACTTCGAGTCGGACATAAAGCCTAGTGTGAATAATACTATACATCCCGACTCACTGATATTAAGTGAGACCACACCGCTTAGCGGAACGCGTTTCCTCTCACTAATATCCTTTTAAAAACATATATTTTTTAATGCAATCAAATTGATTATAACAATTAAAGTGAATACATATATACATAAAAATCAGGAAATCCATGGACTATCTGTCCACACTATAGTTTTTCTGGCTAACTATTAACCATTGGTTGGCTCGGGCCTACCAGACATAATCAATTACCTAACTTCTGTTAGACACAATACTAGGCTGACAGAACTTAGCTTTCTTTTTCTAGGGTTAACTGAACCTAATGGTTTTGCGAGATCATAAATAACCAATCTTTACTATATATATTCCCTTCTATGTGTAACCTTATTTTAGTCCCATCTGTGACAAGCCTACGAACTGAAACTTTGGACTTATTTTAGCTAAGGGAAAATAGCTAAAGTATAGGGCATGACCCTATACCGGTCCCATCTGGTCTTCTAATATCCGAGTCATAAAATTATGGTTAACTACCCTATTCACATTTCATTTGTTGTCATATACTTAGGGTTAATTACCCTATTCAAACCTCATTTCCTTGTAATTGATTTACCTCTAAAATCATACGTTTATAAAACAAGGAAACCTTATGCTTTGCTTTACTCGAAATACTTATGCCATGATATGTATACTTTACACAAAACAATGTTGATGAAATCTAATCAATGAGATTATCTGTCCCTCCAAAGTAAGTTTAAAACCCTTTTTAACTTAAAATATTTTAGGTCATGAAGCCAAGGTAAACCTTTCGAAACCTTTGCTTAAAAACTTTGAACAATGCCTTTCGAAATCATTATTTAAACCTTAGACATCCTCTTTCAAAACCAATAAACTTGTCTTTCGAAAGCATTGGAAACCTTCCATTCAAATACTTCAAATAACCCTTTTGAAAACATTGGAGATCTCCTCTTCGAAACCCATATTATAACCTTTCGAAACATCACAATTCTTCACTCAAAACATACCTTTCGAAAGTATTAAGTTCAAGTAAAAGTGTGGAAATATAGCTTCGAAAACATTTAAAACCATTCCTTTCGAAACCTTTGGGTTTAACTTTTAATATAACTAAGGGTTGCAAAGAACTGCGGAGAAAGCATTGCTTTCGAGAGCATTTATCCAAAGTAAAAGAAAGGGGATGGTTTCGAAACCAACCCTTACGAAAGTATTAAGAAGCAGCTTCAAAGTAAGAAGGCGAATGCACCCTTTCGAAACCATTGTTTAAAGGTTATAAAGAAAAGCGGTCTTAACTAGGTCGAAAAGTAGAATGCAGCAGCTAGGTTTCGAATATATTCGAATCTATCCTTTTGAAAGCTTCTTTTAAAACAAAAGGCAGCAACCCTTTCAAAGGCTCTTTTTCTAAAACAAAGGTCTATTGATTAAGTCGAAAGCTTCCACCCCTTCAAAAGCTTGGTCTAGACGTTGTACCTTTCGCCTTTCTCTAATGCACTATATATCAATTTCTTGCTTCCATGTGTATTGGTTTCGAATGGGTACATGGGCGAAGGTATGGTGTCGAAAGCTGCCGATGGAAGTGGCGAAGTAGTAAATTTAAGTAAAACCTATCTATAGCCTTTTAAATTAATTTCTTTTCAACTTACATGCCTTATTTGTCAAAATGAAATTGGTTCCCCATTTCTTTTCAAAATTTTCTTTTCTAAAAGTGTTACCGAATTCAGAAATTTTCAATTGAAACATTTAACAAAGAAGCCCTTCTCCTTAGTAAACATATAAAACATTTAAGTCCCATACCTTAAATAATTTTATATCTATAGTAAAATACTTAGGAAAATCCCCTAAAAATTAACATAATTCACTTCTAATATGTTTTCTAACATATTTAAATTTCAGACCCAAGAGCCATATATAATTGCTGTAATTAATTTAAAGCCAATATTGGCTATTTTCTTCCGTAAAAATTCATAATAAATCCATCATAACTTAGAAAATTACGAAATTTGAAACCCACTTCATAAATAATGTTTTCGACCGTATATCAGAAAAGCAAGTCATTTGGATGCCATTTAATAGGTTTTTAAATCTATACTTGTCATAAAGTCTATATGAGACAACATAAATCATCAACAAGCACATATATATATATATCCATTTAAACAATAAAATCATGGAATATTGCAAAATTAATTTGTATCAAACTAGAAACCAAATCAATAAAAATGAGATGTAAATCTATTATTCACCTTAGCTTGAGGTTAAGAAGGTTGAGGTTTGCTCTTTGATTGATTTGCTTAAGCTTCCTACTTGAATCCTTACTTATCTTCCTTTTGATTTCCCTTAATGGTGGCTAGCCAAGCTTTTAAGTGTTTTAGTTTTGCTTGCAGGTGTTTAAAATGAATAAGGAATGAAGGTAAGAAGGGTTTAGGGTATAAAGACATAGTCTATTTTTATTTTGCCCTTATCATATTCCTCCTACTTTCTTCGTTTTAATTCTCTTTTGTGTATACATTAAGGCACAACTACCTTATGGTTATACAGGTCTCAATCCCTTAACCATCTACATTATCTCATTTAATTTATCTAATTAAACGTCCTAAATAATGTCAGTCAAAATTAAGGTCATTACAGTATGTTGGACAAGAGCTCCAATAGTGTTTAAAAGATAATGAGATTATCTCTCAGGTTACTCCATCCTATACTCTGCAACACAGTTGTATTTTGAAATGAAGGAATCGAACACTATTACATATAGTTTGTTCCACAATGAGTAAGGCCGAGTTACCTCTTTCCTACTGGGGATATGCCTTGGAAATTGCAGCGCATATATTGAATTTGATGGCTACTAAATCTATGCCTAAAACCTTATATGAGATGTGTTATGGAAAAAAATCCAACTAAAGTATTTGAATGTGTAAGGTTGTCCATCCTACGTTGAGAACATTGATCCCAATAAATTTGAGGCAAGATCGACAATGTGTAAATTTATAGTATATCCCAAGGCTTCAAAATGATGTATTTTATATAGTACCGAGGAAAAAAGTTATTATTTCTAGACATGTTGCCTTTTTGGAAAAGTAATTTATTGCAAAAAAATTAATAGTGAGATTGTAGACTTAGATGAGATTTGAGAAATTAACGCAAAGGTCGAACCGATAAAAATCAAATTCACCAGTATACGAAAATCGCAACTTATTAGATTGTCTATTAAGAACCTCACACTCCAAAGAGATACTGCGACTTTCTCGTGGATGGTTAGAAAGTGGATTATGTCTTTGAAGACAACACTCTACTATCATTCCAACATGCACTTCTAAGTAAAGTCTCTACACTTTGGCTTGAAGCTATGGAATCCAAAATAGATTCCATGTATGGCAACAATGTTTGGACTTTGGTTGACATACCCAAGGGGACTAAATCCATCGGTTGGAAATGGATTTTTAAGAAATGCTAAATGCAGATGGATAGGTAGAGACCTATAAGGCAATGCTAGTTGCAAAAGGGTTTCGTCAAATTCAAGGTGATGACTATGATGAAACGTTTTCACTTGTAGCCATGCTTAAGTCCTTTTAGATAATGCTTGCTATCTTCGCATTCTATGACTATGAAATATGGCGAGTGGATGTGAAAACTGCATTTCTAAATGGTGATTTAGAAGAAACCATTTACATGTAGCATCCGGAGGGTTTCGAGGTAAGTGGAAGTGAGGGCATGGCTTGCAAATTGTCAAGATCAGTCTCTAGTCTTAAGCAAGTCCCGAGGAGTTGGAATAAGTGTTTTGATAATACAAAGGAAGTGTGCATGTATCAGAAAGAATATGGAAGTTCCATAGTGCTCATAATCCTATACGTTGATGATCTAATCCTAATTAGCAATAACATCCAATTGTTGTAATCAGTGAAAGCATGGTTATTCAAGAATTTCTCCAAAAAGGATTTGGAAGAAGCAGCCTGCATACTTAGTATTAAGATCTATGTAGATAGCTCCATGAGGTTGTTGGGATTGTCCCATCTCTATACATAGATACCATATTGAAAAGATTCAGTATGGAGAATTACAAGCACAGAATTGTGAAGACAAAATTTAGAATCGTCCTTCTTAGAAAGGACGCTCCTTATACTCATGAGAGAAGGGAGCATATGAAAAGGGTACCATATGTGTCTACCATCTGTTCCATCCTGTATGTTATGCTATGTACTAGACCGAATATGGCTTATGCATTATGATATATAAGCTGATATTAATCTAATCTAGGAGAAAAACATTGGACAATAGTGAAATGTATTCTTAAGTATTTGAGAATTACCAAAGAATTATCCCATATATATGGGAATGGTGACCTCTTTATGAAAGGATATATAGATTCAATCTTTCAGTGCGATATCGATGATAGTAAGTCGATGCCAATTATGTATTTACATTGAATGTTGAAGCGGTTGGTTGGGAAAGTTCCAGCAAGAGAATGGTTGATTCAACGATGGAGGTTGAATATATCGCCCTCAATGAAGCAACAAAAGAAGAAGTCTGGATGCGCAATTTTATGGCCGATCTAGGAGTGTTTTCAAATATTGAGAAACCTATGACATTGTTATATGATAACAATGCAACATCGTATATCACAAAGAAACCTAGGTCTAATAAGAAGTTAGAACATAGTCGTCGTATGTTCCACCACTTTGGAGAGTTTGTCACTAATGAAGAGATTATGATTAAAAGAGTAGACACCAAGGACATCATACTTGATCCATTCACTAATGGACAAACTTGACAAGTTCTAAGCAAAATGATTTAAGGGTTGGGATCGGGATTCCATGATTGGCCCCAACCGCAAGATGGAGAATGATATAATTGGGAATATGCCCTAGGAGCAATTCAATAATTTATTATGAATCATTAACTCTACAATAAAATTTCATTCAAAATAAAAGGTGTTTGTCTTTCTTTTATATACTTGTCATATTATGGCATGTTAATTAATTATATAATTTAAGTTATCAAGTAGAAAATCCTTAAATGATATGTTAGGTGACAGTAATTACAATGTGTTTTTTATCATGAGAAATTTATCATATTAAAACAACATATTATTTTAAATATTCATAGTCAAGATGTTTTGAGAATGGATATCGATTCATCCATTAAGACAAGAGTACGTGATATTGTCCAAATGTTGGGCAGTATATTGCTCAAGAACGCTGGGGGCACCAAGGAGTTATGTACTGATAATTATTAAATAACTATGGAATAACTCACTTGAGAGTTTTTTGTTGATTGATATAACTAAGATCAAATAGAGAATCTCGAAGTGACGATATTACACAATTCTATTGACTTGTGAATACTGTTGAACTTCAATGTGAACACTCTGCTTTGATCATAATTAACTCATAGCATGACATCCATTGAACAACTATAATGGAGTCTGAGTTGAAGCATTGGAAGTGAAACACTATTCAATAGAGAATCCATCTCCTTAGCTATATGAGGTTAGTATCATGGTCGTCTGTAGTTAACTCAAAGTCAAAGTCTCTGGTAAAAGTAGTATAGTTAATAATAATTTTGACTATTGAACCAATGAATTTTGTATTTGGACAAACAAAGTTGAATGTGGGTGATGTTAGATTTGGACCAAAGCCAAATTCCATAAGTGCTAATGTGATATAGTGCTGAGGGAGAGAATTGGTTTAAATAATCGTTATTAGCAGGTATCTCTTATAACAGTAAAATTGGATTTCATTGAAAAAGATATGTAAGCGAAAAATTTAGCTAAAATGTCAAATTATTACCTAAGGTGACACATGAACGTTAATATTCTTGTTGTTCAATATTAATCGCTAACTGAATTTGCACCTTTGAGTTGCACAACTGGAACGCTAAATACTCTGAATTAACCATATGGTTTAATCAATTTATAATTATTGTAAATTAATTAATATTTGTGAATTATTAATTTTATTTTATGTTTGAATACCATTAGTATTAATGAAATGTGTATATATAAAACTTATGCATACGTATATCGATATACAATATTGGTAGAATATTTAAATTGGATTCAAATGGAATAAATACTAAATTGGTTTGAAATTTTTTAAGGCTCATACTTCTTCATGATTTGGTTGACCGGGGGAAGGGAAGAGTTTTTAGCTATAATTGAAGAGGCTAAAGAATAATTAAAGGAACTGGAATCATACCTAGCTTTAATTATGTTTTGTTGCCTCCTTTAAAGTTTCATTATGTAGTCATTTGCTCTCCTCCTCCACCTCTGTTCCTATTGAAAATAATAGCCTATAAGGCATAAAAAATTCCAAAATCAAAACAAAAGGTGGTCGACATCTCTTAATTCCTGTAAGATCCAGAGATCAATTCAATATAATCTAGGAGCATCGTTCATCATTCAAGATGAAACTTTTGGCTACATCTTAAGGTACCATTCTAATTTGAATTATTTATATGCTTCTCTTATTCATACATTTTATACTCTATATGCCTCATCTCATTTATTTGGTTGTTCCTCTTACAATATGTAATTAAAATTCTTTTGTCCATCCCAATTAATTGTATATTCATTATGTTGGTTTAATTCAAACCCTTTTTTTGTTCTATATCTCAATTTACATATGTTAATCATGTTGATATACTTTAAATCCTCGATCTGATTTGAATATTTGTTGTTATTCACTGTATAATCTAGATTAGAATACTTTTATCATTAATTACATATGTCCAAGTTGTTTGATTCCCTTTTTATAAAGACTACTGTAAAAAAAATAAAAATAAGCAAATTTTACTAGAAATACTATTTTATACTCTTATAACATTTGTATATAGTAATATAAATAAATGTATATGTTAATTATTTAAATTTACCTTGTAAATTGATTTCTTATGCTATATGGTTGATGGTTTGAATATAACTATTTAGAATATTGTTTATAAAAGAACAAATGTTTTTCAATCCAGAATTCATGAGTCAACTTTTGTGTAAAATCCTAAATCTTTTGTTTCCTTTAAAACCATACATCTTTTATTTCCTTTCTAAATTAAAAGTTTGCTTTAAGATGTTAACTTTAAATCCAAACATATACATACATACATATATAATAAATTAAAATCTTCATATATAAATTGTTTCCAATTTAAAGCATTACTTGCAAGTATTTATATATGGAAACATATATGTTTATGTTACTTCAACTAAAATTTGTAGAATGGACTTTTGTGTAAAACTGCAGAATCTAATCTCAAACTCTTCCTTAATTAAAACTAAATTCATTATTATTAACTTTAGATTTCAAAACATATAAAATGGTCAAATTTAATTTCAATAATATATATTCACATATATTTATACATCTATTATTATATGTACATAATTTTAAATCAAAATCTTGGACAACAAAAGCATATTTATAAGAGAACTAGATCAGTTGCGGTGTAAATCCCAACACCTACATACAGTCGCATTAACCATGTATAATTCTTATCTGTAGTACACGCACTTTACATAAATAAGTGTACTTGATACACTTATTAAGTAAACTCAATAATAATAATTTAACAAATTAAATAAAATAAAGATTTTATTTAAATATTTTAAATATGATCTAGAATCCATTTTTACTTTATAGGCCCAACAAAGATCTAAATGGATTTTTTTAAAATTCACCCATTTAACCCGCTTCCGACTAACCTGGTTCCTTCAATCCAAACCCATGGCTTAACAAAATATAATACCTAACATCACATGCCTCCTATTATATACATCTGCTACAACATTCACCTTTTCGAGAGTATAAGAAAAACCAAAATCATACAATGAGAGGAATTCCATTCATTTTTGTTGCCTAAAATTCAGATCTTTCTGAAAAAAATACTTCAAATATTTATAGTCATCAAATATTTCAAACCTCTCACCCAACAAATAACATCCCTATGTCTTCGTAGCAAAGACAGTGGCAATCAAGTCCAAACCATGAGTTGGATAATTCCTTTTATAGGTGTTGAGTTGCGTACTCACATATGCAACCACTTTACCTTCTTGCATAAGAACCACGCAGTTCCATAACACAAGCTTCAGTATGTATGGTAAATGGTTAGCTTCATTTGATATAATAATAAAACCCAAAGCATCAGTCACCAATTGCTTCATCTTAATAAAAGAGTCTTCACTATATTCATGTTATAGGAAAACTGGGTCCTTCTTACTTAATCTTGTGAAAGGTGTAGCAAACTTTGTAAATCCTTAATGAACATCTGATAATATTCCCCTAATTTAAGAAAACTACGACCTTCGATCACATTACTCAATACCTTCTAATCTATTATTGCAGCAATCTTGTTAGGATCAATGGAAATCCAACCTCAAATATAACATGACCTAAGAAGCGCACTTCTCTTCTCCGAAAGTGACATTTAGAAACTCTTGACTCTAAGAGATTCTTTTTCAACACTCCCAACTCTTATAACTTTTGTTCTTCTTCACTTTTAGAAAAGATTATTAAATCATCTATGAATACCATACAAATTTATTGTGTCGGTCCCGAATGACACAACACATAAGATCTATAAAATATACAGCTACATTAATAAGACCAAATGGTATTGCCAACTATTCATAAGATGCATCAAGAATTCTAAAGGTGGTTTTGGAATATTATCTCTTGTCACCATTAACTAATGAAAACTGTAACAAGATCGAGTTGAGTGGAAATCTTCGCTCTTCCTAATTGGTTGAAAAAACCATCAATATGAAGTAAAGGATATGGGTTCTTCCTTATCAAATTATTTAGTTCACTATACTCAACATGTAATCTTAAGGACCCATTAGCTTTAGTGGTGAAATAATGGTTGCTCTCCATTACGATGTACTTCTTTAAAAGCGACCTTCTTAGAAAGCTCGGTAATTTGTGTTCCTAACTCACTTTCTCCCTTTGGGCCATAGCCTAATAGTCGAGACAATCGACTTTGCATCTCTCTCTAAATCAATTTGTAATTCAATCTCCTAATGGGAAAGTAAACCTGAGATCTCTTCAAATACATCTGCAAAATTCCATAATGGCGGTTTGCAACAACTCATCATGTGAGAAACCTAAAGAGTATAAATAACACAATGGAAATCTCAAACTCATATTAAGCAATTGGACTATTATCACTACCATCCTTCATGCAAACTATGCGTGTGACGCCCCACCTCTATACCTACACTAGCCAAGGACACTATGAGGTAATGCCGTCGACTAGCGCGAAGAATAAGGCTGTTGAGGAGCGACCATCTATGTAATTGCTTTGTGCGAGTACCGATATGTCAGATAGTATGACATGCATTTCACTTCAAGAGGAAATCCGACATATCAAATACAAACTTAAAGCTACCACACAGTGGCTATGTGGCCTTCAGAAACAAATATAGAAATAAGCATAACACAAATCAGTCACAGATATTCATATCACTAAGGCGGAAACAGATATGAATATAACACATAGAAGTGTACATCAAAGTAGTGGTCATATAAGATCCACTACATTACAAAAGAATAGGTACAAGTGCAAGACAACAGAATATGTATACATCAAGGAGTCTCTATCTCGAATGTATAAAAACAAAACTACCGAGCTAAAGTAGTTAGCCAAAAGTCAGAAGCTAGTCCCAGATAATAAGTCAAGTGGAAGCACCTGAAACACCTCGGTCTGACCCAAGTATTATTTAAGAAGAAATATAATAAACGGATCAGTCTAGCTATAAATATCATGTAAGATGAGATAGGATAAGAGATACAACAAAAATATATGATAACAATAATGCCATACTGTGACAAGTATATATTTGATAACAATGAAAATCATACAATATCTCAAATCTCCTCAAATATCCAAAAAGAATATCATATTCTTTAGCTTATTCACCAAACCTCAAATATTGACAAAACATATCAATGCCAATCGCAAAAATTGTTGAAATACAAATTCCAGAAATCAATAATTAGAAATCCAGAAAACACAAAGGGGGTGGCCTTTCACAAACGGGAGCATAAAAACTCACCAACACGTGTATCACAAACGGAATGCTATTCCATGGTCGCTAACCATAGAGCCGGTGCCACGATGTAGTACAATGAAACGCCCGAGGAACCTGAAACTCAAATAATCCGAAACAACGACGTAGTACAACGTTACGCCCGATGAACCTGAAACTCCAATAAGCCGGAACAACGACGTAGTACAGCGTTACGCTTGATGAACCGAACTCCAATAAGCCGGAACAACGACGTAGTACAACGTTACGCCCGTTGAGCTGAACTCCAATAAGCCAGAAAAACGACGTAGTACAACGTTACGCCCGATGAACTGAACTCCATAAAACCCATAGGTCGCTAGCCTATAAAAAATGAGATGAAGCTCAACAGAACGGGGTATAGTCCCCCACGTGGACAAAGAGACATCACACATCGCTAGTCTAAATCATAAAATGATCCCCATTGATCAATAAGAAGTGTAAATTACACTAAGCTAGTAAATAAATGAGTTTAGCTACATGTCCCATAACCACTGGCTTAACATAAATATTTACGAACAGATTGTAGATTTCTACTCGAAAATTTTCACGAGATTTCAATCGAACAAGTCCAGGAATTAACCGATGAAGTAAACGCATGTGTTTCATACCACTTGTTTTGCTAAGTCGTTTAATTAGATTTCTCATACGAATGAGGTAAATGATTGTTTATACTAATAGATTGGAAAATGGTTTTAAAAACGAGCTTTGTATTAAAAGTAACATTGAAATCGTTTTTGTGAAAGAGTTTGAGTATTTACTACTAGTATAGAAACCTTTGTATTTAAAAGTGACAAATTACAGAAATGATAGTAAAAACAATCTATCACCAAAAATCCACATTCGACGATGTGAATTCCAACCATAAAAATCGATATCAAATCCCAATCAATGGATATTCCCAAAAATCCATAAATGAAGTCATCAAAGTCGATAATAATTGACAACAACTAACCGGATCAGCAAAAATCGATAAAAATTGGAAATCCACTCAAAAACAGCCAAAATAGGCAAAATTGCACAGAACCAGACGTCTGGTTATTTTTCCAAACGTCTGGATTTTGTCTCTTCCTTTTTTTCTTTTTCCAGGGACCCCTTCGAGATGTTTGGATTTTTCAACCAGACGTCTGGATTTCCTTCCAAACGTCTGGATTTTCTTCCAAATGTCTGGATTTTGTCCCTGCCTTTTTTCTTTTTCCAGGGACCCATTCCAGACGTCTGGATTTTTCAACCAGACGTCT
Organism: Allium fistulosum; assembly: GCA_030737815.1. NCBI lineage: Eukaryota > Viridiplantae > Streptophyta > Magnoliopsida > Asparagales > Amaryllidaceae > Allium > Allium fistulosum. Next base: position 989,658,345 of record CM060903.1, read on the forward strand.
GGATTTCCTTACAGACGTTTGGATTTTCTTCCAGACGTCTGGATTTTCATGCTAGGCAAAAATCAGCCTAGCCCAAAAAGGGCAAAAATCTAAACCGGAAGCGATCGAACGAGTGACGGAGGCTAGGGAATTATGCCAAGCGACAACCCAGCCTTATAGGCTCTTCGATACACCTCGAACAACATGTCCAAACATCCAAGATAAGATCTTTAAAGATTTTGACTTTAAGACACCAAAATTGGAAAATTCACCAAATCAATTCAAATCAAAAGCAATTGGACATGAAATAGATGTTAGGAATTCATACCTAACAACAATGAAAGCTATAAACATAGATGTGAGTTCAAGAACTCACCTTTAAACCCAAATATAGAAATGGGAAGCTCACTACGCCATAGATGGCCTTCTGCAACAGATTTGCAAGGTGTTGCCAGCTAAAATGTTGCGACAACTATAAAATTTTGGTCCTACTGCAACGTTGTATTTTTGGTGTTACCTTAGCCATAAAAATGTGTTGCTCTAGCTAAACAAGTGTAACACGATGCAACATTTTGATATAGTGTTGCTATAGATATATTCTAATTAAAAAAATTAAAAACAAAATTACACTTCAGCGATCCACACCATTAGTTAAAACAAAATCTCAACCATTCATCCACTATCATGTACGCTTCCTCTGATTCCCGCTAACATTTTCATTCACGCGCTTCTTTTTCATTTCTTTCTCCTCCAAATCGCACAGAATCAAAAAATTAGGGCTTCTCCCCCAATTCCAATTCTCATAATCGGATCCTGTCTCCCACCTCTCTTCCCTTCCCATGGCAAGCGCTTGTAAATATAAGCCCTTGTCTAGCCATCCTACAGAAGCAACCTCGCCGACCAGATCTGGTTGACAGTTCATAGCTTCATCTAATGCCTAGATTATTTTGCTAGTTGCTCCTTTGTCTAATGTTGAATTTGATCGAGAATTTCCCACCCTAATCTGGTGGCCGCACCATCGTCATCCTCTCCTATTTGGGCCTTGACTTCTTCGCTTATGGATTTGGTAGATACCATTGATCGAATGTCTTCTCCTTTGTCGCCTATTTTCGGTATTAAAACAAAGCCCAATACTCCAGTTCGTGATTTTTCCTGCGTGCGTCTTGCCTTTTTGAACACAGGTCCTTTGTCCGTTGAGTTGGATGTATCAGCATTGGCTGTTGGTGTTTTGGTTTGTGATAATATAGGTGATTTTGTTTTTAATATTAACTATGCCATGGTTATAAGTTTTGATGCACAGATTTCTGCAGAAGTCGGTTTGGGTTGTGAGCGGGCTAAAGATGTTCGACAATATGCCTCTATTAGTGCTATTGATAATTCTGATTTATACTGGACAACTGCTTCCCCTGGCCTCTAACAAATGGACCTTGCTATTCACATCGTTGTCAACAAATGTGGGTGTGTACACACCTCATTCTTTTGAAACTTCTGTTATTGATGGAGTGATGGTGTTGTTGGTTGAAATTATTCAAGCGGGAATGGACTATTGGTCGGAATACTTGGTTGGACCTTTTCTCGATTCTAATCCCCCGTATCATGTTGTAAAAGATCACTACAAAATTGTATGGAGACTTAGGAGTGGACTTCAAGTACACTATGATAATTCAATGTTCTATTTTAAGTTCACTAAAGCTAATATTTTCTTCCAAGATTTGTCTAATTTAGCTGATATTTTCTTCACTTTTTTTTATGCTCGTAGGTGAACCTGACCCTGAAATAAAAATAACATGCCGTCAAATATCACAATTTATTCCTCAACTATCAGCAAAGTAGTCTGCCCGTTTCAGCGTTTACCTACACAGTGAGAAAATTACTTACTGAACTAATCTTGTTACAACAGTGTCACTATTTGTGGATTTACTTACAATTATTTGCTTGATGATTATTACAGCTAAGTTTGGTGAGTGTTCTGGTGTTTATAGAGTATTGAAGGTTGGTGAAATTTGGGAAGTTTGGGAAAGTTGTAATATGGTGAAGGGTGGTTTCAAAGAAGGCTCGATCTTCATTTGTGCATCATTTTACGTCGTTTCAAAGAAGGCTCGATCTTCCGAAATCGGATGAATCGGGCGGTGCCCACTTGCTCGATCCCCGCCGGGACTGCGGTGCCCCGGACCCCCGCCGGCGCTGCGCCCGGACCCGCTACTCGGCTCGCCTTCGGCTCGGCACTCGGCTCGTCATATATTTGTCAGTGTCGGTGTTTGTATAAATTGAAACTGCATATGTAATGAGTGAACTGAGTGATGTAGTGAGGAATATCTGTATATGTGAATATCAGTGTTATATATCATTGAATTGTAAAATAGTGGAGTCAGGAATTTGTACTATTTCAAATGTTGAAATAGAATATTTATTTAAATAAATTACTGTTTGAATATCAAATTCTGTGCAATAGCATTTTATTAAATAAATATTTATTTCTATTAAAAAATCAAATATGCTCTACATTGTGGGCCCCACAAATTCAGAAAGTTAATATCTATAGCAACATTTTGGAATGTTGCTACAAACACCTATGGATGTTGCTATAGACCCAAATAGGGTTCTATTGCAACAATATTGCTTATGTTGCCTTAGATAGTCAAAATGTTGCCTTTGAGGTCTACGGCAACGCGGCAAAATGCATCACCGAGAAAGTGTTGCCTTTGCCCTTTTTTAGCCTACAGCAACATTTTTTGGCACTTCCTGCATCACTTCTTGGGTGTTGCAGTATGCAATCTATGGCGTAGTGGCTCTAAAACAAGCTAAGATTGATTTCTCTTCAACAACACCTCTAGAATATTCAATCTATTATCAATTGAAATGAATTTCCTATGTCAGGTTAAAGGGAATTCTGAAAATTGAAGAGAGATTGAGATGGAGAAGATGAAGAGGATTCTTACCTAAGCTTCTATTTGATTTATAACCTGAATTTGAATTCCTAAGAGAAACTAGGGCTTAGGAATTTTAATTTCCTCTTCCCACCATTCTTTCTAGGGCTTGAGAGTGTTAGGAAATGTTGTGAATGAATGAAGAGGAGTAGAGTGGGAGTTATTAGATAGAGGAGTTGGGTTCTCTTGTTGGGTTAGTGGGCTGAAACCCAAACCCAAAGCCCCAAATGAAAATATCAAAATTCTAATGAACTTCAAACATATCGATGTTTATACTCAAAAAGATCGCAAACGCCATTTTGGACTCAATGGAAATGGTCTCGAGTCCGGATTCGACCGTTTACAAAAAGTCACATTTTGGACTTTTAAATTCAACTAACCATGCTATATTTAAATAAATCATTTAAATATATTATCGTAAAAATATGTGGGTTGTTACAATGCGGCTATCATAAACAATAACAACCCCATGCCTCATCATCCAATCTATCTCTAGGATAAGTCCATAGCCCGAAAGACCGAGTACATGAGCATAATTTAATATCTCTACATATCATAAAAAGATGCGCTAACTCCTCAACTGGATTGGACACTATAAGAGAATCATCAATATCATTGATAGAGTGAGGGGTATGCTCTAGGAGAGATTCTGTAATTTATTGTAAATGATCAATTCTATAATAATATCTCATTCGAAATAGAAGGAGTTTGTTTTTCTATTGTGTACTTGTCATATTGTGATATGTTAATTAACTTTATAAGTTATGTATTTAAATTTAAAATACTTAAATGATATGTTATGTGACAGTAATTACAAAGTTTTGTAATCATGAAAAATTAATTACATTAAAATAATATATTATTTTAAATATTCTTAGTTAAGATGTTTCGAGATGGGATATTGATCTATCCGTCGATACAAGAGTACGTAACTCTCTTCAAATGTTGGACAGCTATTACTCATGGACATTAGGAGCACCAAGGTGTTACATACGTATGGTTATTGGATAAATATGGAATGACTCACTTGAGAGTTTTATGTTGGTTAATATGACAAAGGTCAAATAGAGAATCCCAAAGTGACGATGTTACACAGTTCTCTCTACTTGAGAATACTGTTATTTCAATATGGACACTCCACTTTGATTATTGTTAAATCATGGAATGACACCCATCGAATGACTATAGTTGAGTTTGAGTTGGAGCATTGGAAGTTAAACATTATTCAATAGATAATTCGCCTCCTTAGCAATATGAGGTTAACGGTAAACCGTAATCAACTAAAAGTCAAAGTTTCTGTCCACAGTAATACATCTGATAATAATTGTTATTATTAAACCAAGGATGTACTAATTAAACTGGTTGCGGACAATGTTGGAATTTTGACCAAAACAAAATTTCATAAGCCCTAATGTGATATGGTGTTGACGAAGAGAATTTGTGTAAATAATCGTTGCTACCAGTTACCGCTTATAATAAGTAAAACTTGGTATTTATCAAAATGATATGTAAACGATAAGTTCAGCCAAAATGTCACAACATATCTAAGATGATGGTGTAAATCACTATTAATCGCTGACTATATTTACACTTTTGAGTCGTACAACCGTAATGAAGAATACTCTAAATAAACCATACAATTTAATTAATTTATGATCATTGCTAATTAATAAATTAATTAACATTTGGAAATATTAATCATTAAATTTTATTTGATGTTTGAATACCATTAGTATTTAATGAAATGCCTATATATGAAAACTTATGTATACATGTATCGAAATACAATATTTATAGAGTATTTAAATTGGATTTAAATAGAATAAATACCAAATGGATTTAGAAAATTCTAGAGCCTATTTTGTATCATGCTATGGATGGTCAAGGGGAGTGGGAAAGGAAGAGTTTTCAATTTGAATCGAAAAGGCTATAAAATAATTAAAGGAAGGTGAATCACATCTAGCTTTTATATCTTTTATTACCTCCTGTAATGATTTCATTCATTCAGTATTTTCTTCCTCCATCTCTTTAGCCTAAAATTCATGTCCTCTAGGGCTTTAAAATTCAAAAACCAAAATAAAATAAAAAACAAAAGGCAGTTGTTGTCTCTTGATTCCTGTAAAATCCTGAGATTGATTAAATTGAACCTATGACCTTCGTTTATTATTAAAGTGCTACTTTTTGGCTACACCTTAAGGTGAATTTTAATTTCATTCATTCATATATTAATTATGTTCATGTCGATTGAATCCTTTACATGCTACATTTCAAATGTTTGTTTATTCATCTTATGATATAATTCAGATTCCCTTTTGACATACCTCAATTAATTAATTGTTCATCATGTTAATGCAATTTGGATCCCCTATTGTATTATTCCTTAATTGGTTATATGATCAATTTGTTAATATAGTTAGATTCTTCATCTCATACAATTTTTTTTCTTCATATTTTTGTATATTTTGGTTCTGAATCTCTTGTAACGAAAATTTATGTGCCTAAGTTGTCTGATTTATATTTTTGGTTCTGGAATCATTTTTGATTGGATAACATATATATATATATATATCTGTGTGTGTGTGTGTGTGTTTTTGTGTGTTACATGGTTATTTAAACATTTTGATTAATTTTTAGTTAATTTTGGATGAAAGTAATTTTGTAAAAACAACTTTAATTATTTAAACTTGCCTTTAAATAAATATGTGTGTTACATGGTTTTTGTTTAAATATATTTTGTTTGTTTACTATTTACATAAGTGGACTTTTATGAAAAAAATCTAAACATTTGATTCCTTCCTAAGTTGAAAATTGGATATAGGTTTGTTAACTTTGTATTTAAACATGTAAATATTAAACCGTCTTTACATACATATGACGTTCTTAAATATTAGAACATACTTTACAATAGTAGAAAGTTGAATTTAAATTTGTTAACTTTAAATTTATACATGTAAATATTAGATTGCAATCTTTAGATACATATGATGTTCTTAAATATTAAACATAGTTTACAATTGTTGAAAGTTTGATTTAAATTTGTTAACTTTAAATTTATGCATTTAAATGTTTGATTGCAATCTTTACGTACATATGATGTTATTAATATTAAAACATAGTTTATAATTATTTGCATATGGACATTTGCATGTGTATGTTATTTATTTCAAATTTTATAAATGGACTTTTGTGAGAAACTATAAAATTCCTTTTAAACCTTCCATTAATAATGCATCTTTCATGTTATTTACATATAATTTTAAATCAAAACCGCAGACAATAAAGATATATATATATATATATATATATAAAAGGACAAATGGGTTCGTTGCGATGTAAATCTTAGTATTTACATATGATCACATTAACCATGTACATTTCATATATGTAGTACGTGCACTTTACACAAATATTGTATTTGAAACACTTAAAATTAAAACCTAATAAAAAAACCTCTTTATACAAATTGAATGTAAATATTTTGTTTAAAAAAATATTAGATTGGATCTAATAACCTTTAGATTCCATAGACTCAATAGATTCAAAATAGGAATTTTTTGGAGATCTACATATTTCACCCGATTCCGACTGGTATGATTTCTTCAATAGTTTCTTTGAGGTCTAAATTAATAATAATAAGACTAAGTAATTAAAGCCTACTCATTTAGTAGGGTGTCTAAAAAGGCAGTGTCTAAGTTTGGGATCTGATAATCAAGTACCGTGCCCTACTTAGCTACTGGTTTGGTCTTAAGAAAGAAGTAAGCCTAAAGGTTATTTCCAACATAAAGGTCCGAATTAATTTTGAGCCTTGGGCTAATTTTCAAAATCAATTTGCAAGTTCAAATGATATTTTGAATTTAAAAATTAATTTTAAAATGTATAATTAAATTTTTTAAGAGTTACAAAATGAATTCAAAATTGTTTGGAGAAATTAAATAATTAATTTTGATATATTAAAATTTAAAAATTTAATATGATTAATTAATTAAAATAAAATAATTAACTAAAATTTAGTTGATTGAAACATATATTTTGGTATATGTGTATAACTATAATTGTTGTAGTTATTTGTTTATCTTAAAATTATTTGCGATAAATAAGATTAAAATTTCAAATTAATTAAATTATGTAATTAAATAAAATTTGTTAACTTAAATTAATTAAAGTTAATTAATTAAAATGTATAAATATATTGATATGGATACATAAAATACTATAGATGTTATAGTCTGTATTCATATTTAAATTGTTAAGGATGAATAAATTAAAATTCAATGGTTGGAATTTAAATTTAGAATAACTAAAGTCCTAATTAAAATAATTAATTAAATTAATTAAATATGATTTAATTAATAAAATTAAAATGAAAATAAATATGAATAAATTAAATAGAGTGGAACTGTAAGAAACTCAAATTAGATTTAAGGAATAAATACATAAGTATAGTACATATACCATGATTTCAAATGTAACATCCCATGAATTAACCACTTTAAAATATGGATACTTAATATATTTAAAAAAAATTAATGGATTTTTTAACTAAAATAAAAATCTTTTAAATAATAACTAATGATGGTGAAATAGTTTTCAAAATTTATTGATAAAATTATTTAGTTCGAAGAAAAATCGAAATTGTGATCGGAAATCGTATTCCGAAATTTCGACTTTTCAGTGTTTAAAATTGTAGGAAAATGTTGTGCACATATGAGTAATATATATACACATTTATAATAAGTTAGAATTTATTTTTAATACACACACACATATATTAACTTAAATAACTAAAATAAGTATGATAAGACTTATTGTTATTATGTAAGTGTTTAAAAATAAAATGGAAAATTGTCATAAAACATCATTTCATTACAAATATAAATTACTTAGATCATTAAATACATGTTGGCATGTTGGAAAAGAAGGGGGGATAAGGATATTTCGAAATTTAAGGGGAGGAGTCAAGCTTGGTGATGTGGCATTCATTGAGTGGAGGGCATCTACTAATGGGTATTTTGGTAAATTCCTAAATGCATTCCATATAAAAGAGATTTCATGAATTTTATTTTCATTTTCCACTTCCATTCTTACTTTCTACACCTCCTTCAAGCTCTAAAAAAACACTCCCATGGATACCATAATTATTTTAAAGTTGTAAAAATCAATTCTTTTTCATTTAAAACTCTTAAAACCCTTGTCTAAAATCACCTACTTCCTTTCCTACATCTTCTCTTCCCAAAAAAAATTTCCCCACCACTTATTCAACATAGGCCGAGCCCTAAAGCCCCTTTACCAAGCCCATTTGCACCCTTAGGACCATAAAGTTATCATTTTTGGAAAGGCAAAGTGAAGTTCTAGGGCATATTCAAGTTATAGCGCAAGCATGGTTTATTTCGTCGACTTTTGGTGAGTAAAATCTCGCCTTTTAAACCAAAAGTTTTTAACTTTAACATTGTTCGTCTTAGTAGCTTTTAAATTCTTGTTATATATGTATGGTAATGTGCTAGTTTTTGGTTTTGTTTATGCTTTGGAAAGATGACATCTTGGTAGTTAGTGAGTAACATGAAAATTTCGTAGAAAAGTTAAATAAAGTAGTGCTCTCTACATGTTGTATGATTTGTTATAGACCTTGTTTATATATGCTTTACTTATGTATGTGATGTGATGCTTGGATGAAATCAATATGCTATGAAAGTAGTTCTTGAAGTATCCATATAGCGACTACCGCTGTATTGGCACTTTCGGAAAATACCATCTCATCGACATCTTTTGTTTTACTTTTGAGCTTCGGTTTACTTTATAAAGTCAATAAAGTTTTTGAACACGGATGAATTTAAAATTAATTTAATAATTTAATAATGATTATAAATTTAATTAATTATTTTAATTAATGAGAATTAAGGTGTTTTAAAGTTAGTAAACCATTTTTACAAAGATGTTTAAAGTTAAAAACTTTTAATGAGAATCCCAAGCACGAATTTGGTTTTAAAAGTAAAATTTCGATTCGGTTATGGAAAAGAAGTTTCTGTAAACGACATCGCTAATATGGAAAGAATTTAATTGTACTTTTGACACTAAACGTCGAGGTATGAAACCTTGTTGCTATCTCCAAAGTTAAATATCGTCAAGGCAATGCCTAGGGGAAACATTAACTTCACTTGTCTGACTTCATGTTTAACCAAGAAATAGTACAAGTTTGAAATCGACGATTAATGGTAGGAATATAAGGTTAACCGTCCATATACGATCATTTTGTTATCTTCGATAGTCGGTTTGTCGACTATCGATTGCCTCAGCCTTCTTTGTTTTTTATCATTCTAAGACGATGTGTTGCTCATTTGAGCTTTATTATCCTTTATCGGAAATGGCTAAACCCAAAGAGCGAGTGGGGGCCAAGCTATGTAGGTTGCTCCCATTAGGGTATTTTCACATCCACTCTAGATTGGATTCGGTTGTGCACATTGAGATGTGAAATATTTCGATTCTTGGTAACAGTTGGCGGGGTCCGGCTTGGAGGTTTCCGAGAGCCATCGGAGTTCTCAAGGTATATTCTAGAAGTATACTTTCGGTAAGGTAGGTGCACCCTCCTAGTCATTGTTGGTAAATTTCCTTTTCCTTGTTGATTCGAACCTTCAAATTTTTTTTCCTTAATTGCATCGGGAAGAGTATAGCACTCTTCGTGATATTAATTTTTTGTATCCATTCTTTACATTTGGATTTTTTCTTGTGAGAGGAAAGTCGTTCCGCATTTGGTGGCATGTTCTCACATGTTGTTGTTTTGATTACACTTATTGTTTACAGTTTTACTCATACTAGACACATATAGGGTATTTTTGGATTCGGCTGTGCACACTGAGATGTGAAATACTTGGATTCTCGGTGACAGTTGGTGGGGTCCGGCTTGGAGGTTTTTGAGAGCCATCGGAGTTCTCAAGATATATTCTAGAGGTATACTTTCAGTAAGGAAGGTGCACCCTCCTAGTCATTGTTGGTAAATTTCCTTTTCCCTATTGATTCGAACCTTCAAGTTTGTTTTACTTAATTGCATCGGGAAGAGTATAGCACTCTTCGCGATGTTAATTGTTTGTATCCCTTCTTTACATTTGGATGTTGTTCTTGCGAGAGGAAACCCGTTTCGCATTTGATGGCATGGTCTCACATGTTGTTGTTGTTTTAATTACACTTATTGTTTAGAGTTTTACTCATACCAGACATATTATCTGACCCGAGCTGTTTGTTTTCCCTAAACCCTCGGGTACTTTTATATTTGAGTAGTCTGAGAGTAGCCAGTCTTTTATGAGACCTTTTGAATACGATGGCCGACTAGGAGGCTTTTATCTACTTAGCAAGCTATTCTGTTGTTTGTTTAGTTTGTGTTTCTGTAATTTATTTCAGCATGTGTAAAGGTAGGTTGTTATAACTACCTAAGCTGATTGTAGTAATTTTGTGTAACTTTGATAACTCCAAATTAGGGAGTAACCTTATGTATTATATTACTATTATGTTCTATTTAATAGTTTCGTTGTGAGATTTATTTTCTTTTTTTTGTTTTACCCCAATTCATCTTTCAGATTGCAAAGACCCGGATTTTCGGACCAGTCAAAATCACCGAAAACCTGTCCATGCTGAAACTACGAATGAAAACTACGAATGAAAACTACCAGCTTAATACAAAATATTGATAAATATTCAACACTATTAAATGTGTAGGATACAATTTTCAATTATACAAGTTATCAGAGTAATCATTTAATCTATAGGTGTGCTATAGTGCAAGAAAACTCAAATACAATAAATCTACCGCTGCACGACTCTGATGAGAAATAGCAATAGCCATTCCTGCAAACTCAATAAACATGTCAAATGTGGAATAAAATAGTACGTAGGAAAGATACAACACAAGACAAATAGCAACCAATAAACAAATAAACAGGAAAGTGTTATATTATTATTGGGGCTGCATCGCTACCACTTATGACTGCCTACGTACCCCTATCTAATTGGATACCCAATTAGATATAGGATCAAGCCAACATAGTACTCCTGTCTCAAATAGGATTCAAGGAGCCCATGATGCAACAAACAAATATGCAATTCATGAACTACCCATTTAGGCTTAATCTTCACATTTAGATTTTATTAAATCTATTAACTTTATTATATTCAAAATATAATACCTTTAGAAAACAACCTCTTCGAACTAAATTCCCAGTTTAATTCCAAATCCTTTTGAAATAATATATATCCTTTGTATCAAACTATACTTTATTTTGGGATCTTAAACCAAATCACTTTTGAAAAATTTATTTAAAAATCCCAAAATACACCTATAAAAGCATATCAAAATATATGCTACCAGATCGGGAGGTTTCTCCCAGTAACAAGGAAACTGGGTCTCATCCTTCCAAAATCAAAAATAGATATGTACATCCCTCTGTTCGTCGAGTGGACAATACCTACAGAACATCTGCACCTCCCTTGCCCACCTTTTTAGTTATGGGCTACCCGAATCATCGATAACATAACAAATCATTTTATATCCCAAAGTGACAAATCATTTTGCACTAATAATCACAAATACTTTCAAACACGGTATTGTTTATTTCCCGAAATCTTTGGAAAGCCATTTAAAATCCACCGGGTTCTAGTCCTCGAGATTTCTTTTACATTTATAAAAAACCGTTTGTAAATCATATTTATACAAAACTCTTTTACAAGAATCGCTTTAAAATATTCATTTCTAGATAATTCTATTTCTTTAAAAAGAAACATTTCATAACATTTTATGAAAGCCCACTTTCAAAACAATTCATTAAATTGAAGGTAAATTATTATAACCAATTATAATAATTAAATGAACCACATATTATCGCTAAACACATTATAGTCAAATTGTGGAATAAATTACAAGGTGTTAGCCTGCAAATGTTTGCTACCCAACCCATGTGAAAACAAAAGAAAACAATCATTGCTTATAAACTGGCCGAGCACATATCACACAACCCATCAACAACAATAATAAATAGCAAACACATCTATTTGTTCAACAATTAAAAATCAATAGCTAAAACATCAATTTATCAAACAATAATTAACCTACACATTTAATTAATGTCAAAAATATTCTTTTTACCTTGTAATCACATAATGGGATTTATTCTACTAATTAGATGTCCAAAATGAAGTATAGTTATCTAACTACATAATTAAATCTAATCACTATTAATTTATCATTAATTTATACTTTGTTAAAACTATTAATGGGTTATACAATGTTTTCTAGGTGTCATTATGAGTCAAATATAAAAATCCACGTGTCAAACGGATTTAAAATGAGTAAGTTATCGATTTTTAAAGTTAAACACCTAAACTTATTATTAAAATTTAAATAATAAAACAATGTCACTCAATACTCAAATGGCCCAAGCCCAAGACCAATAATGATAGTACTTCTCCTTCCCCAAATCCTCCATCTCTACTAAATACAAAATGTGCACAATGTATCACTGACACGGAGCTAGACTTCACCGATCCACCAACCGACTTCCTCACTCATCTTCTTTTTCACGCGAGCTCCCACCTGCACCCTACTATTTCAAGTCCGACCCACTTCCTCAAAATCCACCTGCTCGTCCCCCTGGGATATCAAATTTTCGCACATCACCCTCCATAGCCGAACTTCCCTAAATTTTGCCCATCAACTAATCTTGCATCGCTGAAGCTAACGCCACACTCTGTTTAGCCTATCCTCGCATCAAACTCTGCTGAACTCTAACCCTATTTTCCGTTATCTTCGAACACCATCGCCAAACTCTGCCAAAACTTCACCGAAAATACTACATCGTCCTAGGAAGCCAACGATGCAAACAACATTGTTTAATTCGACTCAGATTGACAAATATTATTTTTTAAAGTTTTAACGCAAACTTTCCACTTTACTGTCATTTAGCCACTACGACCACTATGGTTGACGAAATCTCAAGCGATCTTTTTATAAAATACTAAAGATGATTCTCCACAACTTTGCAGTTGGGAGTTTCAGCTGAAAGTGAACGGATTGGGAGACATCAATTTTTGAAGTGGAAAAATGGTATATTTTCATGGTACAGTTAAAAGAAGAAGAAGAATATGCTCTTTGCATATTTATGTGTACTTCTGTGTTTTGCACCCCATTTTCTTGCATGAGTGTATGGTATATATGTAGGCTAATTTTCTTCTATGCTAAGGTAAACTAAAATCAAGAACAAGGACAAGAAGAATAAAGGTAAGAAAAGAGGTGGTATAGAGAATGTGTGCTGCAAGTGGAATGGTAAGGGGACATGGAATGGAAACAATAGCAAGAAGGGAAAGAAGTGTTGTGCAAGAGAGGTGAAAGGGTATGGATAAATATGGGTAAAAGAAAGCATGCATGTGTGTAATGTAAGGTGTTGTTGTACCTATGTTTAATTTTTTGCTTTGAAAAAGTTAGAATTTGTGGTATCCCACTTCACAAAATTCCGTTCGCATACAAGCCGCGAACGACAGAAATAAAAATACGATCATACACAACAGTAAAATAAACATGTTAACTTATTCTGTAAAATTTCAAACATACCGTCGTTTAACGTAAAAACATCAAACGAAAATTTAATTATTTTTCAAATTAAAAATTATGGAAAAATCATACAAACTAAATTAAAAATACATCATCAAAAATCAGATCTTAATGAAACATAGATTTTATTATAATTTAAATTCAAATCTAATATTTAAACAATTAAGTATTCAAATTCGAAGACTCAAAAATACAGGTCATTGCATGGATGCTTGGGTAACGACACACGAATACCATGGATGTACTAAGTGTCGTTCCCCAGGATCAGAAAGGTTGGTCGTCATACTTGGTATTAGTGCTTCAATTGAGCAAACACCTTAGCCTGATTTGGGTACCACTCATTAGAGATAGGATTAGAAGAGCTCTAGAATGAGTTATTGAGAGAGCATTTTTTATCACCCATCCTAAAGACTCGTTTTAGATCCTTTGGTGTTGTTTCCTTTAAAATCATTTTGGTCCTATCTTTGTATTCTAATAATACCTATCATTGTTCAGGTAATTGAAAATGAGTACAGGAAGAAGAGGGAGAGGATCTAGAACCAGTACGGCTACAAATGGTAGAGCTGCTAGAAATAAGCCAGTTGTAAAGCCGGTAGAAGAAGCAGTAGTACAAATTCAACCACCTCAGAACTTTGATATTCTATGCAAAAATTATATTGCTTTGGGTGGTAAACAATTCTTTGGAACTGAAGATATTCTAAGAGTTCAGACATGGCTCCGCTCTTATGAAAGGATATTTGGGGATCTTCAGTTGAAGGATGCAAGGAAGCAATTATGGGCATCGCGATAGCTCCAAAAGTCAACAATAGATTGGTGGGATTCAGTGACATCTAATACCCCTAAGGTATATGTTACTTAGGCTCAATTTAAGGAAGTCTTCAAAGCTTAGTTTATTTTGAAGGCGGGGAGGACTCAGTTATTCAAGAGTTTCATGGATTTGAAGTAGGGAGATATGACATTGACACAGTATGAGCATCGGTTCAATGCATTATCTCATTTTGGACCAGGATTGATAGACACTCTACTTAAAAAGAATGAGATGTTTGTGGAAGGACTGAGACCGGAATTCCATCATGAGATGATCAATTATGTTAGTGATACCTTTACCACTGATCAGCATAGCCTTGAGGTTTGAAGCTTTGGATATTAAGCAAGGAGTTAAAAATGGTGTAGTGCCAGTAGTTAGTACAAGCCAAATTTCAAGCGCAAGTTTAAAGAGAAGTATCGGTGGTCAAGAAAGAAACCTGGAGGTGGAACTCCAACTCAAAAGAAGCAGCCCAACTTCTCCAACGTTCTTTGTTTCAAATGCAACAAGCTGGGCCACTTTGCAAATCTGTGTCTAAGTGTCTCCTATTACAACTGCGGCTAGCTAGGACATATAAAGAATGAGTATCGTTTCCCTAGGAAGAGGTCGTAAGGACAAGCTTTTGCTATCAAGGAAATACCATCTACTTCTACAGATCAGAAGAGCAAGCAGGTGTTGCAATGCACCTTATCCATTTCTTATATTCCTATTAAAGCATCGTTCGACACCAATGCATCTCATAGTTTTATTTCAATTGATCTTGTTGATAAACTTAACCTTAAACCCATCCTTCTTAATAATTCTCTTTGTGTGTCGAACCCAATTAGGGGTCCAACAAATCTTGAAATTATGAGTCTACGTATTCCTATTTCATGTCGAAACTATTCTTTCCTTTTGACTTGTTTGTTCTTGGGTTCATGGGTTATGGAGTGTTGTTGGGAATGGATTGGTTGTCTATGTTTAGAGCGATCGTAGATTGTGATTGAAGGATTACTATAGTTAGTGATGCTGAAGACATTGGTGTAGATATAAACTGTGGAAAGCCGAATGAGTTAATGAACAGTTTTCTCTATTTGCATGTGATAAGAGAGGAGATAAAAGATATACCGTTTGTTCGGGACTTTAAGGATGAAGTGCAAGGTTTACCTCCTCACCATGAAGTGGAGTTCCATATTAATTTGATTCCAGGAACCAGACCGATTGTACAACCTCCTCGAAGGTTGGCACCAAAAGAGAGAAGGGAATTGGAGAAGCAAACGTTTGACTTACTACAGAAGGGTATTTGGCATGGCATATCAAGTTGGGGATCACCAGTAGTCCGTTACAAAGGCAGACGGTTCTCTTAAGTTATGTGTAGGCTACCGAGAATTAAATAAGAGGACTATTAAGAACAATTATCCTTTACCAAGGATCGATGCCATGTTTGATTAACTCTATGGAGCTTGGATATTTTCTCAACTGGATCTTGCCATTGGTTTTCATCAATTAAGGGTAGCAGAGGAGAGTGTGCCCTTAACAGCTTTTCGAATGCTTGATAGTTTTTACGAGTGGTTAGTCATGCCACTCGGACTGACTAACGCACCTGCTTATTTCATAGACTTAATGAATCGTGTATTTCAGTATTTTCTTAATAAGTTTGTTCTCGTCTTTATTGATGATATTCTTGTTTAATCTAAGACGGAGGAAGAGCAAAAGTATCATCTCCAATTCGTTCTAATACTTTAAGAAGTCATGTGTTACATGCCAAGTTTTCTAAATGCCATTTCTAGAAATCCAAAGTTAGGTTTTTAGGGCATGTAGTTTAGGGAGAAGGCATATCAATGGACCTAGCTAAAGTAGTTGCAATTCAAGACTAGAAAAGCCCGAAAATGAAACAGAGGTCAGAAGTTTCTTGGGATTGGTAGGTTTTTATCGAAGGTTCATTAAATATTTCTCGAAGATTGCTTCTCATCTGACGAAATTGGCGAAGAAATATGCTAAGTTTGTATGGACACCTAAGTGCGATCTAACATTTAATGACTTGAAGGAGAAATTGACCAGGGCTCCTATTTTAACTATTCCAAGTAGGAGTGATGCATTAACAGTATACACAAATGCTTGTAGAACTGGATTGGGGGTAGTGCTGATGCAGAATCTAAAAGTCATTGCATATGCGAGTCGACAGTTGAAACTACATAAGAAGATTTGGATTACACACAATTTGGAGCTTTTGGCAGTTGTCTTCGCACTAAAGATGTGGAGACATTATTTTTTGGGTGAAAATTATGATTTATATACGGACCACAAAATCTTTAAGGTATTTTTTAACCAAAAAGATTTGAATTTGAGGTAGCAGAGATGGCTGGAGTTTCTCACTTCTTATGATCTGGATATTCTATACACCCTTGGGAAAGCGAATGCTGTTGCAAATGCATTGAGTAGGAATGTTGCGATGGTTGCCAACTTAGAAGTCAATTTAGTGTTGATGGAGAGGATCACAGCTAGTCAAGAAGAAGATCTTATTTTGGCTCGACTCAAGAAGGATGTCCAAGAAGGTATTGTTTCTAGTTTTGAGATTGATCCTTGAGGAATATTGAGAATGAACAGACGTATCTATGTTCCGAATGCTAATGATCTTAGAAGAGAAGTGTTAGTTGAATGTCACCAAGCAAAGTTATCTTTCCATCCTGGAGTGACCAAGATGTTCAAGGATATTAAGAGAGTGTTCTGGTGGAAGGGGATGAAGAGAGATGTTTCGATCTTTATGAGTTGGTGTTCAAACTGCCAGCAGATTAAGAGTGACCAAGAGAAGTCAACTTGACTGCTTCAACTACTTGAGATCCCGAAGTGGAAGTGGGAGCAGACCTCTATGGACTTTATTGATGGAATTCCTAGGTTAAGAAAAGTTAATGGAGGCATTTGGGTTATTGTCGATTGGCTGACCAAGAGTGCTCATTTCATTCTGGTTAAGCCAACTAGGACTACCGAGAGTCTGGCTAGTTTATATGTGAAGGAGATTGCGAGGCTTCATGGTATTCCTTGTAGTATTGTAAGTGATCGAGATCCAATATTCACTAGAAGGTTCTGAGAGGGACTGCAAATTGCCTTATAGACCAAGCTGAGTCTAAGTACAGCTTACCATCCCTAGACAGATGGGCAGACGAAGAGAGTAAACTGGACCTTGGAGGATTTTTTGTGTGCATGCATTCTCGACTTTGGAGGTTCTTAGGAAGATCATCCACCCTTAGTCGAATTTACTTACAATAACAACTATTAAGCAAGTATCGACATGGCTCCTTTTGAAGCTCTTTATGGTCGTCTGTGTCGTTCTCCCTCGTGAGTTTGGTGATAGATTGTTCTTGGACCTAACATGATCTTAGAAGCAAGTTAGAAGGAAGCTAATATCCAAAGGAAGATGAAGGAGGCGCAAGATTGACAGAAGCGTTATGCAGATCGAAGGCTGAAGGATCTTCAGTTCTCAGCGGGTGATTCAGTGTTTGTGAAGGTTTCACCATTGAAGAGTGCTATGAGAATTGGGAAATCAAGGAAGCTTGCCCCTCGATTTATTGGCCCTTTTCCCATTCTAGACTGAGTTGGTAGACTTTCTTATGGAGTGAAGTTACCAGATAGACTATCAGATATGGATAATGTATTTCACGTATCTCATTTACGTAAGTATGTACATGACTCGTCAACGATAATAGAACCGATCCGACAGGAAGATTTGAAAGTTCAACCTAACCTAACCATCCTTAGGCGGCCTATTCGGATCATTGATCGAGAAATAAAGCGATTGAGGATGAAGGTTGTAAATCTTGTTAAGGTTCAGTGGAGTGAGGATGATAGGGATTGCACCTGGGAGACTATAAATAATATGAGGGAAGTTTATCCTGAGTTGATGTTAGGATAGTTAGTTGTTTGTATGTATTATGTATACACTGTTATGATATAGTTACTTAGTTTGTATTTGTTGTATGGGTTTCCTGATATAATATATGCCCTTTTTGAGTTATTTTGAGTTATCTCCTTAAGTGTTAATTTCGGAGACGAAATTCTTTTAAGGGGGAAGAGCATAACGACCCGTAAATTAATCACTTTGAAATTTGGATACTTAATATATTTTTAAATAATTAATAATGGATTTTATAACTAAAATAAAACTCTTTCAAATAATAACTAACGACGGTGAAATAGTTTTCGAAAAAGAAAAAATACGCATGTCCGATGAAACGATTGTTGCTGACTGCTCCAATAATGAATCATTGGTTTAACTGAATAACTAAAGAAAACAGATAGACCTTTCTCTTCGTCTCAGGTCAATGGATCTTCTCAATTGGAAGATCTCCCATATGGATAATACATATTCCGATTGACCGAGCCTAATTCTAATTGTTTTGTTCCGAAGCAAATATATCCATGGAGGTGGTTCGTCCTATTCACAACATAAATTTGTTTTAAAAAATATTTAGTTCGAAGAAAAATCGAAATTGCGGTCGGAAATCGTATTTCGAAATTTCCAATTTTCGGTACCTAAAATTTATCGAAAAAGTTATGCACATTTAAGTAATATATACACACATTTATAATAAGTTAGAATTTATTTTTAATACACACACACATATTAACTTAAATAACTAAAATAAGTATGATAAGACTTATTGTGTAAGTGTTTAAAAAATAAAATGGAAAATTGTCATAAAACATCATTTCATCACAAACATAAAGTACTTAGGTCATTAAATACATGTCGACATGTTGGAAAAGAAGGGGGGATAAGGAAATTTGAAATTTAAGGGGAGGAGACAAGCTTGGTAAAGTGGCATTCATTGAGTGAAGGGCGTGTACTAATGGGTATTTTGGTAAATTGCTGAATGCACTCCATATAAAAGAGATTTCATGAATTTTATTTTCATTTTCCACTTTCATTCTTACTTTCTAAACCTCCTTCAAGCTCTCTAAAAACACTTCCATGGCTACCATGTTTATTTCAAAGTTGTAAAAATCAATTCATTTTCATTTAAAACTCTTAAAATCCTTGTCTAAAATCTTCTACTTCCTTTCCAACATCTTTTCTTGCTAAAACAAGTTTTCCCACCACTTATTCAACATAGGTCGAGACCTAAAGCCCTCTAGCCAAGACCATTTGCACCCTTAGACCCATAAAGTTATCATTTTTGAAAAGGTAAAGTGAAGTTCTAGGGCATATTTAAGTTATAGCGCAAGCTTGGTTTATTTCATCGACTTTCGATGAGTAAGTCTCACCTTTTAAGCCAAAAGTTTTTAACTTAAATATTGTTTGTCTTAGTAACTTATAAATGCTTATTGTATATGTATGGTAATGTGATAGTTGTTGGTTTAGTTTATGCTTTGGAAAGATGACATCTTAGTAGTTAGTAAGCAACATGAAAATTTAGTAGAAAACGTTAAATATGTTATAAGTGATGCTCTCTACATGTTGTATGATTTGTTATGGACCATGTTTATATCTGCTTTACTTATGTATTTGATGCGATGCTTGGATGAAAATCAATAGGTTATGAAAGTAGTTCTCGAAGTGTCCGTATAGCGACCATCGCTATATCGGCACTTTCGGAAAATACCATCTCTTCGACATCTTTTGTTTTACTTTCGAGCTTGGGGTTTATTTTACAAAGTCAATTAAGTTTTTGAACAAAGATGGATTTAAAATTAATTTACTAATTTAATAATTATTTTAAATTTAATTAATTATTTTAATTAATGAGTAAGGTTAAATAATTATCTTAATAATGATGTGTTTAAAATTAATTAATTACTTTCTATTGATGTTTAAAATTAATTAACCATTTTATCCAATGATGATTAAATTTAATTAATTTATTAAATAATAATAGATTAAAATTTATTAATTATTTTAATTAATGATGTTTAAAAATTAATTAATCATTTTTAATTAATCACTTTAAAGTTAATTAATTATTTTTAATTTAGTTAATCTTTTCCATTAATGATATTTTAAATTAGGTAATTCTTTCTAACAAATGATGTTTTAAAATTAATTAATCAACTTAATTAATGAGATCTAAAATTAATTAATTAATTTAATTAATGATGTTTTAAAGTGATTAACCCTTTTAATTATGGGTATTTAAAGTTAATTAATGAAATTAATTAATGAAGTCTAAAGATAATTAATCACTCTTATTAATGACAAGTAAGGATGATTAATCAATTTAATAATAATGTTTTAGGTTATTAAATCCTTTTTATAATAGTGTTTTAAAGTTAGTAAACCATTTTTCAAAGATGTTTCAAGTTAAAAACTTTTAATGAGAATCCCAAGCACGAATTTGGTTTTAAAAGTAAAATTTCGATTTGGTTATGGAAAAGAAGTTTTCGTAAACGACATCGCTTATATGGAAATAATTTAATCATACTTTTGACACTAAACGTCGAGTTATGGAACCTTGTCGCTATCTCCAAAGTTAAATATCGTCAAGGCAATACCTAGGGGAAACATTACCTTCACTTGTATGACTTCATTTTTAACCAAGAAATAGTACAAGTTTGAAATCGACGAGTAATGGTAGGAATATGAGGTCAACTGTCCATATACGATCATTTTGTTATCTTCGATAGTCGGTTTGTCGACTATCGATTGCCTCGGCCTTCTTTGTTTTTCGTCATTCTAAGACAATGTGTTGCTCACTTGAGCTTATTTATCCTTTTTCAAAAATGACTAAATCCAAAGAGCGAGTGGGGCCAAGCTATGTGGGGTTGCTCTCATTAGGGTATTTTCACAGCCACTATAGATTAGATTCGGTTGTGCACATTGAGATGTGAAATACTCATATTCTCGGTAATAGTAGGCGGGGTCCGGCTTGGAGGTTTCCGAGAGCCATCGAAGTTCTCAAGTATATATTCTAGAGGTATACTTTCAGTAAGAAGGGTGCACCCTCCTATTCATTTTTGGTAAATTTCCTTTTCCTTATTGATTCGACCTTCAAATTTGTTTTACTTAATTGCATCAGGAAGAGTATAACACTCTTCGTGATGTTAATTATTTGAATCCATTGTTTACATTTGAATGTCGTTCTTGTGAGAGGAAACCCGTTCCGCATTTGGCAGCATAGTCTCACGTGTTGTTGTTTTAATTACACTTACTATTTAGAGTTTTACTCATACCGGACTATTGTTTGACCCGAATTGTTTGTTTTCCCTAAACTCTCGGGTACTCATTTATATTTGAGTAATCAGAGAGTAGCAGGTCTTTTATGGACTCTTTTGAAGACGACGTCCAAACAGGAGGCTTTCATCTACTTAGCAATCTATTCCGATATTTTGTTTAGTTTGTGTATATGTATTTTGTTTTAGCATGTGTAAAGGAAGGTCTTATAACTGTCTAAGCAGATTGTGGTACTTTTGTGTAACTCTGATAACTCCAAGTTAGGGAGTAACCTTATGTACTATATTACTATTATGTTCTATTTAATAGTTTTGTTGTGAGATTTTCTATTCTGTTCTTTATTTTACCCTACGAAAATTCATCTTTTGAATGCTAGGGCAATGGCACATGAATACCGGGATGTATTGTCGTTCCCCATGGTCAGAAAGGTGGGTCGTCACATTAGATGTGTCTGATACTTGAATCATGAGGGTATTTCTTAAGAAATACATTATTCCCTAAATCGATATCAATCAAGTGGTTATATATTAAAGATAATGAATCTCTAATATATAAGTTGTCCTCTACAATTTATATGTTAATAAACTACTTGCATAATCCTTAGTTGTTGATATTCCTTAAGCTAAGGATGTCTCATGTAAACTT
Source organism: Allium fistulosum (assembly GCA_030737815.1). Classification (NCBI taxonomy): domain Eukaryota; kingdom Viridiplantae; phylum Streptophyta; class Magnoliopsida; order Asparagales; family Amaryllidaceae; genus Allium; species Allium fistulosum. Next base: position 989,680,433 of record CM060903.1, read on the forward strand.
ATTAATATGTTAACTAGACGAGGTAAGGTACATGCACCTGTTTGTTGATATTCCTTAAGGTATATGCATTATACTTAAACCGTCGCAAAATGGTAGGTATAAGTAAATCCATTTGTTGGTATTTCTCAAGGTCGAAATGAGATTAAGACAAAGATCATAGGCTAGAAGTTGTATATGATATAGTTGATGAAGTGTTATCCATCACTTATGGGCCTGTGATTTGTTGATATTCCTCAAGGTTGGAATCACAAGGCAAGTGAGTTTAACACCCACTAGAGAAATCTATAAATTTCTATGTTTCCTCTTAGGCTTTTTAGAAAGATACAAGTCTAGTGCCAGCTTACTAGATAAATGAAATGTAACCATTTAACCTATTTAATATTAAAGGAACATCTTTCGTGTTTAATTACTCTAATCTACTTAAATTAAATATGCAACAAAATGACCAATACAAGACTCTTTTTTGTAAATGATAAGCTCCCGGTCCAAACTATGTTGACTGGCTAAGAGCAATCAGGATAGCACTAATATACAAAAAAATGGTCATCGATAAGTGAACCTTTAAAAGAAAAACCCTCTAAGGGCGTTGACCCTGAGATAGTTAAGTGTTATAATAATTGGGAAGCCAATTGTGAAATCACTCAATATTTGTGTTATCCACCTTAGACAAATGATTTCAAAGGCAACATGAACATATATCTATCCACAAATTCATATAAAAACCTAAAGTGTTGTTTGGGGGAGAAATCTCGTTCTACAAAGTACGAGATTACTAAGAAATTGTTTAATGCAAAGATGAGTAAGGGCAGTTGCGTTGAGGATTTTGTCATAAAAATGGAGGGTTATATTGATAGACTTTCAGAGCAACAAATGACCGTAAGCAACAAACTACATGTGGATTTGATCCAAGACTCACTAACTCCATATTTTGAGCTGTTCATATTGAATTACAATATGAACCAGTTGAGCGTAAACCTCATTAAGCTACTCAATCGGTTGAGATCAGCTGAGGGCTTATTTAAAGGACGTAATACAGTGTTGACCGTAAAATAAAATGTGTCATCATTGAAAGGTTTTATGAAATGTAAGTGGGGTGCTAAGAAGGGTAAAAAGAATGCCCCAAAAAGGGAGAATGTCACTATTATCACAATAAGGGGCATCAGAAGCAAAACTATCCGACTACCTAAAACTTATCAAAGAGAAGAAAATAAAATATTCTACAGCTCTTACTAGTATGTTTATGATTCAAAATTGCTTTGCAATCAATACATTATCTAGGGTTTTAGATATTGGATCTAGGACTCATATCTATAATTTGTTACTTTGACTTAGGTGAAAACGTCACGTGGAAAAAAATGAAATAGGGCTGCAAGTTCCTGATGGATCTATTGTAAATTCAATTACAATTAGAACCTACCATTTATTTTGTCTAGTGATTATGATTTAGTATTGAATAATTTTATTATGTAAGGAACTTTATTTACGGCATTATATCTATTTCAAGATTGTCCGAAATTGGTTATGGTTTTCATTGTAATAACAATATTATGAATATTGTGTTTGGTAGAAATAATTTACGTGATGGTGTTCTGAATAATAACATTTATGTACTTAATCTTAATAGATTTTGTGCTATTAGTAGTTCTTATAATGTTGACATAAATAATAATTATATATGACATTATAAGATAAGTCTTCTCAGTGATGAACAACTGCACATGTTTGCACAAAAAATGGACAAACACCTCCAAGTCGTATGATTTAATTGGTTTTAGGTTATTCTTAGTGATTTGGGTGATTTATGCAAATATATGAAAAGCAGGGACTAAACTGTAAAAGACACACAGATTTATAGTGGTTCGGCCAGAATGTGCCTACGTCCACTTTATATGTTATTCTCCTTTTCTATTCAAATTACAAGTACAAAGCTTTGATACAAGTATATGAAAGTTGTTTGAAAGTTCTATCCATGCTTGAGCTCTCAAACTTGTCCCCCATTGTTGTACCCCTGCCCCTCTATTTATAGAGTGAGGCTGGGGATAGGGGTCTTGGATGTATATAGCTGCTGGTGGGCCTGGGCTGATACAATCTGGCCTGGCAAAGTTGGTCCGGTGGGATTTGGTCTGGTGGAACTTGGTCCGGTGATGGTTTTGATTCGGTGGGACTGGTACTAGTGTATTGGTCCGGTGGTAGGACTGGTAGAGACTGGTTCGGTGGTAGGTGGAGTAGGAGCTGGTCCGGTAGCACCTGGGAGGTAGCTGGTCCGGTAGTGAGGGGAGCTAGGTTGGTCCGGTAGTGAGTTGAGTTGGTCCGGTTGTGAGTTTGGTTCGGCAGTGGTAGGAATGCCGAATGAAGCTTAGGCAAGCCTGGACGAACCTGGTGCTTCTTGGTCTTGAGATCTCCTGGGTGAGAACACGCCCAACATTTGCCCCCCAAAGTGGGGCATATGCCGGCATATGCCGTGCTTTGTTTTAAAATCAATGACGTTAGCTTGGATGCTCCTGCCGAACCAGCCGGTCCGGTCGTCTATGTTCGCCTATAAGTATGGGCTTCAAGCTCCTGTTATCCACAACTATTAGAAAGAGCCGGACCAAACCTACGCCTACCGAATCAGGTGAGCCCTCCTTCTGCCGAATGGACTTTTAGGGAGTGTGATAACCGAATGAACCTTGTGACCCGTATTGCCGAATGGCTTTTTGCCTTGAACTGCCGGATGAATTTTTATGACTCGGAATACCGAACGAGACCCGGAGTTTGAATGCCGAACGAACCTTGTGACCCGTATTACCGAATGGTACTTGGGGAGCACGAGTGCCGAATGAACCTTGAGACCCGTATTATGTTTCGAATTACAAACGAAATTCTAGATTGTACGCACTTGCTTGTTTATATCTCTACATCCTTTGTTTTAACGATGTATTCTTTTGTGTTGCAGATAATGTCTCATAAAGTTGAAACCCGATCGGAAAAGAAGAAATCTACGGACAGAAGAGAGTCTCCCGTCGTGCCCCCAGTCCAGCCGAATCCAGAACGACATGGGCCCACCCCGAGATCGCTAGTGGACGGGTACGGTCCTCAAGAGCTTCTGAACTCACCTCCTGATTGCTTCCCTAGCTCCCTCAAAGACGAGCAGCTTGATGTCATTTCTCGTTCTTTTGGGATTGACAGAGCGTGTATGCTGTTGCCGGGGGAAGGAGTGATGCCATATAATTCCCCCGAAGGATGTTTCGCTTACAGTAGGTACCATTGTATGTGTGGGGCCATCCCCCCGATCAATGCTTGGATACTCAACTTCATCACCTACTTGAAGGTGGCTCCATTTCAGCTTCAGCCTAACTCCTACGCCATCCTGGTGAGCCTATTTGTCATTTTTCAGAGGAGATACGAGCGTCCTCCCTCCAACCGGGAGATCCGGTATTTGTACAATCTGAGAGGCTATAAGAAGGGGTCTCCATACATTAGCTTGGAATCAGCCGTATCTTTCAAGCCAGTCCTGGACTTATATTCGAAGTTCAGCATGTTCAAGAAAGAATGGTTTTTCGTTAAGGATGACTCTGTTTCCATCCGTCGCTTCTCCTCAGGCTGTTAGTTGAAGTTTATTTATGATTTCTGTTCTGGCTGCAATGCTTCTTCTCATGTGTTTTTATTTCCTGCTAGCGGCAGGTGGCTTTGCGGTTGTGGAGAATGATCGCTTGGTTCAGATGGCTGTGGAAATAGAAGCCATTACGGGAAGGGATAGGTCGGCTTCTTACTTGATCAGGAATGCTACACTCCTGGGGCACAACCTGATCCTTCCACATCAGTCCGTGGTTAAGCAGAGAGACACGGCGGAGGAGAGAGCTGCCAAAGCTACAGGAGGGGCCACGGCGAAGAGCAGCAAAAGGAGACCTTTCTCAATGCATCCAGTCGCCGGGGGGAAGAAACTCAAGAAGTCCGATGGACCCTCTCCCAGCACACACCCAGATGTTCAAGAGGAGGAAGAAGTGGAGGGGGAAAAGGGCGAGGACGAAGGAGGTGAGGCGGAGAGTGGAAGTGGTAGAGAAGGTGACGGTGATTGTCACGGTGATGATGGTGGCGAAGGACAGGGTGGTGATAGCACCGGGGCTTTGCCTCCTGGGCAGGCAGGCGTGATTCAAGAGTGGACAGATGACGCTCTTCGCCAAGCCTTCGGAGAGTTGGAGGAAACAGAGAAGCCCAAGAAAGCTGATAAGGTCGGAGCTGGCGCCGATTTATCTTCCGGGAGTACTTCTACTGAGGTAACTTCTGCGATTCAAGGTGAATTTCTCTTTACCCCTTTTTTTTAATTCTTGAATGATGGCTCAATGCGTGCTGGTGATACTTGGTTTTTATTCCAGGAGCGGGAAAAACGGCCAAGGCCTCAGATCTTCGGCACAGGCTTGAACAATACAGACTTCTCAAAGCTTCTGCCAAGCCGAAGCCTCCTACTAACCGCCTTGGAGACGTAGTCGGCTATCGTCCTCTTCTTGGAGTCATTGAAGAAGATATACAAAAGAAGAAGAGGAGTCGATCTACATTTGATTCTCTTCCTGGTCCTCCGACCCCACTCCAGCCTATTCACGATATTACGGAGGATGATACTTAGTTTAGGCCTTCCCCACATCCGTTTGAAAATCCAACCTTCACCCCGATAGATCACCCTGGCTTAGTTCGCAATCCGTTTGCAGGTCATCCAGACCTGGATCCGGCCTCTCATGATATCTCCTTCGACGAGGTTACTGGTGAGCATCTTCTCCCTCGCAATCCTATGGTACGGGTGCTTGACGAAGCTAAGTCCCTGGACCTTGATTTGCTTACTACTCGGGTTGTAACTTTGGGGGATGAGGCTAAGGTAAATATCGACCAGGTTGCTGAGGAGACCAAGAAATTAATGGGGCATCATGCCCGACTAGTCAAGGCCGGGGAGGAAATTGGGAGTGCCAACATTCGGCTGCGGCTAATGGTCTCCGACTAGGCTAAGCAGCTTGCCGATCAAGCCATCCAAATTTCTCAGCACGAGGCCGCATCCAGGCAACTGAAGAAGACTATGGAAGAGGCCAGCAGGGCAGAGTTGCGAAAAATGGAGGCCGCCTACAAGGAGCGAATTAACATGGCCATCACGACGGTGGATGAGGTTCGACAAGCGGACCTCGAGTGGGCACGGGAATTGTCGGGTAGACTCGAGGCCGCGGAGCTTGCTCAGTCCAGGTTGAAGGAGGAGATGGAGGCGATGAGGATATCCCTTCAGGCGGACCGCTCACGATACCGATCAGAGAGGGATGCTGCCGTTGCTAAGCTGCGTGCTTCTGAGGCCCGAATGAGGGAGCTTGAGGAAAACGAGGGGATGATGGATGAGATGCTCCAGGATATGTATTTCCATACTTGGAAGCAGGGTAACTTATCTTGGATGGATGATTACCCCCGAGTTATGGCCAGGATTTATCTCCGGGCTCTGGAGGAGGCTAGGGCTGATGTAGATAAAGAGGGTGGCGCGGTCTTCAGCATGGATGTGGTCACTGCCCAGTTTACCAAGGAGGAGAAGGTGGCGGTGAAGGAGGGTATGCGGCTGCTTGCTACTGAGGAGGCAGGTGTGCAAGTAGAGGATGATGACCAGGATGGTCAAGAAGCAGGTGCTGGTAAGTCTTCCTTTCTAGTCTTCCCGTTAACTTGGTTGCTTATCACTAATGAATTCTTTCTTTGACCGGACAGGTGGGCAACATGACAAGGATAAAACTCCGACGCAGCCGGCTCCTTGATTTTACCTAGATACTTTTTAGTGGACTTGACATTGTTGTATATGTTAGTTTCAAAACAGCAACGTAACTTTTAGGTTGTAATTATGCTACTTGTAATAAGCAACATTATTCTTGACGTGTAATTTGTTTAACTTAAGCTGATTCTGTCGTTTTTGAATGCTTTTGCTATTTTGACATGTTGTATGAGAAATATAGCTATGCGTATGCTTGTAATTCAATTGTGTTTGATGTCAAGTTCTTGCTTAAAACATGAAAGAAGAAAATACCGCCCTTCATATTTTACTTGTAGATGGCAGCTTTGAATGTCTTGCGTGACTGAGTATGGAATGCGGTCCAGTGTCTTGCTGTGAGTATCCGCTTCCATCAGCGAATGTCTCCTATTATGTGTCCTGTACTTCAGGGATTGTTACAGAGGATAAGAGAAAAGTTTTTTAAATAAAATTGAAATATGTGAAATAGTAAAACTTCCAATCACGGAAGGCCTTCGATGTGCTTAAGTTCGTGGCAAACGGGCTTTGTAGTCACTTTCCCTAGTTGTGGGTCTTGGAGACATTTGTCACCCATCTTACGCCTCCGCGGGGAGTTAATTCTTTTTTACCACAGCCGCACTTAAGACACATCGGAGCCGAGATCGCGCACAGTAACTACCCGGGCCATTATGGCCCGTAATCGTGGGTATTATTCGATTTACTATGGCCGGCTAGCGTGGGTGCCGATCGTCAACCGTGAACTACCCCTGGCTGGCCACACCTTATGTTGGGGCTTATAGTCGGTTCACAGTTGCCGGCGAGCCGAACGCCGTAATGAGCTGCCTTAGCTATAGTCGGCCTTCTCGGTGGCTTATAATCGGCTCATTACAGTTGGCTTTAAGGGCCATCGCGAGCAATGAGTTAACCCGTAGCAGAGGGATACCGGAGCAAAAGTGTCTCATTGGCGAGGGCATAGATTCGCATAGTACCTGTTAGGTCTTGTCCAGGTGAAGTCGCGCTGTGGAGTGCTTTGAATGGAAATGCTATATGCATAGGATTTTGTTCAACAGAAAAGGATAAAGTTAACAAGCAGCCAAGATACAAAGGAATAAGTTAAAAAAGAGACAAGGTTTTTTGAAAGTGGTTCGGCACAAAAATGCCTACGTCCACTGATTCTCTTTGTTAATTCACTTCATATGGGCAATACAAGTTAAGAAAAGTATCGACGGAGGTGTTGGATGTTCCATGCCCTCTGGAACACCTCTCCGTCCACCGTTGACAAAATATAAGCTCCATTGTGGAGATCTTTATGAATTACATATGGTCCATCCCAGATTGGATCTAGTGCTCCGGGGCGAGGGAAGATTCGCTTGAGGACAAGATCTCCTTCTTGTAAGGTACGATGCTTGACTTTGGAGTTGTATTGTGGTGCCACTTTTTGCTTGTGGGCTGCTGCTTTGAGGGATGCATCATTCCTTCTCTCCTCAATTAGATCCAAAGACATGTGAAGGAGTTCTTCGTTCTCTTCTGGGTTATAGTGGATCCTACGGTGGGAAGGCACGATGGTTTCAACTGGGAGCATAGCCTCCGATCCGTATGCCAAAGAGAAAGGAGTATGCCCCGTTGATGTTCTGAAAGATGTGCGATAGGCCCATAGTGCCGTAGGTAGTTCATCCACCCAAGCGCCCTTTGACTTTTCTAGTTTCTTTTTTATTAGAGTTTTCAGAATTTTGTTGACGGCTTCGACTTGTCCGTTTGCCTGGGGATAAGCCACAGATGAGAAGCTTTTGTGAATTCCGTGCTCTTGGCACCAGTTGGCGAACTCCTCGCTGTCAAACTGAAGTCCATTGTCCGATATGATTTTGAATGGGACTCCGTACCTGCATAGAACATTTTTGATCAAGAAGTTAATAACTTTCGCTGAAGATACTTTATTTAGGGGTTCTGCTTCCACCCATTTGGTGAAATAGTCGACTGCCACTATAGCATATTTGGCCCTGCCTCAGCCCATTGGCAGTTCGCCGATTAAGTCGATTCCCCATACTGCAAAGGGTCGGGGCTGGTCATTTGAGTAATTTCAGTTGTTGGTAGCCGCAGAATATTAGCAAACTTTTGGCATTTGTCACATTTTCTGACGAAATCTAAGGCGTCCTTGCTTAAGGTGGGCCAGAAATATCCATATCGGAGTATCTTTTTTGCCAAAGTCTTCCCTCCGGTGTGATCTCCGCAGCTCCCTTGATGAATGTTGGATAAGATTTCCTTGGCTTCCTTTCCAGCGACACGCCTTAATAAGGGGTTAGAGAAGCCGCGCCGATAGAGGGTGTCCTCTTGTATTGTGTAGCGGGAAGCTTTCCTCAAGATTTTCTTGACTTCGTTACGCCCGTTGGGAAGTGTGCCATTTTGTCTTGGGTGGCAAGGAAGATGTTTTCAATAGTTTCAATCAAAGGAGTGTAAGTGTCGAATCTCGGTCCTGGCCGATATAGGCGCTTTTCTCCATTCTTGCCCCCAGCATTGTCTCTAGAATCATTTCTTCGAACGTCTTTCGCTACAGCGGGCGTGTTGCTGTGAGTTGCCTTATTTTGTTGTCCTGACTGCCCCTCAGTGGCAGCGTCTCCAAGCCTCATATATTTCCCGGCTTCATGGAAGAAATCGGGTAAAGTAGCTAGTTTTTCTTAGTGATTTGGGTGATTTATGCAAATATATGAAAAGCAGGGACTAAACTGTAAAAGACACACAGATTTATAGTGGTTCAGCCAGAATGTGCCTACGTCCACTTTATATGTTATTCTCCTTTTCTATTCAAATTACAAGTACAAAGCTTTGATACAAGTATATGAAAGTTGTTTGAAAGTTCTATCCGTGCTTGAGCTCTCAAACTTGTCCCCCATTGTTGTACCTCTGCCCCTCTATTTATAGAGTGAGGCTGGGGGTAGGGGTCTTGGATGTATATAGCTGCTGGTGGGCCTGGGCTGATACAATCTGGCCTGGCAAAGTTGGTCCGGAACGCCTTGGTCCGGTGGGATTTGGTCCGGTGGAACTTGGTCCGGTGATGGTTTTGATTCGGTGGGACTGGTACTAGTGTATTGGTCCGGTGGTAGGAGTGGTAGAGACTGGTTCGGTGGTAGGTGGAGTAGGAGCTGGTCCGGTAGCACCTGGGAGGTAGCTGGTCCGGTAGTGAGGGGAGCTAGGTTGGTCCGGTAGTGAGTTGAGTTGGTCCGGTTGTGAGTTTGGTTCGGCAGTGGTAGGGATGCCGAATGAAGCTTAGGCAAGCCTGGACGAACCTGGTGCTTCTTGGTCTTGAGATCTCCTGGGTGACAACACGCCCAACATCACATATTGAAAACTAAAGGTTTTCCGCCATCATTTGATACTTGTGGGTCATGTCTAGGAAAAATGACCAAGCACCCTTCAATGGGAGCAATGAAAAGTTATAAACTCTTGAATCTCATGTGTACTGATGTATGTGGCCCAATACTTATAATTACCAAAGATAATTTTTCTTACTTTGTTACTTTTACTTATGATTTTCTCAAGACTAGGATAGGTATATCTTGTGAAGAATAAATCTGGTTTCTATGATAAATTCAAGGAGTATAAGGATGAGGTTGAAAATCATATGGACCATAAGATTAAAATACTTTGATCTGATCGAGGAGGTGAGTATGTTGAAAAGAGCTCTAACGGTACTTAAAACTTAATGGTATTATCTCTTAGATTACTCCACCCTATGCTGTGCAACACAATGATGTTTCAGAAAGAAGGAATCGAACTCGATTATATATGGTATATTCTATGATGAGTAAGTCGAGTTACCTCTTTCCTATTAGAGATATATGCTGGAAATCACAGTGTATATCTTGAATTTGATGCCTAGTAAATCTTTGCCTACGACGCCATATGAGTGGCATGGGAAGAAAACCCACCTCAAGCATTTGACGATGTGGCGTTATCCAGTCTATGTTAATAATGTTGGCCCCAATAAGCTAAAGGCAAGATCAACACTATGTAAACTTAAAGTATATCCCAAGAATTTCATGGTATACATTTTCTATATCACTATGGAGCAAAAGATTATTGTTTCTCAACACCCATATCTTTTAGAAAAGATATTTTTGTCTAAAGAAATTAATAGCGAAGTTGTAGAATTGGATGAGATCCGAGAAATAAACACAGATGCTGAACTATTGGGAGAATCAAATTTACTAGTATACAAAAGCTCGCAACTTATTAGAAGGTCTAATAGGATGTCTCATCCACTGGAGAGATACTTCAATTTTCTCGTGGATTTCAAGAAAGAGGATTATGTCTTATAAGACGACACACTTCTCTCATTTCAACTGGCATTGTGGGTAAAGACTTTACACTTTGGCTTGAAGCTATGAAATCCAAGTTGGATTCCATGTACGACAACAAAGCATGGACTTTGGCTGACATACCCGTGGGGATAAAACCCATAGGTCAAAATTGATTTTAAGAAAAAGCTAAATCTAGATGGAGAAGTAGAGACTTAAAAGGCAAGGCTAATTGCAAAAGGATTTTGTCAAATTCAAGATGTTGATTATTGTGAAACGTTTTCACCCCTAGCCATGCTTAAATCAATTTAGAGAATGCTTGCTATCATGGTGTTTTATGACTACAAAATATGGTAAATAGACGTGGAAACTGTGTTTCTAAATGGTGATTTAGACGAAACAATTTACTTGTCGCATCTGGAGGGTTTTAAGGTCAGTGGAAGTGAGGGAAAGACATGTAATGTGTTAAGATAAATTTGTGGTCTTAAGCAAGTTTATGAGAAGTCGGAATAACTGTTTTGATAAAGTAATCAAATAATTTGGTTTTATCAAAACACAAAGGATGCGTGTGCATACCAGAAAGAATAGAGAAGTGCTATATGTTCATAGCAATGTATGTCGATGTCCTTCTCCTGATTGCCAAAAACATCCGATTGTTATAACTAATAAAAGCATGATATCCAAGAACTTCTCCATGAAGGATTTGGGAGAAGCATGCTAAATACATAGTATTAACTACTATAAAGATAAATATAAGAGGTTGCTGAGGTTTCTCTTTTCACTAACAAACCTAAGAATGCTGGCAGGTATATTTCTAAACATTTCAAGATTTTTGGTAGTGTTGATGATGTTCTTGTTCCTCCTCCAAAAGTTGTTTGTGCGGGAGTTGAGTTCTGCAAAAATACTCTTGGTGTATTCTTCTTAGATGATGGTTTTCCATATAATGTTGTAAAGAAATTTTTATGTAATCATTGGAAACTTAGGGGATCCCTCAAGGTGCATATGACATGGATGTGTATTTCTTTGATTTCGATGATGAGGTAAGCACGTATGGTGTTGGAATACAACCCCTATGTTATTAATGGTAAATTATTTATGATCACCCATTGGAGCCCCTCAGTTGATTCTACTCAAGAACATGTAATGTCCATTCTAGTCTGGGCTAAATTCACTTATATCCCCTCCTCTCTACAATCTCTTGAAGGCTAGATTGGTTAGCTAGCAATATAGGTGAATTGATTTATTTTGATGAAAATACAGAGCGAAGAGATCATTTTGAGTTTGCTAGAGCCCTAATCGAGATTACTCCTGATAGCCTCTTCTTGCCCAGTTATCCGTGTCTATTGCTAGTAACAGGTCTGCTCTATTTCAGTATCTTACCTCTAGAAACCTCCAATATGTACGCATTGCAACTCCTTTGGTCATCCTAAGAGCTCAAGTATCCATATCTCAGTTTCGACAGCCCCTGACCCTATTCCTGAAAAGGTTCCTCTATAGAATCCCATGCCTAGAAAATAGAGCCCCAAATCTATTGTGGTCCCTCCTATCTCTGCCTCCTCCCCTTCAACTGCTCCTCCTCCACCCCTCCATCGATCCTACTGCTACCATTCCCGATCCTTTTGAATTAGCTAAGCTTGATGCTTTCCTTGTCACTTCCTTCTCTCATGATATTGCACCCAAGGCCAAATCCTCTAACGCTAGGCCATTTGCTGCCTCTACTTTGGATCCCATGAAGCTCCCATCAAATGTGGATGATCTCGATAATAGAATTGAGTATGGACTCATTGATTTGTTCCCATCGTAGTTAGTTTCCTTACATGTCATTTTACTTTTGTCCTTTTCATCATTTAGCTATGTGAAATTTGGAGTATTTCTGGTCATTCTGCTAGTGTGAGTTGTAGCTGCTCTAGTACTTCTACCAAGCACCTATTTTGAATTATATTAATAAAAGTGGATGGGCCACTCAAAAAACAGATTGCCTTTCAAAAAAAAGAGGTTGTTGAGTTTGTTCAAATGCCTGCACATATATGCCATGCTAAAAAGGTTCAATATGGAGAATTTCAAGCGAGAAAATATTCCGATGCAATCCGAAATCGTCCATTCTAAAAAGAACGCTCCTCATACTGATGAGGGGAAGGAGCATATGAAGAGAATAATCTCCTTTCTAAAAAGGATGCTCCTTATATTGATGAAGGGAAGGAACATATGAAGAGGATAATGTATGCATCCTCTACCGGTTCCATAATGTACGCTATGCTATGTGTAAAACTAGATATGGTTTGTGCATTAGGATGCGTAAGATGATATTAGTCTAACCCAAGTGAGAAACATTGGAAAGCTGTCAAATGCATTCTTAAGTATTTGAGAAACACTAATGAATTACTCCTCATATATGAGAACGAAGACCTCCTTATGAAGGGTTATAGATTCTAGCTCTTAGAGTTATATCGATGACAATAAGTTTTTATCCGGCTATGTTTTTACATTAAATGGTGGACTGTTAGTTGAAAAACTTCCAAACAAGAAACAATGACTGACTTGATTATGGAGTCCGAATAATCACCCTCCACAAAAAATATAGAGAAGTGGTGTGGATGTGTAAATTTACGACTGAATTAGGAGGGATTCCAAACATTTGAGAATCCAATGACAATGTTTTGCTATAATGCAGATCGTAAAGGAACCGAGAGCTTACAAGAAGTCAAGGCACATTCTTCGAAAGTTCCACTATATTAGAGAGTTTATCGCTAATAAAGAAGTTCTGATTGATAGAGGAAACACTAAGGACAACATAGCAGATCCATTCATGAAGGGATTAACTCAATTGATTCTGAGAAAATTGAAAGAAGGAATGGGGTTGAGATCCCGCAATTAGTCCCAAATGCAAGTTGTAGATTGATAGAGTTAAGTATATGTCCAAGGTGCAGTCTGTTATTTTATTGTAAATTATTAACTCTGTAATAAAATCTTGTTTAAAATAAATGGTGTTTGTCTTTTGATTGTATACCTGTCAGATTGGGATATGTTAATTTACTATATAATTAAAGTATATTAAATAGAAAATCCTTAAATGATATGATAGTAATTGCAAAGTGTAGTAATCATGAGAAATTTATCAATTTAAAATAACATATTATTTTAAATATTTCAAGTCAAGATGTATCAAGATGGGATATCTATACACCGATTGAGACTATAGTACATAACACTCTTCGAATGCTAGGAAATTACAACTCATGGCTATTGGGGGCATCAAGGTGTTACATAATGATAATTATTGGACAACTATGTATTGCTCAAATTTCTCTTAAGTGTGAATCAGCCGGCTAGCATATCAAGACCTGGTTCAGACCTAGGATAGCTAGCACTTGGCTCAACCCAGTTCAAATCGGCCCATATGCAACAACCAGTCTCCATCTCGGTAGTCCAACTAGCAAGTCACAATATAGGTCAACTCAACTTCCTATGCCAAACCCCGCCTAACACAAGTTGACAGCCAACTCATCTGACCAGACCTGGCTCTAGTGCAACCTATCTTTGGCCCGGCTTCGTCTCAGCCCACCTTCAACCGGTCCCAAGAAGCCTGTCTCATCATCCCATGAATGGACACACCTCTCATGATTTTGTCCTCAGAAGTATTCAACTTCATATAGCAATATTCGGCAACAAGCACCCAACCGCTAAGCTTCTTGTCCGCCTTGCCACCAGTACAAGAAAAAGTAAACAACCAATAACATGGAAATTTGTACTAGATATTGTAGCATGTTTACCAAACGCATGTCTACATCTGTAGCATGCTGCCACATTAAATGCATATTAAATGCAAAACATGTGCTTGGTACGGGGCGACAGATGGTATGCTTGTCAGCTACACATTTCTTTCCACCTTCATAGCTGTCTCCCATCAGTCCATGCGATTAGATCAACAACCAGGAGTGTTTTTCACATATTTTACTATCCAATCTCAGCCATTCATCATCCACATCAGCTCCTATAAGTACCTTATGCCCTACGACATCAAAGGATTGAAAACTAGTTGGAATATAACTAATCTATAAGCTCATAATCCATTTACAGCAAGGAAGTGTTCCCAAAGCTCTTTGGTTTAGTACCACTGTAAACTAAGTGCTAAATTTTTTATTATTCTCTTCTAGTTCCTTGTAGTTGTAAGAGATAAAGATAGCAAGAGATCTTTATAAAGGATGTAGAAAAATCTTTGCTGAACCACTCTATATCTTTATATCATGTACTTTAATTTGCTTGTTTTTCTCCTCATTTTACATTTTTAAGCCTAGTATTAGTAAATGCCTTTTTGCTAATATGATGCATTAGTCTATTTTTTGGTTAGGTAATTTATTAGTCAACACTATAGCATGAATCACTCGGGAGTTTTCCGTTGGTTAATATAACTAGGGTCAAACAAAGAATCTCGAGGTGACGATGTTACATAGTTTCTCGACTTGAGAATAACATTGAACTTCAATGTGGATACTTCACTTTGATTAGAGTTAAATTATGGTATGGGATCTATCAAATGACTAAAGTTGGATCTAAGTTTAAGCATTGAAAGTGAAACACTATTCAATAAAGTATCTGTCTCCTTATTTATATAATATTAGTATCACGGTAAATTATATTGAACTCAAATTCAAAGTCTCTAGACAGAGCGGTACGATTAATAGTAATTGTTACTATTGAACCAAGGATTTTTTGTCTGGACTAATCAAGTTGAATGTGGATGATGTTGGAATTTTGACCAAAACAAAATTCCTTAAGTACTAATGTGATATAGTGTCAACGAAGATAATTGGTGTAAATAATCGTTGTTACCGAGTATCGCTTATGATAAGATGTGTAAGCAATAAATTCAGCTAATGTGATGACCTGCCTTTTCGACCCTCGAAGATCGACACTAATACATCCTTGGTATTCACATGCCGCAAATTCAAGTGCCGAAGAGGCAGATAATTAGTTTTTTTTAAAGGAAATAAAGATAGAAGATAGAATAATTGCAGAATCTCACATTCGCATTGATTATACATATGGAAAGTACATACCATCACTCTAAGTGATTCATCAAAGTTACAATAAGTACTAATCCAGCCAGGGACAGTTATAAATGCCTATCCTTATAGAGGCTGGTAGATACTAAATACATAGTACGTGATACAATAGAAATTTGAAATAGATCACTATTGACAAAAGGACCCTCCAGTCTTCATGCTCCATGCTCCTTCCAAAATGCTCCAAGCTACCTGACTACTTGGCTGCTCAAAAAATAGGGCACCTAGAGTTTAAGGGAAAAGGAAAATAAACTCTGGTTCAGCCATGGGACTAGCGCGGGAAACTCAAAATACAAGTATTTGGAAAAAAAGGTATCTTATAAGACCACATCGCACATAAACATGAAACGGGTTTTTACCTATGATAACCAAATCATTTCTACGTAAAATCCAATGATATTATTTTTAATGACACTTTGAAAACCTTTCAAATAAACATATTCAAATAGCCAAAATTGTTACGTTGATTAAATTTGACGGCATAATAAGTTTACAACTACACTTATTGGAGATTTAGATTTCTAATGAATAGCGAGGTAAAGGACTACCATTCGTACAGTACATTTCTAGAGGAATGTACCGAGGATTGACATCTTCGAAACCTCTTCGAATTCAGACCAGCCTACCCAAAACCAATAGTTGGTACGGATAGCATCGAATATGAAATCACCCTGACCGTTATTGATCTATCAGGGACCCCTTAGCATACTCCATATAACTTAAACCCGACGTCATAGTGGGTAGAAATAAATAGATCTAGAAAGGTGATATCATATCCTAATGGTTGTGATCCATTTAGCCTTAAAGCAACCCTATTTCATAATTCCCTAGGTGTAAGGCTTGAGGTAACATTTACCTTTCTTAGAACATTTTCACTTAAAATGCCACATTTTCCATTTCCTATAACACACTATTGATTTCCACAGACACTACACCAGAAAGGCGAATTAGGCAGTGCTTAGGGCCGTATCTAATGACATTAGGCATGGTCGAAAACCGTATCAATATAAAGCGTGTTTAGTAATTAGAGACGGCCATGGGACGTATCCAATTTGCAAGTTAGATACGGCTCAGGGCCGTATCTAATTCACCAAATTAGATACGGTCATATCTAACTAGAAAATTAGATACGGTCAGGAGACGTATCTAATTTTCCAATTAGATACGGCCCATGGCCGTATCTAATTCTTATACTAGCACATGAATTAGATACGGGTTTCGACCGTATCTAATTGATGTAATAGATACAACAATAAGCCGTATCTAATTCACAAAGCTATAGATGCAGTATAATACAATAAAAGCAGTATCTAATTCACACAGCTCATAGCCGTGAACTACAACAGCATAGATGCAGTATTATACAATACCTTTTTGTGTTTTCTTTTTTTGGAAATAGAGCTAAATTAAAAAAAGATAAACCTTCTCTAAATCATAGGCTAGGTAATATAGATGCTTACATTCATAACATACAACAGAATTTAATACAGGCATTAGATTCACAACATATGGAAAAGGCCACCACTACACTAAAGACTGTAAAGGCTGCCAGTATTTCACATTATTACAGATATTAATACAATAATTAGTACAATGTAAAAAAGCAGGTACTTTAAAGCTTATCAACCAATTCCATTCATAATAAGTCTTGCTGTAAATTTCGATAACTGTCCGAATAAGAGGATGATGTAGACGACAAGTTCATTCATGTAAGGATCTAAAAAAGAGAAACATAGATGTAGAACATGCACAAAACTAATCGGCACGTGATTGTCCAGCACGAGAAGACAAGATGATCCCAACGATGAGGCCATATAGAGCGAGCGCTTCAGCAAAGATAAGAATCAATATCATCCTAAAAAAGAGCTTAGGCTGTTGTGCATTAGCCCTGCAAAACAAAATAAGTTAGACATCCATATACCAATTGCCCGAAGTGCATTGAAAGTTCAAAATGGCTATAGTTAAACTTTTGTGACGGGGTTAGTTATAATCCAATTCATAGATTAGGATAATATAACTAAATTATGTAGTTATATGAGGGTTCTGAGTTAAAAACTTCGAATTTTGACAAGTTTTGTCATTTTTTCAACATTGAGGTAAATCGGATGTCATTAACTTAGATTTCTCAGACAATTCACTTTCTGGTTCAATTCCGTTGACAATAGGAAACCTTACTAAGCTATTGGTACTCAATTTATCCAATAATATACTTACTGGTATAATTCCACTGGAAGTTGGTAACATGAAATCATTGACAGGTTTCGATGTTAACATGAACCAACTAGAAGGTGAACTACCAAGTATGATTTCTCAACTTGAAAACCTTAAGAATTTTCAAGTGTTTACCAATAATTTGACTGGCAAAGTTCCTAAAGATTTTGGCAAGCATGGGCGTTTAACAGCTGTAGGTTTCTCAATCAATAGCTTTTCAGGTAAATTACCATCAAAACTTTGCAGTGGTTTTGCCCTTGTAAATTTAACAACAAATGGAAACAACTTCTCTGGACCTTTGCCTAAATGCTTGAGCAAATGCAATAAACTATGTCGAGTCGGATTAGAGATGAACCACTTTAGTGGTGACATATCTAAAGCGTTTGGAGTTCATCCAAAGCTAGTTTATTTGGATCTCACTGGGAATGAGTTGACTGGAACCCTTTCATCGAATTGGGCACAATGTAAAAGTCTTCAATTGCTGCATTTAGATGGAAACGGCATTTCTGGAAATATTCATCCAAGTTTCGGTAAATTATCCAATTTAACAGATTTACCGAACTTCAATATGAAATGCGACAACCAAAGACAAGAAAAACGATCGCTTATTTAACTTGCTTAGCCAAAATCCCACAGACGTAGATTTACAAACCAGATACATGGAAGGCACTCTTCAACTAAACAATGTGGTACACATAAAATCAATGCAAAGTTTGCAACGGAACAAATTTAGGTGGCTAACCCAAGGTGATAAACCATCCAATTTCTTTCACTCCGCGTTCGCTGATCACTCTTCAGGTATCGAAAATTTTCAACTTATCTAAATGTCTCAAATTCTATTGATAACATCACTAGAGAGGCAAGCAGAGTTGTATAATTGTGATTCTATCAACAATAGTTTTCCTTCTATCACATGTAAAAAGATTGTAACAGTTCATGCAAGATTGGACATTGATAGGACATTTGAAATTGAAGAACTAAAAACATGTGGTTTTTCAAATTGATGATAATGGTAACCCAGGCCCTAACTGCTATGGAGCTAAGTTTTATAAAAAACCATTGAGACTTAATTAAAATATTACTTCTAGAAACCAAGAATGGTGTCTATATTTCAGGTAGATTAATCAAAGAAGTAAATCATTTATTTGCTTGATTCCTAAAAAAGAAAAAAAACAGTCTCTTATCGACTATAGACCGATTTCGCTACGTAATGTTCTTTATAAAATTTTAGCAAATTTACTCTGTGGTAGAATGAAATTACTGTTGAATGATCTCACATCGGTAGATCAAAACGCTTTTATCCTTGGAAGAAATATAAATGAAAACTTACTTTTAGCACATGAATTAGTTAGACGTTTCAATAAGAGAACATCAAATAATTTATGTGTTAAAATTGACTTGCATAAAGCCTATGACAGAATCAGTAGAGAATTTATTATCCACATGATGAAATCAATGAGATTTTCCAATAAGTTGTTGAATTTAATATTCACTTGTATCTCCACTCCATCGTTTACTGTCATGATCAATGCTCACTCACAGGGATTCTTTCTAAGAAATATACAAGAAAATCATTTTTTTTCTTTTCATTACTTATACAGAAAACCCTCGTAGAATTTACACCTATCTATCTATCAATACCGACTTGCATGATGTTACAAAAGAAAAGGAAATTATATGCATTTTAACATGGGAAATCTCTATTGTGCGTACAGGTCCCATGTTGATTTGGAAATATCATATAGTATAACATATTATTTGCTAAGTAATAACCCGGTATACTATTAATTTTAATGCAATTTCAAATGCTGAGTTGCACAATGTAGATGTTAGTGTTATAAGTCCTTTTATACAAGGTTGAAGATGAATGTTAGTGTTATTAGTATTAGCTCACATACCTGCTAAAGATATCGAATCATAATCTTCGGATGGCACACATACCCACCCACTCCAACATCAACAAAGGTCTCTGCAAATTGATGATTTATTTTGTTGGTTCTCTCATCTGGTAGCAGTATATTGTCCAAAACCAATTTTTCATGTGTGGATGGTACAGATTTCGCATGGATTTTGGACGATGTAGAATCTCGACAAACAGTACCTACTGCAATAAAATTTATTGTTTAGATCTATCCAACAAAATAACTGTATCGAATACAAGTAAGAATAAAAAGCAACTAATAAATACCTGTTGCTATTATGTCTAGATCAGAGTTGAGGATTTCACATTTTTGATTGTTCGCCACATTGGTCGTATCCTGGGATTGAGAAACAATGAATTTAGAAGCATTGAGTTGTGTGTTGCGTTCTCCTTGTTCTATGTTTCCCACCATGTTGATTAGAAGCTCCATTTGCCCAGACAAATTTCCCACTGTACTCTCCAAACTTCCCACCGTACCCTCCAAACTTCCCATCCTCATTTTCAACTCATCATTGTCTCCACAAACATGTTTCAATCGTTTATGTTCAATAGCAGAAGCCTTAATATTAGTCTTTGGTATGATGGTCCCAACACCGCGGCTCCTACCCCTTGTATCCTTTCCCATCACTTGTGATACGATATCTTCATCCACTGTCAATTTGTCTTCATCACTGTCGGTGATCTTTTCCTTCAATTTCGCAATTTGATCCTGAGATTGCATAATACTTATATGAATAATGAAAATATATGTATATATACATGTTTTGAAAACTTAAGTTCCAAAACTGTTGCTGGCCATCTGAGGTGAAATGACTCAGTTATAAACTGTTGCTAACTGAATCAGATTATGAATATTTAAAGCTTAAGCTTTTCAAAGATTGTGAATTTTAACTTAAGCTTAAGCTTTTGTGTAAAGATGGTTGAGCCCACAAAACTGAATCAAGCAATTTGACAATTGTAGGGTTGCTTTGTTTGAAGAAGTGGTGATGATGTATGCAAGTGGTTGTTCAGTTAGCAATGTGATGTGCAAGAATTTTGCGGTGGACTGGTCTGGTAACAAGTAGCAATGGAGTGTGGCAGAGGTGGAACAGCTAACAGAAGGCAACGGTTAATATTGAACTTTGCAACAGTTCTGTGAGGTGATTTGATGGGAAAGTGTATTGGTATGGAGTGTTAGAGCAATGATCGATGGTTGTAGTGGTTATTTAGCATGGGGCAGGAATGGAGTCCGGTAGTGGTTGATATGGAGGAGATTGTGTGTTGTCAGGTTATTGGTGTTGCCAGGAAGTTGTTGATGGTTTGGTTATGTTGAACAGTGTGATGGGGTGGTTGGAAATGAAGTGATGGTCAATTGTTTTGTGACTGATGGTAGAACTGGTTGATCAGAGTTGAAGTGAATTTTTTTTTTCTGTTTTTGAAATGAGATTGTATTTTTTTTTAGAAACTATAAATACAAAGGCTAATTGAAATTTTAACTTACGAAGTACGAAGAATTGGCATCTGATATGCTACCATCTTTTTTCGTGTGTGTCTTCTCCCATACATGACGACGGTTGATATTTGCAGATGGATTTGCAACGATCTGCAATATATAAAATATGTTAGTTGTGATTTTTACCATTTTTAAAATAAAATGAATATAACTTACCATTTCGTGTTCTACTCTAGCGTGACTTTTACGGCCTGCATGGTGAGCATAACTGAGCAATGATCTATTTTTTTTGGCTACCTCCCTTATTCCGCTCGCTTCAGGCGTTGCTTCATTTTTTATGAACTCGTTCCAATCTTCTTGAGCAATTATAGGTGGACAATTTTTCATCCGTTCTTCGTCATTGTCGAAAGTGTCATAAAAACTTGCTCTCAAGTTTTTTTTGTGTCTCCTAAAAGCCTCGGACATTCTTTTTAAAAAAATTCCCTTTGAAAGCGGTTCGAGCGCATACATTTTTTGCAAAAAGTAAAATACATAAACAAAACAGTATGGAACTATCTGTATGTAATACATGTTAAGACTTAAGATCGTCACCGTTCATTTGTAAACTGGATTCAAGCAGACTTAATAAAAAGAAAACTAAAGAAGCAATTCTATCAAATAATAGAGCTAGCATTGTTATGAAGATAATATAAACATGACCCAGTATATCTAGTGACAACCTTTCATTCAAATGTTGGGGAAGAGATTACAGGTGACAACCTTTCATTCAAATGTTGGGGAAGAGAGTACATCACCAACAAACTATATGTACTGCAGTTGAAAGGACGCAAGGGTAGACAAAGCAAAAACCACACAACAGTGTAATTTTGACAGAATGCTGGTAAGATATTCAGTAGGATCACAAATTAGAAAAAGAAATGGATTGAAAAGATAAATTTATTACCAAACCAAGCATAAATTTACATTGAGTACAAAAACAGAAAATTAGACACAAATTTGAGTACATAACAACAGTCTTAACCGAGTAAAACAGTGTACAAATAAACTGACACGGCGTGACCAAGTTAAAGTGAATGTGTTGATGCTTATCTAGTTGTTGTCTTGATGTAGTTAGGCAACGTACCAAAAAATGGTTAAATGGTTAACTGTATGTACCAACAGTTTGTGGTTGTGAGGAAGGCGAACCAGACAAGCCGAGCAGAAAAAAGTAGGGAACAAAATTTTTACAAGACTTACCACCAATTGGTTCCAAACATCGTCCTTATATGTACCGGGTACTTTGTTCCAACTTATGTATGATATCGGCACATGAGCTCTTACTAGTTTACCCATCATAGTGGCGATTTTTCCAGCGTTTTCTGAGACTGGAATACCATGTAAGTTTTGATCAACTATTTGTTCTTCTGAACATGATGAATGTGATGATGCTGGATTTTGTGACATAGTTTCCTGCACACGGTTAAATAAACATTATTGATTTGTAATTGTATCACAGATTACAAAAAGAAAAGAAAAAACAAATAATCTATGAATATATCAACTCGGTTGTCCTGAAATAAAAATGAAATCAACATCACTGTAAAATTTGCTGTTTAGCCAATAAAAGCGGTCTCATCAACCATCAATTCATGGCAATAACAAAAGTAAAAAAGCAATAACAACAAAAGAACTATTTGGATTTCAAATTTGACTACAATCAACTAATGAAAATGGTTTAAATTTGTACTCAGCAGAATAAGTTAACATTACTGTTAGGTTGCAGAATAAGTTAACCTTACTGTAAAGTATAATTCAGATCAGTACTCAGCAGAAATGAAGCATTTAACAATTCATCAGTTAACAAATGGTTTTGGTAAGTTATTCTAATTTTTCATTGTCTTCAAAAGCTGATTGATAGACGGTAGGAAACTCAATGTCATCCACATTTGTAGTCACCCGTTTTGGTGTATGCAAAACCACAGACCAACCGTTATTTTTTAAATCTGTTGAGTAGAACACTTGACTCGATTCTGATGCAAGAATAAATGGCTCATCATTCACGCTATCTTTGCTCTTCAATTTCCCTAAATTAACCATGATCAAGTTTGAAACAAGATCTATTTTGCAACCATTGATCTTATCCTCGACCTTTACTCAATCACAATAAAAAACTGTTTGTTTGAAGTCAGTGTAATCCAACTCAAGTATCTGCTGAATGACTCCGTAATACGTTGTTTCTGCTTCCTTATAATTTTTATCTTTACCACTCGCTCTAAATTTTGTAATTGCTTTCATGCATACACCGCTATCTTGTGTTACCATACGATCTTCGTACATTTTCGTGGAAAATAAAAAACCATTCACTTGGTACTTAGTACAACTAAGTGCCATGAACTTCGGCCCATGCACTAGCCGCCAGAGAGTTGGATCAACATCGATGCACTTCAACAACTACATAAAATACAATAAGTAAAACAAAACATGGTCACGAAGGTGTATTGCCAACTTATAAACACGTGAACTACTTAAGATGCTGTAATACCTCGTTGCGTAACCATAGAGTAAAACTTTGAACGACTTCGACAGTTGTACCCCTGCCTCGTGATTGAAATCTAGTACTTTTCGCATAGGAATTATACCTCCTACGGAAAACACATATCAAAACGAATACATAAATTGAATTAAAAAATGGAAATTCAAAACAAAGGTGTGAACTTACTTCTTCCATTCATCCAATCCATCATACTTATTAAGGACCCATCTACGCACTTGTTCAAACTGCACTTGGGTTAACGTTATATCTTTACCATTATCTATAGGTATCTCACTAGCAAACTCATCGTCCTCATCTAAAAACGCTTCGCGGTTATGTTTATGATTGCCATTACCTCCGTTTGGCATATATTCCATGCAGTAAAGGCTAGCTTCTTGTATGATATATCCTTCTGCAATACATCCTTCAATGTATCTTTTGTTGCGCACATATTCTTTATATGTTTTCATCAACCTGTGAATGCGATCAATTATATATTGTACATAATAGCTATTTCTATCGAATAATAATGTACATAACTGAAATTAGTTATTTACCGTTCAAAGGGATACATCCATCTATAACTGACAGGACCACAAATTAATGCTTCATCGGCTAAATGAACCATAAGATGGATACTGATATAAAAAAATGCAGGTGGAAAATGTTTTTTAAAAACACACATTGCTTCTACCAAACTAGCCTTTGCTTTTATAAGGTGTTCCCTATTGATCACCTTTGAGCACAAAATGTTAAAGAATAGACTAATACGATGAATAGCATTTCGCAGATCCTTATGTTGTGGATAAGAATGTTGAAGCAATACCGGAAGCAAATGTTGCATTATGACGTGGTAATCATGTGACTTCTTATTTCTTAGTTCGGGAGGATTGATTCTCACATTGTTGTGGAAGTTTGAAGAGAATTTGTTGGGCACTTTCAGGTTTTTCAAAACGGTGCAAAACCGTATCTTTTCTTCTTTGCTCAAAGTGAAAGTTGCCTTTGGTATGATTATATTATTTGTTTCAGGATCTTCCATCACCCACAACTTTTGTTTTATACCCATGATTTTCAAATCCTTGCGTGCATTGATGCCATCTTTTGACTTATCTTTATGGTCCATAATGGTGCTGATGAGATGCTCTGTGACATTTTTCTCCGTATGCATAACATCAATATTATGGCGAATCATATTTGCTTTCCAATATGGTAAATCAAAAAAAATAGACCTCCTGTACCATGTAGAAACATTGTCAACTTCTTCATTAATTGACTTTTTCCGTTTTCGACTAATTTCTTCTTTGTGTTTACCAACTTTCATTTTGATATTCGCTACTTTCTTTTCAACTTCAAAACCAGTCAATGTCCATTTAGGATGATGAAGTTCTTGTTCGTTGTTGAAATTTGTCTTGTCGTATCGAAACTTGTGTTCTTTAGGAAGAAACATTCGATGTCCCATGTAACACATCTTCTTACTTTCAGGAAGATGATAAGAACAAGTGTTTTCCCCACAAACCGGACATGCAAAATAACCGTGAGTTGTACATCCCGATAAAGTCCCAAGAGCAGGGTGATCATGGATTGCCCACAACAACCTAGCTCTCATTGTGAATTCAGATTTATTTAATGAATCATACGTAACGACTCCTTCCCATAACTGCTTTAACTCGTCTATCAACGGCTGTAAATAAACATCAATATCCTTCCCTGGTTGTTTTGGCCCAGAAATCAACAGTGTTAACATTGAAACTTTCGTTTCATGCACATAGACGGAGGAAGATTATATGGTACTACAATTACTGGCCAACAACTGTAAGGGTTAGATAGAGAAGCATGTGGACAGAAACCATATGTTGCTATTCCAAGTGTGACATTTCGTGGCTCGACAGCAAACGTTTGGTCAAAATAATCCGCGGCTTTCCATTGAGAAGTGTCACATGGATGACGCATTATGGTTGGATCAGACTTGGCACGACCATGCCAGGTCATCGAATCTGCTATCCATGGTACATTATACAATCTCTTCAATCTAGAAATTAAAGGAAAATGTCTTAATGCCTTTCGAGGTACTTTGATGCCTTTTCTTTCTTCGTTGAATGATGTCATATATCTTGGTTCGTTGCAATTTGTACACGAAACTTTATTCGCATCATCTTTCCAGTATAATATGCAATCATTGATGCATGCATCATAAGTTTTGTAATTCATCCCAACTTGCTTAATTAACTTCTTCACGTCGGAGTACTTTGTCGGAAGCGTGTTTCCTTCGGGGAGTAACTCCTTTATTAGTTCGAGGAGTGCAGTCACACCATTATCTGAAAAGCCGTATTAGGTCTTCAAGCTATTCAGTTTCACAATGGCATACAGCTTCGTCAACCCTTTTGAACATGAAGGATACAGTGGCTCTTTTGCGCTACCAAAAAGTGATTTATACTTCTTACTTTCATTGGCCTACCAATTGCCATCAACTGTAGACGGCTCTCCAACATTAGCATGATCAGACAACGGATTTTTAGGTCGAAAATGATGAAATATATCTGCATCATTGACTAGATCTTCCATCATAATATGTTCAGACTCGTCGGTACTTGTGGCATGACATACTGGTTGTTGTTTTTCCTTCTTTGCCCTTTTTTCCCCATGAAAATACCATACGGTATATGATTGGATAAAACCCTACCTAAGCAAATGAAAATGAATGTCATCTAATTTGATCGTCTTCATATTTTTGCACAGAGTGCAAGGGCATAAATACACTCCTTTCTTACCATCGTTTTCATCAACAAAACTAATAAACTTCTTCACCCCGTCTATATAGTATGTAGATCTTTGATCAGATTCATTTATCCACTTTTTGTCTATACTGAAAGACATATTGCCCTCCTATATCATATATATTAGAACATTAGTCATAAATATAATATATTTGCAATGTAATCAACTTAAATATAAACGAAAACCAACGAATTTTGTTTTGTTAAGTTATTTCTGTCTAACATTATCTTAATTAATCATACAATCAAAAATTTGTATACAACACCTCACTTCTGTCTAAAACAAATTAAAGCCATTTTGGGACTAAATGCTTTAATTTCAATAGCACTTCACTTCTTTCTCTTCTACGCATAACTTTGCATCTAAGGGGTATGTTGTTGTATTTTCTAAAATAAATTAAAGCCCTTTGGGACTAAAGGCTTTAACTTGTTGTTGTTGTGTTTGTTAAAATAAATGCATTTCTAGGTGGTTAAGAAAACTACTCTTGTATAGAACCTGATTTATGCTCAAACAGTACAACATGGGGGTCCTAAGACTCTGAGATACTATGAGAGAATTGGGAGGTCTCGAATCCTCAGGGCGACAACCCCATCGCCCAACATGTTCCACCAAATTCAACAGGTCAGGAAATAACTACGCAAGGTTGTGTATTAGGTGCATCAACACAGCTCATTAATGAACCATCTTCAAAAGGTCAAAGTATGAACATGCAAGAAGACGCATCAGGTGATTCAACATAGAATATTAACATAATAGACGTACAAGGCAGAATATGCAACTAACAAAACAAGCTCCAGTATGAGTGTGGAAACTATTCAAAATGGAAATGAAATAGAATCAGAATGTTCTGAGTGCTTGTCCAACATGGACAGCGAACTACAGCCAAACGATAACAAAGTTGATAGCAATGCAGTAATCAATACAAACAATATACTTGAAGTTAACAGTCGCGACTTAAGTTTCAAGTTACAATCAAAACACCATAAATATATGAACTCTAATCAATTTATAAGCAACTAGTATATGAGGCAAGGAGACAAAATGTCAAATAACTATCCACTTACTGATCAAGAATAAAGGGATTGAGAAGTTGCAGAGGTAGAGTTAAGTCATTTTTATATATGGTGCAATGTATAGGAGACTTTTCCCAATCGACATCGACTCTTTCTCCCTTTTCAATGGTAACCTAACTTAAAAGTCCAAAATCCTAGAAAAAACAATTTATTTACCATATTTTAAACATACTTAAAATATCCTAGCTATAAATATAACAAAAAAGGACAGAATCTCTTGAAGGAAAGAAATCAATAATTATAAAGCATTTCACCAAAAGTATAACACCTTCCCCACCTAGTTCTGTATGCTTAATCTCACTTCTACATCAATTGATTCTAAGGTTTATAATATAAAATTTTGAACCATATAACCAAAGCTATAGCCATATCTAGGCAAGCCAAACAACTTGCAGAAGATGGACAACAATATAATGCCTACTTTGAAACTAAAGATACTGCAGGTTTTCGTCATGTCACATGTGTTATCATAACATGAAGGAAAAAATTGGTTAGAATGACAAACATGCATATCCTAACAATTTTCAACCACCCCTTCTCACTGTGCCAGAAAAAGAATCTTTGCCCTTGTGAACAGTATCTGAAATCAACCTTTGTTAGGGGACAGTTACTGTTAATGTAATAAGAAAAATATCGGTCTACCAACAAATATTTTTTATCATCAAAAAGTTAATGAGCATAAAACATGTCAGAAAGAAAATTGGTGAAAGATGTATTTAGAAGATTGAACAAACCAGCTAAAGTGGATGCGTGAAAGAGGTAAAAAAAAGGTAGACATTTATCATTTTATGAGTCCTTTTGCAACAATTACATTGCATAACAGAATATAAAGCATAATTTTTTTTTTGATGAACAATCATTAAATCCACTTAACATTAGTTTATTCCTTATTGCATTAAGTACATGATATCTGATACTTTGAAGTTAATGATAATTTTTAATAAATTAGGAGTGTAGAAGTTAAAAGCAATAAAAACATCTCGCCTATTCACATGAAACGAATAGATACAACACAAATGAGGTGATATCACATAAGAAATTTGTACATTTTTAAAAACATTTTCATAGAATGGAAAGGTGAGGGGGCAAAAAATATTTGCTAGCACAACTAAGTTTCACTAACGTGGTATTTCTTGTTCAAAGGAATTTGTTCCTTGCAACTTTTCTGGCAACTGGCATTTACGTTTTACACTTTTATTCATATTCAAGCACATAATGTTTGTCTTATAGTTTTTATCAAAAGGTTCGGTTGCAAATGTTAGTCCAATTAATTTATCAAATTTGATTGCTCTTAATTTTTTTTAAGTTTTGGCTGAACAGCAATTAATCAAGGCCGTCGCAAAGCAATATAACTGAGAGACGTTGATTCGTATTGGTCAGAACCTTAGAAAAAAATTAACGAGTTGGGTGCCTCCGTAAATAATGGGATCAAATTGGCCTTTTATATTCGGGGTCTAATCCGCACAAGTGTATACTTGAATGATGACTTTTTATATTAAAATTGGCAAGAATAAATGATTGGATAAATATGTTAGACTTAGTTGTAAAACATGAGTCTTTCTCCTTTGTTGCTAATTAGTCTTTCTGCTACTAAATTTAGAAAAGAAAAAAAATTAACAAAAATTACTTATTTGCAATATTTCAAGCTGAAGAAACAGCGTACGAACTATTCCAAAGCATAGGGTATCCATCAACATAACTTTCAGTCTATTGCACAAGTTGATAAGGTGGAAACTGTAAACATGTATACCTTGTAAACTTGGTTATTCGAATACTAAAATAATTGTATGGGAAAAATAAATAAATCCAAGATAGCTACATATGTTGCATGCAAGAATGATGAGATATGTATCCAACCACCTACCAAATTAAGATAAGTCTTACCAAATCATCTAAAAAAAGGATAACTTACCTACAAATTTACAAAGTTTTGCAATAACTTCAACAATGGGTGAAGATGACTTTTTTTTTCTTTTTTTTCTTTTTAAAATTGGTTGTAAACTTGTTGCAAATGGATGTGGCAGGAATTGAACTATGCGCCTTCTTTTAACTCATTAAGTCATCTTAATCACTTGACAATCCTAACGATTCCATGAAACAAACACCCCCATACCATAATCAGAGAATAATATTTTTACCCAATAATCCACAGCAAACAGAGTTCGACAGTGGGAGCAAGCTCAACCTTCAATTGCCAGCAAATCAATCCGAACCGAGGTACAATTGATTAGAGTTTTGGGAAGAGCAATTGAGGTACAACCGAGGTACAATTGAGGTACAATCGATAGTGGGAAGAGCAAAGTGATTTAGAGATTTGGGATGCAACGGACGTGAATTTGGGGGAAATAGAACGACATTTATGTTTTGGAGGGAGAACGAAAAAAAACGAGGGGAAGGAATGAATTTGGGGGAGACCGTGCTTTCCAGGGTGTATGATTTTCCAGCCAAAATAGGCACTAATTTGATACGGCTCAAAGCCGTATCAAATTTAGTACGGCTAAAAGCCGTATCTAAAAGTTTAGATATGGTTTTTAGCCGTATCAAATTTGATATGGCTTTGAGCCGTATCAAATAAGTCGAATAGGGGTGTGGCTAAAACAGCTTTGTGGTGTAGTGAGAAGTACAACCTCTGAGCTCGTATGTCTCAGAGAAGGGTGTTAAGCATAAGAGGGGTTACCTCCTACACCACCAAATAGATGTACATTTGTAGAGATCAATGTACTATATTCTTAGGAATACAATGTCAGACATTTATCCATACCAGTTGTCCAGGAACAGGACAAACTGAAGGCACTCTCCTACCGCATCCTATCGGGCATTACCCCTAGGATTTGTAGCGTGTAATCCTTGCATACGAAGATCCCAGAATGAAGGGACAACTGCTATTTATTTATCTCAGGAGCTACTCCGAAATTATCAATAAGTAGTCCTTTTGTTATAAAGATCCCCATCTTCAACTTCATTTTCTTTAACATGTCTTCAATTTCGAACTTGTTAATTGGTTCAAAGTGATTTTCAAATAGGAATTCCCCAAATCCGACCTCGATTTCTTTGAACCAATTATCAAAAAAAGATGTTAAGCGGGTGATTAACATTCCATTAATTTGTATCATTTTATCCAAAATATCTTCTTAGAGACATATATCTTTTTAAAACCATTTCTCTATATACAGGATCAATAAACCTCTCTATAACCGAATCAAAATCATTTCTCATAAATCATATTGCAAAACCTTTTTAAGTAAAAAGGATCGATAGAAATTATATTAATTTTACTCAACATTAATTTCCATTTTGAACCTTTACTATGTGTCGAATAACGGTAAAATCACCTTTTAAATTCACACAGATAGTACGGGTTCCCTCCACAAAATTTAATACCAAGTATAAGAAAATTATTTCTACATAATCCAAGTTGTATTAAATTTCAAAAAATTAAATCTTTTATACTTGCCTCATTTACGACATTTTGACCTTATTATTCCTCACCCAGGAAAGAGGCCTGGTGGGCCAAGGCACTGGTTGATCTAGAATATTTCCTTAGTTTAAGTAACTCCCATCCAGATCTCACAAATAGAAAAATCTAGTCTATTCATCGACTTTTAGAGCCAAGATTAAATCACTTAATTAGAATAGCATTTCTTTAAATCATTTATTTAAACTCTTTTGAAATAAATTATAAAACCTCCACATTATCTTTAAAGTACTTAATTATTTATTTAAAAACATTTATAAAAGGTTTGGGAACGAATACTTAAGTTTAAAGGCATATTTCAAAAGTTTTAAAGTGTTGCAAAAAGTGCTGCAAATAGTGCAGCGAATATTGCTTTTAAGCTTATTTAATCAAACAACTTCTCTATTATTTAGAAATCAATTTTTATAAATCAAATCAATTTTAAAAAATTTAAAGAATTTATTATATATTTTTAAAGAATTAAAGTATCACTTTTATAGAATTTATCGCTTTGGTTTTCGAACTACCAAACCGCGATTATTTTGAAAACTTATTTTGATAATATTTCAAAATATACTAAATGAAATCTCGATCGTTTTCTTTATTTTGAAAACTATGATTATAAGAGTTTGGAAAATAATTATTACAAAGAATTCTGACTCTGATTCCATCGTATAAATGGATTTAACTTTCTACGGCACGAAATCGTGAACTGTTGTTACACGACGTGCCTATTTTTGACTCAACTTCCATAGCTTATCCAAACTTCACCAAATTGGATAAACAATTTTAAATTATTTCAAAGGGGTTTAAATGATTCCATATCACTTTTATAACTTGATTTGGAAAGTGATTTCCCTATATAATATTGACGTGTATTTAACATGACTTGTTTACACAATTAAACAACTATAGTAAACAACCAAACTTGATGATCAAAGCATAGTAAACATTCATAGTAATCGTATCACATCATATATATATATATATAAATAGAGTTTCTCACTTGATTTTTGATCAGACTAATTTAAAATGGCTATAGCTTCGCTTTCTCGAAATTGGAGCTCACAACTATTAGCACGAATGCTCCTAGTGGGTTCGGCCTTAGTCTTGGAAAGGTTCGACCTTGATTGGCAGATGGTGGTGGAGGGATTGGTTGTACATAGCCTTGGTGGACGAGAAGGAAGATATTACTAGATTGAACTTTGGTTTGAAGTGGTATAGATTTCGATTAATTTTGACATGACTTTGTTTTGATTTTGTAATATTTTCTTTTTTGGGCTATGGAAGCCATTAATGTAGAGAAGAAGTGGATAAAGAGCTTAAGAATTTTATGAAGAAGAAGTGTGAATGAAGTGAAGAGAGATGGGTGCTATTTATAGGCAAATATAAGAATGAAAATATCAAGATATTTATTTGCCATTTCATCACCACCACTCCCCCCTATCCCCTCATCATTCTTGACTGAGCATGTCTCCCCTATGTGTGTGGCCATGTGCTTGTACTTAGGGTGTAATATCTTGACTTTGGTTTTACTTAAGGGTTAAGCTTTAGGAAAATATCTTAGATATTTTCTAATATATGTACGTATAATTGTATAAGTATATTTGTATGTGTATATGTGCTCATGTGCATGTGAATGTGTTCATGTATATGTAAGCATATGTATATCTCATATAATTAACAGCGTTGCATAAATTTTCTACGTTGAATCATTACGGATTCCGATTTCGATTTCCAATTATATTTCACTTCTTATTTAATATACATATATCTGTAAACAAATTTTTATAATAATATGTCTATCATTATACAATAATTAAAAGGGCTAATTTAATAATTAAATTAATTATTAAATCATTTAAACCTAATTTGAATTCAAAAATTATTTATTCCAAAATAGCGATATCATTGATGATGTCATAAAGGGATTTAAATTTCAAAAATAAAATAAACAATTTTATTACATATTCTCACTCATATACATAAATGTGTGCATGTAACCAACTCCGTGCATGATGTCGGATGGTCTAAGAGCTGTTTATTGATAAAATGGTTTTTGGTCATTTTACCGATATTTCTTCCAAAGTATATATATTTTGTAAATACTTACTCAAAATAAGATTACCAATATTATTTATTGTTCAAAACATTATCGTTTATGTTAAAAAAACCTATATTTGAATATTTTACAATTTTCAAAAGTGATGAATTTATGGGTCGTTATAGACTTCCCTCCTTAAAATAATTTCGTCCTCGAAATTAAAGACAAGAAGAAGGTAACTCAAAAGGAATATATCATATATGATGAAATATATACAAAGCTATGATAAGTGACTATACCACAGGTTGTGAGTACACTATCTCGATACAATATATGCAATTTATACATCCATCCTAAACTTGGATATGCCTTCTTTATCCTATCCTTCTTTTCCCATGTATAGTCATTAGCATCACCACTACATTGAACTTTAACTAATTTCACAACCTTTCTTCTTAATCGTTTCTCATCACAATCCACGATTTTATTAAGTTGTTCGATAACTGTTAAATTGGGCTCTAGTTCTAAATCCACCTGGGCAGTTGTCTCTATGATTTATTTTGGATCATACACATACTTACGTAAATGAGATACGTGAAACACATTGTGTACACCTGACAGCCTCTTTGGTATTTCTACTCGATAGGCTAATGGGCCAATCCGCTCTAGAATGGGAAAGGTCTAATATATCGAGGAGCTAGCTTGCTATTCTTCCAAATCTAACTACTCCCCTCATTGGAGAGATCTTCCGAAGTACTTTGTCTCCAACTGAGAATTCTAAATTTCTATCCTTTTGATCGGCGTAACTCTTCTATCTACTTTATGAATCTTTCAGTTGCTTTCTGATCATGTCCAGTTTCTCTGAAGCTTCTCGGATCATATCAGGACCAAGTACTAACCGATCTCTGGTTTCGATCCAACATGCTAAGGATCTACACGGGCGACCATACAAGGTTTCATAAGGTGCCATACCAATATTGATCTAATAACTGTTATTTTAAGAGAAATCTACCAAATGATGGTAGCTTTCCCATGAACCTTCAAAGTCTAATACACATGCACTCAGAAGATCCTTCAGTACTCCGTTTACTCTTTCACTTTGCCCATCAGTCTGGGGATGATATACGGTGCTTATATCCAACTTCATTCCCAAAGTTGTCTATAAGGCTTCCCAGAACTAACTAGTAAAGATTGGATCTAGATCGCTTACGATGCTGGTTGGAACTCCATGAAGTCGAACAATCTCCCTCATATATATCTTTGCTAAGCTTGAGGCTATTCTTCTGGGATTTACTGGGATGAAGTGTGCGCTTTTAGTCAATCTATCAATGATAACCTATACACCTTCATTCCCTTTCTTAATCGAGGCAAGCCATTAATGAAGTCCATGGATATTTGGTCCCATTTCCACTTTGGAATCTCAAGTGGTTGGAGTAGTCCAACAACCTTTTGGGATCACTCTTGATCTGTTGTCAATTTGTGCACCTACTCACATGGATGGAAATGTCTCTCTTTATACCACCTTACCAGAAAGTCTTTTTCATATCTCTATACATCTTGGTAACTCTGGGATGTATTACGAGTGAAGAATTGTGACATTCAGTTAAAGCTTTCTGTCTAATCCCATCAATATTGGGAATACCTATCCTTCCATTTATTCTTAGAATTCCTTGCTTATCCACTTTGAATCCTATTCATTTTCTTGGCATCACATTCTCCTCTACTTCCTTGGCTATCCTTGTAATAATTGGATCCTTGAGCTGATTCTTCTTTAAATCAATGCTAGACGTACCACTAACTGAGCTATAATGGCATGCTTTTTGCTTAGTGCATCTTCCACAACATTAGCTTTCACTGGTGTATATAGAATATCCAAGTCATATGATGTGAGAACTCTTGCCAACGATGCTGCCTTATATTGAAGTCCTTCTGAGTGAAAAGATATTTCAAAGATTTATGGTCCATGAAGAGATCAAACTTTTCACCTATTTAGAATATTATTTACCAAGGTAAATTAAAGTTTATTAAAATAAACTCTAAAGAATTCTTACCCAACATAAAATGTCTCTGCATTTTTAATGCAAACACCAAGGCTAATAGCTCCATGTCATGTATCGCATAATTCCTTTCATGGATGTTCAGTTGTCTGCTCGCATATGCGATGACCTTTCCATGCTGCATTAGAACTGCATCTACTCCTTCCTCACAAGCATCAGTATACATGGTTAAACCTCCACCTTTGTCTGTAATAGTAATACGGGAGCACCAGTTAACCTCTTGTTGAGTTCTTGAAATGCCTCTTCACATTCCTACATCCACTCAAACTTAGCATCCTTCATTGTCAGCTTTGTTAAGTGAGAGGAAATTTTGGATAAGTTTTGAATAAACCTCTGGTAATATCTGGCTAATCCCAAGAAGCTACGGATGTCCTTCGGAGTTTGTGGTTATGTCCAATCTTGTATAGCTGAGATTTTTTATGGGTCTACCGAAACTCTATCCCCTGATACAACATGTCCCAGGGATCTTACCTCTTTTTTTAATAAAGGCATTTTAATTTTTTGCTTTTAGCACATTCCTTCTCAATATCTCTAACACAATCTCTAAATGCCTTTTGTGCTCTTCTTCAGTCTTTGAATATATAAGAATATCATCAATAAAGACCAACATGGATTTGTTGAGTACGTCTCTCAATACTCAATTCATAAGGTCAACGAAATATGCGGGTGCATTGGTTAGCCCAAGTGGCATGACCAACCATTCATAGAAACTATCTGGCCCTCGAAATGAAATCAAGGGAATGCAATCTTCTGCTATTCTCAAATGATGGAATCCAGTAGCTAGATCTATTTTTGAGAATACCCAAACACCATGTAATTGATCAAACAAGTCGTCTATGAGAGGTAGATGATACTTGTTTTTAATCGTTTGCTTATTTAGGTCATGGTAGTCTACACACAGTCTAAGGGATCCATCGGACTTTGCCACAAAAACCACAACTGCACCCCAACTCTAACGGCTTGGTCTAATTTGCCCTTTTTTTGAATTATTCATCAGTTTGTTTTGCCAACTCAATTATTTCTTTTAGAGCCATCCTACGAATAGGGTGAATAATGGGTCTGGAATCAAGGATTAAGTCAATACGAAGTTCAATTTCCCAATGCGGGGACAAACTTTTAATTTTTTTGAAAACATCTTGAAATTCTTTAGCAAAAGATATTCTTTCCAAGTTCATTTGAGATGAATCTAACACATACATGAAGCTATCTCTTAATGGACTAAGTCTCTCACGTATTATTCGGACTAACACCTTTCCGGTCGTGGATTTCAATATAATCATTCGATTGTTACAGTCTAGAACAGCTCTATACTTGGATAGCCAATCCATTCCATGTAAAATATCAAACCCAATGAAATTAAGGACAAATAGGTCACATAAGAATTGGTGGGTTTGGTAGATTACTTGTACATTTACATAGATCATACAAAGATTGGTCATGCTGCCAAAGGAATTAGATACGCAGGTAGGGGTTTCTACTATATATAGGGTAAGGTTTAACTTATCAACCAATTTCTTAGCAATAAAACTATGAGAAGCTCCAGTATCAAATAATACTCTAACTAAAATATTAACACATAAATTACCTTCTAGGACTCCTTTGCCCTTTACATCTTTAGAGGTAGTTACCCTGCCTTTTGGTCAAGGTCGGGATATCAATAAATTGGCTAAAAAGGATGGATATCAGGATTGGAGATCGATTGGAAACTAGGCTATGATCAATATCGTCAAAATTGGACCAAGCTCCAATCAAGGTGGGATCGATAGGGAATGATAAGCAAGGCTAGGTGAGGCTACCTTTCAAATTTCAGGTCAATCGGAGTTCGTATGCTCAAGCTATGGATGGATCAATATTCATCAGAAATGGGTTCACCTTGATACATTTGTATTGATCACTACTACATTGGTTTGGATTGATTGGTCTTCGGATCGATGCATCTTGTATCGATTCACTTTGCATCGATCAGTTGACTTTAGGAAGGAAACAAGTTGATGGTTATGGAGTTCATATCGATACGCACGTATCGATTGGTTGGCAAAGTATGTCCATGCACTTCGTATCGATCAAGGCTGGGATTGATACGAAGAATGAAGCCATGGTTATAGGGATTTGGATGAGCATTTCATACCGATCAATTATTGATTGATACGAAGGACACACTCAGGGATTGATACGAAGAAGGCCGTAGGCGTTAACGGATGGATGGTAGCCTATGGATACGAAGGCTATGGATTGATGGATATGAAGTCATATTCTTCACCAAAACACTTAGGATCAATACGAAGAAGGGAGCAGCTAATCGGTACGAAGAAGGGAGCAGCTGGTGGATACGTGGTCGATGGATACGAGGCTCTTGATTGATACAAAGGTTCCAGCCTACATTGACAAATACAAACTTGGATCTATCATAATTCTCATTCTACAAGTCCAAATGCTATGAAACTTTCACAGAAGCTTGTATATTGTCTCAACAACCTCCATGATCGATCTCATCTCAATTGGTGCCGATTTGGATCGATACGAAGTCAACATGGATCGGTCTTAGATCGATCCCAAACAACCTCGAATCGATCATGTGGGCCCACCTACGCATGAGAAGAGGTATTCCGAGATTTGGCGCAGATATTTCCAGAGCTACTCCTATAAATAACACCTCCATGGCAACTAAATGGGGGCTTCTTCTTCTTTTCTGGCTAGACTCTGCCATTTTGGTGATTGATATTCAAAGGATTGTAACTGTAATCACAGTATAAAGGAAATAAAAGGATCAATTCAAAGTGGACATAGCCTGGAGATAGCCCAACCACTATAAATCTTGTGTCTTCTCTTACTTTCTTTCATTTTAATTTTGTTATTTCTTTATTTTTACTCTTTACATCATCTAGATCTGAGACCTATGTTTGGAAATTAAGTATTTGTGTGTTAACACTGGTGCTTTCACTACTTCTAGGGTTTGTGGCCATTTTTGGCGCAAACACTTTAGTGCTTTCACTGAAAATACTAGCATCCACTACATCGGATTTGGAGTTCAGTTTTGGAAAGCTAAAAGGATCAGATCTAGAAGGAACCATGGTTAGGCAATCAGCTAGAAGGACATTACCAGAAAGAAGCCATCAAGAGGGAAGTCAAGAGGCATCCTCTGGAGCTAGAGCAGATCATGCATCCATCTACATCACTAGGGATGAGGTGCAGACTATGATGGATTCTATGCAGGAGAAGTTGATGAAAAGACAAGAGGAGATGATGTAGAACCTTCTTAAGCAGTTTGGATAGGCAGGAGCCGCTAGAGCCCAGATCCATGGAGCTCGATCAAAGGGACTCAATAAGCAACCCGATTGAGCAGTTTAGCAGGGGGCAGCCGCCAATCAGCAAGCAGATATCAATCTGGATGGATCTAGACTCGGGGGCACACCACCGTGTCATGCTAGGCTAGTTCATGGAGGAATACCAGGTGACACCGCACAACATGGTGCCGGTAGGAATACATGAGTGCGTGAGGAGGAGTGCGTACCGGAATTCCCTCGAGGACTCGAGGGACAGATAGGAAATGAAGACGGGAGGCAACCCTTGGTGGACAACCTTGGATTGATTGAAATTATCAAGCGAACAACGCGCGGAGGTCTGACAAACAAAGATCTGGAAGGAGTAAACAGGAATCCATTCACCCATAACATCAGGATGGCTAAGAATCCACCAGAATTCAAGCTGCCTTCTCTGGAAGTATACAACGGTAGGATGGATCCTACCGTTCATTTGATGAGGTATACAAGACAAATGGAAGTGCTGGGGGCATCGGAGGAGGTTATGGCCCAATGTTTCCCCTTGTACTTGACAGATATAGCGGCTATGTGGTTTAGGCAGTTGGAAAATGGATCTATTAATTTAGGACATGAACAGAATTGGTGGACAAGTTTCTAAAGTAGTTTCGGTTCATATTAAAAGGCCAAAGAATGTGATGACACTAGCCTCAGTGAAATAGAGGACATGAGAGTTGCTCAGAACTTTCCTAACCCAGTTTAATGCGGCGGTTGCTTTGGTGGATCGGTCGGATCCATCAATGGTTTTAATGGCGGCAGTGACAGGAGTCAGGGATAACTCGGATTTCAAGATATCGTTGATATGGGATCCACCAATGAATCTTGGGGAATTCTTTCATGAGGCCTAGAGATTTCTTCGGCAAGAGGATGCAAGCTTGGATGTGAAATCAAAGGAAGTAAATGTGGCAAAGGATAGAGTACCATCCGATGAATGCTCAGGTAAGAATGAGGATAAAGGGAAGAGGAAGTCGGATAACGATTCTTGTAAGGCAAGGAAGCGCTGGGGAGAACCAAAATTCTCCACTTACACAGGACTGAATGAGACATTGGAACAGATATACATGGAAACTCAAGATTGCCTTCCTTATCAAAGGCTGGCAAGGAGGGAACCCTCGGAACGCGAGAGGGCATCGGGAAGGCACTGTCTATTTCATGACCTGGACGAGCATGATACCAACAGCTGCAGGCATCTAAAGTATATAATCGAGGAGCATGTAAGGAATGGTCAGTTGTGGCAATATGTCGGGACTCGGAGTGCGATGGTGGAATAGGAGCAACCACCGTCTATCTCAAATGACGACGGTGCGAGACCTAAGAATGATGATCGGTTGGCCATCCACTAATCGGGATGGTATGGAATAAGTAGCAAACTCTGAGAAGATGGCTAAGTCACTTACTCATGTACGGGGATGGAGATAGCCCCTAGGCATGCTCTGAGATGATGATAAACCATGATGCTCCAGTTTGTGAAATTTGTGTTTTCTTTCTGGTTTGGATATTTGCTTTTCTTTGGTCTGGTTTTGGAGTTTTGTTTGAACTCTGGGTTTTGTTGATTTTCTGGTTTGGATTTTGGTTTGGATGCTTATCTTTTGGTATGGATCTTGGTTTGGATTTTTGTTATGGATTTCTGGTTTTCTAATTCGATCTGGATTTTGGATTAGATTTTAATTGGATTTTTATATGGCTTTTGGTAAAAGGTCATCGAGTATGGACTATGCTCGATAAGGGTCCAATGTGACCAAGGTTGGCCTAGGACTTAGGCTATGGTTTAAAAGAATAGGATTTGTTATTTAATGTTTCAGGTCGTCGAGTATGGATATACTCGGCAAGGGTCCGAAGAGACCAGGATTCAACCTAGGACTTAGGCCCCATATTGTCTATCGTTTATTATTTCAGGTCGTCGAGTATGGACTGTGCTCGACAAGGGTCCGGAGAGACCTGGATTCGGCTTAGGACTTAAGCCACGACATTACTCAGCGTTCATGGACACTGTACCAGGATCATTGTCGATCTAGGACTTATGCCAAGGCACTGCTTATACAAGTTGTCGAGTGTGGATTACGCTTGGCAAGAACCCGGAGAGGTTATGGATTCGGATATTGGCTATGAATAGCTAAGGATTTGGACATGGACCCGAAGCGGTCCCAGATTTGGATATCGACCCGGAAAGTTCATGGATTTGGTTATTGGTTACTGGATATGGATGGATTAGAACTCGGTTGTCGGGTTCGAATGTATATGGAATTGGCCAAAGATTTGGTTACTGGATTCAAAATCGGATATCGACTCAGAGCGGTTGCGGATTTGAATAAAGATATGGCTATGGATGGAATATGGACTTTGGATGTCAGATTTAAGGCTGTTTAAAACATGCCTTCCTACCACAAAGCATGTTTTGAGGGGCAAATGTTACCCCGCCTTTTTGTCAAGGCCGGGATATCAACAAATTGGCTAAAAAGGATGGATATCAGGATTGGGGATCAATTGGAAACAAGGCTATGATCGATATCATCAAAAGTGGACCAAGCTCCATCAAGGTGGGATCGATAGGGAATGATAAGCAAGGCTGGATGAGGCTACCTTTCAAATTTCAGGTCAATCGGAGTTCGTATGCTTAAGTTATGGAGTGATCAATATTCATCAGAAATGGGTTCACCTCCATACATTTGTATCGATCACTACTACACTGGTTTGGATCGATCGATCTTCGAAACGATGCATCTCATATCAATGCACTTTGCATCGATCAGTTGAATCTAGGAAGGAAACGAGTTGATGGTTATGGAGTTCATATCGATACACACGTATCGATTGGTTGGCAAAGTATGTCAATGCACTTCGTATCGATCAAGGCTAGGATTGATACGAAGAATGAAGCAATGGTTACAGGGATTTGGATGGGCATTTTCTATCGATCAATTATTGATCTATATGAAGGACACACTCAGGGATCGATACGAAGAAGGCTGCAGGCGTTAATGGAATGGATGGTAGCCTATGGATACGAAGGCTATGGATTGATCGATACGAAGTCATATGCTTCACCAGAACACTTGGGATCGATACGAAGAAGGGCACAGCTGATCGATACAAAGAAGGGAGCGGCTGGTGGATACGTGGTCGATGGATACGAGGCTCTTGATCAATACGAAGGTCCCAGCCTACATTGACTAATACAAACTTGGATCGATCATAACTCTCGCTCTACAAGTCCAAATGCTATAAAACTTTCACAGAAGCTTGTACATCATCTCAACAACCTCCATGATTGATCTCAACTTAATTGGAGCCGAATTGGATCGATACGAAGTCAACATGGATCGATCTTAGATTGATCCCAAACAACTCCAGATCGATTATGTGGGCCCACCTATGCATGAGAAAGGGTATTGCAAGTTTTGGGGAAAATATTTCCAAATCTACTCCTATCAATAGCACCTCCATGGCAACTAATGGGGGGCTTATTCTTCTTTTCTGGCTAGACTCTACCATTTTGGTGATTGATATTCAAAGTATTGTAACTGTAATCATAGTATAAAGGAAATAAAAGGATCAATTCAAAGTGGACTTAGGCTGGAGATAGCCGAACCACTATATATCTTGTGTCTTCTCTTACTTTCTTTCATTTTAATTTTGTTATTTCTTCATTTTTACTCTTTACATCATCTGGATCTAAGACTTGTGTTTGGAAATTGAGGATGTGTGTGTTAACACTAGTGCTTTCACTACTACTAGGGTTTATGGCCATTTTTGGCGCAAACAGAGGTTGAAGGCTCATTCATTATAGCATAAACCTTGATCTATTCACCCTTCTTCATTAATAGGCACTTGTTTTTCTAGTGTCCTGGCTGATGGCAATTGTAACAAATACCCTTCTAATCGATAGGAGAGACAGTTCCTTACTGCTGCTTCTGCACTTGGGACTCATAAAGTGTGTTGCATGATGGCCTTTCTTCTAGTAACTATAATAAACAACATCCTTATAACGGTTCTCTTGAGATCCTCCACCATTCTTTCCATACCACGGCTTCTTTCTCTTGTTTTGATTGTTGCTATTTCCTTGGGCTACCATCAGACCTTTTATCTAATACTTCATATCGGAAACCCATATCAAATAGGTCCATAAAGGTTCCCTTCACATGTGCGGTTTTTCGGTCCTGATATTGCTCTTTCATTCCTGCAAAAAACATCTCATTCTTCTTTAAGGGCATGTTTTTTAGTCCCGACCCAAAACGAGATAACTCAATAAACTTACTTGAGTATTCCTCCACAGACATGTCTTCTTGTTTTAAGTCCATAAAATTTCTATAAAGACGGGATTTTCCAGCTGCATGTATATACTGCTCTTCTAATACTTCTTTAAATCTAGTCCAGGAGAAATTGTCTTCGGAATCATTCAAGGTGATGGATTCCCACCATGCTAAAGCTCCTTCCAGCAATTGCTAGGAAGCTAAGAACCTCTTTTGATTAACCTCTATGTTCAATACTTTGAATATTCTTTCACATGAGCGGAGCCATGCTTTCACTTTAATAATAGACTCGGTTCATTGGAATGGTTTCCCTCCCAAGCTAGTGTAATTCTTGCAAAGAGTTGCAAAGTTAATTTTAGGTTGCACAGGGATTACCACTTCCTCAATTATTGTAGTATTTGATCGACCATTGGTGGCCGTAGTGTTGCTTCCTCTCCTTTGTCCTCTTCTATTACTCATTTACTACTATTTGCATATAGTAAGGAAACATCTTTAGAATTACAGATGAAATT
Source organism: Allium fistulosum (assembly GCA_030737815.1). NCBI lineage: Eukaryota > Viridiplantae > Streptophyta > Magnoliopsida > Asparagales > Amaryllidaceae > Allium > Allium fistulosum. Next base: position 989,723,068 of record CM060903.1, read on the forward strand.
ATCTTAGGAAATGGGTATTAAGCATAAAACGACATGTATGGATATATTTGGATAAAATTACAAATAGCTCTCTCATTGACTAAAGTCATTCTAGGGTATTACTAACCCTATCTCTAACGAGTCGATCCCATCAAGGCTTAGGTGTTCACTCAACTTAAGCTCTGTTAACAACTGTGACGACCCGCCTTGTCGACCCTTGAAGATCGACACTTATACATCCTCGGTATTCACGTGCCGCAAATTCAAGTATCGGAGAGGCAGATAATCAGGGGTTTTTAAAAGGAATAAAGATAAAAGAAAAAATAACAATAGATGCTCACATTCACATTAATTATACATATGGAAAGTACATACAATCACTCCAAGTGATTCATCAGAGTTATGATAATTACTAATCCAGCCAGGAACAGTTATAAATGCCTATCCTTACAGAGGCTGGTTGATACTAAATACATACTACATGATACAGTGGAAATTTGAAATAGATCACTATTGACAAAAGGACCCTCCAGTCTTCATGCTCCATGCTCCTTCCAAAATCCTCCAAGCTACCTGACTGCCTGACTGCCTAAAAAATAGAGCACTCGGAGTTTAAGGGAAAATGAAAATAAACTTTGGGTCAGTCATGGGATTGGCGTGAGAAACTAAAGATACGAGTATTTGAAAAAAAGTGTATCTCATAAGACCACGCCGCACATAAACACGGAACAGCTTTTTACCTTATGGTAACAAAATCATTTCTATGTAAAATCCATTGATATTATTTTTAATGACATTCTTTGGAAACCTTTCAAATAAACATAGTCAAATAACCAAAATTGTTTTATTGGTTAAATTTAATGAAATAATAGTTATAAAACTAAGACCAAAGGCTCTTATTAGAGATTTGGATTTCCAATGAATAGCCAGGTAAGAGACTACCTCCTATACAGTACATTTCCAGAGAAATATATCGAGGATCGAGATCTTCGAAACCTCGGCAAATTGTGATCGGCCTACCCGAAACCAACAGATGGTACGGATAGCACCAATATGATATCACCCAGCCGCTACCGACCTTTCCGAGATTCCATATCTTACACCGCATAATTTAAACCCTTCGTCATAGCAAGTAGAAATAAATAGATCTAGAAAGGTGATATCATACCCTAATGGTTGCGATCCACTTAGCCTTAAAGCAATCCCTGTTTCACAGTTCCCTAGGTGTGAGGCTTGCGATAACGTTTACTTTTCTTAGAACATTTTCACTTAAAATGCCACATTTGCCATTTCCAACAACACACTATTGATTTCTACCTCTAAGCTCGTACTTCTCAGAGAAGGGTGTTAAGCATAAGAGGGGTTACCTCCTACACCACCAAACAAATGTATGTTTGTAGAGATCAACGTACTATGTTCTTATGAATGCAATGTCAGACATTTTTCCATACAAATTGTCCAAGAACAGGATAAACCAAAGGTACTCTCCTATCACATCCTAACGAGTATTACCCTTAGGATTAGCAGCGAGTAGACCTTGCATACAAAGATCCTAGAACAAAGGGACCACTGCTATTTATTTATCTCGGGAGCTACTTTGAAATTATCAACAAGTAGTCCATTTGTTATGAAGATCCCCGCCTTCAACTTCATTATTTTTAATATGTCTTCCTTTCGAACTCATTAATTGGTTCAAAGTGGTCTATTGGATAGGAATTCCCGAAATCCCACCCCGGTTTCTCCAAACCAATTATCGATAAAAAGATGTTATGTGGGTGACTAATATTCATTTATTCTGTATCCACTTATCCAAAATATCTTATTAGAGATATATATCTTTTCAAAACCATTTATTTCAGTATATACAGGATCATTAAATCTTTCTTTAATCGAATCAAAATCATTTCTCATAAATCATATTGCAAAACCTCTTTGAGTAAAAAGGGTCAATAGAAATTATCCTAATTCTACTAATTCTACTCAACATTAATTTTCTTTATTCAACCTTTACCATCCGTCAATGGTAAAATAATCTTTTAAATTCACATAGATAGTATTGGTCCCCTCCATGGAATTTAATACCAAGTACAAGAAGATTATTTCTATACAATCCAAGTTGTATTAAATTTGGAAATATTAAATCATTTATACTTGCCTCTTCCGACATTTCGACCTTATCTGTTCCTCGCCCAAAAAAGAGGCCAGGTGAGCTATAGCACTAGTTTCTCCCGAATATCTCCTTAGTTTGAGCACCTTCCATCCGAATCTCACGAATAGAAAAATCCAGTTTACTCATCGGCTTTTAGTGCCAAGATTAAATCACTTAAGTATAATAGCTTTTCTTTAAATCATTTGTTTAAACTCTTTTAAAATAAATAAAACCTCCACATTATCTTTTAAATACTTAATTATTTATTTGAAAACATTTATAAAATTTTTGGGAAAGAATACTTAAGTTTAAAGCCATATTTCAAAAGTTATTAAAAGTGCTACGAATAGTGCTTTTAAGCTTATTTGACCAAAACAACTTTTCTATCATTTAGAAATCCATTTTTATAATTCAAATCTCTTTTAAAACGTTTTAAAATATTTATAGAATTTATTCCGTATTTTTAAAGAATTGAAAATATCACTTTTAGAGAATTTATCTCTTTGGTTTCGGAACTGCCAAACCACGACTATTTTGAAAACTTGTTTTGCTCATATTTAAAATCTTCTAAACAAAATCTTGATCATTTTCTTTTGTTTGAAAATATGATTATAAGAGTTTGGAAAATTCTTATTACAAAGAATTCCGACTCCGATTCCATCGTATAAAATGGATTTAACTTTCTACGGCGCGTAATCGCGAAATGCCGTTACAAGACGCGCCTATTTTTGACTAAACTTTCATAGCTTATTCGAACTTCACCAAATTGAATTTTAGTGTTTATAAAACATTTATAAACAATTTTAAATCATTTCAAAGGAGTTTGAATGATTCCACATCACTTTTATAACTTGATTCGGTAAGTGATTTCCTTATCTAATATCGATGTGTATTTAAGTTACTTGTTTACACAATTAAAAAACTGTAGTAAACACCCAAACTTGATGATTAAAGCATAGTAAACATCCATAGAAATCATATCATATCACATTATATATAGTTTCTCACTTGATTTTCGATCGGACTAACTTTAAAATGGCTGTAGCTCTGCTGTCTCAAAATCGGAGCTCACGAGTACTAGCACAATTGCTTTTAGGGGGTTCGGCCTTAATCTTGGAGGCTTGGAACAATTTGGCCTTGCTTGGAAAATGGTGGTGGAGGGCTTGGTATCACACGGCCTTGGTGGAGGAGAAGGAAGAGATTATTAGCTTAAACTTTGGTTTGAAGTGGTATAGACTTCGATTGATTTTGACATGACTTTGTTTGGATTTTGTAGTACTTTCTTTCTTATGCCATGGAAGCTATTAATGTAGAGAAGGAAAGGATGAAGAGCTTAGGAATTTTATGTAGAAGAAGTGCGGATGAAGTGAAGAGAGGTGGGTACTATTTATAAGCAAATGTAAAGATGGAAATATCATGATATTTGTTTGCCATTTCATACCACCACTCCCCCCTCATCATTCTCGGCCGAGCATGCTCCCCCATGTGTATGGCCATGAGCTTGTACTTAGGGTATAAGTTGTTGACTTTGGTTTTTCTTAAGGGTTAAGTTTTAGGAAAATATCTTAGATATTTTTTAATATATGTATATATAATTGTACAATTATATTTGTATGTGTAGATGTGTTCATGTGCATGTGAATTTGTTCATGTATATGTACATATACGTATGCATGTGTATATCACAAATGATTCACAACATTGCATAACTTTTCAATGTTGAATCGTTACCGATTCCAATTTCGATTTCCGATTATATTTTCACTTCTTATTTAATATACATATATTTGTAAAAAAAGTTTAATAATAATATATATACATTGTATAATAATTAAAAGGGTTTATTTAATAATTAAAATAATTATTAAATCATTTAAACCTAATTTAAATTCAAAAATTATTTATTTCAAAATAGCGATATCATTGATGATGTCATAAAGGGATTTAAATTTAAAAAATAAAATAAATAATTTTATTAAATATTCTCATTCATATACATAAATGAGTGCATATATCCAGCTTCATACATGATGTTAGATGATCTAAGAGCTATTTATTGATAAAACATTTTTTGGTCATTTTATCGATATTTCTTTCAAAGTATATATATTTGTAAATATTTATTCAAAATAAGATTACCAATATTATTTATTGTTCAAAACATTATCATTTACGATAAAAAGACCTATATTTGAATCTTTTATAATTTTTCTAAAGTGATGAATTTACGGGTCGTTACAGACTTCCCTCCTTAGAATTTCGTCCTCAAAATTAAAGATGAGAAGGAATATATCATATATGATGAAATATATATAAAGCTATGATAAGTGACTACATCACAGGTGGTGAGTACACTTTCTCGATACAATATATGCAATTTATAGATCCATCCTAAACTCTGAATATCCTTCTTTTCCTATGTATATTCATTAGCATCACCACTTCATTGAACTTTAACTAATTGCACAACCTTACTTCTTAATCGCTTTTTATCACAATCCACGATTTTTTTAGGTTGTCTGATAACTATTAAATTGGGCTCTACTTCTAAATCCTCCTGAGCAGTTGTCTCTATGATTTATTCCGGATCATACACATACTTACGTAAATGAGATACGTGAAACACATTATGTACACCCGACAACCTCTTTGGTAGTTCTACTCGATAGGCTAATATGCCAATCCACTCTAGAATGGGAAAATGTCCAATATATCGAGTAGCTAGCTTGCCAGTTCTTCCAAGTCTTAATACCCTCCACATCAGAGAGATCTTCAGAAATACTTTGTCTCCAACCGAGAATTCTAATTTTCTACGCCTTTGATCGGTGTAACTCTTTTATCTGCTTTATGATTCTTTTAGTTTCTTTCTGATCATGTCCACTTTCTTTGAAGCTTCTCGGATCATATTCGGACCAATTACTAACCGATCTCCTGTTTCGATCCAACATGCTAGAGATCTACATGAGCGACCATACAAGGCTTCATAAGGTGCCATACCAATACTAGCCTGATTACTTTTATTATAAGAGATCTCTACCAAATGAAGGTGGTTTTTCAACGAGCCTCCAAAGTCTAATACACGTGCTCTTAGAAGATCCTCCAATACTCTATTTACTCTTTCGATTTGCTCATCAGTCTGGGGATGATATACAGTGCTTATAACCAGCTTCGTTCCCAAAGCTGTTTGTAAGGCTTCGTAGAACCAACTGGTAAAGTTTGGATCTCGATCGCTTACGATGTTGGTTGGAACTCCATGAAGTCGAACAATCTCCCTCATATATATCTCTACTAAGCTTGAGGCTATTCTTGTGGGATTTACTAGGATAAAGTGTACACTTTTAGTCCATCTATCAATGATAACCCATACACCTTCATTCCCTTTTCCTTGACCGAGGTAAGCCATCGATGTAATCAATGGATATTGGTCCCATTTCCACTTCTCGAGTGGTTGGTGTAGTCCGACAACCTTTTGCTGATCACTCTTTATATGCTGACAATTTATGAACCTAATCACATGGATGGAAATGTCTCTCTTTATACCACCCTATCGGAAAGTCCTTTTCATATCTCTATACATCTTGATAACTACGGGATGTATTACGAGTGAAGAATTAAACATTCGGTTAAAGCTTTCTATCTAATCCCATCAACGTTGGGAATACATATACTTCCATTCATTCTTAGAATTCCTTACTTACCTACTTTGAATCCTATCCATCTTCCTGTTATCACATTCTCCTCTACTTTCCTGTCCTTCCTTGTAATAATTGGATCCTTGAACGGATTCTTCTTTATACGACAAATCAATGCTAGACGCACCGCTAAATAAGTGATAATAGCATGCTTTCTGCTTAGCGCATCTGCCATAATATTGGCTTTTCCCCATGTATGTAGAATATCCAAGTCATAGGATGCGAGGAACTCTAACTAACATTGCTACCTCATATTCAAGACTTTCTAAGTGAAGAGATATTTCAAAGATTTGTGATCCGTGAAGAGATCAAACTTTTCACCTATTTAAAGAAGGAATATTATTTACCAAGGTAAATTAAAGTTTATTAAACTAAACCCTAAAGAATTCTTACCCAGCAAATAATATCTTCACATTTTTAATGCAAACACCACGGCTGATAGCTCCAAGTCATGTCGCATAATTCCTTTCATGGACCTTCAGTTTTTTGCTCGCATATGCGATGACCTTTCCATGCTGCATCAGAACTGCACCTACTCCTTCCCCACAAGCATCAGTATACATGCGCTTTCATCATCAATAGCTAGTACAGAAGTAGCAGTTAACCTCTTCTTGAGTTCTTGAAATGCTTCTTCACATTTTTGCATCCACTCAAACATAGCATCCTTCACTGTCAGCTTTGTTAAGTGAGAGGAAATTTTGGAGAAGTTGTGAATAAACCTCCGATAATATCCGGCTAATCCCAATAAGCTACAAATATTTCTTCCAAAGTATTTTTTTAAATATTTATTCAAATCAGATTACCAATATTGTTTATTGTTTAAACATTATCATTTATGTTAAAAAACTTATATTTGAATATTTTAAAAAATTTCTAAAGTGATAAATTTACGGGTCGTTATAGCCAAAATGTCACACCACCAGCTAAGGTGATGTGCAAACGTTAATATTTGAATTTTTTAGTATTAAACACCGACTGAATTAACACCTTTGATTTGCACATTCATATGAATACTTCAAATCCACACGATTCAGTTAATTTATAATCATTGTAGGTTGATTAAATTAATTAATATTTATGAAATATTGATTGTTGAATCTTATATAATGCATGAATACCATTGTATTTAATGAAATGCATATATATAAATAGTTATGTATATGCGTATTGATGATATTTAAAGTGGATTTAAATAGACTAAATATTAAATGAGTATGGAAAATTTTGTGCCCCTATCATGCTATGCCAGGCCGAGGAGGTCAGGGTGGAAGATTTTTCAATTTGAATTAAAAAGGCTATAGAATAAATAAATGAAGGAAATCACCTCTAGCTTTTATTACCTTTTATTGCCACCTTTAATGTTGTCATTCATTTGGTCTTTTCTTTTCTTCCAACGTCTCTTTAGCCGAAAATTCATGGCCTCTAGGGCTTAACAAATCTAGAATCAAAATCAAAATAAAATAAACAAATTAAATGTGATTGTTGTCACTTGATTTCTGAAAAATCCAAAGATTGGTTAAGTTAAATCTAGGAGATTCGTTTATCGTTCAAGGTGCTACATTTTATATACATCCTAAGGTGACTTTCAATTTTCTCATTCATATATTAATCATCTCAATATGGTTTGAATCCTCTTTATGCTACATATCAAATGTTTGTATATCCATCTTGTGATTTAATTTAAATCCCCATTTTATACACCTCAATTAATTAATTATCCATCTTGTTAACTCAATTTGGATCCCCGTTTGTATTATTCCTTAATTGGTTATATGATCTATATGTTAATATAGTTTAGGTCCTTCACCTCATATGATAATTTGTTCATACTATTTGTATAGTTTTGTTCCAAATCTCTTATAACGAATTTATGTGCGCCCAAGTTGTTTGATTTATTTTTCTTTGTTATTTTGGAATCATTTGTGATTGAATACTTTTTAATTATATATATATATATATGTTTGTTACTTGGTTATATAAACATTTTTGATCAAATTTTAACTATTTTGATTGAAAGCAATTTTGATAAAAAACAACTTTAATTATTTAAAGTTGCCTTTAAAATAAACACATGTGTTACATGGTTGTTGTTTGAATATTTTTTTTTGGTTATTGTTTACATAAGTGATAAGGTTATCTCAATTTAAAATCCATAGCTAGACTTTATGATAAAAAAAATTCTAAATCACTTGATTCCTTCCTAAGTTGAAAGTTAGATAAAAAATTTATAACTTTAAAATTGTACATGTAAATATTAAATTACAATTTTTACATACATAAAATATTCTTAAATATTAAAACAGTTTACAATTGTTGAAAGTTGGATTCAAATTTGTTAACATTAAATTTATAGAGGTAAATATTAGATTACAATCTTTACGTACATATGATGTTCTTAAATATTAAACACAGTTTACAATTATTAAAAGTTAGATTTAAATTTGTTAACTTTAAATTTATGCTTGCAATATTGGATTTCAAACTTTACATACATATTATGTTTTTAATATTAAAACATAGGTTCGAATTATTTGTATATGGACATATCCATGTGTGTGTTATTTTAACATAAATTTTATAAATGGACTTTTGTAAAAAACTATAAAAAAAATTAAATCTTTTGTTAATTATATATTTCATCAATTTACATACAATTTTAAATCAAAAATGCGGAAAATAAAGGAATATATAAAGGGACAAATAAGTCCGTTGTGGTGTAAATCCCAGCATATACATATCGTCACATTAGCTATGTGCACTTCATATCTACAGCATGTGCACTTTACACAAATAGTGAATTTGATACACTTATAGAATTAAACTTAAAAAAAAATTCTTTTCTAAAGAAATTGAATAAAATAAAGATTTTATTTTAAAATAAGACTTTTTTAAAATCTACATATTTCAACTGCTTACGATTGGTCTGATTCCTTCAAACTAATGGCACTGGGTATAATCTATTGACAAGATGACTACAAATAAAATAAAGTGAAGCTCCTATATCAAATAAAACATGTATTAAATAGTCATAAATAGAATGCATACGTTCTAAGACGATGTTCTTACCCTTATTGTGCTAAGACGTAGTGCTTAAACTTAAGTAGCTTGATAGCATAGCTTTGACCACTTGCCACTATTTGAAAGAGATGGACAATCATACTTGAAATGTTCCAGTTGATCAAAATGTAGCATTTTCCGGCTTGAAGGTTGACCTTGAAATATTTAGCAAAATACCTCTTTCAAACGACATTTATTTAAAGTCACACCCCCTTTTAGCTTGGCCTTGGTCACCCTTAGCCCACTTGCCTTAGAATTCGGGTTTGGCTTCAACTTTAGTGTCCTCCTTCTTTAGGACCCCTCTAAACATAGAATTCAATAGTGCCACTTTGATAAGACCTTTAAAAGTAGCACTCATAGGAACATGACAAAAAACAAGGTCCCTAAGGGGTAGGTTGTTTCCTATTGCAATTTTTTAGTCGGAGTATTAATCATGTCCAACCCGAATCTCTCCAAAGTGTGAACTTGTTGATGTACACCTTCATCTCTTTCTCACCTTGTTGGAGTTACACAAACATCTCTGCTTATAAACCCTTTACAGCCTTAGAAATAAACCGAGTCATGAATCTCCTTTGAAATTCTTTCCTTGTTGTAGAGTGCACATCCACCTCCCCTATCACAACATTCCACCAATACAAAAATTCCTCTTAATGTCGCCTAGAAAAAAGTTGCCTTTTACTGAATTCTCATGTGTCATATCATCAAACATTAGCACACTAGTGTATAGCTATGCTTGAGTCTTAATAAACAACTATGTTCCCATACGAGCCTGCCTCTTGTATGAAGGTAATCTCTACAAAGCTCAGGGAAGTCAAGAACACATAGTAAGGGTGGAAGAGGAATAGACATCACTCAAACTGCTTTCGGTACAAGCAAGACGCCCACTAAAGGTAGGGTGCCCTGCATTGTGATAGAGTTAAGGATATACTCTAGGGATGATTATGTATTTTGTTACACATACATAACTCGATAACCAACCCTATTCTAAATTCTTTCTATTATATACTTAGTATATAATGGCATAATTAAGTAAATTAATGTATATTGAATAGAAAATCCTTAAATGATATGTTTGTGGTAGTAATTACAAAGAGTCGTAATCAAGTCAAATTTATTGCATTAAAAATAATATTTTTTTTAAATGTTCCTGGTCAAGATGTTTCGAGATGGGATATCAATACATGCATTAAGACTAGAGTCTGTAATGCTTTTTAAATTTTGGATAGTGTATTACTCACAACTATTGGGGGAAAAGGGGTTACATACCGATAGTTATTGGATAATTATAGATCGACTCACTTGAGAGTTTTCCGTTGGTTAATGGTAACACGCCATATTTTTATAATATTATTTAGGATATTTAATTAGTTAAATTAAATAAAATAATGTAAAGATTAATAGGCTGAGATTTGATTTAACTAAGTATAGCTATGCCATGTTAAATATAAATCAAAATGAAACAACATGAATTAATGTGTTAGGAAATAGGGAAGGGAAAACTGGGAAATAGGAGGGACTTATACCCTAACCCTTAGATATTGAAACACATGTTCATTTTCATTCTATCAAACTAAAACACATCAAGGCCGACCACCATTTTCATTCTCAAAGGAAGATAAAGCTAAAGATTTCAAGAGAAAGAGGTTAATCAACTTATTCAACATCAAATCTCACATCTTTTAATCTCAAGCTAAGGTTAATGGTTATTACATCCCATTTTCTTATAGATTTCAGTTTTAAGTTAGATCCAAAATGATTTTGCAAGTTTATTGACTGATTAAAGTTATGTATGTGTTTGTTGACGAATTATACATGTTCATATTAGTTTTAATGATATGTTCGATATGAAAACTCTATTAAATGACATCAAAATGCCTTGAAACTTTAAATATAGGTCAGAAATGATATTTTAGAGAAGATTTTCAATTTCATAATTTTCTGAATTAATGTGGATTTTATATTAATTTTCTAGTGAAGAAAATGATTTATGGGGTTATAAATTATTTACGGCTAAATTAATAATTATTTGGGCATGAAATTTTTATATGTTGGAAAACATATTAAAATTGTTTAAGGCACGAAACTTAAATGTTTTATATATTTAATTAAGGAGAAGTGATATTTTATAAAATAAAATCATTGTTTATTTCTGAAATTATTGGCAGCACATTTCTGAAAAGTATTTGGTAACCAATAAGAATTTGACAAATAAAGACAGATTAGTTGAAAAGTTTTCTCTTTTAAGTTAAAAATAAGAAATCATTCTTCAAGCATGTTCAGCCACTTTCGGCATTAAGGGTTCCGACCCAGACCTTTCGACATCATTGCTTTCAAAACAAATGCATATGGTATCAAGCAACTTAGTACGTAACGTATTGGACAAGGTCGAAGGGGCACTTGGTCGAAACCTTAGGTTCTAAAGAGGTTGGGGTATGTTTGTTTTATAAGCCAAAAGTAATGCCTGCTTTGCTTTTGAAAAGAAGCTTTCGACTTGGTTGCTTTCGACCGGGTTAAATATTTAAAATACAAGTTTAAAGCTTTTGAAGGGGTCGAAACCCCTAGCCGCCGCCTTTCTACCTTTCGAAGTCATTGGCTTTCAACAAGGTCCAAAGGTAAACTTGTCTTTTAAAAAATCAGCCGCTTCTCCCATCGATGGGATGGTTTCGACACCATTGCTTCTTGTTTAGGAAAAGGTTTCGAAAGGAAGCTTTCGACTTAGATGTTTTACCCTTTTTATTCTAATTGAAGTATAACCCAAGATTTTAAAAGAGGTGTTTTAAAGTATTAAAAAGGCCGGATAGTATTATTTCCGCTAAGCGGCATGGTCTCACTTAACATATAACCGAGATATATAGTATTATTCACACCAGGCTTTATGTCTAACTCGAAGTTTATGTTTTCCCCTTAAACTCTTGGGTGCTCAAAATTGATTTGAGTAGACTGAGGGGTTAAGGTCTTTTTTAGGTTTTAGTAGGATGACGAATGAGGCTACCGAAGCCATGTAGGAGGCAAATGGATAGCTATTTAGGAGTTGCGGTTTTATGTTTTATTTTATTTCCGCTGTGTTTGTATTAAGTCAATTATGACTATATGACTCTGATTATCCAAGGGGTATCTTCATATACCGCTATTGGCGTATTTTGTAACAAGTATATTTTATATGTACCTGGGAACGTATTAGGATTATGTATTAAGAATATGGAACATCTATTTTAAAATTTAATGAAGAAATGTTGTTTGAAATCTGTGTTTTGTTTCATATTCAAGTGCTTCTGATATTATAGATACCATTAACATAGCCGTATTTAGTCGTCGGAAGTTAATACTATAGATGGCTTCAATATCTGTAGCGCTTAATTTTGGGCCTCTAAATAGGGGATGTAGGTATCAAAGCATGGTTTTTTAAATACTTTAACTAAAAATGGGTTTTGAAAACATAATCCTTAGTAATTAGAGTTAAGATCAGGGCATGGGATAATGCTATAGTAACGTATTTATATTTGTTGTATATAAGTATACGCTATATCTCTAGACTCCTACCTTAGTTAGGCTATTCATCTGTATCTCACGAGGCTTGAATATAGATATGGATGGAAGAAGAGGCAGAGTTAACCTTAGAGGAGAGAGCACCACCACTAATAGAAATGCCCGATCAAATGCTAGAGGAGGTCCAGGTCAGGTTCAAGCTGAAAATGTTGGTGTTAGTGTTCCCCAAGTGGATATGGGAGCCATGTATCAGTTTTTCGTAAACATGATGCAAGCTGAAATTATAGCTGGAGTTGTTGGAGGGAATGCTGCTGGAGGAGTAGTTCAGGAAGCTCTAATAGTCAACCACTACGCTAATTTGAGTAGAGACTATATTAGGCTTGGAGGGAAGCCGTTCACTGGAACCAAAGATGCGATTGAGGTAGAAAACTGGCTGTTGCATTGTGAGAGGATTTTCGATGACTTAGGATTGAATGATAAGCAAAAAAGGAGATTAGCTTCAGGGAGCTGCTCTGTTTTGGTGGAATACTATCGCAGCTGGTGTTGATAAGGAAACCATGACTTAGGCGGAGTTGAAGAGAAGGTTTCAAGAAAGATTTACGTCAGTGATGGCGTAGTCGGTGTTGGTTAAGAAGTTCGCTGAACTGGAGCAAGGAGAGATGTCTGTCCTAGAGTATGCCAGAAGATTTGAAGAGTTAGCCCGGTATAGGTATGCCATGGTTGATATGGTGATAAAGAGGAATGAGAAGTTTATAAGAGGTTTGAAGTCGGAGTTGGCAAGAGCTAACTTACCGCACTTAAGAGATCCAAGTGACGTAGTTGTAGAGATGGCGCTAAGGCAGGAAGAGGCGTTAGCTTGTTTGGATAAGAAGAAAGAGAAGGAGGTTCAGATACAAGACCAAAAAAGAAAGTTTTTCCATAAGAAGAATGCTCAGAAGGGAGGAGCATAGAAGAAGGGAAAATCTAAGGTGGTTTGTTATAGATGTGATAAGAATGGACACTATGCTCATGAGTGTCGTACCATAAAAGGAAAAGGGAAAGCAAAGGAGGTGATTGGAAAGAAGAACATCCGATGCTTTAATTGTGATCAGATCGGCCATTATAAGAACCAATGCAAAGAGCCTATTAGAGAAGGAAGGGGGCAGATGTATGCATTGGAACCCGCAACTTCAAGGCCAGTTGTGTAGGAGAAAGGGAAGGCTGTTCTTGGAGGCTCGCTATAGATTCACGGTATATCCGTTAGCATTCTGTTTGATATTGTTGCATCATATTCTTTTATTTCTCGATGTTTGGTAAATAAGCTTAACCTAGAACCCTCATATTTAGTTACTTCCTTAAGGGTTACAAATCTGATAGGAGGGTATGCGACACTTGGAATATGGTGTGACCATTTAGATTTTGATTTGCTATGTCATACTTTTGATTGCTTTTTGTATGTATTTTATTTTGTGGGGTTCGGGATTATCCTTGGGATGGATTTGTTAAGTAAATATGATGCTAGGATATTTTGCTATGATAGGAAAATATCACTTAGGCAACCTAGTTTTAGTGATCGGATAGTTCATACCGTAGAAAACCCTAGTTGTGAGGTGAATGCTTTATTGGGTATCATAGAGTTGGAGGATGAGTTGCATCAAGTTTTTGTGGTTAGAGAATTCGCCGATGTGTTTGAGCCGGTAGTGGATTGCCACCATAACGAGCCATTGAGTTTCATATTGATTTGGTGCTTGGAACAGAACCGGTGAGTAGGCCACCGAGTAAAATGACACCTACAGAGATGAAAGAGTTGAAGGTGCAGTTGGTGGATTTGGAAGGCAAGAGTTTTATTAGACCAAGCAGTTCACCTTAGGGAGCTGCCGCAGTATTTGCTAAGAAGTTGAACGGATCATTGAGGCTATGTATCGATTATTGTAAGTTGAATGAGAAGACCATAAAAACCAATATCCATTGCCAAGAATTGACGATTTGTTTGATCAGTTAAGTGGAGCCTAGGTATTCTCTCAACTGGATTTAGCGACGGGATTTCATCAACTTAGAGTGGCAGTTGATAGTATTCCTTTGACGAAGTTTAGGATAAGGTATGGATCGTACGAATGGTTAGTTATGCCGTTCAGACTAACCAATGCGCCGACATTCTTTGTGGATTTGATGAACCGAATTTTCCCATAACACTTAGATATATTTGTGTTGGTCTTCATAGATGGTATTCTGATATACTCTAAGGATGAGAAGGAGCATGAAGTTCATCTTAGAGTTGTGCTTGAGACGTTGAAGGAGCATCAGTTGAAAGCTAAGTTTTCAACGTGCCATTTTTGGAAAAAGGAAGTGAAGTTTCTTGGTCATGTAGTCTCAGAGAAAGGGTTGTCTGTAGATCCGACCAAGATTGGGGCAGTGAATAATTGAAAGAGACTTGAGACAGTGAACGATATAAAGAGTTTTCTTAGATTAGCCGGATATAATCGAAGGTTTATAAAGGATTTTTCGCGAATAGCTACACCGATGACTAAGCTTACGGGAAAAGATGTGAAGTTCGTATGGACTGATAAGTGTGAGGAAGCATTCCAGAGCTTGAAACACTTATTGACCCATGCACCGGTGTTGGTGGTTCTAGAGGGGAATTAGGATTTAGTTGTTTATACTAATGCGTGTGGAACTAGATTGGGAGCTGTGTTGATGCAAAAAAGAAAAGTGATTGCTTATGCTTCTAGACAACTCAAACCACATGAAGTTAGGTATCCAACGCATGATTTGGAGTTAGATGCCATTATATTTGCTTTGAAGGTATTGAGGCATTATCTTTTGGGAGAGCGGTTTGAGCTTTATACGGATCATAAGTCATTGAAGTATTTGTTCTTTCAGAAGGAGCTGAACATGAGACAGTAGAGATGGTTGGAGTTCATTACTGCTTATGATTTTGGAATTGAGTACACACCGGGAAAAGGAAATAAGGTTGCAGATGCACTTAGCAGGAAACATCAAAATGTAGTATTGGCAATGATTGCTGAGTGGAAAGATTTGGAAACATTTTGTACAGATCCAAGGTGGGTTCTAGTGCAGGAAGTGCTATATTGTCTTGTTTAGATGTTCGACCGGTAAAAATTAAGAGGATATCTTCTAAACAGAAGGAGGATCCAGTTTTGGTTGAATGGATTAGAAAGTTAAGGGAAGGAATAGAGAGCGATGACTTAAAATATTTCAGTATTGACCAGAAGGGGTGGTTGAGAAAGAAAGGAAGGTTGTGTGTTTTGAATGTAGGAGTCATGAGAAAGGAAGTTCTGGAGTAATGCCATCGTTCAAAGTTGACTATCCATCTGGGAGGAACGAAGATGTATCAGGATATAAAGAAGAGTTTCTTCTAGGAAGGTATGAAACGGTACATTCGTTTATGTGTTAAGCAGTGCTTGAATTGCCAGTAGGAAAAAGCAGAACACCAAATGCCAAGTGGATTGCTTCAACCGTTGGAAGTTCCGATATGGAAGTGGGATTATATCTCTATGGATTTTATTGATGGGTTACCAAGATCTAGTAGAAGAAATGAAAGTATATGGGTTATGGTGGATAGACTAACCAAGAGTGCCCATTTCATTCCGGTAAATTCAACTAGGATGACACCTATTTTGGCGAAGTTGTTTATAAAGAATGTGGTTCGACTGCACGGGATTCCTAGAAATATTATCAGTAATAGAGATTCTATGTTTACTAGCCAGTTCTGGAAGAGTCTACAGGAAACTTTAGGAACCAAGCTCAATATGAGTACTACTTACCATCCACAGACTGATGGGCAAACGGAAAGAGTTAACAAAGTCTTGGATGATTTGTTAAGAGCCTGTGTATTGGATTTCAGGGGATCATAGGAAGACCATCTCCATTTAGTCGAGTTCTTGTATAACAATAGCTATCAGACTAGTATTGAAATGGCACCGTTTGAAGCTTTGTATGGGAGACCATGCGAATCTCCCGTATGTTGGTTAGAGACCGGGGATAGATTGGCTCTTGGTCTGGATTTGGTGAAAGAAGCCACAGAGAAGATTGAGTTGATCCGAGCTAGGATGAAGCAAGCTCAGTATAGGTAGAAAAGTTATGTAGATAGAAGAAGGAAAGATTGGGAATTCTCTGTTGGAGACTATGTGTTTATTAAGGTTTCACCGATGAAGGATGTGATTAGATTCGGAAAGTTAGGAAAGTTAGCACCTAGATTCGTTGGACCTTTCCATGTTGTTGAGAGGATTGGGAAACTAGCTTATAGAGTGGAGTCATCGAATAGTTTAGCAGGATTCCATGATGTTTTCCATATTTCTCATCTTAGGAAATGTGTTAGAGACTCGAAAACTACTATAACACCGACAATGTTAAAAGATTTAGTAGTAGAGTCAGACTTGACTATAGTTAGAAAGCCGGTTCGGATAATCGAGAGAGATGAGAAGAGGCTAAGGAACAAGATAGTCATATTAGTAAAGTCCAGTGGAGTGACGATGCTAGAGATTGTACTTGGGAGACTGAGAGCAGGATTAGAGACTCTTATCCTAATCTGTTTTGATGGTGTGTTTTACCTTTTTGCTTGATTGTGTACCTTATCGTAATTTCGAGGACGAAATTCTTTAAGAAGGGGAGTCTGTAACACCCCATATTTTTATAACATTATTTAGGATATTTAATTAGTTAAATTAAATAAAATAATGTGAAGATTAATAGGTTGAGATTTGATTTAACTAAGGGTAGCCGTGCCATGTTAAATGTAAATCAAAATGAAACAACATGAATTAATGTGTTAGGAAACGGGGAAGGGAAAAATGGGAAATAGGAGGGACTTATACCCTAAACCCTTAGATAATGAAACACACATTCATTTTCATTCTACCAAACTAAAACTCATCAAGGCCGGCCAGCATTTTCATTCTCAAGGGAAGATAAGCTAAAGATTTCACGAGAAAGAAGTTAATCAACTTATGCAACATCAAATCTCACATCTTTTAATCTCAAGATAAGGTGAATGATTATTACATCCCATTTTCTTATAGATTTCGGTTTTAAGTTAGATCCAAAATGATTTTGCAAGTTTATGCCATGTTTTGAATGATTAAAGTTATATATATGTTTGTTGATGAATTATACATGTTCATATTAGTTTTTATGATATGTTTGATATGAAAACCCTATCAAATAACATCCTAATGCTTTGAAAATTTAAATATAGGTCAGAAAAAATATTTTAGAGATGGGTTTCAATTTTCATAATTTTCTGAATTAATGTGGATTTTATATTAATTTTCTAGTGAAGAAAATGATTTATGGGGTTATAAATTATTTACGGCTAAATTAATAATTATTTGGGTTTGAAATTTTTGTGTGTTGGAAAACCTATTAAATAGATTTTTTAGGATTTTTTACATTTTTCCTAAGTGTTTTGATGAATATATAAAATTATTTAAGGTATGAGACTTAAATGTTTTATATATTTAATTATGGAGAAGGGGCATTTTATAAAATAAAATCATTGTTTGTTTCTGAAATTATTGGCATCACATTTCTGAAAAGTATTTGGTAACGAATAAGAATTTGACAAATAAAGGCAGGTTAGTTGAAAAGTTTTCTCTTTTAAGTTAAAAACAAGAAAATCATTCTTTTAGCATGTTCAGCCACTTTCGGCATTAAGGGTTTCGACCCAGACCTTTCGACATCATTGCTTTCGAAACCAATGCATATGGTATCAAGCAACTTGGTACGTAACGTATTGGACAAGGTCGAAGGGGCACTTGGACGAAACCTTAGTTTCTAAAGAGGTTGGGTTATGCTTGTTTTATAAGCCAAAAGTAACGCTAGCTTTGCTTTCGAAAAGAAGCTTTCGACTTGGTTGCTTGCGACCGGGTCAACTATTTAAAATAAAGGTTTAAAGCTTTTGAAGGGGTCGAAACCCCTAGCTGCTGCCTTTCTACCTTTCGAAGTCATTGGCTTTCGACAAGGTCACAAGGTAAACTTGCCTTTTAAAAATCAGTCGCTTCTCTCATGCTTTCGAAGGGATGGTTTTGACACCATTGCTTCTTGTTTAGGAAAAGGTCTTGAAAGGAAGCTTTCGACTTAGATGTTTTACCCTTTTTATTCTAATTGAAGTATAACCCAAGGTTTCAAAAGAGGTTTTTCAAAGTATTAATAAGGATGGAGCCTATTGTTTTAAAAGATATGTTTTAAGCTTTCAAAGGGGTCGGAAGCAGAGCTTTCAAAAGGGTCGAAAGCAAAGCTTCCGAAGGAGTCGAAAGGTTTTAAAAGGGGTTTTTCCACATGTTTTAAACTAAACCCAAAGTGCTTTCGAAAGGTTTATGTTTTAAAGGTTTAATGCTTTCGAAAGGTACTATTTTCTGAAAGCTTTCGAAGGGGTTGAAAGCAAAGCTTTCGATGGAGTCGAAAGGTCATAGTCGAAAGGTCTTATTTTCTGAATGGTTTCAAAAGGTCTTAGTTGAAAGGTGCGATTTTTTAAATGGTTTCAGAAGGGTTGAAATGGAAGGTTTTCCAAGGTTTTCTAAGGTAATGTTTTAAAGTGTTTTAACATAGGATGCCTAAGGTTTTAATGCTTTCGAAAGGAAGGTTTTTAATGCTTTTGAAAGGGTTTTGAAGTATGGTTTTGAAAGGAAAGTTTTTGACCTTTCGATCTAGATAAATAGAGGGTTTTACTTGGTTTCGAAAGAGATGTTTAAAAAGTTTAGAAAGGGGTACTTTCAATGGAATCGAAAGGGGTAACTTCAAGTGTTTAAAATGTTTTCATTAACAAAGGTTTGAATAAAGCATATATATATATAACATGGCAATGTGATTTTGAGTAAAACATAGAGTTTATCTATTTTCCTTTTATAAGTTTGATTTAAAGATTTTAAATCATTTTGAAAAGGTTTTCAAGGAAAATTTTGGGAAGATATCCCTAAGTGTAAACGACTCAGATATTAGAATACCAGATGGGACTGGTATAGGGTCGCACCCTATACATTAGCTATTGGCCCCAGCTAATTGTTATCCAAAATTCCAATGTGTAGGGCTTCGTCACAGGTAGACTAAAATTATGTTTACACACCGAAAGGATTATATGTTTGTATACAGATAGGTTATTGGTGAGCCCGAAAAACCATTAGGATCAGAAAGACCTGAGAGATGATTAAGTTAGGGACAGACCATCCAGAAGAGAAGTATTTAACAGATAGTTAAGGACAAACCATCTAGAAGAGGAGTATCTAACAGAAGTCGGAATAATTTTTTTTATATTTTCTGGTAGGCCGGAGTCAGCTAAAGGTCAAAAGTTAGCCAAACGAAACTTATGTATTTGAACAGATAGTTCATTTATTACCTAATATTTATGTATGTTTACATAATGATGCTTTACAGTATTTAACCAGTTTTGGTTGTAGGAAAAAGGTTTTGTAAAGATATGTGTTAAAAGGATGTTAGTGAGGGGAAACCCGTTCCACTAAGCAGCGTGGTCTCACTTAACATATTTAACCGGGATATATAGTATTATTCACACCGGGCTTTATGTCTGACTTGAAGTTTATGTTTTCCTCTTAAACTCTCAGGTGCTCAAAATAGATTTGAGTAGGTTGAGGGGTTAAGGTCTTTTTTAGGTTTTAATAGGATGAAGAATAAGGCTACCGGAGGCATGTAGGAGGAAAACAGATAACTATTTAGGGTTCCGGTTTTATGTTTTGTTGTATTTCCGATGTGTTTGTATTAAGTCAATTATGACTATATTACTTTGATCATCCAAGGGGGTATCTTCATATACCGCTCTTGGCGTATTTTGTAATAAGTATATTTTATCTGTGCCTGGGAACGTATTGAGATTATGTATTAGGAATATGGAACATTTTTTTGAAATTTAATGAAGAAATGTTGTTTGAAATCTGTGTTTTGTTTCATAATCAAGTGCTTCTGATATTACAGATACCATTAACATAGTCGTATTTAGTCGCCGGAAGCTAATATTATAGATAACTGCAACATCTATAGTGCTTAGTTTTGGGCCTCTAGATATGGGATATTACATTAATATTACTACGGTCAAATAGAGAATCTTAAAGTGACGATGTTACCCAATTCCCTTGACTTGAGAAAACCGTGGAACATTAGTATTGACACTCTATTTTAATATAGTTAAATCATGGCATGACATCTATTAAGCAACTATAGTTGGGTTTAAGTTAAAGCAATGGAAGCGAAACACTATTCAATAGAGAATTCGTCTCCTTAGTTTGGGGTTAGTATCACGGTCAATTTTAGTCAACTCAAAGTTGAAGTCTCTGACCAGAGCAGTACGATGAATAATAATTGTTATTATCGAACCAAGAACTTGTATTTGGATTGTTTTATATGAACGTTGACTACATTGGAAATTTGACGAAAACCAAATACCATAGGTCCTAAAGTGATGTTGTATTGACAAAGAGAATTGATGTAAATTACCGTTATTATCGGGCACCGCTTATAATAAATAAAATTAGATTTCACCTAAAAGATGTGTAGCCAATAAATTTAGCCAAAATGGCACACCACTAACTAAGATGACGTATGAACATTATTATTCCAATAATTTGGTATTAATCATTGACATAATTTTACCTTTGAGTTGCACAACCATAATGATGAATACTCCAAAAAATCACAAGATTTAAGTAATTTATAATCATTGTAAATTAATTAATATTTATAAAATATTAATTTTTAAATTTTATTTGATTAATTTGAATACCGTTAGTATTTAATAAACTGTGTACAAAAAAGTTATAAACATGTGCATTGATATACGACATCGAAAGAATAATTAAATTAGATTTAAATAGGCTAATTGCTTAGTGGTTTTAGAAAACTTTTGTGGTCCATATGCCTCATTTATGGCCGGCCATGCATGATGAAAAAGGAAGAGTTTTCATATATGATTTGAAAAATCCAAAGGAGCAACTTAAGGAAGGAAATAAATTTCCATCATTTACTCTTCTTTATGACTCATTTAAATATCATTTATCAAATAATTTTTTCCCTTTTCTCTTTATTTCTATTTTTTTGGGGAAAATATTAAGAGGAAGAGAGAGGATTTGATGAGATTTAATAGTCAATTAAATATGGAAGGTTTTAAAAGGAGGGGATTGAAAGGTTTCAACGTTTTGCTTAAATAAATTTTCTTTCATTCATTTCATTATCATTTTTCTCCGAATAAAGCACTTTTCTTTCTCTCCTCCCTCTATCCCGCATGGCCCAAAATTCATGTTTTTGTGGATGCAAAAATTCCCAAAACAGATTAAAATAAAATGAAATAAACAAATACAAAGGCGGTTCTTTAAATCTTTGCAACTTCTGATGATTGATTTAATGAAATCTAAGAGTTTTATTCCTTTTTCAGTATGCAACTTTCGGCTACATCTGTGAGTTAATTCTCTAATTTTATTTATGAAATATATGATATCTATAGAGTCCAAATCTCATACATTTTATTTAGTTCATCTTGCATGTATAGTTTAGGTCTTTAACTTCAACAAATTTTTATATGCCTAAGTTGCCCGATTTAATTTTGTTTTTATTTTAGAAATTGATGTATAAAAAAGTTTGATTAGAAAGTAGTTTTATTTAATTGTTGTAATTTTATAATTTATCAAATACACAAATATAAGTACTGGAATCGCTTTAAAAGTTGATTCAATGTTTTGTATGTTTGCTGATTTTAAATGTAAATTAGTTTGATTATTGTTCGCATATGTTTAAAGGTTACTTTGATTCAAAATTCATGATTGGACTTTTATTAAAATTCAAAAACCTAATTTGATTCATCCTTAATTTAAAGCCACTTTTCAATTTATTGAATCCAAGTGTCCAAACATATAAAACTACATACTTTATTTGTATACGTCATTTTAAATCTAAAATATAATTTGCAATCATTTGTATAGTTATATATATATATATATAAGTTATTTCATCTTAAAGTTTGTAAAGGACTTATGTGTAAAACCTTATATTAATTTTAAACCATTCCTAAGTTAAAATTGGATTTAATTTTTTTTTATTTCTTTAATTTTCAAAAGCATATTAATTTAGCAAAATAATCTTAATGTATATGTTCGCATATATATATATTATGTATGTATGCATGTATGTATATGTATGTGTGTGTGTATAAATGTCATTTTGTTTATATTTAAAAAAAATATTAGTTAAAAGTAGGACGTGTTCGAGTGTTAAAAAGTGTTTTGAATTAGCATTAAAAGATGAGTAAATGAAATGAGATAACTCCTCCACCTTTCTCTCTCTTTATTATTTTCCTACTTAAACATAACTGATATTTATTTAGAATTTAAGCAAACTTCTGATTAGTTTAAATAACTTTATAACATATTACATATATATATATATATATATCTGGGTGTGTGTGTGTGTAAACATAAGTAAACTATTTATGTACATTGATTGTTATTTTATATAATATTCAAAAGTAACATGTGGACAACAAAGGCATATATAAAGGTACAAATGGGTCTGTTGTGGTATGTATCCTATTACCTATATATGGTCACATTAGCCGTGTATACTACTTATATGTTGCACTTGCACTTTGCACACACGAGTGTATTTGATACACTCATTTCAATATACATTTCAATTTAAATTAAATTCAAACTCTGTTAAACTAATCAAATAATTATTTTATTTAAAATATTTTATATTGAAATAAAATTTATTTAGACTTCATACGCCCAACAAAGATCCAAAATAGGAATTTTTTGAAATCCTTCCATTTCACCCGCTTCCGCTGTGCCTGGTTCCTTCAATGGTATCAGAGATTTAATGGTCAATGTGGTCTAGAATAAAATATCAGGGATAACTAATTAAAGCCAACCCAATTTGTAGGATGTCTAGAAAAGTAGTGTTGAAAGTTGGAATTGAGTAATAAGTACTCTGCCCTAGCTCGCTACTAGCTTGTCCTGAAGGATCAAGGAAGCCAAAGGTTATTCCCAATGTGAAGATACGAATTGATTTTAGGCCTTGGGCTAAGTTTTAAAATTTGTTTGAAAATTTAAAATTATATACCTTAAATTTAAAAGTTAATTTTTAAACTAAAAGTAAAATTTTATAAAGTTATAAAATGCATTCAGAATTTTCAAATTATTTGGAGAAGTTAAATAATTAGTTTTCAAATTTAAAAATTTAAAGTTTAATTAACATGGTTAATTAAATTAAATTAAATAATTAATTAAAAAGTTATCTGATTACAACATACATATTGATATATGTGTACTGTAACGACCCATAATTTTCGATAATTAAAAATAGTTAATTTAATAGGACATTGTGATTTAATGTTGGAAGAAATAAAATTTTTTTGTGATATATTAATGAAATAATAACTAAAATTAATGTAATAATGTTAATTTAAGTTAATTATTAACAATTTTAATGAAAGTCAAATTAATTGAAATAATTTAAATATTATACTTGGTTACAATTTGGATATAAGTAAATAAATGTGAATGTTGTATAAATTAAGGAACTAGTATATAATTAATGGAAAATGAAAAAAATTAGTGTTATGTAAGAAATTGTAATATTTGGTTGTAAATAATAAACTTATTAATGTGACTAAAAGTTAATGGTGACAATTATTATATGTTACCTATTTATTTAGCCTGTTAAGTTAAAATTTAAATCAATTGCAATTAATTCACTTAATTAGTGCAGTTAATGTAGGTTAAATTGATAATTGTAGAATGTAGATTCAACAAAATGTAACCAATGAAAATTTTATGCATAACATGACAATTGGTTGAATAAAAGAATTGGAATCAAGTTTGCTCAGTTTATTGGGATTTAAATTATAATGAATGGATTTATTACAATTAAATGTAATTAAAGATTACTTTAATGGGAAGTAAGATGAAAATGGTGAAATAATTAATGTAATAAAATGTATGGGAAGGTTATTATAAGTGCAAGGCAAAAATTGATGTACTGAAAAGAGTGAAACAAAGTTAACCTAATTTGTTGAGATTCTAAATTATAACATAATTGAAAAAAAATTCAATATATTAGAACTATAGTAATTATTACAAATAAAAGGTGGAAATTAGAGAATATTAATGTAATAAAATATAAAACAATAATAATTATGAGTGTAGAGTAATAATTGATTTAATATAAAGATTGAAATCAAATTGAATCAATTTATTGGGATTAAATTATAGTTAATTGGATTTAATTACAGTGGGAATTGAACACTGTAATTAGTGTAATAACCAACACTGAATTGTTATATAAACTTGTATTAAGCCATTGTAGATGTCTAAGTGATTAAAAATGATGAAATTGGTTAACTATCAAATTTGAATGAAAAAGTGATTTAATTAATTAATTACTAATTTAGTTAATTAACGTGAAAATAGTCATTTTGGCCACTGACTCGGATTTCGACGAAACTAGTTTCATCGGATTCGTAACGGTGAATTATGGTAGGATATCAAATTTCGTATCGATCGGACCTATCGTTTGATCGTACGGGTTTGAAACGCGTAGAAATTAATTTAATTGAAAATCAATTTGAAATAAGCTGATTTTTAGCTAACTTCTTCATACGATGGAATTAGGACTTGAAACCTGTTCCATTGAATTTAAAAATATCAAAAACATTTATTTTGATATATGGGATGACCCATTTTCGTTTCGGGAACGAAACGGGCTTTTCGGGTCATCTATCGTTCAACTTCCAAATCAAATCCAGTCCATTCATTTCTATTTCTGATCTGCCTATAAGTAGCCCATTATAAACCCTAACTATTTCTCATTTCTCATTTTCAGTACATACATTTCCTGTCTATCTTCTCCTTTCCAGTGGCAGAACATATCCAAAATTCCAAACCCTCAGTTCAATTTCAAATTCAATTCCAAAATTAAAACTCCTCAATATATATCGAATTATACATCGATTTGAAGCTCTCGACGAGCTCAAGTCAAATCTGTAATTTTTTTTTGATCTGGGTCACTATGTGGCCGAAATTGGGTGATTTATTCTCAGCCGTTCGTTGTGTCGTGATCAACATCAACCGATCGTCGATTCGTTGGTATTGCTGTGTGGAGAGTCGAGTGGGGAGTTCATCGGAGTGGTTTGCTTGGAGATTTGATGGTTGGATCGATGGCTTTAATTCGATTTGAGCTAGGGTTTCATGTCGGCGGTTGATGGGTTTATAGGCGACGACCGTGCCTAGGGACGTTCGAGGAGGTCGGGGGAGGCCCACGTCGAGGTCGCGACATTCTTAGGGGGGCGCGATGGCCATAGGTGGTGGCGCAGTTGATCGTGTGGTGGCGGCTCCTCCTGGTGTGAATGAAATAGGGTTTGAACGAGAGGGAAGATGCGTGTTGACCGATGATGTGGAGGGTAATGTATTTTATTTTATTTATTTTCAATTTAAAAATCATAACTTCTAATGTACATAACTTTTGCGTACGAGGTCCAATTCACGCGCGGTTTCTTCCATTGCGATCGTATCAAAATTACGGACATTCTGATGCAGGTTTGGATAAATTCTGAGACTATTCAAATTTGGGCCCTATTTTGGATTTCAAATCGATTTGAAACCCAAAGGTGAGTGTTTTAACCCACTCACAATTACTAAACTATCTTATGTTAGTTAAATTTAATTTATGATGTGATTAGAAATAAATTGATTGATGTTTGGTATGTTTAAATTGTTATTCTAGTTAAATTTGACTTTTACTGCATTTAATCGTCGTTTAATTTAATATTGAATTTAAATTGTCAATTTAATACCTGTTATTTATTATCAGTTAACTAATGAGATTTATTGATTGATTTGGATGATGATTGTGATGGATGTTTGATTGTTGGTATTGGACGACTGGATGTTGTATTTCATATTGTATAACACTGCAAGTTCCCTACGGGTTGAAATGATACATACCCGAACGATCGCTAGATTAGGAAAAAATCGTTATGGGTTGAAATGATAGACTCGAGCGATTTTATGGATTTTATTTAATTCGGGATTGCGGTTTGAAATGATATATAACCGTAAAATGTTAAATTTGCGGATTGAAATGATAAATATCCGTATCACTTGACCATGGGGTAGAAAATTATATACGGACACCGGATTGGTTAAACTAAATGATCTTTTGAATCTCTGAAATTTTGAATTCAGTTAACTGGTATTTTGAAATAGAAATTGATTTATATAAACTGAATTATTTTCGAAATCCAAGCGTAAATGTCGAAATTGGAATTAATTTAATGAATTGTTCAAAGGATTTAAATTGAAATTTCAAAGTTGAAATGTCAAATATAAGTGAATTTATCGGAATTGAGTTATTGAAATGTTTTGGGTATAACTTTGAAATCCATTTTAAAATAATAACTTAAACTATTTTAATCAATGTAAAACTATTTTAATTTATTTAATCTATTATAACCTATTTAACCCAATTTAATCTATTTTTACCTATTTTAAACTAATTAAATTTATTTAATCTATTTTAAATCTATTTAATATAATTTAAATCTATTTAATCTATTTTAAATCTATTTAAAAAAATCTACTTAATATAATTTAAATCAATTTAATCTATAATTAATCTATTTAAAACATTTTAAACCTAATAAAATCTATTAAATCTATTTTAAATCTATTTAAATCATTTTAAAACTAATTAAATCGAATTTAAATCTATTTTTACTATTTAAACTATATAAACTATTTATAATGATCTAAACTATTTTCTAAAATTTGAGACTGTGTAAAGTTGAAGTATTTATATTTAAATCCTTGATGATGATACAACCTAAGTTGGAAATTGGAATTGATACTTTTGTGAAATGACATATTTGAGTGAATAAGATGTTTTGAAATGAAGAATTAGTTAACATAACTTATCAATAATTTCTAAGTGAATATGATTTCAAAATTGAATATGATTTGAAAGTGAATATGATTTTGGAAGTGAATATGATTTTGAAAGTGAATATAGTTTGAAAGTGAATATGATTTCGAAAGAGATATGATTTGAAATTGAATATGATATTTTGATATTAATTGTGAATTGACTTTTGAATTGTAAACGAACCATCCTGTGTGAAATAAGCGTTTGGTTGTTAAAGAGACCAAGATCGGATATTATCATACTCTCTGCCAATACCGAAAACCACTTTAACAACTGTGTACGTGGTGGAGATTCCAAAAATAAAGTAGGATGGTTTGGCGAACAATTCTGTATAAGGTATTTACATGACTAAAACAGGAGCTATACTGGGCCAAGTGAGGTCATTCCTCCGATCAGGCACATTTCTTCGATACTATATTCTGACTTTGTGATTGATTTGGTGGCCACCCTTGATTTTGATTTGGGAGTGTGTTCCGAGGTGGGCGGTAGTAGCTGCTATGCGTTACCACCAGTTCGGGAGTGCAATTGGTATATCTACCCTGGCATTGCCTCGAGTGCCGTGTCACATGCCCTATCGCGCCTTCTACGAGTTTGTTTTGTGTCGTATCTATGGAGTGCTCCCTGGTACCCCATCTGCGGGTGGAGTTACAGTATCTGTATATACTACGACATTATATAAAATGTGTTAAGAGGGATATGGGTAACGCCTTAACGTTATTTTAATACTTTACTTTACTGTAGACATATTATAATAGCGTATTGTACTACATAGTAGATAGTTTAACAGATCCTTAGGAGATGGAATCCCGAACATCTCTTAAGTTACTGCACTCACGTTAGACACTGGATAGGAGATGTCAAAACCCGTAAACATCTCTGACACTGTTCCACTCATATTTATTTACCGTTGATTTAACTTACATAAGATCTTTTAGTTCTGACTCGGGTGTTTTTCTTTTCAATTCGCTCGGGTCAGCCTGAGCATTTCAGGTTTGAAGACCTTATTTTTGGAGGATGAAGACGAAGAATTTATACTATTATTACTTATTTTATTTATTCCACTGCATCATGTTGTTCCGCTGCATTTCTTTATTTATTTATGTTTTATGTAACTCTGATTTTGTGTTGTAAAAGAATAATCAAATGTATTTATAAAACAGCTTCATGAACTGTTATTTGATTATTATATTTTGTCATTCCGCTGCGAGATTCTGTATTTGTTTTATTTCTTTCTCTTTCTTATTTACCCCATAACAATCTGCCCTTTTGAATGGTTTGAGTCCGGCATGTTTGTTTGCTTAAAACGTCTAAAAAGGCAGGTCGTTACATGTACAACTATAATTGTTGCAGTTATTTATTTATCTTCAATTGTTTCTAATAAATTAAATAAAAATTTCAAGTTCATTAAAATATTTGGTTAAATTGTTTAATTAAATAAAATTTATTTAATAAAAATAATTAAAAGCTAATCAAGTAAAATGCTTATATATATTGATAAATAGGCATAAACAAACTATTATAGTTGATTAATTGTCTTAATTAATTAAGATAAGTAGTATAAAATTTTAAACTTTTTATATAAAATAAATCAAATATGATTTAATTAATAAGAAAATAAAATCAATTAAATTTAATTTAATTAGTAAGATATATGTATATATTAAATGAGAGAATTAAATTATTTAACTTATAAATAACTATATAACTATATATGTATAAAATTAAGTGGAATTGTAAAGAAATCCAATTTAGATTTGAGAAACAAGTACATGTGTATTGTATGTTTACCATGATTTCAGATATATCCAACATTTGAATCACGAGTGTATTTCATGAGAGATACATTGTTCCCTAAATCGTGTTACTTAGTATGTGTGTCTGCATATATTAAAGATTATGAATCCTTAATAAATAAATTGTCATTTACCATTTATACATTAATAGATTACACATACTCTTTAGTTGTTGACATTCCTCAAGCTGGAGATGTTATGTGCAATACTATTGGTGTGTTGACTAGATAAGGCAAGATACATATACGTATTTTTTTATAATCCTTAAGGTACATGCATTATACTTAGGCTGCCGTGAAATGATGGGTGTGAGTGAATAAATCTCTTTTGATTATACTTAATACTATTAGAAGTTGTATATGTTACAACCGATAAAGTGGTATCCTTTGCTTGTTGGCCTATGATTTGTTGATATTCCTCAAGGTCAGAATCTTAAAGCAAGCGAGTCCAAATGCCCACTAGAAAAATTGAAAGATTTCTATATTTTTCTTAAGTTATTGAAAAACATAAAAATCTAGCGGGAGCCTTATTAGAAAAATGAAATGGTAACATTTAAGCTTTCTAATATTGTAACCATATGTTATACAAGTAAAAAAAATGTACTTAGATAAATTTATGCAACCGTTATGCTTGATAAAATGTGCAACGTCCCGACTTTTCGACCCCCGAATGTCGACACTAGTACATCCATGGTTTTCACGTATCGAGCACTCAAGTGTTGGAAAGGCGAAAAGTTAAGATAAAATAAAAAAAGAAAATAGAACAAGAAAGAAGGAACACAATATTAGAATCTCACTAGCGGAATGGTAGTATATAATATCAAAAGAACGGTACAAAAGGTTACTCCCATACAGAAATTCCGGAGTTATAAAATCTAAGTACTATCATCAGCCTGGACAGTTATAAAAACCCATCCTGACAAATGCTGATATGTACAATATAGTAATGCAATGGAAATAAGAATACTACGATGGGTGAAACATCCAGCTCGTCTTCTTGAGCTCCAAAGAACATTAACGAAAACATGCCTTTCTCAAACTACTTGAAAGAGTACACGAGGAATTTTAAGAAAACAAAAACCAAACGTCAAACACAAGTCTGGTATGAGGAACTCAATAAATATGTGTAAAGCATATAACAATACTTTTGAGACCGCATGGAGTGCCATAACGATTATCCCCTCAAAAGAACCACCATCTAATAGGTACATAAGGTAATATAATAGACAATGTCTAGGGTGAAGAATATAAATATGTAACATAGCTAGAATGAGTACATTGGTTACATTCAACAATATATTAGAGGGTACAATTAAACCCAATAAGGAAGGTTTGCATAAATTTCACTTCCCAACTATTATAAATCAATTAACCTCTCTAGTGCGGACTTCGACCTGGTTCCTTGATTAGAAACCTCTTTTCTCCTTACATAGCCATATATTATGATAGAAAATTTTAGGATCATATCAAGAATCCGTATCAAGTGTTTTCCATCAAGAATCTAGTGAAAGATCCTTGTTCGGACCGATGTAAACGACCTCGAAATCATGTACTCGAATATTGGATCAAGAATAGTCATGCAAACAAAACGATCTACGTATAACTTACGTACTTATCCTATTGGTTTCTCAACTATATTAACATCCATTATCACATTCTTTTATACAAATAGTATATTCCATTCAATACTAAAATCATTTATGAATCATTCCATAAAACATAACTTCAAGTTTGTAAACCTTTTATAACTTAAGTTCATACTCATATTGTAACGACCCGCTATTTTGGACCATTCGCATCCGCACATGTCGAACTTGAATGATTCAAAATACCGAATTGTTAATTATATTTGGCAAAACTGAGCATATACAGTAAATAAATAATCACAGATCATAGACACAGAGTAATAAATGCAGCGGAAACAAAGATAGTAGTTCATGAAGCTACTATATACATATCAGAGTTAAATAAGGTACAACAGATGTCTCGAATACAATAATCAAATACAAGAATCAGAATACAATCATTGGAATCAACTGGATATCTGAAAGCTGGATAGATAGCTGGATCTCCAAGCGTAGCTCCAACTCCAAAGGCGAGTCTCGAATACTGGTACACTCAGTCTGACCCGAGCGTAAAGCAAAACACAAAACACTCGAGTCAGGATTAACATTTTTATATCACTAAATCCAACTCAAGTGAAATAGCAACTGAAATACAAGTAACTCAAAGGATGTTTGGAATAACCATCCTTTAAGGATCCGTTAAACTATCTACTATGTAGTAGTGTACGGTAAATAGATAATGCCTATCAGTAATATAAGGTATCAAAATAGTGCTAAGGCGTTACCATTATCCCCCTTAACACATTTATATAAGCGTTATAGTCTATACAGCACTGTAAACTCCACCGTAAACTAGTGGGATATCAGGGAGTACTCCATAGGTATAACACAAAACAAATCGTAGTGGTCGCGTATATAGGGATCCAAGTATGACAAGGCACATGAGGCAATACCCAAGGTAGTGAAACTACCGTTTGCCTGATCCGGACTGGTGAGAACGCATCGCCGCAGCGATCGCAACACCGCGAAACAACACTCCCAAAATCAAGGGTGCACCAATCGACAACAAGTAATGAGTAGTTTTCGAAGAAGTGTGTTCGCTCGAGGTAGCTAACCCCCATTTGGCCCGACACGGCTCCTGTTTTAGTCATTTCCAATTTGACACAAGTGTCAAGGCTATCCATTATCGTTCTCTTTCTTCAGTCATCACGTTCATCATTCCAACCACTTCATTTTGGATCACACTCCGCGTATAGTTATTAAAGTGGTTTTCGGTTTAGACAGAGAGTATGTCCCTAACCGATTCCGGTCTCTTTAATAACTTTCGAAATTATTTCACCGATTGGTCGTTTAATATATTTCAAAAGCAAATCAAATTCAATTTCAATTAAATTTTTAAATCAACATTTCATTTGTCTTTCTAAACCAATTTTCCATAGGTTACGTTCAAAATTTCCAACTTTCCGTTTCGAATTCTTATAATTCAATTCCAATTTTATATTTAACACAATTCAAATATTAATTCAAGTTTGTATATATAAGTCTCATTCCGAAATCATTTAAATTAATTTAATTTAACATTTAAATCAATTCAAATTAATTTATCGATTTCATTCAATATTCATTTAAGTAAATTTGCCATTCAAAACAATTTCTATTAAATTTCCAATTCATTAAATCCATTATTTAAATTCAACTTCATTATAACAAAACTTACAAATTGAATTAAATTATATTCATCAAATCAAATTCTTTAAATTTCAAGTCTTACATTAATTTCAATAAATCACATTTTATTTCTTGTTAAAGAAATTCAATTTCACTTATTAATTTACTTAGTTACAATATCAAAACTCAATTAATAAAGAAACTAAATTTCACTTATTCAAGAAGTTCAATTCCACTTATTAAAGAATTCAATTTATTTAATTATTAAATAATTTCAAAACTTAATTTTTCAAATAATTTCAACTTAATTATTAAATAATTTGAAACTTAATTATTAATAATTCCAAATTTAAAACGACATTCTTACATCAACTACTATGTCAATATTTTGATTTGGATTATTAAATATTAACATTTTCCTTCCATAAAAATTCAAATTCCAACTTCATTTCAGATACTTATCATTTATTCAAATAAAATCTTTATTTTATTTTTAAATCAAATTTTTTTTTGACCAATCGGGTTTTATTTAATTCTCTATCCTAAGTCAAAGTTTTTATTTTGGGTATTTATCATTTCAACCCCATTCCATTTCAATTCAAATATCAAAGCATAGCAAAGGGAACTTGCAGTGTGATAGTTGGGATAGTGTCAAAGTAAATAAACAAGCAATAACAGCAATCAATAACAATCCAATAATTAATTCAAATAATCCCGAAATAAGCGTACTAATTCACATTGTTGTTTGTGTGAATTAATATAATTATTTCTAGAATCTACACTATCATTTCATGTAGATTAAAGATTATTACATTAATATTTAATACAGTTCTTCACTTGATATTCATTATTCAATTTATACTACATCAATTTTATACAACATACATTCAATGGTTCAAGGTGAAGTTAACCATATTACTACGTGTCGAGTGATTAAACATTTAAAGGGGTCATATTATGCAAATTAACAAATCAAATTCAACATATAGATCCAATTTAAATTGTTGACTATCCTATGTCAATTCGATTGCATATTATTTATCGCTTTAACATTAACAATTTAACGTCCGATATAAACATCATCAATCAATCAAATATCAACCAAACTAAATTATTATCGCATAAATAATTAACAGATAATGGTGTTAGATGTCACAAGTGAACTGATACAAATGATAACATATATAACAGTGTAAATAACTAACAGCAACATATTTCAATTGTCATTTCAATTGAAATCAAATTTAATAAATAAAAGAACGTTAATCGTGAGTGATTGCTCATCTTTTGAGGCTAGGGAGCGAGAATAGACAACGAAGTTGAGTTGCGCATTGCAAGCACGACTTCCGAAATAAACAGGATTGGCACGAATCGACGAGCAAAGCTGTTAAATAGGAATTGCCGAAATCAAATCAAAACATTCAACATAGCAACAATTACAAAACATGTCCTGCGTCAAAGTTTAACAATGTAATTCTATGTGCTATCGAGATCGAAATGGTCTGAAATTTGGTATGAATAAAGATCAAAACTTTTATTTCAAACTGCAAAAGAATCACTTGATTTGGACAAGAGACGAGAAAAGTTACGATGTCACGAACATAGACTCAGGCCATGTTGCGACCGTCAAATGTTCAGGTCTGAAAACCCCTCTGGGTCTGACTTTCAGGTAAGAAACAGAGGATTAAACCATCTCGTATGAAGCTAAAATTTTATATAAAGAAAGTAGAAAACTTTATCTTTTAAACAAAAAGGGAATCACTGTATTCCGACGTAAGAAGGAAGAGATACGATGCGTCAAACATGAACTCAGGTCGTGTTTGCAGCAGTGTAAAAAAAATTTCTACAAAAGAACAGCTGCCTGGGTCTAACTTCCAGATGAGAAACAGAGGATCAAATGACCTCGCATGAAGCTGAAAATTTGTAAACATAAAATAGAAAACTCAATCTTTCCAACAAAAAAAGAATCACTGTATTTCGACGTAAGACGGAAGAGATACGGTGCGTCAAACATGAACTCAGGTTGTGTTTGCAGCAGTGTAAAATAATTTCAAGTACAAAAGAACAGCTGCCTGGGTCGAACTTCCAGATCCTCGACCACTAATCAAATGATGTCGGATTTTGCTGGAATTTGACATGCATAAACTAGGTAACTTCGACTCTTTTTTAAAAATAAATTCAACCCATTCCGATAAAACATGAGTGAGATATGATATCGTGAACATGAAGTCTAACTGCTGTTCAAAAAAAAACATGCAAATTTCCTTTTAAAACATATCAACATACAATCGGGCATTACATCACCAAATAGATCTCTATGTATAGATATGTATATATTAAACAAAATAACCTTTATAGTATATTTGGAAAAATCAAACATTAACAAAATAAAAAATGTTCATAATCAATTACTCAACACGTATACATAAAAGCAAACATATATATAAATATATTCGTAAAAGCAAAAGCATATACATATGCTGCTACAAAGCTTAATAACATACTTTTATCAAAATATATAGACATAGACTGTTATACAACATGTATAAACCGCAGCTTGTTAAACTAATACATAGAACTACATGTATATAGTACTAATATATATAAATCAATATATAACTGCATCCATTGCCTACTTATAAACTTGAACAACAGACATATCTATTACTGGCAGAAGTTTGCATAACCAAACAACTTTTATATTATATTCATATAAACCAAAAGCAACATATATTTACACTGTATAAATCGTATACTAATGGATAAAATAATTGTTTATATACGTATATTACTATCATAACCCTATGTTTAACTAACATATATACAATTTACCTTATGCAAAGAAGGGCTGTGGTCGAAAGGTCGACGGTGGGGTTCGGGTTGATGGAGGAAGGCGGGCTGGAAGGTGGTGGGAAGGTGCTGCTCGGATAGACTGCCTCGCATGGGTATGGCACTAGGTAGGCTTCGGTCTGGGTTTCGGCAATGGAAGGAACTTCGGCTAGTGCTAGGTCATGCTCGGCGTTTGAGGGGGAGAAGGATCTGGAGGTTGTGAAGGGGAGGGGATGGTTTCTTGGCTTGGGGTGGCCTGCGTGGTGGGTTTGGTTGGAGATGAAGTTGCATACTGTTAGACAGTGGAGGAGTAAGGGGAAAAATGGTGAAGTGTGAAAAGGAGATAGCATGGGGAAAAGAAGATGGGAGGAGATGAGACGTGCTGTGAAATAGAAGAATGGAAGAAAAGAATGGCTACAGGGAAAAGGCATACAATGTGTGAATATTATTATGTTTTCTTCAAATATAGAACAGATGAAAAGTGTGGTAAATCAAAAGTTGAACGGCAACTTGAACCGGTAGAGCATTAAAGTCCGAAAATAAATTTTTGATGGAAAAAGAAAAGCAAGTGACTATTCAGTTTACACGTTGGAAAATGAAAGGTCACGGAAGTCGAATAGTCCGAAAATGGTTACCGATACAGAAATTGTTTTACTGATTTCGCCATCCGCCGGACGTCGAAACACACAAACGAATATACCGTGGAGATCAACACAATGAGACGATCAAAACGACATACGGATATTAGTGATTCGATTGGATTATAAAAATTCAAATTTTCTACTAGCGGAAAATGCAAGAAAAACGCAGAAAAATAAGATCGACGGAGCTGAAGAAGTCTGAATTTGGAAAAACGAAAAATGACGCCTTGCTCAGAAGATGTTTTACAATTTTTCTATGTAAAAATATTTAGGTTCCGAAAATATTTTATTTTCATCGCTTTTTATCTGATTAAATTGAAGTAAATTTACGCGCGAAATAAACTTTCATATTTTCGGACGAAAATTTACCAGTTGCTATGTTTAACTAGACGTGTTTCAAATATTAAATTTTTGTTTCAAAATTTTATCGTTTAAAATTTCACAAAATTTCAACTAATTACGTTATTAAAACGGTTAAAATTTACGGGTCGTTACACATATAGTACTCCACTATATTCTAAGAGTATATAAAAAACATCAAATTCAATTTACTTAACAAGAATGTTTAATAATTTAAAACTTGTTTTTACTTAATACCTTCTCAATTCAAGTTTTATATAAACTTAACTTTTATATCTTCACAAAAAACTTTTGTTTTAAGTTCTATAATGATTTGGAAGTTTCTAACTGTCCAAAAATCACCAAATATCCTGTTTCACTTTAACAAATGAAAACCCCCAAACAACATATCATAATAAGATGCACATACCATACAATATTAATGCATGAGCTACATGTGTCCATAAAATAGCTAAACAAATTTCAATAATTTATCAAACACACTTTACCCATTAAAGGAAAAACCAAAAAAGTTCCAACATTTATTCTGGGTAATTGTAACAAATGTGAGATTTTCAACCTACGAAAAACAACACTAATACGTCCACTATGTTGCGTGCCGAGCAATCGAATGCCGAAAAGCTCGATCATTAAGGAAAGAAGGAGAAGGAAAGAAGAAAACTAAACAACACAGAATCTCATAGTGGAACGAATAATCAATAATATACAACAAATCTTTATACAAAGATTTAATATATAATATACGTACACAAACCAGAGTATACTAACATATTTCAGCTCGGACAGCTATAATAACCTATCCTAACAATTGCTGAAAAATACAACCAACATAAAACACAGTGGAACACAAAGTAATATGTAGATACGTGTTGGACCTCCCGCTTGTCTCCTGAGCTCCAATACATCCAAAGGAATCTGTAAATATGATTGGTTTGACCCAAGCATTGAAAGGGAAGAATGCCTGGATCAGCCTGGTAAACCAGCATGAGAAAAACACACCCAAATGGAATTTAATGTTTATAAAAAACTGTTTAAATAAAGGTATCTCGTAAGACCATGCCGCACATAAACATGGACGGTTTTTACCTTACGATAACCAAAACATTTTCTATAGAAAATCCATTGATATTATAATAATATCTACGGATCAAAATAAAATATAAATATAACTGAAAATATAATATCTACTTGTAATGCTAACACTTCCCTTTAACCAGCAATTCTATGCCAGCATTCATTCATACAAGTTGTCCAGGAGATGGACAAACTGAAGGCACTACTTCTACTACATCCATTTTGGAATCACTCCCAGGATTAGTAGCAAGTAGCTCTTGCACTGCATAGAGCTCCATGTTCAATTACATTATCTTTAAGATGTATTTACTTCGAAATGCTTGAGTTGGATCGAAGTGGCTTTCAGATAACATATCCAATCCCGATCTCTTCGAAACAACATTTGAATATTTCTGGTAAACTCAGCCCCTGTTCTTTAGGAAATAAGTAGTCAAAGATAAAAGAGGAGATCACCTCCTAACCGTTTGTGGATGGATTTTCTCATCATTTGTCCTAGGAGAACGAAACGAGATTTATACGCACGGTATAGCATCATTGGAAATGATTGTGCCATATAACTCATGTGTTTCTCCTAGATATTTCTAAAATTACATTATGGGTCCAAATTTGATAGTCGGTTATTTAACTATCGAATAAACAAACATTTAAATCATGGACTTATTTCAAAAGCAGAAACCAACATTGGTCAAGCACACAAGTACCCACTAGCCTCCTTAATTAATCTTTTCATTAATTAGATTCATCTTGTAAATACATGTATCAAATACTTTTACAAAGATATATTCAGGAACCCTTATATTTGAAATACTTGGAAAAATATCCATATTCTTATCTCAACGGTATATGTATATTCACAAAATAGAGGAAGATTTTCTTTCTACACAATACTAAAACCATTTATAATCTCCTTTATAAATTTCTAAAAGCCGTTTATAGACTATTTTATAAATATCTGAAACTATTTCTAAAAGAATTTATAACCCCTTTATAAATTCAAAAAAACTATTTATAAAACTTCCTTTATAGATTTATAAACCCATTTCCATTCTTTTGTAAATATCTAAAGTTGTTTATAAAATTCTTTTTATCTTGTAAGTAATCCTCTTTAAATCTCCAAATCATTCTATAAAACTCCTCTCATAAAACCCAAATTTATTTATAAAAGACTACCTATAAATCTCGAATACATTTATAAATAAATTCTAATCATTTACTTTAAAACATTATTATATACTAATAAACATTATAAATTAATAATAATTTTTATCTTCAAAACGCCTAAAAAAATATAATTAATAATTTCCAAGACATTACTAATAAAAATACTAATAATTAATCTTTACCATTATTATAAATAATAATAATCGGTTTCCAAAGCAGTATTAATAAAATTTTATTATTAATTTCAAACCATATTAATTATTTAAAATAATTGACTTTTCAAGATATTAAAATATTGATAATTAATTTTAAATACAATATTTAATGTAAATAAATAACTTTTAGAAACATTTCTAATGACTTAGAAAAGACGGATAATTTGGAGTAAACTTGAAATTAAATCCTTTTAAAATAAAATATTTCTGAAAATCTCACATTCATATTTTAAATCACTCTCCATCTCAAAAACCAATTCCAACCCAAATGGCAATTTATAGCTTTTCAAATTTCTAATTTGAGGCTAATAGCCACCAAATGCTTAACCAATACTGATATTGATTTCCTATCACTACATGGTTTAAGTTGAACATATAACAATGTCATAATCAATAGAGCCCATAAGCAAGTTTAATATCCAATAATTCATATGATAGGAATATTACTGAAATTAAAATCAACAATGGCGAGGTATCATGTTGGATCCCTCCAACCTATTCCCCTGCAATTGATTTCATATATTGACTGCTTCCAAAAGTGACAATTCATTAAAACCAAAAAATCAACAAATAACATCCAAACATACAATCAATAATTTTTATCGACTATATAACATTTCCGGTTAACCAAAAAGTGAGTTTAACTCAATGAAACTCCTAGTTGTCGCTGAAGCATTCTGGTTCTGTCTAAATCCGAACGACGTTCGAATTCGGCATAAAAATTCCATAAGCTCCAATCGCCACCAAACCAATTCCACATCGCAATGTTCATTAATATGATCCTAACGTGATTGGCCGCGTTCAATTCGGACCTAAAATGAATTAATTACTTAATTCACAAGATTTTGTTTTAAATAATATATTTAAATCCACTAATCACCATTAACTTAAGTAGTTACCCTTAGCTAATTAATCTTCTTCTCCATCCTTAATCCCTCCCTGTACACGAGACACCCATATGCACGGCCGTGCATTGCCAACGAGGATACGGAGCTACAAACCTCTGTTTGCCAAACCATCGATTCCAATGGACTCCGCTTCGCGATCTCCTTCCGATCGACCCAACCACCATCACCCGCACCCCTCTCATTGAAATCCAATAACCGCGAGTCCCCTTCAGGCCATACAATGTTGGACCCCTCCTCCAAGCAGGCGTATTACCTAAAATTCGACGCTGAGATGCCCCTCCACTCAATGAATCCGAATTCAAACTCGATTTTGCGAAACGTTGTACCCACTCTACAATCGCTAAACCTAGCATGGCAGAACCCATCCCCTTACTATCGCGATTCCCAAACATAGCAAACAACCTTGAAATCACCCTAGGATCGTAGATCTCAGCAAGACAAGGCCAAAGAATTTTGTTTTGGAATTTTTCATTAAATATTTTAGGAGAAATTGATTTTTAAAATCCATGAGCTTATTTTTCTTCTTCTTCAATTATAGGCAATGGGTTTTAAAAAGAGAGGGGATATGGGCTGACATGCAAGCATGGGTATGGGTAAAGTTATAGTGAATAATGAAACTATATACATTATTATATTATAAAATATCTAGCTCCATGTACTCAAAATCAAAGTTCAATTTAGGTATTTATCATTTCAACCCGATTCCAATTCAATTCAAAATCAAAGCATAGCAAAGGGAACTTGCAGTGTGATAACTGAGATGGTGTCAAAGTAAATAAATAAGCAATAACAACAACCAATATCAATCCAATAATCAATTCAAATAATCCCGAAATAATCGTATTAATTCACATTGTTGTTTATGCAAATTAATACAATTATTTCTAGAATCTACACTATCATTTCATGTAGATTAAAGATTATTACACTAATATTAATACGGTTTTTCATTTGATATCTATTATCCAATTTCATACTACATCCATTTATACAACATACATTCAAATGGTTCAAGGTGTAATTAACCATATTACTACGTGTC
Organism: Allium fistulosum; assembly: GCA_030737815.1. NCBI lineage: Eukaryota > Viridiplantae > Streptophyta > Magnoliopsida > Asparagales > Amaryllidaceae > Allium > Allium fistulosum. The sequence goes on from CM060903.1 coordinate 989,763,602, forward strand.
AAGTAATTAAACATTTAAAGGGGTCATATTATGCAAATGTCATCAAATCAAATTTAACACATATATCAAATCTAAATATCCTACGTCGATTTCAATTTCAAATTATTTATCACTTACAACATTAACAATTTAACGTTTAATGTCAACATCAAACAATCAATCATTTTACAACCAAACTGGATTATCATTGTATATATAACAGAAAATGGTGTCGGATGTCACAAGTGAATTGATACAGGTAATAACATATATACAACAGTGTAGATAACTAACAGCAGCATATTTCAATTTTCGTTTCAATTGAAATCAAATTTAATAAATAAAAGAACATTAATCGTGAGTGATTTCTCACCTTTCGAGGCTAGAGAGAACAGAAGATGACACAGTACGCATAGAGGAACAAACACTGATATTGAGTTATGAATCCAAGCACGAATTTGATGATCAAAGCTGATAATAAGGAATAGACGAAATCAAATCAAAATTGGGTCGATGAAGATAATTGGTATAAGTGAATTTATAAATAACTATATATATCAAGTCAGATTTTAAATTCAAGCATATATTAAATTAAATATATATGCATTTCAAAATCACTATTTTTAAATTAAAGTACATATAATATACTTAACCAAACCTAAATATAAGTAGACTAATATTTTATACCTACGATCCATCCTTATTATAAAATCAAAAATAAAATTTTTAAATACATACGTATAAACAAAGAGACTGTTAATATATTATACTGTATACTTATAAAAGCGAAAATAGTAAAAACCCATACCACTATGTACCTGCATATATCTTTTAAATCAAAGTGCATATGTGTACACTATAATCTTAATATATTTGTAGTATATTATATAAACAAATGTTGAATTTCCCAGCAACAAAATTCTATATACTCTAACACCTAGAACGAAATATGTATACTACAGCTAAGAACATATACATATATAAAACTTACACTATAGATAATAAGTGCTGTAACGTATATATACAACTTAGCACATCATCATATTCAAGCAAAGTTTAAAACTAACATATATAATTATCACCAACCAAACAAAGTATCATGTAAATTATTTTATATTAAAATACATTCTTTATACCATAACAAACGAATAGCTTATAACATATAGGTGCAAAATAGATCATATGTGAAACATACTAATATATATACTATGCTGTATACCATATATATATATATATAAGATTTAATGGACAAGTCAAAATTTATATAATAAAATATACATAGCGAGACAGTTCTAAACTCTTGACATATATGCAAGTAACAGTATTGGACCTCAAGTTTGTATATATATAAACTGACAAAATCAAACTTTATATTGTTGTAAATATATGACAGGTTAGACATGAAATACAAAACAACATAAATAAACAACTTATACACACTTTCTTACATACCCAAAACTTATATAACTAACGTAAGCAAACTGTTTATATATGATCACAGCTATATATAACTGTAGGTTATTTACATAAGCTTTAAATTTAAACTCAATAGTCTATATTTATAAACAAATATATACAACAATATATATAGTACCTTATTCAATATTATACTCAGACCAAATTATAATTGTACTCATATATATATAAAAGCTATAAATATCATACTTAACATATAATATAGAAGCTTCTTTCACAAGAACGAGCGGAAGGATGATGCACGAGTGAGGTTAAGCAAGGATTTTGGAGCAAAGACGAGGAGGAGGTGATGAGGAACGCGGCTGCTTGGTGGAGGCGAGCGTTGTTCGTCAGGGAAGAAAAAGATGGTCGGGACGCTCGACTATGGTGACAGGCCGCTCGGCGCCGCTGGAGGAGTAAACTGAGCGTGGTCGAGACTCTGCTGCGTGGATGGAAGGACGTGGATGGAGCACGACTGAGAAGAGACGGTGGCGGAGGCGAGAGCGGGTGCATGGGTGGAGTGGTCGGTGGTCGGAGGCGGAGAATGGTGGGCGACGGTGCCTAGATTGCTGAGGCTATCGCGCAAGCAGGCTTGGTGTGTTGGAGGTGGTGAAGCAGGGTGGTTCTCGGTGTTGATGGCGGTTGCAGTTTGGATGAAGTGGCGGCCAGAGTTGGGTTGTCGCGGTACTTGGCTAGGGAAGGAGGATAGGGATGATCGGTAGAGGCTGCCTAGGTCGAAGAGCAATTAGCAAGCCTTGATTTTTTTCTTTAGAACAGAGGCAAGGAACAGAGAGAAGGGAGGAATTGGCGAAAAGAAGAGGACGGAGGGAATACCTGAGTGAGTTGCAAGAAATGAAACCAGTGCTTTGTAACCCGATACATCTCTCCCCTTCCCAATGCTTACCCCTGGCTACCAACTGCCCCCATTTAATACATCAACTGAGATTATAATTTTTCAAATTTAAATGGATATGGGTTAAAGATTTTGGGCTAGAAATGGTTTTTAATCGATCCGTCTGGAACAGTTAAATTAACGCGACGATTTCCGTCGAACTCCGATTCGCACAAATGAATATACTGTTTTGATCAGCGCGATGAGGCGCTTCCAATGGTACACAGATAATTGTGGTACGATTGAATTATAAGAATTCGAATTTTATACTAGCGAAAAATGCAGGAAAAACGCAGAAAATAAGATCGACGGAGCTAAAGATGTCTGAATTTGGAAAAACGAAAAATGACCACTTGCTCAGAAGATGATTTAGAATTTTTCTATATAAAAATATTCAGGTTTCGAAAATATTTTATTTTCATCAATTACTAACTGATTAAATTGAAATAAAATTACACACGAAATAAACTTTCTTATTTTTGGATGAAAATTTACCGGTTGCTATGTTTAACTAGACGCATTTCAAATATTAAATTTTTATTTCAAAATTTTATTGTTTACATTTTCTCAAAATTTTAATTAAATATAATCAATAAAACAAATAAAAATTATCGAAAATTTACGGGTCGTTACAATTTCCAAAGTAGCTTATAAATTAAAGGTTCTAAAGTTGGTTTTTAAAAGAAATATTTGGAAATATATTCCACGTAAGGAAATTGATTTGAAATTGATTTTCAAAAGTTGAAAGATGAAAATTGATTTGAAATTTGTTTTCAAAGTGTTGAAGTGTGGAAAATATATATCTTGTGAAGATATTTTGAAAATAAATAATTTGGAAAAATTACTTAAATCTGATGATTGTTGTGAATGTTGTTTGATAGTTAAATCACCGACTATCAATATTGCCTTTGAAATGGCACTTGAATTTGTTTTTAAAACAAACGCTTATTATTCGGTTTAGTCGGGAAAGGACCTTTGTGTCAGATAACCCATTCCGAATAATGATACGACGTGTATAAATTGCAATTGAAGACCGGTGTGAAGACTGGGTATTTTCGAAAATGAAAGGACAACCTGTCGAATGTCTCTGCACCGAATTGCTCCAGTATAGAGATTTATATCACTCTTCTTGTGATGGGAAGTCCGGACGTGATTAGTGAATATCCGGATTGCAAGGGCTTCTTTGGAAGTGCCTTCGGTTCTGTTCGAACCCGGAACAGACTTGTATGGTTACATGTATGACATTACATTTTGAGATATAAAGCTGATTTCTTTCAAATACATTTATGTTGGTGGCGGAGAATTTATTCTCTTAGCTTAACACCCTTCTCTGAGACGTACGAGCTCAGAGGTTATGTAGTTGAAGGTTATCAGCGATATATTCCCAATTTGGTAATGTGGCATGCTGAGTGTTGCTGTGTGATGATTATTTATTGATCATTTGTTGATCAAAGCATGGCTTTGTGAAAAAGCGTAGCTTTATGGACGAGACCTCTTCGAACCTCACAACCCGGAAATGGTAGAAACAGGAATGATGCGGCAAGGTTATGAGGGTCGCTCCCTTTAGGGTGTGTCATTTCCTTCTGGAAAAGGGTGGTATCAGGTATGGAGACCTGGTATTTAACCTATGTGGTTGCTCCAATCTCATTTACTGTGTGATTGTTGCTGTGTGATCGAGGTGCCTCGGATAAAGGTTCCAAAGGACCGGGGGGTGGCATATTCGTGTAGTAGTTACCTAGTGTAAGGGTAACCCGACCTTGTGTTGGCAGAGATCCGGTTAGGTTCTCGGGACGTCCATCCAGAGGCGTACCCATTGGCAGTAGGAAGTTCCTTAGCCTGACCATTTGTTGGAAAATCCAAAGAAACAATACGAACCTTGTACGGTTTTAGTTGTATAACCTGCTATGGAATGTGGCGGTAACCTGCTATTGAACATAGTAGCTATAGTAGGCATAAGTGTGAAATGCCTATGCTTGCTAAGATTTATATTATACTTTCGAAATGTTTTCCACACTAGACATTAATAATAATAATCCAATGATTTTGCATAGTAAGCATGTTTGACTATCCTAAGAAGAAATCTCCTCTAATTCTGCATTTGCATTGTGTGTGTGGCGGGAGGTCTTATGGTAGTTTCATTTTCCAAAAGCATTGCGAATTAATTTTATTTTCTTTGTGAAAATAACTGTTTTATGATCTCACACCAGTCACCATGACTGACTCGGAGTTTATTGTTTGCTTTCTAAACTCTGGGTGCCCATAATTTTCCACACGGGCAGCCTAGAGTTATGTTATCAGGATATTCTGGATATTCTGGAGCTTTGGAGGCAAGCTGGATGGCGAGACGTACTCCCGTACTTGTTTATTTATTACGTTGTGTATTTTGTATGAGGACAAGTTTATATAACCGTCCAATGTTGTATTGAGTTGTATATTGACTCTGATGATGTATGTATAAACTGATATAGTTCTTTGTTTAAAAGACTAGTGATTATCTACTATATGTTGTTCCGCTGCGAATGTGTGATTCTGTTGTTGTTTCTGTTTCTTTTTCTTCTGTCTTCTTCTACCTCTTCTTTTTAACCCTAATGATTCGGTTTTCCGGCATTCGATTGTGCGGCATTTGATACAGTGGACGTATTAATATCGACTTTCTAGCATTGAAAAGTCGTATCATTAGATGTGGTATCAGAGCATATGGTTAAGCGATAACCTTGGCTCTGTTGGGTGTTACTCATCAGAGATAGAGTCAGTAGTACTCTAGAATGAGTATGAGTGTAATAATAGATATGAGCGCGTATTTGTTAGTGAATATAAAATTGTTTTATATTGTGATGATTGGTTTGTTGAGTGGTATATGGATTCTGGTCGGTATAGTCTGGACAACTCTATCGATAGGGATCTCTAAACACTCGTACAGAACAATTCGACACGATTTTGTTTTAAAATAGGGAAATAATTTTACCCAAAACTATTTTCGTAGAAAAAGGAAATAATCTTTGTAAATCATTATAGTATATATGACTGCTTGGTTGTTTGGAAGTGATAACAGTAAATTATTATCATTAAAGTTGAAAAGGAAATTGAAATCATAACAAAGAGTTAAGAAATAAATTCACATACAAATAGAAGTTGTAAATATAAATTGTAAATGTGGTTTGTAATTTGAAATGGAATTTCAGAGAAATGTTTTAAAAAGAATTTGGAAATTTTGGAGATTTGGAAAAGTTTAAATTCCTTTTGAGTTTGGAAATGAATTTCAAAGGTTTTGAAAAAATGTTTTGAAGAGATAAAAGCACTAAACTCTTTTAGGTCGCTGGAAAATAATTCCGATGATGATCGCGACATCACCGGTGTTCATTTTCGGGTTTCCAAAAGAGGAATTGCTGCCCAATTGTTTTTAAATGGAAGTTGTTGAAAAACTGGGTTTGGTTTTGGAAATTCAAAGGATAATTTGAAAAGACTCTGGAGTGTTATATAAAATATTTATGGAATATCATTAAGTCGTTAACTTGTAAAGTTTGAAGTTGTTAAAATAAAAATCTAACTTAAAGAGAAGTTGGATGAAAGTAAATGTGAAAGCGAAAATAAGTTGGATAAAAAGGTGGATTGGAATAAAATTATTACGGTGGAAAATAAATTGTAAATGAATGAATGAATAAATTTACAATTGCAAGTGCAAGAAAATGAAATTGGATGTTGAAATTCATTCCGAATTTGTAAGCAAATAGAACTGGAATTGGATTTGATTTGTGAAGAATAAAGCGAAGTATTGAAAAAAAAATTAGTAAGTGAAACTAATTGAAGAAAAGACCAAATAGATATGGTTTGAAATGAATTCAATATTTATAAATAAAGGGTAAATTAAATTCATGTGGAGTTTGAAATCCAGTTTAATATAAGTGGTTGTAAGCTAAAAAAAATGGTGAATTGAAATTGAATTGTGTTTGGAAATGAATAAAAGAATAAAACTGGAATTGAAACTGAAATATTGATAACCAATCTGAATTGTGTGAAATAAAATGAAGTTGTAAAATTGGTTCGAAATGAACTAAAGATAATAAAGGTGGAAGAAATAATAAAAATTGGTTTGAGTAGAAATAAATTGGAAATGGCCTTGTTATTAATAAAATGAATTCAGAAATGATTATTGAATGTGAATCCAAAGCTATATTGATTCAATGAACTCAAGTTAAATAAAATAGAGTTGAATTGAAATAGCGATGATTTGAGTGATAAATAAAATTTAAGTGGATAGAGATAAAACTTGAAATAGTTTTATTATAAATAAAGTAAGTTCGGAAGTGGATTAAAATGTGAAATCATAATGGTTTTGAATGGAACTAGTTAAATAAAATGAAATGTAAGTGAATGGATTCGAATTTTAAATGTAAGAAAGTGAGTTGTAAATCACTTGAATTGAATAGAAATTGTATGTGAATTGGTCGTAAGCAATTTATATGGTTTCGATATAAATTAAATAAGTGAACTGCTTATGAAAGCAATATAAATTGCTAATGGAAAGAATTTTGAATGCATTGCTTATGAAAACTATGTGTTTACTATTGAAAATAAGTGAAATGTAAATGAATTTCTTATATTTGTCACTTACGTGTTTAAACTGAGTAAGTACAGGTTTTGGAAGCCATTTGGCTGCATTGGTTGCGCAAATAGCTAAATAAATAAGCCGCTTTGCTTAAAAATGCTAAAAAGGTACGCCTACGCAATAAAAATAGGAAATATGAACTGTTTTTCTGCTTTTCCAACCGAGTGGGTCGATGTATATATATTTATATCTTTTGTCAAATTGCAAAAGCTCCTCCGTACAAAGGAGACTCCGCCAAAATTTTCTGAAAATTTTGGGAGTTAGAAAATTTTTGAAAAATTTGGAAAATTTTTGTTAATGGAAAATTGATTTTCAAATTGTAATGGAAACGTAGGAAATTGAACTAGAAAAGGGATTTTGGTTTCTGAAGATAAAATGAAGTAAATTGAATTCAAATGGAATTGAAAATGCAAAGTTGAATGGAAATGAATAAATAACTTTGTTTGTGAAGTGAAAATAAATATAAGAAGTATGTAAATACTTATATTGAACTTAAGAAATAAAGAATGAAAATTCTTAAGAAAAATTTAGAATTGAAGAAATATTCTAAGTTAATAAGTGAATTTGGACATTGTTGTTAAGTAAAATATACAGGTGTTATAAAGGTAAAAGAAAATTTGGATTTTGATTTCGAAGGCAAATTTGAATTTGTTCGACAATAAGGTATGTATTTGAATTTCAGTATGAAATTTGATGAGTTTCTGATTTTTCCACTTTGCATTTTTTTCTATTGGGATTTGAGAGTCCGTAGGGACATTTTGTAGTTGTACCGAGCTAGCCGCGCAAAGGAGACGCTGGTGAAATTTTTCGGGAATTTAGAGAGTTAGAAATTTTTTGAGAAATTTTGAATAATTTAAATTTTGAATTTAAATTTGAATTGTGAAGTAAAATAAAGTTGTTTGAACTTATGAATAAGTTTGGAATGTTAGAAAAAGATTAGTGTGTCTTAATAAAAGATTATTCTGGAAAGTTGTTTAAAACTACTTGGATTTGAGAAAATAGTTAATGGTTATTGGAGCATTCTTCATAACTTGTAATTTCGAGACGAAATTCTTTTAAGGGGGGAAGATTGTAACGACCCTGAATTTTTAACATTTGAAATTTGAATATTTCATTGATTTTAAATATTTGAATGTTAGTTTAATTTGAATTTCAAATATCAGAGTTTGTTTGGTAATTAAATTAGTGAATTTAATTGTTAAAATTTGGGTAAGAATTTGTATCTTCAATTTTAAGCTTGTTAAAAATAATATGAAGTCTTGGAAAATTCATATTGATAATACTGAAGATAATTGTAACGACCCGAAATTTTCTAACCCGAAAATTCCAAATAGTTAGGAGAAAAAGAAAAGAGATAGAAGAAGAAACAGAACAAGACACAGATTCTCACATTCGCAGCGGATCAAATATAATATCAAATAATAGCATTTATACAAAGAAAAACTGTAATTGTTACTTTACATACAATACATCAGAGTTACAACCATATACACATACTGGACAATTATATCAACCTGTCTTAGACTAATATCACAACAACTTTCAAATAGACAGCGGAATACATCATACGTTCCTGCCATCCAGCTCGTCACCTGAGCTCTAGAACGTCCTCACCTGAAAATCTGTAATACTCGGTCTGACCCGAGCATTACATCAAAGTAACACCCGGGTCAGGCTGGAAACCAGCGTGAGTAAACTCATCTAACATGAAATTTCAATTCATAGAACCAATTTAAACCCGGGGTAACTCATACTTTTCTATAAGTAAACAACTTATATAGTCAACACTTATTTTCACAAAACAATATCTAAGTATCCAACTTAGTTCAAATGGTCCATATTATCCCAAACCGGCCTATTTGATTTCACATATCAATCTATAAAGATTTACAGAAGATTTCAAATCGAAGTGGTTTCGGGTATTAACTTACCCGACTCCTATCTCTTCGAATCCAATGTCATCTAACCCAAGTTATTCAAATGAAATACAATTCAAACTTTAAATACAGGGTGTCACCTTTACATAATAATTCATCATCGACAGATACCCACATTATCACAGTTTAAACCAAACATTTCATATCACATATCAGAATATCATCTATCTAAGGCATACAATATCATTCAATCATTCATAAGCAAGATAATTTAGTCACACCATTCCAACTAATTTAAATAAATTAAATTAATTACATCCATTATTAAAAATCATGCTTACTTAACCATTAATTAATTATTTGAAATTAATTATTCTTTAATCATTTAATCATTCAAATTAACCTTTAATTACTTTCATTAAGTAATTACCCTCAAATTACTTTTATTAATTAACCACTAATTACTTTTATTTATTAATGAAATTAATTAATCATCCTTAATTATCCATCTTAAGTAATTATCCTCAATTACTTATATTAATTAATTATCTCTTAAATAATCACATAAATAAATAAATAAATCTTAAGTTAATTACATAATTAATTAATCCTTAATTAATTACATTAAGTGATTATCTTTCAATCATAAATTAATTAACCTTTAATCATTTATTAATTCACCATTAATCATTAATTAATTAACCTTTAATTAATTTATTATCCTTTAAGTAATCACATTAAGTAATTATCCCTTAATTAATCTCATTAAATAATTATCCCTTAATTAATCTCATTAAATAATCATCCCCTAATTAATCTCATTAAATAATTATCCCTTAATTACTTATATTAATCAACCTTTAAATTAAGTAATTAACCTTTAAGTAATTATCCTTTAATCATTAATTTCATTAAGTAATCACCCCTTAAATTAATTAAATCATTAAATTACATTCGAAAACCACTTAGGGATTAATTAAATTAATTAACTAATATAATCATTTCAAACAATTTAGATTCAAACATATTTGATTTAAAATTTATATTTGAAACTTATTTTTAATAAATCCTTATATTTTGAAAACTTGTTTAACATTTCCTTTGCTTTAAAACTTGGTTAAAACATTTACTTTGTTTTTAAACTGCATTTTCTGGTTGCTTACCAAATTTCTTAAAATTTAAAAACCTGGTACAAAACTTTACTTCATATTTTAATTCCTGTCATTATACAAAACAACCCGATCCCAAACTTCGAAAACTCCGAGCAAAACCCGAACCAAAACTCTAACTTCTTCCCTTCGTGAAACTCGCGTACGAACTCGACACAAACTCGGTGCAACTGCAAAACTTCCCCGAGGCAACCCTTCTTCTCCAAATCAAACATCAATCCAGATATTCAAATGCACTCGTGCACGTGCACAGTTGATCAACGCCACCCTGAACATCGCCGATACCTCCCGCACATCGACGATCACCAACATCTCTGATCCCGACCACCCAAAATCCAATACAAACCAAAAATTGAAATCGAGCTTCCGGCACCACTGGCACAAAACTGATCGACCCAAATCCTCCTCGCCACGACAACTCCGACCATCGGAGATCATGAATCTCTGACCACAACTTCGCGGAAGCCCCACGTTTCCATTCCCTAGCCTGCGATGGAACCTGATGCCTTAGAGATGACACAACATCAAATTTTCCAGCCTCGACCAAATTTGGGTTAAAACCCTACTCCGACCAAACGCCGCCGCCATGGTGGCATAAACATCCACCTACCATTTTTTCCGAGTTCGTCAATCTCCAAGCTACCCTTAACCACGATCCCGAGACCCATCTCTTCATTGATCACCAGAATTCGACAGAAAACTAATACCCATTCATCTTGCAAATTCACCACGAATACAAATTTAAAAATTATGATTCCACCTTTAAAAATCATCGTTTTCGAAAACGAACAAGTCGATATAATTGAAACCAGAAATCTTGTTGTTCGAATTTTTCACATGCATTGAGTTTTACTGTGTTTTCCTTTTCCCAGTAAATCCACTTATTATTTATACTTAAAAGCATTTTTAAAATTTAGATCTGGTAAATTTAAACACTTTTTGTTTAAACCTTAGGCCTAAAAAGGATTAGGGGATGAGGTTTTGATTTTTTATTTATTTTGTAGCCTGTATGCTTAAAACAGAGGCAAACAGACATGCACAAAAATCAATTTACATATATACAGACATATAGGCATATTTTCATCTTACAAACATTTTTCACAATATAATTTCAAGTATATATCGCATGCAAATCAAGATATAACAAATTCCATATTTTTAAAAGGTAGTTTACTCACTGTTTAAAGAAGGACAGAGAAGCTCTTTTGAAAATCTGGAAATCACACTTGAAATAATCTTGTTGCTTGAATCTGAAATTGTTGAATTTTGCAGCTTACTTTGGTTTGAACTTTTACTTGCTTCTAGGTTGAAAACTCTGATTTTCCAAGCTTGCAATGTTTTGAAAAACTGTTGTTTGATCTTTGATTTTTTGAGTCCTGAAGTTTGCTTGTTGGTGATGTTTGATTTCAGGTTTTGATTTAATTTACAGGCTTGAGAAAAAGGGTTTTGAGTTTTGGTATATAATTTGTTTTCCTTCTGATTTGTAAAATGTTTGCAGCTCTTTGATCTTAGAATTTTTGAAAAGAAGATAGAAAAAAGGGAATGAAGAGGAGGGTATATGTTTATTTAAGTTTAAATTAGGTTTTATTAAAAAATTAAAGAAAATAAAAATAGAATGGTGACACTTGTCTTTTACATTAGTTGATCCTCTTACACATGTTATTAGAAAGACTTATAGATTAACACTTGTAATTTGCATGAATTTATATATTTAAAAATGGTTTAAAAAGCTTTTATAATAAATTTCCTAATTAATAAATACATAGTTTAATTTATATAAATAATTTCTTTAAACAAAAAATAATATAAAACAATTTATGTTCTAAATAAAATCAAATAAAATTCATTTTAAAACCAAAGTATAATTTAAGATATATATTTATATATATCTTTTGAATTTCAAATTTAAATATCCAAATTCAAATTCAATTTCAAATCCAATTTGATAAATCAATTTGATATATACATATATCTAAACAAACACAAATTTAACTTGTATATAATAATTCTATTTAAAATCTATATATATATATAGACAACACAATTACAAATCTAAATATTTATTTGATCAGATTCATTTGTTCAATCTATATAATTTAGTATTTCTATTAATTAACCCAATTATTATATCAATTACAGATGTCAAGAAATCCGGGTTATCACATTCCTCCCCCCTTAGAATCTTTTCGTCCTCGAAAAGGAACGAAGCCAGAATTTATTCAGTACTTAAAATCTGATAAATTTTCTTTGATCATCTTTAAAACACTTTTTAAAATCTATATAATATTATAAAATAGTTTTATAAAAATACTTTTTATAACTTGATGTTTCAACAAGTCCATCCTCGTTCTCATAGAAATTCGGTCATACGTTGATCAGGCGTAGGACTGAAAATCTATAAGTACTTGGTAAACCCATTTTCAACACCCAGTGAAAATACTTGGAAAAATAATTTTACTGAAAATATAGAAAACATTTTTGAAAACGAGGAAATATCTTTGGTAAGAATGCTCTGGAAATCATCACCCCTATCCATGGTCGCAGTTAACCCGATGGTTACGTTGCCATCCAGACAAAATCCATAGATAACCGTAGGCCTCCGTGCCCCTCGATTACACCATCGAACCCGCTACAAATCGTAGTTATACCCGGGCTTTACGTTGCTATCACAGCAAAAACCCATATAACCGTAGGCATCAGCGCCCTCGAATTTCGCTGCCAAAGAATGAAACTCCTCCACTCGACCATAGATCGCAGTCTACCGATGTTACGTTGCCGTCCCGGCAAAATCAAGTGTAGACTGTTGACACTCATCCTCCACACGATTTTGGCTATGGTCCCCATAGTAGATCGCAGCGACATCGAGTTAAACTGTCGTCACAGCATAACCCAAATGCCTCTGTAGGCATCAGCGCCCTTGACTTTCGCTACCCAATAATCCTCAGGAACTAGTTTGTCCGTACTCCTCACAGGATCAACTTTAGAATCCCCCCCGGGGTTCAAGGCAGTACAACCCAGTGGCACTCCTGAGAAGTTCATTTCAAGGGAGTGCCTTTTTCCCCAGAGCCAGTCTCAAAGTACTTTATACTATATACTTATAGTATCTTCAAATCATACCCTTTATGATTTATATCAAAATCATCTTTACACAAAATCGATATCCAAAATCGATAGTTTCAAACTTGGCTTTCCAAATTCCAAAATTGATTTTCCCAAAAATCAAAAGCCTTTCCAAAATCCATAGGTTCCCAAAACCTTTTCCAAAATCATTCTCATAAGATCCTTTATATATATATATATAGATATATAACTTTGAAAATCTTTGGATCATTTCAAACTTGTATAAAACCTCTTTTATACTTCTAATATTTCAAAAACCTTTTTCTTCTGGCAATAGATTCAACAAGGGAAATTTTATCTTATATAACAAGGATATATATAACTTTATTTTATTTCAAATCAAATATTCAAATCTGATAAATCCTTTATAAAGTTATTAACCATATTACTTTTCATTTCAAAAACAATTTCAAATTTCTTATCCACAAATTTTCAATGCCAAATTCATTCAAATTCGTACGATGTACACATATCATCCGTACATAATATCAATCTGATCGCTCACTCGATCACACAATTTCTCTTCCAAACTAGTATCGTCCACCCGACTTCCTAGTACGGACTCAGATATGGTTTCTTGATCAGAAACCATTATTCTCCTTGCATAGTTGTAGTTATGATAGAGAATATCCAGAACTAATCAAAAACCCATATCCAGGTTTGCCGTCGAAAATCGAGCGAAAAATCTCAACTCGGATCGATAATACTATCTCGAAATTCTGTGTTCGAATCTGGATCAAATCACTATGCGAATAGAATAACATACGTACATCCTACGTATTTATCTTTATTGGTTATTAGCCAATCAATTCTCTTTTCTATTCACATTTCCTTTAATTCCATTCACTTATTCTCAATTGCTTCCATTTCCAATTGAGTTATTACTTCAATTACAAACAGTTTGAACTCTGACCTATTTAAATTTTAAAAATAGCTTGAAAAAGTTTAAAATAGATAAGTAGTTGAAAAATAGTTATTAGTTTGTAAAATAGCTGTAAAATAGTTAAGTAGGTATAAAATAGTTAGATAATTGCAAAATAGTTTTTAAAATAGTATTAGATATAAGTAACTGAAAAATAGTAATTCGTTTATAAGACAGTTTCAAAATAGTTAAATAGTTCCAAAATAATTGTAAAATAAGTATAAGATAGTTTGGGGTTTAAGAAGAAAGATTGTATAGTAAATAGTTTGGAAAAATATATTTGTATTAAAACAATTTATTTTGAAAATAATCCAGAGCCAAACTGTTTAATTTCCCAATCTCCATTTCCAATTAATTCAATTTAAATTTCCACTTCCATTTAAATTGACTCAATACTTCAATTTCCATTGAAATTGATTTAATCCCAATTCAAGTTGAATTAACCTTAATTCCTTTCCAAATTCAAATCAAATTCCATTTGATTTTTAAACTTATTCAACTTTAATCACAATTCCAAATTATTTCAAATCCAATCAAATTTGAACAAATTTTATTCAAATCTCAACTTAAAACCATCTCGAATTTCATAAATTCGAGTTAAAATTTTAAATGTTGATTTAATCCTTTAAATCAAATCAACCTTTATTATTTTTTATTTTATTTAACAACTTAAATCTTTAAACCATTTAATTCTGAATCCAAATTCCAAAATTCCATTTTAAATTATCATTACTTAACTTATTTTAAAGTTCAAATTAAAAGTTCAAAGAAATTTTATTTTCAAAACTCAATTTATTGCCCAATTTTATCTTCCAACTTTGAAACTGATTCTTAAACAATTTTAAGTTACAAATTCAATTCTTAACATTCAAATCTTAAGTTAAAAGGGATTCCATATCCTTAATTTCAAATTAAGGTTTAATTTTCATTTATCTATATAATGGATATATTATCACAATCCATTTCTTCATTCATTCAAACAAATCAAATTCACCATTTTAACTTCCCAAGTTAAATCTCAATTTCATCTTGAAATTTCCAATTCAGGTTGTTTGTTCTAAACTTATTTAATTTTCCCAAAATTATATTCACTTCAATTTAATCCAAACAACTTTGCCCAATTTTAATTCTCTTTTCAAATTTTAAACTTCATATTAATAATCTTTTCCACTTATAAGTTTAAAAACTTATCAATTTGGGTTTTCATATCACATTCCAAGGAAAATTTAAAACTCAACACTTAGAGTTTATTTGAAATCATCTTTGATATTATGTATATCCTCATTTATACACTTTTATTTCCTTTACACACCAAGTTATACCTTAAATTTTTAAACCACCTTTGGTTTTAATTCAAAACAAATTTCTTTTAAAACAATTTCAAGTTTTCTGGATTTAGATTTAAAACTTCACAAATTTAAATTGTCAAGGCCCGCAAATCCGTACCTCTTGATTAACCACTAATCTCCATTGATTAACTCAAAATGAACGGGAATACGAACTATGATGGTTTAAGAAGAAGAAAAAGGTAGAAGAAGAAGAAAATAGAAGAAAAGATAGAAGAAAAAGAACAGAAGAAAAATAACAGAGAGAGAACAACAGAACAACAGAACAGCAACAGAAACAGAACAATATCAGAATCTCACATCTCGCAGCGGAACAATATATAATAGATAAATGAATAATCTCTAAAACAAAGAACTATATCATTTTATACATACATCAATCATCAGAGTCAATATACAACAATGGACAGTTATATAACTTGTCCTCATACAGAATACACAGCGGAATAAATAATATCAGATACAAATACTATGTCTCGTCCTCCAGCTTATCTCCAAAGCTCCAGAATATCCAGAATATCCTGATAATCTAACTCTAGACTGCCCGTGGGGAAATTGGTGGGCACCCAGAGTTTAGAAGGGAACAATAAACTCCGAGTCAGTCATGGTGACTGGTGTGAGATCGTAAAACAGTTATTTTTCACAAAGTAAATAAAACAAATTCGCAATGCTTTTGGAAAATGAAACTACCATAAGACCTCCCACCACACACACAATGCAAATGCAGACTTGGAGGAGATTTCTTCTTATGATAGTCAAAGATGCTTACTACGCAAAAATCAAATTCTTTTTGATATTATTATTAGTGCATAGTGTAGAAAACATTTCGAAAGTAGAATATTAATCTTAGCCGACATAGGTACCATTATAGTATGCCTACTATAGCTACCATATTAAATGGCAGGTTCTACAACTAAAACCGTACAAGGCTCGTATTGTTTCTTTGGATTTCCAACAAATGGTCAGGCCAAGGAACTTCCTATGCCACGATGGGTACGTCCCTGGAATAGACGACCCGAGAACCTAACCGGATCTCTGCCAACACAAGGCCGGGTTACCTCTGCAAAAATAGGTAACTACTGACACGCGTATGCCTTCCCCCGATCGTCACCGATCTTCCCGAGGATCCTCGATTCGCAACAACCACAAAGTAATAAATTTGTAGCAACCACAGAGGTTAAGTATCTGGGCTCCATACCATGATACCACCTTTATCCAGAAGGAATGACATACACTAAGGGGCGCTACTCCCTAGAACCTTGCCGCATCCTTCCTGTTTTGACCATTTCCGGGGTATGAGGCTCGACGAAGTCTCGTCCACAAAGCTACGCTTTCTACAAAGCCATGCTTCGGGTCAAACAAAATGATCAACCTATGATCACAAAGATATAAGATCAAACAAATGATCATATCACAAATGATCAAACACTGATCATTTCACAGCAACACTTAGTATGCCACGTTACCAAATTGGGAGTATATCGCTGATAAATTTCAACTACATAACCTCTGAGCTCGTATGTCTCAGAGAAGGGTGTTAAGCTAAGAGAATAAATTCTCCGCCACCAACAGAAATGTATTTGAAAGAAATCAGCTTTATATCTCAAATTGTAACGTCAGACATACAATCCATACAAGTCTGTTCCGGGATCGAACAGAACCGAAGGCACTTCTCACGAAGCCCTTGCAATTCCGGATAATTTTCTAATCACGTCCGGACTTCCCGTCACTAAGGGTGATACAACCTCTAAACCGGAGATCAGCCGATGTAGAGTAACTCGACGGTAATCCTTCCGTTTTCAAAAATATCCGGTCTTCAACACCGGTCTTCAAATGCAATTCATAACGACGTATCACATATTCGGAATGGGTTATACGACCCCATGGTCCTTTCCCGGTTAACCCGAATAGTGAGCGATTATTTAAAAATAAGTGTGGCAGTCAAATTCATTCAATTCACAACAAATACCATTCAAGGTAATTATTGATAGTCGGTTATTTAACTATCAATAAAGATGCGCAACATCATCAGATTCCAAATAATTTTCCAAATTATTTATTTCCCCAAAAATATCTTTACTAGATATATAATTTCCACACTTCAAAAATAAATCAACGTTTATTTTTCTAAATAGTTTCCCTTTCCTTTATAAATTCCATATTGAATTTATATTCCAAAATATCTACTGATATACGATTCTCAAATCGATTTCAAATATTCAATTTCATTTTATCTTTAAGAAGATAAAATCTCAAAACGTTTCATTTCATTTTGGAAAAGCATTTCCATACTTATTTAAAAATAAGTACTTCGCAAATCTATTTATTTTCAACATTTGAAAATATTCGATATACTTAAATCAATATTAAGTATATATTCATTCTTTAAGGAAATCATTAATTTTAACATCTATTTGAGTCAAAACGAATGTTGCGTAAAACATCGTTACGACGACTCGAAATCACTAGTATAGGGATTCGGATTTTAAGATAGATATATATAAATCCCAATACTATATAAAACATTTCCTTTCGGAAATAATTTACTATAACAACAGTGTGTTATAGTCCACCATTTCCTTATTTTTCGAAAACGTCTATTTCAACAATAAAAATGTTGAAATCTATGTATTCGATATCATAATACATTTTAAAAACATCTTTAAAATGTTTAACTTCATTTTTCAATGTCACTTTTCCAAAACTATCCATTTTACTTAACGATATATTCACTATCCAAAATCGTGAATATACTTCACTAATTACTTTTCACTATTTTCTACACATTTTATTTCAATAATAATTCGCTATCCAAAATCGCGAATATATCTTCTTTGATAATCTCCTATATTTACTTTATCAAATTCAATTGATTTCGAATTTATAAAACAACGTTTATAAATTCTATTTCTATTTTCTAACAACTTTGATTTATAAATCTCCTTTATAAATCAATTCGATAAATATTCCATTTAAAGGCAAAAATCCGATTTATAAGTAAACTTCTTATAAATCTTTTATTCTAAAATTTCATTCATTATATAACTTCACACTTTATAAATCTATAAACTTCATATCTTCACAATTTATAATTCTATAAATTTTCTATCTTCACAATTTATAAAACTCGTTTTAAATTCCAATAATTTTAATTGATAAATATCAATTTTGTACATCTTTTACATACATCATTTTTAATAATTCAAAAATTCAAATTTAAACTATCTTATAAATTACTTAACTATTTATTTCAAAAATCATCTTTTGGTTATATTTCACAAACATTATAATTTCCATAACTTTAAATTTATAACATTTATTTATTTAAGATAAATAAATTCAAAATTTTAATAAATCGTATACTTTCCAAAAACCACTTCAAAATCCTTTTTAAAGTAAAAATCATTATTATATATTTTTTTTAAACTTCAAAAGTTTGAATCCAATGATGCAACGCACCAATTAGTCCATCACACATCAAACATCATATATCATTATATGAGAACAGAATATATATCAATATCTGTAAATAAATAAATACAGTTGAGGAATCCAGTTGGATCCCTCCAACCTGTTTCCCTGCATCCACAGACGTTAGCACAATACCATTCCACTTCGAGGTGGAATATCGCGGTATATGGGTTTTATAAAAATACCCGCTTACTAACGGCGCAATAGGGTCTCATCCGCTATACGAGGCGGGAAATCAATCAATCCAATATATACATATGCCAATATGTATATATTGATATATATATAGATATATCCTACTATATCTAATATCACATCCAATAGCAATCAAATCAATCAATAACTGCAAAACAAAATTTTCCTTCGAGTGAGAAAATCTCACCTTAGCTTTTATTTGCCATCCAATTTCCATCTTGACTCGATTTCTTGATTTTAAACCTTATATAAATAATTATACAAATTCATTAATATTTGAACAGACGAACAAATAAATTTCCCATTTTAAACAGATTGAGTTAACTAATTATTAAATTCTAAACCAAAACTTCTCCTTTAATAAATTTATCTAACTTCAATTTAAAATTTTAAAACTAAGTTCCCTTTCTTTAAATTATTTTTAGTAGCTAATATGAATTTTAAATAAGTTACTTAAACAAAAGGAATTACCTTAGTCAATTATTTTCAAACAACTATCTGTAAACTTAACTGAATAAATAATCCAATATTTAAAAAGTTAAACTCTGGAATTTTTTTTTAAAACTAACAGTAAACATTTTTTTTTTCTCTCTGAAGATAATTTATTTTATAAGTATTTAAATTTATAAATTTTGAAAAACTACACACATATTTTCACTGTAAAAATAAATTTAAATTGAATCGATAAATTGTATATACCAATCTCGAATTCGAACTCAGACTATCCCCTGACTCGAGATCGCAGCCACCAACAGAAATGTAGTGACCCTGAGATCGAGCTTCACCCTCACTGACATCGAAGTAAACCCTAATTGCTTCCCTAAATCGAACGCCATCAATCGCTCGTGAACGATTAGCAGCCGCGACCCACAAGCGTGAAGACCACGACCATCCATAATCATCCTGCCCATCTCTGCTCCGCCTACTGACATCCCAGTCACCCCGAAATCGGTGAACAAATCGCGATTCCTCACTCGCACGCGAACGCCACGCGACATCGCACGCCGTGCCCTAGCTTCGCAACTCACGACTTCGCCTCGACTCCGTCCCATCGCGCTATGTCGTGACTCCACCTGCTAACTCGACAGACCCCAATCACCCTCACGAAATTGCTCGCGACCCACTTCGCCCAGTCGAAATCGAGCTCGACGAAACCCTTTTTTTTTTCTGAAATTGAATAAGGGGATTCGATGTTTGAATTGGAAAAGAGAGGGGAACGAACGAGAATTGTTATGAAAGGGAGGAATCGAATTCGAAATAAATAAGGGAAGCAGCCATTTTTTTAACTGCTCGAGATTTTGTTTTTGTTAGTGAATAGAAGGAGGAACGTGATTTATCAAAGAAGAGTCGTGCCTGCACGATTTCTTTCCCGATCTTAGGCGCGTTTAAAGGAGATAACGTGTGGTGATGTTGACCATTTTAAATTTAAATTCAAATTTAATTCGATAAAGATTTTTAATGCGTTTACACGCCGTGTGTTCACACCATAACTCCGATAAATACGAAATTTGAAATCTGGTAATAATACAATATTACGGATCCAATGAGACTGGTTTCGTCGAATTCTGAGACTGCGCCTCGGACGACTATTTTTAAATATTGATTCAAACGATATAATTTCAAACTGATCAAATCAATTCGAAATTAGATTCTGAAGCTTCTGTTATTTTCAGTATTATCAATATGAATTTTAAAAGCTTTCGAAATATTTTTCTTCAACTTAAAATTGAAGATTCACATTTTTATTCAACTCACACTAGATTAAATTAAAAATTTAATCGCCAATTTCAAAGTTATTTCGGGGATTCAAATTAAATCGTCGTTCAAATATTTAAAATAAATTAAATATTCTAAATTTAATTTGTTTAAAATTCTGGGTCGTTACATAAATTATCTTCAATTCCAATTTATAAGTCATACTCACCTAAAATTTTACTTCCCTAAAACATTTAATTTTACTTAATTATTAACAATATTTCATTATTAAACACAACAACCATTTATGATAATAACCAAGATTATCATATCTGGAAACCAATTCATTATTATCTTTATTCAATTTCAATTTGGTTGTATTACTATTACCACTTAATTCTCATTATTTTATTTAATTCCAATGATTTAACAACCGATTACCTTAATATTTATTAAAAAGAAATATTGCTTTATACATCAAAATAAAATCTTATATAAAGGTCATTTTTTTTAAAACCATTTAAAATCTTTATATAAGAAAATAAAAAGTACGCTCTCATATATATATATATATATATATACACACACACTCAACTCATCTTAGGGTACCATTGACCCTATCCTTAATGAGTAATCCCACTAGAGCCAAAGGTTCTCGCTTAACCTTCTGCTCTGATACCAACTGTAACGACCCAAAATTTTCTAACCCGAAAATTCCAGATAGTTAGGAGAAAAAGAAAAGAGATAGAAGAAGAAACAGAACAAGACACAGATTCTCACATTCGCAGCGGATCAAATATAATATCAAATAATAGCATTTATACAAAGAAAAACTGTAATTGTTACTTTACATACAATACATCAGAGTTACAACCATATACACATGACTAGACAGTTATATTAACCTGTCTCAGACTAATATCACAACAACTCTCAAATACATAGCGGAATACATCATACGTTCCTGCCATCCAGCTCGTCACCTGAGCTCTAGAACGTCCTCACCTGAAAATCTATAATACTCGGTCTGACCCAAGCATTACATCAAAGTAACAGCCGGGTCAGGCTGGAAACTAGCGCGAGTAAACTCATCTAACATGAAATTTCAATTCATAGAACTTATTTAAACCCGGGATAACTCGTACTTTTCTATAAGTAAACAACTTATATAGTCAACACTTATTTTCACAAAACAATATCTAAGTATCCAACTTAGTTCAAATGGTCCATATTATCCAAAACCGGCCTATTTGATTTCACATATCAATCTATAAAGATTTATAGAATATTTCAAATCGAAGTGGTTTCGGGTATTAACTAATACCCGACTCATGTCTCTTCGAATCCAATGTCATCTAACCCAAGTTATTCAAATGAAATACAATTCAAACTTTAAATACCGGGTGTCACCTTTACACAGTAATTCATCATCGATAGATACCCACTGTATCACAGTTTAAACCAAACATATCATATCACATAGCATCACATATCAGAATATCATCTATCTAAGACATACAATATCATTCAATCATTCATAAGAAAGATAATTTAGTCACACCATTCCAACTAATATAAATAAATTAAATTAATTACATCCATTATTAAAAATCATGCTTACTTAACCATTAATTAATTATTTGAAATTAATTATTCTTTAATCATTTAATCATTCAAATTAACCTTTAATTACTTTCATTAAGTAATTACCCTCAAATTACTTTTATTAATTAACCACTAATTACTTTTATTTATTAATGAAATTAATTAATCATCCTTAATTATCCATCTTAAGTAATTATCCTCAATTACTTATATTAATTAATTATCTCTTAAATAATCACATAAATAAATAAATCTTAAGTTAATTACATAATTAATTAATCCTTAATTAATTACATTAAGTAATTATCTTTCAATCATAAATTAATTAACCTTTAATCATTTATTAATTCACCATTAATCATTAATTAATTAACCTTTAATTAATTTATTATCCTTTAAGTAATCACATTAAGTAATTATCCCTTAATTAATCTCATTAAATAATTATCCCTTAATTAATCTCATTAAATAATCATCCCTTAATTAATCTCATTAAATAATTATCCCTTAATTACTTATATTAATCAACCTTTAAATTAAGTGATTAACCTTTAAGTAATTATCCTTTAATCATTAATTTCATTAAGTAATCACCCCTTAAATTAATTAAATCATTAAATTACATTCGAAAACCACTTAGGGATTAATTAAATTAATTAACTAATATAATCATTTCAAACAATTTAGATTCAAACATATTTGATTTAAAATTTATATTTGAAACTTACTTTTAATAAATCCTTATATTTTGAAAACTTGTTTAACATTTCCTTTGCTTTAAAACTTGGTTAAAACATTTACTTTGTTTTTAAACTGCATTTTCTGGTTGCTTACCAAATTTCTTAAAATTTAAAAACCTGGTACAAAACTTTACTTCATATTTTAATTCCTGTCATTATACAAAACAACCCGATCCCAAACTTCGAAAACTCTGAGCAAAACCAGAACCAAAACTCGAACTTCTTCCCTTCGTGAAACTCGCGTACGAACTCGACACAAACTCGGTGCAACTGCAAAACTTCCCCGAGGCAACCCTTCTTCTCCAAATCAAACATCAATCCGGATATTCAAATGCACTCGTGCACGTGCACAGTTGATCAACGCCACCCTGAACATCGCCGATACCTCCCGCACATCGACGATCACCAACATCTCTGATCCCGACCACCCAAAATCCAATACAAACCAAAAATCGAAATCGAGCTTCCAGGCACCACTAGCACAAAACTGATCGACCCAAATCCTCCTCGCCACGACAACTCCGACCATCAGAGATCATGAATCTCTGACCACAACTTCGCCGAAGCCCCACGTTTCCATTCCCCAGCCTGCGATGGAACCTGATGCCTTAGAGACGACACAGCAGCAAATTTTCCAGCCTTGACCAAATTTGGTTTAAAACCCTACTCCGACCAAACGCCGCCGCCATGGTGGCATAAACATCCTCCTACCATTTTTCCCGAGTTCATCAATCTCCAAGCTACCCTTAACCACGATCCCGAGACCCATCTCTTCACTGATCACCGGAATTCGACAGAAAACTAATTCCCGTTCATCTTGCAAATTCACCACGAATACAAATTTAAAAATTATGATTCCACCTTTAAAAATCATCGTTTTCGAAAACGAACAAGTTGATATAATTGAAACCAGAAATCTTGTTGTTCGAATTTTTCACATGCATTGAGTTTTACTGTGTTTTCCTTTTCCCAGTAAATCCACTTATTATTTATACATAAAAGCATTTTTAAAATTTAGATCTGGTAAATTTAAACACTTTTTGTTTAAACCTTAGGCCTAAAAAGGATTAGGGGATGAGGTTATGATTTTTTATTTTTATTTTGTAGCCTGTATGCTTAAAACAGAGACAAACATACATGCACAAAAATCAATTTACATATATACAGACATGCAGGCATATTTTCATCTTACAAACATTTTTCACAATATAATTTCAAGTATATATCGAATGCAAATCAAGATATAACAAATTCCATATTTTTAAAAGGCAGTTTACTCACTGTTTAAAGAAGAACAGAGAAGCTCTTTTGAAAATCTGGAAATCACACTTGAAATAATCTTGTTGCTTGAATATGAAATTGTTAAATTTTGCAGCTTGCTTTGGTTTGAACTTTTACTTGCTTCTAGGTTGAAAACTCTGATTTTCCAGGCTTGCAATGTTTTGAAAAACTATTGTTTGATCTTTGATTTTTTTGAGTCCTAAAGTTTGCTTGTTGGTGATGTTTGATTTCAGGTTTTGATTTAATTTACAGGCTTGAGAAAAAGGGTTTTGAGTTTTGGTATATAATTTTTTTTCCTTCTGATTTGTAAAATGTTTGCAGCTCTTTGATCTTAGAATTTTTGAAAAGAAGATAGAAAAAAGGGAATGAAGAGGAGGATATATGTTTATTTAAGTTTAAATTAGGTTTTATTAAAAAAATAAAAGAAAATAAAAATAGAATGGTGACACTTGTCTTTTACATTAGTTGATCCTCTTACACATGTTATTAGAAAGACTTATATATTAACACTTGTAATTTGCATGAATTTATAAATTTAAAAATGGTTTAAAAAGCTTTTATAATAAATTTCCTAATTAATAAATACATAGTATAATTTATATAAATAATTTCTTTAAACAGAAAATAATATAAAACAATTTATGTTCTAAATAAAATTCATTTTAAAACTAAAGTATAATTTAAGATATATATTTATATATATCTTTTGAATTTCAAATTTAAATATCCAAATTAAAATTCAATTTCAGATCCAATTTGATAAATCAATTTGTATATACATATATCTAAACAAACACAAATTTAACTTGTATATAATAATTCTATTTAAAATCTATATATATATATAGACAACACAATTACAAATCTAAATATTTATTTGATCAGATTCATTTGTTCAATCTATATAATTCAGTATTTCTGTTAATTTACCCAATTATTATATCAATTACAGATGTCAAGAAATCTGGGTTATCACAATAATAGAAGCTTCAGAATTGAATTTGGAAGTAATTTGTTCGGTTTTGAAATTTTGTTGTTTAAATTGAATTTAAAAATAGCGTTTCGAGGCACAGTCTTGGAATTCGACGAAACCAGTTCCCTTGGATCCGTAATATGGTATTATTATCGGATTTCAATTTTCGTAATGTTGGAGTGATCGTTTGGCCATACGATAAGCAAACGCGCTGAAATTAAATCGAAAATTTAATATTATAATTGGTCCAAAAAGCTATCTTCTCCATATGATCAAATTTGGACTCGAAACCTTTTCCATTGCGTTCGGAATAGGCGTATAACATTATAAATGCCTGGCGGCACGCCTTGACAGGAGGTCGAGACTTCAAGTTGTGTTTATCGAGACAATTTGAATTTTAATTTAATATATATTTATATATTAGTCAACTTCAGCCGTATTCTTTCACATCTAAACTTTTTGCAAGCCACTTTCTGATCGACATCACATCTTGTTCCCTTCATTTACTTTTATCACGCGAGTAGCTTCTTTATCGTTCAGAGGAAAAACAAATCATGGCCAAACGAGATTTTTCATTCTTCCTTTTAAAAGCTAAAAATTTTCTCCCTTCTTTAATCATTCAAACGAGAATGAAGTTTGAACTCAAAACCAAAAATCACGGGAAAAAAATATATATTCGAAATCAAATTCGAATCTGAGTTCTTCTACTCGATTCCAAATCGAGTACGTTCGAATCACTCGTGGGAGGAGGGCCGAGGCGATAGGATTTTCGATCGTCAAAGGTAGGCTTTGCGAGGAGAGGCGTTCATTCGACAGCGACGAGCTCGTTGGGGTTTTTAGGGCACGTGATGCTGGGAGGAGGGCAGACGCGATGTCGCGATTGCTTGGTAGGGGCGGCTCACCTGGTTACCGCGAGTTCGATCAATGGCCTGGGCTTAGTTTCGAGACGACGGGGAAGAGCGCGTCTGCTCGTTGGTTCTTGGGTTGCTGCGGCAGTTCATAGTTGCTGCTTTTGGGATTCGAGCGAGCCTGGCAGTGAGGTGAGCATGTTTTGGATTTAATTCTACATTTAGAATGTATATATAAAAAAAGAAAAAAATTTAAATTATTATTAATTACTGTAAGATTTAGAAACAGAATTCGGTTTAAAATAAATATTTGTAGATATATTAGGAAATGATGTTATAAGTAAAGTTTAAACAGAAAACTATATAGGAAGTTCTAAAGAAAAATAAATATATGTATGCACACTTTCAACTCATTAGTTTATTTTATAAATATGTGTTTAGGTGATTAATTTATTTAATAAACTTATGTAGCTATTTTGTTACTAAAATGATTTATTAAAAGGAAAATTAGTATAAAATCAACTTATTAGTTTAGAACAAAATTATTAGTTTAAATTAAATTATTAGTAAATTAAATTGGTTAAATGGTAATAATTGTAGTTAATTCAAATGTTAATAAAACCTTATAATGTTTATACAAGGTCTAAAACTGTGAAGAAACAAATCGTGAAGGAAATGGGATTGCAAATAAAAAGCTAAGGTGAGATCTTCTCACTCAAATGAAAATTGAATTTGCAGTTATTGATTGGCTGTTTGGATGTGATAGTATATATATGATAGTAGTATATAGCAATATATATATTGGAATATGTATATATTGGAGTTGTGATTTCCTGCATTATATAGCGGATGAGACCCTATTGCGCCGCATAATAGCGGAAGATATTTTATAAATCCCATATACCGCGATATTCCACCTCGAAGTGGAATTGGTATTGTGCTAACGTCTGTGGATGCAGGGAAACAGGTTGGAGGGATCCAACTGGATTCCTCAAATTATGTGAATTTGTTTCATATATTGTGATGTGATTGTTTATAATCTGTGTGTGATTATATATGTGATTGGAATTGTTGAAGGCTAAATTTAGCCAAATGTATTTTTGGTATCGTTGGATACCAGAAATAAATATAAATTGGATTTTGAAATTAAAGTGGAAAACTTTAAGTAAATTTATTTTTAAGAGTTGAATAAATTTAAAAGAAATAATTCAACGGTAAAAATTTGATTTTTGTAATCTTATCGAATTAATTCCAAGATATGGTGAAAAGATATTAATAAAGGGGTTTTGAATAATATTGTTTAAAAGCAGAAGAATTTATTGAAAATGGAATTTTAAATAATTTGGAAAAAATAAAGGGATTTGTTAAAAGGTGATAAATTTGTTTGAAATCCATTTGATAATTAATCTGGTATTGGGAAATAAATTTTTGGGAAATTAATAAGATAATTGATTTAGTGTTTGAAAAATAAATTGGAAGAATCAATTTGTAAAATTGATTTGGTATGGGAAATAAATAGTAGAATCAATTTTAAATTTGATTTGGTGTTAAAGTAAATTTGGAAATCAATTTGGAATTTGATTTTGGAGTTGAAAGTAAATATTGAGAAATCGATTTAAAAATCGTATGGAAAGTGAATATTTGGGAACGTAAATTCAAATGGAATTTATAACGGAAAGGGAAATTTGTTTTAAAAATAAACACTGATTTATTTTTAAAGTGTGGAAATAAATTTTAAGATTTGGGATGTAAATTTAAAATAAATTGATAAGGATTTATTTAATTGGTTTAAATGGACCATTTTGAAGTGAAAGTGTATTCTCAATATAAAGCCGAGTATATTTCCAAAGTAGCTTTTAAAAATATAAATTAAAGGTTCTAAAGTTGGTTTTTAAAAAGAAATATTTGGAAATATATTCCACGTAAGGAAATTGATTTGAATTTATTTTCAAAAGTTGAAAGATGAAAATTAATTTGAAATTTGTTTTCAAAGTGTTGAAGTGTGGAAAAATATATATCTTGTGAAGATATTTTGAAAATAAATAATTTGGGAAAATTATTTAAATATGATGATTGTTGTGAATGTTGTTTGATAGTTAAATCACCGACTATCAATATTGGCTTTGAAATGGCACTTGAATTTGTTTTTAAAACAAATGCTTATTATTCGGTTTAGCCGGGAAAGGACCTTTGTGTTAGATAACCCATTCCGAATAATGATACGACGTGTATGAATTACAATTGAAGACCGGTGCGAAGACCGGGTATTTTCGAAAATGAAAGGACAACCTGTCGAATGTCTCTGCACCAAATTGCTCCGGTATAGAGATTTATATCACTCTTCTTGTGATGGGAAGTCCGGACGTGATTAGTGAATATCCGGATTGCAAGGGCTTCTTTGGAAGTGCCTTCGGTTCTGTTCGAACCCGGAACAGACTTGTATGGTTACATGTCTGACATTACATTTTGAGATATAATGTTGATTTCTTTCAAATACATTTCTGTTGGTGGTGGAGAATTTATTCTCTTAGCTTAACACCCTTCTCTGAGACGTACGAGCTCAGAGGTTATGTAGTTGAAGGTTATCAGCGATATATTCCCAATTTGGTAATGTGGCATGCTGAGTGTTGCTGTGTGATGATTATTTATTGATAATTTGTTGATCAAAGCATGGCTTTGTGAAAAAGCGTAGCTTTGTGGACGAGACCTCTTCGGACCTCACAACCCGGAAATGGTCGAAACAGGAATGATGCGGCAAGGTTATGAGGGTCGCTCCCTTTAGGGTATGTCATTTCCTTCTGGAAAAGGGTGGTATCAGGTATGGAGCCCTGGTATTTAACCTATGTGGTTGCTCCAATCTCATTTACTGTGTGATTGTTGCTGTGTGATCGAGGTGCCTCGTATAAAGGTCTCAAAGGACCGGGGGGTGGCATATTCGTGTAGTAGTTACCTAGTGTAAGAGGTAACCCGGCCTTGTGTTGGCAGAGATCCGGTTAGGTTCTCGGGACGTCCATCCAGAGGCGTACCCATTGGCAGTAGGAAGTTCCTTTGCCTGACCATTTGTTGGAAAATCCAAAGAAACAATACGAACCTTGTACGGTTTTAGTTGTATAACCTACTATGGAATGTGGCGGTAACCTGCTATTGAACATAGTAGCTATAGTAGGCATAAGTGCGAAATGCCTATGCTAGCTAAGATTTATATTATACTTTCAAAATGTTTTCCACATTAGACATTAATAATAATAATCCAATGATTTAGCGTAGTAAGCATGTTTGACTATCATAAGAAGAAATCTCCTCCAATTCTGCGTTTGCATTGTGTGTGTGGCGGGAGGTCTTATGGTAGTTTCATTTTCCAAAAGCATTTCGAATTAATTTTATTTTCTTTGTGAAAATAACTGTTTTACGATCTCACACCAGTCACCATGACTGACTCGGAGTTTATTGTTTCCTTTCTAAACTCTGGATGCCCATAATTTTCCACATGGGCAGCCTAGAGTTATGTTATCAGGATATTCTGGATATTATGGAGCTTTGGAGGCAAGCTGGATGGCGAGACGTACTCCCGTACTTGTTTATTTATTACGTTGTGTATTTTGTATGAGGACAAGTTTATATAACTGTCCAATGTTGTATTGAGTTGTATATTGACTCTGATGATGTATGTATAATCTGATATAGTTCTTTGTTTAAAAGACTAGTGATTACCTATTATATGTTGTTCCGCTGCGAATGTGAGATTCTGTTGTTGTTTCTGTTTCTTTTTCTTCTGTCTTCTTCTACCTCTTCTTTTTAACCCTAATGATTCGGTTTTTGGCATTCAATTGCGCGGCATTTGATACAGTGGACGTATTAATGTCGACTTTCGAGCATCGAAAAGTCGTATCGTTACATTACTTATAACTTCATTCTTGAATCTCATAAATAGATAAGTCTACTCGTCGACTTTTAATGTTAGGTATAGTATTAATGATTTCCATAAACAAGTAACAAATAAAATGATTAACCCATTTTCGAAATTCCGAACTTAACTATTCCTCGTTCAAGAGGAAAGCCGGTAGGTTAGAGCTCCATTGCTCTGTCCCTACTTCGTTGGCTTTTAGCATTAAGCAAAGTTAATTAGTTTTTAAACAAATAAGTAAATAATGAGATTAACGCGTTTTTGACATTCCAACTTAACTATTCCTCGGTCAAGAGTGAAACCGGTTGGATTAGAGCTCTCTATTGCTCATATTCCTACTCAACATCAATCTTAACTCTGACAAATAGAGAAGTCTAATTCATCGGCTTTTAGTATTAAGCCCGGTAAAT
Source organism: Allium fistulosum (assembly GCA_030737815.1). Taxonomy (NCBI): domain Eukaryota; kingdom Viridiplantae; phylum Streptophyta; class Magnoliopsida; order Asparagales; family Amaryllidaceae; genus Allium; species Allium fistulosum. The sequence goes on from CM060903.1 coordinate 989,794,090, forward strand.
TAACTTTTTCAAAACTTATATACACTTTAAAAATACTTGTAAATAGGTTTTAAATATCTATGTAAAATATTACTTGAAAATAACTAATTTATAATTTGATTAAAAACATGTTTTATATTATAAAACCTCTTTGAAAATACATATATAATTATTAAAAATATATTTAAAATTTAAACCAACTTTAAAATACTTCAAATAGGTTAGAAAACATCGCTATATATATTAGGGAATAGTACCAAATTTAAATATCATTTTTAAACACTTAAAAATATAAATGACTTAAGCATTTATAAATGCCGTTAGAAGTCCTTGTTGAAAACAACATTGGAAAGCACAATCTTTATGACTAGTTTTAACCACTTTAACAAATGATTTAAGTCTTAAAAGTTTATTTGTACGTACCACCCTTAGGTACTAAAAAGCATGGAAAGAAACCCCTAAGAATACCTTCCCACTTATTTAATAAAATTCCGAAAACATGCTAAATTTGTAAAGTGTATTTATAACGACCTTTTTATTCTAACTTTCATAACTTTGATTCACAATTACTATTACTTTCCAAACCATTTCTTTACCATCAATTCACCAAAATATGTGTAGCCAAAATCAAATTATCTCATGTTAAGATCATAAATATCCAATTTACACAAGTTAAAGTTATGAGATATCGAAGTGCACTTATAACAACTTTTCTAGCTTCGAACACTTTCAAACATAATTCAATTCAACACACAATCCAAACAACCATTTAAACATCAAGTCAAGGCCCCACCACATGTTTAAGAGGGTAATAGAAAGGATGTTTATGCAATATAAACTTGTCATTTGCTTTCAAAAGCAAGAGGGGTCCAAAATTTATAACTTTACTTAGTTAATGTCACTTCAACTTTATATTTCAAACACACCATATATATACAATATATATAAACAAGATAGTAAGATAGCTCACTTAGATCAAAGCCAAAAACAAGCACAAAACCACAAGAATCAAAGAACCACCTCCTACCATCACCAAAAGCCTAAAGATCTAACCTTTAGCAATTTCAAACCAAGGCAACACCTCCCCTCCTCTTTCCCTCTTCCACTACTCATAGTCCATCCAAGATCCCCCTTCTCCTTCACTTTCCTTCCACTTTGACTTTATATTTAAGCTTCTTAAGGTGTTCTAAGGTGTTGTTTAAAGTTTGGAAGATATTGGAGTTGATTTGGTTTAGACTTGAAAAGGTTAGAGAAGAATTAGTGGACTAGTGCTTAAGCACTTCGACCATGTTTATTCCCTTACTTCATTTCGAGCTTTTGTTAATTTTTGATTACTTCTTATCTTAATGGTGTATTTATAAGTCTATGCAAGAGGTCATTACCACCTTTCACCTTCCATGAAAGGTCATAAAGGAGCCTTCCTCTCACATGCACCTTTACACCTTTACATTTTTATTTAAAAGTTAAGTCCTTCCTTAAAAGCTCACTTTCAAAATATCTTTGATGACGTCACCCCTAACATCATCAAAAAAATTTATTTCCATAAATGATAAAACGTTTTTATTTCATTTTATTGATTTCCTAAGCAATTAAGTGTATGTAAAAAAATTGAACAACATCCGACAGTTAAAAGGCTATTTATTGATAAATGATTTTTGGTCACATTATCGATATTTCTTCAAAGTATTTATTTTTGTAAACATTTTTTCAAAACAAGTTTACCATCATTAGTTATAATAAAAGGAGATTAAAAAGCTTATTAAATAATTTTAATAACATTTAATCCAAGATTCAAATATTTAAGTAGTTCAGATATTTAAATACGAAGTGTCCGAAATTCTGGGTCATTACAAAATGTTCATCAGTTAAAATACACAAATGAACTGAATTAAGATTGACATAGAAATATAAAATGCACATGCCAATAAATCTTTTGACATGGTCACTTCAATACCCATGCAAGAGCTAATTTAAAAAAACCACTAAAACATTTATGCCTTGGATGCTTAAGAGTTTATTTGTTCGAGACTTTGTATTGTCATTTATAAGTTTTGAACTCTTTTGCAACAAGAATATAGACGTTTGATCCATATTCGATCACATATAAATATTATATAGCGAACGATTGTGGTTTGAAATGTACGAAATTTCAATGAAATTAGTGTATTGGCAATAAGCAAATAAACCATATATAAAATCATATATTCAGTACGATTGATTACAATAAGGATCTCCTTTTAATGGTTTTACTATTTTGGAAAGAAAAGCGAATTTACAAGAATGGTTGTAACTTAGGTATAGTTAGGATGAAGAGAGTGAATGGTCATCTCTGCTTCTTAAAGTGACATTGAAAATGAGAATTGTACAAAATACTAAAAGATACTTAATATGGAATTAGCAATGTAATTTCTATTCCAATTGTGTTATAATATAGAAAATTGTTTTTTATAAAGGTTATTTCTACGAGTTTAAGATATTTGATCAAAAACTTTAGAATGTAAACTAGTTACAGTAAAACAAATAAATAGCCCAAAATAAATAGCTATGTGAAGCTTCATATTTCACATCTTATTATAGTGAAGGCGAAAATAGTGGGAGCATGCCGTATAGTATTTCTCAATGAATGTATCTGGATATGAAATTATTTTTATAGATATACCAAATATAACTTATGAAATAATAACCGTTTTTAGTATTAGCAGAAAATAAATATAATTTGTTTTGTTATGAATATTCGAATACTCATTATGAACTAAACCTAACGATATTTGCTCATTGATTACCTAACACAAAAGCATCTAATTTATTTTTCTAATTATTTTGGATTATGGACCAAGCAACGGTTTTGAGAAATAATTCTTTAATCATATGATTATGAATCATATGGTACTAGTAAATTGTATCAAAAAATAATTAAGAGCAAAGCACTCATTCAGTTGGAGCGAAAAAAGTTAAAGAACTCTTTGGAATGATACATATAGATGTATGCAGTTCAAAGTCTAATATTACTAAAACGGATCCACTTATTTCATTTAATTCACAAATGAATTATCATAGAAATAAAAATATGTATTTGATACACGAGTAGTATATTATGATAGGTTCATTGAATACATAACAAAAGTAGAGAACATTACATGTGGAAGAAATAAAATAATTTGATTTGATCGAATAAGTGAGTGTATTGGAAAAGAGTTCCAAATGTACCTAAAATGAATAAGTTCTATCTCAAAAATCACTCCTCCCTACGAATGTAATGATGTATCAATAAGAAGTAGTTGGACTTTGTTGAACAAATTATGATTGATGATAGTGAAGTTAAGTTAATAGCTTTCTATAAGGTCATGTACTTAAGAGTAAGTACATAGGTTAAACTTAATTTTGTCTAAAATAAAGTTTACAAAACCATATAAGATAAGAGTTGATGAAAACCCTTATATATATATCCTAGGTTAAGTAGTTGACAGTTTGTGTGAGTAAATAAACTGCATGTAATAATTGTTCGTACGAAACCATGTGTGGAGCAACAAAAATGAGTTTGAGACCAATCAATATCTATTGATGGATTTATGCTCTGAACATAAGTTCGTAAACTTAAAATTAAATCAGCTTCATATACATACATACATGCATACATACATACATAGACATATATATACATACATACATACATAGACATATATATACATACATACATACATATATATACATACATACATATATATATATATATATGTATGTATATGCAACTCATAAAATGATTATACATATTTTGTTGCATTGAGAAATAATTTTTTCAAGAAACCCCAACTTGTGATGAAGGAATTTCTTATAGAAATTATTGGTTGTAAAATGGACTGGGTACAATCTAAAGGTAAAATTGATTACAAAGGATGAAACAAAGTTGAAAAGGCCTAAACGGACACAACTAATTAGATTATCTATGTCTAACAAGAACTCTCGCACATTAAAGAAAAACTATGATTTTCCCATCAATGTCGAGAGGTGAACTTCATCATTTGTTAATAAACCATTAAGAGTATTGACTCTACCATATGATATGATGCGCAAATCAAAAATAGGTTCCAAGTACATTCTCAAAAACATGATTTTGTGGTTGTACCCGAAGGGATATGATCCAGCGGCCATAAAATGTCTCCAAAAGAAGAACATTCAATTAGAAGATGATAAGCTATGTTGGTAGAATAACATTGCAAATTTCAATTGTTTAAATTAATGTAATAGATTCATATTCAACATACTTAAGTTAATTTGGATTTTGGTCACAAAATTATCGTTCGATATGATTTTGACTTTTGGTATATGTATGTTAAAATGGAAATTATAAACAATGATTTAGAATATGCTACTTGCACTTAAGAACCAAAATGTCTCAAAGTTAGTATGAACTATTCTAAGTTTATGAGTTATTGGATATGATCCAAGAAGTGATATGAAATTGTTATTCGATAAGCATCAGAGTTAAGCAAACATTTTTATAGTAAAATTAAATTGTTTGATTTTCAATCAAAATGCAAAGGAAGCATGTGTCCACAAGAAATAATATTAGTAGGTGCAAAAATAATTTTAAACCTACAAGCAAATGACAAATTTATGATTGTTAACGATGCACTCGGGTTAAAATCATTTTAGTTTGGTTCTTTACTTCTCAATATAGGATTTGAAAAGACATCTTTTATAGCTAGTATAAAAGGGTGTTCGGAATGTCCCAAAATTATATACAAAGACATTATATGAATTTGTTTAATATGGAGCATGTAAGATAGGTTCCTTAAGCACTGACAATATGAATTATCATACATGCTATATTGCCTACAATATCACACATCGCTTATTTATTTGGTACGTAGAGAAACTAAAAAATCCGAAATAAGATTACTATATGAAAATTGAGTATTCTCGAATATTTAAGAAATACTAAAGAATTATTTATAGAAACAATGAACTCCTTATAAAGGTATGCCCGAGCTCAAATTTTATTGGTGACATTGAGTATAGTATGTGAATCCTAAATCCATGTTCTATCTTAGGTTTAGAGCATAAACTTGGAAATGTTTCAAATAATAAGTAGTGGGTGGTTCAATATAAGGGTTAGCACATCGCTTTGAATAGCATTGCAATAAAAGAGAATAAATGCGTAAATTTATAACTGAGTCAGAGTTATGCTAAATGTTGAGAATCCCATGACATTGTTATATGATAACAATGTTGCAATATACTTTATAAAAGAACCTAAAGCTCACTGATACTCGTTCACTCAGGGATTGCCCAATTAGTTTTGAGAAAATCGATTGAAAGAATTGGAATAAGATTCCATAATTGATGCAAATGAAAGATTGATGGAGTTAAGATATGCCGTAAGGGCAATTATATAATTTATTTTATATATATATATCCCTAATTTGAACCAAACTTATTCAAAATAAAAGGTCTTATCTTTCTATTGTACTTGTTATATCATGATATAATTAGTTATGTAATTAATTTAAAGTATATTGAACCTAAAATGCTTAAATGATAAGTTGTCTGATTGTCAAGGCTGTAAAAATTGCTAGGTGGTAAGCATGGACTAGGGATAAATCCCCTAGGTTGGTATTAATCGAGGATTAATCAGAGCTAGGAGTTGGACAAAATCATGCATTTTGGATAAAATTTTAGTACTTTGTTTAGTATTAACCAATCCATAATGGGATCTCATGGGTTTAGATGGGTCTTGTAACGACCCTGAATTTTTGATATTTGAAAAGTGAATATTTAAATGAGTTTAAATATTCGAATGATAGTTTAATTTGAAAATTCGAATATCAAAGTGAATTTGGCGATTTAATTATTGAATTTAATTATTGAAACTGGGTAAAAATTTGAATCTTCAGTTTTAAGCTGATTTAAAATAATCAAAAGGCTTAGAAAATTTATATTGATAATTCTGAAGGTAATAGAACTTTTAGAATTGAATTTGAAACTGTTTTGTTCAGTTTTGAAATTCTGTTGTTTAAATTGAATTTAAAAATAGCGGTCCGGGGCACAGTCTCGGAATTCGACGAAACCAGTTCCACTGGATCCGTAACATTGTATTATTATCGGATTTCAATTTTCGTAGTATTCGGAGTTGTTGTGTGAGTGTACGATATACAAACACGCTGAAATTTATATCGAAAACAATACTTATACTGATTGTTAAATAAACTTAACATCAAAACTTTTACAAAATTTCTGTAGCCTTCTTCTACACGCCATCTTCTATCTCAACACGTGTAATGTTTTAAACACGCCAACGTCTTTTCATGTCTCCTGCCCTCTTCAAATCGCGTACAGATGTCCTTCGTTTAATCAAAACTCAAAAGAATGACCACCGCCTTCAAAATTTTAAACAGCAAATTCCTTATCTCCCCCACTGCTTCCTTTCAATTAAAATGAAAACGAGACTCAATTCGTTTCGTATGAATAAAGTAATGGCTGACTCTTCTCACTCGAATAAATCCCTCTTCCTTCTAACCGTTTAAAACCCAAAATCGAATTCACGAAAAAAATAGGGCTGGGAAAAACAAATTTGATTCGTTGGAAAACGAATGGCGGCGAAGGAATGGGTGCTTGGTCGAACTCGAGCACATCACGCGATCGACTTCGCGCCTGTTCGAAGTCGTGGTCGCGACTCAGTGAAGCTATGATGAGCGCGCAAGCCGAGGCGATGGATATCGCGATGGCAACGAAGCTAGGGTTTCGATTCGTGCAAGGTGAGCTTGGGGTCAGCGACTAGTGACATCGACGCAGTGATGGCGACGACAACTTCGGCAGGTGGTCGCACGCATCTCGATGGCACTCGCGATGTCGTAGGCGATACTGGGAAGATATGCAAGGGTTCGTACTCGTTCGATCAGCAAGTAGTGTCGTGGAAGGCGACTCGTTCTCGCAGGCGATTTTGGGGCAGCGCGAAAACGTGGGTGGTGATCGATAGTGAAGGCCGAGATGTTTTCTCTGGTAATCTTTTGTCTTGAATTATTGTTTCCTAATTAAATTTTAACTTAAAGGCATTACAGTAGATTAAAAATATGTATAAGAAGATCTGTTTTAATATATATGTGAAAGTATGTATGCAGGTTAGGGAATTTACTTCGCTAATGTTTGTAAAACAATTTATTTTAGTTAAATTCGTTATATATATATATGTATAAAAATATATATACAGTAGAATTAATATAGTTTGTTTCAGATGTATATATATAGTTGCAGAGAATAATATGATTAAGTATAAATGTTTATAAAATGACATATATATATATATATATATGAAAATAAGCTTTTGTAAATGGAAAATTTTAAAATATTTGAATTATGAAAAATCAGATTTTTGATTATGTATATATATATTCTATAAGTATGTACATATGTAGTTTCCAGGAAATAAAATAAAATAAGTATAATATTTTGAAAATGGAGATCTTAAAAATATTGAAGGCATTTTATAAAAACCTGGTTTGGAGTCTCAAGAGATATTTAAATGAGAAATTAGTTTAAAATAAAACTATTAGTTAATTTAACTATTAAAATGAAATCACCAATGAATCAAAATTTTAAAATGAAAATTTAATTATTCAGTGGATTCGAATATTAATAAACTGTGTAAATATTTATACAAGGTATAAATCAAGATAATTGGGTCGAGATTTAAAATGGACTGCAAATAAAAGCTAAGGTGAGACCTTCTCACTCAGATTTAAATTTGAATTGCAGTTATTGATTGTTGTTTGGATGTGCTATTAGATATAGTAGGATATATCTATATATATAGCAATATATACATATTGGCATATGTATATATTGGATTGATTGATTTCCCGCACTGTATAGCGGATGAGACCCTATTGTGCCGTTAGTAAGCGGATGATTGTTATAAAACCCATATACCGCGATATTCCACCTCGAAGTGGAATTGGTATTGTGCTAACATCTGTGGATGCAGGGAAACAGGTTGGAGGGATCCAACTGGATTCCTCAACTGTATTTATTTATTTACAGATATTGTGATGTATTCTGTTATCTTATTGATATATGATATTGAATGTTGTGATTGACTAATTGGTGCGGTTGCATCATCGGATTCAAGTTTTGAAGTTTAAAAATAACGACTTTACTTTAAAAGGATTTTTAAAGTGATTTTTGAAAATATACGTTTTATGGAATTTTTGAATTGATTTATAAACGTTAAAATTTTAAAGTTATAAAAATTATGATTTTTGGTGAAATATAACCGAAAGGTGATTTTTGAAATAAATAGTAAAGTAATTTATAAAATGGTTAAATTGGGATTTTTGAATAAGTATGAATGGTTCATAAACGAGATAAGACAGAATATATATTTTATAAATCAAAACAATGGAATTATAAAAGTAGTTCGGTTATAGTTGAAAATAAGATTATAGGTGAAATCTTATAAGTAATAAGATTTAAAATCTATGAAGTTTAAAAGAACGATTTCTTTTAAAATAAATGAATTATAAGTTATTAACTTATAAGATGGACCTTTGGTATATACATTGAGTTATAAATTGAATAGGTCATTAAAGAAGATTTATAAATCGAAGTTGTTACAAAATGGAAATAGAATTTATAAACGTTGTTTTTATAAATTCGAAAATCAATCAAATTTGATTGATTTTAAATATAGAGATTATTAAGGGAATTTTATCCACGATTTTGGATAGTGGATAATTCTTGAAATATAAATGTGTAGAAAATATTGAAATTTGGTTAGTGAAGTATATTCACGATTTTGGACAGTGAATATATTGTTAAGTAAAATGGATAGTTTTGGAAAAGTAACATTTGAAATGAAGTTAATTGTTTTAACAATGTTTTAAAATGTGTTTAATATCGAAATCATAGATTTCAACATTCATTGTTGAAATAGACGTTTTCGAGGAAGAAGGAAATGGTGGACTATAACACTGTTGTTATAGTAAATGGTTTCCGAAAGGAAATGTTTTTATATAGTATTGGGATTTATATATATCTATCTTAATTCCGAATTCCTATACTAGTGATTTTGAGTCGTCGTAACGATGTTTTACGTAACATTCGTTTTGACTCAAATAAATGTGCTTAAAAGAATGATTTCCTTAAAGAATGAATTTATACTTAATCTTGATTTAAGTATATTGAATATTTTCAAATGTTGAAAATAAATAGATTTGTGAACTACTTATTTTTAAATAAGTATGGAAATGCTTTCCCAATATAAAATGAACTGTTTTGAGATTTTATCTTCAAAGATGAATTGAAATGTGGAAATTGATTTGAAATTGTTTTCAAATGGTTAAGTGTGGAAATTATATATCTAGTAAAGATATTTTGGAAAATAAATAATTTGGAAAATTATTTGGAATCTAATGATGTTGCGCATCTTTATTGATAGTTAAATAACCGACTATCAATAATTACCTTGAATGGGTATTTGTTGTGAATTGGATGAATTTGAATGCCATACTTATTTTTGAATAAGCGCTCACTATTCGGGTTAGCCGGGAAAGAACCATGGGGTCGTATAACCCATTCCGAATATGTGATACGTCGTTATGAATTGCATTTGCTGACCGGTGTTGAAGACCGGATATTTTTGAAAACGGAAGGATTACCGTCGAGTTACTCTACATCGGCTGATCTCCGATTTAGAGGTTTTATCACCCTTAGTGACGGGAAGTCCGGACGTGATTGGAAATTATCCGGATTTGCAAGGGCTTCGTGAGAAGTGCCTTCGGTTCTGTTCGATCCCGGAACAGACTTGTATGGATTGTATGTCTGACGTTACAAATTGAGATATAAAGCCGATTTCTTTCAAATACATATCTGTTGGTGGCGGAGAATTTATTCTCTTAGCTTAACACCCTTCTCTGAGACGTACGAGCTGAGAGGTTATGTAGTTGAAAGTTATCAGCGATATATTCCCAATTTGGTAATGTGACATGCTGAGTGTTGCTATGTGATGATCAGTGTTTGATCATTTGTGATATGATCATTTGTTTGATCATTTATCTTTGTGATCATAGGTTGATCATCTGTTGACCCAAAGCATGGCTTTGTGACAAAGCGTAGCTTTGTGGACGAGACTTCGTCGAGCCTCAACAACCCCGAAATGGTCGAAACAGGAATGTTGCGGCAAGGTTATGAGGGTCGCACCCTTTAGGGTATGTCATTTCCTTCTGGAAAGGGGTGGTGTCATGGTATGGAGCCCAGATACTTACTCATGTGGATACACTTTCTTTATGATGTGTGATGTTGGTTACCGAGCGCTCGGATAAAGGTCCCAAAGGACCGGGTGATGACATATTCGTGAGTTACCTGTTACAGGGGTAACCCGGCCTTGTTTGGCAGAGAGCAGTTTGTCTCTCGGGACGTCCAGCCAGAGGCGATCCTATTCGGCAGGAGGAAAGGAAGTTCCTTAGCCTGACCATTTATTGGAAAATCCAAAGAAACAATACGAACCTTGTACGGTATTAGTTGTAGAACCTGCCATTTACTTATGGTGGCGCCCCACTGTTTAGATGGTAGCTATAGTAGGCATAGTTCGGAATGTCTATGCTGGCTAAGATTAATATTATACTTTCGAAATGTTTTCCACACTAGACATTAATAATAATATCCAATGATTGGCGTAGTTAGCATCTTTGACTATCATAAGAAGAAATCTCCTCCAATTCTGTGTTTGCATTGTGTGTGTGGTGGGAGGTCTTATGGTAGTTTCATTTTCCAAAAGCATTGCGAATCTGTTTTATTTTCTTTGTGAAAATAACTGTTTTACGATCTCACAACAGTCACCATGACTGACTCGGAGTTTATTGTTCCCTTCTAAACTCTGGGTGCCCATAATTTTCCACACGGGCAGCCTAGAGTTATTTTTATCAGGATATTCTGGATATTCTAGAGCTTTGGGGATAAGCTGGATGGCGAAGCGTACTTCCGTACTTGTTATTTATTTCCGCTGTGTATTCGGTATGAGGACAGGTTTATATAACTGTCCATTGTTGTATTGAGTTGTATATTGACTTTGATTGATGTATGTATAAACTGATATAGTTCTTTGTTTAAAAGACTAGTGATTATCTATTATATTTTGTTCCGCTGCGAAATGTGAGATTCTGATATTGTCTCTGATTCTGTGTTTTCTGTAGCTGTTCTTCTTTCTTTTTCTTCTATCTTTTCTTCTACCTCTTCTTTTAACCCTAATGGTTTAGTTTTCCGGCATTCGATTGCGTGGCATTTGATATAGTGGACGTATTAATGTCGACTTTCGAGCGTCGAAAAAATTAGATCGTTACAAGTGGTATCAGAGCATATGGTTAAGCGACAACCCTGCTCTATTGGGTGATACTCATTAGAGATAGAGTCAGCAGTACTCTAGAATGAGTTTGAGTGTAATAATAGATACGAGTGCGTATTTGTTAGTGAATATGAAATTGTTTTGTATTGCGTTGACTTATCGGTTGATTGTTTATGAATTCTGGTCGGTGCAGTCTAGCTAACTGTGTTGATAGGAGTTTCTAAACTCTTAAACAAGATAAACCGACACAGTATTGTTTTAAATAGGGTGAATGAAATAATTTTGCCCAAAACTATTTTTGTATAGAAAAGAAATGATTTTTCTACGAATTATCATAGTATATGGATGTTTGGTTGTTATAAAATAATAACATTGAATTATTATCATTGTTATATGAAATGGAATGAGAAATTAAAATAATAACCAAAGATTTGGAGATAAATTCAATTAACAAATGAAATTTATAAATGCGAATTGAAGCATAAGGAAATGAATTCATATACAAATGAATTTAAGAATATAAATTATAAATGGGATTTGTAATTTGAAACGGAATTCCAGAGAAGTTTTTGGAAAGGTTTTTGAAAAGAATTTGAAAATTTTGGAGATTTGGAAAGTTTAAATCTTTTTGATTTGAAAATGAATTTCAAAGGTTTTGAAAAGTATTCTGAAGGAATGAAAAGCTCTAAACTCTTTTCGGTCGCTGAAAAATAACTTCGGTAATGACTGCAGCATCATCGATGTTCATTTTCGGGTTTCCAAAAGAGGAATTGCTGCCAAATTGTTTTAAATGGAAGTTGTTTGGAAAAAATTTGGATTTTGTTTTGGAAATTCAAAGGATTTGAATTGTTTTCAAAATGATTTTGAAGGTTGGTAAAACTCTGGAATACTGTATAAAAATATTTATGATATATTATTAAGTTGATAACTTATACAATTTGAATTTTGATAGAATAAATTTAACTTAAAAGATAGAGTTAAATTAAAGAAGTATAAGTGAATAAATTTGAATAAATGAAAGTGAAATTGAAAGTTGAGATTCATTTTGAAGTTGTAAGCAATAGAAATGAATTGAATTGTTATAAATGAAAGATGAATTAAAATTCATACAAAATTGGAAATCCAGTTTAATATAAGTGGTTATAAACCAAAAATAGTGAATTGAAAATAAATATAATGTGTATATAGAATATTTACATTGAACCTAAGAAATGAAGAGTGAAATTCTTAAGTAAATGTGATATTGAAATTATTCTAAGTGATGATTGAATAAAGATAAAACTGGAAATTGAAACTGAATGTTGAAAACAAATGTGAATTGTGCGAAATAAAATGAAGTTTCAAGATTAGTTTGAAGTGAACTAAAGATAATCGATAAAATTCAATATTCAGAAGATAAATTGAATCCAAATTGAATTAAATGTTGGAATTGAATTCAAATGAATTTGGAATGTAAAATTGAATGAAAAATAGATGTGTAACTTCAATAGTGAAGTAAAGATGTATAAGAAGCATATATTGAAAATTTTGTAATGAAATTTGCAAATGGGTTGAATGTTGTAACTAGATATTATGGCTAGTAGGATATACAGATGTATAAAGGAATTGGATTTGATTTTGAAGGTAAATTTGAATTGCTCGACAAAAGGTAAGTATTTGAATTTCAATATGAGATTTGATGATTTTCTTGTCTAGCCGCTTGGCTTTTTCTTTTTCTTTTTGAAATCTGAGGGTCCGTAGGGACGTTTTGTAGTAGTACCGAGTTAGCCGCGCAAAGGAGACGCTGGCGAAATTTTTCGAAAATTTAGAGTGTTAGAAAATTTTTGAGAAATTTTGAAAGTTTACAATTTGAATTTAAATTTAAATTTGAATTGTGAAGTAAAATAAAGTTATTTAAAACTATGAAAGTGTTAGGATGGTTAACTGAAATGATAACAAACATTTAAGAAAAAGATTTGGGATTGAAAATTTGTTAAAACTATTTGAATTTAAGAAAATAGTTAATGGGAAGTGGAGCATTTTTCCTGACTTGTAATTTCGGGACGAAATTCTTTTAAGGGGGGAAGATTGTAACGACCCTGAATTTTTGATATTTGAAAAGTGAATATTTAAATGAGTTTAAATATTCGAATGATAGTTTAATTTGAAAATTCGAATATCAAAGTGAATTTGGCGATTTAATTATTGAATTTAATTATTGAAACTGGGTAAAAATTTGAATCTTCAGTTTTAAGCTGATTTAAAATAATCAGAAGGCTTAGAAAATTTATATTGATAATTCTGAAGGTAATAGAACTTTCAGAATTGAATTTGAAACTGTTTTGTTCAGTTTTGAAATTCTGTTGTTTAAATTGAATTTAAAAATAGCGGTCCGGGGCATAGTCTCGGAATTCGACGAAACCAGTTCCATTGGATCCGTAACATTGTATTATTATCGGATTTCAATTTTCGTAGTATTCGGAGTTGTTGTGTGAGTGTACGATATACAAACACGCTGAAATTTATATCGAAAACAATACTTATACTGACTGTTAAATAAACTTAACATCAAAACTTTTACAAAATTTCTGTAGCCTTCTTCTACACGCCATCTTCTATCTCAACACGTGTAATGTTTTAAACATGCCAACGTCTTTTCATGTCTCCTGCCCTCTTCAAATCGCGTATAGATGTCCTTCGTTTAATCAAAAATCAAAAGAATGACCACCGCCTTCAAAATTTTAAACAGCAAATTCCTTATCTCCCCCACTTCTTCCTTTCAATTAAAACGAAAACGAGACTCAATTCGTTTCGTATGAATAAAGTAATGGCTGACTCTTCTCACTCGAATAAATCCCTCTTCCTTCTAACCGTTTAAAACCCAAAATCGAATTCACGAAAAAAAATAGGGCTGGGAAAAAAAAATTTGATTCGTTGGAAAACAAATGGCGGCGAAGGAATGGGTGCTTGGTCGAACTCGAGCACATCACGCGATCGACTTCGCGCCTGTTCGAAGTCGTGGTCGCGACTCAGTGAAGCTGTGATGAGCGCGCAAGCCGAGGCGATGGATATCGCGATGGCAACGAAGCTAGGGTTTCGATTCGTGCAAGGTGAGCTTGGGGTCAGCGACTAGTGACATCGACGCAGTGATGGCGACGACAACTTCGGCAGGTGGTCGCACACATCTCGATGGCACTCGCGATGTCGTAGGCGATACTGGGAAGATATGCAAGGGTTCGTACTCGTTCGATCAGCAAGTAGTGTCGTGGAAGGCGACTCGTTCTCGCAGGCGATTTTGGGGCAGCGCGAAAACGTGGGTGGTGATCGATAGTGAAGGCCGAGATGTTTTCTCTGGTAATCTTTTGTCTTGAATTATTGTTTCCTAATTAAATTTTAACTTAAAGGCATTACAGTAGATTAAAAATATGTATAAGAAGATCTGTTTTAATATATATGTGAAAGTATGTATGCAGGTTAGGGAATTTACTTCGCTAATGTTTGTAAAACAATTTATTTTAGTTAAATTCGTTTTATATATATGTATAAAAATATATATATAGTAGAATTAATATAGTTTGTTTCAGATGTATATATATAGTTGCAGAGAATAATATGATTAAGTATAAATGTTTATAAAATGACATATATATATATATATACGAAAATAAGCTTTTATAAATGGAAAATTTTAAAATATTTGAATTATGAAAAATCAGATTTTTGATTATGTATATATATATTCTATAAGTATGTACATATGTAGTTTCCAGGAAATAAAATAAAATAAGTATAATATTTTGAAAATGGAGATCTTAAAAATATTGAAGGCATTTTATAAAAACATGGTTTGGAGTCTCAAGAGATATTTAAATGAGAAATTAGTTTAAAATAAAACTATCAGTTAATTTAACTATTAAAATGAAATCACCAATGAATCAAAATTTTAAAATGAAAATTTAATTATTCAGTGGATTCGAATATTAATAAACTGTGTAAATATTTATACAAGGTATAAATCAAGATAATTGGGTCGAGATTGGAAATGGACTGCAAATAAAAGCTAAGGTGAGATCTTCTCACTCAGATTTAAATTTGAATTGCAGTTATTGATTGTTGTTTGGATGAGCTATTAGATATAGTAGGATATATCTATATATATATATATAGCAATATATACATATTGGCATATGTATATATTGGATTGATTGATTTCCTGCACTGTATAGCGGATGAGACCCTATTGCGCCGTTAGTAAGCGGATGATTTTTATAAAACCCATATACCACGATATTCCACCTCGAAGTGGAATTGGTATTGTGCTAACATCTGTGGATGCAGGAAAACAGGTTGGAGGGATCCAACTGGATTCCTCAACTGTATTTATTTATTTACAAATATTGTGATGTATTCTGTTATCTTATTGATATATGATATTGAGTGTTGTGATTGACTAATTGGTGCGGTTGCATCATCGGATTCAAGTTTTGAAGTTTAAAAATAACGACTTTACTTTAAAAGGATTTTTAAAGTGATTTTTGAAAATATACGTTTTATGGAATTTTTGAATTGATTTATAAACGTTAAAATTTTAAAGTTATAAAAATTATGATTTTTGGTGAAATATAACCGAAAGGTGATTTTTGAAATAAATAGTAAAGTAATTTATAAAATGGTTAAATTGGGATTTTTGAATAAGTATGAATGGTTCATAGACGAGATAAGATAGAATATATATTTTATAAATCAAAACAATGGAATTATAAAAGTAGTTCGGTTATAGTTGAAAATAAGATTATAGGTGAAATCTTATAAGTAATAAGATTTAAAATCTGTGAAGTTTAAAAGAACGATTTCTTTTAAAATAAATGAATTATAAGTTATTAACTTATAAGATGGACCTTTGGTATATACATTGAGTTATAAATTGAATAGGTCATTAAAGAAGATTTATAAATCGAAGTTGTTACAAAATGGAAATAGAATTTATAAACGTTGTTTTTATAAATTCGAAAATCAATCAAATTTGATTGATTTTAAATATAGAGATTATTAAGGGAATTTTATCCACGATTTTGGATAGTGGATAATTCTTGAAATATAAATGTGTAGAAAATATTGAAATTTGGTTAGTGAAGTATATTCACGATTTTGGACAGTGAATATATTGTTAAGTAAAATGGATAGTTTTGGAAAAGTAACATTTGAAATGAAGTTAATTGTTTTAACAATGTTTTAAAATGTGTTTAATATCGAAATCATAGATTTCAACATTCATTGTTGAAATAGACGTTTTCGAGGAAGAAGGAAATGGTGGACTATAACACTGTTGTTATAGTAAATGGTTTCCGAAAGGAAATGTTTTTATATAGTATTGGGATTTATATATATCTATCTTAATTCCGAATTCCTATACTAGTGATTTTGAGTCGTCGTAACGATGTTTTACGTAACATTCGTTTTGACTCAAATAAATGTGCTTAAAAGAATGATTTCCTTAAAGAATGAATTTATACTTAATCTTGATTTAAGTATATTGAATATTTTCAAATGTTGAAAATAAATAGATTTGTGAACTACTTATTTTTAAATAAGTATGGAAATGCTTTCCCAATATAAAATGAACTGTTTTGAGATTTTATCTTCAAAGATGAATTGAAATGTGGAAATTGATTTGAAATTGTTTTCAAATGGTTAGGTGTGGAAATTATATATCTAGTAAAGATATTTTGGAAAATAAATAATTTGGAAAATTATTTGGAATCTAATGATGTTGCGCATCTTTATTGATAGTTAAATAACCGACTATCAATAATTACCTTGAATGGGTATTTGTTGTGAATTGGATGAATTTGAATGCCATACTTATTTTTGAATAAGCGCTCACTATTCGGGTTAGCCGGGAAAGAACCATGGGGTCGTATAACCCATTCCGAATATGTGATACGTCGTTATGAATTGCATTTGCTAACCGGTGTTGAAGACCGGATATTTTTGAAAACGGAAGGATTACCGTCGAGTTACTCTACATCGGCTGATCTCCGATTTAGAGGTTTTATCACCCTTAGTGACGGGAAGTCCGGACGTGATTGGAAATTATCCGGATTTGCAAGGGCTTCGTGAGAAGTGCCTTCGGTTCTGTTCGATCCCGGAACAGACTTGTATGGATTGTATGTCTGACGTTACAAATTGAGATATAAAGCCGATTTCTTTCAAATACATATCTGTTGGTGGCGGAGAATTTATTCTCTTAGCTTAACACCCTTCTCTGAGACGTACAAGCTCAGAGGTTATGTAGTTGAAAGTTATCAGCGATATATTCCCAATTTGGTAATGTGACATGCTGAGTGTTGCTGTGTGATGATCAGTGTTTGATCATTTGTGATATGATCATTTGTTTGATCATTTATCTTTGTGATCATAGGTTGATCATCTGTTGACCCAAAGCATGGCTTTGTGACAAAGCGTAGCTTTGTGGACGAGACTTCGTCGAGCCTCAACAACCCGGAAATGGTCGAAACAGGAATGTTGCGGCAAGGTTATGAGGGTCGCGCCCTTTAGGGTATGTCATTTCCTTCTAGAAAGGGGTGGTGTCATGGTATGGAGCCCAGATACTTACTCATGTGGATACACTTTCTTTATGATGTGTGATGTTGGTTACCGAGCGCTCGGATAAAGGTCCCAAAGGACCGGGTGATGACATATTCGTGAGTTACCTGTTACAGGGGTAACCCGGCCTTGTTTGGCAGAGAGCAGTTTGTCTCTCGGGACGTCCAGCCAGAGGCGATCCTATTCGGCAGGAGGAAAGGAAGTTCCTTAGCCTGACCATTTATTGGAAAATCCAAAGAAACAATACGAACCTTGTACGGTATTAGTTGTAGAACCTGCCATTTACTTATGGTGGCGCCCCACTGTTTATATGGTAGCTATAGTAGGCATAGTTCGGAATGTCTATGCTGGCTAAGATTAATATTATACTTTCGAAATGTTTTCCACACTAGACATTAATAATAATATCCAATGATTGGCGTAGTAAGCTTCTTTGACTGTCATAAGAAGAAATCTCCTCCAATTCTGCGTTTGCATTGTGTGTGTGGTGGGAGGTCTTATGGTAGTTTCATTTTCCAAAAGCATTGCGAATCTGTTTTATTTTCTTTGTGAAAATAACTGTTTTACGATCTCACACCAGTCACCATGACTGACTCGGAGTTTATTGTTCCCTTCTAAACTCTGGGTGCCCATAATTTTCCACACGGGCAGCCTAGAGTTATTTTTATCAGGATATTCTGGATATTCTAGAGCTTTGGGGATAAGCTGGATGGCGAAGCGTACTTCCGTACTTGTTATTTATTTCCGCTGTGTATTCGGTATGAGGACAGGTTTATATAACTGTCCATTGTTGTATTGAGTTGTATATTGACTCTGATTGATGTATGTATAAACTGATATAGTTCTTTGTTTAAAAGACTAGTGATTATCTATTATATTTTGTTCCGCTGCGAAATGTGCGATTCTGATATTGTCTCTGATTCTGTGTTTTCTGTAGCTGTTCTTCTTTCTTTTTCTTCTATCTTTTCTTCTACCTCTTCTTTTAACCCTAATGGTTCAGTTTTTCGGCATTCGATTGCATGGCATTTGATATAGTGGACGTATTAATGTCGACTTTCGAGCGTCGAAAAAATCAGATCGTTATAGGTCTGGAAGTAACCATGTAAACAAAATTGCTTGAAACAAACATTTTGATGCTTATAAGAGACACCAAGCCTAAATTGGTTCATATATGGTGCTTGTAAACCCATTTTTATGCTTAGATAATGCAGCAAGTCTCGTCTAGGTGGACTAGGCAATTAACTAGGTGATAAGCCTAGCCTAGCGCCTTTGCGGGGCCAAAGAAGGAGCCTAGAAGCAATTTTAAAATAGAGGTGATAGTAATTCCAATATGTTTTAATCGTAAGAAATTTATCATATTCAAAATGTTCGTAGTCAAGGTGTTTTGAGGAAAGATGATGATACATTCATTGAGACTAGAGTACGTAACGCTTATCAAATATTTGAAAGTGTATTACCTACGGCTGATAGGGGAAACAAGGGGTTGTTAGTACTTCATATATTGATTTTGATGAAAACAACCTTAGTAACAACTATACATTCATATAAAATATGGATACTAATGATTTTTCCAAGTTATATAGTATATAGTGCATGATATTATACAGATTTTGAATTGGAGACTGTATCGTATAAAGACTCAAGAACTGGACATTACGACTCATGAGTATAAAGATCAAGATATGAAGAATTCAAGGCTATGGCATAGTGTATAGAATCATAGAATATTGTTAAAGTCTTTGGTAGCTATCTTTGATCTCAATTTCTCTTTTTCTTATCATTTATTTTTAAATCAAAATATATTTTAAAAATATTTTATAAAACCTTTTTGAAGTTTAAAATGTTTATAAACTATGTCTAAACTATTTTACAAATATCAAAATATTTTACAAAGCATTAGATTTTCAAAATATTTTAAAATAAACAAGATTTCAAAATATACTAGATATGTCGACATATAGGCATACTGTATGCCGACATACGTGCTGCAGCTGTCAAAATTTAAATTTGAAATGAAATGTCCATTCCTTGTAACTCTTTATGAATGGATATGTCTGTTTATTCTCAATACATAGGGGGTTTCCAAACAATTTTTTAACAACTTCTTTCTTATTAACTTTTCTCCTCTTTCTCTGCCAACATTTATATTGAAAATATGTTCAAATTTTCTCAAATTCAAACCAAAATCAATTCAATCTTCATCTCATTGATTCTCTACTATTTATTCTATGATTTCAATCATCTCTCTCACTCAATCAAAGATCAAAGTGTTGTCTAAGAGGCTATAGGATCAATTGTATCTAAAGAACAAACATGTCTTTAGAAAAACCATTAAAACTCTAGTTATAGTTGATTAGGCATGATTGTGTCTCGATTCAAATCAATAGTGTGTGCTTGGTGTCCTATAAATCCAAGTGGACATACTTGTATCCCGAATCAAATCAAGTGAGTGTATCTAGAGCTTGAAAAATCTGGAGGGTGTCTCGTTGCCTTGAAATCAAGATTATATTGGGTTTTTATTCTGCCTGTTGAAAGATTGACATTTGAAATGAAATCCATACAAGCAATTGTATGGATGTAAAGTAACTCCAAACTAGTATAAAATCCCCGGTGTGATATCTTTGATTCTCTACTTTTACTTTACCACGTATGTATTTATCTATGTTTGAATCTGTGATTTTTTATTCTGTGTTAATTAAGTATAATCTTAAAAGAATCAAAAAGAATCATTGAAGTTAGAAAATACTATTCACCCCTCTCTAGTATTTAATTAAGCCTTAAGAACCATAATTCCGCCACTAACATTTGGTAGTAGAGCATTAGGTTTCAAAATTTCATAATTTGATTTTTGAAAGGTTGAAATCACTAGTAATACTTTTAACAATTTTGCAGAAAAACTATTTTGTGAAACCAATATGTTTGTAGAAACTAATTGTTTTGAAAAATCATTTTATATTTTAGAAAAGTATGTTTTTGAATTGTAGGAACAAGTTTATTATATGGCTGACGATGAATAGACACTTGGAAATCAAATATTAGAAATCAAGAAGAATAAGTAGATATTGGATAGTGGATGTTCGGGACACATGACTGGGAATCCAACGATCTTGAAAGATATAGTTTATAAAGATGGTGGATCAGTAAACTTTGGAGACAACTCAAAAGGATATGTGATTGGCATCAGCAATGTCGATAACTCCAAAACTTCTATTATTTCTAATGTTTTGCTTGTTAGAAACTTAAAACATAATTTTCTTAATATTAGTCAATTGGTATTAGGAAATGTGACATCTATATTTTAGATATAAAAGTGTCCAATGACAACTTATGCCTTTTGGCTGAATCAAACGACCCTTGAATTTGAAGATTTGGTCATTTGAATTTTAAACATCTTTCTAAAGTTCTATATACGAACTTGTTATAGGTCTTCTTAAAATAAGTTTCAATGTTAATAATTTATGTGACGCCTGTCAATTAGAAAATTTTCGTAAAAGTTCCTTTAAATCTAAAGATATGATTTCTACTTCTCATCCCCTTGAACTTCTTCATCTAGATCTTTTCGAACCATCGCAAATACAATTAATAAATCATAATAGATATGTCTTTATGATAATAGAAGATTATTCTAGATTTACATGGACAATCTTCTTAAAACAAAAAAGTGATGCTTTTGAAATGTTTAAAATTTTTGCTAAAATAATTCAAAATCAAATTTCAACTAAAATTAAAACGATTAGGAGTGATCATGGTGGAGAATTCAAAAATGATAATTTTGAAAACTTCTGTAATAAGAAAGGAATAACACATAAATTTTAATTTCCAAGAACATCACAACAAAATGGAGTAGTAGAACATAAAAATAGAACTGTACAAGAATGTGCTAGAACAATGTTAAACGATAGTGAATTACCTAAAAGTTTTTGGGCTAAAGCATTTGCTACAGCATATTGTATTTAAAATAGTATTCTAATAAGACCTTTAACAAAGAAAACTACTTATGAATTATTTTACAATAAAAGGCCTAAAGTATCATATTTTTGAGTTTTTGGTAATAAATGTTTCATATTAAATACTAAAGATAACTTAGATAAATTTGATGGTAAATCGAATAAAGATATTTCTCTTGGTTATTCTAAAATAAGCAAAGCTTATAGAATTTTCAACACCAGAACAAACACCATCAAAGAAACATTACATGTTTCATTTGATGAAAATTTTAAAATCAATAATACCAATATCGATGAGGAAGAAAATATTGATAATGAAATTACTAACAATAAAAATATTGATAACTCCGAAAATTTATAACCAAATTAAAGAAAAAAATATTTGAAAGATCACCATATAGAAAATATTTTAGGAAACACAGAATATGTTGTAAAAATAAGAAATCAATTAAATAAAACAAGCAATGTTGTTTTTATCTCAACTATTGAACCCAAAAATCCAAAGGAAGCATAATTAGATTCTTGGATTCTTATTATGCAAGAAGAACTAAATCAGTTCATCAAAAATGATGTTTGGGAATTAGTCCCAAGACTTGAAGATAAAACTATAATATGAACTAAATAGTATATTGAAATAAAATGAATGAACATGGAGAAGTCATTAGAAATAAAACACATTTAGTTGCTCAAGGTTACAGTCAAGAAGAAGGTAGATTTTGATGAAACTTTTACTCTTGTAGCCAGATTAGAGGCTATTAGAATTTTACTTGCTTTTGCAAATCAAAATAATTTTAAATTATTTCAACTCTATGTCAAAAGCGCCTTTTTAAATGGATTTATTAAAAAATGTATTTGTAGAATAGCTCCACTTTTTGAAGATGAAAAACTACCAAATCACTTTTATAAATTAAAGAAAGCTTTATATAGTTTAAAACAAGCACCTAGAGCATGGTATGATAGACTAAATTCTTATTTATTACAATCCAATTTTAAACAGGAAAGGTAGGTAATACTCTTTTTATTAAAAGAAATAATAATGATATTCAACTTATACAAATATATGTAGATGATATTACCTTTACATCAACAAACAAACAGTTAAATAGAGAATATTCAGATATAATGACTAAGGAATTTGAAATGAGTCATATGAGTGAACTAACCTTCTTTTTTGGATTATAAATAAGACAATTAAATAATTAAATCTTTATAAATCAAGAAAAATATGCCAAAGACATAGTTAAAAATTTGGCATGGCAAATACTAGCAGAAAACCAACTCCTGTGGCAACTAATGAGAAATTAAATAAAGAAGAAAACTCAAAAGATGTAGATCAAAAACTATATCAAGGTATGGTAGGATTATTACTTTATATTATTGCTAATAGACCTTATATAATGCATAGTGTTTGTCTATGTGCAAGGTATCAATCTTAACCTTAGGAAACTCTTCTAAAATCTATAAAATGAATATTAAGACACATAAATAACACACTAGACTATAGAATTTTCTACCCAAAAAAAGATTATTTTGATTTAATTTCATAAAATGAGGCTGACTATGCTAGATGCAAATTAGACCAAAAAAGTACAAGTGGAACCTGTCACTTTTTAGGACAATCTTTGGTTTCCTGGTTTAGAAAAAAGCAAAACTCTATATCTCTATCCACAACAGAAGCAGAATATATTTCAACTGCATTAACTTATTCACAAGTAATTTATATGCAACAAACTTTAAAAGACTTTGGTTTATATTTCATTAAATCACCAAAATACGATGATAATACTAGTGCAATAAATCTATCTAAAAATCCAACACATCATGCTAGAACCAAACATACAGGTGTATGACATCATTTTCTAAGAGATAATGTAAATAAAGAAGTAATTTCACTCGAATTTATAAATACTGAAAATCAAATAGCCGATATATTAACAAAACCATTATCCCAAGCATTTTTTATTAAGCTTAGAAGAGAATTAGAAATGTGTTCGTTCTCTGAGATATAGATATAATAATATAAAAATTAAAGAATTAAAAGAAAAATAAAATTGTCGAAATCATACTACATATGTCAACATATCCATTTCTTATATATCGAGATATACTGGAAAATTCTGAAAATAGATTTCCCTCCAAAACTCATAATTCAAAAACCATTTATATTTCCACCAATTTCAGAAATTAAGTCTAGTTTTTTGTCTTTCTTCTTCTCTAATTTCTGAAATAAAATAAACCCATGACCTCCTCGAATTCCAAATGTCCAAGAGAAGTTAATCCACCCATTTCTTTCGCAACACCCATGCAAGGTCCTCTCCAGAACATCACCATGGCTAAAGTAAAAAAAATAGAGGATGATATGAAGCTTGTACTACATATGCTTACTGAAATAGAAGTGGTTCAACTTTGTCTCTTAAAGGAACAAGAGAAACAAGGTCGAATTCTGCGGAATCTTTAAAAATACCTATTGGATAATCCAACAAATTCAATAGTAATTGAAGAAGATACTCCTAATCAAGAAACTCATAATCCTATGAATGAAGAAGAGGAAGAAGAAAACAAGGAAAAAGAGAAAGTGGGAGATGAGGGAAATAACGATGACAATGAAGTCAAATGCATTGGAGAAGTTAGTTTCGATCAAGATGGAAATCTCGTCAAACAAAGAGGAAACTTTTGCCTTCACTACCCTTTCTGTTCCGTCCACAAGTCCCCTATAATTAGGAGAAAACCATAGATATTGTTATAATTCGTAGTAAGTTTGGTTTGTTAGATTTAATTTGGCTTTCTGTGCTTTTTAAGTTTTTAGGATTTGGGTGTTTTAGTTTGGCTTTGTGCGACTATTAGATTTGATGTTTGATTAGTTTGGATTGTTCGTTTGACTTGTACATAAATGAATTTATGTATAGATTGAATTATATAAATACAAATCCACTTTATTTCATACATTGTTCATCATATAATCATATATCATCATGTTTATTAGGATTGTTTATCATAAAATCATTTTTACTTAGATTATTGATTTTGAATTAAGTATATCATCATATATCATTATGTCCTACATTTATGGGGAGTAATTGTTCGTATTTCACCCATTTTTGTTGATGGCAAAGGGTGAGAGAAAAATATAAAATATACATATGCACATATTAAGGGGGAGTTATCTAACTTAAGGGGAGTTATATCATATTTCATATATAAAAAATAATAATGGTTGTCATCATCAAAAGGGGAGATTATTAATACTTCAAATATTGATTTTGATGATAACAACCTTGGTAACAAATATCATTCATATAAAATATGGATACTAATGATTTTGCCAAGTTATATAGTGCATGATATTATACAGATTTTGAATCGGAGACTTTATAGTATAAAGACTCTAGAACTGTACATGAAGACTCATGAGTATAAAAATCAAGATATGAAGAGTTCAAGGCTATGGCACAGTGTATAGAGTCATAGAATATTGTTAAAGTCCCTTATAGCAATCTTTGATCTCAATTTCTCTTTTTCTTAAATCAAAATATATTTTAAAGTATTTATAGAAGTTTTCTATGGTTAAAAATGTTTATAAACTATTTTTAAATTATTTTACAAAGTATCAAAATATTTTACAAAGCATTGGATTTTTAAAACATTTTAAAATAAACAAATTTTAAAAATAAACTAGGATATGTCAACATATAAGTAGATTGTATGTCGACATACATGCTACGATTTTCAAAATTTAAATTTGAAATGAAATGTCTATTCCTTGTAACTTTTCGTGAATGGATATGTCTATTTATTCCTGTAAAGACCCGTATTTTTGACTATTTTAAATCATGAATTTGATATGATTATTGAATAAAAATGGTTAAAAATAAAAATTTAATGATTTTGAATGTGAGTTATTGGATAGGAACTTGAATAAAATTTTGAAATAAACCAATTTCGAAGATTTAAGTAACAACAAGTATTGAAAGATAATACTATGTATTGAATGAGTTTACAATCAATAGTTGGATTAAGTAATAAATGTTGAATTCATTAGATGTAAATAAAGTAATTGATAACTAAAATTCATTTAAAATCTAATATTGAAATTTGTTGAATATTGAACAATTAAATTATTTAGATTCGATATGGGTAATTATTCGAATAATTGAATTCTGAATTTAATATGATTGAAAATGATATTGGAAGTTGATGTAAATTTTATTTAAACAACAATGAAGATTGTTAACATCTTAAATTGGACTTAAAAGTGAATAATTTGAAATTGGAAATTTTATATTATAATCGAGACGTTAAAACAGCAATCCATGGCACAATCTTGGATTTCAACGAAACCAGTTCCATTGGATCCGTAATAGTGTATTATTATCAGATTTCAAATTTTGTAGCGTTTGGTGTTATCGTTTAGCCGTACGATATAGAAACGCATTGAATTTAATATCAAAAATTTAATATTTTTATTAGGTTCAAAAAGTTGTATTCTCCATATGATCGAATTACGACTTGAAACTTGTTCCATTGCGTTCGAAATAGGGGTATAACATTATGAACGCCTGGCGGCACCTTTCAATCGGAGTTCGAAATTAATAGCTAAATATTTTGAAGTTTTAAATAATAAATGTTTATCAATTTCACATCAGCCGCACCTTTAGTCATCTGTCAACCACCCTATAACCATGATAGGACCTTCCCTTTCCTAGTATGTTATCTCTCTTCGTTTAAAAAGACTGCAGCAAAGAAAAAAATAAAAATAAAAAGCAAATGAAACTTCAAAAATCAAAATCTCTAAATCTACTCCATAAAAAAATCTGAAACTTGTTTTAAAAATCATCGTTTGTCGCAAGCTTCGATCTGGTATATGGTTTGTAGGGTGCGGCTTCGAGTTGGAGTTCTCAACAGTGAGAGGCTTGAGTCTAGGCGAGCCAGGGTTTCGATCTGCTCGCGTTTGGGGTTGTATATCATGATTTGGTGCTTGGATTCATGGTTGTGGGGGTGAAGCACACCTGGGGGCGAGATTTGGTGATGTGCGGCTGTGTGGGGCTTTGTGTGACATTGCTACAGGTCAAGGTGGGTGATGTTGAATTATGAGTTTTGATTCATGACAAAAAGCTTAAAACAATCAGTGATGAGACTATAAGATCAAGCGACAAAAAGAGAATGAGATATGCAAGCTATTAAACTACAAAGGAGATGAGACTTCAAATCTAAGTATAGTATGATTATTTACTGAAGTTTTAGTCTTGGTTTATTATTGTTAAAATCTATCCTCAAGTAGTTTGCACATACTCAAAGAAGCTTTAAAGTTCAAATTCTTTAAATTTGTGCAAACTGTGCACTGACGATCAGATCAGTCGACTGACTGAAAACAACCTGTCGACTGAACCTGTTCAGTGCACAGAAATGCACTATTTTACTCTGTTTTCGAATTTTCAGTTGACTGGTCGATTTTGCTCAGTCGACTGAACGGCTCTAACGGCTAGTTTTCCTGAAGAGTCACTTCTAAATTACGAAGAGTTTCGATTCAAATTGAAGAGATATGGATGCACCTTTTGATTGAAACTTTTTGTGAATAGTTGTAACTATTTGTTCACTATATAAACACGTTAGAATCACTTCCCAAAATACCGAATCCTATTTTGATTTCTTGCTATATTCTCTACTATCTATCTATGCAATCTAAAAGCAATCACAATCTATATATTGCTTGAATCTTTGAATTAATTAATATATTCTTCGATTCTAAGCAATATCTTCCTTTTATATCTTCACACACACAATATATACTTGATGAATTGATTATAGGAAGGGTGTACTATTAAAGACATGTCTGTGTTATTCAGAACACAAGCGTCAACTATTTACTTGTATCAGTAAGAAGTCCTGTTCGGTTGTTCAGACGGTAAAAGTCCTCTTCGGCTGTTTGAGGCGGAAAAATCCTGTTCGGCTGCTCAGGTGTTGTAAACCTATTCCTCCGGGTTAAGATAGGGGTTATAGAGTTTAAATCTAGAGTGTAGTCTTGGACTGGACGTAGAACGGGAAGTTCGAATCAGTATAAAAAGTCTTGGTGTGCTTATCTCATTACTATTATCTATAATCTAGTTTATATTTCTGCACTATTATAATATTCCATATTACACGATCCTAAGTGTTAACTAGCCACAACTAACACACTTACATTTGGTATCAGAGCAAGGATGTCCTATAACCATAACACAGTTATTTGATATTTTTAGTAATATGGAAAGTAAAACCAACTCTAGCATTAACATTAACACTAGTTTCACTAAAGGGCAGTCAACTGCACGACCACCATTATTTAATGGTCTTAACTATAATTACTGGTCTACTAGAATGAGGATATATATGCAAGCTAATGGTTTTGAAACCTGGAATATTACCCAAAATGAATATACCATGCCAACAGAAGACTTTTCAACTTGGACTGTCGCACAAAAAACTGATGCTACTTCAAATGCTAAAGCTATGAACATGTTATTCTGTGCATTAGATAAAAATGAGTTTAATAGGATCAGTATGTGTACAACTGCTTATGATATATGGAGAATTCTAAAAGTAACTCATGAAGGAACTAACAAAGTCAAACAAAGCAAAATCTCTATGCTGAAAAATCAGTTCCAGAATTTCAAAATGAAACCAAACGAAACTATAAATGACATGTACTCTAGATTTCAAGATATATATCACTCACTGTTGGCACTAGATCAAAAAATTTCTAATTTTTATATTGTTACAAAAATCCTCAATTCTTTAACGGACGATTAGGAATGAAAAATCTTAGCAATTGAAGAAGATAATGATTTATCAACCATGAAACCAGAAGAATTGATAGGAAATCTAATGTCATATGAAGTGAATTTGCAGGCAAAGAAAGTACAGGGACAAGACAGGAAGAATCTTGCATTTCAAGCAGAAAAAGATGATCCAGATTCAGATGAAGAGGATATGGCACTTATTGCTAAGAATTTCAAAAAGTTTTTGAAATTCAAAAAGAAAAAATTCAAGAGTTACAAAAATAACTCCAACAACAACAATAATAGCAGTAAACCATCATCCTCTGTCATGGAATGTTATGAATGTCATAAAAAGGGTCATATGAAGAAAGATTGTCCAGAGAAAAAGAAAAACAAATTCAAAAAGGAAAAATTCAAGTAGAAAGCATTTTCAGTAACATGGGATGATTCAAATTCTTCATCATCATCAGATAGTGACAACTGTAACGACCCAGAATTTTGAACAAATTTAATTGAGAATATTTAATTTATTTTAAATATTTGAACGATGATTTAATTTGAATCCCCGATATAAATTTGAATTTGGCAATTAAATTATAAAGTTTATTCTAGTGAATGTTGAATAAAAATTTGAATCTTCAATTTTAAGCCTTAGAAAAATATTTCAAAAGCTTTTAAAATTCGTATTGACAATACTGAAGATAATAGAAGCTTCAGAATCGAGTTTGAAAGTGATTTGTCCAGTTTTGAATTTAATTGTTTGAACCGATATTTAAAAATAGTCATTTTTCAAACAGTCTCGGAATTCGACGAAACCTGTTCCATTGGGTCCGTAATATTGAATTATTACCGGATTTCAAATTCCGTATTTTTTGGAGTTTATATGTGAGCACACGCCGTATAAACGCGTTGGAAATTTTCAAATCAATTTCAATTAAAAATTGGTATTTCTATCAGTTAACATCACCACGAATTTTTTTTTCCTCTGAACACGCCGAGAAATACGCCAGAAATCACGATAAAAAAAATCGTGATATCCATACTTGTTCAGTTTTAAGCACTCCTCTCCCTCCTCTCGTTCAAACGAAAAGAAAATCAAACGAAACTTAAATCATAGCCGAGCCTTATAACTTCTATCTCCAGTAATCTACCCATTCTCTTTTCAAATTTCCACTCGCGGTTCCCAAACGAGCAAATCAAATCGCTCGAGCATGTGAGCATCTGTGGTCGCAATAGGGGGTGGAGGTCTCACGCACGGTAGTGGTTCGATGGGCATCGCGTGGTCGTTCAACAGGAGGCGCAGTGGCGACTACAGGCAAAGCCGAGTTAAGCAACAGTGATAGGCTGGGTCGCGATTCGATTCCGTGATTCGAGCAAAGGCGAGTCGCGTGGACGAAGGAGGATGGGCGGCGGCGGTTTCAAGTCGAGGTCAAGGTAGATCGAGGAACAGGGCGGTGTTGTCGTAGAGAAGTCGCGTGGCTTCGTCTCGCGTTGAGGAAGGAGGAGTTCGCGACTGGCGATTCAAGGTCGCGAGCAATTGATCTGGGGCAAATGTCGTCGTCGATGTGGGCTGGGGTTTTGGTTGGTCTCGTATTCGACTGTAAGTATATTTTTGCAAATTCAGTCATTTATATTTGCAAAGAAATAATTGCATGCACATTTGAATTTATACGAGTAAATATAAATATATATATACAGTTAGTTAATATACAGGTAAAACTGTTAATTAAACCAAGTAAATTTAAATTTAAAATCTGCTTTAATTTAAGATGATAACTATATGTTTATGCAGTTTTTAAATTTATAAGAAAGAAATTTATATAAGAAAAATGTTGAAATATTTATGTATGTATTTACATTTAGAAGAAAGAAATTTTAATAGTAAAGTAAATCTTGTTTTTACTGTTTGTTTATTTCCAGAGAAAAAAATAAAATATAAATGTATTTTTGACTTATCTAAAACTATTTAGATTACTAGAGAAAAATTTATATAAAGGGGGTTTATTTTTAACATATAAAATTTTAAGTTAAATAAATTTATTAAAAGTAATTGGTTTAAAATAAAATCATTGAATAATTAAAATTTCCAAACGAAAATTGGTTATTCGGTTATCTCGAATATTAACAAATTGTATAATATTTATACAAGGTCTATAAAATGAGAAATCAAAGCAGAAATGGAAATGGGATGGCTAAATAAAAGCTAAGGTGAGATTTTTCTCATTCAGAATAAATTTTGTATTGTAGTTATTTATTGACTGATTGATTGCTATTGGATGTGATATTAGATATAATAGGATATATCTATATATATAGCAATATATACATATTGGCATATGTATATATTGGATTGATTGATTTCCCGCCTCGTATAGAGGATGAGACCCTATTGCGCCGTTAGTAAGCGGATATTTTTATAAAACCCATATACCGCGATATTCCACCTCGAAGTGGAATTGGTATTGTGCAAACGTCTTTGGATGCAGGGAAACAGGTTGGAGGGATCCAACTGGATTCCTCACCAATATTATTATTTGCAGATATTTGTTGTATATGCTGTTATCATATTGATATATGATATTGAATGTTGTGATGGACTAATTGGTGCGTTGCATCATCGGGTTCAATTTTAAAGTTTAAAAATAAACGATTTTTACTTTAAAAGGGATTTTGAAGTGATTTTTGGAAAGTATACGATTTATTAAATTTTTGAATTTATTTATCTTAAATAAATAAATGCTATAAATTTAAAGTTATGAAAATTTTAAATTGTGAAAAATAACTGAAAGGTGATTTTGAAATAAATAGTCAAGTAATTTATAAAATAGTTTAAGTTTGGATTTCTTTTGAATTATTGAAAATGATGTATATAAAAGATGTACAGAATTGATATTTATCAATTAAAAGTATTGGAATTTTAAAACGAGTTTTTATAAGTGTTAGAAATTTATAGAATTATAAATTGTGAAGACATGAGATTTATAGAATTATAAATTGTGAAGACATGAGATTTATAGAATTATAAATTGTGAAAATATGAAGTTTATAGATTTATAAAGTATGAAGTTATAAAATGAATGAAATTGTATAATAAAAGATTTATAAGAGATTCACTTATAAATTGGATTTTTGCCTTTAAGTGGAATATTGATCGAATTATTAATAAAGAAGATTTATTAAATTGAAGTCGTTAGAAAATAGAAATAGAATTTATAAACGTTGTTTTATAAATTCGAAATCAATTGGATTTGATAAATTAAATATAGAAGGTTATTAAAGAAAATATATTCGCGATTTTGGATAGCGAATTTTTCCTTGAAATAAAATGTGTAGAAAATATTGAAAATTGGTTAGTGAAGTATATTCACGATTTTGGACAGTGAATATATTGTTAAGTAAAATGGATATTGTTTCGAGAAAAGTGATATTTGAAATGAAGTAATTATTTTAAACGATGGTATAAAATGTGTTAAATACCGAAATCATAGATTTCAACATTCATTGTTGAAATAGACGTTTTCGAAAAAAATAAGGAAATGGTGGACTATAACACTGTTGTTATAGTAAATGATTTCCGAAAGGAAATGTTTTTTTTTGTAGTATTGGGATTTATATATCTATCTAAATTTCGAATCCCTATACTAGTGATTTTGAGTCGTCGTAACGATGTTTTACGTAACATTCGTTTTGACTCAAATGATTTCCTTAAAGAATGAAATATATACTTAATATTGATTTAAGTATATCGAATATTTTCCAAGTGTTGAAAATAAATGATTTGTGAAATACTTATTTTTGAATAAGTATGGAAATACTTTTTCCAAAATGAAATGAAATGTTTTTGAGAATTTATCTTTGAAAGGATAAATTGAAATTGAATATTGAAAACGATTTGAAAATCGTATATCAGTAGATATTTTTGAAATATAAATTCACTATGGAATTTATAAAAGAAAAGGGAATCTGTTTAAAAATAAACGTTGATTTATTTTTGAAGTGTGGAAATTTTATATCTAGTAAAGATATTTTTGGAAGATAAATAATTGGGAAAATTATTGGAATCTGATGATGTCGCGCATCTTTATTGATAGTTAAATAACCGACTATCAATAATTACCTTGAATGACATTTGTTGTGAATTGGATGAATTTGAATGCCACACTTATTTTTAAATAAGCGCTCACTATTCGGGTTAGCCGGGAAAGGACCATGGGGTCGTATAACCCATTCCAAATATGTGATACGTCGTTATGAATCGCATTTGAGGACTGGTGTTGAAGACCAGATATTTTTGAAAACGGAAGGATTACCGTCGAGTTACTCTACATCGGCTGATCTCCGGTTTAGAGGTTTTATCACCCTTAGTGACGGGAAGTCTGGACGTGATTAGAAATTTATCCGGATATGCAAGGGCTTCGTGAGAAGTGCCTTCGGTTCTGTTCGATCCCGGAACAGACTTGTATAGATTGTGTGTCTGACGTTACAATTTGAGATATAAAGCTGATTTCTTTCAAATACATTTCTGTTGGTGGCGGAGAATTTATTCTCTTAGCTTAACACCCTTCTCTGAGACGTACGAGCTCAGAGGTTATGTAGTTGAAATTTATCAGCGATATACTCCCAATTTGGTAACGTGGCATACTGAGTGTTGCTGTGAAATGATCAGTGTTAGATCATTTGTGATATGATCATTTGTTTGATCTTATATCTTTGTGATCATAGGTTGATCATTTTGTTTGACCCGAAGCATGGCTTTGTAGAAAGCGTAGCTTTATGGACGAGACTTCGTCGAGCCTCACACCCCGGAAATGGTCAAAACAGGAAGGATGCAGCAAGGTTCTAGGGAGTAGCGCCCCTTAGTGTATGTCATTCCTTCTGGATAAAGGTGGTATCATGGTATGGAGCCCAGATACTTAACCTCTGTGGTTGCTGCAAATTTATTACTTTGTGGTTGTTGCGAATCGAGGATCCTCGGGAAGATCGGTGACGATCGGGGGATGGCATACGCGTGTCAGTAGTTACCTATTTTTGCAGAGGTAACCCGTCCTTGTGTTGGCAGAGATCTAACCGTAACGTTAGGTTCTCGGGTCATCTATTCCAGGGACGTACCCATCGTGGAAAAGGAAGTTCCTTAGCCTGACCATTTGTTGGAAATCCAAAGAAACAATACGAGCCTTTACGATTTCAATTGTATAACCTGTCTCCTCAGGAGGCAGCTATAGCAGGCATAATATAATGGTACCTATGCTGGCTAAGATTTATATTCTACTTTCGAAATGTTTTCTACACTATGCACTAATAATAATATCCAAAATGATTTGATTTTGCG
Organism: Allium fistulosum; assembly: GCA_030737815.1. NCBI lineage: Eukaryota > Viridiplantae > Streptophyta > Magnoliopsida > Asparagales > Amaryllidaceae > Allium > Allium fistulosum. The sequence continues at coordinate 989,828,020 of CM060903.1, forward strand.
TAGTAAGCATCTTTGACTAACATAAGAAGAAATCTCCTCCAAGTCTGCGTTTGCATTGTGTGTGTAGTGGGAGGTCTTATGGTAGTTTCATTTTCCAAAAGCATTGCGAATTGACTCTAAAAATATTCCTTTGTTTATTTTAAAGATAAACTGTTTTACGATCTCACACCAGTCACCATGACTGACTCGGAGTTTATTGTTCCCTTCTAAACTCTGGGTGCCCACAAATTTTCCACACGGGCAGCCTAGAGTTATGTTATCAGGATATTCTGGAGCTTTGGAAGCAAGCTGGATGGCGAGACGTAGTATTTGTATCTGATATTATTTATTCCGCTGTGTATTCTGTATGAGGACAGGTTATATAACTGTCCATTGTTGTATATTGACTCTGATGATTGATGTATGTATAAAATGATATAGTTCTTTGTTTTAGAGATTATTCATTTATCTATTATATATTGTTCCGCTGCGATGTGTAAGATTCTGATATTGTTTTCTGTTCTGCTCTTGTTCTGTTGTTCTTCTTCTTTCTTCTCTTCTCTTTTTCTTCTATCTTCTTCTTCTGCTTTCTACTTTTTCTTTTAAAACCATAACTTCTCGGGTTTCCGGCATTCGATGGCTCGGCAGTCGATAAAGTGAGTATCGATGTTGAATTTTCGAAAGTCGAAAATTTTCGGGACGTTACATTTGGTATCAGAGCATATGGTTAAGCGACAACCCTGCTCTGTTGGGTGTTACTCATTAGAGATAGAGTCAGTAGTACTCTAGAATGAGTTGAGTGTAATAATAGATATGAGCGCGTATTTGTTATTGAATATAAAAAAATCGTTTTGTATTGTGTTGACTTATCGGTTGATTGTTTATGGATTCTGGTCGGTGCAGTCTAGCTAACTGTAATCGATAGGGGTTTCTAAACTCTTAAACAAGATAAACCGACATAGTATTGTTTTAAATAGGGTGAATGAAATAATTTTGCCCAAAACTATTTTTGTATAGAAAAGAAATGATTTTCTATGAATTATCATAGTATATGGTTGCATGGTTGTTAGAAGTGATAATATTAATCTATTATCATTGAAATTGAATAAGAAATTCAAATCATAACTCCAAAGTTAAGAAATAAATTCATATATAAATGAAATTTGAGAATATAAATTATAAATGTGACTTATAATTGTAAAACGGAATTCCAGAGAAGTATTTGGAAATGTTTTGAAAAGAATTTGAAAATTTTGGAGATTTGGAAAAGTTTAAATCCTTTTTGATTTGAAAATGAATTTCGAAGGTTTTGAAAAGTATTTTAGAGAGATGAAAGCTCTAAACTCCTTTCGGTCGCTGGAAAATAATTACGATGATGATCGCGACATCACCGGTGTTCATTTTCGGGTTTCCAAAAGAGGAATTGCTACCGATTGTTTTAAATGAGAGTTGTTTGAAAAATTTGGGTTTGGTTTTAGAAAATTCAAAGGATAATTTGAACTGTTTTCAAAAATGGTTTTTGAAAATGTTATTAAGACTCTGGAATACTATATAAAATTATTTATGAAATATTGTAAGTTGATAACCTATACAAATTGAATTTTGATAGAATAAATCTAACTTAAAAGATGGAGTTAAATAAATGTAAGTGAAAATAAATTTCCGAATAAATGAATGGAATTTACAGTTGCAAGTAAATAAAATTAAAGCTGAATGTTGAACTTTGTTTTGAAATTGTTAGTAAAAGAAATTCAAGCTAGATATTGAAAAAATTGAATTTGATTTGTAATAAACAAAGTGAAGTATTGAAATAAGAAAATTAGTAAGCGAAACTAAGTGAAAAATATAGTGATATGAATCAGCTATAATTGAAAGATAAAATTCAATATTTCAAAATTGAAGATAAAATTGAATTCAAATAGAATTGAAAATGAATTGAATTCAAATAGAATTGAAAATGTGAATTAAGTTCAAATGAATGTGAAATGTAAAAGTTGAATGAAAATGAATAGGTGTAACTTCAATAGTGAAGTAAAAATGTATAAGCAGTTTATATTGAAAATTTTGTAATAAAATGTGCAAAATGGTTTGAATATGTAACTAGATATTATGGCTAGTAGGATATACAGGTGTTGTAAAAGAAATTGGAATTTTGATTTCGAAGATAATTTGAATTGCTCGAAAAAGGTAAGTATTTGAATTATAATATGAGTTTTTGCTGATTTCTTCTCTAGCCGCTTGGCTTTTTCTTTTTCTTTTTGAAATCTGAGAGTCCGTAGGGACATTTTGTAGTCGTACCGTATTAACCGCGCAAAGGAGACGCTGGCGAAATTTTTCGAAAATATCGGGCGTTAGAAAATTTTTGAGAAAAATTTGAAGGTTTAAATTTGAATTTGAAATTTAAATTGAGTTGAGAAGTAAAACAATGTTGTTTTAAAACTTATAAATTGAAGTTGGAAAAAGCTAGTTAATAATAACGAATCTTTAGTAGAAAGATTTGTTTTGAAAATTTGATGAAACTATTTGAATTTGAGAAAATAATAAACGAGTTAAGGACCTTTTCTTCTTGACTTGTAATTTCGAGGACGAAATTCTTTTAAGGGGGGAAGTCTGTAACGACCCAGAATTTTGAACAAATTTAATTGAGAATATTTAATTTATTTTAAATATTTGAACGATGATTTAATTTGAATCCCCGATATAAATTTGAATTTGGCAATTAAATTATAAAGTTTAATCTAGTGAATGTTGAATAAAAATTTGAATCTTCAATTTTAAGCCGAAGAAAAATATTTCAAAAGCTTTTAAAATTCGTATTGACAATACTGAAGATAATAGAAGCTTCAGAATCGAGTTTGAAAGTGATTTGTCCAGTTTTGAATTTAATTGTTTGAACCGATATTTAAAAATAGTCATTTTTCAAACAGTCTCGGAATTCGACGAAACCAGTTCCATTGGGTCCGTAATATTGAATTATTACCGGATTTCAAATTCCGTATTTTTTGGAGTTTATATGTGAGCACACGCCGTATAAACGCGTTGGAAATTTTCAAATCAATTTCAATTAAAAATTGGTATTTCTATCAGTTAACATCACCACGATTTTTTTTTCCTCTGAACACGCCGAGAAATACGCCAGAAATCACGATAAAAAAATCGTGATATCCATACTTGTTCAGTTTTAAGCACTCCTCTCCCTCCTCTCGTTCAAACGAAAAGAAAATCAAACGAAACTTAAATCATAGCCGAGCCTTATAACTTCTATCTCCAGTAATCTACCCATTCTCTTTTCAAATTTCCACTCGCGGTTCCCAAACGAGCAAATCAAATCGCTCGAGCATGTGAGCATCTGTGGTCGCGATAGGGGGTGGAGGACTCACGCACGGTAGTGGTTCGATGGGCATCGCGTGGTCGTTCAACAGGAGGCGCAGTGGCGACTACAGGCGAAGCCGAGTTAAGCAACAGTGATAGGCTGGGTCGCGATTCGATTCTGTGATTCGAGCAAAGGAGAGTCGCGTGGACGAAGGAGGATGGGCGGCGGCGGTTTCAAGTCGAGGTCAAGGCAGATCGAGGAACAGGGCAGTGTTGTCGTAGAGAAGTCGTGTGGCTTCGTCTCGCGTTGAGGAAGGAGGAGTTCGCGACTGGCGATTCAAGGTCGCGAGCAATTGATCTGGGGCAAATGTCGTCGTCGATGTGGGCTGGGGTTTTGGTTGGTCGCGTATTCGACTGTAAGTATATTTTTGCAAATTCATTCATTTATATTTGCAAAGAAATAATTGCATGCACATTTGAATTTATACGAGTAAATATAAATATATATATACAGTTAGTTAATATACAGGTAAAACTGTTAATTAAACCAAGTAAATTTAAATTTAAAATCTGCTTTAATTTAAGATGATAACTATATGTTTATGTAGTTTTTAAATTTATAAGAAAGAAATTTATATAAGAAAAATGTTGAAATATTTATGTATGTATTTACATTTAGAAGAAAGAAATTTTAATAGTAAAGTAAATCTTGTTTTTACTGTTTGTTTATTTCCAGAGAAAAAAATAAAATATAAATGTATTTTTGACTTATCTAAAACTATTTAGATTACTAGAGAAAAATTTATATAAAGGGGGTTTATTTTTAAAATATAAAATTTTAAGTTAAATAAATTTATTAAAAGTAATCGGTTTAAAATAAAATCATTGAATAATTAAAATTTCCAAACGAAAATTGGTTATTCGGTTATCTCGAATATTAACAAATTGTATAATATTTATACAAGGTCTATAAAACGAGAAATCAAAGCAGAAATGGAAATGGGATGGCTAAATAAAAGCTAAGGTGAGATTTTTCTCATTCAGAATAAATTTTGTATTGCAGTTATTTATTGATTGATTGATTGCTATTGGATGTGATATTAGATATAATAGGATATATCTATATATATAGCAATATATACATATTGGCATATGTATATATTGGATTGATTGATTTCCCGCCTCGTATAGCGGATGAGACCCTATTGCGCCGTTAGTAAGCGGATATTTTTATAAAACCCATATACCGCGATATTCCACCTCGAAGTGGAATTGGTATTGTGCTAACGTCTTTGGATGCAGGGAAACAGGTTGGAGGGATCCAACTGGATTCCTCACCAATATTATTATTTGCAGATATTTGTTGTATATGCTGTTATCATATTGATATATGATATTGAATGTTGTGATGGACTAATTGGTGCGTTGCATCATCGGGTTCAATTTTAAAGTTTAAAAATAAACGATTTTTACTTTAAAAGGGATTTTGAAGTGATTTTTGGAAAGTATACGATTTATTAAAATTTTGAATTTATTTATCTTAAATAAATAAATGCTATAAATTTAAAGTTATGAAAATTTTAAATTGTGAAAAATAACTAAAAGGTGATTTTGAAATAAATAGTCAAGTAATTTATAAAATAGTTTAAGTTTGGATTTCTTTTGAATTATTGAAAATGATGTATATAAAAGATGTACAGAATTGATATTTATCAATTAAAAGTATTGGAATTTTAAAACGAGTTTTTATAAGTGTTAGAAATTTATAGAATTATAAATTGTGAAGACATGAGATTTATAGAATTATAAATTGTGAAGACATGAGATTTATAGAATTATAAATTGTGAAAATATGAAGTTTATAGATTTATAAAGTATGAAGTTATAAAATGAATGAAATTGTATAATAAAAGATTTATAAGAGATTCACTTATAAATTGGATTTTTGCCTTTAAGTGGAATATTGATCGAATTATTAATAAAGAAGATTTATTAAATTGAAGTCGTTAGAAAATAGAAATAGAATTTATAAACGTTGTTTTATAAATTCGAAATCAATTGGATTTGATAAATTAAATATAGAAGGTTATTAAAGAAAATATATTCGCGATTTTGGATAGCGAATTTTTCCTTGAAATAAAATGTGTAGAAAATATTGAAAATTGGTTAGTGAAGTATATTCACGATTTTGGACAGTGAATATATTGTTAAGTAAAATGGATATTGTTTCGGGAAAAGTGATATTTGAAATGAAGTAATTATTTTAAACGATGGTTTAAAATGTGTTAAATACCGAAATCATAGATTTCAACATTCATTGTTGAAATAGACGTTTTCGAAAAAAATAAGGAAATGGTGGACTATAACACTATTGTTATAGTAAATGATTTCCGAAAGGAAATGTTTTTTTTTGTAGTATTGGGATTTATATATCTATCTAAATTTCGAATCCCTATACTAGTGATTTTGAGTCGTCGTAACGATGTTTTACCTAACATTCGTTTTGACTCAAATGATTTCCTTAAAGAATGAAATATATACTTAATATTGATTTAAGTATATCGAATATTTTCCAAGTGTTGAAAATAAATGATTTGTGAAATACTTATTTTTGAATAAGTATGGAAATACTTTTTCCAAAATGAAATGAAATGTTTTTGAGAATTTATCTTTGAAAGGATAAATTGAAATTGAATATTGAAAACGATTTGAAAATCGTATATCAGTAGATATTTTTGAAATATAAATTCACTATGGAATTTATAAAAGAAAAGGGAATCTGTTTAAAAATAAACGTTGATTTATTTTTGAAGTGTGGAAATTTTATATCTAGTAAAGATATTTTTGGAAGATAAATAATTGGGAAAATTATTGGAATCTGATGATGTCGCGCATCTTTATTGATAGTTAAATAACCGACTATCAATAATTACCTTGAATGACATTTGTTGTGAATTGGATGAATTTGAATGCCACACTTATTTTTAAATAAGCGCTCACTATTCGGGTTAGCCGGGAAAGGACCATGGGGTCGTATAACCCATTCCGAATATGTGATACGTCGTTATGAATCGCATTTGAGGACCGGTGTTGAAGACCGGATATTTTTGAAAACGGAAGGATTACCGTCGAGTTACTCTACATCGGCTGATCTCCGGTTTAGAGGTTTTATCACCCTTAGTGACGGGAAGTCCGGACGTGATTAGAAATTTATCCGGATATGCAAGGGCTTCGTGAGAAGTGCCTTCGGTTCTGTTCGATCCCGGAACAGACTTGTATGGATTGTGTGTCTGACGTTACAATTTGAGATATAAAGCTGATTTCTTTCAAATACATTTCTGTTGGTGGCGGAGAATTTATTCTCTTAGCTTAACACCCTTCTCTGAGACGTACGAGCTCAGAGGTTATGTAGTTGAAATTTATCAGCGATATACTCCCAATTTGGTAACGTGGCATACTGAGTGTTGCTGTGAAATGATCAGTGTTTGATCATTTGTGATATGATCATTTGTTTGATCTTATATCTTTGTGATCATAGGTTGATCATTTTGTTTGACCCGAAGCATGGCTTTGTAGAAAGCGTAGCTTTGTGGACGAGACTTCGTCGAGCCTCACACCTCGGAAATGGTCAAAACAGGAAGGATGCAGCAAGGTTCTAGGGAGTAGCGCCCCTTAGTGTATGTCATTCCTTCTGGATAAAGGTGGTATCATGGTATGGAGCCCAGATACTTAACCTCTGTGGTTGCTGCAAATTTATTACTTTGTGGTTGTTGCGAATCGGGGATCCTCGGGAAGATCGGTGACGATCGGGGGATGGCATACGCGTGTCAGTAGTTAACTATTTTTGCAGAGGTAACCCGGCCTTGTGTTGGCAGAGATCTAACCGTAACGTTAGGTTCTCGGGTCGTCTATTCCAGGGACGTACCCATCGTGGAAAAGGAAGTTCCTTAGCCTGACCATTTGTTGGAAATCCAAAGAAACAATACGAGCCTTTACGATTTCAATTGTATAACCTGTCTCCTCAGGAGGCAGCTATAGCAGGCATAATATAATGGTACCTATGCTGGCTAAGATTTATATTCTACTTTCGAAATGTTTTCTACACTATGCACTAATAATAATATCCAAAATGATTTGATTTTGCGTAGTAAGCATCTTTGACTAACATAAGAAGAAATCTCCTCCAAGTCTGCGTTTGCATTGTGTGTGTGGTGGGAGGTCTTATGGTAGTTTCATTTTCCAAAAGCATTGCGAATTGACTCTAAAAATATTCCTTTGTTTATTTTAAAGATAAACTGTTTTACGATCTCACACCAGTCACCATGACTGACTCGGAGTTTATTGTTCCCTTCTAAACTCTGGGTGCCCACAAATTTTCCACACGGGCAGCCTAGAGTTATGTTATCAGGATATTCTGGATATTCTGGAGCTTTGGAAGCAAGCTGGATGGCGAGACGTAGTATTTGTATCTGATATTATTTATTCCGCTGTGTATTCTGTATGAGGACAGGTTATATAACTGTCCATTGTTGTATATTGACTCTGATGATTGATGTATGTATAAAATGATATAGTTCTTTGTTTTAGAGATTATTCATTTATCTATTATATATTGTTCCGCTGCGATGTGTAAGATTCTGATATTGTTTTCTGTTCTGCTCTTGTTCTGTTGTTCTTCTTCTTTCTTCTCTTCTCTTTTTCTTCTATCTTCTTCTTCTGCTTTCTACTTTTTCTTTTAAAACCATAACTTCTCGGGTTTCCGGCATTCGATGGCTCGGCAGTCGATAAAGTGAGTATCGATGTTGAATTTTCGAAAGTCGAAAATTTTCGGGACGTTACAGACAACGACAATGACATAGAGCAAGCAAATGTATGCTTCATGGCTACAAGTGATGATGTAAGTGAATTAAGTTTTGAAGATCTAGTTGAAATTAATTCAGAACTAGTAGATTTAATAAACAAATTAAAAAGCAAAATAAAGAGTTACAAGGAAAATTGAATAGATCTGAATTTGAAGTTAGTATGCTAAGAGATGAAAAGAAAATTCTAGAAGAAGAACTTGAAATTTCTCAGGAATCTAATTCTAATTTAACATCTCAACTTTCTATGATAACTCATGAATTAGAAATTCAGAAAAATAAAAATGATGATTTATCAGTTGAGATTAATGACTTAAAATCTAACACTAAAGTATTAGAGTTAGTAAATTCTAGTCTCAAAACCAAGTTAGAAGATATTAATAAAAATATTTCTAACTTCAATAAAGGACGAGAGAACCTTTCTACAATATTAGGAAATTCTCAGTCTACTTCAAACAAAATGGGACTAGGATATAAGAAAATTGAAAATCTAAAGAAATCTGGAAAGTTTAAAAATAAGATTAAAAACAAAATTAAGAAAGATATTTAGATGATAGTTTTTAAAGATATTAAAACTATTAAGATATGGATTCCTAAAACAAATAACAATTTAATTAGGAATAGACATATCAAAACATTTATGGAAACTGTTCATAAAAATAAGAATTATATTTATAAAGGGAATTCTGAACCCGATTGGGTTTGGTTTCCTAAGACCTAACTCTTAGGACCCTAAAAGAAAAGTGGGTACCAACTTAATCTTTATTTTTTGCAGGTACCACTTAAAATGATAGGAAAATGGATCTTAAACAGCGGTTGCTCAAAACACATGACTGATAATAAGAACATGTTAACTAACATTGTCTACCCAAATGAAGGATCGGTTACTTTTGGAGATAATTCAAAAGATTATATCATCGGCAAAGGTGATGTGAGCAATAACGTTATCTCTAACTTACCTCTCATTTCTGATGTTTTATTAGCTAAAAACTTAAAGCATAATTTATTGAGAATAAGTCAATTATGTGATAAAGGTTTTAATATATCTTTTTCAGAAAATAAATGCAATATTTCTGATAAAAATCAAAATTTAATTTTTGAAGGTATAAGAGATAGAAATATTTATATTTTAAATATGAATGTAAATCATAACACAAACATGTGTTTAGTAGCTACGAAAAATGATTCTTGGCTATGGCACAAAAGATTTTGTCATATAAATATTAGTACTATTAATAAAATAGCTAAAAATAAACTTGTTAAAGGACTACCTGATATGAAATTCAAAGTTGATAATATTTGTGATGCATGTCAGTGAAAATTAACAAAATCTTCTTTTAAATCTAAGAAAATCATATCTACAACAAAACCACTTGAACTACTACATATGGACCTCTTTGGACCCACTCAAGTTCAATCTATTAATCACAATAGATATGTGTTTGTTATTGTAGATGATTTTTCAAGATATAATGGACTATTTTTATGAAACATAAAAATGATACTTTTGAAAATTTTAAAATTTTTGTTCAAAGAATCGAAAATATAAAGAGTTTAAAAGTTAAAAATATTAGAAATGATCATGGAGGTGAATTTGAAAATGAAGTTTTTGAACATTTTTGTAACAAGAAAGGAATTAATCATAATTTTTCTTTTCCTCGAACACCACAACAAAACGGAGTTGTAGAAAGGAAAAACAGAACATTACAAGAATGTGCAAGAACTTTATTAAATGGAAGCACTTTACCAAAACATTTCTGGGCAGAAGCTGTTGCAACTGCTTGTTATGTTTTGAATCGTGTTTCTATTCGACCATTAACAAAACATACTCCATATGAACTTTTAAATGGTAGAAAACCTAATATATCTTATTTCAAAGTATTTGGTTCAAAATGTTTTATACTTAACACTAAAGATCAGCTTGGCAAATTTGATCCAAAATCCGATGAAGGAATATGCATAGGATATTCGGAGAGAAGCAAAGCTTATTGAGTTTTTAATAAAAGAACTAAAGTAATCGAAGAAACTCTTCATGTTTCATTCGATGAAAATTTCAAAATTTCTTCTAATTTTACAAACTTTGAAAATAATTTTAATAAAATCATAACGAATATTTTAGAAGATGATGATATTATTTTTCAAGGTAATAACATTAATAATACTATAGAAGATGAAAACATTATTTATAATGAAAATATCGAAAGATCTCCTCCAAGAATTCTTAGAGATCACCCCGTTCAAAATATAATTGTAGAAGTAAATTCAAATGTAAGAACAAGACATCAATTAAATCAAATGCGTCATGTAGCTTTTCTCTCTAATATAGAACCTAAAAATATTAAGAAAGCCTCCACTGATGACTATTGGATTATAGCTATGCAAGAAGAGCTAAACCAGCGAAGTTTGGGAATTAGTTCCTAGACCAAGTGATCAATCGGTCATTGGTACAAAATGGGTTTTCAAAAACAAAATCGATGAATTAGGTAATATAAATAGAAATAAAGCTAGATTAGTAGCACAAGGATATAATCAAGAAGAGGGAATAGACTATGAAGAAACGTTTGCTCCTGTCGCAAGATTAGAAGCTATACGTATTCTACTGGCCTTTGCATGTTTTCATAACTTTAAATTATATCAAATGGATGTTAAAAGTGCTTTTTTAAATGGATATATAAAAGAAAATGTTTATGTTGTACAACCTCCTCTTTTCTCTCATGAAAAATTTCCAGACCATGTTTATAAACTTAAGAAAGCCTTATACGGTTTGAAACAAGCACCCCATGCTTGGTACGATCGACTTAAGAGCTATCTAATAGACTCTGGCTTTGAAATTGGGAAGGTTGATCAAACTTTATTTATTAAGAAAACTAAGCAAGATATTTTAATTATACAAATATATATTGATGATATTATATTTGGTTCAACTAATGAAAAATTATGTCGGGAATTTTCGACTATCATGACAAATGAATTTGAAATGTCACATATGGGAGAACTATCATATTTTCTTGGATTACAAATTAAACAATTACAAAATTGTATTTTTATTAATCAAGAAAAATATTGTAATAATCTAATTCAACGATTTGGTATGGAAAACACTTCTGCTAAACCAACTCCTATGAGTACAACTATACATCTCGACAGAGATGAAAATGGTAAGAATGTCGACCAAAAACTATATCATAGTATGATTGGATCATTACTTTACTTAACTGCTAGTCGACCTGATATAATGATGAGTGTTTGCTTATGTGCTCGATTTCAAGCAAATCCTAAAGAATCACAAATGCGAGCAGTAAAACATATAATTCGTTATCTTAGCAAGACCAAGGATTTGGACTATTTTATCCAAAAGATTGTCCTTGCGAATTAGTATCCTATAGTGATGCTGATTTTGGTGGAAGTCGGACGGATAGAAAAAGTACAAGTGGAACTTGTCATTTCATCGGACGGTCCTTAGTATCTTGGTTTAGCAAGAAACAAAACTGCGTTTCATTATCGACATGTGAAGCAGAATATATATCTGCAGCTTTAACATGTACTCAAGTCATCTACATGCAACAAACACTACAAGATTTTGATATAAAATTAAATAAATCAATAATATACTATGATAACACAAGTGCAATTAATTTATCTACAAATCCTATCAATCACTCACGAACTAAACATATTAACATTCGTCATCATTTTCTTTGTGATAATATTGAAAAAGATATAGTAAATTTAGAATTTGTAAATTCTGAAAATCAATTAGCTGATATTTTCTCTAAACCGCTCAACGAAAATATTTTTGTAAAATTAAGAAGAGAACTAGGTATGATTTCTTTTAAAGAATTTTTTTTTTAAATTCTATAAAAATTAAAAATATTTTTTTTTGAAATTGTTAGCACTTGGATCTCAACATCTCTAGATTAGAAGTCCTATATCTTTACCATTTCTCTATTTGTTATTTTACAACTATGTCTATAATACATTTTAAAAAAAATCATGCAAAAGTCTGTTTATTCTACTCCTTTCATTATTTACTGGTTATCCCTTGTTTAACCAATCATTTACTCTATTTTTAGAATACCTATTTTATATAAATTTAAGTGTTGTTTGCTTATTTTCTCTCCACCTTGATTGTTTGAGTCAAATATTTCTTATTCCTTGCAACAATGTCTTCCCAAAACAACACCCATAATGACTCTACTTACTCTTCTTTAGATTTTTCCACACCATCCTCTGATTCTTCTAGTTTACCCACACCTACTCCATGTTATGAACCTGCCAGACCATCCGACTATCATACTGGCTATACTCCAAATAAGAAAAAGGCACGTCGTTTCTTATTCTCTGGTTCTCTGTCAACAAAACAAAAGATTGATGATATACATCATTATCAATGGGAATCAATAGAAATACAACGAGAAATGTACCATGAACAAAAAGTTAATTCAAAACGACTTAGTTTTCTAGAGCAACTTGGCTGGAAATTCTGCGGGACATCTACATCCGACGTTCATCAACCCACAACATCTTCCTATCGGTATCCATGGGATCAGACACCATAACCTCCTCATGTGTCTCAAAATTCATGGGAACATGGAAAATCACTGGTCTCCATTGAAACCATACATAGAGAACACTAAAGTTGAACCGGGAGATTGCAAGACTCCGGGTTCATCCACTTCTTCTTCATCTAAATAATTTTTAATATATTTTTTTCTCTTATTTCAAACTAATTTGTATGCATTCTATGTTTAATATATATATTTTTTTAATATTTTTTAGCATAAGATTTGATAATGCTAAAAATAGCATTCAGTCGACTGACGAATTTTGATCAATCGACTGGATCTGGAAATAGAAAGTTTCGGGAAAATTGATCAGTCGACTGACCAAATTTGATCAATCGACTGACTGGCTTATCTGGGCCTATTAACTACTATTCCACCTACTTTTTACCCATATAATCTATCTTCTTCACTTTTACTCCTCACATTTACTTTCTACCATCAAAATTTCGAAACACTATCCCTCCGAATTTTCAAATTCCATTACTCAATTATTCTTTCGAATGGCTCCAAGACAACCAAAGCACTCTAGAAATACTTCATCCTCAGCCTTTGAACCCATAGACACTCAAATAGCTCGATGACTTTATGATGCCACCGCTATCCAAAGATGGAATAAGATGAAGGAATCTCGCTTTCTAGAAGGATCATTTGTTGTATTTCATGACTTTGCAGCATATAGAATTCAAGATCTTGCTAGAAAAAGTCGTCTAGAATCTCTCCTTGACTACAACCGGAACAATCTCAAGATAAATCATCCAATGGTAAAACTCTTTTACGCTAACTTGAATTTGGGTCATCAAAATCCAAGAAACCATAACAACCGTGTATGGAGTTTAGTTTGTGGTCAACAAGTCTTCTTGTCGTTAGATAGAATTGGACACATCCTTCAAACACCAACAAATGGTATTCCAGTAGAAGATTTGAATGTTGTTTTGGAAAACGAGATGAAGTGAGTTATAGATTTTTGGAGGACGACATGACAGAATTAAAATCTACCGCTTTACGTCCTACAGCCAGAATTATGCATCGAGCCTTAATGCGCACAATCCTTCCTCGTATCGGGTCTTACGAGCTTGTCTACCCAGAGAATTATAGAGGTTTATATGCAATTTGGGGCGATGTTCAAATTAATTGGCCCAAGCTTATACTTGATGAATTCCTAGCCTTCAACCAAGGACAGATGAATATCATTTACTATGGCGAGTATATTATGCGGCTCCTAATGAATCTACAAGTTCCAGTCCTAGAATTTGACACCTCCACAGTTAAAACACTAAATAGCCGCATAATTAGTTTGATGAAATTGCCTCCAAGATCGCTCACTATCATGTCATTCCAAGATTGGCAATCAAGGCCTCACTGACAAGCTGCTACTCCACAACAATGAGGAGATAAAATACGCACTACCACCTCATCCTAAAGCACTTGAGAGTCCATTTATCGCATTGCACGTAATCAAGTAATTTTTGATTCTTGCATTAAGAATCTCGACAAGAAGATTGACAGGAAGTTTGACAAGGTCAAAAGCTTTTTCGGAATTCTATGGGATGTAATCTCTTGTTCCTCTTTGACTACTGCAGAACCTTCGCATCATGATCCAGGAAAACGCCCGGCACCTCATTTTACTCGGTCTACATCTGAAGAACATACACGTTCTGATACTAGTGGAAATGGTGGTGGCAGACAATATATGGAAAGCTCTTCACGAGGCAAAAAACCAGCATGAGAAGAAGAGGAAGAAGAAACAAATTCAGACTCTGATGAGTAATAACGGTAATTCATGATGGTGGTAGTAAGTTACTTTCTTAAAAACATACTAGTACCATTTAATTTCTTTTCTGTTGATGGGCTTGTATAAATAGCCCGGTAGAATTTGAAAACTTATGTTTTTTTGTGATTACTATTTATGCTGTTAGTTCACAATGCTTATATGATAACGGATTATATGGTTGTTTATTTCCTTTTTATCGATGACAAAGGGGGAGAAATTTGTATGTCTAACCAATTTTTGCAAGATTAGATATGTCGCCACATATTCAGGGGGAGGAATATATAACTTCCGGTATATAATTCTTAATATATAGCATCATCAAAAATAGGTTGTCATCAATCAAAAAGAGGGAGAATGTTGAATCATGAGTTTTGATTCATGAAAAAAACTTAAAACAATCAGTGATGAGACTATACGATCAAACGACAAAAAGAGAATGAGATATGCAAGCTATTAAACTACAAAGGAGATGAGACTTCAAATCTAAGTATAGTATGATTATTTACTAAAGTTTTACTCTTAGATATGGTTTATTATTGTTAAAATCTATCCTCAAGTAGTTTGCACATACTCAAAGAAGCTTTAAAGTTCAAATTCTTTAAATTTGTGCAAACTGTGCACTGACGATCAAGTCAGTCGACTGACCGAAAACTACCAGTCGACTGAACCTGTTCAGTGCACAAAAATGCACCATTTTACTCTATTTTCGAATTTTTAGTTGACTGATCGATTTTGCTCGGTCGAATGAATGGCTCTAATGGCTAGTTTTCCTGAAGAGTCACTTCTAAATTACAAAGAGTTTCGATTCAAATTGAAGAGATATGGCTACAGCTTTTGATTGAAACTTTTTATGAATAGTTGTAACTATTTGTTCACTATATAAACACGTTAGAATCACTTCCCAAAATACCGAATCATATTTTGATTTCTTGCTATATTCTCTACTATCTATCTCTGCAATCTAAAAGCAATCACAATCTATATATTGCTTGAATCTTTGAATTAATTAATATATTCTTCGATTCTAAGCAATATCTTCCTTTTATATCTTCACACACACAATATATACTTGATGAATTGATTATAGGAAGGGTGTACTATTAAAGACATGTCTGTGTTATTCAGAACACAAGCGTCAACTATTTACTTGTATCAGTAAGAAGTCCTGTTCGGTTGTTCAGGCGATAAAAGTCCTCTTCGGCTGTTTGAGGCGGAAAAATCCTGTTCGGCTGCTCAGGTGTTGTAAACCTATTCCTCCAGGTTAAGAGAGGGGTTATAGAGTTTAAATCTAGAGTGTAGTCTCGGACTGGACGTAGAACGGGAAGTTCGAACCAGTATAAAAAGTCCTGGTGTGCTTATCTCATTACTATTATCTATTATCTAGTTTATATTTTGCACTATTATAATATTCCATATTACACGATCCTAAGTGTTAACTAGCCACAGCTTACACACTTTCAGGTGAGCTGTGGTCGCGTTTTGGTAGGTGGCTCCAGAGATTGGCGAATGAGTGTAAATGGATCAAGAGCGCGAAGAGACAGCATTTGATGGTCTCGGTGGGTAGGTTCGGCGAGTTGGTTGTCGTATCAGTGCATGCGTGCACGGCCTGGGGAGTGTTTTCATGCAGGCAAGAAGAAAGAGGAGTTGGGGAAGAAGCTTTTATTTTTGGGCTGGGTCTTGAACTTGTGGGTATGGGTTTTAGAGAATATTATATTAGTGTTTAATTTAAATTAAATTATCGTCAACTAAAAAAAAGTGTATACCTCTCTCATACGAGGTCCAATTGGGACAGGACTTTTTGCATGGCGATCGCTATGACGAGATCTTCGCAATGGAACTGGTTTGGCGGATTTGCAGACTGTCGAAATTTAGGCTATAATCGGATGTTGTTCGGTTTTAGTTCTAAACTGGAATGTCTCGGCGACAACAAGAAACAAAGGTGAATATTTTTTAACACTCACAAGTATTAGAATATTTTATGCTAGTTAAATTTGAAATTATGAAGTGATATAAATTTATTGGTTGTTATTTGATAAATTAATTGTGATCAAAATTGTTCTTGAATTAACTGTTAAAAATTAAAATTGACAGCTAAATTTGAAATAGGAATTTAATTGCCAGTAAAATACCCAATTTTAATAACCATGAACTTGTTGCAAATTATATTGTCTGTTGGTATGATTGATTGTGATGGATGCCAATTGATTGATATTTGGATGATTGGATGTTTATTTATTTTTATATATCCTGTTATCACCTGGTAAATTATTTACAGTATATAAAACTCTAAATTGAATTATTTCAAATAAATTAAGAAATAGGTTGAAATGATATATACCTATGACATTTATTTTGGATTGAAATGATATATATGCATCCTTGAAATTAAATTGAAATAACCGATCACTTGGAAATAGGATAGAAAATTATATACGAACACCGGATTGGTTAAAATAAATGATTTTAAATTTTGATTTGAAATTATTTAAATTATTTGAATTTCAGAAATTGATTTTTTTTAAAAGGATTTGAAACTTTATCCGAACTTTGAATATTACTAAGTAAAAGTGATATAAAAACGATATTTCGAAGTTGAGCTCGGAATTGAATTATATTTGAATATTGGGATTTTAAACTAAATATTGAAGGTTAATCTGATTTAAGTGTTTTGAATCGATATTTTGAAAATTGAGCTCGAAATCGATATAAATTGAAATTGGAATTGAATTAATTAGATTTGAAAGTGGAATTGAATTAATTTGAAATCATAGGAATTGAAATCAAAATTGAATCGATTGAATGGAAGTTAAAAATGATTTGAATTGGAAAATTTGGAAATTGAATCGGTTTGACTTTGAAACCATTTTCAAATAAATTATTTTGGTATATTTTAGTCCTGACTCCAATGTTTTGTCTTTTCATTACGCTCGGGTCAGTCCCGAATTATTTCAGCTTATTGAAGATTTATTCTGGAGGATGAAGATGAAGATTTGGTATATTATTACTATTAGTATGCCTGCATCATGTTGTCTGCTGCATTATTTATTTATCTCTGATGTATATATAACTCTGATGAATGTTGTAAGATTATAATCAAATGTAAAATATAAACAGCTTCATGAACTGTTTATTTGATTATTATATTTTATCGTTCCGCTGCGAGATTATGTGTTTGTTTCTTCTTCTTTTCTTATTTTTCTTAATTAACCTCATTGATTATCTATGTTCCGGATTGTTTAAGTTGGACATGTGTGGATTATTGTCAATTTAAACCTTCTGAAATTTGGGCCGTCACAATTCCCAATATACAGGGTGTTTCCAAACAAATTTTTAACAACTGCTTTCTTATTATCTTATCTTCTCTTACTCTGCCAAAAATTTTATTAAAAATATATTCAAATTTTCTCAAATTCAAACCAGAATGAATTCAATCTTTATTGCATTGATTCTCTACTATTTACTCTTTGATTTCAATCATCTCTCTCATTCAATCAAAGATCAAAGTGTCATCCAAGAGGCTACATGATCAATTGTATCCAAAGATCAAACATTGTCTTTGGAAAAATTGTTAAAACTATAGATATAGTTGATTGGGTGAGATTGTGTCCCAATTCAAATCAATTGGGTGTGCTCGGTGTCCCGAAAATCCAAGTGGGTGTGCTTGTGTCCCAAGTCAAATCAAGTGAGTACACCCAGAGCTTGGAAAATCTGGAGGGTGTGTCTCGTAGCCTTGAAATCGAGGTTGTATCAGGTTTGTCTTCTGCCCGTTGAAAGACTGGCATTTGAAAAGAAATATGTACAAGAAAATTGTACGTGACTGGATGTAAGGTAACTCCAAACCAGTATAAACTCCCTGATGTGATCCCTCTGATTCTCTGCTTTTACTTTACTGCATTTATATTTATCTATGTTTGAAACCGTAGTTGTATATTTTGTGTTATTTAAGTATAATCTTAAAAGAATGAAAAAGAAATTCATTAAAGTTAGAAAACACTATTCACCCCACTCTTGTGTTTAGTTAAGCTTTAAGATCCATAATTCCACCACTAATAGGGGCTGCGTACTGATGGTTTTTGGATAGTTATGGAATGACTCACTCTAGAATTTTTGGTTGGTTAATATAACTAAGGTTAAACAGATAATCTTGAAGTGATGATGTTATACTGTTCCCTCGACTTGGGAATACTATGGAACTTCAATATAGACACTTCACTTTGATTATTGTTAAATCATGGCGTGGTGTTCGTCGAACGACTATAGTTGGGTCTAAGTTGGTCCATTGGAAGTGAAAAACTATTTAAGGGAGAATTCATCTTATCGGCTATATGGGGCTAGTATCACAATCAACTTTAGTTAACTCAAAGTCAAAGTCCCTGGGCAAAGCAGTACGATGAATAATAATTTTTATAATTGAATCAAGGACTTGTATTTGGACCATTTTAGTTGGATGTGGACGACATTGGAAATTTGACCAAAACCAAATACCATAGGTCCTAAAGTGATGTCGTGTTGACAAAGAGAATTGATGTAAATAATCATTACTATCCAGTACCACTTATAATAAATAAAATTGGATTTTACCTAAAAGATGTGTTGCCAATAAATTCAACCAAAATGTCAAAACACTAGCTAAGGTGACGTGTAAACGTTATTATTCGCAACTTTTTGCTCTTTATGAAATGATTTTTTCTCTTTTCACTTTGTTTCTATTTTTTGCTGAAATATAAAGTGGGTGGAGGGGGGAATTGATGAGATAATGATGAGTGTATGTTTGTATGCGTGCTTTCAAGCAAATCCTAAAGAATCACATTTGTGAGTGGTGAAACGAATTTTGCATTACTTAAACAACACTAGAGACCATGGACTTTTCTACCCAAAAGAATGTCTTTTCGAGTTAGTACCATACAGTGATAGAAAGAGTACAAGTGGCACCTATCACTTCATCGGATGGTCTCTAGTATCGTGGTTTAATGAGAAATAAAACTATATCTCACTCTCTGCATGTGAAGCAGAATATATCTCTACTGCTTTGGCATGTCCTCAAGTCATATATATATGCAACAAACATTTCAAGATTTTAGAATTTTCCTACAAAAATCTTCAATATTTTGTGATAACACAAGTGCTATTAATTTATCAAAAAATCTAATAAATCACTCACGTATAAAACATACAGATATTTGTCATCACATTTTACAAGACAACATAGAAAAAGAAGTAATTTCATTAGAATATGTAATATCTAAAAATCAAATTGCTAATATTTTTACAAAATCATTAAATGAAAATACTTTTATTAAACTCTGACATGAACTTGGAATTGTTTCACTACAATAGTTACATTAATAAAACTTTATATATTTTTAGTATAATTTTTATAACTAACTGTATTACGTTTTCTTGTTAAAATTTATAAGAATTAAATTTTATTTATTTATAGTATATTATTTTATATCATTGGTATAAATAGGCTAAGTTGAATTAATGGTTAAATAAATTACAACCATATATTCTTAACTCTGTTAATACTTACCATGTAATCATATAAACTGGCTGATATATGTTTCAGATATACATTGTCTAGTAATTTTTTTCTAAAGCTCTTATATTATTTAAAAATGGCTTCTGACAAAACTTCAAGCTCATTCTCAATCAACTTCAACGCACCTAAGTAAATTGCCTCACCTATCATAAATCTTTCAACCCCTCGAGCAGATCAGCATACTAGATATTCCCCAAAAGGAAAGAAAGTTAAAACATCCTCAAAATTTGAAGGACTGGTAATAGCGTCTGATGATTATCGTATAAACGACCTATGTCACTATCAATGTGAAAGCCTAGATCTTCAAAAGGAGATGTGCTGGGAACATCGCAGACATGACGAACATCTTAACTTCATTGAATGACATTTGATGAAATTTTATGGTTGATCACCAACAAAAGATACGGTTTGTGTCAAAAAGGAGTCTCCTGCATAGAATCCTCCAGTAAAGATATAAGAACCTAATTCATGGGACCGTCTTTCCTCCAAAGAGTTATAATCTTCCAAAAACAATAAATATATGTCATTCATAATCTATACACACACACACCCCATATTTCCTATTTTAATATAAATATATATTATCAATAAAATACATTTGTTTATTTATTGTTGAAATCAAATTGAAATCAAATCTAAATATGGATAAATAGTACTGAAATATTATATATATATATATATGGTCGGAATAAAAGGTAATTCAGACATTTGATTTTCTGATCACCTATCTGAATTCCTATAGGGAATTAAATTTATTTCCTTACATTCGAACATCTGAACATTACAAATCAAACATCTGGTTACAATTTCTGATGTCTGTTGTAAAATGTTAGACATTTGAATGACCCTGTTTTTGAACAGTTTTAAGTTCTCTCCGTATAATTTTAGACGTCTGGATCTTAAATCCGGATGGTTGAAACCCTAGAAATTTCGAAAATCGACCAATCAACTCACCTTTAAACTCACCAACCCCTCTTTATTACTCATCTCTTCTTCACTTTTACTTCACCCTTTCGATTTCAAATGAAATTACAGTCCCAACTCCCAAAAATTCTCTATCTCTAAAGATCAAAAGAAAAACGCTAAACCTTCAAATAGCACTAAAATCAAAGCATTCAAAGAAAAGATCCATCGTCGAGAGCTCTATGGCCACACCAACTCAAGAATAAATCAAAACTTGGCATTATCACGGCGAAAGGAGAATTTAAAGATTCAAATTGCTCTCTGAAATGAAGATGTTTCGAGGCATATTTTATAATCTTAGTGATTTTCCTACTTACAATCTTCAAGATTTTACCGACCAAGCTAGAATGACAAGTTTGATAGATTTTCGTCATAACAATGTTGAAATTGATACCTTAAGCATTCAACTTTTCTTAGCAAACATTAATAGTAAGGCAATTCAATTACATAGAGATGATGTTTGGCTATGGTCTAACGTGTATGGTAATATTGTGAAATTTCACAGAAATGACATTGCTCGGATTTTGGGTTATGGAAGAAGTGGAATAGATTTAGAAGATGTTGATATTAAGGATAGAGTTCGTAATAAAGTTAGTCATCGTCTTTGGAATGACATATGAGTAGAGAGTAATTCAAGATTAACGTCCAAGACCGAGACTATTATTGAGAATGATAACAAACACCATTCTTCCTAGGCTTGGTAGTCATGAAATAATTTATGACTTGGACTACAAAGTTTTGTATGCTACCTTTGGGAATATTAAAGTGAATTGGGCTCACGATATCTATCACAAGCTTAAAAATTGTTTCGACTACAAAAAACATACAGGTATTTATGCCGCTTATGTAACAACCCGTGATTGCGATTACCAGAAACTGTTTTGAAAAACATTGATTAATTGTAGTTCAAACGTCCAACTTTGCGACCTCGCTGCGAGCGGGTCCGATGTCGGATTTCATCGATTTTGGTCTCGTTGGAAAGATGAGGTCGAGATATTCAATCTTGCAAAGTTTGGTTTAGATCTGGGTGCGTTAGATACTTCTTTTCTATTGCCAAAGTAGCACCCAGAAACTGTTTTACAATAGTGATCATTTTCAGTTATCGTCGGACCAACTTTGAAACATTTCCATTTCTTCGTTTCAAGTCGGAACCGAACGATTCTTATTGCATATCAAAGTAGGAGTACTGTAATATGCTCCTGAAAATTTTCATCAAGATCTGGGTTCATATGACCCTTCGACCATGTCGTCGAAGTGGGACCTTTGCACTGTTTTGACACAGCATAGTTTTGTGATTTTTGTCCGACTTTGAGACGACGCAGTTTCTTCGTTTCAAGTCGGATTTGCCCGATTCTTTTTGCAGTTTGGAGCAGGTATGTTGGTCTACATGCCTGCCTCTTTTCATGCCATTTGAACTTGGTTTGCAGGTTCAAATCTGCCGTCGAACTAGTGACTTCGACTTGTTTTCAGCGATTTTATACTTAGTATAATTTCGATTATTTTTCTGAGTTTTTCCGATTTCTTTGAGATTTGTCTCTAGATTTCATGCACGGATTTTATAAATCATTTTAAAGTGATTTTCCATCAAATTGGCTTTTGAAACTATTATTTAGTATTATTTTAAATATTAAATTAATTACTCCATAATAGGAGAATTTCAAAGACTATTTCTAAAGAGGTTTTCAAACGATTAAAAAAATCCGCTTTCTCCATCTATTTTCTAAGTAAAATATACACTCTTCTGAACTTCGAGCGAAGTGGAAAGGTGATTAAATAGTTAGGTAAAACACGGACCATGAATCCACGCGTTTATCTTTCCGATTAATCCCCGACCTATTCGATTGATCGTTTTGGCCTAGTTTACCGATGACATGAGGTGAACTTTTTACTGCTTTGAGTGTGGAAGCTTACGATGGTTAGTAAACCGTTTAGTGCGAACGTTGGGTTATGGGACTCACGTTACTACTTTATGGGTTCCTTGCTAAGAGTTCGTGACACATTCCTACCGTTAGTGGTAAACGAGTACTGGGCCTATGAGCCTTTACCACTACGCGGTGTGTTTCCTGAGTGATACCTTTAGGATAGTGTCTTCGGACTATCTCCCTTGTGTTTATCTGCCTTTGGAATAGTGTCTTCGGACTGTCTCCTTCTGGCTCATCACTTTCTGGATAGTGTCTTCGGACTGTCTCCTTTAGGTGTTGCCCCTTAGCTAAAGTGATGGGTGTGTCACTGGGGTATTTCCTGTGTGATTTATATTCCCTCGTGTAGCGCCATTCGGTGATGGTTTTATGCAACCACACGATATAAGCGCAACTACCTTGTGGAACTTGTTTTATGCCTACACTGGCACTTGTGCTTATGTTATGCCGATGATATGAGGCTTGTTATACATCTCTACTTAGATGTTTGTTTCTTCTCTATGTGAGAAATTTTGGTCTTTATTACCATGATATATGTTTCTCTTTTTGAGATTATTATGTTATATGTTGCCTCATTATCTTATCATGATTATTGTTCAGTTTATCTAACTGATTTGTTTAGCTAGCCTGACCCGAGTATTTTATGCTCGGGTCAGACCAAGTTGTTTCAAGTTGGGTCGCTTTGGACTTAGCTTGCTTCGGTGCCCGCTTTGGATATATCCGCTATACTATAGATAGCTTTACTTGTTATCCATGCTTTATGATACTATGATATTATGACTATCTTGTGTATATTCTTTTGACTCACGGATGTGTGAGTAGTGGCTTTGTACCCACTTTTATATTTGGATCTGTACTTGATGTTGTATTGGGCTGAGACTATTTGCTTATTATCTGATGTTGTTCTGTGATGATGTTCATTTTGCTATTATACTTTTTTCTGATAGATCTTTTAGCCATTGTAGTATTGCTTTAAGTATTAATTGAATATGTCGAACCACATGAGATGGAAAAAAATATAGATTCCACTTTTCTACGTGTTCAGTAGATAGTTAAAGTAAGATTACATATGGTCGCTTCCATTATACTCTATTGTCCGCATTAGCAGACGGTATTATCCATATAATACTCTTTGTTAATGAGGCTCTCGAAGTGGGGCGTTACAGCTTGGTATCAGAGCGAGGTTCAGAACTAAGTATAATAAACACAGAACAGTAACACTTAGTACAATACATCGTAGTATGCTTCAAATATTACAAAGCCCTTTCCTCATGACATTGGATAGATAAGTTAGGAATATGTCTAGGAATGCATTTTATTCCGTAGTATTCCATATTTGAATTAATGATATCTACCTTGTGAATAATCTTTATCTTTCAGCTAATGGCCGGAAGGGGCAGAGGACGACGCTCGGATGCTGGGCAATCCAGTGGCTCGCATCCGGACGGCGTTTATATGTCTGTCGATCAGATTTTGGAGTTATTTAGGAGCACTCAGCCTCCAGCTCCTATTCATGCATCTCCTCCACGCAAGTCTGCCTTCGCACACCTGTGCAGTGATTTTTCTCTTCTTGGTAGAAAGCCATTCAAAGGCTCCGAGTCCGTTCTTGAGGTCCAAGCTTGGATTCGCACATGTGAGCGTATCTTTTCTCGCATGGATCTTTCTGATCATGATCGAGTTCTTGTAACTTCTAGCTTATTGCAAGAGCGTGCCCTTGATTGGTACAAGCTTCTTATACCCGAACTTGATGAGTCTTTTCTTTCTTGGACTCAGTTCCGGGAACGATTAGAACTCAAATTCGTTCCTGAATCTGAGAAAGTTTATTGGCCTGTCACTTCCTTGAGTTGAAGCAAGGGAAGTCCTCCGTTTCTGAAAATGTTGCATCATTCGAGGCCTTATCTAAGTATGGTCTTGAATTCATTAGCACTTCTTATAAGAAGAATATGAAGTTTGTCTCTGGTCTTAAGAAATATCTTAAGAAGTCTTTAATGCTCCAGCTTAAGCTTTCTTTTGAGGAGTTAGTTGATTCGGCACTTCATCTCGAGGCCATCGAGAAGGAGTGTGATAGTGCCATAGTGGTGATGATGTTGAGGTTCGCAAGAACCCCAATAAGAAGAGGTTTCCATTTCATAAGTAGGGATTTCTCCCTTCTAAGAAGAAGAAGCCCGTTGAATCTGGTTCTAACTCTCAGTCTACTGGAACACCTTTCATTCAGAAGTGTTTCAATTGTGGTTCTCCTGATCATATGATTCGAGCTTGTCCTAAGCCTCTCTTCTGCCATTATTGCAAGAAGGAAGGTCACCGTGTTTCCACCTACCCTACTGCTCCTGCTTTCCTTGTTGATCTTATGAATCGAGTATTCCGGGAATATCTCGATAAGTTCGTCCTTGTGTTCATTGACGACATTCTTGTTTATTCTAAGTCTGAAGCCGAGCATGCTAATCACTTGAGAATTGTCTTGAGTACTCTTTGTCACCATCAGCTTAAAGCCAAATTCTCCAAGTGCCATTTTTGGGAGAATAAGTTTAAGTTCTTAGACCATGTTGTATCTTCCGACGGCATTTCGGTCGATCCCTCAAAGATCGAAGCTATCCAGAATTGGAGGAGGCCTGAGAATGTTCACGAGATTCGTAGTTTCCTTGGATTGGCGGGTTATTACCATCGGTTCATTAAGGATTTTTCCCGTGTTGTGCTTCCTCTCACCAGCCTTACTCGGAAAGGCATTCGTTATATTTGGTCCGATAAGTGTGAAGCTTCCTTTCAGATATTAAAGGAACGTCTCACTAATGCTCCTATTCTTGTGGTTCCCGAGGGGAATCATGATCTTGTTGTCTACACCGATGCTTGTGGTAGTGGTCTCAGTGCCGTGCTTATGCAGAAGGATCAGGTAGTTGCTTATGCTTCTAGGCAACTACGTCCGAATGAGGTTCGCTATGCCACTCATGATCTTGAGTTAGCCGCCATTGTCTTCGCCTTGAAGATTTGGCGATACTATTTATTAGGCGAGCGTTTCATTCTCTATACCGATCATAAATCCTTGAAGTATTTGTTCACTCAGAAGGAACTCAATATGAGGCAACAGCGGTGGCTCGAGTTTCTTGCCTCCTATGACTTTGATATCCAATATACCCCTGGTAAGGGTAATCGTGTTGCTGATGCGCTCAATCGTAGACATTCGGCTGTCATTTCTATAATGCTTGCCGAATGGGATATTCTTGAGACATTATCTATTTGTGATATTCGTGATCGAGCTCCGCCTCCTGATTCTCCGATATTATTATTTGGTCTGGAAGCTCGACCTAGCTTATTGGATCGCATTGCCAATGCTCAGCGGCAAGATCCAGATTTATTACCTTTCATTCATCTTGTTGAGACTGGATCCAGTGATGAGACGTCATTTGATTACAGTATTGATTCTCATCAGTGCCTTCGCAAGAAGAACCGTGTTATTGTGCCTTCTGATTCTGCACTTAGGCGTGACATTCTTGACGATTGTCATCGTACTAAGTATACCATTCATCCTGGTTCTAGCAAGATGTACGTCGACATGTGTCGCTTATATTATTGGGAAGGCCTGAAGCGTGATGTTACAAGTTATGTGAGCAATTGCATGACTTGTCAACTTATCAAGGCCGAGCATCAACGCCCTTTCGGTCTTCTTCAGCCATTAGAGATTCCATTGTGGAAATGGGATCAGATTTCGATGGATTTTATTGATGGTCTACCTCGATCGAGGTCAGGCCATACTTTTGTTTGGGTCATCGTTGATCGATTAACCAAGTCTGCTCACTTTATTCCGATTAAGTCCACGCGGACTGTTCCTCTTTTGGCTAAGCTTTATGTGAAAGAAGTCGTTCGACTTCATGGTATCCCTAGTTCTACTGTTTGTGACCGTGACCCGTTATTCACTAGTCACTTTTGGAAGTGTCTTCAATCAGCTTTGGGCACAAAGCTGAATTTTTCTACTGCTTATCATCCTCAGACTGATGGTCAAACTGAGATAGTGAATCGTGTCTTGGAAGATCTCCTTCGCTGTTGTATCCTTGATTTTGGAGGTAGTTGGGAGGACCACTTGCCACTTGTGGAGTTCTCCTACAATAACGGTTTTCATTCGAGTATTGACATGGCTCCCTTCGAAACCTTATACAGAAGGCCATGTCGTTCTCCATCTTGTAGGTTAGAATCTGGCGAGAAGCTTATTCTTGGTCCAGATTCAGTTCGGAAATCTTCTGAGAAGATTATTCTTATTCGTCAGAGAATGAAAGAGGTGCAAAGCCGTCAGAAATCCTACGCGGACAACCGTAAGAGGCCTCTTGAGTTCTCCATTGGTGATCTAGTATTCATTCGGATATCTCCTATGAAGGGGATTGTGCGTTTCAGCTCCATAGGGAAATTGGCTCCTCGCTATGTCAGACCATTTCCTATTACGGAACGCATTGGTCCCGTTGCTTATCGTATAGCTCTGCCTGCTCATTTTTCTGGAATGCATGACGTATTCCACGTTTCTCAGCTTCGCAAATGTGTTCGCGACCCTGATTTTGTTATTGATCCGCTTATTGCGCCAGATTTAGAGATTTCTCCTGATTTATCTATTGAGCAGCAACCTCTTCGTGTGCTTGATTCGGAGGTTAGACGCCTTTGAAATAAAGAGGTCCCACTTGTGAAGATTCAATGGTCGTCTAATCCTAAGGACTGCACTTGGGAGACCAGAGAGTTTATCGAGCGTACTTATCCTGCTTTTCTATCTTCATCTGTTGTTGGTGAGTATTTTTACTTCACCTTCGTTTGATTTATTTTGAGGATTAGATGTTATAGATAACTTCCATGATAGGGAATTGCGGGGACGCAATTTTCTTAAGGGGGGAGTCTGTAACAACCCGTGATTGCGATTACCAAATAATAAATTAAAATTGGGATTTTAATTTAATTGGAGCTATTAATGATTTTTTTTATGTGACTAATTTGTTCGAAAGTTAGTTATTTTGAATAAATTTATATTTTGGGCTTAAGTGTAAAATG
Organism: Allium fistulosum; assembly: GCA_030737815.1. Classification (NCBI taxonomy): domain Eukaryota; kingdom Viridiplantae; phylum Streptophyta; class Magnoliopsida; order Asparagales; family Amaryllidaceae; genus Allium; species Allium fistulosum. The sequence goes on from CM060903.1 coordinate 989,855,949, forward strand.
GAGAATTTAATGGAAATTAATTAGGGTAAATGGAAATTTATAATATTGCAAAATTTTATATGTGTAAAATAGTGCAATATTTGAATTGGGATTTAATTTACAATTTAATTGTAAAACGGTGATTTTTGGGCAATTTTGACTAAAAGGTGTTTTGGAATAATTAGGGGGGTTAAATTGTAAGTTGGCAAATATTGTGATGTAAAATTTTATAACTATAGCTAAATTATTTTGGTAACATATTTTAAAATTTTATGGGTAAATAATGTGTAGTTTGTACTTAGAGAAATTAGCTAACTTGAGATATAGAACATATTCCAAGTCCTAATGGGTATTAGGCTCACTAACCGACTTCCATTAGCCTATAAACCATCTTCTACCCATTTGTTTCAGTCAACATCTCATTCCATAAACCCTTAAACCCTAAGAGCAAAACACTAAATAATGGCCTCCAAACCTAGAGCAAAGCTTCATTAATCTTCATTAAAGTCAAAGGAGTTTTAATCTAATCATTGAAAGGAATAGCAATCACAAAACCCATTTCTAATCCATTGTTTAATTTCTGAAATTATTTTGTGATCCTCTTTTTTTGTGCATTTAGATTGTTGAAGCTCTTTGATCTTCTTTTCATTACTTGGGAAAGAGGTAATACATGCTAGCTGAAATTAAAATTAGTATATTGCTGTTAGTAAATTAGGCATATCTCATTCATCTTAAATCGGAATTAAGATTTTCTTGATGTTCTGGAAAGCTTATTTTGTAGTCTATAACTTCTATTTTTTGAGCTTTGCATAATTTTGAGGTTTGAATGGTCGAAATCACGTTTGTTGTTGCTGACCTGACAACAAACTACGGGGTTGATAAAATAAAAACCTGAAATTGTTTTGGCCATAGGTTACTCGTTTCTTATCCAAATCTAATAATTTTAGATGTTCTGGAAAGCTTAGATATAGGGCTAAAAATTTCATGTTTTGAGTTTCATGAAATTTCAAAGTTAATTTGATCAAAACTGTGCATTCTTACTACTATTCTGAGAGCAAAACGACAATGATATAAAATTTAGATCTGAGAATTGTTTTAGTCATAGAATTTTCATCCCTGATCGGAATTTGACGGTCTTGGTCATTCCGGAAAGCTTAGAAACTAAGCTACAACTTTTAGTTTATTCATTTTGCCAGAATTTGAAGTTTACTATGCCAAAATTATGGGTTTTCGTCTCTGGCCTGTTAGTGCATAGCTACATGCCTTAGTCTCTTTTCTCCCGTTGTTTTCATCGTAGAACCCCGACTTTGCGACGCCATCCCGGGCTTGTCCGATATCGGATTTCATCGATTTTAGTCTCGTTGGAAAGATGAGGTCGAGATCTTCGACTCTGTAAAATTTGGTTAAGATATGGGTGCGTTTGATACTTCGTTTTTATTGCCGAAGTAGCATCCAGAAACTATTTTGAAAAACATTGATTAATTGTAGTTCAAACGTCCAGCTTCGCGACCTCGCTGCGAGCGGGTCCGATGTTGGATTTCATCGATTTTGGTCTCGTTGGAAAGATGAGGTCGAGGTCTTCAATCCTGCAAAGTTTGGTTTAGATCTGGCTGCGTTAGTTACTTCTTTTCTATTGCCAAAGTAGCACCCAGAAACTGTTTTACAATAGTGATCATTTTCAGTTATCGTCGTACCAACTTTGAAACATTGTCATTTCTTCGTTTCAAGTCGGAACCGAACGATTGTTGTTGCATATCAAAGTAGGAGTACTGTGCTATGCTCCTGCAAACTTTCATCAAGATCTGGGTTCATATGATCCTTCGACCATGTCGTCGAAGTGGGACCTTTGCACTGTTTTGACACAGCAGAGTTTTGTGATTTTTGTCCGACTTTGAGATGACGCGGTTTCTTCGTTTCAAGTCAGATTTGCCCGATTCTTTTTGCAATTTGGAGCAGGTATGTTGGTTACATGCCTGCCTATTTTCATTCCATTTGGACTTGGTTTGTAGGTTCAAATAAACCGTCGAACTAGTGACTTCGACTTGTTTTCAGCGATTTTATACTCGGTATAATTTCGATTATTTTTCTGAGTTTTTCCGATTTCTTTGGGATTTGTCTCTAGATTTCATGCACGGATTTTATGAATCATTTTAAAGTGATTTTCCATCAAATTGGCTTTTGAAACTATTATTTAGTATTATTTTAAATATTAAATCAATTACTCCATAATAGGAGAATTTCAAAGACTATTTCTAAAGAGGTTTTCAAACGATTAAAAAAATCCGCTTTCTCCATCTATTTCCTAAGTAAAATATACATTCTTCTGCACTTCGAGCGAAGTGGAAAGGTGATTAAATGGTTAGGTAAAACACGGACCATGAATCCACGCGTTTATCTTTCCGATTAATCCCCGACCTATTCGATTGATCGTTTTGGCCTTTTGGCCTAGTTTACCGATGACATGAGGTGAACTTTTTACTGCTTTGAGTGTGGAAGCTTACGATGGTTAGTAAACCATATAGTGCGAACGTTGGGGTATGGGACTCACGTTACTACTTTACAGGTTCCTTGCTAAGAGTTCGTGACACATTCCTACCGTTAGTGGTAAACGAGTACTGGGCCTACGAGCCTTTACCACTATGGCGTGTTTCCTGAGTGATACCTTTGGGATAGTATCTTCGGACTATCTCCCTTGGGTTTATCTACCTTTGGGATAGTGTCTTCGGACTGTCCCCTTCTGGTTCATCACCTTCTGGATAGTGTCTTCGGACTGTCTCCTTTAGGTGTTGCCCCTTAGCTAAAGTGATGGGTGTGTCACTGGGGTATTTCCTGTGTGATTTATATTCCCTCGTGTAGCGCCATTCAGTGATGGTTTTATGCAACCACATGATATAAGCGCGACTACCTTGTGGAACTTGTTTTATGCCTACACTGGCACTTGTGCTTATGTTATGCCGATGATAGGAGGCTTGTTATACATCTCTACTTAGATGTTTGTTTCTTTTCTATGTGAGAAATTTTGGTCTTTATTACCATGATATATGTTTCTCTTTTGGAGATTATTATGTTATATGTTGCCTCATTATCTTATCATGATTATTGTTCAGTTTATCTAACTGATTTGTTTAGCTAGCCTAACCCGAGTATTTTATGCTCGGGTCAGACCGAGTTGTTTCAGGTTAGGTCGCTTTGGACTTAGCTTGCTTCGGTGCTTCCGCTTTGGATATATGCGTTATACTATAGATAGCTTTACTTGTTATCCATCCTTTATGATACTCTGATATTATGACTATCTTGTGTATATTCTTTTGACTCACGGATGTGTGAGTAGTGGCTTTGTACCAACTTTTATATTTGGATCTTTACTTGATGTTGTATTGTGCTGAGACTATTTGCTTATTATCTGATGTTGTTCTGTGATGATGTTCATTTTGCTATTATACTTTGTTCTGATAGATCTTTTAGCCATTGTAGTTTTGCTTTAGGTATTTATTGAATATGTCGAACCACATGAGATGAAAAAAAAATATAGATTCCACTTTTCGACGTGTTCAGTAGATAATTAAAGTAAGATTACACATGGTCGCTTCCATTATACTCTATTGCCCGCATTAGCAGATGGTATTATCCATATAATACTCTTTGTTAATGAGGCTCTCGGAGTGGGGCGTTATAGCTTACATCACTCGTCTCTTAAAATATGAAAATATTCAACTTTATGGAGAAGATTGCATACAAACCAAAGCAGCAGACAAAAAGTTCTTCAGCCTTATGCATCTTTCAAAAAATGTTCTGGAATATGATCCGTTTGAGATATATAATAAACGGGTTCAAGCTTAAAAATGTGCTGAAGCTCAACCCCCTACACAACAAGAAAAAGGAAAATAATTTTTTAAAACATTCTCAAAAAAAATTTAAAAAATTGTTCACTTATATATCTCATATTTTATTTAGAACTTGTATCATTGGGATTTATATTGCTTGTTTGGTGTTCTTGCATGGAATGGAGCATTTGAAGTTTCTTGCTTATGAATATTTTATTTTGCTTGTCTTGTTATGTTTTTATGCAATCCTTATGTTGCACAATCTATGTAGTAGTTTTTTTAATGTTGAAATTTATTAAAAGAATGTCCTTATGTCTTGTTATGTTGCACAAACATTGTAATCGTCTATTATATAATGTTATATCGTGTTTCTTATCTATACCTTTTAAATGTTCATACTACCAACAAATTATTTTTTGTTGATGACAAACGGTGAGAAATAGTACCGAATATCTAGGGCATATTGATAGGGGGAGTTTTCGTTACATACTCAAATAAAATTTATAGTTGTCCACTACAAGAAAAATACCTTTTTATAGCATTTAAAAAACGCTGTAAAAGGATACGATGGCGTTTTTATAAACGCTGTATATCAACAAGTTGTAATATGTCAGGGATCTATAATAGCAACCTCAGAATCGCTATAAAAAACATGCTATAAATGACGTTACTTATAGCGTTTCTGGATTGCTATTAAATGGACGATTCATGACATACAAGTACCTTTCTATAGCGTTTTGGTGCTTGCTATAGAACTTTTATGCAGAGTTATGGTTTATGATGCTAATATTTATGACGTCATTTATTTGCTATTTATAGCAATTGTAAACGCTGTAGATATATCATTACCTGATTATTATAGCAATTATAAATGCTATAGAAATATTATTGCCTGATTATTATAGCAACTATAAATGCTGTAAAAACGCTATAGAATGTATACTTCAGTCTTTCATAGCATTATTTACTTGCCATGAAAACTGTTTAATCGTTGCAGAATATTTTTATTGCACTAGCATAATGCTATAATATGTATAGCCATGACAATTTTTTTTCCAAGCATTAATATAAAAAGGATGTAATATACGGTATTTCACATAGTATTAACAATTAAGCATAAAATATATATATATGAATAAAAGCATTTCATGCACAATATTAAGCATATAAATATTAGTAACAATTCATACAATCGTAGCTAACCAAAACAATACATAATAAAAGTAACAATCCATACAACCATAGCTAACCAAAACGATACATAGTAAAAGTAAACGTGTAAGAACATCGACACAAAATACATTTGAAGGAGAATGAGTGTGGCAACATATTTTTTCATGCCTTCCACCATAGTGTAAACCCAGAGCATAATACACCACCTGTCAAAAAGCACATACGACTATTAGTCATAAAAAGTAAACATAAATCATGAATACCGAAATATGGAAGAAAATATGTGCAGCAAACAAAGAAAATACTCAAAATAGTAAAGTATTTATGGTGCTTTAATGCGGTCAATTCCTTGAATTTTATCAAAGTTTGTATTCTGTACAATTCCCAAATTAATACATTCAAAAGGTGAATCAAAACCCCAGAATTTTAATATCTTCACCCAAAACACTGTGTTGCACTGCCATCCATAACTACCATATTCACAAACTTCTACACATCACCCACAAACAACCACTGAACATCATACTTCATTGCTGAAACATCCTTGCCCCTTGCCCCTTGGTCATCAAATATCAACAGAAATACCCCTGCCTCATATCACCAGTACATTTGCATATCGCTAGAAGCAAATACAAGTTCAACTGCTACCAACTCATTTCTGCAAACAACAAATATCATCTGCCTTCACACCACTATCTTCCTCTGTCATCCCTTCTACAAAGCTGTCACTACATTCACCTCACCCAATCGACTACATCCTCTGATTCTCACCACAGCAGTACACTTCATTCTCCAAACTTACCACATTCATAGTCCTACAATCACCACTACTGTTGACCTCTATCATTAACTCTGCTTACAACTGTGTCAACTCAAAAAACTCCAGACCAACGTCTGCTTCACCCTTCCTAAACCATTCATCTGCTATCCACAGTGCTGCACACAACCATCATCTGTTATCCTACCATTCACCATTACACCATTCACCACATAACCAGTGCCTCATTGCCTCACTGCCATTCACCTTCAACTAACAGTTGCTACCACATCATCATCATCAGTTCATCCATCTTCATCAACACTCAACCACAACCATAGTCAATTGCCACCATCTCCATTTCACTAATATTGCCTGCAACCCCTAAATTTACTCCCTGCCTAGCTGCAACTGTCACTGCCTTGCAAACTATCTTGCAACCTCCTGCTTACTATAACAGTTCAACATCATAGACAAGTTCCACCAAACTGTCATCCAAAAGTTCCTCTCTACCAAATCTTCCACCTCCTTGCGTATTCTTACTTGCCTGCAACACCTCTGGTACCATACATAAACATCACACTGCCCTGTCTTCCCACTTCCCCATCTGCCATCAATCTCTGTACATCAACAGTTTACCATCCCAAACCATACATTCCAACAACTATAACTCCAACAAACTTCCATCACTGCAGCCTATACATCACCACCACATCAATGCAATCCTCCAAATATTCAGACTACCATATAAGTCAGTGAAGTATAACTTTTGATGTACAGATATCATCTTATAAATCAAGATTTTTCACAATTGATTATTATATGTATATAGGTCATATAGATATCTTGGATTCCAGATATCATCTTTTATTTTTCTTTCTCAAAGAAACTTATCAATTGTTAATGATGATTTATTATATAAACTATTATAAAATAATTACCCTATTCACAATGCAAACATGTAAAAGTTGAAAATGTTATACTTGACAAATAAATCCAAACAAAGTCTGCCAACCTATTAATGCAACAAATGTTAATGCATCGATTAAACATTGGAATCTCGATTGTGATAAATATCAAACGAGATTATATTTTAAGTTTTGTCCCATAAAACTCTCAAAAGAAGATTTTGGGAAGGATATCTTAAAATTAAAACTTTATTGTTACTGACCCATGTGTAAATGTGGAAGGGTACAAGTTACAAGTAATATTGGAGAATTCCATATTTATATAAGAAACGTATAGTGTACAATTGTTTTGTGCTATGTCTGAATGAGGATTTCATTATTATTTACAATCTTACATAAATAATCCAAGCAATGTAACTATAAGTTACAAATAATCAATGAATTTATTTCTTTATTACCAGAGCATGTTTACATCATTTCCTTAACTTTGATGTTTATTTGGAACTGACACATCATGTATCCGTTCTCATACACATTCTAGTTCTAAAGTCTAAACGCCAAAAAAAAATTAACCAGTAATAATACAGTTTTAATTCTAACCGAGCCTAATAATGACAAAAGATATAATATTCTTTTTTCAACTTGATTCATAGTTTCCTCCAGGATATCACAACTAGAATTTGCATGGCTTGGCAACATAATCCAAAAATTTAGTTTCCTTAGTCAAGCATGACAGGAAAGATAAAACCTTTTATGTATTGCAAACAACTTTGAAATATATAAACATGTGACAATTTTTAACTACAGGAACGGAAATTTGAAAAATACCTTCATTATTCATGCTCATTTTGATGTGAAGGGACCTTAAAGGTATATATGCACATTTGTCATTTCTAACTTACATATTTACACAGCCTTCTTTTATATTGTAACTATCCTCCATGGGGAAACATGAATTTTATTGTATTGTCATTCTTCCCAATAGTAGATAAATAAATTGAAGATTGAATGTGTTGGTCACAGCTGTTTTATCTTAATTTAGATTAAAGCAATCCAATTGACAGTAATTAGTAGATAAGTTATTCATAGGATATTGATATCTTTCGCATGCATATTTCAAACAACAAGAGTGCACATATATGGAAAATGAAACTTACACAAATAATGACATAATAATATGGAGAAGAAAAAAGTGGTACTATGTATCCTTAGAAAGTTAGAAAACACACCGGACCAATAACCATTCAAAAATAAAACTGATATTTTTTAAATTATCAAGGAACAAATTTGAAAAAGAAAACAGTCCCATTTAAAGGCGGCTCAGGTTGTTTTTCCCGGAACAGGTAAAATCCCTCAAATGTTACTGGGACTAAGGCTGTTAGCTATTATTGACTTGAACCAATCTGTTAAATACCAATCTGTTAAATACTCCAGTTGAATCAATCTGTTAAGATTCCAGTGCACTTTCTAATTGTAGCCTTATGAAGAACACAACAAAGATGCCAAGAAAAAAATAGTGTCATATCTAAACAAAATTTGATTTATACTTACTAGAAGTTGATTCCATTATAACATTAGCAGTAGGCCAAGCTATCGTAGTACCAAGAGCATCTTCAATGACTTCTAAATCGGATGTTGTTCTCCATAGACGGGCTTTTGGAATTTTTACAAGATCTACCCAAACTTTAATTGCATTTCTTCCCAAAGGAACACAATGAACCATTGCAGTTGGATCGGTCAAAGACATCGCTATCGACCCTATTGTCCTTGTGTTTTGCATTAGCCGTGGATGTAGTGGATTTATCAATTGTTTTTAGCCATTTTAAAGCAGCCGCCTTCTTTTTACCCATTTACTGCATGTAAAAGAAAAAACTGGATGTTAAAATGCATTCAAGGTTGAGAACTGCATTTAAGAACTACATATATTGTTTCTAAAAGTAAGTGTAAAGTGTGTAGGATTCTTGCAAATATATATAAGCAGAAATTTGAAGTGATATTGTTTCATACATTCAAAAATTTGAAGTGATATTGTTTCATATATAAGCAGAAATTCAATGCCAAATAGACTTCATATATTGTTTCATACATTCAGAAAGCTGATGCATATATTGTTTCAGAATGCTGATGTACATATATTTGAAGTGAAACCTGGAAGTATATATGAAATACATGTTAGTGTAGTGATGAGAGTTACAACAGGAAACAACTTTTTTTTTAAAGCTGCTGTTCTAACTGGAAAAACCACAACATTCCGAAACACCGGAAAACAGAACGAACGACAGATATCCAGGGACTATTCCTATTTCAGGGCTGAGATTTTCCCCGCATGTTCCTTTTTGGAGTAGAAGTTTCCTTTTTCTCTTCTTCCTTTCTTTGTTTTTTTATACCCTTTTTTGGTTTCATGTAACCAGAAGCATATTACTTAAATTACACATTTAAACCAATAAAAAAGGCATGACAAACTAATAATATAACCCTTTACTTTGCATCTTTAAAGTTGTCCAACTGTAAGTAAAATACTACATGATTACATAGATATAAACTATAGTTTTAAAAGCATAATGGCAAAACTTCTTCCAACATATAGTTTATTTAAGCATTCAATCTGATAAGTAACAATCAAACTCAGCATAAAGAAGTTAAGATAACTCAGTTACACACTACATATATTTAAACAGTGGATGCCCAAGAAAAATGCTATTCATGTTTTATTGCAGTGATGAGAGTTGCAGATAATGCTATTCTCATTCACTAGTGTCTACATGATATTCAGATAATGCTATTCATTTTAAGTACAATATTTCAATATTACTCCAATCATGTTAGTGTAGCGTTATCTGAGTGCTACATGTAAATAGCATTATCTGTAATAAAACATGTTTGCAGATTATGCTATTTACATATAATGCTACATGTTTGCAGATAAAACATGTAGCATGATTTACTTATTGTACTGCAAAAGCACATGTTTGCAGATAATGCTATTTACATGTAGCATTATCTGAGTGCTGAGATCCAAACATGTTTTATTGCAGATAGTTTTTTCTGGCTACTCGTGATTGTAGGCCTCAAAGTTGAAATATTGTACTTAAAGAAATTAGAACTACAAAAATGAATCGTATATTTTAACTTTTGTAGTGATGAGAGTTGCTTTATTATTATTATTTTCCTCCAAAAATTAAATTTGTTTTGTTCAAAATATTTTCAAAATAAATTTCTTACTAAAACAAAAAACTTGCATTTTATTGGGTTTTTTTCACAAAACCATTTACATATATTTTAAAATACCGATATGTCAAATCACCTTATTCAAGTATTTTAAACTTTTCTCAAATATTCCTTCACAATCTTCCCTAACATAGCTAGCATCCTCCACATAATCCACATCCATCATGTTTTCTTCGCAATCTTGAATAACATGGCTTATGTCCTCAATATAATCATCTGTCTCTAATTCATGATAACCTCTTGGTGGTGCCTTCATTACAACATACCAATTAGAATAATTATTCTCTCTTGAATAAAAAATTTGTTTCGCTTGAGATGCAAGAATATATGGATCCCTCGAAAATGAAGCTTGATTTTGATGTAAATTAACAAGAGTAAATCCATCTTTAACCTTCACCCCATTTCCAATGTTTGCCCAATGACACTTAAAAATTGGAACATAAAATTTATGATAGTCTAATAAGATTATGTCAATCAAAATCCAATAGTACGTGACCACATCAACTACTTGAGAGACATCTTTTGCACTTGCTCTACACATGGTAGTAGCATCATAAGTCACTCCAGAATTCTGAGTTTCTCTCTCAACATCTTTTGTATGAAAATGTAACCCATTAATTATATATCCTTTGCAGGACGAAGCATTACTACTTGGACCATAGGCAATCCATTTTAATAATTCATCGTGTTCGCTTGAGTTAATAGGTATCTGAAAAAACCATATTTTCAAATATAGATTCAAAAACAATATTTTCAAACTTATACACAAAATTTAAAAGAGTTGATTAACCTTCTTTTTAATCCAATCATCAAAGTTTTTTGTGTGAATTTTCCATAGCAATGTAGCATTTCTTTCCATGCGCTTGTCCGAACTTTGTAACTCTTCCAAATGCATACTACCATAATATAAAAGATATTAAGTTAGATTTATAATTACACATATTACGACAATAAAAAAGAAAACAATATGTGCTTACTCTAAAAATGACTCGGTTATAGCCATATTCATTAGCACAGCAAGGTGAGCAGCTTCCTTCTCATGAGTTGTCAATGTAATTGTCTTGTATGTTGATATCGGACGTCCTTCGAGTATTGCATCATCATTCTCATAATCTCTGTTTCTACCCTCTTTCTCCTCAAATTATGATGATTTCTTTAGAAATTCACCAAAAAATCTTACGGATTCTTCTGCGAGATAGTTTTCTGCAATGCATCCTTCAGGACGTGCATAGTTCCTAACATAATCTTTAAGCGTTTTCATATACCTTTCAAAGGGGTACATCCAATTAAAATGAACTGGTCCACACAATCGAGCTTCTTTTCCAAGACGAATTGTTAGATGTATCATTATGTCGAAAAATGAAGGTGGAAAATATCTTTCGAGATCATATAAAATTGTAGCGATCTCATCATCGATTTGTTGCAGCTTCTCTCTGTCAAGAACACGCTGACATAGTTTATTAAAAAATAAACACAAACGAGTTATTACTTTCCTTGGATTTTTTGGAAGCAATCCTCTCATTGCAACCGATAACATTTGTTGCATTAAAACATGGTAATCATGCGACTTCAATCCACTAACTTTGCAATCCTCCAACGACACACATCTTTTGAAATTTGTGCAATAACCATCAGGTCCCTTGAAGTCATACAATCTTTTGCAAAATATTCTTTTTTCAGAACTAGACATAGTATATGGAGTCGGTGGAAGATATGTTTTCTTCCCACGAGGTTGTGCATATAGAGCAGGTCGGATTCCCCAATCCTCTAAATCCTTTCTAGAATTAATACCATCTTTCGATTTGCTATCATGCAATATTGTGCTGAGTAAACTTTCGCCCACGTTTTTCTCAACATGCATCACGTCTAAATTATGGCGTAGTGGAAGTTCCTATAAACATCAACAATATGACCGCTTTAACATTATATAATTTTATAATTAGATTATTGAGAATAAAATATAATTTGAACACTAACCTCCCAATATGGTAAGTCAAAGAAAATCGATTTTTTTTCCACCTTGATAGCTCTATTTTTTCAGGACTGTTTTCATCTTCTTTGTTGTCAGTACACTTCCTCTTCCTACACGTAATCTTTATAATTTGCTTCTTATTTAACTTCTTCTTATTCTTTCTCTTCTTGTCTGTTTCTATTTCTTTATTTTTAGCTTTTCCAAAATCATTTGGAAAATCTTTCAAAATAACAAAAATATCTCTACCTGTAAGAATCCTGGGTTTGCTACCTTCCTCCATGGTGTTATCAAACCAAGCCTTTTGTTTTCTTTGTGGATCTGATAGAGGTAAGAATCTTCTATGTCCCATATAGACATTTTTCTGACTATGATTTAGCCATCGATGATGAGTATTCACACCACATAATGGACAACCTTTTTTTCCTTTTACTACATAACATCCAGCAAGATTTCTATAAGCTGGAAAATCGTTTATAGTCCATAACAAGATTGCTTATAATTTAAAAAGTGTCTTGCTAAATGCATCATAAATCTCCACCCCGTTACTCCATAAATGCTGCAAATCTTCTACCAAAGGAGCTAAATATACATCAATATCATTCCCAAATTGCTTTGGACCAGGAATCAATAATGTTAACATAATATTTTCCTTTTTCATACACAATATAGGCGAAAAATTATATGTCACAAGCATCACTGGCCAGCAACTATACTTGGTACCCTTAATGTCAAATGGGGTAAAACCATCGGTAGCAAGACCAAGTCGAAGGTTACGTGGATCACTTGAAAATGATTCCCATTTATAATCCACGATGGTCCATGTCAAAGAATCCACAGTGTTATCCCGCCCTTTTAGCAACCTAAAACTCTCCGCGACCTAAAACTCTCAACGACCTAGTCGCCTCCGCGACCTAAAACTCTCAGCGACCTAGTAGCCTCCGCGACCTAAAACTCTCAGCGACCTAGTAACCTCCACGACCTAAAACTCAAATGCCTCTTCTTTCTTTAGATCGCTCGCGACCTAATCCATACACTACCTCTTCCTTTAGATCGCCCACGACCTATGAAGCCGTGCCTCAACGTACTTAGGTCGCCACTCCCTTAGGTCATCATTCCCTTAGGTCGCCACTTCTTTATACCGCGACTCTTCATGCCACTACCCCTTAGGTCGCTAACGACCTACTAATCCATATGCCGCTACTCCTTAAGTCGCTGCTTCTCCATTATTCCTTAGGTCGCCGCTCCTCCATTCTCCCTTAGGTCGCTAACGACCTACCTATCCCTTAGGTCGCCCACGACCTATTACCTGACCGACCTAGGTCCAGCCTTTCCTATAAATACTTCGCCTACTCCACATTCAAAAGGGGACTTTTCGGGACTTGGAAGCGTCGAAGCTCTGCTACTTTCTCAACCTCCACAACACTTCATTTGCCAACAACACTTCAAAGGGTCGAGAGAAGAGATCAACCACATTCAACATGAATCCGAAGAACAATTCACCGTTAAAGTTCTAGTTACTTGTCTTGATTATGTTGTAGCCAAATATTGATTGGAAAGATTGTTAAAGTTGTAATCAAATCAGCAATAAAGAAGAGATAAAGTGGATGTAGGCTTGACTTTGAGCCGAACCACTATAAAAATCGTTGACTTCTTACTGTTTTTTTGGCTATTTTCTGTTTACTTTTAGTTCCCATGCAAATGAGTGGTGCTTTCATTTTGTCACAACTCACACCGGGTGTTAGCGTTCACAATTTTAGCGTTAACATTTTGGTGCTTTCACTGAGAATTGAACTCAGGAATTTTGTCAACTAAGGGTTAGATCAGAGAATTTGTTGTCTTGGATCTGGAAAATTATGGCAAGGCGATCGGGTAGAAGGCAAAGACCAGAGAATAGTCAGCATGAAAGAAGTCAAGAGGCTTCCTCAAGATCAAACCAAACTTCAGCCTTTGTTACGAGGGACGAGATGGAGGCAATGATGAAAAGGCAAGAGGAGTTGATCCAGAATTTGTTTCATCAGATTGGACAACTTGGAACACAGAATCAAAGTGGAACAGGAACCCAGCATGAAGAACAGATTCCACCATCCCTTGTGAACTCGGGGGGCAAGACGAAAGCAATGGGCGAGGACTACAACTAGGAGACAACGACAGATTGGTGGAAATGGTCAAGAAAGCTATGAGAGGCGGTTTGGTAAACAAGGACTTGGAGGATGTGAATAGGAGTCCTTTTACCACGACAATCAGGCAAGCTAAGAACCCACCAGACTTTAAGCTACCATCGTTGGATATGTATAATGGAAGGATAGACCGTACGGTTCATCTAACAAAATATATGAGGCATATGGAAGTACTGGGGGCATCAGAGGAAGTTATGGCCCGATGCTTTCCATTTTATTTGATAGATATTGCGGCATTATGGTTCAGACAACTGGAGAGTGGATCTATCGAGACATGGAATGATTTGACTGAAAGGTTTATGAGGAAATTCAGGGTCCACATTTCAAGGCCCAAGAATGTTATGAGTTTGACAGCACTAAAGAAAAGAACTGGAGAATCTTTGAGAAGCTTTTTGACACGATTCAACGCAGCTGCGGCGTCAGTGGATCGACCAGATCCATCCATGGTTCTAATGGCAGCCGTGTCGGGCATAGCTGACGGCACAGATTTCAAGAATTCATTGACCAGAGATCCCCCTATGGATTTAGGAGAATTTTTCCATGAGGCCGAAGGGTTCTTACGATTAGAATATGCAAAAGCTGAAAGAGAAGAAGGAAAAGGAATAGAAATTTATGCACTCAAAGGCGTAAAACCTCTTGAAAAGGATCTTGGCAAAGATAAAGAAAAACGAAAGGCTGAAGATGACGATGATAGGTCAAAGCAAGCACGGAGGGAGCCACGTTTCACCACTTATGCGGAATTAAATGAAAGTTTGGAACGGATTTACCAAGATACTAAAGGACAGATTTCTTATCGCAAGCCAATAAGGAAGGATCCGGCCAGTAGTGAAAGAAAATGAGACAAGTACTGCTTATTCCATGAGATGAATGGTCATAGTACAAATGATTGTAGACACTTGAAGGATGAAATTGAAGGGCATGTCCGCAATGGCCTACTATCGAAATATGTGAAAAGGGGAGTGACGGCTGTGGAATGGGAACCGCCACCATCTGCACCTGCTGGCGATGTATCGGGATCAAGACGTCAACTTGTCATTGAATAATTGGGATAATGACGAATAAGTAGTAAACCCCACACCAACATGATTAAGTCTTTTTACACATGTATAGGATCACAAACAATCCTCAGGCATGCTCTGAAACGACTCTTAATCGTAGTAGTGTAGGTGTTTGCACTTTGACGTCCCTGTTTTGTTTCTGTTTTTTCTTTTCTCATGATTGGACTTGATTCTGTTTGACATATCTACTAAAAACTCATTTTCAGTAAAAGAATGCTACTTGTGATTCTAAAACAGCTAAGCAGCTTACACATGTACGGGA
Organism: Allium fistulosum; assembly: GCA_030737815.1. Classification (NCBI taxonomy): domain Eukaryota; kingdom Viridiplantae; phylum Streptophyta; class Magnoliopsida; order Asparagales; family Amaryllidaceae; genus Allium; species Allium fistulosum. The sequence continues at coordinate 989,871,287 of CM060903.1, forward strand.
TCACGAACGGTCCCTAGGCATACTCTGAGATGGTGTTGAACCGCCATAACCAACGATCCAGGAACTCACTCGAACGTGAATCTGGCATCGGTAACGCTAGGTCCCTCCAACGTTAAGCCCCCCCGGGCACACATCTACTCACCTCACCTCAAATGCCTCCCCGGGCAAACATCAGCTCACCTCACCTCGAATGGCTCGATCGCGAACGGTCGTCATTTGAGGTCAGGAAAACTCGCCTCGAACGGCAAAAACTCGCCTCGAACGGCAAAAAACTCGCCTCAAATGGCTCGATCCCGAACGGTCGTCATTTGGGGTCCACCCCCGACCGCCAACGGTCGCACTTTACCTCGAATGGCTCGATCCTAAGCGATCGTCATTTGAAGTAAGGCGCTTGACCGTGAGCGATCATATTTCACCTCAAATGGCTCGATCCCAAACGATCGTCATTTGGGGTCCACCCCTTGACCGCCAACGGTCGCACTTTACCTCAGATGGCTCGATCTCGAACGATCGTCATTTGAAGTAAGGCGCTTGACCGCGAGCGGTTACATTTCACCTCGAATAGCTCGATCCCAAACGATCGTTATTTGAGGGTCCGCTACTTGACTGGGCACGGTCGCACTTTCCCACAAATGGCTTGATCCTGAATGATCGTCATTTGAAGTAAGGCACTTGACCGTGAACGGTCACATTTCATCTCACATGATTCAATCCCGAACAATCATCATATGAAGATAAGCGCTTGACCGCGCACGGTCGCACTTCACCTCAAATGGCTCGATCCCGAACGGTCGTCATTTGAAGTTAGGTGCTTGACCGTGAATGGCCGCACTTCACCTTAAGCGGCTTGATCGCGAACGATCGTCACTTGAGGTCCACCACTTGACCGCTCATGGTCATAGTTTACCGCAAATGGCTCGACCACGAATGGTCGTCATTTGAAGTAAGGCGCTTGACCGCGAACGGTCGCCATCTGAGCTCCGCCACTTGACCGCGCACGGTCGCACTTTACCATAAATGACTCGATCCCTAACGGTCGTCATTTGAAGTAAATGTAGGATCTAGATTAACCCTAGAGGGGGGGTGAATAGGGTTATCGCAAATTTTCTCAAATTAAACGCGGAAGTAATCAGCAGATAAATAAATATGCAGTAAAGTAAAACACACACAAATTTACCCAACTTCGGCAACCCCTGCCTACTGCTGCATTCCCAGATTTCTATTAGAATTAAACAGTCTTCCGCTTACAAACACTCTGACAGACTCGCAGACACTCGCTCCCGCTCACAAACACTCCTACAGACTCGCACACCCTGCTCCGCCTATAGAGTTTCGTTTACTCGCAAACTCTGCTCCCGCCTATAGAGCTTTGCAAACTCGCAGCCTCCCTGCTCACTGAACTAATTCTAACTAGACAATCTGACAACACCTAAACCCTAGGTGGTGATTGACTCTAACTGGACCTTGAAGAATATAAACTGAAAATACAAAATACAGTTTGAATCCCAGGGCAAAATATAGATTGACAGTTTAAAACACTTTTGCCCTCAAATAAAATTGGCCTAAACCTATATTAATTAAACCCGGCCTAAATTGAAATAAAAACTTTAAAAACCTAAATTGATAATTAGACCGGCCCACTTCCCCTTTTTTTCTTCAATAATGTCGACCCGCTTCTTTTAATCAATTATCGGCCCCCAATCCTTTTCTTTGCTCTGGAAAAATAAATGGCGATTCGATGATTTCTCTCTTCGTTCGATCTGAAATAGGAAGTCGGCTTTTCGATCGATTGCTGGTGATCTAGCCCGATCCTCTTTATCACTTGTTCGATTGAATTTGGCTTTGCCCTAGTTCGTTTCTCTGCAAGTTTGAAGCTTTGGAATTAGGACTTTTCCCTACTACAATTTGGGGCTTCAGCTCTGTCGATCTTTCTGGCTTGCGATTTTCTTTGTGGATTTTGAGCTTTGTTAGAGTTTTTCGAAGCTCCGGTATTGCTTCGATCGTTGTTGGATATCTTCAAGGTTGCCTGGTTCGATCGATTTTGAAATGCTTTCTTTCGTTGCTTCGATGAGTTCGTCAGTTGCTTCAGGTTTGATTTTTATCACTGTTGCTCTTCGATTTTGTATTCGAATTCTTATGCTTTATTGTTGTTGGTGATGATTGGGTTTTCTCTGATTTTCACCACACCTCGTCAATGATGATTTGGGTCTCCTTATATAGGCGTCTGATTTGGTTTACGTGATTTTCACGTTGTTGAAACTTTCCTGTTTTAAGCTCCGATATATTTGGGAAATTCTTCACGAGCACGGTTTCGATTTCGAACGTGCGATCTTTGATTTTTATTCCATAAACTTTCCAAAATGATAAAGTTGACTGTTTCAACTTTGATTCGAATAACCAAAATATGCGGCTTTGACTGTTTCAATATTTTTCTAACTTGTTAGCGTGATTCTTGTTTGCTTTTTAACTCGATACATGATGTTGGCACTTCACTGTGTCACTGTCCATATTTGTTTGTTTATCACATTCCATTCAGTTGCACTATGAAGCAGATTGTTGATGTTGTTTCAGTACTTCATTGTTTCACTGTGTTCATCCTGTAGTTGATGACACTTGAGTTGGTCTGGTCTTTGATGTTGTGGCCATGTTAAAATTGTGCATGTTCATATAACTGGTCTAGTTTGCTTGCATATCCATCACTGTGCCTTTTTGAACTAGTGCTCTTGACTTGTTGCACTGTTGCAGTGTTGTAGTTGATTTTTGAACTTCTTGCTTTGTTTTTCATCCATATACTTGAGTCTTTTGAGGCACATGTTTTGGCTCTGCAGCATTGTTGTTCTGCCTCTATACATGAATTCCCTGTTGCTTGTTGACTTGCAAGTTGACACTCTGGTCTGGTGTACATTCATGTGTCTGCACCCAGTCTTTGCCTTGTTGAGCATTTCTTTGATTGCTGAACATATGTTTTACTCTGTGCTTTGACACTTCTGCATTGTTGAACATTGGTCTGTATTTCATATAGATTTGAAATCTTTTGCTGTCCAGTTGATTCACTGATTTTCATGTGTACATGTTGATTTTGGTCGAGACCATTTGTACTTGAATTGAATCTAACTTTGATTTGACCTTGTGCACTCGAGTTGGCGTGGCAGTGCACACGTGCATACGTGTGTACTGCCGCCACTCGTAATTCCCTGTCCCTGATATAAATACTGATATGCACAGATACTACTCAATCAAAGATGATGACAATAACCCATATATCTGAGACAGCTTTTAAAAACAAATTTTATATTTTTGCAAATTAAATTCGTTTCTGTTCAGATTACTGCTGTAGATTGTCAATTATACAGGTACACAGGAGACAAGACAAACACGGAAGCTGGACAATGCAGATGAGTGTTTGAGTGTTTGAGTGATGTAGTGATGTTGTTAATGTAAAATCGAATTGTGATGTATTCAGAAATTGTACAGTTATAGTGAGAGTCGGAATTTGTACTATTCAAAATTTGTAATAAAAAGATTGTTTGAATAAAATTTCAGTTTGAATTCAAATTCTGTGTTGATAAAATTTCTGTTATTCCTGTATGTGTATAATCTGTAAACACATCTAAAATACGATATATATATTTTGTTATCATCAAACACTAAACACACATCAAACAATCTCCCCCTTTTGATGATGACAAACATATATATTAAAGATTTTGAAATTCAGTAGATGTGTTTAAACATGACTATATTTAGCTCCCCCTACATGTATACTCCCCCTACATGAATACTCCCCCTACAACTGAGACTATTCCATATTCAGTCGAATAAAAGAACTATAGAAAATAACTAACAACATTTAACAAATTTGGTAAATAAATATTTCAGAAATACTTATTTTCTTATCAAAATCTCTTCCTTCTCCCCCTTTTGTTATCATCAAAAGACTGACAAAAAATAATGAAATAGTAGGGGAAAAACAAATGGAAAAAACAGGAAAAAACCATAATATATCATAACAAGATAACAATTTCCACATTTTAGAGAATGGATCGATGATTTGGTTTTTATAATCAGAAGAGAGATGTTTTCTTTTATTTATTATAATTTTAAAAAGATTTGACATTTAAGCACAAAAAAAAGCACTTACTAACCACGCATAACCATAAGGACTTTTAAATGGGATTAGCAGTTACTTATTAGTTATCAAGCTCCATCCATGCATAACCATAAGGACTTTTAAATGAGAATGGAGTGATGATAACCTCTAATGATCCATCCATGCATAACCATAAGGACTTTTAAATGAGAATGGATGCATAAGGAATATTTTATAATTTTCTTTGATTTTTCCTTTTTAATTAAAAAAAACAATTCACTCTTCTCATTTTTCAAAACCATTATGAATGATAGAAAGATGGTAGAAATAGAAATGGTCGTGGAATAAGTTACCAAATTAATCATATTATGAAATTTCATAAACCAAACATATTTCCACTACTGAATACCATATTTGAATCAATCTTTGAATAATATCCAAAACAGGTTTGAATTCTAGAAATTGAAGTTGAAAATAAATATCCAAGAGTATTTCAACCAAAAATTGAAAAATGATTAGTCAATTTCCATAATTCCCAAATCCAAACGTAATCTGGAAAATCTGTCTTCGGGGAGGGATTTTGTGAAAATATCAGCAAGTTGATTCTCAGTTGAAATGAATTTAATGCAAATGTTTTCCCTAGCAATGTGATCTCTAAGAAAGTGGTGTCTCACATCAATGTGTTTGGTGAGTGAATGGAGAACAGAATTATTAGATAATGAAATTAGTGAGTGTCCTAGCATGAAGCATGTCCTACTAGTACTTTTCCTATCAACCAGTGAACCCGTATAATCAACATCAGAATAACCAACTAAATTAAAGTTTTCACACGAAAGATATCATAGTCCAAATTTGTGTGTGTGTGAAAAATATCTCAAAATTTCGTTTAGTGGTATTCAAATGTGATTCTTTAGAATTAGAGTGAAAACGTGTACACAAACACACAGAAAACATAATATGGAGTCTAGAAGCAGTTAAGAACCATTTCAACAGTATCGGATTCATCTTCAAAAATAAAACTACGGTGTTTAACAAAACTCACACAAACTTTTATCAAATGAAGAGCGAGTGTGTATACCTTCCGTAGAATCACAGTTAAAATATCAAGATTATCTCAAAAACAATTTGAAGTTTTCATCAGTGAAGCAACAGTTTCAACAGTTTCTCAAAAACCTTTTATAGCATGAGCAATCATAGTTTGACCAAACATATTAAGTTTAAGAAGAAAAATAGTTGATCAACTTTCAAGCACAGATTAAAATCGAATCATATAAGATCATAAATCAAGCAAGTTAGATTCTGTCATCCATCACAATCACTTCGAGTAAGATGATTGGTTAAAACTCAGAATTAACATCATCAATCATAACTGGCTGATTTAATTCAGATGCAGATTCTTACCGGTTATCTATCGTTTTGAAAGAAATACAACTACCTGTTTTACCTGTATGATAATCTTTCGTTGTTTGCTCATAGTGAATCTGTCACCTTTATACTAGGCTAAGGAACGTTGATTTGTCGCCCGTTGTGTATCTGGAACAGCCAGAATCCAAATAACACTAATGTTGTTCCTTAGCCTGCCATCACACCTACACAGTTAAAGATGTATGTGACCTATTTGTTTTTATAGGTCCATGATTGTTAGTGGCAGAATAACTATGAATAAATAATCCTTTTGGAACCCAAACTTGTTTTGTCTTTTCATTTTTGTTCCAATAGACATGAAATTTGTTTGTAGAATTCTTAGGAACCCAAACTTGTATAAATCTCGTGTTCTTGTTCCTATGACTACAATTTTCAATATGATGTCCAACTATTTCACATTCAGTAAAGATGCCCTTTCCTTTTGCACTATCGTCAACCTGTGATTTACCAAAACCTAGCCATTTTCGGTTGTTAGCAAACAGTTGATTGCCTAATAACATATTGAATGATTTTTCTCCTCTAGAAAAGTTATTCAGTGATTTCTCAAGATCTAGGACTTTGGTTTTCAGTGTTGAGTTTTCAGACACAAGTGTAGTGCATCTATTTATAAAATCCTTTCTCCTAGTGTCAATGGTTTCCTTAAGATTCAAGTTTTCTTTTTCAAGATTCTCCAAGCTATTCTTCAGTTTTGATAATTCTGAATCTAAAGTTTTACAGTTTTTACAATCTAGGTTCTGAATCTTTTCAAGTTCAGTTTCTAATCTAAAATTTTCACGGGCAAGTTCTCTCCTATCAGATTTCAGTTTATCAATTTTAGAATCAAGAGCATCAACTGTTTTAGTAAGATCGAGGCACATATAAACAAGTTCTTTATAAGAATAGTTCTTTACCTCACTATATTCCTCTGAGCTTTCTTCTGAATTTGATCTTGATTCCTCTGAGCTTGCTTCTGAATCTGACCTTGCCGTAAGACACAAATTAGCCTCCTCTGAGCTATCAGTTGAAACTTCCTCTCCATCCTCATCATCCCAAGTTGTTGCGAATGCCTTCTTCTTCCTTTTCTTTTCCTTGATGTTTTTGAGAAGTGGACAATTTTGTTTGAAGTGACCAGGTTTGTTGCAGTTATAGCAGATTAATTTGTTTTCAGAGTTGTCAGAATCTTTAGATCTATTACCACTTGATTTCTTTTTGCGTGGCTTGAATTTCGACAATTTTCTGAAATTATTGGCAGCCATTGCAAATCCTTCAATTGGATCTTCTTCATCGCTCTCTTCTCTGCTCTTCAAGGCAATTGTCTTCTTCTTTTGTTTGGAATTGATGCGCTCCTCCTTTGCTTTTAACTCAAGCTCATACGTCATCAGATTTCCGATCAAATCCTCCATGCTCAGTTTGCTCAAATCTTTTGATTCTTGTATTGCCGTGACTTTTGCCTCAAAGTTCATCGGTAAGACTCGTAGAATCTTCCTCATGAGCTCTACCTCAGAGAATACCTTTCCAAGCGCTCTAGCATTGTACACCAAGGTTGAGAAGCGTCCAAACATCTCCTTTATGCTCTCGCCTTTGTCCATCACAAAGTTCTCATATTCATTGCTGAACAGGGCTAGACGAGACTCCTTGACTTGAGAAGTTCCTTCGTGTGTCACCTCCAAAGTATGCCAAATTTCCTGTGCTGTTTTACAATGAGAAATTCTATTAAATTCAGTTTTATCAAGAGCACAGATTAAAGCATTCATGGCTTTAGCATTCGTAGTTTTTAATTTCTTATCATTAGCATCCCACCTATCCTTTGGTTTAGGAATCTCAGTATCACCTATAGTTATAGTGGGAGTTTTATAGCCGGTTTCAATAATATCCCAAACATCATAATCTACAGAACTAAGATAAATACCCATCCTAACTTTCCAATAAGCATAATCATCCCCATTAAACATTGGTGGCCTAACAATAGATTGTCCCTCAGAAAAAGCAGTATTCGATGAATTCATGACTCTAGAGTTAAAAAAAAATTACCTCGCTCTGATACCACTTATAGGATCTAGATTAACCCTAGAGGAGGGGTGAATAGGGTTATCGCAAATTTTCTCAAATTAAACGCGGAAGTAATCAGCAGATAAATAAATATGCAGTAAAGTAAAACACACACAAATTTACCCAGCTTCGGCAACCCCTGCCTACTGCTCCATTCCCAGATTTCTATTAGAATTAAACAGTCTCCCGCTTACAAACACTCTGACAGACTCGCAGACACTCGCTCCCGCTCACAAACACTCCTATAGACTCGCACACCCTGCTCCGCCTATAGAGTTTCGTTTACTCGCAAACTCTGCTCCCGCCTATAGAGCTTTGCAAACTCGCAGCCTCCCTGCTCACTGAACTAATTCTAACTAGACAATCTGACAACACCTAAACCCTAGGTGGTGATTGACTCTAACTGGACCTTGAAAAATATAAACTGAAAATACAAAATATAGTTTGAATCCCATGGCAAAATATAGATTGACAGTTTGAAACACTTTTGCCCTCAAATAAAATTAGCCTAAACCTATATTAATTAAACCCGGCCTAAATTGAAATAAAAACTTTAAAAACCTAAATTGATAATTAGACCGGCCCACTTCCCCTTTTTTTCTTCAATAATGTCGACCCGCTTCTTTTAATCAATTATCGGCCCCCAATCCTTTTCTTTGCTCTGGAAAAATAAATGGCGATTCGATGATTTCTCTCTTCGTTCGATCTGAAATAGGAAGTCGGCTTTTCGATCGATTGCTGGTGATCTAGCCCGATCCTCTTTATCACTTGTTTGATTGAATTTGGCTTTGCCCTAGTTCGTTTCTCTGCAAGTTTGAAGCTTTGGAATTAGGACTTTTCCCTACTGCAATTTGGGGCTTCAGCTCTGTCGATCTTTCTGGCTTGCGATTCCCTTTGTGGATTTTGAGCTTTGTTAGAGTTTTTTGAAGCTCCGGTATTGCTTCGATCGTTGTTGGATATCTTCAAGGTTGCCTGGTTCGATCGATTTTGAAATGCTTTCTTTCGTTGCTTCGATGAGTTCGTCAGTCGCTTCAGGTTTGATTTTTATCACTGTTGCTCTTCGATTTTGTATTCGAATTCTTATGCTTTATTGTTGTTGGTGATGATTGGGTTTTCTCTGATTTTCACCACACCTCGTCAATGATGATTTGGGTCTCCTTATATAGGAGTCTGATTTGGTTTACGTGATTTTCACGTTGTTGAAACTTTCCTGTTTTAAGCTCCGATATATTTGGGAAATTCTTCACGAGCACGGTTTCGATTTCGAACGTGCGATCTTTGATTTTTATTCCATAAACTTTCCAAAATGATAAAGTTGACTGTTTCAACTTTGATTCGAAAACCAAAATATGCGGCTTTGACTGTTTCAATATTTTTCTAACTTGTTAGCGTGATTCTTGTTTGCTTTTTAACTCGATACATGATGTTGGCACTTCACTGTGTCACTGTCCATATTTGTTTGTTTATCACATTCCATTCAGTTGCACTGTGAAGCAGATTGTTGATGTTGTTTCAGTACTTCATTGTTTCACTGTGTTCATCCTGTAGTTGATGACACTTGAGTTTGTCTAGTCTTTGATGTTGTGGCCATGTTAAAATTGTGCATGTTCATATATCTGGTCTAGTTTGCTTGCATATCCATCACTGTGCCTTTTTGAACTAGTGCTCTTGACTTGTTGCACTGTTGCAGTGTTATAGTTGATTTTTGAACTTCTTGCTTTGTTTTTCATCCATATACTTGAGTCTTTTGAGGCACATGTTTTGGCTCTGCAGCATTGTTGTTCTGCCTCCATACATGAATTCCCTGTTGCTTGTTGACTTGCAAGTTGACACTCTGGTCTGGTGTACATTCATGTGTCTGCACCCAGTCTTTGCCTTGTTGAGCATTTCTTTGATTGCTGAACATAAGTTTTACTCTGTGCTTTGACACTTCTGCATTGTTGAACATTGGTCTGTATTTCATATAGATTTGAAATCTTTTGCTGTCCAGTTGATTCACTAATTTTCATGTGTACATGTTGATTTTGGTCGAGACCATTTGTACTTGAATTGAATCTAACTTTGATTTGACCTTGTGCACTCGAGTTGGCGTGGCAGTGCACACGTGCATACATGTGTACTGCCGCCACTCGTAATTCCCTGTCCCTGATATAAATACTGATATGCACAGATACTACTCAATCAAAGATGATGACAATAACCCATATATCTGAGACAGCTTTTAAAAACAAATTTTATATTTTTGCAAATTAAATTCGTTTCTGTTCAGATTACTGCTGTAGATTGTCAATTATACAGGTACACAGGAGACAAGACAAACACGGAAGCTGGACAATGCAGATGAGTGTTTGAGTGATGTAGTGATGTTGTTAATGTAAAATCGAATTGTGATGTATTCAGAAATTGTACAGTTATAGTGAGAGTCAGAATTTGTACTATTCAAAATTTGTAATAAAAAGATTGTTTGAATAAAATTTCAGTTTGAATTCAAATTCTGTGTTGATAAAATTTCTGTTATTCCTGTATGTGTATAATCTGTAAACACATCTAAAATACGATATATATATTTTGTTATCATCAAACACTAAACACACATCAAACAGTAAAGCGCTTGACCATGAACGGCACCTGACCGCGCACGGTCTCACTTCACCTCAAATGGCTCGATCACGAACCGTCGCCATTTGAAGTCAGGCGCTTGACCGTGGACGGCCGCACTTCATCCCAAATAGCTCGATCCCGAACGGCCGTCCACATGAAACTGTCAGTTCCTTTGCAGATCATCAACAGGATATGAACATCCGGCTTATGGCATTACAAAATACACCTTCCTACCGCAAGGCATGTTTTGGGGGGCAAGTGTTATCCCGCCTTTTTAGCAAGGCCGTGATACCAAAAGATCGACCGAGAAACCAAAGATAGTTCGTCTCAAAGATTGGTCAACTTAGCATCTCAACAAAGCAAGTCCTTGTCAGGTCGTTCAGCGACCTACGACCTAAAAGCTTCAATGACCTAGTGATCAACGACCTAAAGGTTCCAGCGACCTAACAATTCAAAGCCTCCAGCGAGTTAATGAGATAAAGAACAAGCGACCTAGCGACTTAAGCTTGTAACGAGCTAAGAAAGTAAAGACCTAAAGGCTACGACCTAAAACTCTCTGCAACCTAAAACTCTCCGCAACCTAAAACTCTCCGCGACCTAAAACTCTCAACGACCTAGTCGCCTCCGCGACCTAAAACTCTCAGCGACCTAGTAGCCTCCGCGACCTAAAACTCTCAGCGACCTAGTAGCCTCCGCGACCCAAAACTCAAATGCCTCTTCTTTCTTTAGATCGCTCGCGACCTAATCCATACACTACCTCTTCCTTTAGATCGCCCACGACCTATGAAGCCGTGCCTCAACGTACTTAGGTCGCCACTCCCTTAGGTCGTCATTCCCTTAGGTCGCCACTTCTTTATACCGCGACTCTTCATGCCACTACCCCTTAGGTCGCTAACGACCTACTAATCCATATGCCGCTACTCCTTAAGTCGCTTCTTCTCCATTCTTCCTTAGGTCGCCGCTCCTCCATTCTCCCTTAGGTCGCTAACGACCTACCTATCCCTTAGGTCGCCCACGACCTATTACCTGACCGACCTAGGTCCAGCCTTTCCTATAAATACTTCGCCTACTCCACATTCAAAAGGGGACTTTTCGGGACTTGGAAGCGTCGAAGCTCTGCTACTTTCTCAACCTCCACAACACTTCATTTGCCAACAACACTTCAAAGGGTCGAGAGAAGAGATCAACCACATTCAACATGAATCCGAAGAACAATTCACCGTCAAAGTTCTAGTTACTTGTCTTGATTATGTTGTAGCCAAAGATTGATTGGAAAGATTGTAAAAGTTGTAATCAAATCAGCAATAAAGAAGAGATAAAGTGGATGTAGGCTTGACTTTGAGCCGAACCACTATAAAAATCGTTATCTTCTTACTGTTTTTTGGCTATTTTCTGTTTACTTTTAGTTCCCGTGCAAACGGGTGGTGCTTTCATTTTGTCACAACTCACACCGGGTGTTAGCGTTCACAATTTTAGCGTTAACACACAGGATGACGCATTTTATCATCATTACTTTTATTACTAAAATGCCATCTTAAATCTTCTGTCGTCTGTGGGGACCTAAACATTCTTCTGAATCTTGGAATAATTGGAAAATATCTCAACACTTTGACCGGAATACCTTGAATTATCTGTTTCGTCCGCTCATTTATCTTCCATCTCGAAGAACCGCATTTCGGACAGTTATTCAAATCATTGTACTCTTTTCTAAAAAGACAACAATCATTCTTGCATGCATGAATCTTCTCGAATCCCATGTCAAATACTTTGAGGAACTTCTTTAGTTCATATAAAGTTTTCGAAAGGACGTTATTTTTGGGTAATAACATTTGTTGCACATTTAGAAGCTTATCAAGACCAGTATCAAATAATCCAGTTTCGCATTTAAGATTGTACAATGCAGTGATAGCAGATAATTTTGTTTGATCTACGCAACTAGGGTATAATGGAGTTTTTGCATCTTCCAAATTTTTAAGAAAATCATCCATTTGCTTTTGTGCATCATAATTATTTTTATCATCGGAGAAAAAAGTTTGGTTGACAAACGCTTCATCTTCAAAGTGAACGGCTTGAAGTAATTCATACGTGTCATCCACCTCCACATTTTCAGTTATATTCATTTGCTCACCATGACTGTACCACTTACTGCACTTGTATAAAGGATCCATTCCTCTTATAATCAAATGCTCGACAACAATATCACCATTTTGATGAGTGAGATTTCGACAATCTAAGCAAGGACATAAAAAAATTTCCAGGTTTCCTAAGTTTCTCTTTGCGGCATGCACAAAATTCCATGCTCCTTGCTCGTACTCGCTACTAGTTCTAGGGTAAATTAAAAACAAAGTTATCGACATAAAAAATCGAGTTATTATTTAAATTTCCAGGTTAAATTTTAAGCTAAATATTGTATTATTACCTGTGTAAATGCACCCAATCTTTTTCCATCGCAAATTATCTGCAAATTATGTATAGGCTCCCTTGAATTCACTATCTGCAAATTATGTATAGGCTCCCTACAATCCAGATTTGATATTATTACCTGTTTGCTTTTACTGCATTGCATATATGGATGGGTGATTTATGGTAGGCTATTGAAAATAGAGAAGAGTTGCCTACATTGCTTGGTATTCATGTGTAGACAAATTTGATTCTCATCAAGTTATAAATACATCCTACTATCCTAGATTCACAATTATACAAACCTACTGTATAGCTTATGTACAATCAATAACAATATCATATAATACTTTAAAATTCATACCAGATTTGATATAAAAAGAATACCACCTTACATAATATTACCATTAATAAATTTAATAACTTAAAATCCATGATTAAGTCAAAATTAGCACTTCATTCTCAATGTTTATCAGCTTGCAAACCACATTAATATTACCATTTCTTTTCTCTGTCAAACAAATAATAAAAGCAAATTTTAGGCAAGGTGCTTGTAACAAGTGAAGCCTATTTTGATCTTTCAAAAATGTTCCTATACAAATTGTGGTTGCACCATATATCAATTACAATGTGGCTTATATCAAGTTGCACCATATATTCAACCGTTTTCACCTTTGCTGATAACAATTTTGTCTACAATAGGATCATAGTCAGATCCAAAAAAAACCTATATCAAGCTTTATGTACAATATATATAAGCTAATCACTTAAAAGGAGTTGCCATGGTTCATACAAAAAAAATTCTTCCAGCCTTTTGAGGGATAAACTCGGTCTATCTTTGGACATAGTAGAATAAACACATGGTAATAGTGGAGAATGTGTTTGAATTTATTATGGAGATGATAACTGATCTGCTGAAAACAAAACTAAAATTACATTGCATTTTATATACTTTCTATTGCCTATTTCACCTGATAATCAAGGGGCTGTAAATTATACACAATGAATAGACCGTAAATTATACACAATGACAGAAAAATATACCTAATCCTCGCGCTTGAAGAATTGAACTTCAGACCAAATCGCGCTTCTGGTGGCCTTCAGGTCGTTGAACTTCGGATCGAATTGAGCTTGAAGAATTGAACAATGGCCACCAATATGAAGAGGAATTCCTGTAGTTTGAATGATCGAATTGTGCTTGAAGTTTGAATGATCGGCAGAACTTCAGGTCATTGAATGATCGGCAGAACTTCAATTGGGTTTGAATGATCGAATTGGGCTTGAACTTCAGGTCATTGAACGAGCGGCAGAAGAGGACCGATGTTAAAAAGAGTGTGAAGAGGGTGAAGATGAAAAGCCTAAGGGGAGAAAATGAAAACGAAAATGAAATTTTGGCGGCCAAAAAATAAGTTGGAGGGAAACGAGAGTGGAACGCAAATTTATCGTGAACAGCGTTAATATAATTGCATACATTTTAATATAATTACGCTTGAAGTTGTTGTCTTTTTGAGTTGAATAAAGAATAGCCACTTAACTATAGCAAGTCAAGTTTTCGTGTAATCCATGCTTGCTATTGATATTATATTTTCTTGTAGTGTATCATCAAAAAGAAGGAGAATGTTTGTAATGACCTGCTATTTCGAACCATTCAAATCGACAATCAACCACATATGTCGGACTTGAATTACTCAAAACAACAGATTGTTAATTTTTATTTGGCAAAGCTTAGCATATACAGTAAATAAAATCAATCATAGAATCACAGACACAGAATAACACAACAATAATCAGCGGAAATAGATAAATGGTAGTTCATGAAGCTACTACAGAACATCAAAGTTTAAAACAAAATACAACAGAAATCCCGAATACATAGAAGTCTCAATACATAAACAAATGACAAGTCTGAATATAAGACTGGAAATAACTAGAATAACTGAAAGCTGAATAGATATAAGACAGATCTTCAAGTAAAGCTCCAAGCTCCAAAGGTGAGTCTCAAATGCTGTGACACTCAGTCTGACCCGAGCATAAAGCAAAACACAAAACACTCGAGTCAGGATTAACATTCTTATGCAAGTAAATCAAATCAAGTGAAATGCAATATAACTTAAAGGATGTTGTGATTCCACCCTTCAAGAATCCATGAAACTATCTACATACATAGTACAATACGCTACATAGATAATGTCTAAGGTAAAGTAAAATATTAAAATAGCGTTAAGGCGTTACCCTTATCCCCCTTAACACATTTTAGCAGCTACTACCGCCCACCTCAAGACACACTCCCATAATCAAAGGTGCACCCAATCAAATCACAAAGTAATAGAATGGTATCGAAGAAGCATACTCGATCAGAGGTGCGACCTCACTTAACCCAGTGTGGCTCATGTTTTAGTCACATTAAGCTAACCCGAGGTGGTCAGGGCTGCGTTCATACCTCATATAGACGTTTGCCAAACCATACTACTTCGTTCTAGATTCTCCACCACGTGCATAGTTGTTAAAGTGGTTTTCGGTATTGGCAGAGAGTATGACAATATCTGATCCGGTCTCTTTAACAACCAAATGTTTATTCATACCGTGGTCATTTTCATTTCAAGTAGTTAGTGCTTTATATCAAAATATCGCATACATTCCAAAATCATATCACTTTCGAAATTGTATTCACTTTCGAAATCATTATTCACTTTAAATCAAATTCGTTTCCAAAATCATAACTACAAAATAGGTTAAACCATCATATCAAAGTATTCGCCTTTAATTTCAACAAACTTAAATCATAAAAGTTCCAACTTAAATAGTTTGAATATTGAAAGTAGTTTATATATGGAAATAGTTGTACATTAAAAATAGTTTATATTTAAAAATTGGTTATAGATTAAAATAGTTTATATACTAAATATAGTTCTTATATATCGAAAATAGTTCCAAATTAGAATTGTTTCTTCCAATTTCACAAATCAATTCAAATCAAAATAAGTTCTAAAATTCAATCTAAATCAAAATAAGTTCTAAAATAGGTTTTAGATTGAATTTTAGAACTTATTTTAATATATGTATCTAAATTTTAATATATCCGTATCTAAATTTTACACATATATTAAAATAAAATATCTTTATATTATATTCTAAAAATCAATACACATATATTTCTTCTTTTCAAAAATTCGAAAATCATTTAAAAATAGACCAACGGTGTCCGTATATAATTTTCTATCTTATGATCAAGTGATATGGATATTTATCATTTCAATCTACAATAATTTAATATTTACGGGTATATATCATTTCAACCCGCAATCCCAAAATTTCAAAATCAATAAAATCGCTTAGGTTTATCATTTCAACCCATAACGATTTTCCTTAATCTATAAAATCATTCGGGTATGTATCATTTCAATCCATAGGGAATTCCTAACTATCAGGGAACTTGCAGAGTGGGAACAATAAAATAATAATATAAAATGACATACATATCAATAGCAAGCATATATCATAGTTAACAATTTAAATAAATACAACAGGTTATGGTGTCGTATGTCCATTAATATAGGTAAACAATTGCAGATAATAACATATCATATTTTAACAATTGGATTCCTAACTAATTCAAATTTTAACAACATATTTAAATCATCATTTCATATGAAATCAATTTGCTTAACATAAGAATGTTAATCGTGAGTGACTGCTCACCTTTCGAGGCTAGAGAAATAACAAGAACAAGATGCTACGAATCCAAGCACAAATTCCAAAGCAAAGCACGACGGGCTTGAATCGATGAATTTAATATATATATATATATAATATATTCCTCCTTTTTTATTTCAAAGAACCCAAATCCAATAACATGGCCCAACATTCCACCGTTAGCAACAAATGAGTTTTTGTTGCTCTGGCCACTCCTAGATCGGGAGAATAAGCTAATCACTGGATATATACAAATCCAGCTAACCCAATATCCACTTGATGCCTCGCTTTGTCACAAACTCGCATTACCGAGCTCGGCTGGGAGGAAGGAAAACATGGCTGCACAAGGTGACTACGGGTGGTGAGTGGAAAGGCTGAGATCAAGGGCTTGCTTGGCTATGGGTCAGCATCGAGGTAGAGGTCTGCTGGGTTGGAGGAGCATGGAGGCTGATGTAAAGGCGGCAAAGAGGGTGGAAGTGGTCTTGGCAATGAAGTGAAGGTGTTCGGTTCAGGGAAGATGCGGGTGGCTGACTTGGAGGTACTGTGCGGAGGGGTGCTATATGTGTGGAGTGATGGTGTGAGGCCGAGGAGGTTTCGTGGGTGAGTGGGATGGTGGCTGATGTGGAGGGTAAGTGGGCGGAAGGCGGTCGGGCTGGGGTTGGCGAGTTTGTGGGGCTGCTCTCGGTTGTTGTGTGGAGGAAGGTGGTCGGGCGGAGCTGATGTTGTCAGGTTGCGTGACAGGCTGTGGAGGGTTGCTCGAGGTAGGCGGTCAGGGTATGGCTGGAGAGAGGAGTGGGTGGCGGACTGCTCGGTGGAGAATTGTGTGAGGGGGGAAAAGTGGCAGAGATCGAGCAAGACAGTGGGTGTAGTTTTGGTGGTGCAGAAATGGAAAAGGACGTTGGCGTTTGTGTTCTGTGAGGCGGCAGTGGGTAGGTCGATGGGCGCGGGATGGAAGGTGGGAAGGGGACGCGTGGGAAGATGGATGAGCAATATGAAGGAGGAAGGAACGAGGCAGTTTCAAGGCAAATCGAATGCAATCTCAAAGCAAAAACGAATAAAATGAATGCAATCTCGAAGCAAATATGAATGCAACCATATATAATTTAGTGAAAATTAGGCACACATCCTTAAAACGAAACTTAATTCAAAACGGATCCCTGTGCTAAAATATATAGTTTCTACATCCCTGTTTCTGTTTTCCGTCAATTTTTTTCCCAAATTACCCTTGCGCTTTGCTGTTGAGCTGATTCTTCTTCTTATTTTTCGATTTAAATGGAAAACTGCAATTAAATTAAAGACGAATCAATTTTTTTTTATGAAATATGATATTCTTAATATTTGCAGGTATGAATAATCGCAACAAATTTCTGCAAATATATGTGCAATAGTTGCAGAAATTTCTGCAACTATACGCAATAGTTGCAGACATTTCTGCAACTACAAGCAATAGTTGTAGAAATGTCTGCAACTATAAGCAATAGTTGCAGTAATTTCTGCAACTATACGCAATAGTTGTAGACATTTCTGCAACTATTTGCAATAGTTGCATTTCTGCAACTATATGCAATAGTTGCAGATATTTCTGCAACTATGCGCAATAGTTGCAGAAATTTCTACAACTATACGCAATAGTTGCAGACATTTCTGCAACTATTTGCAATAGTTGCATTTCTGCAACTATATGCAATAGTTGCAGAAATGTCTGCAACTATATGCAATAGTTGCAGATATTTATGCAACTATACCGTATAGTTGCATAAATTTCTGCAACTATACCCAATAGTTGCAGATATTTCTGCAACTATATCATATAGCTGCAGAAATACCTTCAATTATTTGCAAATTTTGTAAATTTTCAAAAAAATCAAAAACGTTTAAAATTTGCTGAATTATATGCAAATATTTGAAATAATTGCACCTTTAATACAAATATGAATTTTTGGTATCAACAATGGATCTCATTTCAAAGATCATAAAATTTATGATTTTTTGGTGAAAACGATTTGTTGATCCGGTTTTTGTACATAAAGTTATACGCGTTTGAATGGTTAAAAACGTAAAGGGTATTTGTGTATTTTTGCTTGCGCGAATTTGAAAATAAAGAGCGGAAATATAAGTTTTATATGTGAAGGATGTTTTGTTTATTTTGAAACTTATTAGGGATGTGAGCCAAACTTACCCTATAATTTATTATATATTTTTTCTATCAGAATGAAACAAAAGAATAGGAGAGAAATAGAATGGAAACGAACAGCAATATATTGGAAAAGTGGGAATGGCGAAATTCATTCCTTGAATTCTAGAATATTAAAAGCTAATGCCTATTTGTTTTCTCCCATGTATAGATGAAAGGACACGGGGAAACCCAAAAGGCTCAAATGGGTACCGGTACGGCTAGTCGTTTTTCAGATTTCGCCATGTATCGGAAGTCGAAATAGACAAATGAGTATACTACGGAGATCAGCATGACGAGACGAACAAAATGGTACACGGATATGAGAGATACGACTATCCTATCAAAACTTGATTTTTGCTACCAAACTGCTGTTAAAACGCCGAAAATAAGATAAATGGAGGTAGAGCAGTCCAAATTTGGAAAAATGAAATATGACGTCTCTCTCAGAAAATGTTTACATTTTTATTATATAAAAATATTCAGATTTCAAAAATATTTAGTTTCCATCAATTTAACTAATTTTAAATTTTAAATTTCATAACTAAACTAACTAACTTATTTTCAAATGAAAATCTACCACTTGCTATGCTTAAATAGACGCATATCAAATATCAAAATTTCATTGCAAAATTTTAATTGTTTAATTTCAAGAAAAATTTAGTTAATTAAGTTATTTAAAACTATTAAAATTCTTGGGTCGTTATACTCTCCCCTACTCAAAACTTTTCGTCCCCGAAAAGAAATGAGATAGGAGAATAGAAGCAACAGAAAGGAAAGATAGATTCGAAATACAAAGTACCAGGTACAACAATTAATTCAAAACCATATAAATTTTCATTTTTGGGCATCTTATTACTTACATTTATATTGTATATTATTCGACTACATATTTTCATTACATTCAATTTTTTTTCCAGGTAAGTTTTATTAATGTTCAGAATGTAATTGAGCACTATACAAATTTATCCTTTATTTACAACATTTCTATTAAACAAAATTTAGTTTGAACATTTTTATTACTTAAGTTTTCTCTTGTATAACCTTCAATTACATATTCATATTACATTTTAACTTTTTGAATATTTTAAGTAAGTTATATATGGTTTTAGAATGCAATTAAGTATTATACAAATTAATTTTATCCTAGTTCAACTGTTTCAAGTTGTTTCAATTTCATTTCTCATTTTAGACACTCCAATTATTCAAAAAATTGGCTTCATTTCCATAATTAAAAACCATCACTTAACATAAAACTTAAGAGTTAAATTTCTGGTTTCACTTTAAGCCATTTTGAAATAAATATATACATATAGATATTTTATACATCAAATCATACTCAAGAAATTCAAATCAAATCCATTTCCCAAAACAAAAGTGCAGCAAAGCTACTAGGTGTCTCCCCACTTTGAGACTCGAAAATGAATGTCGATGATGCTGCAGTCATCATCGAGATATTTTCCAGCGGCAAATGAGGAGAGTACTGACTTACTTTTTTTAAAATTCTTTGGAACCAATTTCCATTCGAAAATACTTTCAAATAATATATTTTTCAAAACTTTGAAAACCAAATTTTGAAAAGCTCCGAAAATTAAATTCTCAAGTTCTTAATTTAAATTCATTTCAATTGCAAATCAGATTTATAAACCATGTTTTAAAAAAAATTCATCTCCTCATAACATTCAACAATAGTTAACAGTTTAGGAATGTTGACAAAACAATAATTGATAGTCTAGTACTATCATTTCAAACAACCAATTCATTTAACTATCTAATTCCAGAAAATTATACCTTTATATATAAAATATAATCGTACATAAAACTATTTCATTTACTACTTTCAAAAACAATATTGTGTCAGTTTGCTCTGTTCAAGTGTTTTGGAATTCCTATCGATAGCGTTGGCCAGACGAATCGATTGAAACCCAAAATTCAAACTTAATAACTCAAACATCCCAATATAAAATATTTTATATCAATTACAAATACGCTCCCTCATAGGATAATTCAAGAATGGATTTTAGAACAAGGATAGAGATTCAAATTTAGAGGGACCCTAATCAAAGAGAATTCTGACTAAGAAGATAAGCTCGAAAGGAAGTTAAGATAATTAAATTACAAAAGAGGAATGATGGATAGACCTATATTAATCGCGGCGACTTTAACCGGGTCAATCGTGACTCCATTTTCTGAAACAATGTGCCCAAGAAATCGGACTTCATCCCTCCAGAAATGGCATTTAGAAAATTTGGCTTTCAAATGATGACTCCTAAGAGTTTCTAGCACATAGCCAAATGAGATTCATGCTCCTTCTCTGACTTAGAAAAGACGAGAATATCATCAACGAAAACTAGGATAAACTTGTTGAGAACATCGTGGAAAATGCGATTTATGAGATCAACGAAGAAGGTAGGAGCATTGGTTAATCCAAAGGGCATGACTAACCATTCATAGAAACCATTCTCAATTCGGAAAGCTGTATTGGAAATGCTCTCCTCGGCTACACGAAGCTGGTGAGAACTGGTAGCAAGATCGAACTCCAGAAATAAGATCGATGCGGAATTCAATTTCCCGCTTGGGGGGAAGATAAGTGACTTTACCAAAACATCAGTATAATCCCTGACTATCAGGGTGCAGTCAAGATCGTTAGGCTGAGAATCAAGCGAAAAGGTAAAACTGCATGCATAATCCAGAGGCATTCGACATTCGATCACAAGAGAATTACCCGGGTCGCCTACTAAAGAACGGTTCGGGCTTTGCAAGAAATAATAGCATCAACCAATCACCCCCAAGTAAGATATCAAATGCGTCAAAACCCAAAACATAGAAATCCCAGGTGAATCGACGCCTGTTGTAAGGAGTTTCACCCCTTTACAAATCATATTAAGGTTGGCGGGACCGCCGATGAGATCCACACATAAGGATGAAGTTGCCATTTAAGGTTGCAAGGTGTGCTCAAATTTATTACAGAAATCAATAGAATTAAAGCTCTGGGATGCTCCAATATCAAGAAGAACACGAACAGGAAAAGACAAGAATGGATTTCAGAATAAAGGGGAAGTTCCTAAATTCAAAAAAATCTTGATCCAGGAGGATCCTAACGAAGAATTTAGAGCTCGTACGAAGATGATTCTGTAATTAATTTTACTCATTCTAGGGTATTACTACCTTATCTCTAATGAATTTTTACTCTATATGCTAAATTTTTCCTAAACCAGAGCTCTGATACCAACTGTAACGATCGGCAATCATCCACACGTGTCGGACTTGAATTGTTCAAAACAATAGATTGTTATTTTTGTTGGCAAAACTTAGCATATTCAGTAAATAAAATCAATCACAGAGTCACAGACACAGAATAACACAACAATAATCAGCGGAAATAGATAAATAGTAGTTCATGAAGCTACTATAGAACATCGGAGTATAAAACAAGATACAATAGAAATCCTAAATACATAGAAGTCTCAATACATAAGCAAATGACAAGTCTGAACATAAGACTAGAAATAACTAGAATAACTGAAAGCTAAATAGATATAAGACAGATCTTTAAGCAAAGCTCCAAAGGTGAGTCTCAAATGTTGTGACACTCAGTCTGACCCGAGCATAAAGCAAAACACAAAACACAAAACACTCGAGTCGGGATTAACATTCTTATGCAAGTAAATCAACTCAAGTGAAATGTCCAAGTGAAATGCAATATAACTTAAAGGATGTTGGGATTCCACCCTTTAAGGATCTGTGAAACTATCTACATGCATAGTACAATACGCTACATAGATAATGTCTAAAGTAAAGTAAAATATTAAAATAGCGTTAAGGCGCTACCTATATCCCCCTTAACACATTTTTATATAAATGTCGTAGTCTATACAGTACTGTAAACTCCACCAAACAGGTAGGCTATCAAGGAGCACTCCATAGGTACGACACAAACCAAACTCGTAGTGGGCGCGATAAGGCATGTGACAAGGCACGCGAGGCAATACCTAGGGTAGGATACTATCGTTTTGCGGATCCGGACTGGTGGTAATGCATAGCAGCTACTACCGCCTACCTCAAGACGCACTCCTATAATCAAAGGTGCACCCAATCAAATCACAAAGTAATAGAATGGTGTCGAAGAAGCATGCTCGATCGGAGGTGCGACCTCACTTGGCCCAACATGGCTCCTGTTTTAGTCACATCAAGCTGACCCGAGGGGGTCAGGGCTACGTTCATACCTCATATAGACGTTTGCCAAACCATCCTACTTCGTTCTGGATTCTCTACCATGTGCACAATTTTTAAAGTAGTTTTCGGTATTGGTAGAGAGTATGACAATATCTGATCCCGGTCTCTTTAATAACCAAACGCTTATTTCACACCATGGTCATTTTCATTTCAAACAGTTAGTACTTCATATCAAAATATCATATACATTTCAAAATTGTATCACTTTGGAAATCGTATTCACTTTCGAAATCGTTATTCACTTTAAATCAAAATCATTTCCAAAATCATAACCACAAAATCATAACCACAAAATCATAACCACAAAATAGGTTAAACCATCATATCAAAGTACTCTCCTTTAATTTCAACAAATCCAAATCATAAAAGTTCCAACTTAAACAGTTTGAATATTGCAAGTATTTTATATATGGGAATAGTTATACATTAAAAATAGATTATATTTAAAAATAGGTTATAAATTAAAAAAGTTTATATATTGAAAATTGTTCATATATTAAAAATAGTTTATATAATAAAAAGTGTTTATATCGAAAATAGTTCCAATTTAGAATTGTTTCTTCTAATTTCACAAATCAATTCAAATCAACTTAAGTTCTAAAATTCAATCTAAATCAATCTTAGTTCAACAATTTCAATTAAAAAGGTTAAAGGTTCAATTCAAATTCTCATTAAAACCATTTTAATTTATATCGATTTCAAATTCAGGTTTGAACTACAAATTTAACCACTTTCAATTCAATAGGTTCCAAAGTTTAAATATTTAACTCAATTTGATAAATTTCATTTATATTTCAAAATTCAATTTTTATTTTTTATTTAACTTTGAAAATATTCACTTAACCATTTTTAACAACATTTAAATAAAATCTCAAATTTCAAATTTAAATCAATATTAAATATTCAATTTTATTTTATTTAAATATGAAAATATTCATTTAATCACTTTTAAATCAAAATTTAGTTATCAAGTTATAAAAATCATATCTTTAAAATCTCAAAATTAATAAGATTCATAATAATTCCTATTTAAATACATTTATCAACCAATTTAAATTTCAAGTCAACTTTAATTTGTCTTTCCAACCTCTATTTATTAATGTCGTTATAAAAATATATTTTAAAAATAATAACATAAATTCAAATAAATATTTAAATATATATTATATATATTAAAGTTATTACAAAAATCTATTTTAAAATATTAATATAAATTGTAAATAAATATTTAAAACATATTATATATATTAGTTAAATTAAATACTTATTAAATTTTATTATATTAATTATTATTAAATTAAATCTTATTATTATTAAATTTATTTTAAATATTATTTTATATATTTTAAAAACAATAAAGTTATAAGTCAAAATTTTATAATTTACATTTTTAGAACTTAACTTATAATTTTAAAATTTCCAAAACATATAATTTTAAAATTTTAAATTTTACACATATAATAAAATAAAATATCTTTATATTATATTCTAAAAATCAATACACATATATTTCTTCTTTTCAAAAATTCGAAAATCATTTAAAAATAGACCAACGGTGTCCGTATATAATTTTCTATCCTATGGCCAAGTGATATGGATATTTATCATTTCAATCTGCAATAATTTAATATTTATGGGTATATAACATTTCAACCCGCAATCCTAAAATTTCAAAATCAATAAAATTGCTTGGGTTTATCATTTCAACCCATAATGATTTTCCCTAATCTATAAAATCATTTGGGTATGTATCATTTCAACCCATAGGAAATTCCTAACTATTAGGGAACTTGCAGAGTGGAAACAATAAAATAATAATATAAAATGACATACATATCGATAGCAAGCATATACCATAATTAATAATTTAAATATATACAACAGTTTATGGTGTCGTATGTCCATTAATATAGGTAAACAATTGCAGATAATAACATATCATATTTTAATAATTAAATTCCTAACTAATTCAAATTTTAACAACATATTTAAATCGTCATTTCATATGAAATCAATTTACTAAACATATGAATGTTAATCATGAGTGATTGCTCACCTTTCGAGGCTAGAGAATAACAAGAACAAGATGCAACGAATCCGAGCACAAATTCCAAAGCAAAGCACGACGACCTTGAATCGATGAATTCAATATATATATATATATATATATTCCTCCTTCTTTTTTGTTCAAAGAACCCAAATCCAATAAAATGGCCCAACATTCCATGTTAGCAACAAATGAGTTCGCTGCTCTGGCTACTCCTGGATTGGGAGAATAAGCTAATCACTGGATATATACAAATCCAACTGACCCAATATCCACTTGATGCCCCGCTTTGTCACAA
The DNA here is from genome assembly GCA_030737815.1 of Allium fistulosum. Taxonomy (NCBI): domain Eukaryota; kingdom Viridiplantae; phylum Streptophyta; class Magnoliopsida; order Asparagales; family Amaryllidaceae; genus Allium; species Allium fistulosum. The sequence continues at coordinate 989,896,278 of CM060903.1, forward strand.
ACTCGCATTACCGAGCTCGGCTGGGAGGAAGGAAGACATGGCTGCACAAGGCGACTACGGGTGGTGAGTGGAAAGGCTGAGGTCAGGGGCTTGCTCGGTTGTGGGTCAGCAGCGAGGTGGAGGTTTGCTGGGTTGGAGGAGCAAGGAGGCTGATGTGAAAGCGGCAGTGAGGGTGGAAGTGGTCTTGGCAATAAAGTGATGGTGGTCGGTTCAGGGAAGATGCGGGTGGATGACTTGGAGGTGCTGTGCAGAGGAGTGTTGTACGTGTGGAGGATGGTGTGAGGCTGAGGAGGTTTCGTGGGTGAGTGGAATGGTGGCTGATGTGGAGGGTAAGTGGGCGGAAGGCAGTCAGGTTAGGGTTAGCGGGTTTGTGGGGCTGCTCTCCGTTGTTGTGTGGACGAAGGTGGTCGGGCGGAGATGATGTTGTCAGCTTGTGTGACAGGATGTGGAGGTTTGCTTGAGGTAGGCGGTTAGGGTATGGCTAGAGAGAGGTGTAGGTGGTGAACACAGGGAAACCCAAAAGGCTCAAATGGGTACCAGTACTGCTAGTCGTTTCTCAGATTTCACCGCATACCAGACGTCGAAATAGAAAAATGAATATACTGCGGAGATCAGCACGATGAGACGAATAGAATGGTACACAGATATGAGAGATATGACTATCCTATCAAAACTCAATTTTCGCTGCCAAACTACTACTAAAACGTTGAAAATAAGATAAACGGAGCTAGAGCAGTCCAAATTTGGCAAAACGAAATATGACGTCTCACTCAAAAACTATTTTACATTTTCATTATATAAAAATATTCAAATTTCAACAATATGTAATTTCCATCAGTTTAACTGTTTTTAAATTTTAAATTTCACAACTAAACAAACTAACTTATTTTCAAATGAAAATCTGCCACTTGCTATGCTTAAATAGATGCTTACCAAATATCAAATTTATGTTGCAAAATTTTAATTGTTTAATTTCAAGAAAAAATTAGTTAATTACATTGTTTAAAATTTTTAAAATTCTCGGGTCGTTCCAATGTTAGATCCTGTCTTTTAAGGTTCAATGAGATAACTACACAATTGTTTTGAAAAGTAGTTTCAGAAAAATTATCTTTTAGGTTTTTTTCCATTAAGAATTTAAAATTTTCAAAAGCAATTTGAAATTAAAACAAAAATATGCAAAAAAATAAGCTACTCCACCCTTTGAAATTATGTTTCAGATGTCTGAAATATAATTTCAGTCATTTGAAGTAGGAAATATTTGCACTGTTTTGTTCCTGCATTTTCCTGTATGATTTCATCCATCTGATTTTTATTTTCAGCCACCTCATATGTACGATAAGAAGGGTCTCTTCATAGAAATTCAAAATACGGAAAGTTTTTTCTTCCCTAAAGGTTGCAATCTCTTTAAAGGGTATAACCTTTTAATTTGAACCTTTTAAATCTATTGATAGAGCCGAGATTTGTCATTTTAACTTACTAATTTTCTTACTTGCTTTCTGCTTTTTATAATCTTATGAATTACAAAAGCTTTCAACTTTCTACTTCCTGAATCAACATGTTCAAATAATCATCTTATTGAGATTATAGGAAGGGTGTACTATACTGACTCATCTGTGTTATTCAAGAGCACATGAAGTCAAACATCTTACTACCTTCTATAATTGAAGTCTTAAAGTCTTATTAGATATCTTAAGGCATGAAGTCTTGTTCAGCAACTCAGATAATTTGTAATATACTTATTCCTTCGGGTTAAGTGATGGCTTTGCTAGTAATTCCTAAGAGGTGCTTAGGGACTGGATGTAGGAGAGGTGCTCTGAACTAGTATAAATCTTGATGTGTTCTTTTCCTTACTTATTACTTTGCCAGTTATATTTCTATTACTACAAATTAAGTTAGCCATAGTAACACTATATGATCCACTAGTCACTTTCAACATTAACTCTTATTTTATATAATTTTCAAAAGTAATCCATGGACAACCATGGACAACAAAGGCATATTTAGAGGGACAAATAGGTCCATTGCGGTGTTAATCCCAACATCCATATATGGTCACGTTATTCATGTACACTAGTTATACGTTGCATTTGCACTTTGCATATATGGTGTATTTGATGCACTCATTTCAATATACATTAAATTTTAAATTAAATTCAAACTCTTTAAACAAAACAAATAAATTAAAAAAATTATTTAAAATATTTTAGATTGGATATAAAATTTATTTTGACTACACAGGTCTAGCAAAGATTCAATTTTTTTTTGAAATATACCTTCTTTCACCAACTTCTTCAGTTCCCGGTTCCTTCATGATGGAGCCTGCTAGTATCTCTGAAACCATGCAAGAATACGAAGATTTGGAACCTTAACGATGTCTCTAGTGGTCATTGCTCCGCAATAGTTACTCTGCTGTACATGAAGGCAAATAGGCGAGCCATGTTAGATTCTATCTTACTTATGTCTATGCAACTTTCTAATTTAATTCATAACTATTGATTATATACATACATAATCACTCTAAAATTTGGATATCTTTGATATATTCTCTGTAATTGATCACGCACTAAAAAGGGTATTTTATTAATCATGAATTTTATCCTCTGTAATCTACAATATTTTTCCTAAAAAGGTATGTAGCTAAGTGTATATTAACAACACATTCAACAAATAATTGTATTTTAGTATTTTGTGTATCCTTTTATAATTGTTTATGTCCATTTTATAGACCCCAAGAATAGTTAAGTTTCTCCATATACAAGAAAAACAAAAGTCAAGACAAAATTATTAACATAAACTTAACAATTAAGTTACAAATTTTGATAAATAGGTTTTTCTTGTTTGGGTTGTACCAATACATTTTTGAAATCTTTGCAAAAAAATTCCTCGACAACTAACATATTTTGATGTTTTATCTTATACATTTAAGTCATTGCAATGTCTAACTATCCTTTATTTGGTGAGAATTTCCTTGAATAAACTATTAAAAAAATGTTCCATTAGTAACAAATATTAGATTTTTGCACCCAATTTTACCTAAAGCAAAAAGGTGAGAAGTAATGATTAATCGTGTATCATCCAAAGACAAACTGAAACACCCCCACACCCCTTAATATACCCAAAAAGGGCATACTAAAGGATGTGATGCGTTATAGGTATAGCTAAAGCATCACAGAGACTAAGATTCACAGGACAAATAAATAAAAACAGCGGAAACATTTAAATAATAACTTATCATTAAACTTAAAAAATAAGTCGCAAAAACATAACATGTCTCAAAAACTCAAAATATCTCAAATTCATGTCTCATGAAAAATACACCTCAGTCACACATAATCAGAGTACAAAAGTAACAATAATAATCATAATCCCTCTCACAAGTATCAATCCATCATAGGCCAAATGAAAAGGATGAAAAGTAGAAGAATGCATCTAAAATGAGAAAACTCCAAGAATGAATCTCCAAGCAACCTGAATCAACTCAACTCTGTTGGCCTATGGGGGGAAAAAGGGGAAATAGAGGAGTGGGTCAGACAATAAGTTTGGTGAGTGAAAGCGATTACAAGAATTTCTAAGCAAGATAAAGATAATAGACTAAGCAATAGTTCTAACTTGGAAGGAAAATACAGAAAAGATAAAACCAGGGTGAAATACTAATTCTGATTCTGTTCGACTGTTTGCTTAGATTGTTTGATTTCTTGCACTTGTCTTAAACTGCTGTGATTATGCTGAAACCCTAATCCTATCTCAATTGCTAATTTAATTAGGCTAAAATCCTAATTCAACCCTCTCATCGGCCTTACAATCTCTGTTGTGCCACTATGAGCCAATCATGTTGGTCCCACAGCAAAAGATACCTCTTTAGCGCTTAGGACGCAGTAGCGAATTATTTAACCTAATCGATGTCGCACGCTAGGTCATCGCTGGTACACACTAATTGTCGCCCCCTATTTGACCCTTTATTTACCCTAATCAGCATAAGCGTGCCCAGCCTCACCTAACTGTTGTGAGACCATCGGTCCTAGACCTGAAAGGCAATGCTGTCGGTACTGATCTTAACAAACAATCTTCTAGTTTTGCGCCCCTTGCCCAAATCCCCATATTTGAGCCCCTATATATTAGCCACTTATTTACCCTAATCAGTATAAGAATGTCCTAGCCTCACCTATCCGTTGTGAAACCATCGGTCCTAGATCTAAAAGAGAATGCTGCCGGTACGGGCCCTACTTCTATATTTGCTTATTAACTTAATCTAAGTTTTAAAATAAGCCTCTTCTGTTATTTCTGCTATATTTGCTAATTAACTTAATCCAAGATCTAAGTTTTAAAATAAGCCTCTTCTATTTCCTTTCCTTCTAATTATAACCTATGTTATAATTTGCTAATTAACCTAATCTAAGTTTTAAAATAAGCCTCTTCTTTTATTTGCTTATTAACTTAATCTAAGTTTTAAAATAAGCCTCTTCTGTTATTTCTTTCTTTCTAATTATAACATATGTGTTATAATTGTTCTTGCAACTGTTACTCTTCTATTTTCTCTTTTTAGTTATAAACACGTGTCATAATTATGCTTGCAAATATCTTAAATTTGCCTATTTCAGTCCATCTTTATTTTATTTCAGTTCTCTTACTTTACATTTTATTTCTGTAAATTTAGTGTTTTTCTATTTTAATCCATATTAGCGAATTCTTCTCTTTTTAATTTATTCGTGTAAAAAGGGATTAAATCTCTATAAAAAGAAACTAACATTTATAGGCTAAATTCCAACTTAAAATAGATGTAAATAACAGTAAATAACTGAATAAAATAGTTGAATAAAAATAGATTGGAAAGAAATTCTGAAATTTACTTAAAAACTGACTGTAAATAAACTTACATAAAAATTGTCTAAAATTGTAGAAAAACTACAACTATTGAGAACCATATTATTTTAAATTGCTTACAAATCTAAACTAATTACAAAACACTCGTCTGTGGTCCTTAGCTCTAATCCTTGGCCTTCATGGATCCACTTCTAGGGTGTAGAATATTTTTATTTAAAAAGATCTTCTCCCTAGAAAAAATTTCTATTTAGGGTTCAGCCTCAGGCAATGAACCCATTTGGGAGAAAATCTGAATGAGGAAAATAGCTAGGTCTAGGGTCTTATTTATAGTGTGACTTAGGGATCTCAAGCCGTTGGATTTGAAGATTAAATATGGTGCAACCACGTCATAGGCTCACTAGGAACAGTTGGATGCAAGCACGAACGCACAAGATCTCATGAAAATCAAGTTTTAACATCATCGGCTCGTACCTGGATGAAATAACGTCCAGGAAATAAGGCGGGTCGATTTAATATGTATGCGGGTCGACCTAAGCACCTTGGGGGTCGACCTATAGGTTGACCTGACCAAAATAAAGGTCGATCCCTAAGGGTCGGTTTATTATTGCTTTTTCGTTTTTGTTTATTAAATTCTGATTTCTTGTTTCTCTCATAACTTCTCCATACTAGCTCGGATTTTGACAAGTTATATATGGAAATTGATATAAAAAAAATCGCCACGGACCTAATGGTGCAACTCCTGTAGCTCGATTCTGATAATTTCAAAAACTTATTTTATTGTTCAATTAATTTGTTAATTAATTATTATAGCTCAAATTTTTGGGTTGTTACATTCTCTCATCCTTAAAGGATTTCGTCCCTAAAATCTCCAAGGATAGAAGAATGAAATAAATATTTACATCCAAATTCTACAACCACATATTTAACTATCATCCATTGCTTTCATTGTTCTTAAGCTTTTTAATGCAATTTATGATATATGCAATAGTGTAGTGCCAATGTCCCTAACTAATGAAAAAGATTAGGTGGTCTACTGATTCAGTCGACCCCCTTTTTATGCTTTCATGTTTGTGCCATGTATCCAAATGATTGCAATTTCCCTAATGACAACTGATAGTTCTATATGTGTGCTACAATCATCACCCAAATGCAACAATCATATGATAATCATTCATTCATAGCAACCATAAAATAAAAATGCAAGTGCACACACATCCATATGCATATGCTTTAGTGACCTAGTTAGGCCGATCCCTAAGAGATAATAATGCATAGTGTCTGTATATGCGTCCATTAGCATCCACTAGCAAACACTTGCAACCACTAAAGATACTACCATCCAGCTTATATATGTTCTAGTAACATGTTTACATTCATTCCTACCATCCATAAGTTAAATCCTAAGATCTACCCTACCAAAGGATACTAAAGGAAAGAACATATTCAAAACTAAAGATGGAAATAGGAAATTCAAAATGTACTATCGAAGAGATGTGGATAAGAGATACATATTTTCTCCTCAGCCTCCCATGTAGCATCCTCAATACTATCTCCCCACTGCACCTTAACCAAAGGGACTTCCTTATTCCTAAGCTTCTTGATATCATGCCCAACGATCTTGGTAGGAATGCGACGAACCGATGCTTCTCTCTCCATTTCATCTTCCTAAAGTTGGCTAGGTTCCACTACTTCTGCTGAATCATGTAAGCACTTTCTCAAGTGCAAAACATGAAAAACATCATGAACTCTTGCGAGCCTCTCTGGTAGCTTTATCTGATACGCCATCTTTTCCTACCCTTTCCACAATGGGGAACGGTCCTACGAATCTGGGAGCAAGTTTCCCACTTGATCCAAACCTCACTACCTTTCTTAGCGGAGACACCTTAATGAAAACCAAACCTCCTATCTTGAACTCAATATCCCTTCTCCGCTTATCTGCATAGGATTTTTGTCCATCTTGGGTCGTCTTCATTCTTCTTCTAATAAAACCAATTTTTTCCGAAGTCTCTCTAACCATGTCAGGACCAAGTAGCAATCTTTCTGTAGACCCCAACCATCATGAAGGCGACTTGCAAGGTCTTCCATAAAGAGCTTCAAAAGGAGCCATCCCGATGCTAGCCTGAAAACTATTTTTATATGCGAATATCACTAAAGGAAGGTGCTCCTCCCAAGTCCCTCCAAAATCAAGAATGCACATCCTCAGCAAATCCTCAAGAACACTATTAACTCTCTCAGTTTGGCCATCTGTTTGAGGGTGATAGGCTACACTAAATCTAAGCTATGTCCCTAAAGCCTCTTGCAAGCTCCTCCAAAACTCACAAGTAAAGATAGGGCCTCTGTCGCTCACTATGCTAGAGGGAACTCCATAAAGTCAGACTATCTCACGAACGTATATAGATGCCAAATAAGGTGTTTTTCTCTTACTCTTGACTGGAATAAGTGGGCGCTCTTAGTCAAGCGATCTGCAATCACCCAGATACGGGTATTCCCCTTCCTAGATCGAGGTAAACCATCTATGAAGTCCATTGAAACACTATCCCACTTCCATTCGGGTACATACAATGGTGAAGCAATCTGCCAGGCCTCTGGCGCTCTGCCTTAACTCTTTGGCACACAAGACACTTAGCCACAGACTCTGCTACATCCTTCTTCATGCCGCTCCAATAAAACACTCTCTTCATGTCCCTATACATCTTATCACCACCCGGATGAATAGTCATCCAAGAATGGTGTGCTTCTGCTAGAACTGCACTCATCAAATCACCAGTGTGGGGTACACAAAGTATTCCATCTCTCCTTAGCCACCCTTTACTATCGATGGAATAGCGTTGGAGATGTCTAGAGACCTCTCCTCTGCTAATCTTATCCAAAATATCCATAAGCTCTGAATCCTCTCGCTACCTTGAGCCAATCTGATCTATGAGGGTAAGCTTAACCTCAAGTGCTGCCAATAATCCAGGAGTAATGTCTGTAGAGGGCTTAAAATCAAAGGTGGAAATAAACTCTAAGCTTTTCCACTCCACGAACATTGGACTAAGGTTTGTTCTCTTCCTACCCTTGGAAATCGCTAGAATGTCGTCCACTACAACGAACTTATTTACGACATCTTGAAAAACACGGCTCATCAAATCTATAAAATAGGCTGGGGCGTTGGTCAGCCCAAACGGCATAACCAACCACTCAAAGAATCCATCGGGTGTCCTAAATGTTGTCTTATCGATGCTATCGTTAGCGATCCTAAGCTGATGAAATACAGTGGCTAAGTCAAGCTGAGAAAATACTGAAGAGCCAACCCACTGATCGAAAAGATCGTCTATCCTAGGAAGTGGGTAATGGTTCTTCTTCGTGAGCTTATTCAACTCTCTATAGTCTACGCAAAGTTGAAGGGAACCATCCGCCTTTGTATCGAAGATGGCTGGCGCTCCCCACTCAGAGATGCTCCGTCTGATGAAGCCTTTCTCCAATAGCTCATCAATCTACTTACTTAACTCCTTTCCCTTCCTAGGAGCCATATGTCTCACGAGCAATGCCACTTTCTTAGCATTGTCATTCAGATAGATCCTAAAGTCAATCTCTCTCTTAGGGGGTAGTCCCCTAACCTCCTCAAAAATGTTTGTGAAATCTCTAACGACTAGAACTGAATCTTACTCTCCTAGCAATGAATCAAGGCAATAAAGGAAGCTCAACATGACTGACCCCTGTGGGTCGCAAGAAACCTCGAGAGTCTGTCCGCTACATGTCTCTATAGTCTGACGACTCTCCTCTTACAGTCTAATATCGCACCATAAGTGGATAACCAGTCCATCCCCAAAATCATCCTATATCCTAAAAATGTCAGTACATAGGCGTCACAATCAAACTCTACGCCTAGAACAAAAATTTTCAAACCCCTACAAATCATGGATAAATGTGTCGATCCTCCTACGGGTTTGAAACAACTATAGGGTCTACTACTAGAAAAATATCTAAGTGCAAACAATCAACTAAGGAATTAGAAATGAAAGAATGTGATGTTTCGGAGTCAAAAAGAGTCCGAATAGGAAAATCTGAAATAGAGATCAAACCTTCTATAGAGACTTTCCTACCTCGATCCGGTCCACTACTAGAAGGTGCTGCATCCAAAGCCTGCACTTGCACCATAGGTGCACCTGCTCTCTGCCCCATCTTCTGAGGACAAGCTCTACTAAGGTGTCCAGGCTGCCCACAGTTATAACACCTTCCTTTCACCATGTCCTTCTTACAGCCCTTTGTGAAATGCCCAACCAATCCACAATTATGACATTTCTCGCTCTTCTTGATCTGTCCCTTCCGAGGCCCTCCTCCTTTCTTCTTGTCCTTATACTTCTTATTCTTCCACCACTGCTTCTTAGAGTTTTCTGGTTTAGGAACCTCCTTAACCTCTTCTTTCTTAGCTACATCTAACATGAGAGCCATCTCCACAAGTGACTCATACGTCGCTCCCATAGGTACATGTGTCAAGGCCAACCCTTGGAGGGGCTGGTTCAAACCCTTAGCAAACTTGGTGACCTTCTTATGCGGTGTATTAACAAGCTCCATCCCGAACCGCGATAACTCATTAAACTGATTTATATACTCTTTCACCAAAAGACTTCCTTGTTTCAGACTAATGAACTTCTCCAACTGCTTGCTTTCCTCAGCTTGTGACAAGAACTATCTCTCAAACATTTCCCGAAATCCAAACCAACCAATGTCTTTACCCTTCATTTCTACAATCTCCCACCAATAAGAAGCTTCTCCCTTCAGCTGCCAAGATGCAAGCTGAACTCTCTGTCGGTCCTCCAATCCTAATAGCCCGAATATCCGCTCTGTATTCCTCAACCAAGTTTGTGCCTCTACGAAATCCTCCATGCCAGAAAACGTTCTGCCTCCTAGACTAGCGAAGTCCTTGCATAGCTTAGAATAATTGGCTGCTGCAGGTGGATTAATGGGATCTCCACCCGTTGGTGCTGTATTGGGGGTTTGCCCTTGCACCTCTGGTGTCATAGCTTGGAGGTATCTATGGAACCAGGCAGCGACTTGGACACCGTCTAAAAGATTTGGGGCATCCGTCATACTATGCAAAGAAAAAAAATTAGGCTCGAAAGAAGGTTGAACTGGACTTTGAGGGGATTTTTATAAAAGGGGCATTTCACCAAAAGGACAAACTTTGCAGTCCAATTAGTTTCTAGGACACCCATTCAAAGAAATTACTTTCAAAGCCAAAGTCAGCTGAATAACTACTTTCAAGGACAAAGTCAGTAGTCCAATTACTTTCAAGGACATAATTTCATAGGTTTTTAGGCCCTAGAAACTAATTATTTTGAATTTTGTCCTTGAAAGTAATTATTTAAGTTGTGTGTCCTAGAAACTAATTCCACTTGCTAAAGAGGCCCTTGTGGCTAATTTTCACTTTATAAAAACTCTCTTATACTTGAAAACTATTTCTATAATAAGAGTTTCTTTTTGAAAAATACTTTTAGTTTGAAAATATATTCCCTTTGAAAAATACTTTACTTTTAAAACAAGTTTTTAGGAATCCTGTAATCTTAGGCTCTGATACCAAATTAAACACCCCACACTCCTTAATATACTCAAAAAGGACACACTAAAGGATGTGGTGTGTTATAAGTATAGCTAAAGCATCACAGAGACTAAGATTCACAAGACAAATAAATAAAAACAGCAGAAACATTTAAATAATAACTTATCATTAAACTTCAAAATAAGTCATAAAAACATAACATGTCTCAAAATCTCATAATATCTCAAATTCATGTCTCATGAAAAATACTCCTCAGTCTCACATAATCAGAGTACAAAAGTAACAATAATAATCATAATCCCTCTCACAAGTACCAATCCATCATAAGCCAAATGAAGAGGATGAAAAGTAGAGAAATACATCTGAAATGAGAAAACTCCGGGAATGAATCTCCAAGCAACCTGAATCAACTCAATTCTGCTGGCCTATGAAGGGAAAAAGGGGAAATAGAGGAGTGGGTCAGACAATAAGTCTAGTGAGTGAAAGTAATTACTAGCATTTCTAAGCAAGATAAAGATAATAGACTAATCAATAGTTCTATCTTGGAAGGAAAATACATAAAAGATAAAACTGGGGTGAAATATTATTTCTGATTCTGTTTGACTGTTTCCTTAGATTGTTTGATTTCTTGCACTTGTCCTAAACTGTTGTGATTAGGCTGAAACCCTAATCCTATCTCAATTGCTAATTTAATTAGGCTAAAATCCTAATTCTACCCTTTGATCGGCCTTTCTATCTCTATTGTGCCACTATGAGCCAATCCTATCGGTCTTACAACAAAAGACACCTCTTTAGCGCTTACGACGCAGTAGCGAATTATTTACCCTAATCTATGTAGCATGCTCGGTCATCGCCAGTACACACTAACTGTCGCCCCCTATTTGACCCTTTATTTACCCTAATCAGCATAAGCGTGCCCAGCCTCACCTAACTCTTGTGAGACCATCAGTCCTAGATCTGAAAGGGAATGCTGACAAGCCTCACCTAACTGTTGTGAGACCATCAGTCCTAAACCTGAAAGGAAAAGCTGCCGAGCCTCACCTAACTGTTGTGAAACCATCAGTCATAGACCTGAAAGGGAATGCTGCCGGTACTGGTCCTAACAAACAATCTTCTAGTTTTGCGCCCCTTGCCCAAATCCCTAGATTTGAGCCTCTGTCTATTGGCCACTTATTTACTTTAATCAGCATAAGCGTGTCCCAGCCTCACCTATCTGTTGTAAAACCATCAATACGAGATCTGAAAGGGAATGCAGCCGGTACGGGCCCTACTTCTATATTTTCTTATTAACTTAATCAAAATTTTAAAATAAGCCTCTTATGTTATTTCTGCTATATTTTCTTATTAACTTAATCCAAGATCTAAGTTTTAAAATAAGCCTCTTTTATTTCCTTTCTTTCTAATTATAACTTATGTTATAATTTGCTTATTAACTTAATCTAAGTTTTGAAATAAGCCTCTTCTGTTATTTGCTTATTAACTTAATATAAGTTTTAAAATAAGCCTCTTCTGTTATTTCTTACTTTCTAATTATAACCTATGTGTTATAATTGTTCTTGCAACTGTTAATCTTCTATTTTCTCTTTTAGTTATAACCACTTGTTATAATTATGCTTACAAATATCTTAAATTTTCCTATTTTAGTCCATCTCTATTTTATTTTAGTTTTTCTTATTTTACATCTGATTTCTATAAATTTAGTGTTTTTCTATTTTAATCCATATTGGCGAATTCTTCTCTTTTTAATTTATTCACGTAAAAAGGGATTAAATCTCTATAAAAAGAAACTAACATATACAGGCTAAATTCCAACTTAAAACAGATGTAAATAACTATAAATAATTGAAAATAACTGAATAAAATAGCTGAATAAAAATAGATTGGAAAGAAATTCTAAAATTTACTTAAAAACTGACTGTAAATAAACTTACATAAAAACTGTCTCAAAATTGTAGAAAAACTACAACTATTGAGAACCCTATTATTTTAAATTGCTTACAAATCTAAAATAATTACAAAACACTCACCTATGGTCCTTAGCTCTAATCCTTGGCCTTCTTGGATCCACTTTTAGGGTGTAGAATATTTTTATTAAAAAGATCTTCTCCCTAGAAAAAAATTCTATTTAGGGTTCAGCCTCAGGCAATGAACCCATTTGGGAGAAAATACGAACGAGAAAAATAGCTAGGTTTAGGGTCTTATTTATAGTGTGACTTAGGGATCTCAGGCCGTTGGATTTGAAGATTAAATCTAGTGCAACCACGTCATAGGCTCACTAGGAACCGTCGGATGCAAGCACGAACGCACAGGATCTCACGAAAATCAAGTTTTAACATCATCGGCTCGTACCTGGACGAAATAACGTCCGGGAAATAAGGCGGGTTGACCTAATATGTATGCGGGTTGACCTAAGCACCTTGGGGTCGACCTATAGATCGACCTGGCCAAAATAAAGGTCAACTCCTAAGGGTCTATTTATTTTATTTTTTTCGTTTTTGTTTATTAAATTCTGATTTCTTGTTTCTCTCATAACTTCTCCATACTAGCTCAGATTTCGACAAGTTATATATGGAAATTGATCAGAAAATCGCCATGGGCCCAATGGTGCAACTCCTATAGCTCGATTCTGAAAATTTCACAAACTTATTTTGTTGTTTAGTTAATTCGTTAATTAATTATTATAGCTCAAATTTTTGGGTTGTTACACAAACCACTAAGCAGACATTGGTCATTCAATAGGATTATATGCGTGCGACTTAGGTAAAAGCACAAGAGGCTAAATTTAGAAAAGAAGCATCTACTTAGTACATATGACAATCCATCTTAGCATCAGTGATCAATCAAAAGACACATCATTGTATAACTAGGAAATGTTCCACTGAACAATATGAGAACTATCATAGCAAATTAATCCAAGACCACCTAAGGTGTGATCTACACATAGTCAGTAAAGACATATAATCTATCATATCTATTGAGTTCAATCATACATGTTAACATTACCAGTAAATCCTGCTCGCTAAACACATTTAGTGTTTCACATTAGCAATTTAAGGTAATCAATAGATTGAGGAACAATCTCTACACCTGACATCATAGTTCTATACTGAACACATAACAATCATCCCAACACATCGGCATAAATAAGCACACCTTGTAATCCATGTCAAATTATTAGGAGCCTACAAAAATCAACCTTGATTTTCTTTGCAAATATAGGGCACGAGAAAATGCACACTAGGCCACATCATCAATCCACATGAGAAAAGGATGGGCATAAATAAGTTGGATTTAGAGCATCCCCAATGGGGGGTCACTAAGTGACTGACCATAATAAAGGGTTAGTGAGCACTATTTTGGGCTCACTAGTAACTGCCAAGGATGTCGAATTACTCTGTGTTGTTAGATTTAATTGTTCATCACGTGCACTGAATGTTAGTTCCTAAGATGATGGTTTTGATACAACAACCTTAGGACTTGTTATAAAATATAAATACTAATATTCTTGTCTAGATTTATATATATATAAATATGAATGGTATATATATGTAGGTACTAAGAATGAAGATTGTACAGTATAGAGAAGACTAAAGAATTCAAGATTGAAGAAATCAAGACTGAAGACTCATGAGTATCAAGAGTTCAAGAGTTCAAGATATCAAGATAAGTAATAGAGTCTAGATTTATGTTAAAACTTCATAATAACACTAAAATCTTTATTCGGATTTTAATTGTGGAATGGAATCCACCTTCTTGCTTTATTAGTGGGATGGAACCCACGACCTCTTTAGTGTGATGGAACCGATAACCTTCTCTAGTGGAATGGAATCCACGAAATATTCAAAATAATTTATTTTAACTATTTTTTTCAAAAACTATCTTTTTAAAGGTCATCTCTATCAATTTAAATATTTTAGCCTTAATTCAAAAACTATTCTTATCATGTTTTAATATTTTGATCTCAAAATCATCTCTTGTTTTTTAAACTATCTCTTGATTTAAATATTTTAGCTTTAAATGTAAAAAAAATATTTTAAAGAAGTCTATACTTAGTTTTTAATATTACTTTTATATTATAGATTGTATATTTTAAGATTACTTTCTAAAACTCTTTTATAAGTTTAAACTATATTCAAAATGGTTTATAATGTTTACAAATTGTTTTGACAAGTTTTACAATAGAAATCGTTTAAAGTAAAATCAATTTTCAAAAATAATATAGGCATGTCGACATCCTTATACCCCCATGTCGACATGGTAGCCGTAGATTTTAAATTTCAAATTTTCAAAAGAAGTGTCTATTCGTCATAACCTTTCGCGAATGGACATGGCCATTGTTCTCCTATATATACCAGTTGTTTTCAGAGAATTTTAAGTTAGTTTTTCTTCATTTCTTCCCTACTTCTTCTCCACTTAAATATTCTCTTATATTTCAAATGCTTTAACAAAACTCTGCCAAAATCCTAAGTGAATTAAACTCGATCATCTCTAGTTTGATTCTCTGCCACTCTCTCTCAAAGATCTCAATGTTATTCGGAGTTATAAGATCATTTGTAATCAAAGATCGAAAGATCGAAGTGTATCGAGTCTCTCTCTATCAAAGTGTGATTGGAAACGGTGTGATTGTAGCCCATAAATCAATTGGGTGTGATTGTAGCCCATAAATCAATTTGGTGATCTTGTAGCGTGGTTAGATCAAGAGAGTTTGCCCTAGACTCGGAGACAGTAGGGTGTATCTCGTGGCCTTGAAATTGAGGTTGTAATATCGACATTATATTTGAAAAGAAATCTGCACAAAAATTGTGTGGGACTGGATGTAGGGTAACTCCAAACCAGTATAAAATTCTGGTGTGTTCTTTCATTTACTGCTTTTATTTACTACTTGCATCTTTGTCTGTTTCTATGATTGTCTCTGTGTTTGTGAATTGCATCTGTTTGTGTTTAATTTGAAAAGATTTCAAAAATTCCATAAAATCCATTAAACACTATTCACCTCCTCTATAGATAATCCAGCCTTAAGATTCGTAATCCGCATTTCCAACATGTGGTATCAGAGCATTGGTTTTCAAAGTTTTCATATTCTGATTTTTGAAATTTTTTCAAATGGCTGCCAATACTGGTAATGTCAACACTATAACTAGTTCATTTGTAGAGGGTTAGTCTACTTCTAGACCACCACTTTTAAATGGCAGTAACTATGCATATTGGGCATGTAGAATGAAAATCTATTTACAATCAATAGGATTAGACACTTAGAATATCACACAAACTAAGTACATTGAACCCACAACTAATTTTGCACTATGGATTGCTGAGCAAAAGACTATTGCACAAAACAATTCCAAAGCCATGAATATTCTATTCAGTTCACTTGATAGGAATGAGTTTGATAGAGTGTCTGTCTGTAAGTCTACATACAAATCTGGAAAACTTTGCAAGTTACTCATGAAGGAACAAGCAAAGTTAAACAGACCAAAATATATATTTTGACCAATCAGTTTCAATTATTCGAGATGAATCCAAATGAGTCCATTACAAACATGTACAGTAGGTTTCAAGACATTGTGCACTCACGAATTGCATTAGGAAAGAACTTTTTCGAAGAAGATCAAGTTAGAAAAATTCTAAATTCACTCACTCCGGAATGAGATCAGAAAACTCCAGCAATTGAAGAGGCTAACGATATTAGTACTCTAAAAATTGAAGAATTGATTGGGAATTTGATGTCGTTTGAAGTACAAATGCAAGGGAGAAGAGAAAGAAAGGCCTCAGAATAGATGTCAATAGCGTTCAATGCAATAATAGATGGTTCAGACTCAAACAGTGACGACGATGAAGAAATAGCCTTAATGACAAGTAATTTAGAAAGTTTCTGAAATACAGGAAGATGAACAATTACAAGAGAAATGATCACAAGAATTTTGGAAATAGTAATGAGACTCAAAAGAACGTCAGATGCTACAATTGTAATGAGCCAGGCCACTTAAAAAGAGATTGTCCGCATCCGTATAAACAGAAATTTTCTCCAAGTAATGATTCGTCAAAGAAAAGAAAGAGAACATATACCGCTACACTAGACGATACATATTCATCCTCTAGTGATGAAGATCAAGAGACGAAAAATTCAAACATGTGCTTTACAACTATTCATGAGTCTGATGATCTCGGAAATATGGATCTGAAAATAGGTATGCATTTAAATTATATTGATTGAAATTGCTTGTTTGAATGTTTGGTTGTTTGCATGTTTTGAATTACCTGTTGTTCGAATTTAAAATTTTGATTTTCAAAATAATATTATTTTAAAATTAAAATATTAATATGAAAGTGTTATTATATTTAATATTATTTCAAATAAAATATAAATTAGATTATAGGATATATAGAAATAGATATTAAATGAAGTAGGAAAAATAAGTCACGTGATTTAGGGGACCTATGTCGACATGACCCTACCTCCCATGTCGACATCCCTGCAAGAAATTTGAAGTTCAAATTTGAATTCAAAACTTTGAATTTCCCTCCACCTTTTCACCAATTTCAAAGCTCTGAAAAGGTATCTCTTGACCAGAGAACATGGCTCTTAGGTATCTATTTATCTCCTTAACTTTTTCCTGTCTTTTCACTTTCATTTCAAAATTCAAACTCTCTTTCAAACTTTCAAGCTCTCTACTTTCTTCAAAAATGGCTTCCTCAAGGACTCCATCCACCATGAGACTGTCTAAGGCCACCAAAGAGTTCCTCTAGAATGATCCGGAAGCTATCAAAGCTTACATTAGCAATGTAAACTTTAGCAAGGTCTATACGGGAAAATTTGTTGTCTTTAGTGATTTTCCTCCATATGAGGTCAACATTCTTTCAAAGAGAATCAAATTCTTAGCTTAATTGATGATTCTAAAAATGTTTTATTTGTTATCTGAATCTTGTCAAAATGTTTTATGTAAATTTGAATCGTGGTTTTTATGAAGGAAATGAAGGGGAAGTGTGGAGTAGCGTTAAAGGAACACATATTGTTTTAAATAGTGAGATTTTAGGTAACATTCTTGGTTGTAAGAGTATGGGAATGGATCTTTCGAATTTTAAAATTGATGAACATGATCATGAGACATTTCATCACATTTTTGAAGGGGATGATAACTTTGAGTTTATAAACCGAAATTTCCGTCCTAAAGCTAGAACTGTAAACCTTCTTTTGCAATATACCATAACTCCAAGATCGGGAAATTTCAATCGCCCGACCTTAAAAGTTTGTAAGGCACTTTTTGCTATTTTTAGCCACTATGACATTAATTGGGCGCAAGTGATTTTGAATGAACTTCGTCCCAAAAATTTTACTTTAGGTGAAAATACTTTATACCATGGAATTTATCTCACTCGGATTTTCAACTACTTTGGTATTGATTATAAGAGAGAGGAGTTCATTTCTAGAAAAGTGTTTAACCATGCTAACATCTCTCTCATGAGAATTCTGCTTGTATTTCCACCATACGAAACACTTGTCGAAAAGGATGAGAGATTGGCTCATGAAGAGAGGGAAGAAGAGGAGGAGGAAGAAGGGGAGGAGATGGAAATTGAAGAAGAAGGAGAGGAGGAGGAAGCGACTTCGTTGGAAAGCATCGAATACCCTATCACTCCTACCAATCCATCCAACAAAACGCTTCTCTAGAACCAAAAGATTATCGTGGAAAACCAATTGATTCCCAAAAGGTTCGCTAGTAAAAAGTTGGACAAGATTTCCACCAAAATGAACAAGTTCTTTGGGAAAGTGAGTCGCAAGATTGGATTATCATCATCTTCATCATCCTCTAACTAATACTAGTTTCATTTCATGTTGTATTAGTTTGTATCTCTCTTTAGTTAATGTTTATGTATCATTTTATGTAATGTTAACTAAAATTATCAATGAAAATCCTTTATTTCTGTTTATTAGCTTTAAAATATCTCTGGAATGCTTGTTATTATATTATATAAGTTTATATATATAGACTTGTACATAATATAAAGAAACAAAGCAAATTGCCAAAATTAACAAGGGCATGTCGACATCACCCAACCCCCCATGTCAACATGTAATGGCCAGAAACTGTTTTTTGTTTTAAAATTGAAATTGACATAACTACCTTGTGTCTTTTTATTTCAAATGATTTTCTAACTCTTTAAATACAAGTTTCTTCCAGAAAAATGCATACTTTCAATTCTCTTTATTTTACATTGAATTTCTTCATATTTTATCAAAATGGCCTCTCCTATTCATAATCTAAGTGAGAATCTTGAAGAAACTCTCAATTACTTCAAGAACATACTTACTTTTATCCTTTGCAAATTAAGCCAAATCCAGATGATAAAGGAACAAGAAAGGCACTTCGATGCAATTCAATGGATGATCTTGTGAGAAATGCGGATTAAGGATCTTAAGGCTATAATTAACACTATAGGGGGGTGAATAGTGTTTTAAGAAATTTGTTAATCTTTTTGAGTTTATCTTAATTTGTTAACAATGTATTCACTAATCAGACACAGATATGAACACAGAATCAAACAAAGATGCAAATATAAAGAAAAAGCAGTAAAGGAAAGAACACACCGGATTTTATACTAGTTCAGAGTTACCCTACATCCAGTCCCGCACAACTAAGTACGGATTTTCTTTCAAAATCAATTCAACAATTACAACCCTCGGTGTCAAGGCTACGAGGTACACCCTCCAGAATCACAATCCTCTAGGTAGAGATACTTGATTTCTGAGGCAACAAGTTCACCTAATTGATTTCCAGGGCTACAATCACAGCTTCTCTCGCTCAATTGATTACAAAAAGTCTATAACTCATATTAGCACTTGGATCTTATAAAGATAGTGGAGAGAATCAAAACCAGAAATTATCTAGTTAGATTCGATATTGATTTCGGTAGAGTAATGGTGTAATTTGTAAATAAGAAAGTGGAGAAGAAGAAGAGAAGTTAAATCAGAGAAAAAAGTGATTAAAATTCGTTGAAACTGATCCCTATTTATAAAGAACAACAGCCATGACCATTCATGAAAAGTTATGGAGAATAGACACTTATTTTGAAATTTGAATTTAAATTAAACTGTCACCATGTCGACATGGTGCCTATGGGCATGTCGACATCCCTCAGCCAAATTTGATGTTTTGAATTTCTATAAAAATAATATTTATCTTATATTAAAGCTTTATAAATATACTTGAATATAGTTGAAATTCATAAGTAAATATAAAGAACAATATATATATATTATTTAACTATAATTTAAATCAAAGTATAAATAATTTAAAAGTTAAATATATTATTTGAAAAGATAGTTTAAAATCAGGAGAAATTTTGACTCTGAAAATAAAGATGTTTTGAGGCTAAAATTATTTTAAAAACGGAATCGAGGGTTTTGAATCTTTTTAAAAGGAAAGTTTTGAAATCATTTCAAAAACAAGATAATTTTGAAAAAATCATTTGAATTAAGCTTAGTGGATACAAAACAATGTCCCACTAGATTTTCGTAGGTTCCATCCTAATTAGGGTTCCATCCCTTTAACGGGCTCGAATTGGATTCCATTCCACGAATAAATTGGATATTAAGATGCCAGTTCTTTTCTATGAGTTTTAACAAATATTCCTAATAAAACAAACTTAACCTTGAACTCTTGATAATCTTGATACTCATGAGTCTTCTATCTCTATATCTTGAATCTCTATACTGTACAGTCTTCATTCTTGATACCTGCATGGTTAGATCCTGCATATACATATATATCTAAACTTGTAATGTTAGTATTTATATTTTATATTTTATATTTTATAATCTATTCTAAGGTTGTTGTCATCAAAACCATCATCTCATGGACTAACAATCTCCACCTTTTTGATGATGACAACCTTTGTTTATAAAATATTCCTTCTATCCTAATAACTCCCCCTAAAACTAACAACCCCCCCTTAATCTATGCCTAACTACCCTATTTTATATTTCTCCCCCTTTGTCATCAACAAAAAACTTACTCTAAACTAGATAACTCCAAACTATATAACTCCCCCTAAAACTTATCACTCTATGACGTGTGATTATAATGATAGTGTCATCATAAATAATTAACACTTAAATCTAATACTAAAATATAATCCTAAACTATTAACTATCCTAACTAAGAATTCACAATAATACTAACACATATAAGAACACGAGTTTATTTATTACGAGTATGGTTGTATTTACATTTGCGTTTGAAAAACATAAAAACACAAATAACAACGGAAAGAAAGAGAAGAAACTAATGTGTGTTTATGAACATAGGAGATTTATGAATTGAACAGTTTGGATAGTGGAAACAGAAATTTCCACGTTGTTCGACAAGATTCCCATTTTTGTCGAAACACACTTCTCCAACGCATACTACTTGGTCATCATCCTCCTCGTGTGCTTCTTCCATTGGTTCTTCTTCTTCTTCGTCGCTGACCTCATGTTCTTGATTGAGTGAAGACTCTTCATCGATCAAGATAGGGTTGGCATGGTTATCCATTAGGAATTTTTCTAAATTCCTAAGAATCTTGCCTTGCCTCTCTTGCTCTTTCGCCATACGAAGTTGAGTCACTTGAATTTCAGTCAACATCTGAAGAGTATCCTTCATAGACTCCTCCAATTTAGTTACACGTGCGAGAGTAGTGCATTGGAATGGACCAGAAGTAGGAGAGGGGAATGAGAAAGTTGATTTTATGTTTGATTTAGAGGAAGATGCCATTATTTTATATATTTCAGAATAGAAAATGAAGAGAAAACAGAGAGAATGAATAAGAATTCGAAATAGAGAATAATATATAACTAAATTTTTGAAATTTGGTGGGAAAATTTAAAAAAATAAAAACGTTACATGTCGACATGTCTTCCTAGGGGATGTCGACATGGTCCTTATATTTTAACTCTATGATTTATTTTAACATTAATTATTAATTATACTTGTTATTTATATTTTATATTTCAGTTATAGAACAAATACCTAATTCTCTTCTTAATTTAGTAAATATAGATTCATTTAATGGTTTTGTTAAGATATCAGCAGTTTGATTCTTAGAGTTTATATATTCGAGAGTAATTACTTCTTTAGTTATATTATCTCTAAGAAAATGATGTCGAATGTCAATATGTTTAGTTCGAGCATGATGAGTAGGATTTTTAGATAAATTTATTGCACTAGTATTATCATAATAAATTGGCGATTTTGAGATATTTAATCCAAAATCTCTTAAGGTTTGTTGCATATATATTACTTGAGAACAAGCCAAAACAGCAGAAATATATTCTGCTTCAGTTGTTGATAGAGAAACTGTACTTTGCTTTTTACTAAACCAGGAAACCAGAGAATGTCCCAAAAAGTGACAAGTTCCACTTGTACTTTTTCGGTCTGATTTACATCCAGCATAGTCAGCATCACAGTATGATATTAAATCAAATGAATCATTTTTAGGATAAAATAAGCCATAATCAGAGGTATGTTTAATATATCTTATGATACGTTTTACAGCTTTTAAGTGAGTTTCTTTAGGATGAGATTGATATCTTGCACAGAGACATACACTATGCATGATATCAGGTCTACTAGCAGTGATATAGAGCAATGATCCGATCATTCCTCTATACAACTTTTGATCTACATCTTTCGAGAAATCTTCTTTACTTAGATATTCATTGGTTGCCATGGGAGTAGGTTTTCCACTCGCAGTAGTCAAACCAAATTTATTAACTAGTTCTTTAGCATATTTTTCTTGACTAATAAAAATACCATTATCTAACTGTTTTATTTGCAATCCTAGAAAGAAGTTTAATTCACCCATATGACTCATCTTAAACTCTTTTGTCATTATTTCAGAAAATTCTTTATTCATTTCGAAGTTAGTTGAACCAAAAATGATATCATCTACGTATACTTGAACTAGTTGAATATCATTTTTATTTCTTTTAATAAAAAGAGTATTATCTATTTTACCAATTTCAAAATTTGATTGTAATAAATAAGATCTTAGTCTATCATACCAGGCTCTAGGAGCTTGTTTTAGACCATATAAAGCTTTCTTAAGTTTGTACACATGGTTTGGTAAATTTTCATCTTCAAAAAGTGGTGGTTGTTCAACGTATACTTCTTCTTTTACATATCCATTTAAAAATGCACTTTTAACATCCATTTGAAATAATTTGAAATTATTATGATTTGCGAAAGCAAGTAGAATCCTAATGGCTTCTAAACTTGCTACAGGAGCAAAGGTTTCGTCACAATCTATACCTTCTTCTTGACAATAACCTTAGGCGACTAATCGTGCTTTATTTCTAATGACCTCACCTTGTTCATTCATTTTATTTTTATAGACCCATTTAGTTCCAATTATAGTTTTATCTTCAGGTCTAGGAACAAGTTCCCAAACTTCATTTCTAGTGAATTGATTTAATTCTTCTTGCATAGCCAAAATCCATGAATCATCAGTTGATGCTTTTTTAGGATTTTTGGGTTCAATAGATGATATAAATGCTACATTACTCATTTTACTTAGTTGATTTCTAGTTGTAACAATAGATTGCATATCTCCTATTATATTTTCAAGATGATCTTTTAAAAGTTTAATCCTTTTATTAGGATGATTAATTTCATTATTAATTTCGGTTGATTCCTGATTTTGAGTAATTAAATCTTCTTCATCATTTGTAATTTCAAAATCTTTTAAATTTTCATCAAACGAAACATGCATTGTTTCTTCGATGGTGTTAGATCTTAAATTAATAAATCTATAAGCTTTACTTCTATTAATATCCGATAAAGATTCCTTTGTCGGATTTAGGATCAAATTTATCCAAATTATCTTTTGTATTTAAAATAAAGCATTTACTTCCAAAAATTCTAAAGTATGATACCTTAGGTTTCTTTCCATGAAGAAGTTCATAAGGTGTCTTATCAGTTAAAGGTCTAATTAAAATTCTATTCAAAATATAACAGGCGGTAGCAACAGCTTCTGCCCAAAAGTGTTTTGGTAAATTACTATCCGAAAGCATAGTTCTCGCACACTCTTGTATCGTTCTATTTTTACGTTCAACTACTCTGTTTTGTTGTGGAGTTCTTGGAAATGAGAAATTGTGAGTTATTCCCTTCTTATTGCAGAATTCCTCAAACTTTTCATTTTCAAATTCACCACCGTGATCACTATGAATAGTTATAATTTTTAAAGATAATTGATTTTGAATCCTTTTTGTAAAGTTCTTAAAACATTCAAAAGTATCGCTTTTATGTTTCAAAAATATTGTCCATGTAAATCTAGAATAATCATCTACAATTACAAAAACATATTTACTATGATTTATTGACTGAATTTGAGATGGACCAAATAAATCAAGATGAAGTAACTCAAGGGGTTTTGAAGTTGAAATCATATCTTTTAATTTAAAGGAACTTTTTCTAAGCTTTCCTAATTGACATGCATCACATAAACTATCTACTTTAAAATTCATTTTAGGGAGACCTCTTACTAGATCATGTTTTGACAGTCTAGATAAGAGTTTGAAATTCAAATGTCCAAATCTCTTATGCCAAATCCAAGGGTCACTTGTATTTGCCAGAAGACATAGGTTATCATTTGAAACTTTCATACTAAGAATATAAATATTCTTTTTCCTAGTTCCCTCAAATATTATGGTTGAGTTATTATCTTCAATATGACATTTATCTTTTTCAAATTTAATTTTATATCCTTTATCACATAGTTGACTTATACTTAGCAGATTGTGTTTCAGATTCTTAACTAGCAAAACATTAGTAATAATAGGAGTTTCAGAGTTACCGACTTTGCCGATGCCAATCATGTATCCTTTCGAGTTGTCTCTAAAGTTAACCAGTCCTCCATCTTTGTATATAATATTATTCAGCATATCTGGATTACCAGTCATGTGTCTAGAGCATCCACTATCAAGTGTCCACTTATTCCTTTTAATCTGCACAGATTGTCCATTGTGGATTGATTCCTTAATACCCATAAAGCATCTTTCCTGCACATTATAAAATTTGGATAGACAACTAGAAGTTGAATAACATTCATATGCAGACTCATGGAACAATGATGATTTAAACAATTCTAAACTAGTTTTAACAGATTTTTCAAAAATAGCCATTTTAAAACTTTTCAAAATTCAGATTATGAAACTTTTGAAAACAAAGCTCCGATACCAAATATGAGAAATGCGGATTAAGGATCTTAAGGCTAGAATTAACACTAGAGGGGGGGTGAATAGTGTTTTAAGAAATTTGTTAATCTTTTTGAGTTTATCTTAGTTTGTTAACAATGTATGCACTAATCAGACACAGATATTAACACAGAATCAAACACAGATGTAAATATAAAGTAAAAGCAGTAAAGGAAAGAACACACCGGATTTTATACTGGTTCGGAGTTACCCTACATCCAGTCCCGCACAACTAAGTACGGATTTCCTTTCAAAATCAATTCAACAATTACAACCCTCGGTTTCAAGGCTATGAGGTACACCCTCCAGAATCACAATCCTCTGGGTAGAGATACTTGATTTCCGGGGCAACAAGTTCACCCAATTGATTTCCAGGGCTACAATCACACCTTCTCTAGCTCAATTGATTAAAAAAGTCTATAACTCAGATTAGCACTTGGATCTTGTAGAGATAGTGGAGAGAATCAAAACCAGAAATTATCTAGTTAGATTCGATATTGATTTCGGCAGAGTAATGGTGTAATTTGTAAATAAGAAAGTGGAGAAGAAGAAGAGAAGTTAAATCAGAGAAAAAAGTGATTAAAATTCGTTGAAACTGACTCCTATTTATAGAAGAACAACAGCCATGACCATTCATGAAAAGTTATGGCGAATAGACACTTCTTTTGAAATTTGAATTTTGAATTAAACTGTCACCATGTCGACATGATGCCTATGGGCATGTCGACATCCCTCAGCCAAATTTGATGTTTTGAATTTCTATAAAAATAATATTTATCTTATATTAAAACTTTGTAAATATACTTGAATATAATTGAAATTCATAAGTAAATATAAAGAACAATATATATATATTATTTAACTATAATTTAAATCAAAGTATAATTAATTTAAAAGTTAAATATATTATTTGAAAAGATAGTTTAAAATCAGGAGAAATTTTGACTTTGAAAATAAAGATGTTTTGAGGCTAAAATTATTTTAAAAACGGAATCGAGGGTTTTGAATCTTTCTAAAAGGAAAGTTTTGAAATCATTTCGAAAACAAGATAATTTTGAAAAAATCATTTGAATTAAGCTTAGTGGATACAAAACAATGTCCCACTAGATTTTCATAGGTTCCATCCTACTTAGGGTTCCATCCCTTTAACGGGCTCGAAGTGGATTCCATTCCACGAATAAATTGGATATTAAGATGCCAGTGCTTTTCTACGAGTTTTAACAAATATTCCTAATAAAACAAACTTAACCTTGAAATCTTGAACTCTTGATAATCTTGGTACTCATGAGTCTTCTATCTCTATATCTTGAATCTCTATACTATACAGTCTTCATTCTTGATACCTGCATGGTTAGATCCTGCATATACATATATATCTAAACTTGTAATGTTAGTATTTATATTTTATAATCTATTCTAAGGTTGTTGTCATCAAAACCATCATCTCATGGACTAACAGATCTCTGCCCTCAACAAAGAAGAACTTGAAGCGAATCCAAAAGGAACTCTGAACAAAGATAATGAAGAATGGGATGCTATGAAGGCAGATCCTATCTTTGGTGAAGAAGGATGGGTTCAAGTTCCAAGAAATGTTTGATTTGACATATGTGGTTTGATTTACTTTGATTTGGTTTGAATTGTTTGGTTTGATTTGATTTGGTTTAGATTAGTATGGTTTGGATTGATTTGAATATGGTGTGTAATATATGATTGAACATGGTGTGGTTTGATAAGAACATGGTGTATATATTGATTGATTATGTTTAAAATTTTCATATCTCTCACATTTACCATACTGTATTTTACTCATATTATTATCCGTCTTATTTACATTGTACTATACTGTGTTATTATCATATACGGTGATATAGTATAAGATTTAGGGGGAGTTATGTAGTTTAGGAGTAGTTTTTGTTGATGACAAAGGGGGAGAATTATAAGATAGGTTAGATAGGCTAAGATTAAGGGGGAGTTAGTAGATTAAGGGGGAGTTGTTGGAATAAAGGGGAGTCGGAGTAGAATCGAAATTTGTTGGAGTATATTTTATAAACAAAGGTTGTCATCATCAAAAAGGGCGAGATTGTTAGTTCCTGAGATGATGATTTTGATGACAACAACCTTAGGACTTGTTATAAAATATAAATACTAATATTCTTGTCTATATATATGTATATGTAGGGTATATATATGCAGGTACTGAGAATGAAGACTGTACAGTGTAGAGATTCAAGACTGACGAACTCAAGATTGAAGAAATCAAGACTGAAGACTCGTGAGTATCAAGTGTTCAAGGTATCAAGATAAGTAATAGAGTCTAAATTTATGATAAAACTTCATAATAGCACTAAAATCTTTATTCAGATTTTAATTGTGGAATGGAATCAACCTTCTCGCTTTAATAATGGGATGGAACCCACGACCTCTTTAGTGTGATGGAACCACGACCTACCTTCTTATTGGGATAGTCAACATGGATAGCACTGACCTACCTTCTTATTGGGATGCTCTTACAAACGATGAGGGAACCATTTTCACAAATCCTAAAATCCATAGTTTAGTAGAGAATATCAGGAACTCTTTTAACGGAAGACAATATAAATGTAAGTGATGAAGCCATAATAAAAGTACCCTTTGTCCCATGGACATTAGAACACAGCTTACAGACCTGTAAATCCTCTACTTCATTCTTCCTACCTTTCAACTTTTATTTGTTTTTAGTTATTTTATTAGATAAATATTTTTATTATTTTTGATTAGAAAATAGCATTCCATTTCTTATCAAGGCTGGTCCTACAATATGGGTTGCCCTAGGCAAAGCATAAAACAGATGGAAGTGGGGTAAAAAATTATCGCATGTAGGCATTGAACTAGCAACCTCATGAACGATGTCCAAGTATACAACCAACCAAGTTAATAAATCTTTGCAAATCAAAATTCATCAACACGTATTTGTTTGCAACTTAATATTCACCTCTAACATGCTTTTCTTTGACTATTGCACCCTTCGAGAGTGGTTGTCCTAGGTGGCCACCTGCTTCGCTTAGCCTTGCAGCTGACCCTGTTTCTTATGCTCCTCTTCATAAGTGAAAGTATTCACCTGTTGTGCTACTTCTTGTGTTGTGAAATGAAAAAATCCAACTAAGAAACACCTTACGTAGTTAGATTTTTAGCTTGATTAGAATTGTGAAATAAAGTATTTGGAACTTTTGGGAATACATTCTTGTTTTGGATTATCATCCACAACGAGTCTCTTTTCATAATTAATATTAGTAATATATCCCTATGTATAAAAGTTGATTGTTCTGTGAAGTATTGGTAAATGGAATTTATTTTAAAACATACTTAAGCATACAATAAAAAATACTTAGTCGCAATATATTTAATTACAGGAAATGCTAGACAAAATATGTTATTTTTAAATATGAAATACGCAGATGAAATGTTTTTTCTAAAAAACTAAAAATATGATCATGTAAAAATTTAATAAACAATAGTTATACCAAAATAAAATTAACCTATAAAAACATGAAATATATTTTTGAGTTGCATACCATACATGTTAGACATATCAAATGTACAAAAACAGTATCCCAAAAAGTTAATATATTAAGCACTTTTCTATGGTATCAAATTAACAATTGTGGAAAGTTAAATCTAGATACAAGTAACCAATATGAAACTAAGAAGTGCATATGCAAACAAAAATATAGAACAAAAAGTAAAATTTTATAAAGTGCATACATTCCCCACTTTACGGAACTGTGAATATGTATAAACACAAATTATCTGGAAAATGAAATATAACTAAAAATACATATCTTATATACCAATTATTTTTTAAAGCTAGTTATATTTTATATAGTGAATATATTCTGCACTTTCCAAAAGTGAAATAAACCATGAAATCATTATGCAAACTATATGGCAAATCAATCATTAAATCATATATAGAACTCAAAAAGTTTCCACTAAAAAATAAAAGACTTTGCAGATTTTTGAAAAATGCAAATATCATCCACTTTACAAAAACTTATAAAAGTGATTATGCCAAAGCGAAAAATTTCTATAAAAATTAGAATATAATTAGAACATGCATACCTATGTACTAAAAATATAAAAATGCAATTTTTTTGTTTTTTGGAAAAAGTTGGAATTAGCTTACGGGATAAACTTGTATCCACGTTTAGTCTCTAGACCACTTAGTTTAGCAACTGGGTCAGTTCAAAGAGTTTTGGTATCTAAAGCCAACTGTAAAACAAGTTCTGTTATATAAAAATGAATTTTATTCACGTTCATTAAATCGTCAAAATACTTTATATAGTTTATAAATAATTGAAAGAGAAATAAAGAGAAATAACTTTATTTGTAAAAATAATTCAAGTTATATAGCAAAATTAATATTGATTGCTTGTGAATATTTTTCTAGCCTTCTGCTTTGAGAAATTACTAACAATATTTTAATATTCGGTCTTTGTTGGAACATAGTGGAATGAAGATATGACTTTATCAACTTCTTCGAAAAAACTCTTTCGGCCAAGGCTACTGTAATTGGTATAATCAGAATAAATATGCAATCCAAGAATTACTATATATTAATAAGTATTACTGTAACGACCCGGAAATTTCGAACCCGAAATTTCCAGATAGTTAGAAGAAAAAGAAAAGAGATAGAAGAAGAAAACAGAAATACCAAAACACAGAAACCTCACATTCGCAGCGGATCAAAATATAATATCCCATAAATAACAATATTACAAAAGAACTGTAGCAATACACTTATACATTTATATATCAGAGTTGCACTATTACACAACATAGGACAATTTGAAAACATGTCTCAGATAATCAACAATAATATATACAACGGATATCACTCCATACATTCCTGCCATCCAGCTTGCCTCCTGAACTCCAGAACGTCCTTACCTGAAAATCTGTAATACTCGGTCTGACCCGAGCATTACCACAAAGTAACACCCGGGTCAGGCTGGAAACCAGCGTGAGTAAACTCATTTAACATGAAATTTCAATTCATAGAACTTATTTAAACCCGGGTAACTCGTACTTTACTATAAGTAAACAACTTATATAGTCAACACTTATTTTCACAAAATAATATCTAAGTATTCAACTTAGTTTAAATGGTCCATATTATCCCAAACCGGCCTATTTGATTTCACATATCAACCTATAAAGAATTATAGAAGATTTCAAATCGAAGTGGTTTCGGGTATTTACTGATACCCGACCCCGGTCTCTTCGAATCCAATATTATTCATTAACCAAAGGTTTAAATATAATATATACAATCATTCATCTCATATCACAAAGCAGTACATATCACATATCAGAGATATCACATAATCCAAGGCATTCAACATCATTCAATCACACATAAACAAAATTTATTAGATATAATTCTTAATTAAATTAATTAATCTTCAATTAAATTAATTACCAACTTTAATCACTTGGATTACCTTAATCCAGCTCACTTAACCTTAATTAATTACAACCATTGATTAATCCTCCTTTAATTATCTATCTAAATTAATTATCCAAAATTACTTTCATTAAGTAATTATACCATTGGTTAATTATTGTAACAACCCGCATATTTATCGATTTTATATTTAAATATTTTATTTAAATATTTAATCGTTAGTCGGATTTTAGTCCGAAAAGCTACTTTTTGCAAACAGTCAAATTAGGACTCGAGACCACTTCCATTGAGTTCAAAATGTCGTTTGCGACCTTTTTGAGTATAAGCTTCGATATGTTTGGGGTTAGTAGAATTTTGCTACTTTTTCACTTTGGACTTTGGGTTGGGTTTAGCCCACTTGCCCAAATCTGGTTATATCTTTACTCCACCCCCTCTACTCTTCATTACTTCACTTTCATTTCCTAAGTCTCAAGCTTCATCAAAAATGGGGGAAGAGAAAAAGAATTAGGAAATTCCTAAGCCCTAGTTCCATTGCAAATTCAAGTTCTTGCTCCAAATTCAAAGAGAAGCTATTGGTAAGTCTCCTCTTCATCTTCTCCAACCCGTTCTCCTTTCAATTTCAGAAAATTCCCTAAACCTAATTTAGGAAATGTTTCTCTTTTGAGCATAGATTCAAGCTCATTTGGGTTGTGTTGAAGAGTGGTTGATTCTCCATTTGCTTTCAAGCTCCTTCTTCATTGTTTTTGTGAAAAGGTGAGATTTTTATCTCACATCTTAGTCTATGATTATCATTGATGTTGGGTATGAACTCCTAACAAGTATTCATGTGTATTGCTTTTGATTTGGAAAGAATTGGTATTCATTGATAGGGCAAGAAGTGCTGGAAATCAGGCTCCGGTCGACCGAATGCAGGGTCCGGTTGACCGACCTGCTTCTTGAGCACTTCCCTGCCTCTGTTTTGGGAATGTAGGAATTTTGGCTCTGGCTGACCGACCAGAAAGTCCGGTCGACCAACCTGCTTCCCGAGAATTTTTCAGAACAATGTCCGGTCGACCGAGCTCTGATAACGGTCGACCGACCTGCTCCTATTTGCCTATTATGCCTATATTGTCTATTTTGTTGGATTTCCAACTTTAATCGATTCGTGTTGTCTCCCTTTTGTTGTTATCATTTATTACCGACTTCGATGACATTCTCTTTGGGAATTATTGGAAATATCCATTTTAATGAATTTGATATCAATTTCTTTGGATTTTATTCACGTCTTCGAATGTGAATTTTATTATTGATTGTTTCTACAATCACTCCTATGATTTGTCACTTCAAAATATAAAGGTTTTCTATACTAGTATTAAATATCAAAACTCTTCATCAAAACGATTTCAACTCTATTTTCAATATCAAACTCGTTTATAAAACTGTTTTCCAATCTATTAGTATATACAAACCTTTACCTCATTCGTATGAGAAAATCTAATTAAACGGCTTAGCAAAACAAGTGGTATGAAACACTTACGTTTACTTCGTCGGTTAATTTATGGACTTGTTCGATTGAAACTCTTGTGACAATTTTCTAGTGCAGATCTACAATTTATTCGTAAATATTTGAGTTAAGCAAGTGGTTATGGGACATGAAGCTAAACTCTTATATTTACTAGCTTAGTGTAATCGACACTTCCTTATGATCATGACGATCATTTTTGTGACTTAGACTAGCGATTGAGCGATGTCTCTTTGTCTGCGAGAGAGACTATACCCCGTTTATGTGATGTTTCACCATCACATATGTAGGGTAGCACCCTACGGTCTTCGGACCATTCGTGGAGCATTCGGCTCATAGGTCTTCGGACCATTCGTGGAGCATTCGGCTCATAGGTCTTCGGACCATTCGTGGAGCATTCGGCTCATAGGTCTTGGGACCATTCGTGGAGCATTCGGCTCATAGGTCTTCGGACCATTCGTGGAGCATTCGGCTCATAAGTCTTCGGACCATTCGTGGAGCATTCGGCTCATTGGTCTTCGGACCGTTCGTGGAGCATTCGGCTCATAGGCCTTTCCCCCTTTTATTGTGATTTTTGGATTTCTAATTGATGATTTCTGGAATTTATGTTTCACCACCTTTTTCAGTTGGCATTGATATGTATGTCATTTATTGTGGCTTGGTGAATTAAATAAAGAATATGATATTCTTTTTGATGCTATGAGATTCTTGAGATTTTGTATGCCTTTCGTGATTTTCTAATGTATACTTATCATAGTATGACATCTTTTTGTTATCATATGTTTTATTATCATATCTCATATTCTATCTCATTTTATCTGATAATTATAGCTAGACTGATCCGTTTATTATTTTCTTCTTAAATAATACTCGGGTCAGACTAAGATTTTACAGGTGCTTCCTCATGACTTCTTATCTGGAGCCATCTTCTGACTTTTGGCTAACTACTCTAGTTTAGTAGTTTTTGTTGTATACATTTGAGATTTAGACTCCTTGATGTATACATATTCTTTTGCCTTGCACTTGTATCTATTCTTTTGTGTTATTATGGATCTTATTTGACCACTACTCTGATATACACTTTCATGTGTTATATTCATATCTATTTATGCCTTTGTGAAATGAATTGTCTATGACTGATTTGTGTTATGTTTATTTCTATATTTGTTTCCGAAGATATTATAGCCACTGTGTGGTAGCTTTGAGTTTGTGTCGGTATGTCGGATTTCCTCTTGAAATAAAAATGCATGTTATACTATCTGACATATCGACGCTCGCACAAAGCAATTACACGGATGGTCGCTCCTCAACAGCCTTATTCTCCGTGCTAGTTGACGGCATTACCCCGTAGTGTCCTTGGCTAGCGTGGGTATAGAGGTGGGGCGTCACAGCTTGGTATCAGAGCCAAACTTCGGAACAATGTAGAATAATCTAGCAAGGATCATTGTCCTAAGTCTTTCTTAGAAATCGTGCCATAGGATTTGATTCGGGTCTTCGTACTGTTCTATCCTATTTTCATTTTATGATTCCTTGTTTTATCAATCAAGTTTGTTTGATTTTCATTCTGAGATTAACCTTTTTATTTTTTCTTTCTTTCTTAAAGAAAAGAAATGGTTAGATCTTGCCGTACCAACATCGGTCAATCCAGTGCTACTCCTCAGGAGGGAGTATTTATGTCTGCCCCGTAGCTTCTAGATCTTGTTAAGAATGCTCAAGCTATCGGACCCGTTCCAGAGCCTACCCATCCTAGATCCGGTTTTGCACGCTTGTGCAGAGACTATACCGATTTGGGTGGAAGGCCATTCAAGGGATCCGAGAGTGTTATTGAAATTCAAGCTTGGCTCAAATCATGCGATCGCATCTTTTCTCGCATGAACCTTATTGATCTCCACCGAGTCCAAGTGGCTTCTAGCATGCTCCAAGAAAGAGCATTGGATTGGTATGAGCTTCTTATTTCTGAAATCGTTGAAGCGGATCTCACTTGGGAGCAATTCCGGGAAAGATTCGAATTGAAATTTGTGCCGGAAGCTGAAAAAGTAACTTTAGCCCGACGCTTCATAGACCTTGTTCCAGGTAAATCTTCTATGACAGACTATGTCTCATCTTTCGAATCTCTTTCTAAATACGGGGTTGAGTATATTAATACCCCGATGAAGAAAAATCAGAGGTTCGTCTATGGCTTGAACAAGAATCTCAAGAAGCCATTACTTCTGAAATTGGAAGTTTCTTTCGATCAGCTTATTGATATCGCTCTTCGTCTTGAAGAGGCCGATAAAGAGTGTGATGTTGAAGTTGTGGATGCTAAACAAAACTTCAACAACAACATGAAGAGGCCTATTATGTTCAAAGGACCCAACCCCAATAAGAAAGGGAAGCAAGAGTCTTCGGTAGCAAAGACCCCTACCTCTAGCAGTGGGAAATGCTACAATTGTGGCTCCATGGACCACTATGCGAGGGAGTGTCCGAAACCCCTTCATTGTCACTATTGCAAAAATTCGGGTCACCATATATCTTCTTGTCCCAAACTTCAAAGTAGGAGAGAGGGAAAGCTAAATGCGCCTAGTGACACTTCTCGTGGTCAAGGTACTCCTCATTCAATCCTTGATGACATTTATTTTGTGATTATCTTATCCGAGTTCTTTTTGATATGGGTTTCATCTCATTATTTTTATATCAAAAGAACTTGTGATTCTTTTTCTTTAAAACATTTCTGGGCTTGATGACTTCTTTGAGGATTGCGAATCCGGATTGGTGGATCCGTAACACTCAATTTTCTTTTTATTTATGTCGAAATTATTTTATGTGAATTTGTCTTTCCGAGCCGATTTTTACTTAGGCTTCGGAATTTATTTTTGTAAGGATTGACTTGATTTTTATATAGCCTTATATTATGTCTCGAGTGGACTATTCATCTTCGACATTTTCAATCTATTAAGCAGATTTCTATTTTTCCTTTGTGATTTCGATTCCAATTTGATGGCATCATTTTATTCTTTAAGTCCTCATGATGAGGAAAGCGTTATTTCTCTCATTCATATAGTTTGAGAATTTCCGGTATTTTTGAGTTTGTCTTAGGATTATCACCTAAGCAATATCTTGAGTGGTGATAAGGTCTCTTTTTAGCTTGACCTTGCCACCGATTTTCATTTGCTACGAGTTGCGGGAGTTAGCATTTCATTTACCGCATTCCGCACTCGTTATGAAACTTATGAATGACTTATCATGTCATTCAGTTTGTCAAGCTATTTCATCCTTTTTATGAATCGAGTATTCTACGATCTCGATGACTCTATTCTTGTATATATTGATTGTGGATGAAAACAACAATTTAAAATTTTGCAAATCTTTTTCATAAGATTTATTTATAAGTACATTTTGATTTTTGCTCTTAAGCAAGCAAAGAATATTCTTAAAGGTTTTTAAGAACATGTTTATCATATAAAAGATGATTTTGTGATTGTATTGCCCATTGAGTGCTTTAAGAATTCTGGTCGATGCGCTTGATCAACGTTATCGATAAGAATCTCCTAAACGCTTTGATGAGACAGTCAGACACGATATATATTGACTTGTAAAAATGTAAATTTTTCTAGAAAGATTATTACATAAAGGTAAGTTGTAATTTTTGAAAATTCTAGCTTTTCGGGAAAGAAGATTATTTGAAAGAATTCTTTTCCGATATTCTTATTCTTGTGATTCCCGAAGGGAACCAAGATTTTATCTTTTGTACCAATGCTAATCGTATTGGATTGGATGCCGATCTCTTGCAAAAGAGAACGTGCTATCACTTGTGCTTCTAAATAATTAAAGCCGATCGGGACTAGGTATGCCACTCATGATCTAGTGCTCGCGGTTATTGTTTTCGCTTTTAGAGTTTGGCATCATTATTTTGGGGAAGAAATTTGTTCTCCACCTCGATCATAAATCTTTGGGATGTTTATTTTCTCATAAGGAACCTCATGTTGACTCGAGTTCCTGGCATCTTATGATCTTGATCTTCTTTTTATTCCCTGAAGGAAAATCGTGTTGCCAATGCACTTTGTTGTAAACAACAAGTGGTTGTTTCTTTGATGATGTCTGAATGGAATTATCTTTTTATCAAGTCCATCGGACGTTTTGATATACTTCGTTTTATTGAGCTTTATCTCATTTCTTTTATGGACTAGCGTCCAATGTTCTTTTATGGTATTCGGTTCATCTGGCGTACCATTATTGTACTATGCCGTTCCAAATTATTCGAGTTTCTCGTTTCTCTGGCGTATCGTTATTGTACTACGCCGTTGCACCAGCTCAATTTTCTGTTATCCATGACGTTTTCCCACGTCTTCCAACTACAGAAATGCCTTAGGGATTCCAATTTTATTTTTTTTGAGCCCGGTGTTATTGATGAAACTGAAGTTTCACCAGATTTGACTTTTGAGCAACATCCTATTCGCATCATTTCTTCGGAGGTTGAGCGCCTTCGAAATAAAGATGTTCTTTTTGTGTGAGTTCTATGGTTCTCAAATCCCAAGGATTTCTCTTGGGAAATCCAGAGGATTCATCGGGCGATCACATCCAGACTCATTCTTTCGTGCTCTTTTTGGTGAACTTCATATTTTAAATCTTCTTTTGTGTTGATATGCTTTTATGGTTGTTACTCTTTATTTCCTTCTTAAGTATTGCGAGGACGCAATTTCTTTAAGGAGGGGAGTCTGTAACAACCCGCATATTTATCGATTTTATATTTAAATATTTTATTTAAATATTTAATCGTTAGTCGGATTTTAGTCCGAAAAGCTACTTTTTGCAAACAGTCAAATTAGGACTCGAGACCACTTCCATTGAGTTCAAAATGTCGTTTTCGACCTTTTTGAGTATAAGCTTCGATATGTTTGGAGTTAGTAGAATTTTGCTACTTTTTCACTTTGGACTTTGGGTTGGGTTCAGCCCACTTGCCCAAATCTGGTTATATCTTTACTCCACCCCCTCTCCTCTTCATTACTTCACTTTCATTCCCTAAGTCTCAAGCTTCATCAAAAATGGGGGAAGAGAAAAAGAATTAGGAAATTCCTATGCCCTAGTTCCATTGCAAATTCAAGTTCTTGCTCCAAATTCAAAGAGAAGCTATTGGTAAGTCTCCTCTTCAACTTCTCCAACCCGTTCTCCTTTCAATTTCAGAAAATTCCCTAAACCTAATTTAGGAAATGTTTCTCTTTTGAGCATAGATTCAAGCTCATTTGGGTTGTGTTGAAGAGTGGTTGATTCTCCCTTTTCTTTCAAGCTCCTTCTTCATTGTTTTTGTGAAAAGGTGAGATTTTTATCTCACATCTTAGTCTATGATTATCATTGATGTTGGGTATGAACTCCTAACAAGTATTCATGTGCTATTGCTTTTGATTTGGAAAGAATTGGTATTCATTGATAGGGCAAGAAGTGCTGGAAATCAGGCTCCGTCGACCGAATGCAGGGTCCGGTCGACCGACCTGCTTCTTGAGCACTTCCCTGCCTCTGTTTTGGGAATGCAGGAATTTTGGCTCCGGCTGACCGACCAGAAAGTCCGGTCGACCGACCTGCTTCCCGAGAATTTTTCAAAACAATGTCCGGTCGACCGAGCTCTGATAACGGTCGACCGACCTGCTCCTATTTGCCTATTATGCCTATATTGTCTATTTTGTTGGATTTCCAACTTTAATCGATTCGTGTTGTCTCCCTTTTGTTGTTATCATTTATTACCGACTTCGATGACATTCTCTTTGGGAATTATTGGAATATCCATTTTAATGAATTTGATATCGATTTCTTTGGATTTTATTCACGTCTTCGAATGTGAATTTTTATGATTGATTGTTTCTACAATCACTCCTATGATTTGTCACTTCAAAATATAAAGGTTTTCTATACTAGTATTAAATATCAAAACTCTTCATCAAAACGATTTCAACTCTATTTTCAATATCAAACTCGTTTATAAAACTATTTTCCAATCTATTAGTATATACAAACCTTTACCTCATTCGTATGAGAAAATCTAATTAAACGGCTTAGCAAAACAAGTGGTATGAAACACTTGCGTTTACTTCGTCGGTTAATTTATGGACTTGTTCGATTGAAACTCTTGTGACAATTTTCTAGTGCAGATCTACAATTTGTTCGTAAATATTTGAGTTAAGCAAGTGGTTATGGGACATGAAGCTAAACTCTTATATTTACTAGCTTAGTGTAATCGACACTTCCTTATGATCATGACGATCATTTTTGTGACTTAGACTAGCGATTGAGCGATGTCTCTTTGTCTGCGAGAGAGACTATACCCCGTTTATGTGATGTTTCTCCATCACATATGTAGGGTAGCACCCTACGGTCTTCGGACCATTCGTGGAGCATTCGGCTCATAGGTCTTCGGACCATTCGTGGAGCATTCGGCTCATAGGTCTTGGGACCA
Source organism: Allium fistulosum (assembly GCA_030737815.1). Taxonomy (NCBI): domain Eukaryota; kingdom Viridiplantae; phylum Streptophyta; class Magnoliopsida; order Asparagales; family Amaryllidaceae; genus Allium; species Allium fistulosum. The sequence continues at coordinate 989,934,236 of CM060903.1, forward strand.
TTCGTGGAGCATTCGGCTCATAGGTCTTCGGACCATTCGTGGAGCATTCAGCTCATAGGTCTTCGGACTATTCGTGGAGCATTCGGCTCATAGGTCTTCGGACCATTCGTGGAGCATTCGGCTCATTGGTCTTCAGACCGTTCGTGGAGCATTCGGCTCATAGGCCTTTCCCCCTTTTATTGTGATTTCTGGATTTCTAATTGATGATTTCCGGAATTTATGTTTCACCACCTTTTTCAGTTGGCATTGATATGTATGTCATTTATTGTGGCTTGGTGAACTAAATAAAGAATATGATATTCTTTTTGATGCTATGAGATTCTTGAGATTTTGTATGCCTTTCGTGATTTTCTAATGTATACTTATCATAGTATGACATCTTTTTGTTATCATATGTTTTATTATCATATCTCATATTCTATCTCATTTTATCTGATAATTATAGCTAGACTGATCCGTTTATTATTTTCTTCTTAAATAATACTCGGGTCAGACTGAGATTTTACAGGTGCTTCCTCATGACTTCATATCTGGAGCCATCTTCTGACTTTTGGCTAACTACTCTAGTTTAGTAGTTTTTGTTGTATACATTTGAGATTTAGACTCCTTGATGTATACATATTCTTTTGCCTTGCACTTGTATCTATTCTTTTGTGTTATTATGGATCTTATTTGACCACTACTCTGATGTACACTTTCATGTGTTATATTCATATCTATTTCCGCCTTTGTGATATGAATTGTCTGTGACTGATTTGTGTTATGTTTATTTCTATATTTGTTTCCGAAGATATTATAGCCACTGTGTGGTAGCTTTGAGTTTGTGTCGGTATGTCGGATTTCCTCTTGAAATAAAAATGCATGTTATACTATCTGACATATCGGCGCTCGCACAAAGCAATTACACGGATGATCGCTCCTCAACAGCCTTATTCTCCGTGCTAGTTGACGGTATTACCCCGTAGTGTCCTTGGCTAGCGTGGGTATAGAGGTGGGGCGTCACAATTATCCTTAATTAATTAATCTTAACATTTAATTACTAATTAAATTTATTAATATTTAACAAATTTATCCTTTAATTACTTTCATTAAGTAACTATTATTTAAGTAATTAATCTCTAATTACTTAATTAATTTATCCTTAATTGTGAATTAATCTCTAATTAATTAACTCATAATTAATTAAATTAATTAACTACCTTTTAATCATTAATTAATTAAATTAATTAATTACTCTTAAATTACTTTATTAATTTAATTAATCCTTAATCATCCAAGATCTTAATTAACCTTAAGATAAACCATTTATCTTTATTTAATTTCTTAATTAGCCTAATCATATTTAAAACATTTATCTTTATAATTAACTTACTTAATTAAATCATTTAATTTAAATTTAAAATAGCTTAAGCATTTAACTTAACAAATTTAAGTTAAACAAATTATATAATTTCCTTAAAACAATTATTTAAGACATTTATTATCTAAAGAAATAAATTTTAAGAAATGGTTAAAAACTAGATTCATTTTAAATCTAAAAACTTCTTTATATTAAACTTAAAAACTGTACAACTTTTACTTCGGGTCAAACCCGAATAACACCCGATCCCCTACCCGAGACCATTGCCTTTCTTCTTTTACTTCTTTAAACTTGGATTTAATTTTAACTTAAACCTGCTACACGCAAAACACTCATGCTAACCCGAAGATGATCTCGAGTCACCCTGCCATTTCCTCGAGTCATTCCACGAGTCCACACTCTCATCCCAAACCACTGACATCACCAGACACAAAACAAGTCTCGTGCACGTGTACACGAGTTCGCCGATGTTCTGACCAACTACGACATCGCCAACACATCGCCGACTATCCTCCCGAACTTCCCGACCATCTAGGTTCGACGCTTTCGTCGCCATTCAAAATCGAGCACATGAGCAACCCCTGGAACCAAAACTGATCACCTCAAAACGCCATGCGCCGTCGATTTAGTTCACCAGAAACCACGCTGATCCACCAGAACCTTCGTTTCCGACCAACGCATCATTTTCCCCAGGTCCGATCGTCCTCGATCCATCATTGACAACGAAAATGCTTCGCAAACTCAACGACCAAAACCGCTCCTAAAACCCTATTCCAACAATTCGCCATCGCCACGGTGATTTAAAAATTCAACAAGCATTTTTCCCCAACTCACCTACTCCCTCGCTACCTCCAGTAGCGATTCCAACCACCCAGACTTCTTTGATCACCAGAAAATGCCCAGAACACAACCCACGTTCAACTCGCGAAACCACTCAATTTACAAACTTAAATTTCATGATCTTTCTTTTAAAAATCATAGTTTTCGAAAACGAAATTGATTTTATACCTGAAACAAACAATTATTATGATCGAGACTTTGACATGTATTAGAATTCTACTGTTCTTCTTCTTATTGTAAAAACTAGCTTCAATTCTTTCCTATAAATATTTTTAAATCAGATATCTTGTTGTTTCAAACAAGATTTGTTTATATACTTAAGTCCTAAAGAATTTGAGGGAAAAGATATGCATTTTTTTCAAAGTTTTATAACCTGAAGCATAAGAACAGAGCAATAACAGACATGCACACCAATATATTCTTATATATACACATATAATCATATCAAACAATCATGCAATCACTTTTCACTAATTTACTTTAAGATTACTGCATGCAACAAGGCCTAAAACAGTTTTAAAAACTTGTTTACTCACCTGCATTTTGAAATAATAGAGAATAGCCTGGAAGTGTTTGCATTGGGAAAACTGGAAACTTGTTTCTGGATTGATTTAAAACTGGAAACTAGTTGATCTTTTACTTTGAAAACTGGAGATTGCTTGCTGTTATAATTTGACTTGAATCTACTTTGTTTTGACAAGAATCTGGACTGAAGCTTGAAAATGCTTTGAAATCCGAAGCTTTGATGATTCAAATAGTTGATTGTTTAAGAATTTCTGGTTATAGTTGTATACAGGCTTTGAGTTTCTTGTGATTTGTAAAAATGTTTTTCTTTACAGGATTTTGGCTTCTGATTTGTAATGTTTACAGGGTTTCGATTTTTAAGAAGATGAGAGGAGGTTTGAGAAATATGTATAGCCTATTTTTATTTATTTATCTTAAGTATCATGTATATATTTTAATTAAAGAGATTCATTGCCACTTGTCTTTTGCATGTTATATAAAAGCTACAAATGTCAAAACAATTTATTTCCTTATGTTTTATTTATTATTTCTATTTTATTAATAAATTTTCTTTTTGCTTATATTTATATATTTTTAGAGAAAAATGATATAAAACCTAATTACTCACAAATTAATAATCATATATATATACACTAGTTGTAAAATTTATTTTTAAGATATTACTTTGAATTTCAAACCCAAGTTCTATTTACAATCTACTTATATATAAATATATTTATTTGATTTTGAAAAGATAAATTTTGCCAATTTTAAATAATTATATCAGGAGATTATCAGATAAATATTTATCCAGATATAAATATTTATTATCAGAATTATTTATTCAATCTATAAATCAGTATTCCTATTAATTAATCCAATTAATTATCAATTAACCAGTGTTCAAAAATTCGGGTTATCACATTCCTCCCCCCTTAGAATCTTTTCGTCCCCGAAAAGGAATGAAGCAAGAATTTTATTACAGTTAAATTATTCCTTAGACATCTTAACTCTTAACTCTCTTTATTTAAATTTTCAAAACAATTTTAAAAATTTACATAATATTATCAAAATAGTTTTTATAAAAATACTTTTTATAACTCGATGTCTCAACCAGTCCATCCTTGTTCTCACAGAAATTCGGCCATACGTTGATCAGGCGTAAGACTGAAAATCTATCAGTACTTGGTAAACCCATTTTCAACACCCAGTGAAAATAATTGGAAAATAATTTATGAAAATATAGAAACAGTTTTGAAAATAGAGGAAATATCTTTGGTGAGAATGCTCTGGAAATCATCACCCCCATCCATGGTCACAGTTACATCACGGGTTACGTTGCCATCGCAGCAAAAGTCCATGTAACTGATAACAGCATGGAACCCACAACAGATCGCAGTTACATCCCAGGGTTACGTTGCCGTCGCAGCAAAAGTCCATGTAACTGTTGGCTCTCAGCGGCACACATGATTTCGCTGTCAAAATGAAACTTCTCCCACATAGGTTGCAGTCTACCGATATAAAATCAAACGCAGACTGTTGGCTCTCAGCGGCACAAATGACTTTCGCTATGTTACCATAGTGTCACAGTCTACCGATATAAAATCAAACGTAGACAGTTGGCTCTCAGCGGCATACATGACTTTCGCTATGGTCTGTAGTAGATCGCAGTGACATTGAGTTAAATTGTTGTCACAGCATAACTCAAATGCCTCTATGGGCACCAGCCCCTCGACTTTCGCTACACAAATAATCCTCAGGAACTAGTTTTGTCCGGACTCCTCACAGGATCAACTTTAGAAACCCCCCTTGGGGCTCAAGGCAGTACCACCCAGTGGTACTCCTGAGAAGTTCATTTCAAGGAAGCGCCTTTTTCCCCAGAGCTATTCTCAAAACACTTTATACTATATACTTATAGTATCTTCAAATCATACCCTTTATGATTTATCAAAATCTCCTTTACACAAAATCGATTACAAAAATCGATAATTCTCAAACTAGGCTTTTCAAAATCCAAAATTGATTTTCCAAAAATCAAAAGCCTTTCCAAATTATATAGGTTCCCAAAACCTTTTCCAAAATCATTCTCATAAAATTCTTTATATATATATAGATATAGATATATATAACTTTGAAAATCTTTGGATCATTTCAAACTTGTATAAAACCTCTTCTATACTTCAATTATTTCAAAACCCTTTTTATTCTGGCTAGATTCAATAAGGGAAGTTTATTATATTACAAAATACAACTTTACTTATTGCCAAATCAAATATTCAAGTTTGATTTCTTTATAAAGTTATTTACCATTTACTTATCTCCATAAAGTAAATTTCAACCAAAGAAATATCCAATTCCATTATATTTCACAAATATACATTTCATTTCAAAGATCATTTTACAATCCTTATCCACAACTTCAATATCAATTTCATTCAAACCCGTACGATGTACACATATCATCCGTACGCAATATCAGTCTGATCGCTCAATCGATCACAAAATTTCACTTCCGAACTAGTATCGTCCACCCGACTTCCTAGTGCGGACTCAGATCTGGTTTCTTGACCAGAATCCGTCATTCTCCTTGCATAGTCGTAGCTATGATAGAGAATATCCAGAACCAATCAAAAATCCATATCCAGGTTCGCCGTCGAAAATCGAGCGAAAAATCCCAACTCGGATCGATAATACTATCTCGAAATTCTGTGTTCGAATCTGGATCAAATCACTATGCGAATAGAATAATATACGTACATCCTTCGTATTTATCTTTATTGATTATTAGCTAAATCAATTTCTCCTTTCTATCCACATTTCCTTTAATTCTATTCTCTTATTCTCAATTGCTTCCATTTACCATTGAGTTATTACTTCAATTACAAACAGTTTGAACTCTGACCAATTTAAATTTAAAAATAGCTTGAAAAAAAAATTTAAAATAGATAAGTAGTTGAAAAATAGTTATTAGTTTGTAAAATAGCTGTAAAATAGTTAAGTAGGTATAAAATAGTTAGATGATTGCAAAATAGTTTTTAAAATAGTGATTAGATATAAATAACTGAAAAATAGTAATTAGTTTATAAGACAATTTCAAAATAGTTAAATAGTTCTAAAAATAATTGTAAAATAAGTATAGGATAGTTTGGGGTTTAAGAAGAAAGATTGTATAGTAAATAGTTTGGAAAAATATATTTGTATTAAAACAATTTATTTTGAAAATAATCCAGAGCCAAACTGTTTAATTTCTCAATTTCCATTTCCAATTAATTTCCCATCAATTCAATTTAAATTCCAATTTCATTTAAATTGACTCAATACTTCAATTTCCATTGAAATTGATTTATTCCCAATTCAAGTTGAATTAACCTTAATTCCTTTCCAAATTTAAATCAAATTCCATTTGATTTTTAATCTTATTCAACTTTAATTACTATTTCAAATTATTCAAATTAATTTAGACTAAATTCAAATTGAATCCACTTCAATTTCAATTCATTTCAATTCTAATTTACCATTTGAATTTTAAAACTTATATATTTTCAATCATCATTCTAATTAATTCAAATCAATTTCAGTTTGAACTAATTCAATTTAAATCTCAATTTTAAACTATCTCGAATTATATAAATTCGAGTTAAATTTTTTTTTAATGTTGATTTAATCTGTTAAGTCAAATTAATCCTTACTTTTAAATCAACCTTTATTTTTAATTTGACAACTTAAATCTTAAACCATTTAATTCTGAATCCAAATTCCAAAATTCCATTTTAAAATTATCTTTACTTAACCTATTATAAAGTTCAAATAAGGATTCAAAAATAAGTAAATTTCAGATTCTAATTTATTATCCATTTTCAATTTCCAGATCTCAAACCCATTTTGAGATCACTCATAACTCCCATTTAAAATCAACCATTTAACTTTCCAAGTTAAATTTAAATTTCATCTTGAAATTTCCAATTCAAGTTATTTATTCAACTTATTTAACTTCCTTCAAGTTAAATTTACTTAATCCGGTCAACTTTTCACAATTTGAATTCCCATTCAAATTTTAAACTTCAGATTAATAGTCTTTCCCCTTTTAAGTTTAAAAACTTACTTTACTTTGGGTTTTACATCACATTCCAATTTAAAACTCAACACTAAGTGTTTATTTCAAATCATCATTGGTATTATGTATATTCCTCATATATACATTTTCTTTACACACCAAGTTATACTTTAAATTTTAAACCATTCTTGGTTTTTAATTTCAAAACAAATTTCTTTAAAACAATCTCTAGTTTTCTGGACTTAGATTTAAAACTTCACAATTTTAAATTATCTTCAATTCTAATTTATAAGTTATACTCACTTAAATGTTTACTTCCCTAAACATTTCATTTTGCTAAATCATTAACAACATTCATTATTAAACACAATTACCATTTATGATAATAACCAAGATTATCATATCTGGAAACCAATTCATTATTACCTTTATTCTTGATAACATTTCTACAAATTCAAGATTTTAATTTTAGTTTGAATTCATTTCAAACTTATCTTCATTCAATTTTAATTTGGCTTTATTTCTATTACCACTTAATTTAATTCCAATATTTTAACAACCAATTACCTTAATATTTATTAGAAAGAAATATCATTTTATATATCAAAATATATTCTTATATAAAATCATTTAAAATCCTTATATAAGAAAATAACAATTACGCTCTCATATATATATATATATATACACTCAACTCGTTCTAGGGTACCATTGACCCTATCCTTAACGAGTAATCCCAACAGAGCCAAGGTTCTCGCTTAACCTTTAGCTCTGATACCAAATGTAACGACCCGGAAATTTCGAACCCGAAATTTCCAGATAGTTAGAAGAAAAAGAAAAGAGATAGAAGAAGAAAACAGAAATACCAAAACACAGAAACCTCACATTCGTAGCGGATCAAAATATAATATCCCATAAATAACAATATTACAAAAGAACTGTAGCAATACACTTATACATTTATATATCAGAGTTGCACTATTACACAACACAGGACAATTTGAAAACATGTCTCAGATAATCAACAATAATATATACAACGGATATCACTCCATACGTTCCTGCCATCCAGCTTGCCTCCTGAACTCCAGAACGTCCTTACCTGAAAATCTGTAATACTCGGTCTGACTCGAGCATTACCACAAAGTAACACCCGGGTCAGGCTGGAAACCAGCGTGAGTAAACTCATTTAACATGAAATTTCAATTCATAGAACTTATTTAAACCCGGGTAACTCGTACTTTACTATAAGTAAACAACTTATATAGTCAACACTTATTTTCACAAAATAATATCTAAGTATTCAACTTAGTTTAAATGGTCCATATTATCCCAAACCGGCCTATTTGATTTCACATATCAACCTATAAAGAATTATAGAAGATTTCAAATCGAAGTGGTTTCGGGTATTTACTGATACCCGACCCCGGTCTCTTCGAATCCAATATTATTCATTAACCAAAGGTTTAAATATAATATATACAATCATTCATCTCATATCACAAAGCAGTACATATCACATATCAGAGATATCACATAATCCAAGGCATTCAACATCATTCAATCACACATAAACAAAATTTATTAGATATAATTCTTAATTAAATTAATTAATCTTCAATTAAATTAATTACCAACTTTAATCACTTGGATTACCTTAATCCTGCTCACTTAACCTTAATTAATTACAACCATTGATTAATCCTCCTTTAATTATCTATCTAAATTAATTATCCATAATTACTTTCATTAAGTAATTATACCATTGGTTAATTATCCTTAATTAATTAATCTTAACATTTAATTACTAATTAAATTTATTAATCTTTAACAAATTTATCCTTTAATTACTTTCATTAAGTAACTATTATTTGAGTAATTAATCTCTAATTACTTAATTAATTTATCCTTAATTGTGAATTAATCTCTAATTAATTAACTCATAATTAATTAAATTAATTAGCTACCTTTTAATCATTAATTAATTAAATTAATTAATTACTCTTAAATTACTTTATTAATTTAATTAATCCTTAATCATCCAAGATCTTAATTAACCTTAAGATAAACCATTTATCTTTATTTAATTTCTTAATTAGCCTAATCATATTTAAAACATTTATCTTTATAATTAACTTACTTAATTAAATCATTTAATTTAAATTTAAAATAGCTTAAGCATTTAACTTAACAAATTTAAGTTAAACAAATTATATAATTTCCTTAAAACAATTATTTAAGACATTTATTATATAAAGAAATAAATTTTAAGAAATGGTTCAAAACTAGATTCATTTTAAATTTAAAAACTTCTTTATATTAAACTTAAAAACTGTACAGCTTTTACTTCGGGTCAAACCCGAATAACACCCGATCCCCTACCCGAGACCATTGCCTTTCTTCTTTTACTTCTTTAAACTTGGATTTAATTTTAACTTAAACCTGCTACACGCAAAACACTCATGCTAACCCGAAGATGATCTCGAGTCACCCTGCCATTTCCTCGAGTCATTCCACGAGTCCACACTCTCATCCCAAACCACTGACATCACTAGACACAAAACAAGTCTCATGCACGAGTACACGAGTTCGCCGATGTTCTGACCAACTACGACACCGCCAACACATCGCCGACTATCCTCCCGAACTTCCCGACCATCTAGGTTCGACGCTTTCGTCGCCATTCAAAATCGAGCACATGAGCAACCCCTGGAACCAAAACTGATCACCTCAAAACGCCATGCGCCGTCGATTTAGTTCACCAGAACCCACGCCGATCCACCAGAACCTTCGTTTCCGACCCACGCATCATTTTCCCCAGGTCCGATTGTCCTCGATCCATCATTGACAACGAAAATGCTTCGCAAACTCAACGACCAAAACCGCTCCTAAAACCCTATTCCAACAATTCGCCATCGCCACGGTGATTTAAAAATTCAACGAGCATTTTTCCCCAACTCACCTACTCCCTCGCTACCTCCAGTAGTGATTCCAACCACCCAGACTTCTTTGATCACCAGAAAATGCCCAGAACACAACCCACGTTCAACTCGCGAAACCACTCAATTTACAAACTTAAATTTCATGATCTTTCTTTTAAAAATCATAGTTTTCGAAAACGAAATTGATTTTATACCTGAAACAAACAATTATTATGATCGAGACTTTGACATGTATTAGAATTCTACTGTTCTTCTTCTTATTGTAAAAACTAGCTTCAATTCTTTCCTATAAATATTTTTAAATCAGATATCTTGTTGTTTCAAACAAGATTTGTTTATATACTTAAGTCCTAAAGAATTTGAGGGAAAAGATATGCATTTTTTTCAAAGTTTTATAACCTGAAGCATAAGAACAGAGCAATAACAGACATGCACACCAATATATTCTTATATATACACATATAATCATATCAAACAATCATGCAATCACTTTTCACTAATTTACTTTAAGATTACTGCATGCAACAAGGCCTAAAACAGTTTTAAAAACTTGTTTACTCACCTGCATTTTGAAATAATAGAGAATAGCTTGGAAGTGTTTGCATTGGGAAAACTGGAAACTTGTTTCTGGATTGATTTAAAACTGGAAACTAGTTGATCTTTTACTTTGAAAACTGGAGATTGCTTGCTGTTATAATTTGAGTTGAATCTACTTTGTTTTGACAAGAATCTGGACTGAAGCTTGAAAATGCTTTGAAATCTGAAGCTTTGATGATTCAAATAGTTGATTGTTTAAGAATTTCTGGTTATAGTTGTATACAGGCTTTGAGTTTCTTGTGATTTGTAAAAATGTTTTTCTTTACAGGATTTTGGCTTCTGATTTGTAATGTTTACAGGGTTTCGATTTTTAAGAAGATGAGAGGAGGTTTGAGAAATATGTATAGCCTATTTTTATTTATTTATCTTAAGTATCATGTATATATTTTAATTAAAGAGATTCATTGCCACTTGTCTTTTGCATGTTATATAAAAGCTACAAATGTCAAAAAAAATTATTTCCTTATGTTTTATTTATTATTTCTATTTTATTAATAAATTTTCTTTTTGCTTATATTTATATATTTTTAGAGAAAAATGATATAAAACCTAATTGCTCACAAATTAATAATCATATATATATACACTAGTTGTAAAATTTATTTTTAAGATATTACTTTGAATTTCAAACCCAAGTTCTATTTACAATCTACTTATATATAAATATATTTATTTGATTTTGAAAAGATAAATTTTGCCAATTTTAAATAATTATATCAGGAGATTATCAGATAAATATTTATCCAGATATAAATATTTATTATCAGAATTATTTATTCAATCTATAAATCAGTATTCCTATTAATTAATCCAGTTAATTATCAATTAACCAGTGTTCAAAAATCCGGGTTATCACAATTACAGAATGAAAAGTTAATCGGTTAATGTCTTTTTCCAGTAAATTATATAATTTTCTATCCACAAACAACACTACAAAATGAATCTCAAAATAAAATAGCTACATATAAGAAAATGAATTTCTCAAACCGTTCATAGTTCAAAACTGATTTTTGATAAAGAAAAATAATAGTTGATTATCTTATTTATGAGTTATAACTTATCATAAGTATTTGCATAAAATATTTGAAACAAAAATTCTCTTACTAATCGATTCGAATAAAAAATTTTACTATAAATTTCTCAAACATAGCAATTTATTAACAAATTTCATATTAACTAACCATTACAAAAAACTATTAACTATGATTTAAACATTAACACTTACGACTTATCCCAAATCAACCCATATCCTACGATTATTCAAAAAATAGCAATTATTCCATATTAACAAACGATTATGAATCATCTCAAATTAGAATTATCTTTTGCTCAATTGTTTCCTTGCATTAAGAATTATTCCAATTAACAATTATCCATTGCATTCACCCAAACTAAATATGCAATGATCTTCCCACTGATACAGTACACATTAGTAGGAGTACACAATGCGAGAAACAAAAATTCAATATTTAACAAACGAACAATGATAATTGGATATTGCCTTAAACTAAGAATTCAATATTCAAACAAATGAAACAAAACTGCACTACTAGAAATGGTCAAAATAGCAACGAACATTTTCGACGGCCGCCGATGACTCTATCATCTATTTTTCGACAGTTGGCTATTTTACGTATTTTAATTTATCACGTTATTATAACTTATTAATTATAGAAATTTGAAATTGTTTAAAAATATTAATTGGATCCCTAAAAATTCAAGAAGGTATTTTTATTCAATTCTTCAATTTTACGATGGTTTGTGATAAATTAATGTGGTATTTTCGATAATTTTTTGTTGTGCAATTCGATACTTAACTTTATTGAAAATTGAACTCAAACGACCAGTCTATGTAACTTTCAGTTCGTCCATATACAACTTCACTAAAATTTATGATGAGTAACAGTTTTATGAATTTAAATATATTTTTTAACCATTATGTAACTAATTATAAATTTTAAAAGTATTTAATATCATAAATTCATATAAAAGAAAATATTCGACAGAAAAATAATTTTTTTGAATCTTATGTCGATCCAAATTATCTTGGACCCACTTTCAAAATATGATAAAAAATAAATAAATTTAGGATGCCGATCTTGATTCTAAAATTTACAGTTGTTCGTGTGCATTCGGACTAAAAACCTCATTCGAAGGCCAAACGATCTTCAAAGGAGACGAAATTCGGATCACATATACTTTATAATTTATTTATCCAATCCGTATGGCCAGAAAAAAAATGAAAGAAAAAAAATTAGACTCAAAATATATCATTTTCTACGGAGTTGTATAACACTTAACATATATTGTCAGGACAACTTATACGAAAATGACCTGTTTGAAATTTAGATTTTTTCTATCTATTTTTCTAAATCCAACCGTATGGATTGGATAAATACATAATAAAGTAAGTATGGTTTGAATTTCGTCTCGTTTGAAGATTTTTTTGAGAGAAATGAGCAATCCTCTATTAGAAGAGGAGAACAATCGTATAATTTTATTCTACATTAAAAATATAGTTGTCAACATGTCTAACAAGTAGAAATACCCACCCCATACAATATAAACAATAATAATAAAAAAACTCACAATTCCTAGAAATTTAAGGTCCATAATAAAACTAAAGCAGAAAACATTATAATCATCACCATCCCTCTATTATATCTTGCATGAAACCTAGTTCTCCAAGCATCCCATCTGACTCGCTAGGCACCATAATCAAATCACCATACAACAAATCTAAAATAACTTCTTCACTGTCATCTATTTTACCATCACAAAGATTGACCACCTCCCTGTTTTCCAAAGCCAATGCACCCAAACTTTCATATTCTAACTTACTTGAACAATATGTAGATATATTTATGTGTAAAGCATGTAGTAGCACCTTTTGTATAAACATCAGTATATCTTGCACTTATAGCAGCAGTGTATCCTGTGCATACATTTTTGCACTTATCGGTCTTAATAATATTTAGTAGAATTCCTAGAACCAAAATGTTTTCTACATCACCTTGCAAAAAATTATTCTTCTCGAATTCATTTAATGAGACCTTCTCATTATCTAAACCCAACCCAAAATTATCAAAGCTTTCACACACATCCTGCCCACCTAAATTAACATCATATACATCTTTCCCCTACATATTCGTGTTCATTTTTCCCCCAGTAATCATACTTTCATCCACACATAATTTTTTAATTGATAATCTTTACTCCTCCATTTTCCTTCACATCAACTTACACGAACAACAAACTGATTTTCCTCCATGATAATAATATTTGTAGACCCAATATTCTGAGCATCACATTTAACATGATCACGACCTTGATCTGCCTCATCTAAATTAACTATGTCCCTACTATCAAATATCCATACCGTTTCCTATTTTTCTTTATTTTTTGCATTATCCAAACAATAAATGTATTATCATCGACTGTACACAAAGCTTCATCCTCCTAATCATTCAACATTACCTCTTCATAAATATTTCTTGAATTCTCTGATATAAATTGTACATGCACACCACTATTTATACTTTTCATGCAACTTCGCACATTACGAAACATTCCGTGCAGTCATCAATATCCAAACAAAAATTTCCAGTTAAAAAGCTCTAGCATGTTCAGCTATAATATCTGACATGTTATGTCCATTATTCTAGAAATGATCCTCCTTCTTCTCTACAAACACCAACCATATCATGATCTCCCTCACCATAACCTTAACTTGCATCCTCTTCGAGTTGCAAATTAAAGCATACATTTTATTTATTGTGACGACCCAACTTTCTGACTCTTAGGAATGACAAATAATACATCCATGATATTCATGTACCATTGCCCAAGCGCCCGAAAGGCAAGTTGTATTGGGTAAAATAAAGAACAGAACAAGACAGAATAGATAAAACTCACAGTGAAATGGTTATATGTAATACAAAATGACATAGTACAAAAGGTTACTCCTTAAATGGAGTTATCGGAGTTATACAAAAGTACTACACCTAACAGATTTGCAGTTCTACTTTTGACTTTTCATTTTTAGATACAAAATACACCTACATAATCATACCGCAAAAATAAATAACTATACAACTAAGGAGTCATCTACTCAAACGTCATCTTCAAAGAGATACAAAGAGAAACCTGCTACTCTCGAAATACTCAAATATAATTGAGTACTTGAGAGTTTAGGGAAAATAAACAACTCAGCTCAGACAAAATGTCTGGTATGAGTAAAACTATGAAACAAATGGGGTGTGTTTAAATAATAACAAGTGGGACCATGCATAAACAAAGATTAAACATAACAAAAATGGAAATGAACAATAGAGGGAAAATCCAAACATAGATAATGGGCATAACTAATAAACATCTAGACTTGAAAGAATGGAAATAGTCTGAATAGAAATCCAAACTGGATAGAATGGACAAAACAAGATAACAGTCCAAATTCGATAGAATGGACTAAACCAGATAACAGTCCAAACTCAATAAAATGGACTAAATAGGATAACAGTCCAAACTCGATAGAGTGGACTAAATCAATCATTAACACCGCGAAGAGTGGTTGACTCCTCACGTTGCAATTAAAGGAAACATATTTAAAGGTTCGAATCAAATAAGGAAAGAAAAATTTCCAACAATAACTAGGAGGGTGCACCCCCCATAATGAATGTATACCTCTAGAATATATACTTGAGAACTCCGATGGCTCTCAGAAACTCCAAGCCGGACCTCGCCAACGGTTACCAAGTATTCGAGTATTTCATATCTCAATGTGCACAACCGAATCCAATCTAGAGTAGATGTGAAAATACTATAATGGGAGCAGCCCCACATAGCTTGGCCCCCACTCGCTCTTTGGGTTTAGTCTTTCCGACAAAGGATAACAAAGCTCAACAGAGCCACAAATCATCTTAGAATGATGATAACAAAAAGCTAAAGTAATCGATAGATGGGAAACAAAATATTGTGGATAAAAAATGATCATATATGGAAATTAAGTCTTGTATACCCATCACCACTCGTCGATTTCAAACTTGTACCGTTCCTTGGTTAATAATAATACCACACAAGTCAAGGCAGTATCACCCCAAAGTCATGTCTAATGACTATTCTTAACTTTAGAATTAGTAGCAAATAAACTTCTTCGATGTTTTAGTGCTAAGTACACAAGTAAATCATTTCCATACAAGTGATATCGCGTATGGAATTTAATTCAGTTCCATAACCGAATCAAACATTTACTTTTAAAATCAAATTTGTGCTTGGGCATCACATTATAAGTATTAGCTTTAAAACACTTTGTTAAAAGAGTTCACTAACTTTTAACATCATTTTAAAAGGGATTTAATAACTTAAAACATCCTTATTACTTTTATTAATCAACTTTAGGCTTCGTTAACTAAGTTAATTTAATTAACTATAATAACCTTTAATTAAAAAGGGCAAATCACCTTTAAAACATCATTAATTGAATTAATTAGTAATATTTAAATATAATTAATTAAATTAATAAATTAATAATTAAATATCGTTATTTTAAAATGATTAATCAATTTAAACCATCATTAAGGAAAGATTAATTAAAGTTAAAACGAGTTGATTTCCTTTTAAAAGTCATTAATTAAAAAGATTAATTAATTTTAAAAACATCATTAATTAATTGATTAAATAACTTTAATCCAACTGTTTTAAAATATTAATTATCCTTAAACATCATTAAATAAAATGATTAATTAAATTTAAAACATCATTAGCTAAGTAATTAGTTAAATTTAAAACACATCATCAATAAGTTAATTAGTTATCCTGAATCCTTATTAATTAAATAATTAATTAAATTAAATAATCATTATTAAAATAATTAATTATTTTTGGAAACATCATTAATTAAAATCTTTCTTAACTTGTAAAACAATTCCAAGCACGAAGATGAAACCAAATGGTTTGAGAAGAAGTGATTTTCCAAATGTGCTGATACAGCGACTATCGTTATACGGGTAGTTCGGCAAACAAGTTTATAATATTATCAACACAACCAAACATCATATAGCAATAGTTTAAGCATATGTATAACAAGCATTCATAGGCAATAAATATGAACATGAATATAGTTTTAAAGTTTTGGTTTTTTAGGATAAAATTTTACTTACTAACTAGTTTGCTAACTAACCATTACTTAACATGTTTGCATCCATCACACATATACTGATATACATTTCCAAACCAAACATGAACAAATTCACATCATATTCAAACCAAGCAAGCAATATATATCACAATATAACTAAATAAAATATTTCCCATAAACATTAAGAGTTTTACTCACCGAAAAGCTTTCCAAACTCTTATTAAACTAGGGTATAACATAGCACTTCCATTCCTAAGAAAAAAGATGGAGTTTTTGACCCTTACTGCACTAGGTAGGCTGGGCCTTCAAAAGAGAAGGAAGTGAAACTTGTTTTGGTAAGGTGGAGTGACTTAAGATAATCATCGAATTTTCAAAACAGAACACGAAAATAGGTCATTTTCCAAATAGTTTTTGGACTATTTACCCTTGGATTTTGAAAAAGTGATAAAAAGGAAAGTTTTAGAAAATTATTTTCTGTATCAGTTAAAAATAATAATAACTTAAATTGGATTATTTTTTAGGAAGATCTGGTCGGAAGAAGAAGGACCATTTTCAGACTTGAAATTCTGGGTCCGAAAACACTCTGTGAAGAATTGATATTTTGACATAACTATGCTCAAAATTTGAGGAAGTGGTACAAGTGAAAGTTATAGACACTAGAATTCTCTACGTTAAGAAAAAATAATAACTTGATTTGATGTAATATGGAGGAGGTTATGGCCGTGAGAAAACAAGGTAAAAACGGAGAAGATGATGTGATTTTAAAACAAGTTTTAAGGATTTTGAAAACCATGAATTTTTCTCAAAGCCAAAATAAGAAGCCATTAGAGCTTCTTTGAGAAGCTTAAGAAAGTGAATTACAAGAAGTGAGGAAAAATGAAAGGAATTAGGAAGAATTGTTCCTTTTATAAGAAGGCAAAGCTTCCAAAGGAAGCTTCTTTATTTTAATTTAATTCGGTAGCTTATATAGGAAGATTCTTTATTAAATTATATTTGTTAGCTTACATGGGAATCTATTACTAAGGAACAAGGCTTCAAAGAAAAGCTACCAAAATAAGGTGAAGTGTATTAGTGTATAAAAAGTGTTATGACATTTCTGATAACTTTTAGCCGACGAGATATCGAAATCGGAAAACGAATTTCCGGTCACATTTTCTGTTTTCATCCGAACTACTTTTTTAGTAAAAATATTTTGAAAGTGATTTTTAACATCATTAATTATTATTTAAAAGATGTTTATCCGGTTATTGAAATACATTGTACAAATATTTTAAAGTGATTTAATTATTCAAATTCAAAGCGATTAATTTACGGGTTGTTACACTCTCCCTCCCTTAAAATGAATTTTGTCCCCGCAATTATTACAGAGTGGAAGAAGTAATAACTATACCAAGAAAATCGATTTAGTTTCTTGGTTTTCGGTAAATCTGATTAGTTATATTTTCCTACCATAAACATATGCACAATAACACTATAACAACCATATGCAATCAAGTAACATTATGCAACCAAAAGTAATGTAACAAACATATGCAACGAAATAAAGAGAATATTCTATAGTAAATGCTATGCATCCAATATTTTTCAAAATACTTCCAAAATTTAGAACTAAATGCCCCGGTTTTATATTCAAAATATATTTTTCAAATTCCTTATAAGAGGAACAAATCAAAATCAAAAATTGATTATGACAAGGAGAGGGCTATCTCTACCGAAACATGGTATAACTCTAGAATAAAACAACATGGAACATCCAGTGGTACTCCGGTTTCTCCAAATACAACAACTAGAGTGAACAATTATTATTTCTTTCCAAAATTTTCAAAATCACTTTTTTTTTCAAAAGCATTGGAATTTAAGTTCTAATAAACAATAATTCCAAAATCCATTGTTTATAAATTTAAACTTTATAAACTAAGTTATATATATAAAATCATGCAATCAATCAAACCATATCAAAACGAATTCCATAAAGGAATAAACTACACTCAACATTATTTTAAATGCTAAATAACTAACACCCAAATCTAAATTAGTTTCAAAACTTTCTTGATTGTCCAAAAATATTGATAATTATCTAAGAGTACCATTCCTTGCTCATTAACCTTTTGTTATTTCTTAGAAGATTATCCGAACTAACTTGGAAAAAATTGAAAGTTATACTCCACTATTATTGGTTTCTTAATTATACCAATATTTCTAAATCACTTAAATATGCATTTAGTATTTTATTCAATACCAAAATTATTTATGAATTATTTCATAAAATTTCACCTAAGTTTTAAAAATATATTTTATAAAGTCATTTCTTTATAAAACATCAAATAATAACTTATTCCACTTATTTACTTGTATAATACTCTTCTGTATCCTAAGAGTACATACAAATCCAGATTTTGTTTTACTTTTCACAATTTAGGCGAAGATCTAATCAGAATTTGGGTCTTTAAAACAGAATCAAACCCCCGACCTTTTTTTTTTATCTTAGAGCATTAAAATGGATGATGTTTATGTACTAGATAAATAACACCAATTAGTTTACACTACTTAGATGCTTAAATAAAATCTATGTTTTGATAAAATAATCTTATCAAAACTTTCCTATCCCATCTTACCCATTTAAATTAGTGTTAAATTATCTCTTATCTTATCTAAGGGTAAAAATTCATTTATCAAAACAATCTCTTATCAAAAATATTTTTAAATCGGTTCCCTTTAGGGTAAGTTAAAAACTAATTATTCGTTTTTTAAACTCCCTTTAAAAATAACTTTAATCAATTTGTATACTAAAATTCACTTTGGGTTTGTTCGTATTTGAACTTACCTCAGTCACATAATGATAAGGAGAATAATTTACTAAGTAATCCACAACGTTCACCTAAGAAAACATCCGATCAGCACTTAGAAGATTATTCAGACTACCATAAAACTAATCGAAAGGGTTTCCCTCGAATTATCCCAAAGAAAATGCATTCCATTTAAAAAAAATCCAAAATATTTATTTTTTTAGAAATATTTCCAAATAATACCATTGTTACTTTTCTCAAAAATCTTTTGAAATCATTTCAAATAATTCTAGGATTTAGATTCAAAAATTCTTTTTAAAACACAATTTTAGAAATACTCTTTGAAATGTTCTTTGAAAAGACAAATTTATAATACTAAGCGTATCAAAACAAGGGTCAAAAACCAAAATATCATTTTAAACCATAAACCCAAAATAATTTACACTAAGCTTTTTTTTAAAATTCCTTTTAAAGGATTTCCTCATTTATAAACATCATTTATAAATTTAAAATGATATTAATCATCCTAGGGATGATACATAAAATTCCTTTTTAAACTTTATAACCATAGAAATTTTCTATATAAAAATAAGTCAAATCTAAAATCTTTTATTAAACTTAAAGTAACAATGATTATCCTGAAAGATAATTAATCAAATTTATGATCTCTTTTATAAATCTAAAACAATATTAATTATTCCAAAAGATAATTAGTCAAATTTACAAAATGATTAATTATATTTCGAGTATCATTAATTAAAATGACTAACTAAATTTCCAACACACTATCAGTTAAAACAATTAATTAAATTTAACTAATTAAAATGATTAATTAAAATTCACAGTCAATAATTAAATTGATCTAATTAAATTCAAATCTTATTAATCCAAAATATTAATTAATTTTAAACATCTACTCAAGTTCATAACATACACCCAAGGGTTTAGGAGGTGATGTTCAATAAATGACGACATAGCAGAAATTGCTATGTTCAATAAATCAGGTAAAATTATGCAACCAAAAGTAATGTAATAAACGTATGCAATGAAATAAAGAGAATATTCTATAATAAATGCTATGCATCCAATATTTTTCAAAATATTTCCAAAATTTAGAACTAAATGCCCGGGTTTTATATTCAAAATATATTTTTCAATTTCCTTCTAAGAGGAACAAAATAAAACCAAAAATTGATTATGACAAGGAGAGGGCTCTCCCAACCAAAGCATGGTATAACTCTAGAATAAACAACATGGAGCGTCCAGTGGTATTCCAGTTCCTCCAAATACAACAACTAAAGTAAACAATTATTATTTCTTTCCAAAATTTTCAAAATCACTTTTTTTTCAAAAGCATCGGAATTTAAGTCTAATAAACAACAATTCCAAAATCCATTGTTTATTAATTTAAACTTCATAAACTATGATATATATATATATATATATATTCACACAATCAATCAAACCACATCAAGACAAATTTCATAAAGGAATAAACTACACTCAACATTATTTTAAATGCTAAATGACTAACACCTAAATCTAACTTAGTTTCAAAACTTTCTTGATTGTCCAAAATATAAATAATTATCCAAGCATACCATTCTTTTCTCATTAACCTTATGTTATTTCTTAGAAGATTATCCAAACTAACTTGGACAAAATTGAAAGTTATACTCCACTATTATTGGTTTCTTAATTATACCAATATTTCTAAATCACTAAAATATGTATTAAGTATTTTATTCAATACCAAAATCATTTATGAACTATTTCATAAATTTTCACCTAAATTTAAAAATATATTTTATAAAGTCATTTCTTTATAAAACATCAAATGATAACTTATTCCACTTATTTACTTGTATAATACTCTTATGTAACCTAAGAGTACATACAAATCCAGATTTTGTTTTACTTTTCACAATTGGGTAAAGATTTAATCATAATTTTGGTCTTTTAAAACAGAATCAACCTCTCGACCTTTTTTATCTTAGAGTGTTAAAATAGGTGATGTTTATGGACTGGACAAATAACACCAATTAGTTTACACTACTTGATGCTTAAATAAAATCTATGTTTTGATAAAATAATGTTATCAAAACTTTCCTATCCCATCTTACTCATTTAAATTAGTGTTAAATTATCTCTTATCTTATCTAAAGGTAAAAATTCATTTATCAAAACAATCTCTTACCAAAAATATTTTTAAATCTATTCCCTTTAGGGGAACTTAAAAACTAATTATTCGTTTTTTTTAAACTCCATTTAAGAATAACTTTAAACAATTTGTTTACTAAAATTCACTTTGGGTTCGTATGAATTTGAACTTACCTCAATCAAAAAATGATTAGGAGAATAATTTACTAAGTAATCCACAACGTTCGCCTAAGCAAACATCTGATCACCACTTAGAAGATTATTCAGACTAGCATAAAACTAATCGAAAGGTTTTCCCTCGAATTATCCCAAAGAAAATGCATTCCATTTAAAATTTCTTTTCCAAAATATTTATTGTTTAGAAATATTTTCAAATAATACCACTATTACTTTTCTCAAGAATCTTTTGAAATCATTTCAAACAATTCAAGGATTTAGATTCAAAAAACCTTTTTAAAACACACTTTTAGAAATACTCTTTGAAATGTCCTTTTAAAAGACAAATTTATAATACTAAGCGTATCAAAACAGGGGTCAAAAACCAAAATATCATTTTAAACCATAAACCCAAAAAAATTTACACTAAGATTTTTTTTAAACATTTCCTTTTAAAGGATTTCCTCATTTATAAACATCACTTATAAATTTAAAATGATATTAATCATCCTAGGGATGATTCATAAAATTCTTTTTGAAACTTTATAACCACATAAATTTTCTATAAGAAAATAAATCAAATCTAAAATCTTTTATAGACTTAAAGTAACAACGATTATCCCGAAAGATAATTGATCAAACTTATATCTCTTTTATAAATCTAAAACAATATTAATTATTCCAAAAGATAATTAATTAAATTTACAAAATGATTAATTATATTTCGAATATCATCAATTAAAATAACTAACTAAATTTCCAACACACTATTAGTTAAAAAAATTAATTAAATTTAACCAATCATTAATTAAAATGATTAATTAAAATTCAATATCAATAATTAAATTAATCTAATTAATTCAAATCTCATTAATCAGAAAGATTAATTAATTTTAAACATCTACTCAAGTTCATAACACACACCCAAGGGTTTAGGGGGTGATGTTCAATAAATGACGGAATAGCAGAAATTGCTATAATGACACTTAAACAGTTTAAATAGAATATCAAGATTAATTTCTATTAATCAATCAAACAAATCTAGCCAACTTCCAAGAAATCAATAATAGTTTACAGCATCATAGATATGATATATCAAATTTTGATGTGAGTTAAACTTACATTTAAATAATTCTCTAAAATTTTATTTATTTATTTTATTTATTTATTTTTTTCTACCATTTAGTTTATATTAAACAACTTTTTATTTAAAGTTTACTTTAAGCTTAACACTATTAAAAGATGGATTTTAACTTAACCTTTTCACCGAACAACTTATAGTCAAGCTGTGAAACGGAATTCACAAGGGGTTCGATCCAAGGTTCCCTAATTCCCATATACCTAACCTATACCTTACTAAGAAGAAAAAATTATGAACTTATTCAACAATGGTTAATGCTTAAACTGGATGAGTATAACTAAACAAATCCTAAATTATAACAATAAAATATTATCATTTCCTAATAACCAACTCATCAACACACTACATTAATTTTGAAAATCGTTCTTGTATATATATAAAAAGAAGGTTTTTTAGGCTTAGGGAAAAAGTTGAAGAAAAATTTAGTTTCAAGGACAAGAAGTTTGCTTTTTAGGTTAAAAGACACTTTTAGTATAAATTACAGAATGATAGTTGCAACTATCATTTTCTGTTCACACTAAAAAGTGTCCTTCAGACTAAAAAACAAACCGTTGTCCCTGAGACTAATTTTTTTTGCAAATTCTTCCCTGTGCCTATTTTCCTGTAAAATATATTCCTAAGTAAAATTATTTCATTTACCAATTTCAAAACAATAATGTGTCAATTAAACTTATTCAAGTGTTTAGGAAATTCTTATCGGTAACGTTGGCCAAACACATTGACCAGAATTCTTAAGCCACTCAACAGCTCAAACAACACAATACAAAACACTGAAATATTTTAGGATTTATATGTGTGATGATATCATGTATTAACAATGATTATTTGACCGAGTTTATCAATTAGGTTAAAGTCTATACTATGAAAATAGTTTAAATGTATGAGTTTTAATGTAAAATATTGGAAGAGAATTGAGAATAGATTTGTAAACGATTGTAGAATTTTAAAAAAAAAAGGGTGTAACGACCCCGGATTTTATATAAGTTTAAACTGATAATTAATTTAATCTTTGAATTAAAATTTGTAGAATTAATTGTAAAGCGATGCGAGTTTCTCCGAATTAAAAATAGATTTTGTATGAATCATTTAAATTTAAAAATATTGTATATATATATGTGTATGTGAATATATATAATAATAAATCATAAACTGTAAAGTCAAACAACATATTAATATATTATGTAAAATATTAAGTGAATACATTAGAGAATTTTAACTACCTAATAATTATAGAAATTCATTTGAATTACAAAGTAAATAAATACCCTAGATAAATTTTAACAATGTATTTAAATATGAAGAAACAAGATTGGATAAATACTATAAGTATGAAACCCAAAACCAGACAAGTAGAACTTTATATGTGAACAATTGGAAATGCAAAGCAAAAGAAAGTATAAGTATATCCATAAGCTTGCGAAGGGAGACAGTCAACATATTCAAGTAACAAGTTAAAACAATCAGTCTAATAATTTATACTGTGGCATTATGGGTTTATGCAAGGAAATAAAGTAATATGTATATGCTATCACCTTATGTATGCATGTAACAAGTCATAACAAAGCAAAAGAAATATTTGTACTAGCAAATGAAGCTTTGCAGGCAAGAAAGAAATAAGATAATATAGTACATACGAATTGAATAAAAAGAAGATATATATGACAACTTAATAAATGCTTGTGTACCAATGTTCCCATTTCAGCCACCAAAGTAATGTTTCAGCCTACAAAACAAAGTAAATATCTCTGGTGTTTGTACAAAATATAATAACCCTGTAACTTCACTTTGCATATTTCAATCTCCACTTCAGTTTCGTTCGTTCATTTTTAAGCTGAGCAAGAAATTAAAAATAAACTGAAGTAAAGAACCATTTGTTTTACAAAACAAACTTCAACTTTAAACAACAACACAATACAAAATCAAAGCCAGAGAATCGAAGATGAGGATTTCAGCTTGCAAATTCTTGTTTCAAGTAGATTGCTCTGTTCTTTCACAATTCTGGTGAGTAACATTTTGTTTAAAAAATTTTTTTGCTTAAGTTAATATGAAGTATATTTTTCTCTGTGATAACATGTATATTATATATGTGGTTGTGCAAATTTGCGTATGAACACTTGTTACTCTGTTAGTCTGTTGCCTTTTGCCTGTTTCTTTTAAGTAGATATGAAGATAAACCTTCATCTCTTGATCTAACAGCTGGTTGAACTTAGGATGTGAACAAAAACTGTTTGTTTGGTTGTAATCTAAATATTTAAAATGTATTAAAGCTGAAACAGCATATAATTGCCTCTGGTAAAATCAAGAAACTAAGTATAACTTTAAATATGTTTAAAACAAAATTTCTTGTTTAAGTATTCAGGAGTATAGAGTGAAAATACATACAAAAATAGGATTTTTAAAGCAAGATTTAGAATTTTTAGAGCTTGGGTTGAAGAGCAGTTCCAGTTTCACTGTTTCAAGCATTTTAAGTTGCCGTGGTCGAGATAGTCGACCGGGAATGTTGGGTCTTGGTCGAGAGGTAGAGGAGCGACCAGGGATGTTGGGAAAAATGGAGTCGTGGTCACCAGATTAACGTGGAGAAGTTGGCAATGTTTTCTTGCCTGTAAACCTAGTTTTTAAGTACCATAGTTAATTGTCTCGTTGGAAGCCAGGAAACGATCGAGTGTTTCGAGCTTCTGGGGTTGGATACAGGGGAGGAAGACGAGGCTGTGGCCGGAAGGGGTGGACCTCTGGTGGTCGGAATTTGGGAAGCGACGAAGTTTCCAGGGTGGTGGGTTTTTCTGGTTTGCGTTCCAGGTGGTTGTCGAACTCGATTTCGAATACGAGTTGTTGACGAAGTTCTGATGGTCGTATTCGGGTTGGTGGTTGATCGTTGACCTGAGGGAGTTGTCGTAGTCGATCGAAGGTGGCGAACGGAGGCGTGCACGTGCACGTGCACGGTGGAGTGATTCTCTGGTGAACTGTTTTTTGGTGGGTTCGAATTTAGGCTGGAAGAGACTCGAGATTTACTCGGGTAGGTCGTTGTTTTACTCGAGTAAATCCCTATTTTACTCGAAGTATATTGGGGTGAGCTCGGGTAGTTTGGTTGACAAAGTTTTAACCTGTAACTTGTTGCACAGTTTTTAAGTGTTGGTTTAAAAATTGAAACCAGGTTGGACTGAGTCCAAAGAAAAGTTTAATTCCAGATTTTTGAAGAAATAAAGTTTAAATTTAAATAATTTAAATAAGTTTAAATATTTTGAATTTGAGGGAATTAGATTTAAATTTCTTTCATAACAAAGGAATTGCTTTAAGTTATAATTTAAAGTTTTAAAGGTTAGTTTAAAGTGATTTAAGGTTAGATAGTGATCGTTTAACTTGGGATTTAAAATGAAAGTTAAAAAGGGAAGAGTGAAATAAATGTTCCAACATATTGTGGTGGAAATTCAAATAATAATGGGAATTAATTAAGATTAATTTAATAATTAAAGATTAATTGATTCATTGATTTAAGAATGGTTAGTTAATAATTAAGGGTTAACTAATAAATTTGAAAGAAATATTTTCAAATAATTTGTAATTAAATTACGATAATTAACCCGGATTAATAAATTGATACATCTGATTTAAATTAATCAGTTGATTAATAAATTCACTTATAGATGATTGGATTTGACTGAATGATTGAATTGTTTGATATCCCTGATGTACGATGCTTTGTGATATACCCTGATTTATGTTGTGATCTGAAATTTCTATTTCTGTGATATATTACTATGTGAATATATGAAACCTTTGGCCCGTAAAACGGCAATTGAATTTCGATGCGACAGGGAGTCGGATTTCAGTTGGTTATCCGAAACCCACATCGAACTGTAATAATGAATTTTTGTGACTGATAA
Source organism: Allium fistulosum (assembly GCA_030737815.1). Taxonomy (NCBI): domain Eukaryota; kingdom Viridiplantae; phylum Streptophyta; class Magnoliopsida; order Asparagales; family Amaryllidaceae; genus Allium; species Allium fistulosum. Next base: position 989,960,793 of record CM060903.1, read on the forward strand.
ATTTATTTTATCTATGAATCTGTGAATGAAGATAAGCGTTATCGATTTTACCGCTTATCGATATATCTGTGATGATTGATGTTGTGCACTATTGTGTGAAACCCCTGGACCACACTCTTACACACACAAATATGGATTTCACGTGGAAATCGGTTAAATCATAGTTGATTTAAATTCAATGTTTTTGAAATTGAAATTTTAATTTCAACTGATTTTGAAATTAGAAACTTGGGTTTAAAGTGAAAAGCTTTTGAAATAGAATATTCAAAGATAAAAGTTATTTCGAATAACTTGATTAAGTTTTGAAATTTAAATAATTTGATTTAAATTTGAATTCAAGTTTGAAATTGAATTCTACGATTTGAAGCTAAGGATTAAGATGCTGTACAAGTTATATATGGGTTAAACCATTTTAAAGATATTGATTTGGAAATTTGGATTTTTATTCAAGGGTTTTAACTCGTGTAAATATAACTGGATTTTTCTAAAACGAAACTATTTGTTTTCAAATAGTAAAAGCTTTCACATAAGTAAAGGATTTCCAAATTGTGTTGAATGGTTTCAAGTTTGAAATAGAATTTAAATGTTTTGAAATTTATGAAATGAGTCTTTGATTCAAAGACCGAACGAGTTAATCCAACTTGAAATGGAATTGTTTTAAAAGCTATAAGTTAAATCTTGACTTAAAGATTTAACGAGTTAATCCAAGTGAAATGGAAATTGTTTTGAAATCCATGAATGAATCTTTCGGAACGGGGTGAACTTTGTGACTTGAATCTTTTTGTTTAAAAGATTAAAAGTGTGGAAATTGTTTAAACCATTGAAGGTTTTTGAATTGAATCTTTTTGTTTAAAAGATTGGAAATGGTAATTTGTTTTACCATTCGAATGAAAAGTTTTGGGCTTTAAGCTGTGATTTAACTGAGACCCCAGTATCCGTATGATTTTTTAATTGCGCTCGTTATTCGGTTTAGCCGGGAGAGGACCTTTGTGTCGTATAACCCATTCCGAATAATGATACGACGTATATGGATAGCATTTGAAGACCGGTGGTGAAGACCGGATATTTTTGAAAACGGAAGGATTACCGTCGAGTTACTCTGCATCGGCTGATCCCCGATATAGAGGTTTTATCACCCTTAGTGATGGGAAGTCCGGACGTGATTGGAAATTATCCGGATTTGCAAGGGCTTCGTGAGAAGTGCCTTCGGTTCTGTTCGAACCCGGAACAGACTTGTATGGATGTGTGTCGGACATTACACTTTGAGATGTAAAGCTGGTTTCTATCAAATACATTTCTGTTGGTGGCGGAGAATTTATTCTCTTAGCTTAACACCCTTCTCTGAGACGTACGAGCTCAGAGGTTATGTAGTTGATGGTTACTAGTGATACATTCCCAATTTGGTAATGTGGCATACGAAGTGCTGATGATCATTTGTTGGTCAAAGCGTGCTTTGTGAAAAAGCGTGGCTTTGTGAAAAAGCGTTGCTTGTGGACGAGACTTCGTCGAGCCTCACAACCCGGTAATGGTCAAAACAGGAATGTTGCGGCAAAGGTTTGTAGGGGTAGCGCCCCTAGGGTATATGTCATTTCCTTCTGGATAAAAGGTGATATCATGGTATGGAGCCCAGATATTTTACCTATGTGGATGTTGCACAGTTATTATACTTTGTGGTTGTTGCTTTATGATCGAGGGCCCGCGGATAAAGGTCGGTAACGACCGGGGGATGACATGACTCGTGTGTTAGTTACCTAGTTACAGCTGTACAGCGTGAGGTAGCGTCAGTGTGTTAGTTACCTAGTTACAGCTGTACAGCGTGAGGTAGCGTCGGCCTTTTGTTTGCAGAGATCCGGTTAGGATCCGGGGCGTCTTTCCAGAGGCGTTTCTATTTCGGTAAGGAAGTTCCTTAGCCTGATCATTTGTTGGAAATCCAAAGAAACAATACGAACCCTGTACGGTTTTAGTTGTATTACCTGCTATGGAATGTGGCGGTAACCTGCTATTGAACATGGTAGCTATAGTAGGCATACGATGAAATGTTGTATGCTAGCTAAGATTAATATTATATTTTCGAAATGTTTTCGACACTATGCACTAATGATAATAATATCGAATGATTTTGCGTAGTAAGCATTTTTGACTATCATAAGAAGAAATCTCCTCCAATTCTGCGATTGCATTGTGTGTGTGGTGGGAGGTCTTATGGTAGTTTCATTTTCCAAAAACATTGCGGATTTCAATGTTTAAACAGCCTTTTGTGTTTGTTTAAAGATAAACTGTTTTTGTTGCTCACACCAGTCCCATGACTGATCTGGAGTTTATTGTTCCCTTCCTAAACTCTGGGTGCCCACAATTTTCCACACGGGCAGTCTAGAGTTGGGTTTTCTCAGATATTCAGGTTTAGTAGATTATCTGGAGCTGGTTCAGTTCTTGGAGTTCAGGACTGCACTTGCTTCTCCTTGTGGTTCGAGCTTGACGTTGGAGTTGTTGGAGTCATTCTCTTTTGTAGATCATTTGGAGTGATCTCTTATGTTCTGTTATTTCCGCTGTATCATTATTTATCTCTGATATTGTTGTATCATATTGATATCATTGTTGTATATCATTCTGGATATTGTATTCATTGGATTGTATATGATATCATTGTTTTTCTTTCTTCCGCTGTGTTGTTATACTTACTGTGTTATAAGCTCCAGCGAATCAGATTTGAACGGTCGAATCTGCGGCATTCTAGTACAATGTGAAGTACGGATGTTGATTTTCGAACGCGAAAATCCGGATCGTTACATGTGGTATCAGAGCTAAGGTTGAACTTTAGCTCAGGAGTATAACACATTAAGTAGCTCATTAGAGATAGAGTGAAGTAAACTCTAGAATGAGTAATTCTCATATATCCGTTCGAATGTCTCAGTAAATTCTCTCACTATCCACTGATAATGAGTATGAGTGCAAGAAGAGGATGAGATAGGGGACAGGGGAATACCACCACGAATTGGTCAATACCCTATAGCAACAGTGGAAACAAATTTTCTCTATCAATCTCTTTTGTTCGTCATTTCTTCTCAATTCTTTGATAGTTCCTGGTAGATCCAGGGAGAGATTCGATATATTAATATGGGACATAAACTCCAAATGAACCAAAATTGTTTGTTTAGATGTATTGGTTGCTTTGATTGCTATGGTTGATAGGTATACTTTCGTTCTAAACTAAAAGTTTTGAAATTGTATCCATATATCTGTCTATTCTTTGGGTCCTAGTATATTCTACGAATGGTTAGTTATCCTTTCAAACTGACCGATGCCACTCCATATTTCGTAGATCTGCATAACCCGAGTATCGTGTGAAAGAATTCAACAGATTCGTTCTTGTGTGTATTATTGATATTCTGATTTGATAAGCCAAATGCAGAATAAATGTTCAGTTTGAGTTGATGAAATATTCTTCATCTATCTTTTTGTCTCCTTGGTAATTTCGAGGACGAAATTCTTTTAAGGGGGGAAGTCTATAACGACCCCGGATTTTATATAAGTTTAAACTGATAATTAATTTAATCTTTGAATTAAAATTTGTAGAATTAATTGTAAAGCGATGCGAGTTTCTCCGAATTAAAAATAGATTTTGTATGAATCATTTAAATTTAAAAATATTGTATATATATATGTGTATGTGAATATATATATAATAATAAATCATAAACTGTAAAGTCAAACAACATATTAATATATTATGTAAAATATTAAGTGAATACATTAGAGAATTTTAACTACCTAATAATTATAGAAATTCATTTGAATTACAAAGTAAATAAATACCCTAGATAAATTTTAACAATGTATTTAAATATGAAGAAACAAGATTGGATAAATACTATAAGTATGAAACCCAAAACCAGACAAGTAGAACTTTATATGTGAACAATTGGAAATGCAAAGCAAAAGAAAGTATAAGTATATCCATAAGCTTGCGAAGGGAGACAGTCAACATATTCAAGTAACAAGTTAAAACAAATCAGTCTAATAATTTATACTGTGGCATTATGGGTTTATGCAAGGAAATAAAGTAATATGTATATGCTATCACCTTATGTATGCATGTAACAAGTCATAACAAAGCAAAAGAAATATCTGTACTAGCAAATGAAGCTTTGCAGGCAAGAAAGAAATAAGATAATATAGTACATACGAATTGAATAAAAAGAAGATATATATGACAACTTAATAAATGCTTGTGTACCAATGTTCCCATTTCAGCCACCAAAGTAATGTTTCAGCCTACAAAACAAAGTAAATATCTCTGGTGTTTGTACAAAATATAATCACCCTGTAACTTCACTTTGCATATTTCAATCTCCACTTCAGTTTCGTTCGTTCATTTTTAAGCTGAGCAAGAAATTAAAAATAAACTGAAGTAAAGAACCATTTGTTTTACAAAACAAACTTCAACTTTAAACAACAACACAATACAAAATCAAAGCCAGAGAATCGAAGATGAGGATTTCAGCTTGCAAATTCTTGTTTCAAGTAGATTGCTCTGTTCTTTCACAATTCTGGTGAGTAACATTTTGTTTAAAAAAATTTTTTGCTTAAGTTAATATGAAGTATATTTTTCTCTGTGATAACATGTATATTATATATGTGGTTGTGCAAATTTGCGTATGAACACTTGTTACTCTGTTAGTCTGTTGCCTTTTGCCTGTTTCTTTTAAGTAGATATGAAGATAAACCTTCATCTCTTGATCTAACAGCTGGTTGAACTTAGGATGTGAACAAAAACTGTTTGTTTGGTTGTAATCTAAATATTTAAAATGTATTAAAGCTGAAACAGCATATAATTGCCTCTGGTAAAATCAAGAAACTAAGTATAACTTTAAATATGTTTAAAACAAAATTTCTTGTTTAAGTATTCAGGAGTATAGAGTGAAAATACATACAAAAATAGGATTTTTAAAGCAAGATTTAGAATTTTTAGAGCTTGGGTTGAAGAGCAGTTCCAGTTTCACTATTTCAAGCATTTTAAGTTGCCGTGGTCGAGATAGTCGACCGGGAATGTTGGGTCTTGGTCGAGAGGTAGAGGAGCGACCAGGGATGTTGGGAAAAATGGAGTCGTGGTCACCAGATTAACGTGGAGAAGTTGGCAATGTTTTCTTGCCTGTAAACCTAGTTTTTAAGTACCATAGTTAATTGTCTCGTTGGAAGCCAGGAAACGATCGAGTGTTTCGAGCTTCTGGGGTTGGATACAGGGGAGGAAGACGAGGCTGTGGCCGGAAGGGGTGGACCTCTGGTGGTCGGAATTTGGGAAGCGGCGAAGTTTCCAGGGTGGTGGGTTTTTCTGGTTTGCGTTCCAGGTGGTTGTCGAACTCGATTTCGAATACGAGTTGTTGACGAAGTTCTGATGGTCGTATTCGGGTTGGTGGTTGATCGTTGACCTGAGGGAGTTGTCGTAGTCGATCGGAGGTGGCGAACGGAGGCGTGCACGTGCACGTGCACGGTGGAGTGATTCTCTGGTGAACTGTTTTTTGGTGGGTTCGAATTTAGGCTGGAAGAGACTCGAGATTTACTCGGGTAGGTCGTTGTTTTACTCGAGTAAATCCCTATTTTACTCGAAGTATATTGGGGTGAGCTCGGGTAGTTTGGTTGACAAAGTTTTAACCTGTAACTTGTTGCACAATTTTTAAGTGTTGGTTTAAAAATTGAAACAAGGTTGGACTGAGTCCAAAGAAAAGTTTAATTCCAGATTTTTGAAGAAATAAAGTTTAAATTTAAATAATTTAAATAAGTTTAAATATTTTGAATTTGAGGGAATTAGATTTAAATTTCTTTCATAACAAAGGAATTGCTTTAAGTTATAATTTAAAGTTTTAAAGGTTAGTTTAAAGTGATTTAAGGTTAGATAGTGATCGTTTAACTTGGGATTTAAAATGAAAGTTAAAAAGGGAAGAGTGAAATAAATGTTCCAACATATTGTGGTGGAAGTTCAAATAATAATGGCAATTAATTAAGATTAATTTAATAATTAAAGATTAATTGATTCATTGATTTAAGAATGGTTAGTTAATAATTAAGGGTTAACTAATAAATTTGAAAGAAATATTTTCAAATAATTTGTAATTAAATTACGATAATTAACCCGGATTAATAAATTGATACATCTGATTTAAATTAATCAGTTGATTAATAAATTCACTTATGGATGATTGGATTTCACTGAATGATTGAATTGTTTGATATCCCTGATGTACGATGCTTTGTGATATACCCTGATTTATGTTGTGATCTGAAATTTCTATTTCTGTGATATATTACTATGTGAATATATGAAACCTTTGGCCCGTAAAACGGCAATTGAATTTCGATGCGACAGGGAGTCGGATTTCAGTTGGTTATCCGAAACCCACATCGAACTGTAATAATGAATTTTTGTGACTGATAAATTTATTTTATCTATGAATCTGTGAATGAAGATAAGCGTTATCGATTTTACCGCTTATCGATATATCTGTGATGATTGATGTTGTGCACTATTGTGTGAAACCCCTGGACCACACTCTTACACACACAAATATGGATTTCACGTGGAAATCGGTTAAATCACAGTTGATTTAAATTCAATGTTTTTGAAATTGAAATTTTAATTTCAATTGATTTTGAAATTAGAAACTTGGGTTTAAAGTGAAAAGCTTTTGAAATAGAATATTCAAAGATAAAAGTTATTTCGAATAACTTGATTAAGTTTTGAAATTTAAATAATTTGATTTAAATTTGAATTCAAGTTTGAAATTGAATTCTACGATTTGAAGCTAAGGATTAAGATGTTGTACAAGTTATATATGGGTTAAACCATTTTAAAGATATTGATTTGGAAATTTGGATTTTTATTCAAGGGTTTTAACTCGTGTAAATATAACTGGATTTTTCTGAAACGAAACTATTTGTTTTCAAATAGTAAAAGCTTTCACATAAGTAAAGGATTTCCAAATTGTGTTGAATGGTTTCAAGTTTGAAATAGAATTTAAATGTTTTGAAATTTATGAAATGAGTCTTTGATTCAAAGACCGAACGAGTTAATCCAACTTGAAATGGAATTGTTTTAAAAGCTATAAGTTAAATCTTGACTTAAAGATTTAACGAGTTAATCCAAGTGAAATGGAAATTGTTTTGAAATCCATGAATGAATCTTTCGGAACGGGGTGAACTTTGTGACTTGAATCTTTTTGTTTAAAAGATTAAAAGTGTGGAAATTGTTTAAACCATTGAAGGTTTTTGAATTGAATCTTTTTGTTTAAAAGATTGGAAATGGTAATTTGTTTTACCATTCGAATGAAAAGTTTTGGGCTTTAAGCTGTGATTTAACTGAGACCCCAGTATCCGTATGATTTTTTAATTGCGCTCGTTATTCGGTTTAGCCGGGAGAGGACCTTTGTGTCGTATAACCCATTCCGAATAATGATACGACGTATATGGATAGCATTTGAAGACCGGTGGTGAAGACCGGATATTTTTGAAAATGGAAGGATTACCGTCGAGTTACTCTGCATCGGCTGATCCCCGATATAGAGGTTTTATCACCCTTAGTGACGGGAAGTCCGGACGTGATTGGAAATTATCCGGATTTGCAAGGGCTTCGTGAAAAGTGCCTTCGGTTCTGTTCGAACCCGGAACAGACTTGTATGGATGTGTGTCTGACATTACACTTTGAGATGTAAAGCTGGTTTCTATCAAATACATTTCTGTTGGTGGCGGAGAATTTATTCTCTTAGCTTAACACCCTTCTCTGAGACGTACGAGCTCAGAGGTTATGTAGTTGATGGTTACTAGTGATACATTCCCAATTTGGTAATGTGGCATACGAAGTGCTGATGATCATTTGTTGGTCAAAGCGTGCTTTGTGAAAAAGCGTGGCTTTGTGAAAAAGCGTTGCTTGTGGACGAGACTTCGTCGAGCCTCACAACCCGGTAATGGTCAAAACAGGAATGTTGCGGCAAAGGTTTGTAGGGGTAGCGCCCCTAGGGTATATGTCATTTCCTTCTGGATAAAAGGTGATATCATGGTATGGAGCCCAGATATTTTACCTATGTGGATGCTGCACAGTTATTATACTTTGTGGTTGTTGCTTTATGATCGAGGGCCCGCGGATAAAGGTCGGTAACGACCGGGGGATGACATGACTCGTGTGTTAGTTACCTAGTTACAACTGTACAGCGTGAGGTAGCGTCAGTGTGTTAGTTACCTAGTTACAACTGTACAGCGTGAGGTAGCGTCGGCCTTTTGTTTGCAGAGATCCGGTTAGGATCCGGGGCGTCTTTCCAGAGGCGTTTCTATTTCGGTAAGGAAGTTCCTTAGCCTGATCATTTGTTGGAAATCCAAAGAAACAATTCGAACCCTGTACGGTTTTAGTTGTATTACCTGCTATGGAATGTGGCGGTAACCTGCTATTGAACATGGTAGCTATAGTAGGCATACGATGAAATGTTGTATGCTGGCTAAGATTAATATTATATTTTCGAAATGTTTTCGACACTATGCACTAATGATAATAATATCGAATGATTTTGCGTAGTAAGCATTTTTGACTATCATAAGAAGAAATCTCCTCCAATTCTGCGATTGCATTGTGTGTGTGGTGGGAGGTCTTATGGTAGTTTCATTTTCCAAAAACATTGCGGATTTCAATGTTTAAACAGCCTTTTGTGTTTGTTTAAAGATAAACTGTTTTTGTTGCTCACACCAGTCCCATGACTGATCCGGAGTTTATTGTTCCCTTCCTAAACTCTGGGTGCCCACAATTTTCCACACGGGCAGTCTAGAGTTGGGTTTTCTCAGATATTCAGGTTTAGTAGATTATCTGGAGCTGGTTCAGTTCTTGGAGTTCAGGACTGCACTTGCTTCTCCTTGTGGTTTGAGCTTGACGTTGGAGTTGTTGGAGTCATTCTCTTTTGTAGATCATTTGGAGTGATCTCTTATGTTCTGTTATTTCCGCTGTATCATTATTTATCTCTGATATTGTTGTATCATATTGATATCATTGTTGTATATCATTCTGGATATTGTATTCATTGGATTGTATATGATATCATTGTTTTTCTTTCTTCCGCTGTGTTGTTATACTTACTGTGTTATAAGCTCCGGCGAATCGGATTTGAACGGTCGAATCTGCGGCATTCTAGTACAATGTGAAGTACGGATGTTGATTTTCGAACGCGAAAATCCGGATCGTTACAAAGGGTATTTGAATGTAAAATGGTGAAAGAAGTTTAGTGGAATAATTGTAAAGTAATAAAATTATACGATTTTGAAAATAAAAATTTGAACTTGGAGAGAATCAAGGATGATGAAGATAAAATTATTTAATAGATTTGTTAATGTCTTACTTTAATAAGATAATTACATCATATATGATATAATATTAATCAATTAATCCTTTCTTTAATTATTTTACAAATAACATTGCCTAAGGATTAAGTATTTGAATTATTTGGCAATCATTTTGTACTATATTAATATCAACGAGAAAAGAGCTACATATCCATGTTTTTTATGTTGGTCTCTATTTTCGAAAAATAGAAGATGCAATGTGTCTTGAATTTTCTGACAGAAAATGCAAGCTAACTTGCAATTTTCTGATTTTGAATTTTTTTACAAAATTTTGAAATTTGAAATTTTTGAAAAACGCAAGTTAACTTGTGCTTTCTATTAGAAAAGCGCAAGCTAGTTCGTGTTTTATGATTTTGAAATTTTTTTCCGAAATATTCAAAAATTTTAAAATTTTTGAAAAACGCAAGTTAACTTGCGCTTTCTGATTTTGAATTTTTTTTTGAAAATTTTATATTGTTCGAAATTTTTAAATTTTTAAAAAAATTGCGCTTTTGGTCAGAAGAACGCAAACAAGTTTGTGTTTTCTGATTTAAAAAAAAACACGAATCTAATTTATATACTCATTGCTACATGGAGTTTTTTTGTAATAACATTAGAAATAAAAACCTTTTGTGCAAAGCCACCAATATCAATATACTATATAACTATGTCGTATTATATTATTTCTGTATAAATTACAGCTATAAGCTGCGTCATTAAAAAAAGGAAAAAAAGAAAAACTGAAAATAAAAATAATAAGTAATAATAGTCTTATTCAAGCAGCGAGATCATCGTGTTGAAAAATCTTCCTATTGTATCCGACTTCTTTGCACGCATTGGCTATATAACGTCGCAACCGCAGTTACATTTTACATATCGATACATAACTAGGAATCAATGGATTCTTCAAAAGCTTTATTTCTCGTAGTTTTAATCATATTTCAATGTCTGCATGGTATATCAAGAGCAACAGATGTAAGTCATGACGGCCGTGCCATCAAAATCAATGGGCAAAGAAGGGTTTTAATTTCCGGATCTATCCATTATCCTCGAAGTACTCCTTCGGTAAATAATTTTACATGTCACCTTTTTTAAATAGCATTATGTAAAAAAAAAATTATTGTATACATATGCACGGATACATTATGAACCATTATATTATGATTTTCAGATGTGGCCTGATTTGATAGCAAAGGCGAAAGAAGGAGGCCTCGATGCAATTGAAACTTATGTGTTTTGGAATGCACATGAGCCTGCACCTGAAAAGGTAATCAAGCTCTTTTTCTTTCCCTTGATTATCAGTAGTAATATTTGTATAACAAATTGCTATATGATTTACAGTATAACTTCGAAGGGAACCTGGATCTCGTCAGATTTATAAAAGAAATTCAAAATGCAGGACTATACTCTATTTTGCGTATAGGTCCTTACGTTTGTGCTGAATGGAATCTTGGGTAACTGATTTTTAATATAAATTTCTTTTCACAATACCAATATGTTGTAAAAAAATGTATTTTTTTTTAATTTTTATCCTTCTTTGTTGTGTGCGTGCAGTGGACTTCCAGCATGGTTAAGGAAAATTCCTGGAATGGAATTCAGAACAGATAATCAGCCCTTTAAGGTATATTGTAAACTACTTTCTAGATATTGATAATTTAAAAGTAGTGAGCTAATATTATGTTTTAATTTATATATTGCAGAATGAAATGCAAAAGTTCACAACATTAATCGTGGACATGCTAAAAAATGAAAAACTACTTGCACCACAAGGAGGGCCTATTATTCTTACTCAGGTATAATCTGTGATTCTGTAGTAAGAGATAACTAAAAAAAAAAATCATATTTTTTCCTTTCATTTGTTAATAATAATTAATATTTGATTGTATACTATATATAGATTGAGAATGAATATGGAAACATCATGGATGGTTATGGAGAGGCAGGCAAAAGATATATCAATTGGTCTGCAAAAATGGCCGAGGCACTCAATGTTGGTGTGCCATGGATCATGTGCCAACAATCTGATGCTCCTCAACCCATGGTATGTACATATGTACATATTCTATGATTTTGTTGTCGTAGTTATAGAAGAGGCAAGCATTATTCATCAGATCTTTCATTACTTTATAAATTACTTATTTTGATTTTTGCTGTAGATAAACACATGTAATGGTTTCTACTGCAACGATTTCAAACCAAACAATGCAAATAGCCCGAAGATTTGGACTGAAAACTGGACTGGCTGGTTTGTATTATTACTTTTAAAGTGTTTTGGAAAAGAAAAAATAGATTTTTTTTTATTTTTTATTTATTTATAAATCATGATGCTGATGTGTAAATGAATGGATGTATGATTTAGGTTTAAAGCTTGGGACTTACCTGACCCGCATAGGCCAGCTGAGGATTTAGCCTATTCCGTTGCCCGTTTCTTTATCAACAATGGGACATTGCAAAACTATTACATGGTATTATTGTAGATCCTAGTTATATTGTTGAATGAAGTGCTTGTTTCTTTAATCATTATCTTAAAAACATTATTTTGTTATTAAATATTAGTACCATGGTGGAACGAATTTTGGAAGAACTACGGGAGGACCATACATCACCACATCTTATGATTATGATGCACCCCTCGATGAATATGGTATATACAAAACAGCTTTATTTGTTTTCATATTTTACATAATTTTAGTTTTTTTTTAACTTTGAAAATTAGATTATAGATTATTTTTCAATTGATTAAGTATGTAATCTTTTTCAAAAAATATTTTGATGCACATGTGTGGTTTTTTGTAGGCAATATAAGGCAGCCAAAATGGGGCCATCTGAAGAACCTCCATGCAGCCATAAAACAAATGGAGAATGCTATTGTTTATGGAGACAGAAGTCAAATAGAGCTTGATGATTTATCTGTAAACTCCACAACCTTTTGCTCTTCACATTCATTGTATTTCTATATATCTATTTCTATAATGCCATTATATTTCGAATTTCTGTGCATACAGGTTACAAGATTCAGTATCCAAAACGGAACATCAGGCTGCTTTTTGCACAACAAGAACAATGCAACAGATTCATGGGTTAAATATGACGGAGCTAGTTACTTTTTACCTGCCTGGTCAATTAGTGTTTTACCCGACTGCAAAACTGAAGTTTTTAACACTGCTAAAATCACCACTCAGACTTCAGTGATGGTTAAGAAACCAAGCAGCATTGAAGATGAAACGACAAAGGTTTCATGGAAATGGAAGCCTGAAATATATAGAAATCAAGTGCATGGCAAAAAACCCGTTTTGATTAAAACTAAACTTTTGGAACAAGTACCAGTCAGCGCAGACGTTAGTGATTACTTGTGGTACATCACAAGGTAAGTACATTTGTCTTCATTCATTTGTACTTCAATTTATTTTATTCATGCAATGTAAGATTATAGTATACTGAAAGATTGCATTGTGTTTTAGTGTCGATGTTAATCAAGAAAGCGATGTTAATATGATACTTCGAGTAAACTCAACTGGTCATGGTCTTCATGTTTTTCTTAATGGAGTTCACGTTGGTGAGTTTTCATCATAATATCAAGGACTTGTCAACTTTCTTTACATTTATAAAGATACCAAATAATGTTTGTATTGAAATTAGGGTATCAATATTCAAAGGACGGTCCCTTCAATTTCACTTCTGAGTTCCCAGTGACCATCAAAAAAGGCACAAACGACTTGGCTTTGCTTAGTAGCACTGTGGGATTGAAGGTCAGTCATAATACCTCTGTGCTATCAACGTTTCATCGCATTAATGTTGATCGAAAACTAACGTCATCCTCATCTTGCACAGAATTATGGAGCATTTTACGAAAAAACTCCTACGGGTATAATCAATGGTCCAGTTCAACTTGTTGCACCATCCACGTCTGCAAACAAAACGTTTGATTTGTCAAATAACAGATGGAGATACATGGTAACAATTTCTTCCAATAAACAAAAATTAGCTACATCTGAGTTACTTATCCTTCCTAATCAATCAATAAAAAAGATTGCTACATATTTTGGTTCTCAAAACCCTTACACAAAATGATTGTTTGTACTTTAACTAGCTGGGAAAGGTAAAAGGATTATAATGTTCCTGAAACCCTAAATCTGAATATTCTAACGATATCATGTATGTTATTCCTTTTAGATCGGGTTAAGCAGTGAGAAGGTCGAAACTCATGTTGAGAGTTATGACCAAGGCAGAAACTGGAGAAATTCAACACATATGGTTCAGTTCTACAGACCATTCACTTGGTATAAGGTACATACACACACGTATAAGCAGTACTCCATATAGCAAATAAAACATAGAACTGAAAAGTATAACACAAACATTTTATACTACAGGCAACATTTCAAGCTCCATTAGGAACAGACCCAGTAGTAGTGGACTTACTAGGAATGGGAAAAGGAGAAGCCTGGGTAAACGGAAACAGCATCGGTCGATACTGGGCAAATTACATAGCTAAAGAAGATGGGTGTACAGAATACAACTATAGAGGAGAATTCACTGCAGACCGTGCTTACAGAACTGGATGTGGTGAAGTATCACAGAGATACTACCATGTCCCAAGAGAGTTTCTGTACCTAGACAGGCCAAATACATTGGCACTGTTCGAAGAGATTGGAGGCAACACCAGTGCAGTCAACTTCAAAACAGTTGTAGTAGGTAAGATTTGCGGGACAGTGTTTGAGAAGGAAAGCTTAACACTTGCATGTCCAGGAACAAGAATCTCGAAGATTGAGTTTGCTAGCTTTGGAGATTCTAAGGGAACTTGTGAAAGTTTCAGCAAAGGTTCTTGTGAATCTTCTTTGGCTCTTGATAAGGTACAGCAAGCATGTGTTGGTTCAGAATCATGCACGGTTACAGCTGATGAAAGTTTGCTTGGTGAAACTGGAGCTTGTGAAGGGGGTGCTGTTAAGAGATTGTCAGTGCAAGCGGTTTGTAGTTAGTTTTTTTAGTGGAAGGTTATGGTATTAGGATTATAAGTATTAGTGTTTTTTAGACTTTGCCTTTTGTTTTATTTTTCCTTTAGGCTGCAGTTATATTAAATAATAAATATAGAAAACAATGTGTGAATATTTTTAGTAGAAATCAATAAAGTAGTTTAGATTGAAATCTCTCTTTATTTTTTGGCCTGTGCGTCATAGTATGCAGTAATACTTTGCAGTGAAAGAAATGAAGGTTGAACCAAAATGCTAAATCTAAAGTTATACATTATTCAGGTCCTGCCACCTGAGCTAGTGATCATTGGGTTTTCCAACAAAATGAAACAAAATATTGATGTTTAGAAAGAACGAAAATTCACTTCACTTTTTACATTTGGACTTATACCGAGTTCTCCATTGCATTGCGAATAGGAAAGAAATAAAATCAATGGGATGTTAAAAAAGTTAGTTTTTTATTTTTCCAAATTTTCATACTTTTCAGTTTATTTATTTATTAAATTGAGCTTGCAAAGTTTACCTCTTTTCACGGTTTCAATATTGAATTTTGTATTCCTTAAAAGTTGAAGTAGTAATAAGACTGGTTCTTCTAATATCTATGTTTCTCTAAAGTTGGATCTTAAAATTTAAAATTTTCACTGTTACTATTTATTTGGATTTTAAATTTGTCCTAAACTTTGTTCTTTTTTTTAGATTTGAATATCCTAATTTGACTTTTCTCAATTTGATTTTTCTATTTTAGTCATTCATTAAATTCAAATTATTTCAAAATCTTAATTTGCTTTTAGCTGAATTTACTAGTTATTTGTTGAGTTTAGTTTTCTTTTCTTAAATTAAAACTTTTAGAATACATCTGTAGATATATTAAACATTTTGCTTTGAATCTCTTACACTTTAGAACTCTTAAAATGTATAGTTTTGAATTTTATAATTATGAAAGTGTGAAAAAAAGTTTTAAAATTGTTAATAAAATGGATAATTAAGTCAATACTTGATATGAAAATATTATGATCGAAGATATGTATTATCGCTTTAGCAATTCCTTCATTCGTATGAGTTATGTTTACTTTAAATATTCCCTTTTCAAAGAGTATGCTCCTTGATCACCATAGTTTCTTATGCCTAATACCATTTTTTTAAATTATACCATCAGAATATGATATTTATACTTTTTATTATCAAAATTGCAAAGACTACCATATTAGACGCATGCGATTTTTTTTTTTGTCGTCTAAGTTGAAAGCCTATGACTGTAATTGACCATGCGGTAATTTTCCAGTTGTCAAGAACTAATCTCTATAGTGATTTGCTATATATAGGTTGTTTCCAAACGAGTGAAATAATGAAAAAGATGGTATTAATAAGCATATCATTTTTATTAAAATTGTCATGGTATTAGTAAGAGTAAACCGAGGTGCCCTTAGCAACAAATATAAAAATATTCTTTAATGACTGCCTAATAATACTGATTACAATGTCCAATTTAAAGTCTAATAGAGAATAACTCGAGATCATGAAAATACTTTGAGAAAGGTTAATATCAATCTTGCTTTATCAAACGTGATTACAATGTCCAGTTTAAAGTCTAGTGGAGAATAACTCAAAATCATGAAAATGCTTGAGAAAGGTTATTGTTAATCTTGCTTTTAAGGATGGTAATGGACACCACTATCACTAAGAAAAGGTGAGAATTTAATGAAATTAATTTTTTGTAGGAGGAACTTGTAAATGAATAGATTAGAATAAGAACTTAATGAAATTAATGGACACCACCATCCCTTAACATGTATTTTTTGTATCCTAAACTACTATGTATTTCATAGCATGAATCTTTTTTCTAAAATTAATTAGACTTTAGGAAACTCAATAAACATTACTTTTTTTATTTTAAACAATAGTATTGAATATCATTAACACATATGAAATAGAGTGATTGTGATGGATAAATATTTCAAAAAAGAAACAAATCAAAATATTTGCATTCAACTTTAACAAACGTCAAATCAAGACCTAAAATGAACAATTCATCATTTATAACGAAATCTAAATCAAACCAATGCCTAAAGTCATTTAATATTGTCAAAATCTTCAACACAGTAATCAAATTCTAGCTTAAGATAAGCAAAACTATTATAACTCTTTAAATTTTAAACTAAGAAGCACAGGAGAGCTATCGGCAATAGTAGAAACTTAATTAGGAATGTAAAATTCTAAATTTTATGTAGCTCATTTGTAAAATAGTTTAAAACAAATTCAATGTTTGGCTTAATAATAAGTTTTAGGAAGGAAAATACAACTCACACAATTATCAATTATGATTATTACTCAAAAAGCCTAAAAATACCAATAACCACCACGTAATTATTATTGAAAAAAAAATCACATGCCTCTTTAGTTCCAAATGATCTCAGCAACCTCAAAACCCTTCATTTTTCCATCTTTTTCATAGAACCGTTGCAATGACTATATCAAAACTATCAAGAGCATCAGAAAATCCTCAACAAAATAAATATCATCGTGGGCATAATAAAATCCTTAAAAAGCATTTGAAAGTTTTGAATCAATATTTTTAAGTTTATATGTGATCATTTTTACATTTTAAGTGTTATTGATAATTCTAATAGACTTGTAGTTCTGATTATTGACCGTATTTAAGAATCAGGGTTCAAAGATGAGAAATTAGTTTAATTCTTTTTGATCAAATAGGAGGATGAACGGTTATACATTCTAACGACAGGGGTTTACTATCTACAACTCTACTCTACATAACTAAATCATATCAACAAAACAGTGCATGATGTTATACACACACACACAGAATATATGCCTATATTAGCGAAGGATTTACGACGGATATGTATGGTCGGTAAATTTCAAGTCGGTAATTTTGTGTTACTTTTGCGACGAAAATTATCGGTGAACTCACCGACATTTTTCTATCATTTGCCTAAATATTAAAATTCGATTTAAACATATTCTACCGACGTTTTACGGACGGATATATATATTTTCCAAATTCATTTTAAACAACGTGCCGTCGGTAAACCGTAGCTAAATAGCGACAAATATTGTTTAGGTGTATACTATGGCCTTAGATATATGTCGGTAATTCGTCAATAATACATACGCTTTAGACTGGGTTTAGCAGTAAATTTCTCTTATTTCCAACGCAAATCACACACTGATTTGCAAAGGTTTTGCGATGGAATTGATATTCATTCGCTTATTTCAACGACGTTTTATTGGCATTTTTGTTCGAAAATTCCGCTGCTATTATCTTTCTACTCCGTCGAAAAAAGCACTGTTCGAAAAACTGTTGAGGTTTTGACCATAAACTTAGAAAGTTCAAAACGAAAAAAACCGTCGATAAACCATTGAGCCACAAAAGAGCACTAATGGTCTTTTGACCATAAATTTATAATTTTAACTCGAGAGTAAAACGAAGTTAATGTATATTAATCATTAAACATACAACAGAAGTATAGAGCACAACACTGTTTATTTCTACATTCATTTCCACACATTTTCAACATTGGATAGTATTTACCTGACCGTTACAGACTTACAGTCACAGATTACAAGTTAATTACACAATCATACTATCCTCACAGTTTGCTGTGAGTAGAAATATCCTGCTTCAGTTGATCCCTTAGAACTCTTCAAAGCAACTTAATCGACGCAGTTCGATGAAATTCTTTTACGATTTTCACTATACTCACCTGTTAGGCTGTTACCAATTAATTATATTCAATAACTAAAAAGTAAGAGAAGTTATTATCTTGTTTGCATTGATTTGTATGTTACCTTAAACAAAGGATTGAGGTCCTTCTGAATAGCTTTCTGAAACTTTTCCTTTAAACCATTTGGATCGCAGTTTGATAATATGGGTTTTAAAACTGCTAATACAACTAGCTGTTCAGGTCCTCCGGCTCTGAATCTGATGCCAATTGCTGCAGTTTCTATTACACTTTGGTCGGCTCTATTGCATACCCGTTCTGTCTCAACTGAACTTGTCTGATTTCTACGGTAAAGTACAAAACATTTATGGTAAGTTTACGAATAGTAAAGCTGTGATATCACAAGGATGCAGTGTATATGAACTTAAGTCGGTGTCATGTCACATATTAGTCAAGATATTGAAGACAGGGCTGTATAATCATTTACCTTGATACCTCCAAGGTTCATGGTATCATCTGCTCTACCATATACAATATAATAACCACCAACTGTTCTTTGAATTATGTCTCCATGTCTTCTAAGGGTCTATAAGCAAACATGTCACATCTTGATAAATGAATACAAAAATGACTGAAACAGTGTTTTATTTAAATAAAGTACCGTTCCATTGAAAATTGGCATGCCATCAAAGTAAACTTTGTTATGATCAGCATTGAGTAGTCTATTACTTGCGCCCATGTATAAAGGATACAAACCCACTTCTCCGATGCACGGTTGATCATCTAACTGCCATACAAAAGCATAAGCTTCAGCAAACAACAAAATAAGATAAAAATACCGAGTTTGATTCTCTAAACATAAATTAGCCAAGTTCACAGCAAAATAAGATAAAAGGGGAGTGACAAATCACTCCCCATTTTACTTATTTTACTACCTGTGCTCTTTTTCCATTTGCAGATGTTGGAAACAATGGCCCGGCTGAGTCGTGGACTACGTCACTCTCTTGAAGACGTTCCGGCGATCTGCTATGTAGTGCAAAGCAGTTCGGATTTAATCACCGCCGCCTCTGGGATAAAACAGCCGCTCTAGTTTGGTGGTATCGATTCGTTTGCACGTACGAACCGATTCTATTTTGCACTCAATAATTTGTTTGCTCTGATTTTAAGAAAAAGATTCGAATTAAAACTGTAGTTCTTTCTGTTTCGTCTTCCTATCAGTTAAAAAGGCGGAATAGAAAAAGAACGTTACTGGCTGGGAAACGTGGTTTTGAAAAACGGATCTGAGAAAATAACGGGTCAAAATAATGAACGTTACGTAACGTTCTCTAATACGGTCTTATATGACCGTTCCAGCCCGGTCAAAACGGTTAAAGAAATTTGCACCAAAAATATAAGTATTACACCACTACAAGCCCGAACCCGGACCGGGCCAGGTCGAGTCAGTCGGTCGCGCGCGCGCGTGTGGTGGTCAAGCATGGTCTCCCTCCTCACAAAAGAGCATCATTGGATGTCCAAAGGGCCCAACTTAGCTTCAAAGAATCAAGTATAAATAATTGATTCTTTCATATAGTCCTACAATGTGGGACTATTCACATATAGGAGCCATCCATTCGCTTAGTCAATTTTTTAATAATTCACTTATTTGAAACATTTTCCAACAATCCCCCACTTGAATTTTTAAAAATTATTTCGAGCAATTTCTGAAAACCATAAGATTGTGCATAAACGAAGGTTTCTTTCGACTTGAACCTTTGCATAGTGAATAAGATTCAGTTTTTACTAGAGTGACACGTAGTCTTGAACTCTATTCTTGACATCAGACCATACACAATCTTTCTAGAGTGCAATCAAGTAAGCCCGTACATTTATGGTCATGCACGTCCATCCCAGTTTAGTGAATGCTCTAGGAGTTTTGTCCAAAACTACATAGAAAACGGTCAAATTTCCACATTCACATAGATGAGTCTATCAAGAGTACTCCTGAAGGTAGGTACTCCACTCCAAAAGGAGTATAGATCTCATTAAGAGTTTCTATTAACTCAACCTCTAATCACTTCAGGAATATATGCTTCTATATATATGAAAAATAGCATATTCAACTCATATCACTACACAACTTGTTCTTACCCATTGAATCTAGTTCTTCGGATCTCCAGTCATTAGGTCGGGTTACCATTGTGCGTGACTCAACAATCTAAGGGCAATAGTCCCATTTTTCTAGAAGTTGTAAAGACTTTCTCTCTGGCCAATCCTTTCGTCAAAGGATCTGCCAAATTCTCCTCACTGCGTATGTGATCCACTCTAACAGCTCCTGAAGAGAGTAGTTCTCTAACAGTGTTGTGCGTACGACGTATCAGTCGTCTCTTACCATTATAATAACGGTTCTGTACTTTTGCAATAGCCGCGGTACTATCGCAATGGATCAACACAGCTGGTATCGTTTTTCCCATAAGGGAATCTCAGCTAGCAGATTTCTTAAATACTCTGCTTCTTCACTAGCTGTAGCTAGTGCTATCATCTCAGACTCCATAGTAGACTGAGCCAAAATAGTCTGTTTCTTGGATTTCCAAGAAATAGCTCCTCCAGCAATGCTAAATATATAGCCATTGGTTGCTTTTGAATCATCAGATAAAGTATTCCAGTCTGCATCGGTGTAACCTTCAAGGACAGCTGGAAACTTTTCATAATGTAACCCTAGGTTCATGGTTCGTTTTAGGTATCTCATGACCCTCTCAATAGCATGCCAATGCTCTATACCAGGTCTACTAGTAAACCTGCATAATAATTCCACGACATAGGCAATGTTGGGTCTAGTACAATCAGTGGCATACCTAAGGCTGCCAATGATGCTCGCATAATTAAACTGTCTTACACCTTCACCAGTGTTCTTGAATAGCTTTACACTAGGATCATATGGTGTACATGCAGGTTTATAGTCAAAGTAATTGTATTTCTTTAAGATCTTCTCAATATAATGAGATTGATCCAAAGAAAGTCCCTTATCGGACCTAGTAATCTTTATGCCAAGGATTACACTTGCTTCACCTAGATCTTTCATATCAAAATTGGCACTTAACAAAGATTTAACAATGTTTATGGCATGAATGTTTGATCCAAAAATAAGTAGATCATCTACATACAAACATATTATAGTGCAAATGTCATTTTCAGATTTATAATAAATGCATTTGTCACTTTCATTAACTTTGAAACCATTAGAGATTATTAAGTTATCAAATTTTTCATGCCATTGTTTAGGTGCTTGTTCTAAACCATATAATGATTTATCTAATTTGCAAACTTTATGTTCTTGACCATGAATTACAAAACCTTCCGGTTGATCCATATAAATTTCCTCTTCTAATTCAACATTTAAAAAAGCAGTTTTAACATCCATTTGGTGTATAATTAAATTATGAATAGATGCTAATGAAATTAGTACTCGAATGGATGTGATTCTAGTTACAGGTGAAAAAGTATCAAAAAAATCTACATTTTCTCTTTGCCTAAAACCTTTAGCTACCAAACGGGCTTTATATTTATCAACTGTGCCATCAGGTTTTAGTTTCTTTTTAAGTACCCATTTACAGTCTATAGACTTACAATCAGGTGGTAAATCTACTAAGTGCCAAGTCTTATTGGATTCCAAGAAATCCATCTCATCATTTATAGCCTCTTGCCAAAAATCGGCATCTAATGAAGATAAGGCTTCTTGGAGGTTTGTGGGATCATCCTCTATAGTAAAAGTGTAAAAATCCGAGCCAAAGTCTTTATCAACTCTTGCTCTTTTACTTCTTCTAGGTTCGATTTAAGAAGATTCATTAAGTTCTGTTCTTATAGGCACGATGTTATTTGACGTGCCCCCACTATTCCTTAATTTAAAAGGAAACTTAGTTTCATAAAAATCAGCATCATTAAATTCTACTATATTATGTGTATTCAGGTTATAAAATCTATATGCTTTGCTACTAACAGCATAGCCAATAAATACACATTCATATGCTCTACTTGCTAATTTTATTCTCTTAGGGTCAGGTATACGAACATATGCCAAACATCCCCAAGTTCTAAAGTAAGATACATTTGGTTTATAATTTCTTAAAATTTCAAAAGGTGAAATCTTACTTTTTGATTTAGGGATCCTATTCAATACATAGCATACAGTCAATAAAATATCCTCCCCACCAATGTTTTGTTGCACCCGAATTTAATAAAATAGCTACAAATAATTCGGTAAAGGTCCTATTCTTTCTTTCAGCTTTACCGTTCATTTCAGGTGAATAAGGTGCAGTTCTCTCATGAATTATACCATGCAATTTATAAAAATCAAGAAAAGGACTAGACTCATATTCCGTTCCTCTATCACTACGAAGTCTCTTAATTTTCTTATTAGATTGATTCTCGATTTCAGTTTTAAATAATTTAAACATCTCAAATGCATCACTTTTATTTTTCATAAGATATACATAAGTGAAATCAGAGCCATCATCAATAAAAGTGATAAAGTAACGGTGTCCATGTCTAGTCAAAGTGCCATCAAGCTCACATATGTCAGAATGAATTAAATCTAAGGGTTCAGAAATTCTATCAACTGATTTATGGGGTTTCTTTGTGATTTTTGCTTGACTACAGAATTCACACTTATCAAAGTCAATTTGTGACATTTTAGGAATTAAATCTAAGGTGCTCATGTTATGAATAATACGTTTATTTACATGACATAATCTAGAGTTCCAGATATTAAAATCACATAACATATAAGCAGAACTGGTTACTTTATTAGATTCAACATTAAGTTTAAACATACCCTCACAAGCATAACCCTTCCCTACAAACATCCCCTTATAAGTCAAAGTGTACAAATCAGCCTCTATAACTTGAGTAAAACCAGCCTTATTAAGGAGAAATCCAGAAACCAGATTCTTTCTCATCTCTGGAGTATTGCATCACATCTTTCAGGAGAACTGTCTTTCCAGAGGTAAAATTTAATTCTACATTTCCAATGCCAGCAACTGTAGTGGTGTGAGAATCTCCCAACAACACTTTCTTATCATCAGCAGCCGTGTATGTACTGAACATAGCACGATCGTAGCAGACATGGCGGGATGCACCAGTGTCTACCCACCAACCCTCTGATCCACCAACTAGGTGAATCACAGAAATCATAGCCGTAAGAAGCTCCTCAGTCAGGTTAGCCTGCGGTGCAGGGCCTGGTCTGTTCCTACACTTGCGTGCCATATGACCTGGTTTTCCACAGTTGTAACACAGAAACAACTGTCCAGAATCATTCTTTTGGGTCGGTTTCTGCTATCCCTTTTGGTTCTCTTGTAGGTTCCAATTCTGTTTGTTGCGGTTGCGGTTCTGATTCTTAAAGTTTTTTGGATTCGGTTTCAGAACAGCGGGCTTGGACCTTTTAGTGTTGCTGTTTATGACAACAAGCACTTCCTCTTTTTGGTCCTGCTTACGAGCCTCCTCCTCAATACGGAGGCGAGTTATCAAGCTCTCTAAGGAGAATTCCTTAGTCTTGTGCCTAAGCACATTCTTAAAATCTTTCCAACCTGGGGGCAGTTTATCAATAATAACAGCAACTTGAAACTGTTCATCCAAACTCATACCTTCGAAGATGATCTCATGAGCAATTTTCTGAAGCTCATGAGACTGCATCTCTACTGACTTGTCATCCGTCATCTGGTATTTCAGGTAGCGGCTGACTGCATATTTCTTCGCTCCAGCCTCTTCCGTATCATATTTCTTTTGCAGCGCTTCCCAGATTTCTTTGGCTGTTTTGTCTGAGTTATAGTAGTCGTAGAGGTCATCACTGAGGCCGTTAAGTATGAAGTTCCTTCACAGGTAGTCTTGCTCTGTCCAGTTCTTCAATTGGGTCGATTTTTCTGTCCAGGCTCGCATGAGATCTGTGTCAGCTTCATCTGGCATGTCCGGTAGCTGCGGTTTGTCAGTTGTCAGCGCGGCCACAACCCTTCTCATGGTCAGAAAAAACTCCATCTTCTGTCTCCAGCGTTTGAAGTGGAGGCCTTCGAATCTGAAAGGCGTAGCAGTGACCATCGGGACGTGGAAGAGGGAAGAGGGAGCAGCGGCATCTAGATCTGCAGCGGAAGTCATTGTCGTTGGCGACGTCTTCAAATTGTTGGAAACAATGGCTCGACTAAGTCGTGGACTACGTCACTCTCTTGAAGACGTTCCGGCGATCTGCTATGTAGTGCAAAGCAGTTCGGATTCAATCGCCGCCGCCTCTGGAATAAAACAGCCTCTTAAGTTTGGTGGTATCGATTCGTTTGCACGTACGAACCGATTCTATTTTGCACTCAATAATTTGTTTGCTCTGATTTTAAGAAAAAGATTCGAATTAAAACTATAGTTCTTTCTGTTTCATCTTCCTATCAGTTAAGAAGGCGGAATAGCAAAAGAACGTTACTGGCTGGGAAACGTGGTCTTGAAAAACGGATCTGAGAAAATAACGGGTCAAAATAATGAACGTTGCGTAACGTTCTCTAATACGGTCTTATATGACCGTTCCAGCCCGGTCAAAACGGTTAAAGAAATTTGCACAAAAAATATAAGTATTACACCACTACAAGCCCGAACCCGAGCCCGAGCCCGAACCCGAGTCGGTCGCGCGCGCGCGCGTGTGGTGGTCAAGCATGGTCTCCCTCCTCACAAAAGTGCATCATTGGGTGCCCAAAAGGCCCAACTTAGCTTCAAAGAATCAAGTATAAATACTTGATTCTTTCATATAGTCCTACAATGTGGGACTATTCACATATAGGAGCCATCCATTCACTTAGTCAATTTTTTAATAATTCACTTATTTGAAACATTTTCCAACAGCAGAAATAGATGAAACAGGGAGCGCATAGAGTAAAGGGAAGTTGCGGATAATAAAGAGGGGTGTTTTTATCACAAATATAATTGTTCATTTTTAAGATGCTCCAACTTAATATTCAAAATCAATGAAATAGAGCGTGCACAGATCGAAAATAATGGATGAATTTATAACTTTCTAGAAAACTCATTAGAGCCATAGATCATCATCAACATCAGAAGCTTCCCGGTTGAAGAAAATGTCCTGCAAGGGGGTTTTGGACCGTAGGTCCCTATTCTTAAAGCTCATGCACAAAAAGTCTCTATTCATAAATCCATGTAAATTAGGTCACTGTTTTGTTAATTTTTACCAAACTATCTCCTTCCAGAATATCGGCAGAATATCGGTCCAGCATGAAAATCAGGGACAAAAGTGACATAAATCAGCAAAAAACTAAAAATAGAAACCTAATTTTCATAACTTTTTCAGGAGGGACTATTCTTCCATTATCTTTTAATTCTAGGGAGTTGACGGTCATTCCTTGTAAATCAAATTATCTAGTTCAGGCATGCATTGAAGCATTGATATTCTTTGAGCATTCCCAGTAGCATTAAAAAAAATTCAACTTCAATAAATATACCTTATATTTGAACAATCGAGACCTTCCATGCACCTGCTACTTCTCCATGTTTTCACTAGGCTTGGCACTATACCTAAAATAGTCACATGCGCATCCATGTAAACTTCAATGCAGAACTCAATTGTAATACTAAGTTTGCAAATTCAGTTACAATACTAACTTTGCCAGCCACAATCCCCAAATAAAATAATAAAACCCTAATTTTGAACTGATTTTAGCACAAAGAAGCTATCTATTACCTTACCAAAGCTGTAGAAGATGGTGAAGTAGTTGATAGATGGAGCGTCATCGATAGCAGCCACGTCTAGCGTCGTCGATAGCGAGAGTGAATTGGGATATAGCGTCGTCGATAGCGGCTCGTCGCCGACAAAGAGAGCGTTATTGAAGTTGGAAGTAGGATGAACGATTTGGATTTAGGGTTTTTAAAGAGAGAAAAAGATAAACTAACTATGATTAGGAGGCACGGAATGAAAATTTGGATGCACGACTTGACATTTTTGGAGGCACCTAATGAAAATCAGGAGGCAATGCTTAATATTTTGTGAATATTAGGCTCAGATCGCTAATAAGTTTCAAAATACACAAAAATCCCAGTATAAAAAAGTATGTAAATTAGATGTTTAGAATGGGGGAATTAATTTAGAGGACAAAATTTTGTATATTTTTAACTTCAAGGACACGACCTCAATATTTTAACCACAAGTACAAACATTTTCCTAAAAGTTATTCACAAGGACAAACATTCTTTCAAAATTATTCATAAGGACAAACATTTTTTCAAAACTGCTACCAAACTAAAAACTGATACCTAAAAACTGTTACCGATAACTACAAATTGATACCTAAAAACTATAAAAACTGATACCTAAAGAAAGTTGTCCTTCAGGCTAAAATACTGAAGGTCTGTCCTTGAGGCTAAAATGATAAGAAATTTTGTCCTTGACAATAATTTCCTGTTTTTTTAGAATTAAGTTACTAAGTAATTGCATATAGTTATGCAATTATTCACTGAATAATTGTAAACATTTATGCAATTATATCCAAAAGTTGCATAAATTTATACAATTTTTTCGGTGAATAATTGCGGAAATTTCCGCAATTTTTTTGGTGAATAATTGCGGAATTTTCCGCAAATTTTTGAAAAAATTATGGAAATTTCCGCAATTTTTCAGTGAATAATTGTGGAAATGTCTGCAATTTTTTGATATAATTGCATAAATGTTTGCAATTATTCACTGAATAATTGCATAAGTGTATGCCATTATTCGGTAACTTAATTCTATGGACTTAATTTACAAACTTTTTTTTACTGGGATTTTTGTGTATTTTGAAACTTATTAGGGACCTATGCCAAACTGTCCCTAATATTTTTGTAGATAATGGACTATTTTATTTTACCAGCAATGTACTAACTATAAATAAATAATTATTAGAAACTATTAATTATTAAACATAATTTTTCATTAAAAATTTTATTATTAGTTATAGAGTATAATTCTTTATTAAAAAATTTGCACATTAATAACCATAGTAGATTATACAATTATTAGCTGTATAATCAGTTATCATTTACAAATTTGTTAACTATTTTGAGAAAAAATGTAGGATCCTCCAAAGAAGTAGAGCACTTAATATCATTTATAAATTATGAATTATTAGTTATTAGTTATTAATTACATATTATCAATGTTGTAAAAATCCTTATAGCACTCTGCCTAGACATTAGGCGAGGCTTACCACCTAGTCGTTTGCTTAGGTCCGCCTACATAAGGTTTACCGCCTCATGAAAAGAATCTAAACTTGTATATAAACGTTGTTTTTTCTCGAGCCGTATGAGGAGAAAACCTCTTATACGTTTCTAGGGGGGTTATTTATCTATATCTATCCCAATGAGCGATCTATCAAATCGTTGCAAGTGATGTTCGATCCCGACAAGAAGGAAGAGATCTTCGAAAGGTGGGTTTTTATGATCCAATGAAAAATCAAACTTATTTAAACGTTCATGCTATTCGTTATTTCCTTGAAAAAGGTGCTCAACCTATAGGAACCGTTCATGATATTTTAAGAAAAGACTGATTCATTCGGATCGACATGAGGGTCCAACTCCATTCCATTGCCAAAATCCATGTTGTATATTTGAAGTAGTTGACCCCCTTGCTTCGCTGGTACAACCCTCTTCCCGCTGAGCCACCTTTCTCCTTGGTCCACAAAGACAAAATGTAGGACTAGTGCCAACAGTTCATCACGGAGGAAGGGACCCACCGAGCCGAGATCATCCCGGAATTTCTACAATAAATTAGATAGGTAGCTAGTATAGTTCTGTATCCACGAGTATGCCATTGTACTGAAAAAATTCAACGAAAACAGGACGAAGGCCTTGAAAAGTACAAAGAATGAAAAAAATGCCCTTTTTTTACGTGAAAAAACTTTTTGCTTGATATCAGGAAATCAAATAAGTTTATCATTCAATATTATTTAAGATTCAGTGTCAAGCACCAATATGCTAGTTTTAGATGGTCTTGCTTCCTAGGCCACTTCTAAACACATCAAAATACAACATTTTCAATTTATATCAACTGACACTGAAAAAATAATAAAATTTTAAAACATCGGGTTTCGGTTAATCCTCGAATAGTCCCCAGCTCAATGATTAATCTATACTTACTACCTAGCGTTCGCCTAGCTAGTGATATTTACAGACTTGTAAATTACTAATTATTGATCATTATAATTAATATTTGAAACAATTGTAAACATATTCAAAATTTGCATATGTCAATGAAGATAGTTAAAAAAACACATTTAGATGCATAAGAAAATAATAATTTGCGATGTATTGTTTATATTTTCAAATTTTTAATTTTTTTAACATTATGGAATTTTTTGATATTTGGAATATTTTCTAAAAAATTTAAATTTATCTAAAAAAATTATTTTTTTATTTTTGAATTTTATGAAAATTTCAAAATTTTGTATTTAAATTTTATGGATATTTCTAAACTTATTTGAAAAAGTTTCAAAATTTTAAACGTCTATAAAAAATATATTAAATATAACTGTCAATTATAATTATTAAATATATTACTTCTCAATTATTAAAGATTCCTTATTAATCATTAATTATTAAAAAGTAATTCCTATATAGTAAATATAAAATATTGGTCTTAATTATTAATTATTTAATAGTAAATATTGATTATTGATAATCAATATTAATTATTAAATATTAATATTATTTACTACTTATTAATAGTAATTATTTAATATTGATTATTAACTATTTAATGATAGTGATTAATTAATAAAAATTAATTATTAAATATTCAATATTACTTCGTTATTAATTATTAATAATTAAACATATTTATAATTATAAAAAAATAACATTAAAGTATCTTTCAAAAAAAATATAAGTGTCCCTTCAAATTCCTTGGAAATCCACTGTAGAATAGCGTCGATAATAATCTATCGGCAATCTGTCTCGATTTGCAATGGAAATTAGCATCGAAATATTTTTGTAGGTAAATTGATGAAATTTGCAACGGTTTAGTGACGGATAATAAAAGACGACGGTGATAATTTAAAACAACTAAAAATAGAAAAAACTAAAAATTATCCCTTATAGATCACACGGAAATCCAACGCAAATTTAGTGACGAAAATTTCCGCCACTAAAATATGCTGCTATTTTCAGCTTTTATTGTAGTGGATTTTTTTAATTCTACAAACTTTGTCTTTGTTTTCTTTAATTTTGGTGAAATTGATGAGAGGTTCATGTTTTTGAAGCAAAAATATTATGTCAAATTCCAATCGACAATCATCATTCTATTGTTGAATGATTGGATAATTTTTAGCATATTAAGGTAATTTTTAGTGTTCTAGTAGTGGATAACTTTAGAAGATGTTACCGTGTGAATAGATATGCTCTTTATGAATGTTATAAAATTTTAATATATAGCATAATATTGACTATATTGCAAGTTATGAACTTACACATTGATTGTATTTAGATTACTTAAAACATGTTAATATGTGTATATAATGGAAAATCTCAAAATGCAGACATTATAATGTGTAAAACACTTGTAAACTACTGCTATAACATAATAAGGAGAAAAAATTTGTTTCTACAATACTATGCATTCGAAGTCTTCTTTTGGACAACCAATACTAACAGAATCAAGGGTGTGCCCATGAGGAAGTTACGTAATTTGATTATATAACGTAACCCTTATAGTGAATCTTGTTCGAAATAAAATAAGTGTTTGATTTATTTTCTATTGTATATACTGTTATATTGGGATATAAATAATGTTTTATATACATTATATATACAAGTATAAAACCATAAGATAGTATTTAACTGATTGCAGTTATGAATATGTTCACAACCAAAGGTATTGGATCATATAAAATAAATACTTATTCTTAATTATTCCTAGTCAAGATGTATTGAGAAATGGATATTGATATATTGTTGTTACTGGTATATGTAACACTCACCATATAATGAATGATGAATTACACATGATCGTTGGAGACACCGAGGGGTTATTTATGTGTAGTTGTTTGGAATAATTACATAATAGCTCAACGAGAACCATCTATAGGTTGACACAACTAAGGCAAAATAGAAATATCATGTAACAATATGCAGTAGAAAGCATTCAGAGTAGTCTTGATCTTAAGTATTTAGACTATACTTTGATTATGGTCAGTCACATGACAGACGATCATGTTATGGACATAGTTGGGTATGTGTTGAACCACTTGAAGTGAAACACTACTTAAAAGAGGATTTGTCTTCTTCATTGTAGAAGCTTAGTATCACCATAATTGGTAGCCAACTTAAAAGTTAAAATCCATGGTCAAAGTAAATTAGTTAATGGATAAATGTTATCGGATTGAACCAAGGATTATAAAGTGATACTATGCAATTAACTACGAATATTATTTGAGTTTTTTACTATTGACCAAACTCTATATATCTTTGTGATATAGTGACAACGAAAAGAAAACATGCAAAAAACATCGTTGTTTAGGATGCAGCTTAATAAAGATTAGAAATTGAATTTCTTCTATATGATCTGTAAGCAATAAAAGTTTCCCCAAATATTGTACTTCAGCAAAAAAAATTATAGACTTTAATATTTAAATATTATCAAGGATCAAGTTTTCGCCAGGGAATCACAACACAACAGCATTTTTCAATAGTTAGCTAAGTTTAACTTGATTAGATTAGTTTATGAATGATATAAATTAATAGAGAAAATTAATATAAACGACGTATTAGTTTTCTATTTTATTTATTATGTATTTAAGCCCTTAGAATTATTTACAATAATATATAAATGGTATATGCTAATTTAATTAAATAAATAAGCTAAAATAAATATTTAAGTGATAAATATTTAATATTAATTAGGCCTAAGATTTAAAAATTAAATCACAAACGGGGGTAGTCATGATAGGTGTTTTTAAGGGGTTTGACAATTATCTTTTGACTAGATAAGATCCACGATAAAGATAGGAGGTAAAAGAGGAAATATATTGGATATCTAGGAGATATCTTGCACATTTCGAAGATATCATATGGCTATATATACCACCTCCTTTTCTCACTTAAAAAACAAATGTGATAATTCTAACTTCAAACCCAACCCCTATTTACTACAAGTTAAAGCATGTAGCTTGGATTTGCAAACCAAGCTAGGAGGAGACATGAGCCATACTCCAAAGAGAAAAATGTTAGTAGTATGACATGTCAACAATCGAGTAGATCAAAGTGGTGAACCTTTAATTGAGATATAATTTTTTTATTAATCCTTAAAAGATTTTGGCCATTATAAAATATATAAAAGTTTGAAAAATAAATCTATAACTAAACTCAATTTAAATACATGTATTTTAATGTATATGTATATATAAAAACCTATAAGTATATTAAAAACATTGCAAATGAATGCACACACACATATAAGTCTTTTCAGCCTTCATTGTTTAAACATATATATATATATATATATGTATGTATGTATGTATGTATGTATGTATGTGTACATATATATATATATATATATATATTATATTAACATTTATGTATTATAATAATAAACATATATTTATTAATAATGTCTAATATTAAAAAAAGACTAAACTTATTTTACCAATGACCTAAAAAAGTCAGCTTTAGATTTTAGACATAAATATTTAACATTTAATAAGTTTTAAATTTAAAATTTAAATTTCAAAATTGTAACATCCCTATTTGAAGTTAAAATAAAATAAACATTTTAAAATGGATTTTGGGAATTTAATTGGATATTTGAATTGAAAATCTAAGTATTTAAATATAAAGTTTGGATGTGAGATTTCAACCAAGTTTAAATGTTTTATATGAATAAATAAAGTTAAAAGGTTATTCTAGATATTTTATT
This sequence comes from Allium fistulosum, assembly GCA_030737815.1. Classification (NCBI taxonomy): domain Eukaryota; kingdom Viridiplantae; phylum Streptophyta; class Magnoliopsida; order Asparagales; family Amaryllidaceae; genus Allium; species Allium fistulosum. The sequence continues at coordinate 989,992,691 of CM060903.1, forward strand.
GAATTTAATACAATTTAGTTCAATAAATTGAACTTTTGGATCTATTTGATAATAAAAGGAGGAAATTGATTTAAAATACAAATTTGAAATTCGAGTTATGTTTTAAAAATTCAAAAGTTGTTTGGAAAAATTATTTTGGCAAAATAAATAATAATCGTAAATTTTGGAATTTGTTTTGAGAAAATAAACAATTTTTTTAAATATTATTTAAAGCCGAAAGGTAGTGTTTTAACAACCAAAAAATTATTTCGAAAAAGAATAAAATTAAGAATTTTTTGGTATTAGTTTAAATAAATTATACAATTGGTAAGATAATTTAATTCGAATTTTAGAATGGGTAAAAGCTTAGCATTTGGAATCAATAATTTCTTTACATTTAACTCTTGGACATAAAGTAAGCCCATCAACCTCCTCCGTCCTTGCAGTAAACCCTCTTATTCTCTATGGCGTTCCTTCTGTCCCTGTCCTATCTCCCCATCAACCTCCTCCTGATGTTCCTCCTGACCCTCCACCCTCATCTTCTCCTTACATTCCTGCTCATTCCATCAATCTTCCTCTTCAACCCCTTTTAAATAGTGCTCCTCCTTTTTAGCCCTCTTCCTCTGTTAATTCCAATGACAATCCTGAACATGATTCGACTTCCCTCTTTAAGCATCTTCCAAGGAATGCAGGGAAGTACACTCCTGTTCAAGTCCCTCTTTCCTTCAATGGTGAAGCTTTGATTCCTCCATCAGAAGTAATAAATGTTGGGTCTCAGGTGTGGGGAGATTTCCTGGTAGGGTTTTTCTTGGATAAACCTCTATCATATACGACGGTGGTGGGTCACCTAAAGAAAGTTTGGAGACTTCAAGGTAATATACAAGTTAAATCCGATGGTTCGATCTTTCTATTTCTGTTGTCTGATGAAATGGACAGGCAAAAAATCGTACAAAGTGATACAATAATAATCAGAAACAAATTGTTCGTTATAAAACAAAGGAATCCTTCGGTGAGCAACGTTTGTGGTACGGTGAGAAAAGTACCAGTGTGGGTGCAAATGTCAAATATCCCCATGTTTGCTTGGTCACCTTTAGGTATTAATTGCTTAGCAAACAGATTGGGTACACTAATGTGTTTAGATGAGTCTACAGAAAAGATGATGAGGCTACAATATGCCAAATGCTTAATTGAAGTTATGCCAAATGCAGAATTGATTAACTCCTTCTTAGTTCAATCCCCTAATGGAAATAGTCAACTAATTTATGTTAATTACTTGTGGAAACATGAAATTTGTACTACCTACAAAGTATTTGGCCATCAAACAAAATTATGTCAATTTATTGAAGTGGGAGGAAAACAAGAGAAAAGCAATGAAAAAAGGGATATGCAGGAGAAAGAAAATGAAAATGAAAAATAAAATGAAAAAGAAAATGAAAAAGAAATAGAAGAAGAAAAGAGAAGCAAAAGAAATTATGAACAAACCAGAAACAAGAATAAGCAAATATGGAAGAAAGTAAGTTATAGGAAAAATAATATGAAGGAGAAAACAGACCATCAAATATCAAATCTGCCTCAAAATGAAAATGTCAATGTAACAGATGAAGGGAAATTGAAAAATACAAAAAAAACTCAACAAGATGATCAACAAGGAAAGGTGAAAGAAAAGGATACATAAAATGATAATGAAAATTGGTCTAATATAACTGTGGGGAATACGTTTGATGTGTTAGTGGATATAGAGGAAAGGGAAGTGATATTGAATGATGATGGGGCAAACGATACAAGTGTGCAATTATGTGAAGTGACTGAAGGTGAAAATGGACACAACAATCTTGATCTTACTGATAACATAAGTAAAGTGAATAATGTCACAAGCAAAGTATTTGAAGGAATAGAGTTGAGTAAAATATCAGCAGGTAAAGATGTATATGATCAGAATACTTAGATAGGTATGGCGCTTCGAACTGATATTGAGAAATCACCCCAAATTGCCTGCTAGCAAATACCTCTCTCCTTCATAATAACGTGGAATAATGCATGTGCATGGACATGCACAATGAAACCCCTGTGCATGATAGAATTATAAAATCTCCTCCTATTCTTATATCTCCAAATATAAATATTGCCAAGCATTCAATATTTGAATCTCCTTTATCAACATCTCAGCAATTCTCCTTGAATCCCCTTGTATTGCCTTCCCTTTCATCCAAAAAGAAACTGAGAAACCCCAAAAAATCCACAAGAAAAACAAATCAAAATCAAAATCCTTAACCTCTCTCAAACTTTCAGCAAAAGCCAAATTTCTCAACTCAAAAGCAACCAATGACCATACAGCCTCTTATATATCCCCTGAATCATTCTCTGATGATGAGAATAAGGAACAACTATCAGTTTGCCCTGAAAACTCTATAGCATATTCTATTAGAAGAACAAGGCTTTCTCTATAAAAAAATCCCCATAGTTTAATCAATGATGAACAAAATTGCGACGTGGAACATTAGAGGTGCTTATAAAGAATGCAATCTCATTCAAATTAAAAAGCTTATTCATGATAACCAACTTTCTCTTATTGCTATCTCTGAAACTAAACTCAACAATGAATTATCTGCTAAAGCGGCCGCTTTCATCAACCCATCATGGTCTTACATTACAAACTTGTCTCATGCTCCTTATCGAAGGCTTCTTGTCATGTTCAACCCTCTAATTATCAAGCTGGACATCATATTTGCTAATAGACAATTCATTCACTGTCATGCAAACATAGTTTCATCCTCTTCTTCCTTGTACTCCACTTTTGTATATGCTGAAAACTCCCCTTCCCGAAGACAAAAACTTCATGATTATCTGCTTTTTCTTTCACATCCATGGAATGTCATTGGAGATTTCAATTGCTCATTTCTATCTTCTCACAAATCTGTTGGTATCCCTCTGTCTCTTTCTGATCTTAGTCCCCTTATCAATTCAATGCACAATGCATCTATTATTGAAATTCCTTCTAATGGCTCCCCATTCTTGTGGAATAATAAAAGCAGAAGTGGCTTCAGAACTATGACCAAAATTGATCATGGATTTGCTAACTTTAAAACCTTCTCATCTTGGCCCTCTATTAGCATTCACATTCCTATGCCAAACTTATGTGACCATTGTCCTTTAATTCTTAATTTTGGAGAGGGTGTCATGGACAGAAAGGTAAATTTTAAATTTTTTGACATATGGACAAATGAAATCTATAACATCCCGCCTTTTTGTGTGTTTTAAGCAGACACACATGTCGACTCAAACCATATAGAAGGGCAGATTGTTATGGGGTAAATAAGAAAAGAGAAAGAAAGAAAAACAAAACAGAATCTCACAGCGGAATGACAAAATATAATAATCAAATAACAGTTCATGAAGCTGTTTACAAAAAAAACATTTGATTATACTTATACAACACAGAATCAGAGTTACACATATCAGAGTTAAATAAATGGCAATGCAGCGAAACTGTATGATGCAGTGGAATAATATAATAAATAATAATACAATCTTCATCTTCATCCTCCAGAAACAAGTCTTCAAATCCTGAAATGCTCGGGCTGACCCGAGCGAATTGACAAGACAAAACACTCGAGTCAGAACTAAAAGACCTTATGTAAGTTAAATCAACGGTAAATAAATATGAGTGGAACGGCGTCGGAGATGTTTATGGGGTTTGACATCTCTTATCCAGTGTCTAACGTGAGTGCAGTAGCTTAAGAGATGTTCGGGATTCACATCTCCTAAGGATCCATCAAACTATCTACTATGTACTACAATACGCTATTATAATAGTGCCTACAATAAAGTAAAGTATTAAAATAGCTTAAGACGTTACCCATATCCCCCTTAACACATTTTATATATTCTCATAGTCTATACAGTATCATAACTTCCCGTAAACTAGGCTTATCAGAGGGCACTCCATAGGTATGGTACAAAACAAACTCGTAGAAGTCGCGCTAGGGCATGTGAACACGGTACAACAAGGCAATGCCAGGGTAGATATACCAATTACACTTCCGGGCTGGTGGTAACGCATAACAGCTACTACCGCCCACCTCGGAACACACTCCCAAATCAAAATCAAGGGTGGCCACCAAATCACAAAGTCAGAATATAGTATCGAAGGAATGTGCCCGATCGGAGGAATGACCTCACTTGGCCCGTCAATTGCTCCTGTTTTAGTCACATCTAAGCTGACTCATGGGAGTTAGGGTCACGTCATACCTCATACAGAAATCGTCGCCACCATCCTTGTTTGTACCAAAAATGGGCAAAACACTCTTCGGAAGTTTTTGAAGAGATAAAAAGTGAAGAATGAAAATTGAAAATGAGGATTATCTAACAAAAACTCCAAATAACAGAAAGTAAATTGCACACAAGACAACAATTTAGAGTTGTTCGGCGTTTCGCCTACGTCCACTATGAAATTTGATGATTTTATTGCTCGATACTTGAAGATCACAATTTCTTATAGTGTAGTACAACAGATTTTATGATTATAGTCTGAATCTAAGGCAGCAATGGTGATTTGGAGTAAATCTGGCAGAGTCTGGGCGCTCTTTTTCTCTTAAAATTGTCCGACCTCTTTTCTGAATGACCAGGGGCTCTATTTATAGGTGTAGGAGGCTGATATTTCGCCTAAATTTCGGTAGACCACTTCTGGCATGTGAGGGGGCCCACGCGCCCGACTTCAGGAAATCTGGGCCCACTTTGGGATCGATTCGAAATCCATTCGAATCAATCAAAGAATCATCCAATCGAGCTGAAATTTGGTGTAGACATTCTTCAACATGTACGTAAGCTTCTGTGAAAATTTCATAGCATTTGGACTTATGGATCTCGAGATATGATCGAGTCAAGATGATGATCTTCGTCAGGTTGCCTCGTTCGAATCGGTTCATTCGAATCGATTGCTTCGAATCGATGGTGTCACGCGCTTTCGCGATGACGTAGAGCGTATCTTGCGCATCGATCCGCTTTCTTCACCTATTTGATCGAGGCGTCCCAGAGACTTCGCTGCCTTGACTCGATGGATTCGGAGGTATCAATTGCATCTGGATTCGAGTGGGGTTTCGTTCGTATCGATCATGATGTGTTTCAGTCGATCGATACGAAATGACTGTACTTGATGGATTCGAAGGACTTCAACTTGATGGATACGAACCATATGGAGGCGAAGTCCTCTTTCTTCCGATTGATGCAAATGTTATTGATTCGTACACAGGCTTCACCAATGGATTCGAACATAAACCCTGTTGTTGGATATGAAGGAGACAATATCGATGGATACGAAACCAGACAGTTCGATGGATACGAAATTGTATTTTTCCCTTTCATCCTGCATCGATCATATCTTGAGCATGCGAACTCGGATTGACTTGAAATTTGGAATGCTATCTTTCCTGGCTTTGCTTGTCGTGTCTTATCAATTGAGGCTCGATCCGGACTCGGACAAAATTTATCGATATCCATGACAAGCGATACTTGGTTTTCAATCAGTTCCTTGATATCTCAGCCTTGCCAAAAGGCGGGATAACATTTGCCCCCCAAAGTACCTCTTGTGTGAACATGACGTGCTTTGAAAAGCTGAAGTCTTTCATGCTGAATATTTCTGTCCAATTAGTTGCTTGACAGTCGTCTTTTAGCTGAAAACTATAATCTCTGATCATTTCTTTAGATTCATGAATTGTTAGTTGTTAGGATGGTGTAATGTGTGCCGCCGTAACCGATTTGTTGTAACCTTCTTTTAAATAAATGTTCAACCAGTGTGCCTTGCTTTGATAGACACGAAAATCTTTGATGGATACATGTTTCTGATTCGTAGCGATGAGTTCTTGTTGCTGTGGATTAAGCATTGACAAATTCGAATCGATGATCTCGGATCGATGGAGTAGGATGCTTTCTAGACTATCTTTATTTTTTATTTCGTATCGATGAACTCAGAGCATACTGGATGGAGTCGAATCGATGGATACGAAATATGAATCTATACAGACACTCGCTGGAGTTCGAATCGATTATGGTGCCTATTTTTATGGATTCGAACTCGATACTTCGAATCGTTCAATAGCTTCACCCGTTGCTACCGGTTTCGCCTACTGGGATACGAATCGTCACTTGGATCACTATATATACTGGGGTCCTGCTCATTTTTTACTTTTTACTTCTGCTCCATTTTCTTGCGCGCTTCGAATCGATTCCAGATTTCAAGAACAAAAACGAACGAACTACTTTCTTCTTTGAATTGAACTAGCATCCAAGCCTTTCTAATCTAACTTCACATTTAGGTAGGTAATTCGACTAAGTATTTGGAGTTACAAGATCTGAAATCCCTTCTATTTCCATTCATGTTCGTATCGATCTTGATGGATTCGAAATCGAGAATGTAATCAAGAGAGGCTGTCTAGAGAAAAGCAGGACCTTTTCTTCGTGTCGATCTGGAGTGTCGGCAGTCGAATCGATCCGGGAGATGATACTTCTCCAAGGTGTTCGTATCGATCTGGACATAAGGGTTAGAAGTTTGTGGGTCGAATCGATCATAGGTGGCAGAAAATCGCATCGATTCGTGGTGATCGTTACGTTGAGTTACCCCCTGTTATCGTTTCAAAGTATCTTATGTAGGTGATCGATACGAGGCCTGGGTTTATCTGATGTGAAGTTTTTTATCTTTTTAGATCAATGCGAAATTTCGACCGATGATGGATGCGAAGCCCATGCTTCCTGATGGTTTCGAACGCTCTGCTACGATCGATACGAAGTGCATCGATTCAGCCTGGATCGATACGAAAGTTGGGCTTCCCCTGATCGATTCGAAACTAGACTCTTATTTTGATTGATTCGAATAAGCCTTTACGGATACGAAATTTTCACACATCTAACGGCATGATTCCGACGAGCTTCATCTCTGCATATTTGGACTGAACTTTTATACTGCATACTTGACTGCCCTCCGAAGCTCGTCGATGGAACTGTACTTTGACAAATAAAACATGAACTAATCGCCATGAATTTCGGACAATATGGTTTGTGACGGTCAGCGATGACGGTCATTTTAACCAAACTTCATAATTTCCGAAGTTTTCATCTCGTCTTCGGTTTTTGTTGAATGCACTAAGTATTAGCTGCATTGCATTTCACATCACTTTCACACACTTCACACTGGGAAATGAACGGGTTTTTCATTTGCTTAACGTTACTTTCTGATGAGTTAGTCAGTGATGGAATCCTTGAGCTCTCAGCAGCAAGAGATTCAGAGTTCTCCCCCTCCGGTCCTCGAAATTCCAAACATCCCGGCGGAGATAGTAGATCCAGCTCCAGACGAGCTGCAAGAGGCTATATTTATTGAGGACCCTATAGACTCCGTTCAATCCAATATTTCTGAAACCTTGTTGGGAAGGATATGCATGAGGCACAACATTTCTTCAGACGATGTGCTATTGCCGGGATCTAATGACAGACCTCACTGTCTGCCCGAAGGGTACACTGCCTTTTATCGCCATGCTTGTGCAGCTGGAACACTCCCTCCATTCAATCAATATATTAGGGAGATGTTATCATTTCTTGGAATTGCTCCCTCTCAATTACACCCCAACGGGCATGCGCTATTGAACAGTGCATTCATCGTATTTATGGACCATCTCTTCCGTCCACCAAGGCCAATGGAAATCAGATACCTATTTAATTTCAAGAGTAGGGGTGATAGTCCATCCTTTACGTTTTTGGAGGCAGTCAGGAACTGCCAGGTTATAACTGGAGCCTGGACCAGACTCAGCTACTTCAAGAACGAATGGTTTTATATCCGGTGTCCTCAAGGTTTTGCCAGGAGGTGGCTGTCTAGGCGTAAGTGTCGTAACCTGTCGATGATTTCCTTAACTAATGGTTTTTTGGCACTGGTATTGACATCTTACTTTTCTTACAGCCATTATCTCCATACCCGACGGCGGGTGTTACAAGGGCATAGTTCGGAGCCTTCAAGAGATCCCAAGTGATTTGAGGTACATCGACTCGGTGTTGACTGACTATAACTTAAGAGCTCTTGGCTTGATTGAAGTAAATCGAAGCATAGTCACCGAGGGGATGCTGAGGCCTGTTCCAAAGAAGAAGAAGAAGAAGAAGAAGAAGAAGAAGAAAATGGTGAAGAAAACGCTCGGAGTCGTGATAACCGAAGTGAGCGACGAAGAACGGACTCACACAAACGTCGAGCCGATGGCTGATTTTTCAGGCAACTATCAAGAATTGGGAGAGAGACGGAAAAGCAAGGCTGTCATTTCCAAAAAACTTAAATCTAAGGGATGGAAGTCTGTAGATGTGTCTCCTCCCACTTCCAGAATCATAATTTCTGAGGCCGCCCCTTCTCAATCGAGAGATATTTTCAAAGGGCTTGGTGATATTTCCATCCCGGATTATATATCAATTCATCACAATCCCGGGTTGGAAGAATTCCGAGATGTTTTAGATATGAGCGAGCCCTTTCCTTTTAGTGCGGTCAACACTTCCGGTTGGTCAGGGGGTTTACACATTTACACACACTTCCACAGCGCTACACGATTTCCGCATATTGGACATTATTTTTATAGGATGCTTAACTGCAGTTTCTTCTTATCGCAGGTGAGATGCTAGGTCGTGGATCCACACTAGATAGGCTCCGCAATGTTCTCTGATCTTCCTCATATCATGAGTCTCGTAGGAGGGAATCGGACAGGGATTACGCACGTGGCTATACCTGCCAGGAGCGTTATGACAGAGATCGAGATTACTGGCGTGGCCTTTCTGGCCAAGAACTTTCTAATAGAGACAGAGGCCATCAATATCGATCACGATCTCGTTCTCCTCCACCTCCTAGGGGCCCTATAGATCCCTCTGAGTCTTTGCGGCAACAACAGCCTTCTCAATCTTCAAGGCCCGAAACTCAGCGGCAAAGAGTTGAACCACAGACAGCCGCCATTGTTGAACAGGCTCCGGCAGAACTGACGGGTGAAGGAGCCATCAAGCTTGCTCAGATGAAAAAGGATTTTCCAGAAATTTGTCTAGATGCATACGTCTTCCCTCCCTATCTCAAGAGGATTCCTCCGGATGCCGAGAATATCGCGCATGACTATATTCGTGACTTTTATGCTCAATATAAAGAGTGGCATAAGGCAGCCGCGAAAGCTTCGAAAGTAGCCTTTGACCGGGCAAAAATTATTGAGAAACTCAAGGCTGACCTTGCCCAGAAAGATCGCATCATCCATGTTCTTCAATCAGAGACTGAGTCATCTCGAAGTTCAGAAACTCAGGCGCTCAAAAAGGCCAACGAGGCCATGGTGAAGATGGCAAGGATGCAGCAGGCACAATGTGCCTTAGTAGAAGAGATGGGTCATCGCTATACCACCGTATCAGCCGAGCGGGATGCCGCCGTTAAAGAGCTAAATGAGCTTAAAGCCAAGTTCACTGAAATGGTGAAGGAAAAGAATGATGCAAACACCGTCGCTCAGGAGGCATGCAATCAAGCTGTATCACTTCGAGCTGAACTTGATGCGGCGGTGGAAAAGGTTAAGTCTGTGGAGGCAGAAGTCGATGAAAAAATTAAGGCGGGGCAGTCCAGGATGGAGGTTGATTTTGATGATCTCCTCGTCACATATAACGCCAACGTGCTGGAGCACACAAATTTATCTTGGCTTGGGGATTACTCTATGCTCTTGTACAATGCCTGGACTAGGCTGATGGAGGAAAAGAAAGCAGCGCGTCCGGACGAAACACTGGATGATTTTGAACTTGAGACGCGCTTGCTCACTGAGGAGGAGAGGAAGGTTCTCCACGAGGCCATGATTTCTGTGGAAAAGGAGAGGCTTGGTGTTCGGCAGATGGAGACCGGTGAGGGCTCGGGGGTCAAACATCATGAAACAAGTGCTGAAGTCTTAATCCCGACACTGCCCGAAGCCACTGCCGCGGTTGATCTCCAGCCTGTCCCTGCTTATAATCCGGATCAGCCGCAGTTGTCTCCCATTGGGGCATCTGTCTCTGCACCTGCCCACACTTCGGGTCATGCTAAGGAAGGTATTTGAACACCCCCCGCATATACTTTGAGCGGTGAATCTGAAGCAATACATTTAGCTAACAATCTTTGGTTTTTCATATTCAGTGACCGAGGCTGTTATCTCTGCGCCTCCTGCATCTCAAGTCCATTAACAAGCGTAGGAGGCCGTTGTTACTGAGGCGATTATGACAACTGCTGTGGTCGGCGAAGGGGGAGAAACGAGCATGTTATCTTTCGATGCTCAGATGATCGAGGACTTCTTAGTCAATCCAGTGACCCCTTCGCAGATACGTCTTTTGCCATGAGCGGGGTTACTCCAGCTATTAGCTCCTTCATGCCAGCCACCAGTACGTCCAGTGCGGCCCAAGCACCTCGTGAGGATGATATTTTTGCCAAGATCAATGCTGAAATGGCGGCTGTGACAGCAGGTAGTATTTCTGGGGGTGGCATGGCACCGTCTGGCCCAGCTCCATTAATGATGATATCGCCGGGCGGCACTGTGGTTATCGCAAGTGCTCCTGCTCCACTTCCTGTTACAGCTCCCATGCCTTCAATTCCATCCTCTAGAATAATTTCTATTGCCTCGAGCTCCGAGGAGGACGTTGACATCATGCCACAACCGGGAGACAAACCGGAGAAGAGCAAAAAATTGCGGAGGAAGTCGGGTAGCGGATCCAGCGGGACTACCCCGAAAAAGAAACCGAGGAAGAAGAAAGATTGAGCACTTCTTTAGTTTGCTCTGTCGTATTCAGGGGTAGCGTTTTTTTTTGTCTTTTTGGTTTTCTATAGCCGTGTATAGATGCGGGCTCGGCCCCCGCTAGTAGGAATTTTTTTGAATTAGCTTGTAATTGGGTTCCTTTTGTTGATAATTGAAATGAAAACATATTCTCTTTTGTCTTCAATTCAATATTTGTTTTGGTTCTGCCCTCAGCCTTGGGGATAAGCCATAATAGGCGTTGTGCGAAATTATTCATGGTTTAGCGTTAACATCCATACTTTAGGGATTTATATACCCGCGTCGGTTGTTGATCATGCATCTTCATGTGTTCAGTTTGTGTCCGCGTTCTGGTGATTTAGAGTTGCTTTTTTGGTTAATAAATTTGTTCATGAACATGTGATGCAACTCAGTTGAGGTGCGGTTGAGTTCGTTTGGCGGACGGATCCTCCTTCCTCGAAACCGCATTTGGTTATTTATTCTCCGGTTCGCGCTCTCAGACTCCAGAGTTCATTAACGCTTATACCCAGCTCGCGCTCTCGGAGTACTCTGGGGTTTGTTTTATGTTTATACTCCGTCTCGCACTCTAGGAGGACGGAGTGGTTTAATGTTTATACACCGTCTCGCACTCTGGGAGTACGGAGTTGTTTAATGTTTATACTCCGTCTTGCACTCTGGGAGGACGGAGTTGTTTAATGTTTATACTTCGTCTCGCACTCTGGGAGTACGGAGTTGTTTAATGTTTATACTCCGTCTCGCACTCTGGGAGGACGGAGTTGTTTAATGTTTATACTCCATCTCGCACTCTGGGAGTACGGAGTTGAGTGAGGGATTGTCGTGTATTAGCCCATTTTTAGCCTTGATGTAATGGCTTGCCCTCGAGCTCGGGTTTCACTTAGCGAGTGGCCGGTCGTATCACAGCCACTCCCTACTTGAATAAATTCCACTGCATGATGGAATTCAGCTCTCCGTGCATCGTGATGTTGTACATTGTATTCAATGAATCACAGCTCTGGCTCAAAGAAATGGCATTTTATTGCTGAAATAAGAAAATATGGCAAAGTCAGTTGCCTTATTACAAGTTCTAATTTCGAAATGCAGAAACGAAATTGCAAAATGGAAAGATATAATGAAACAAATAAAGCCTGTCATGTGTAATAGCGACGGAGACTCTCGCTGTTCCAGGCCCTTGGCAAATCAAGACCATCAACTGTCGATAGTTTGAATGTGCCATCTTCGAGTCTTTGTGTAATCACGTATGGTCCTTCCCAATTTGGTTTCATGTGTGAAGGGACCGAATAGATTCTCTTGAGGACGAGATCGCCGAGTTCAAAGGTTCGAGGTCGAACTTTGGCATTGTACAATCGGGAGACTCGACTTCGATGTGCGACCGCTCTCAAATCAGCCTCTTCCCGCTTCTCATCCAGTAGATCCAAAGATTCAACAAGCAATATAGCGTTTGTTTTCGGATCATAATAAGTCACGCGATGGGAAAACACTTCCATTTCGACTGGAATAACAGCTTCTGAGCCATAAGATAGGGAAAACGGGGTGTGTCCGGTCGCAGTCTTGTGAGTCGTTCGATAAGCCCATAAGGCCATAGGCAGTTCATCAACCCATTTGCCCCCGGCTTTTTCCAATCGTTTCTTTAGAATGGATTGTATGACTTTATTGACAGCTTCAACCTGACCGTTTGCATGAGGATGTGCAACTGCCGAGAATTTCTTATGGATATGAAACCGTTGACAGAAATTCTTGAATTCCGCACTACTGAATTGGGTTCCGTTATCGGTGATGATGGTATGCGGGAGTCCAAATCGATAGATAATGTTGCGAACTACAAAATTGATTACTTTCTTTGTCGTAATGGTTGCGAGGGGTTCAGCTTCAGCCCATTTGGTGATGTAATCAACTGCAACGATGACATATCTTGCCCCACCTTTAGCCAGTGGTAGCGTGCCGATGATATCGATGCCCCACATCGCAAATGGCCAAGGACTGACCATTTGGGTTATCTCAGTAGGTGGGGCTCTTGGAATTCGGGCGTGTTTCTGGCACCCATCGCATTTCCTGGCATAGTTCGCTGCATCTCGGTTCACAGTCGGCCAGTAGTATCTGTATCGGAGTATCTTCTTAGCGAAAGCTTGCCCACCGATGTGATTGCCACATTCTCCTTCGTGTACGTCATGTAACACTCATTTGATTTCATCGTGCGCGATACATTGAAGGAGAGGAACAGAATACCCTCTTCTATACATGACTCCGTTGTGAATGACGAAACGTGAAGCTTTTCGCAGAATTTGTCTTTTCTCGTTTCTATGTTCAGGCAACGTCCCATTCTCGATGTAATTTCGGTACGGAGTCATCCATGATTCTCTACTAGGAGCGGTTTCAAACACAAAATTCGTCTCTATTTGATCGATGCTTGGGGAGGACAAAGTTTCGACAGGGACAAGTCTCATTTGTTGTGCTTCACCTGTACTTGCCAGCTTTGCTAATGAGTCAGCCTTTTGATTATGTTCTCGGGGTATATGGTAAATAGCATAATAATCAAATTGACTTAGTGCTTCTTGAACTCGGGCTAGATAGGCAGCTAGTCATCGATCCTTGGCCTGATATTCGCCCCGAACTTGATATACAACTAACTGGGAATCGCAGTAGATTTCCACAGCAACAATCTTCAGATCACAAGAAAGTTTTAACCCGGCAAGTAAAGCTTCGTATTCGGCTTCATTGTTGGTTGCGCGAAATTCGAACCTCAGAGCGTAGCATATGGATCGACCTTCGGGAGTCTCAAGTACTATTCCGGCACCCGAACACTGATTGTTCGACGCACCATCGATGTGCAGCTTCCAAATGCATTTAGGAGGTATAGTGGTTTCAGGCAGATCCTCTGAAACAGTAAATTCGGCTATAAAATCCGCTAGGACTTGTCCTTGAATGGCTCTTCGCGGAGCATAAGTGATATCAAATTGACTCAGTTCAATGTTCCACTTGAGTAGCCTACCAAACGTCTCAGGCCGCGTGAGGACCTGTCGTAACGGCTGATCGGTGTACACAGTAAGGGAATGATCTTGGAAATAAGGGCGAAGCTTTCTTGAGGCAATGACCAGGCAATAAGCCAGTTTCTCTAGTCTTGGGTAATTTCTTTCAGCTCCTGTTAACCGCTTACTAACATAGTAAACCGGTTTCTGCACTCGGTCTTCTTCCCGAACTAGAGCAGCGCTGATTGCATGCTCTGATACTGCCAGATAAAGGTACAATTGCTCGTGGTCAACCGGCTTTGATAAGATCGGTGGTGTGGAAAGATGTTGAACCAGCGATCAGAATGCGTCTTCACACTCCACGGTCCATTCAAAGTTTCTCTTTCCTTTCTAGATCAGATCAAAGAAAGGAATGCATTTATCGGTGGATTTTGAAATGAACCTGCTTAATGCTGCTACTTTCCCGTTGAGACTCTGGACTTGTTTTATGGTTCTTGGAGTTTGTAGGTTCCTTATTGCCCAGATCTTTTCGGGATTTGCTTCTATCCCTCGAGCATTAACTATGAACCCGAGGAACTTTCCAGAAGCGACACCGAAGTGACACTTTAATGGATTGAGCTTCATCCCATATTCCCAAAGGATGCATAACATCGAATCTAAATCCTTGACGTGATCTGTGGAGAATCGAGATTTTACTAGCATGTCATCCACATAAACCTCCATGGTCTTCCCGATCTGGTTGGCGAACATCTTGTTGACCAAGCGTTGGTATGTTTCTCCGGCGTTTTTTAGACCAAAAGGCATGACTCTGTAGCAGTAGAGTCCCAGATCGGTTACGAAACTGGTATGTTCTTGATCAGGCAAATGCATAGGTATTTGATTGTAGCCAGAATAAGCATCCCAGCAGTTGAATCTACGAGCTGGTCAATCCGAGGAAGTGGAAAACTATCCTTCGGACAAGCCTGGTTCAAGTCAGAGTAGTCAATGCAAGTTCTCCATTTCCCATTCGGTTTTTGAAACAGTACGGGATTTGACACCCATTTTGGGTACAAAGCATCTCGGATGAACCGATTTGATCGTAACTTATCAACCTCCTCTTTAAGGGCGGCAGATCTCTCTGGATCCATACCACGCCTTTTTTGCTTGACCGGGACATACCGCGGATCAATATTTAGGGAGTGACTTGCGATGTCCGGCGAGATCCCGCACATATCAGAGTGTGTCCAGGAGAAAACGTCGAGATTCGCCCGGAGAAATTCAACCAATTCCTGTTGTGTCTGTTTGCCCAGTTGAGACCCAACTTTTAGCATCCTCGAATCATCATCCTCACTGATTGGGACGTCCACAGTCAGTTCGGCCGGGGAAGCTTGATTCTCTTTAGATTCGTCTTTATCTTCATTGTCTCTAGGGTCAAGGTCTTTTTGGAATTGGTTGTGGTGCCCGGGCCGGGGCCCAGGCATTAGTTGTCAATCATCAGCAAAACGGACGCAGAGAGATTCCTCTACGCCCTTTCCTCTCTCCTTTCGCTGTACTCCTCGTAGTTCAGCAACATAGCAGGCCCCGCTACCTGATCTCCTTGAATGACTCTGACCCCGTGATCAGTGGGGAACTTCAGAGTCAAGCACCATGGGGCAATGGCTACCCTGAACTCAGCAAGGGCCGGTCGGCCCAAAAATGCATTATAAGGTGAATCAATGTCCAAAACGACAAACTGCAACATCCGGACTCTCCGGCGTTCTCCAACCCCCAACTCCACTGGTAGTTCTGTCACTCCAGTGGGTATTGTAGCACTTCCATTGAAGCCGTGGACTCAAGATTGGCAAGGTTTTAAGTCCTTCGCTTCCATTTTCATTAAATCATAGGCCCGTTTAAGTAAGATGTTTACAGAGCTCCCACTGTCAACCAGGATCCTCTTCATCCAAGCAGGACCAACCTGGGCAGATATGACCAGTGGATCGATTGTGGGGGCTTCGACCTTATCAGCGTCTCGGCTTCTAAATATGATATCATCAGACATTGTCTTCTGTTGTTTGGCCGGAGTCCCATCTTCACAATTACTGCAGCATTCGAAGTCCGCATGCCTGATAGAGCTAGCATACGACTCCATTTCCCTCCAGCTTCTGTCTGCTAGATGGGGACCACCACTTATTGTATTTATAACTAGCCTTCCGCCCGTACGAGCAGGTTCTTCTTATCTTTCTTGATATTAAACACGATTTTGATTTGAAGGGCCCGCACCACCAGACTGCGGCGCCCGCACAAATTGATCTAACTTTCTTTCCCTGATCAACTTCTTGATGAGGTCCTGCAAATGTCGACACTCATTGGTATTGTAGCCGTAACTCTCATGGAATCTACAAAACTTCCCTGTTTGAACATGCCACTCCGACGAGGGCTTCGGAGCAGGCTTCTTATATTGCACAGTGTTGCAAGTTTGTAGGTACACGTTTTCCAATGATGTATTCAACGGTAATTATCGAACATTGGAGTCCTACGTCGTGGGCCTCGGTTCTAAACTCTTTTCTTATCCTGACCATTATTGCCTCTCGGCTGGGTCTGTTTGTTTTGTATATTTAACTGAACTTTTCCGGAACTCTCACCGGACTGCTTAACTGCTACGTTACTATGTATCCCTTCACTTCTAGGCCTCGCATCGTCCTGCTTCCTAAACTGTTTCACGTCCTCTTGCCGTAAGAATTGAGCGGGTTTGGAGTAGAAACGGTCCAACGATGCGGGTGGTTTCCCAGCTAACCAATTTCCAAACTCAGAATCGGGATCGATCCCTTTGGTTAATGCCATCAAGATCGAGTTATCGTTGGGATTACTAATCTCCACACATGCTGCATGGAATCTCTCTAAATAACGCCTGAGTGTCTCCCCATGAGCTTGGGTGACACTAGACATGGTGTTAACGTCTTTAGGTCTAGTAACATGCATACGAAACTGTTCTACAAACTTTTTAGCCAGCTGATCGAACGAAGAAATAGATCTGGGTGGTAACCTTGTAAACCACATTGTTGCGATTCCCCCCAGAGATATAGGGAAACTTCGACACTTCACTGCATCATCAGCTCTTGCAGCGCTCATTGACCATTCATATTTCAAAATATGTTGATTGGGGTCACTACTTCCTTCGTACATTAGGAGAGTTGGCATTCTGAATCGCCGAGGGGGGTCAGCATATAATATCTCGTCCGTGAAGGGAGTATGACTACGGGAGATTCCCCAATCGTCATTTGTAAGCCCCTGACTTTCGCGAATCATCTGACGTATCATGGTTGAAATATCGGGCATCATCTCATTCTGTGCATGCTGAGCTAAGGTGTGGTCGGGTTCCACAGTGCGAGTTTGGACCGGACGCTGTCGACGGTCCATGTCTCACCTCCTTGGCTCGGCATCTTTCGGGACGTATGGTTTAGGAGTACGCCCACGTTGCTGATTATTCGGATCTGACATATTTCGGGCATCAACCCTTGCTTCTACCGCGGCGGTTGTAGTGCGATTGTCCATGGTATACTGTGGAACAGTACCTCTTCGTGATGAGGGCCCGGTCTGGAGGCTGGTTGACGGCCCAACTCTCAATTGCCCAACGGTCAAGGCAGGTTGATATCCGGTAGCTTGTGTGTGACTCCCGTCTAATCGAGGACGGGTAGATTTGCCGTGATAGTCAGATGAGGCGGAACTTTCAGTGGACAAGTGAGAAACATCATCCCTCCTGGTCCTCCTGCGCCTTCGGCGGTTTAATTGGTTGGTTAATTCAGCGTTAGCATGCAACTGTTCAGTCAATTGTTGACGACTTTGAGTCAGTTCTTGGAGCAACACTTGGAACTATTGCCTGGTAACTAGTCGTGACGGATCTGAGTGAGCAGTGTTGTCTTGATTGGATGGCGGCTGCTGTGTAGGATTCTGTCTATCCCGACCTTCTTGATTAGCAGTTGTAGAGGCAGTTCTTGTGCTAACCATCTTGAGTGGTGGAGTCCTTTCCTAGACTTTACGCAAATCTGAATAGGATGGAAGGATTCCGGATTAGAGATCTGGATCTTCCTCTTGGATTTATGCAATCCGGTGTCGATGGTAGATCCAAGGAGCAGGAGAAAAAACTAGTTTTTCTCAGTGAAAGCACCAAAGTGTTTGTACCAAAAATGGGCACAACACTCTTTGGAAGTTTTTGAAGAGATAAAAAGTGAAGAATGAAAATTGAAAATGAGGATTATCTAACAAAAACTCCAAATAACAGAAAGTAAATTGCACAGAAGACAACAATTTAGAGTGGTTCGGCATTTCGCCTACGTCCACTATGAAATTTGATGATTTTATTGCTCGATACTTGAAGATCACAATTCTTATAGTGTAGTACAACAGATTTTATGATTATAGTCTGAATCTAAGGCAGCAATGGTGATTTGGAGTAAATCCGGCAGAGTCTGGGCGCTCTTTTTCTCTTAAAATTGTCCGACCCCTTTTTTGAATGACCAGGGGCTCTATTTATAGGTGTAGGAGGCTGATATTTCGCCTAAATTTCGGTAGACCACTTCTGGCACGTGAGGGGGCCCACGCACCCGACTTCAGGAAATCTAGGCCCACTTTGGGATTGATTCGAAATCCATTCGAATCGATCAAAAAATCATCCAATCGAGCTGAAATTTGGTGTGGACATTCTTCAACATGTACGTAAGCTTCTGTGAAAATTTCATAGCATTTGGACTTATGGATCTCGAGATATGATCGATTCAAGATGATGATCTTCATCAGGTTGCCTCGTTCGAATCGGTTCATTCGAATCGATTGCTTTGAATCGATGGTGTCACGCGCTTTCGCGATGACATGGAGCATATCTTGCGCATCGATCCACTTTCTTCGCCTATTTGATCGAGGCATCCCGGAGACTTCGCCGCCTTGACTCGATGGATTCGGAGGTATCAATTGCATCTAGATTCGAGTGGGGTTTCATTCGTATCGATCATGATGTGTTTCAGTCGATCGATACGAAATGACTGTACTTGATGGATTCGAAGGACTTCAACTTGATGGATACGAACCATATGGAGGCGAAGTCCTCTTTCTTCCGATTGATGTGAATGCTATCGATTCGTACACAGGCTCCACCGATGGATTCGAACATAAACCCTGTTGTTGGATACGAAGGAGACAATATCGATGGATACGAAACTAGAAAGTTTGATGGATACGAAATTGTATTTTTCCCTTTCATCCTGCATCGATCATATCTTGAGCATGCGAACTCGGATTGAATTGAAATTTGGAATGCTATCTTTCCTGCCTTTGCTTGTCGTGTCTTATCAATTGAGGCTCGATCCGGACTCGGACAAAATTTATCGATATCCATGACAAGCGATACTTGGTTTTCAATTAGTTCCTTGATATCTCGGCCTTGCTAAAAGGCGAAATAACAATCCTACTGTTAGGAACTGGAGATAGTGGTTTTGATGACAACAACCTTTGTAACTTATGTTACTATAACTTATATACTAACATTATTGTCTAGATATATATATGAATGTTATTATGCAGGATATATATAAGGTAGGTACTGATTATTGAAGACTATATGGTATAAAGATCAAGAATGAAGAAATCAAGTTTGAAGACTCATGAGTATCAAGATCAAGATTTCAAGATAAGTGTCTAGTTTTGTTAAAACTTCATAATAGCATGGAAATCTTCATTCCAAATTTCGTTTGGGATGGAACCCATTTCTACCTTCTTAGTGCCTTACAAACCCACGAGAAGTAGCTTACAAACCTACAACAAGTGGATTACAAACCCACGAACATCCTGGTTTTGTACAAAATCTCGAGTCCTGATGTGGTGAGATATTCTACAGGAAGAAGCTTGCAAAACTACTTCAAAATAGTTTTTCAAAATGATTTTCAAAACTGCTTTTCAAAATGTTTTAGCCTTAAAAATTATCTTTTCAAATGATTTTCAAAAAGATTTTTTAGCCTTAAAATATTCTTTGTTTTTGTTTTTAAATAAACTCTTGTTTTAAACTTCGTTTGTTTTAAACTATCTTCTGATTTTTAAATATTCTTTTATAATATATATATATATATATATATACTTGAGATTTAAAATCAAATTTATATAAACATTCTAAAATTATTTTTTTCTACTCTTGTTTATTTTAAATCATAGGAAAATTAGTTTATTTTACTCCAGAATCATTTCATCTTATTTTCCTTTCAATACCATTTTCAAAACAAATTTTACATTGTTTTTAACTAAGGGATGTCGACATCATGGGATACCCCATGTCGACATGGTGGCCGTTAAATTCAAAAGTTTCAATTTTCAAAAGAAGTGTCTATTCGTTTAAATCTCTTCACGAATGGTTATGACCGTTACTGGTCTATAAATAGCCTTCACAAATGAATTTTTTAACTAACTATTTTCTTATTTTCTTCACTCCTTCTTCTCCACAAATCCATATTCTAAAATTTTCATATTTTTAAGATCGTGCCGAAATTCTGCCGAATTCTCAAGTGAATCAAATTAGAATCTCATTCTTGTTTGATTCTCTATCCTTCTTGAAGATCAAAGTGCTATTCAGAGTTATAGGATCAATTTGTAATCAAAAGTTTATCGAGTCTCTCTATAAGGTGTGGTTGTGCCCAGAAATCAATTGGGCGATCTTGTGTCCCGGTAATCAAGAGAGTTTGCCCCGGACTCGAAGACAAGAGGGTACCTCAAGGCCTTTAGAAATTGAGGATTGTAATCTCGACGATGGTATAATAAAAATATGTACGAGGTGTTTGCCTTGGTGCAGGACTGGAGGTAGGGTAACTTCGAACCAGTATAAAATCTGGTGTGTTCTTTCCTTTTACTGCTTTTTATTTACTTTCTGCATCTGTGTTTTATTCTATGATTGTTCTGTGATTAAGTTCTGCATTTGTTTATATCATAATTTTTAAATTAGTCCATATAAGTCTTAGACTCCATTAAACACTATTCACCCCCCCCCCCTCTAGTGTTAAATTAGCCTTAAGATCCTTAATCCGCACTCCCTTTCAATTGGTATCAGAGCCAGGTTTTCATAATCTGAAACTTGAAAAGTTAAAAATGGCATTTTTAGGAAATTTTGTTAATACTAGTTTGAATTTATGCATTTCATCAAAGCATATAGTTTTTATGGAAAAATCAAGTTATCTACCGAATTGGTTTATTATGGAGGAACAGACATGTTACATGGATTTTGATGAATCAACAACCAATGGACAAACTATGCAAATTGAGAAAGATAAATGGATACTTGATAGTGGCTGTTCAAGGCATATGACTTGAAATCCGGAGATACTCAATGACATTATATATCAAGATGGTGGACTGGTCAACTTTGGAGATAACTCAAAAGGATATGTGATTGGCATCGGTAATGTCGGTAATTCTAAAACTCCTCTTATTTCTGATGTTTTGCTAGTTAGGAATTTAAAACTTAATCTTCTTAGTATAAGTCAACTATGTGATAAAGGATTTAAAATTAAATTTGGAAAAGATAAGTGTCACATCGAAGATAATAAGTCAAATATTATCTTTGAAGGAATTAGGAAGAAAAACATTTACATCCTTAGTATGAAAGTTTCAAATGATAACTTATGTCTTTTGGCTAATACAAGTGACCCTTGGATTTGGCATAAAAGATTTGATCATTTAAATTTCAAACTGTTATCCTAGTTATCAAAACTTGACTTAGTTAGAGGTCTTCCCAAGTTAAACTTTAAAGTAGATAGTATATGTAATGCTTGCCAATTAGGAAAACTTAAGAAAAGTTCATTTAAATTAAAAGATATGATTTCTACTTCTAAACCTCAAGAATTACTTCATTTAGATTTATTTGGTCCATCTCAAGTTCAATCAATTAATCACAATAAATATGTTTTTGTAATTGTAGATGATTATTCTAGATATACTTGGATAATTTTTCTTAAACTTAAAAGTGATGCTTTTGAATTATTTAAGAATTTTGCTAAAAGAATTCAAAATTAGCTTTCTTTAAAAATAATAACTATTCGTAGTGATCATGGTGGAGAATTTGAAAATGAAAATTTTGAGAATTTCTGTAATCAAAAAGGAATTACTCATAATTTCTCTTTTCCAAGAACTCCACAACAAAACGGATTGGTAGAACGTAAGAATAGAACGATTCAAGAGTGTGCTAGAATAATGCTTTCTGATAGTAACTTACCTTAAAACTTTTGGGCTGAAGCAGTCGCTACAGCTTGTTATATATTAAATAGGATTTTAATTGGACCATTAGCTAGTAAAACACCATATGAATTACTTTACAATAAGAAACCCAGTAGCTTATTTTAAAGTTTTTGGTAGTAAGTGCTTTATTCTTAATACAAAAGATAATTTAGATAAATTTGAACCTAAATCCGACAAAGGTATCTTTATCGGATATTCTAATAGAAGTAAAGCATTTAGTTTATAATTTAATAACTAACATTATTGAAGAAACAATGCATGTATCTTTCGATGAAAATTTTAAAGATACTGTACAAATAGAAGATGAAGTAGATTTTGTGACTTTAAATAATGAACCTAATGAAACTAATTGTGAAATCATTCAACCTAATAAAAGAATTAGGCTATTAAAAGATCATCCTGTAAAAAATATACTAGGAAATATTGAATCTATAGTTAAAATAAGAAATCAACTAAATAGTATGAGTAATGTAGCTTTTATATCAACTATTGAACCTAAAAATCCAAAGGAAGCATCATCTGATGATTCATGGATTCTTGCTATGCAAGAAGAATTGAATCAGTTCACTAGAAATGATGTTTGGGAACTTGTTCCTAGACCTGAGGATAAAAGTATAATCGGAACAAAATGGGTTTATAAAAATAAAATGAATGAACTTGGTGAGGTCGTGAGAAATAAAGCTCGTTTAGTCGTGCAAGGTTATTGTCAAGAAGAAGGAATTGATTATGACGAAACCTTTGCACTCGTAGCAAGACTAGATGCTATCACGATTCTACTTACTTTCGCAAACTACAATAATTTCAAATTATATCAAATGGATGTTAAAAGTGCTTTTCTAAATGGTTTTGTAAAAGAAGATGTTTATGTTGAACAACCTCCACTTTTGAAGATAATAAATTTCCAAATCATGTTTATAAATTAAAGAAAGCTTTATATGGTCTAAAACAAGCTCCTAGAGCCTCGTATGAAAGACTAAGATCTTATTTACTACAATCTGGTTTTGAAATTGGTAAAATATATACAACTCTTTTTATTAAAAGAAACAAAAATGATATTCAATTAGTACAAATATATGTAGATGATATAATATTTGGATTAACTAATAACATAACGAATAAAGAATTTTCAGATATAATGACTAAAGAATTTGAAATGAGTCATATGGGAGAACTAAGTTTCTTCTTAGGACTTCAAATCAAACAATTAGATAAATTTTCATTAGTCAAGAAAAATATGCTAAAGATTTAATTAATAAATTTAGATTGACCACTTCTAGTGGGAAACCAACTCCAATGACAACTAATGTAGCTTTAAGTAAAGAAGATAAATCAAAAGATGTTGATCAAAAATTATATAGGGGAATGATTGGTTCGCTGCTTTATATAACAGCAAGTCGTCCTGACATCATGCATAGTGTCAGTCTCTGTGCAAGATATCAATTTCAACCTAAAGAAACTCACTTAAAAGCTGTTAAAAGAATTTTAAGATATGTAAAACATACTTTAGATTATGGTTTATTTTACCCTAAAAATGATGTATTTGATTTAATTTCATATTGTGATGCTGATTACGCTAGTTGTAAATCAGACCGAAAAAGTACAAGTGGAACTTGTCGCTTTCTAGGACATTCTCTGGTTCTTGGTTTAGTAAGAAGCAAAACACTGTATCCTTGTCAACAACTAAAGCAGAATATATATCCGCTGCTTTGGCTTGTTCTGAAGTTATATATATGCAACAAACTTTAAAAGATTTTGTATTAACTATAACTAAATCACCAATTTATTGTGATAATACTAGTGCAATAAACCTATCCAAAATCCAACTCATCATGCTAGAACAAAACATATTGATATTAGACATCATTTTCTTAGAGATAATATAAGTAAAGAAGTCATAACTCTTGAATATATTAATACTGAAAAAAAAAATTGCTGATATATTAACCAAACCATTAAATGAACAAAACTTTACTAAATTTAGAAGAGAATTAGGTATATGTTCATTAAGTAAAATATAAATTATAAATAATACAAGTATAGTTAATAATTAATATAAATAAAAAACTGAACTGGGCATGTCGACATGACCCATCCCCCTATGTCGACATACATGCCGAGATTTTCAAATTTAAATTTCCCTCTAAAATTAGTTATTTGGTTATATATTTATATATTTAGACTTTTACTCTTTTTCTCTGTTCTATTCTCTGTAATAAACTTCTAAAACAGTAAATTAATGGCTTCCTCTTCTAATAATGAACCTTCTTTACCCACTTCTCCTCATTCTGGCCCTTTTCAACGTTCCACACATGTACGAGTCATCAAATTACAAGATAAGATGAAAGATTTATTTCAAATGATGATAGAAATTCAAGTAAGTCAAGTGCGAATAGCTAGAGAACAAGATAGGCAAGGCAGAATCCTTAGGAATTTACAAAAATTCCTTATGGATAACCATGTCAATCCTATTGTCATCGAAGAATCATCACAAGCCATGGATTCTGAAGAAGAAGAGCCTCTAGAAGAACCACAAGAGGATCAAGAAGAAGAACATCCTCTACCGAATCTGGATGTTTATATGGACGAAGACGATGGCGTGATTTGCGTTGGAGAGGTCCTTTTTGACGCTAATGGGAACTTGGTCGAACAACGTGGAAACTTTTGTCTCCACTATCCAAATTGTTCGGTCCATAAATCACCAATAGTTAAGGGTCCGCATTAAGCGGTTTTCGTTTTTCTCTTTCTTTATTGTATATTGGCTTGTTAATTTGTATATAAGTGTTATCTTAATTAATGTTCTTCTAAAAACAATCTTTGGTGTATGAAATCTTGAATTCCATCTAACTTAGGATGCTATATTTCACTCATACATAGTTATTATTTTTATGCCATATGTTTGTTTATCTCATTTTCTATTAAGTTCAAGGTTTATAGGTTATTTTTTGTTGATGACAAAGGAGGAGAAGTTATATAAAATAGTAGGCTTGGAGTAAGGAGGAGTTGTTGGTGTAAGGGGGATTTTTGGTATGATCGAAGTGGTAAGTATATTTTATAAGGTTGTCATCATCAAAAAGGGGGAGATTGTTAGGAACTGGAGATAGTGGTTTTGATGACAACAACCTTTGTAACTTATTTTATTATAACTTATATACTAACACTATTGTCTAGATATATATGAATGTTATTATGCAGGATATATATAAGGTAGGTACTGATTATTGAAGGATGTACAGTATAAAGATCAAGAATGAAGAAATCAAGTTTGAAGACTCATGAGTATCAAGATCAAGATTTCAAGATAAGTGTCTAGTTTTGTTAAAACTTCATAATAGCATGGAAATCTTCATTCCAAATTTCATTTGGGATGGAACCTATTTCTACCTTCTTAGTGGCTTACAAACCCACGACAAGTAGCTTACAAACCTATGACAAGTGGATTACAAACCCACGAACATCTTGGTTTTGTACATGGTCTCGAGCCCTGATGTGATGAGATATTCTGCAGGAAGAAGCTTGCAAAATTACTTTAAAATGGTTTTTCAAAATGATTTTCAAAATTGCTTTTCAAAATGTTTTAGCCTTAAAAATTATCTTTTCAAATGATTTTCCAAAAGATGTTTTAGCCTTAAAATATTCTTTGTTTTTATTTTTAAATAAACTCTTATTTTAAACTTTGTTTTTTTTTTAAAATATCTTTTGATTTTTAAATATTCTTTTATAATATATATATATACATACTTGAGATTTAAAATCAAATTTATATATACGTTCTAAAAATATATTTTTCTACTCTTCTTTATTTTAAATCATAGGAAAATTAGTTTATTTTACTCAAGAATCATTTCATCTTGTTTTACTTTCAATACCATTTTCAAAACAAATTTTACATTGTTTTTAACTAAGGGATGTCGGCATCATGGGATAACCCATGTCGACATGGTGGCCGTTAAATTCAAAAGTTTCAATTTTCAGAAGAAGTGTCTATTCGTTTAAATCTCTTCACAGATGGTTATGACTGTTACTGGTCTATAAATAGCCTTCACAAACGAATTTTTTAACTAACTATTTTCTTCACTCCTTCTTCTCCACAAATCCATATTCTAAAATTTTCATATTTTTAAGATCGTGCCGAAATTCTGCAGATTTCTCAAGTGAATCAAATTAGAATCTCATTCTTGTTTGATTCTCTGCCCTCTCTCGAAGGTCAAAGTGCTATTCAGAGTTATAGGATCAATTTGTAATCAAAAGTTTATCGAGTCTCTCTATAAGGTGTGGTTGTGCCTAGAAATCAATTGGGTGATCTTGTGTCCCGTAAATCAAGAGAGTTTGCCCTGGACTCGAAGACAGGAGGGTACCTCAAGGCCTTTAGAAATTAAGGATTGTAATCTCGACAATGGTATAATAAAAATCTGTAAGAGTTGTTTGCCTTGGTGCAGGACTGGACGTAGGATAACTCCGAACCAGTATAAAATCCGGTGTGTTCTTTCCTTTTACTGTTTTTTTACTTTCTGCATCTGTGTTTTATTCTGTGATTGTTCTGTGATTAAGTTCTGCATTTGTTTATATCATAATTTTTAAATTAGTCCATATAAGTCTTAGAATCCATTAAACACTATTCACCCCCCCTCTAGTGTTAAATTAGCCTTAAGATCCTTAATCCGCACTCCCTTTCACCTACTTCATTCTGGAATCTCCACTGCGTACACAGTTGTTAAAGTGGTTTTCGGTATTGGCAGAGAGTATGACAATATCTGATCCCGATCTCTTTAACAACCAATCGCTTATTACACACCAGATGGTTCTTTTACATTTCAAAAGTCAATTCACAATTCATACCAAAATATCATATTCTCAAAACCATAATACTTTCGAAATCATATTCACTTTGAAATCATATTCACCTTTGAAGATCGTATCGTTTCCAAATCATAATTTTCCAAAATAGGTTAAATCCTTACTTCAAAATCATCATATTCAATTAAATACAACATTTAAATCCCAACCGAGGTTATAATATCATTTAACCATGTTCGCTTAAAATCGAGGATTTCAAATATAAACACCTCTACCTTATTTAGTTTGACATTTAGAAAGATAGTTTTAGATAGTTATAAATAGTTATAAATAGTTATAAATAGTAAAAGTACTCTAAAATAATTTAATAATAGATTAAAATTAGTTTAACTTGATTTAAGATAGTTGAATAGATTTAAAATAGATTTAAATATAATTAAAATAGATTAATAGCTTTAAAATAGATTAATTAGATTTAAATTAAATTAAATGGTTAAATTAGTGTAAAATAAATTAACTTGGTTTAAAAATAGGTTAAAATAATTTATATAGTTAATATAGGTTAAAATAGTTTAATAATAAATCTTAATAATTAGGAATTTTAAAATAATATATTTTTAAAATAGTTTATATTAAATATGAAATTTAGAATTTATATAAATTTAACTATTTATTTTATTTCAACATATCTGGACAATTTCACATTTCCAAATCACAAAACCCAATTTCAATACATTTCAAAGTTATATTTCAAACAATTTTAATAACTCAATTCCGGTAAATTCCCATTTATACTTCAAAAATCAACTTTACAATTTCAATTAAACTCCTTTAAACAATTCCTTTAAACCAATTCCAATAATAATTCAATTTATATAAATCAAATTCTTATTTCAAAATATCATTCAATTAATTTCAAAAATTAAGGATTTCAGGATCATTTAATTTAACCAATCCAGTGTCCGTATATAATTCTCTAACCTAGGGTCAATTGATACGGATATTTATCATTTCAATCCGTAATTTAGAATTTTACAGTTATATATCATTTCAAACCGCAATCCCGAATTTAACAATAAGATCCAAAAATCGCTCGAGTCTATCATTTCAACCCATAACGATCTTTCCCTAATCTATAGATCATTCGGGTATGTATCATTTCAACCCAGAGTGAACTTGCAGTTTATAACGATATAAAATACAACATCCATTCATCCAATATCAATAATCAAGCATCCATCACAATCATCATCCAAATCAACCAAATAAATATCAGCAATTAACTAATTTACAATACAGGTATTTAAGTGGCAATTTAATTTCAATAATAAATTAAATAACGATTTAATTCAAATTAACTGAGATGACGATTTAAAATATACCAAACAGTCATAAATAAATTTCCAATCACATCATAAATTTTATTTAACAAACATAAGAAATTTTAGAAGTTGCGAGTGGGTTAAAACACCCACCTTTGAATTTAAATCCAATTTAGGGCCCAAATTCAAATAGTCTCAGAATTCATCCAAACCAGCGTTAGAATGTCTAAAATTTCGATACAATCATAGCGGAGAAAACCGCGCGTGACACAGAACTCGTATGCAAAAGTTATGCGTTAGAGAATGATTTGAAAATTAAATTTAAATAATATAAAACTAACCAATAGAAATGGGCCACGTCAATTGCTCCTCTACCAACCCTAGCGCTAACAGATCTTACACGAGCCTGCCGCCAGAGAACTTCCCAAAACGCGCGACCTCCGGCCATCTACACCAACGCCGATTCCCCCAGCAGCTCACCATGGCCGCCAATGATTTTCGAACCCCAATCGAAATTTTCTGGTCAATCCGACCATTAACTCCATGAACGAACAACTCCGATGGACTATGATCGATCTCCTCTACACGATGGCATGCCTGATTTGACGATCCATCGTCGTTAATCAACGCGCGATGGATGGCCGAGAACAAATCACCATATTCTGGCCACACAAAAACCCAGATTGAAAAACGAACAGCAGAATTGACTCGCGCTCATCGAGATCTTCAAATCGATATATAATTCAATATAGGTTTGAGAGTTTGAGAGTTTGAAATTTTGAAGTTGAATTTTGAATTGGAATTAAACTGAGGAGTAGACTGAAATGTACGTACATACAAATGAAAATGAGGAGTGGATAGGGTTTATAACAGGCTATTTATAGACAGAGCTGAAAATAGAATGGATGGACAAGATTGGATTGAAAATTTGATGATGAACGACCCGAAAAGCCTGTTTCGTTCCCGAAGCAAAAATGGGTCATCCCATATATCAAAATAGATGTTTTTGATGATTTCAAATTCAATGGAATAGGTTTCAAGTCCTAATTTGATCGTATGAAGAAGTTATGTCAAAATCAGTTTATTTCAAATGGATTTCAATTAAATTGATTTCTAGGCGTTTCGAGCCCGTACGATCAAACGACAAGTCTGATCATTACGAAACTTGGAATCCTACAATAATTCACCGTTACGGATCCGATGAAACTAGTTTCGTCGAAATCCGAGCCAGTGGCCAAAATGGCTATATTTCAGTTAATTAAATAAATTAATATTAAATTAATTAAATCAAATTTTTAATTTCAATTCCGTAATTAACAAATTTTATCATTTTTGATTTCTTAAACAATTACAATACTTTAAACAATTTAGAAATCAATTCAAAGTTAATTAATTTACCAATTAGAGTATTTAATTTCAATTTCAGTAAATTCATAAATTATCAATTGAAATTCCAATAAATCCATTTATTTGATTTTAAACCCTGTTATTTAATCAATTGTCATCTCAAGGGTACAATTAACATTGGTTTATATCCTAATACATTAATAATTTCCCATTTCATCTTCCTTTCACTTTTCGTTATAATTAATTTCATTTAATTGCACTAATTTCAACTATTACAATTTAAATTCCAATAAATTGATAAATCTTGATTTCTATACTTTTTATTAAATCCATTATTACTTTATGAAATAAACTAACATTTCCATTCATCTTATTACATTCATATTTTGCAATTATTGTCTTAATCTCATTAATGTAACATTAAATTTCATTTTAATTTAATTGATTCCCCATTTCAATTTAATAGACTAAATAAAGAGGCAACATATAATAGTTGTTACCATTAATCTTTAATTACATTTACATGTTTATTACTTACAACAAATGTTACCATTTCTTTCATAACACTAATTTTTGTTCAATTACCATTAACTATCTATTATTTCCTTGGTTAATCCAATATTTCATTTATTCACTTATATTAAATTTATAACCAAGTATAGCATTTTTATTATTTCAATTAATTGGAATTTCATCCAAATTTGTTAATAACTAACTTAGATTAACACTATTACATTTTTATTCTGGTTATTATTTCATTAATAAATCCCAAATTTTTATTTCTTCCAAAATTTAATCATAGAATCTTATTAAATTAACTATTTTAATTATCGGAAATTTACGGGTCGTTACAAAATCTCTTTTATGCAGGTGGTGAGAAAAGCTTGGGACATGAAAGCATTTGGTAACCCCATGTTGAAGCTTCAACAAAAGCTTAAAAATACTAAGACTCATCTTCGATAGTGGGCTAAAATCAAGTATGGAACAGGTGATAAAATTTCTAACATCATACAAATGGAACTTGAAAAAGTTCAACTGCAAATAATGAAATCCTCTATGGACCCATCCCTTTCCAACCAATTTAATAAAGAGTCTGGAAAAGGCTATTTCAGATGAATCACACATGATAAGGCAAAATAACAGGAGAATTTTGAATTATATGGTGACAAAAACTCAAAATTCTATCATGCCTCTCTCAAACTTAAGAACTCCAAAGCTCACATCCACCGCATCAAAGATATGAATGGCAATATTCACTCCTCTCCTGGTGAAGTGAACTCATCCTTCCTTGAATATTATACTTCATTGCTTGGGTCTGCAGATAATTCTACTTTTGATGATTCCTTCACAACCTTCCTCCCTATTCAAACCTTAAATGATGATCAGAAAAGGCACCTCATCTCCCCAGTGACTGATTCTGAAATAAAAGACTCCATTTTCAATATGAAAAAATATGCATGTGGTGGGCCTGATGGGTTCAATGCTGTTTTTTTCATTCACTGCTGGGACGTTGTTTCCCCTGATGTGCTGAAAGCTGTGCATAATTTTTTCATCTCTGGAAAATTTTGTCATCTATTAACTCTACTAACTTAGTTCTAATTGCCAAGGTTGACTGCCCCAGTGATGTAACTCAATTTAGACCAGTGGCATGCTGCAATATTATTTACAAATGCATAGCTAGGATTTTAGTAGCTAGAATAAAGTCAGTAATAAATCATTTGGTATCTAAAAATCAAGCTGCATTCATCCCTGGAAGAAATATTCTTCATAATGTTTTGTTAACTCATGAATTACTTAATGGATATTCTTCTTCTCACATCTCCCCTAGAGCTATGATGAAGATAGACATAAGGAAGGCTTTTGATTCTATAAAATGGGAGGCAGTCCTACACATCATGAAAATAATGAATTTTCCTATAAAATTTTGTAATTGGATATATCAATGCATTTCAATTGTAAGATACTCTCTGGTGATTAATTCGCAATCCATTGGATATTTTCGTGGGAAAAATGGATTACGACAAGGAGATCCTATTTCTCCTTATCTATTTATATTAGTGATGGAATCTCTCACTCAGGCCTTCCAGTACCAAGTATTCAAGAATAAATTTGTGTGCATCCCAAATGCAAAATGCCTATGATCACTTCACTGGCATTTGCTGATGATCTGGTTATATTTACTAAACCAACTGATGAATCCCTACAAATTATCATTCACACGTTGGAGGAATTCTACAAGTTTTCTGGTCTTCGAACAAACAATCAAAAATCCCACATTCTAATAGCTGGAACAATTGAATCCATGAAACTTCATTATGAACAACTTACAAAAATGATGCCCCTCCTAAGCAACAGTATGACTTATCTGGGTGTTCCACTTGCCACCAAAAGAATATATCTCCTTCAATGCATACCCCTATATGAGAAGATAATTGTTCTAATTATAAGATGGCAGAATAGGTTTTTATCTTAACTGGGAAGGTTGGTAATCGTCAAGTCTTTGATTCTGTCTATGTCAGTTTATTGGCGCAACACTTTTATTCTCCCTAACAAGCTTATGACCATGATTAGATCGGCTCTAATACGATTTTTGTGGTCGAGTTCTATTAACAGTAAAAAACTATCCCCCTTTGCTTTTAGTAAAACTGAAGTGCCAAAAAGAAATGGGGGATTAGGCATTACAAATATGACGATCTGGAATTATGCTGCCTTCTCCAAACATATTGATAACTTGATCAGCAAAAATGACAATAATTGGATGGACTGGACTTTAACTCACAATTTGAAAATTGAAAATATTTGGATGACAGAGGCTAAACAAGCTCATAGTTGGGTCTGGAAATTCCTTCTTAAGACTAGAGACAAGTGTATTCCACAGCTGCAAGTTGAAATGAACTACCAAAGTAAAGCTAAATTTTGGTCTACGCCTTGGATAGATATAGGTATTATTCTCGGGAGAGTATTATCCCATGATCAAATTCAGACAACTGGGATTCCTGAGAATGCAAGAGCATTATCATATATAAGAAATAGGGTTATCTCTATTCCCTTGTCTGGAAATAGGCAGATTGATGATATTTGGCTCAAATATAACTATACAAGGTATTCATTTTCTAAAGATGAGAAATATAGTTGGATGAGAGAGAATAAGGAGCACAATATTGCTAGAGTGTACAAGTCATTATCTCATGAAGATCAGCTCCCTAAAATTTATGTGGTATGGTAGAATTTGGAATAGATACATAAATGAAAAATTGATTTTCATGCTCAGGATGGTCATTAGAAATGCACTGAATACTCTATCTAATATAGCAGCTAAGGGGTGGTTATAGAAAACCAGCGTGTTATATGTAGAAGCAATGAGGAGGACAACTTATACTTATTTTTCAAATGCTCCTTCTCCTTTTTCCTATGGAAGAAAATTAAACGGAAAGGGGGATATGGTAACCCAGTATGGGATAGTACAATTGAATGGGCAAATGTATACAAGGCAACAAAATGGAAGACATTGGATTCTATTCAACTGTTGATAATGTTGAAGGTGTTTGTTTCGAAATTATGGAAAGCTAGAAATAAAATCATATTTAAACAAAAAAGAACTGTGTGGATGATGATATACAGAGATATGACGAGGGGCATCTCTGATGCAATGAAATATTCGCCATTCCACTTCAGTTCTTATGATGTGGAGAAATGGAAGGCATTATGACTTCTGTGCTTCGAGTCTGACTGTACAATGCTTCGAGACTTTCCTCGGGGTTATGC
This sequence comes from Allium fistulosum, assembly GCA_030737815.1. Taxonomy (NCBI): domain Eukaryota; kingdom Viridiplantae; phylum Streptophyta; class Magnoliopsida; order Asparagales; family Amaryllidaceae; genus Allium; species Allium fistulosum. Next base: position 990,025,862 of record CM060903.1, read on the forward strand.
TATGATTCAGTTCTCAGGTTGGGTATTTTGTTGCTTGGTGTTTTCCCTTAGTCCGGTTTGAGTTCCTTTGTACCATTCTTCGGGTTCTCCTCTATTGCTTTACTGTGTTTTGATTTTTTGGTCCTTCTTTTTCATGTTTACCACTGTATTTCTTATTTATGCATGTAATACTTTTTACTTGTTATAAATAAAAGGTAGGGGCCCTTTTAACCCCGCTGGCTTTGCCAAAAAAAAGTAAGCCCAACACCCTAAAAGCTAGTCATTATATTCTTTATTCTTATCCATTCCATCCTTATCCTTATTATAAACCGCATCTACCTAGTAAATAAAAATAAAACCCAGCCCTAATTACGTTTTCCAAAATTGAAATCAATAAAGAAAAAAAGCGACCAATGCACGCGTTAGGATAAGGAGACACGTGTGTTATTGGTGGAGGCATGCCATTTAATGGTGGTGTCAAACGACTAGTGCTTGGGGATGCATGCAATGTGTTTTTTGTGGTGGCTTTGTCATGCTCAAACTGGGTTTGGATGCGGGGCTAAGTGTGCGACAAGATGGATGCACGATAGAGGAGATGGCGTCATCGACATTAGCTGAGCACGAGTTGGCGGTTGGCTGTTTGTAGGTGTAGTTTGACGCTGGCGATGGCTGAGCACTGAGGTGAGAATAATTATTTTTCAGTGCTCTTATTTTTACAAAAGCTATTTTTAATTGATGCCTTCTTGAATATATGGTTGTGTTTTCTTATTGTTTGAATGAATGAATGATACTTGTTTTTGAATGGCTTAATATAATTCGAATTAGTTGAATTCGAATTAGTTAAATGGAATGGTCAATATTATGATATTGATTTGAATTTAATGTCAAATATAGATTAAAGTGATGAATGGGGTTTAATAGTTGAATTTGATATTTTAATTCATTTTAAAATATTGAAATGAAAGAGTATCATGAAATAAATATATTTGGGGATGAACTAATATTATTTCAAAAGCATTTGAAGTGATGAAAAGAAGAAAGTCCGAATGGTTTGAACAATTGTGAAGATTAAAAGTTGGTTTGAAATGGATTCCATAAGATATTTTCAAAGATGAGATCAAAGACTTTGTGACAAGAGTTTTCTATATAATATAAACTCGTTTATAAGATATGTTGTATTAAGCAACGTTTGTGAAATATTGCATTACTTGATATGAATGAATCAGTGATTAATGGTTTGTTATTAATAATATAAGTTGAAAGTGTCAAACAAGAAGTGATCAAAAATGTTTTATAAATGAATTTGAATTCATTTGTATATAAGAATTGAAGTTTGTGGTTGTATTAATATATACTTGGTTAGTTAATAGCGATAATATGGTTTCGAAAAAGGAATATTAAGTATTTTTATTTTTGAAACATGAATGTTTTCTTATGAAATCTGGAATAGAAGTATGAATTGGGGGAATAGAAAGTTAGTTGTTTGATTTTGATGTAAGAGATTAAATATTAGTATTTCACCCATGATATGAAAATATACTCATGTTATGCTAAGTGAATGTGTAACAAGTTACAATTATTATCGTTTGGTTGATTAAATGGTTAAAACATGGCTTTGAAACCAAATGAAAAGCATATTTATTTTGCAAGTTAGGAATCTAATAAATAGATATATGCTTGGTTAGTGAATGATTATGGACATGATTTTGAGAAGAAACGCCAAGTATGTTTGTTTTGCAAATTTATGAATACATTGAATGGTTGTCAGCTTGACTAGATAGATGGATGATCAGATCTTTGCATATACAGATAAAAATAGGAATTATACAATGAATGCCAAGTATTAATTTCATGAAAATGAATGGGTGAGTAAGATTTTATTTGATTTGGACATGAATGAACTGTATGATGCTTGGCTATGGTTGATATGTAAAATATTTCGAGAGTATAATAAATTGCCAAGAATGCTATGAACGAAATGCAAGTTAAATGGATGAAATGTGTGCTTTGAATGGACATTGGTGCTCTTGAATACTTGTTTGATTTTAATACAGGTATATTAATGATACTTATTTCACCCATGGTATTAATATGAAAGTTTAATTATATCTCATGTTGTCTTTAAATTGTCCAATTATGATGCATTATAATATGATGCAATGAAATGCACGTACATGATATTTATTTAAGGAAAATGAGATATAATGTCATTTGGGAATAATCGACGCTAGAAAAGTCAAATGTTTTTTAAAGTAATAAATTTAACATTTGATAAGAACCGTATGATGAATTGTCAACTAAACCACTAGTATCCATCCTAACAGACTGATTCGATGGTTACAACCTAAATCATGACAAGTTTGTCCCTCGGTTCACTATGTCCAAATTATTTATTGTATGAACATATGCAGAAATTGAAGATTTTCGAAGACATGGTGAAAATAAAGAAAAATAGTGCTATAAGATGGAGACTTGAAGTGGTTTGTAACAACCCAGGTCGAGATTACCTAAAATCTAAATTTAAAATATGATTTAATTAATTTTAATTAATTAATTGAATGAATTTGGGGAATTTATAAATTACCGTATTTCCGAATTAAAATGGATTTGGAGTTTAATAAATTGGGAATTTAATGAATTTTCTTTTTTATGCTATGTAACTCTTATATTTAATTATATAAGTATAATTTTGGAGAAAATGAATAAATAAATTGTATGAAAATAATTTCATTGTTTGAAATATGATTTTTTAATTGATGGTTCATTTTATAAAAATATGAAGAATAACTTTTCGTTTTAAGAGTTGTAATTAAGTTTGATAAAATATTTCAATATTGGTAAAAGTGAGATATTGACATGTTATTTATATCGTGGAAATTTTAGAAATAAATGTTAGTTAAATTAGAATGTTGTTTTAATTAAATTAGTATGTATAAAGTGTTAAAACGAAACACACCATATTAGTAATGCTTTGGTTTCGAAAAAATTAGCAACACTTGGCTAATGGATCCACATTCTTTGCCCACTTCTCACTTCTCATTTTTATCTCAAAAATAGAAACTCAAACTTCTCATTCAAATTTCTCACTTCTCAAATACTCGGGTCAGACCACTTTTAACACTTATACAATGGCGTCCAGATCTGGAGACTAGGGTTTCCCCTAGTTCTCTTCTCTTCTTTTTTCTCTCTTCCTCAATCCTAAATTCTGTCTTCAATCTTTTCTCTTCAAATTCTTATCGCCATGAGCCCTTTGCGGGATGATGAAGGTTGGGAAGAGGTGCGCAGGAAAAGGGGCAAGGCTCCTATGTCGTCTGGATCTGAAGCAAGGTTAAATCTGGGTGGCCAGACTTCTGGAGCGGATCGGAATCAGGTCAAAGCTAGTCAGGTCCGAAAGCAGGGAGGTAATGTTTTGGAGGCTTTTCCAGGGCGATCTTCATTGAAATTCTCGAAATCCTCCAAGCAGAAAGCTAATCTAGCAGGAAATTATGGGAAAATTAAATTTACTGTTTCAGAGAACGCAAAAAAATTTTCATACAGTGAAGCGGTTAAAATTGGAGCTGTAGGTGATCTAGGAAACCTAGATCTAGAATTTATTGAACCAAAAATTTCTGGTGGCAAAAGGATAGGTTCTCTCTCATCTGAAGCTATCAAAGAAGCAGAAGGTGGATGGGACTTATGTATTTTATTGTATGTCGTTGGTTATAAACCGTGGCTTAAAACTTTTGAAGGGTACGCCAATAGAGTTTGGTCTACTCAGAAGCCGTTTTCTGTTCAATCGAGGAATAATGGTTTTTTCGTGGTAAGATTTGGATCGGAGGAGGATTGCAATAAGATTTTGAAATCTGGTCCTTGGTTTATGGATCGGAACCTGATTATTATGAAACGTCTGTCCCCAGACATGAATACGGATAGGGATCTTCTCACTTCTCTGCCTATGTGGGTAAGACTCCCAGGTTTAAGTTTTAAGCTATGGGGCAATAAAGCTATTAGTGCTCTAACAAGTACTATAGGCCTGCCTATCAAGATGGATGAGGCTACGAATTCTAAATCCAGGCTAGCCTACGCTAGAGTTCTTATAGAGGTTAATGCTACCTATGGTATGCCGAATACCATTGAAGGTATGGATGAAAATGGGAGAAGTTTTGTGCAGACAGTGGAATATGAAAATCCTCCTCCTATTTGTGGTAAGTGCGTGTGTTTCGGACATGTCACTGAAGAATGTCCTATGACAAAGACATGGGTTCCTAAGCAGACCCAAAAAGATATTGCTGAGAAGGATAATATGGTAGAACCAACACTTGTTGATGGTTTGGAAACGGAGAGTGAGGAAGTCGGAGAAGATTCTAATAACCCTTCGAGTAATCTAGAGACCAGTGGAAGCGTTCCAGAGGAGGGCCTGCAGCCAGTCGAAATTATTAGGATTAATGAAGGGGTGAGTTTAGGAGGAGAAGTTCTTCCTCGGGAGATTCAAGAGAAAGAAGTCGGTTTGTCCAGTGATGGTGTTCAGAACGGAATTCAGATTGCTTCTAACCTGCTAGAGCAAGCAGTCCTCAATGCTTCAGGAAATAGGGAGATCAACACTTTTGAGTGTCAAGCGTCTTTGGGAGACAGAGAAGAGAGCCCTATTCCTTCGAAGTTTCCTACAGCACAGAAATCAATTTTCAAACGTCCTTCTTCAGTGGACACACAAATAACTCCTTTCAATTTACTTGCTAATGATAATAGGATTGATGATTGTGTAATTAATAATGTGAATCTAAGGAGAGGTACTGATTTATGTTTTGATGTGCAGGTACAGGAAGCCTCGAATCTGGATTCAAGAAGGACAGAAGCGATAGGGGAACAAAATACATATGACAATGTCGATCTAACCCAAGAGGAGCAGGCCACTCAAGAGTCCCAGGTTAAAGAATTCGAGAACTTTCAAAAGGACAAGTTAGTCCGTAAGAACCCTAAGTGGGTGCAGATGTTAGGTATCTCAGCGGAAGATATAGGTGAGTCCTCTAGCAGCAGGTCTCAGAGGACTCGAAATAACAAGACGTTTTAATGTCAATTGCATGCTGGAACGTTAGAGGGTTTCATAACCCTAACAGATTGAAAGAAATAAGAAGACTTATTGATAAATTTAATATTAGTTGTTTTGGTGTTTTGGAAAACAAGCTGTTGTATTCAGATTTATTAGAATTGGAAAGAGGTTTGTTGGATGGATGGAAAGTAATCAGTAATGTCTCATGCTATTATAAATGCAGAATCTTTGTTTTACTGGATGGGAATTCTTGGGATTACAATTTCATTAGCATGAGTGACCAACATATCTCTATTGAATTGGTCAACAAATTGAAGTTTAAAAGCAATGTAACTTTTGTTTATGCTCATAATTTCGTTCAGCTTAGGTCTAGATTGTGGAAGAATTTACAAGAAGACGCAATTAATATCTATAGACCCTGGTTGGTTCTTGGGGACTTCAATTGTATCCGATGCCCATCAGAGAGAAAGGGAGGTAATCCAGTGCCTTTTAGAAACCTATTTGAACTAGATGATATGTCTAACGTCACAGGCCTTAAGGAGATCAACGTTAAAGGCTACAAATATTCATGGTGGTCTGGGCCTAATCGAAACATATTTTCTAAAATAGACAGGGTGTTTGCCAACCTAGACTGGATAAATTTGTATCAGGATCTATCAGCAGAATTCTTACCTCCCTCTGTGAGTGATCATAATGCAATTCTTGTCTCTCTTTCCCCCAAGCCGAGTGTTAAAAATAGACCTTTTAGATATATGAATCACTGGCCCCTTTGTGACAGCTACTTTCCATTGGTTGAGAAATTATGGTCAGCTGATCAGAATGATCGTCCTCTTTATCAAATATTATTCATTCTCAAGAATATTAAAAAAGAGCTTAAGCTTTGGAGTGCTGGCAAAAGCAATACAAAAAAAGAGGTTAATGATCAGAGAGAAAACTGTTCTAGACTCCAAAAGATTCTGGAAACTTCTAAAGATCACAATTTAGTTATGGAATTTCAAAATGCCAGAATCAAATTGGAGATGGCACTCAACAAAGAATTCCTGGACACTAAGCAAAAGGCGAAATGTGATTGGTTGTTGAAGGGTGACGAGGCTTCCGCTTTCTTTTATGCTAAAATGTCTAGTAGAAGAAGCAGAAATTGTTTGACTAACATTTCAGTTGATGAGGCTATAAATTTTTACAAACAAGTTTTCAATCTTACCTTAACTGACCAGTTTCCAGAAATTATTTGCAAATCGATAATTTCTGAATATGGCGCGAACTTCCTGAATGAGAGTATTTCTTTGGAAGAAATTAAATTTGCTCTGTGGAATATTAAAGATTCGACTTCTCCAGGCCCAGACGGATTTAATTCAAAGTTTTTCAAAACCCATTGGTCTCTTTCGAAAGAGTTAATTTTTAAAGCTTTGAATGACGTCTTCCATAATGGTTCTATACTTAAAGAGTGGAATCACACTTTTTTACACTTGATTCCTAAAAAAGATCATGCCTCCAGAATCCAAGATTATAGACCGATTGCCTGTTGCAACACATTATATAAAGTTTTCACAAAGATTCTGTGTAATAGACTGGCTCCTTTTTTGGATAAGTTGATATCCCCTAATCAGTCGGCATTCATAAGAGGGAGATCTATAGGGGATGGAATTTTGTTTGCTCACGAAATTATTAGAGGTCTTGGAAGAAAGGATAATAAATACATGTGTATCAAGGTAGATTTGAAAAAGGCTTACGATTCGATTAATCGAGATTTTGTTATACACATGTTATTAAGTTTGGGCTTCCCAGACAAATGGGTGAAAATTATTGGAAATATCATTACCACTCCAGTGTTTTCTATTATTGCTAATGGGGAATCGCATGGTTATTTCAAGAGTTTTAATGGCCTCAGACAAGGGGACCCTCTTTCCCCAATTCTATTTTGTTTGGTTATGGAATATTTTACGTTACTGATGGATGGCAAAGTTAGGGAAGGTCTCATGTCTCCTATTTCAGATTTTAATAACAAGTTAACTCACATCATTTACGCTGACGATATTATAATTTTCACTAAAGCAAGTGTTCTTAATGCTTCAGCCATTAGTGATGTTTTTCAAAGTATAAAGAAAGTAACCGATTTGGAATTAAGCTGTGAGAAGTCCAATGTTTTCTTTGGAAAAGGGGTAACCAACAGTACTGATATTTGTTCTATTCTCAACATTCAATAATCAGTACTCCCAATCAGGTACTTGGGCATTCCTCTATCTAGTTCTAATTTGAAAGATAGGGATTGTGATCTATTGTTAGAGAAGATAAAGACAAGATTGGCAGGTTGGGAAACTAGAATGCTCAGTCTAGCTGGGAGACTAAAACTTATCAAATCTACCATTTACCCTATCATTCAATTTTGGATGCAATGCTTTTGTCTCCCAAAATCCACGGTACATAAAATAAAGCATTTGATTCTTAATTTCCTTTGGAAAAGCCGTAGTAGTAAGATTCCCTGGGAAATTTTGTGCAAACAAAAAGAAGAAGGAGGTATGGGTCTAAGGAATTTAGAAGAGCTGAATCAAGCGTTATTTATTAAATTAATTTGGAAAATACTCAATGTTGAAGGAATTTGGGCAGATTTTTTAAAGCGAAAATATATTGGACATAAAAGCTTTTGGGATATCAATCCGAGACTGGACGACTCGGGAGTGTGGAAATATATTTTGAAGAACAGACAAGCAGCTTTGAAGTGCCTTTCTCTTAATATAAGTGATGGCAAAACTACGTCCCTCTGGTATGACCCATGGTTGAATGGAAGCTCCATTTTGGAACGAATTGGTTTAGATACGGCTTTTAGAACTGGAACAGAACATTTGACTCTGGATAGAATTGTAAAACAAGGAGAATGGAAGTGGGACGAGTTTAGTTTCCTTCGGCAGATTCATTCAGAGATTGAAGGTGTCAAGATTTATAATGACAGCGAGCGGGATTTTTGGGCTTGGAAATGTTCCAAACACGGTCAATATCAGTTTAAACTAGTGTGGAACTCTATTAGGTCAAGTTTTGAAATTAAATCCTGGTCGTCCTTAGTTTGGAACAAAATTCACGTGCCTAAAATGGCGGTTTGCCTCTTCAAAGCCATAAACGACTATTTGCTAACGAAAGAGCGATTAACATTCAAACATATTGTCGTAGACCCCCTATGTGTTTTCTGTAATAATTACATTGAAAATATAGATCACCTCTTTTTCCAATGTAATTATACAGGAAAAGTCTGGTTATGGAGCTGTAATAAATTTTTTAGCTCGCCGAAAAGTATGTTCTCATTTACACTAAGGGAAGACTTGCAAAATATTGTATCTATCTCTAAATCTAGAAACCTCAACTCAGATCTGTTCCAATTATCTATCTCAGTTTGTATTTGGCACATATGGAAAGAAAGAAATGACAGGATATTTCTTAACAAATTTAATGACACTTCGCAGTTATGCTCAAAAATTTACCAGACAGTGAATATTAGAATGGTTAAATCAAAGCATTTTAAGCACTTGAAAGGTACGTCAAACATTATAGCTAACAAATGGGGATTTACCTCGCTAAGCTAGTCAGGGTTTCTTCGGATTGATCATATGTATTGCTTCCCCTTGCTGCTTCCTTCTTGTAGCTTGATTCAGGTTTTCTGCATCCTGTTTTATCTTTACATTCATCTTACATCTTTTTAATTTACATCTTAATTAATTATTATCTAGCCTATTTGAGCTATTCTGTAAGTCTAAGAATGCAGGAACTTTTGCTGATCCGCTATCTCTCTATTTGGTGTCTCCATCTATTATAACATTGTTCGAGTTAATTTCTCAGAAGTCAAAATTAACTTTAAAATAGGAGAGTTAAAAACTTAGCTTCTATGGCCTCTCTTCAGAGGTGATGATCTTCTGAAGTACAATTCAAACTTTTGGAAGACGGTGTCTCCTTGAGCATAGACCTTTTGTTTTAAAGGATCTGATACGGAATAGATCCCTGGTTTGCTTCTTGTTCAGTCGTGGCATAGCTGAAGTTTTGAATGTGGCGCAAATGTCTGTGGTTTCCTGGATAACAAGATTTATTATGGACAAATTAGAAGCTTTAAAGGAATCAGCTCTATCGAGGACAATAGAAGCTATATCAAAAACTTATCTTGTTTTGTGTCGTCTCGAGAAAGAGTTGTTGTTTCCTATGGTTTTGCAAATCCTTTAGATCTGTGATGAATCTCAGATCTAATCTTTTGTTTGAAGGCTGTTAAGAGCTTTTTCAGCATCCTTGACCTGGAATCTTAAAGAACTCGTTAGTCTGTAGTTTCAGGAACGAAGTAGAAGAATTTTTAGAAAGTATACTTACTCTAGTGTTTCTGGAGGGATGGTAGTTCGAGTCTCAGCTGTTGTCTTTTGGAGAGTTTCGCCGTGGTTTCGTCGTCGCAGTAGTTAAAGGAGGTGATTAGGTCTTTAATGGCAGCAGCCATTATTGATTCTCGCGAAGCTTTTTTAGGAAAGTATTGAGATACGAAGAGAATGAAGTGTCGTATTGCCTTTTCTCCCTTGTGATGTGTCTGGATCGTTCTGGAGGCTTCCAGTCTATGGGCCTGCTATTGGGTGTTGGGTTGGTTTAGTTTTTGGGCCCAACGTGTATTTTTATGTTTTGAGTACTTTGTATTGTCTTTTGTATTGTATTCGGGCCGGTTATTGGCTTATGTTCTGTTGTCTTGTTGGACTTGGTTTTATACTCTATAGAAAAGTTTGAACCCCTTTTTCAAAAAAAAAACCCTAAATCCCCAAATTTGCAAATTAAAGAGTGAAATCAAAGGGCTTTCAATCTATTTTAGTGTGTTTTGATAAAAGGTAATCTCCTCTATCCATCTATGCATAAATTTAATGATTTATTTCAGTTTTTGATTTTTGATTTTGATCAATTCCTATCCAATATTTGTTCGTAGCCTAGGTTGAGGTTGAATTAGAAAGGCATAGGAGATTCTAAGCTCTACATTCCGGGTTTGTTTAGGTGAGTTTAGCTCACGATTTCTAGCCTTAGATAAATGGTTGCTGCTGTTATGTGATTATGGTTGAATTTACAGTGTATATGTTCTCGATATGTTGATGGATTCATTGTCTAATTGAATTGAATTTGTTGTTTACTGATAATCACCATATGAAATCATGAATTTTACCCAATTATACTTGTTTATATGCATGCATGACTGCTTATTCAGTGTCTTATATCGTTAGAGAAGCAACACAGGAAGAATTAGCGAAAGCGGATCGACGAAAGGTCATCGGAATTGCTTGGACGTCAGCCCATACGAGCCAATCGGTGGACTGGTCGAACCGGTGCACCGGTTGTAGCCTGAACCTGACATCTAGGACATGCGATATTTCCCGATCGACCCGTTTGCCATTTGGTTGCCCAGTTGATTTCCAAAAGTTGGTTGCTTCATTTTAAATATTGCATTTCATGTTAATTTTATTGATGTTTTCCGAATTTGTGACTTATGAATTGTTGAATTCATTTCGATGTTTTATACCATAGAAATTGTTCTATAGATCTTAGGAGAATTGCACATTTTTGAGGTGTGTTTCCAACCCAGATTTACAAATAATTGATTTTTAAATCCAATCGTTTTATACAAGACTCTTTACCAATCTAATATATATATATATATATATTCATACAAAGAATTTTATTAATATATATGTATATATTACCTATTTTCATATGCAATGGCTTTAGAAATGTTTTGGAACAATAGTTTGAAAAGCTTGCATATATATGTGTGTGTGTGTGTTCATTATAAACAAATATTTTAAAAGTAGTTTTAAAAGAGAAATATTTTCATAAAATTGCACATTATCGATCGAATGAGAAATTGATTTGAACAATTAAATAAAACGAGTGGTATGGAATGCTTGCGTTTGTTTTACTGATTAACTCATGGACTTGTTTGACCGAACTATTATTACACACGAGTGGATTTTACTATCGTATAGTACACGTTTGGATAAACTCGTGTAGTATGGGACACGTAGTCATTATCTATTCGATTGCTATATAAAAGTATTTAATGATTTTCAATGATTTTATGACTCGCCTTTGATGTTTATAGGACTCGTTCCTATTTGATGTTTATAGGTGTAGTACCTATATAGATGTTTATAGGACTTGTTCCTATTCGATGTTTATAGGTTTCGTACCTATCATAGAGTTCATAGGTTTTATACCTATATCGATGTTTATAGGTCTCATACCTATCTTGATGTTTATAGACTTATACATCTATCTTAGAGTTACATGCATGTAGGTGAATTTATCTCACCAATCTTGGAGTTTGGCACCCCCTTGTTTATGAGATTTTTGGATTTCTATTTGTAAGATTTCTAGATTTAACGTTGTTGGATTATCACCAAATCATTTTGGTGGATTTTGCCTTTATGAAGTTATTATGAGTTTCTTTATTTGGTGATTGGATGTTATTGATGCATGTTTGATATTGTCGACATATGTTTATAATTGAGATCTAGATTACTTAATTTATCATTCAGTTTCACCAACACATTTATCTTAGTCTAGACTGACCCATTTATTATTTTTATAATACTCGGGTCAGACCGAGATGTTTTAGGTCCTTCAGCTTGAGGCTTTTGTGTGGATATCTTACCCGTTAGTTAGTGGCTCTCTTTTGTCATCTTATGTATATATTGAAATTATGCAGTATCTTGTGTTGAGATTAGACTCCTTTTGTGTGTGTGTTCATTTTGAGAGGTAGCACTTTGTAAATGTGTAGTCTACATCATGTATCTATTATGTGTCGGTTTAGACTTATATCTATCATATTCCGCTATGACTGATCTGATATTACGTGATCTGTATATTATTATATGTTGTTCTGAATTTTTATTATAGCCACCGTAGTTTTGTTTTAAGCCTGAATTGTATACGTTAATTCCACCTGATTGAAGAAATGTATAGCATATTAATCGACCTTTCAATGCTCGCTTAAAGTAAAATTCACGGATGGTCGCTCCTAACCAGCTCTATTCTCTGTACTAGCCGACAATGTTACTTTGCAACATTCTCTGTTGGTGTGTGTCTCAGGGTGGGGCATCACAGCTTGGTATCAGAGCTGAGTTCAGAACAAAGTATGATATTACATATACGAATTGTGGATTAGGCGAGTCATAGGAATTGTCCCTTAGGTTTTCATGAAGTATATTCCTTAGTATTTATCTTTGAAATTCCTAATATCGAATCGTATGAGCCTTGGATAATCCTTTATCTTATCTTATTTCTTTTAGAATCTTAGATGACTGGTGGTAGACCACCTGCTCGTTCTATTAGTCGGCAGTCTAGTGGCCCTCCTCCGAATGGAGTGTTTATGTCCGCCGAGCAGATTATGTAACCCGTTTGGAATACTCAACCTACTGGACCTCCTTTGGATTCTTTTTCTCGCAAGTCAAGTTTTGCATGTATGTGCAGCGAATTTGCACATCTTGGTGGCAAGCCCTTTAGAGGTTATGAGTGTGTGATTGAGGTGCAGGCATGGCTTAGGACATGCGAGCAAATATTTTCTCGCATGGAACTTTCTGATCAGCATAGAGTTCAGATAGTTTCTACTCAGCTCCAAGAGCGAGCTCTTGATTGGTATGAGCTTTTTATAGCGGAGGTGGATGAATCTCTTTCTTAGGAGCAGTTTAGGGGACGATTTGAGTTAAAATTCATTCTCGAATCGGAGAAAGCCTCGTTAGCTCAGAGGTTCATTGATTTGAAGTAAGGGAAGTCTTCTATAGCAGAGTATGTGTCGACCTTCAAAGCCCTTTCAAAATACGGGGTCGAGTACATAAGTACTCCACTAAAGAAGAATCAAAGATTTTTGGATGGTTTGAAGAAGCATCTTAAGAAGGCGTTGATGTTGCAATTAAAGGTTTCATTTGAGAAGTTAGTTGATTCGGCCATTAAGCTTGAAGCGGTCGAGAAGGATAGCAGTAAGGAATATGTAGCGGAGAAGAAGAGCTTTCATCCAAAGAAGAAACAACCATTCAACAAGTCGAAGCCCTTTTATCCTAATAAGAAGATCAAGAAGCAAGGTTTTAGTTCCACTCCATCATAGCCAACCAAAGGAGAGTGCTTCAACTGTGGTTCATAGGAGCATTTCATTAAGGATTGTCCTAAAGCTCCTATTTGTCATTATTGCAAGGAGGAAGGTCATCTTGTAGCATCTTGTCCTCGAGCAGCTAAAGGTCTCTCTTTTGGGAAGCTTAGTATTGTGGAAGCTTCTGGTGGATCTTCTCAGCATCGAGGTATATCTCCTTCTATTCTTAAAGGTGTAATTATATTTCGGAACCTTCCTGTTTGGGTTCTCTTCGATACGGGTGCATCTCATTCATTCGTATCGAAGGAACTTGTTGATGCTTTATCTTTGGATGTTATGTGCTTAGTACTTGGCTGAGAATTGTGAACCCGATTGATGGGTCCGTAAACCTCAGTATGCTTTGTAGAGATGTCGAGATTATCTTATGTGGTCATTCTTTTTACGCAGATCTTCATGTTATGCACTATCTTGGGTTTGGAATGATTTTGGGAATGGATTTTTCTTAACCGTTATATAGCCTGTATCCTATGTCTCGAAAGAACTATTTATCTTAGACATCCAGAATCCATTAAGCGGATTTCTATCATTCTTTATGATGTTGATTCTGATTCAGAAGTATCCTTATTTTCTCTTGAGGCTCGAGAAGACAATGACATTTCCCGAATCCCTGTTCTTTGTGATTATTCTGATATTTTTGAACCCGTTTTGGGTTGCCTCCTAAGCGGGTGATTGAGTTCCGAATTGATCTTATCCCTGGTGCTAGTCCCGTTAATCGTCCTCCCTATCAGATGTCGGCTAAGGAGAATGAGGAGTTGAGGAAGCAGTTGTTGGAGTTGGAAACGAAGAAGTTTATCTAGTCTAGTTCTTCTCCTTGGGGAGATTCTATCGTGTTTGTAAAGAAGGCTGATCGTACTCTTTGGCTTTGCGTTAATTATCTCAAGCTTAATGAGCTTACCATTAAGAACAAGTTTCCCTTGCTTAGGATCGATGATCTTTTTGATCAGCTTTGCGACGCTAAAGTCTTTTTCCAGTTAGACTTAGCGACCGGATTTCATCAGCTTCATGTGGCTAAGGATAGCATTCCTCTTACTTCATTCCGTACCCATTATGGCTCTTATGAGTGGCTCGTTATGCCCTTCGGATTAACGAACGTTCAAGCTTATTTTTTCAATTTCATGAATCTTGTTTTTCGATAATTCCTCGATCAATTCGTTCTTATATTCATTGATGATATTCTTGTTTATTCTAAATTCGAGGAAGAGCATGTGGAACATCTTGGGATTGTTTTGGAGACACTTAGGAAGAATAAGTTGAAAGCCAAATTTTCTAAGTGCCACTTTTGGCAGAGGCAAGTGAAGTTCTTGGGGCATATAGTTTCCAAAGAAGGTATTTCTGTTGATCTATCAAAGATTGAAGCTATTCATAATTGGAAGAGGCCTGAGAATGTATCAGAGATTCGTAGTTTTCTTAGATTGGCGGATTATTACAGTCTATCCATAAAGGACTTTTCCAAGATCGTCTTACCTCTCACTTCTTTGACTAGAAAAGGAGTTAAGTATCTTTGGTTGGGTAAGTGTGAAGCTTCTTTTCAGAAGTTGAAGGAACTCCTTTCCAACGCTCCTGTTCTTATGGTTCCGGATGCGGCAGGACCTTATGGTCTACACGGATGCTAGTAGGTTTTGTTTGGGTGTTGTTCTTATGCAACGAGACTGTGTTATTGCTTTTGCTTCGAGGCAGTTGAAGCTTAATGAGGTGAGATACGCCACTCATGATTTGGAGCTCGCGACTATAGTCTTTGCTTTAAAGATTTGGCATCGTTATTTGTTTGGTGAGAGATTTGTGCTTTACACCGATCATAAGTCGTTGAAGTACTTGTTCACTCAGAAGGAGCTTAATATGTGACAACAGAGATGGCTCGAATTCCTCGCTTCCTATGATATTGATATTTAGTACACTCCAGGAAAAGGGAATCGAGTAGCGGATGCTCTTAGTCGTAAGCAGCAGGCCGTTGTTTCTTTAATTAGAGCCAAGTGGAAGGATCTTGATATTATATCTTCTTGTGAAATTAGGGATCGTATTTCCGATTATAGTTATTCCATCTTTTTGTTTAGCTTGGAGGCTCATCCTTGTCTTTTGGATCGGATCGTGAAAATCCAGAAGCGCGATTCCAATCTATCCCATCTTTTTCAGCAGTGTAGTGGTGTTACCCAAAGTGACGAGTTCAAGGGTTTTGTTATTGATGCTCGTGGTTGTATTTGCAGAAGTGGTCGACTTTTAGTTCCCGATGATGGTGATCTTAGGAGGGATATTCTTGAGGAGTGTCATCGCTCCAAGTATACTATTCATCCCGGTAGTAGTAAGATGTATGCCGATATGAAGCGTCTTTATTATTGGGAAGGTATGAAGCGGGACATGGCAAAGTTTGTGAAGCATTGCTTGACTTGTCAACTTGTTAAGATCGAGTATCAGCGTCCCAATGATCTTTTGCAACCATTGGAGGTCCCGATGTGGAAATGGGACCAGGTATGATTAGCTTACTTTCACAAGTTCATAGTTGAATCCTATTTTTTGTTGATATCGTAATGATCGTAAACTTATTCTTCCTTTTTACTTTTTAGGTTTCTATGGACTTCATCGATGGTCTTCCTCGTTTGACAGCTGGCCTTGATAGCTTGTGGGTGATTGTTGATCGTTTGACCAAATCAACCCACTTTATTCCTGTTAAGTCCAATCGGACTGCTTCTTAGCTTGCTAAGATCTGTGTTAAGGAGATCGTAAGACTTCATGGCATCCCTTGTGCCATTGTCTATGACCGGGATCCCTTGTTTACAAGTGGATTCTGGAGGAGTCTCTAGAAATTTTTGGGTTCAAAGCTTAATTTCAGCGCTGTATATCATCCCCAAACAGATAGGCAGACGAAGCGAGTGAATAAGGTATTGGAAGACTTACTTCGTGCTTGTGTTCTCGGCTTCGGTGGGAGTTGGGAAGATCATATCTACCTTGTTGAGCTTGCTTACAACAACAATTTCCAGTCTGGTATCGGCATGGCTTCTTTTGAGGCCCTTTATGGAAGCCGTGTCGATCAACTTCTTGTTGGCTTGAGTCGAGGAGAAGCTTATTTTAGGCCATGACTCTATTCGTGAAGCTTATGAGAAGATCGGTCTCATTTGACAGAGAATGAAAGAGAAGCTTATTTTAGGCCATGACTCTATTCGTGAAGCTTATGAGAAGATCGGTCTCATTTGACAGAGAATGAAAGAGGCACAGAGCAGGCAGAAATCCTATTTGAATAATAGGAGAAAGGCCTTGGAATTCTCCATAGGAGATCGAGTCTTTATTCGTATATCTCCATTGAAAGGTGTGATGCGAGTTATTCATTTTGAAAAGTTGGCTCCAAGATATATTGGACCATACACTATCATTGAGCGTATCAGCCCTTTTTCTTATCAGGTATCTCTTCCTACCCAATTCTTCGGTATTCATGATGTATTCCATGTTTCTCAGCCTTGGAAGTTCCTTCGTGATTCAGATTCTATTCTTGAGCCAAGAATTCTTGAGGAGCTTGAGATCTCACCCGACCTTACTTATGAGCAGAGACCCATTCATATTGTTGCATCAGAGGTTAAACGCCTTTGAAATAAAGACGTTGCACTCGTTAAAGTCCAATGGTCTAGTAATCCAAAAGACTGTTCATGGGAGACTAGAAAGTTCATTGAGTGAACGCATTCAAAAATCCTTTCTCGTGCTCAATAGTGGTGAGACTCTTGTTTTGAATTATTTCGTGCTGATGATTTTGTCCTCTTTTGATGCATCTTTGAATTGTTATTGACTTTTCCTTAAGAAATTGTGGGGATGCAATTTTTATACGGAGAAGAGTCTATAACAACACCTGTCAAGATTACTGAGAATCTAAATTTAAAATTTGATTTAATTAATTTTAATTAATTAATTGAATGGATTTGGTGAATTTGTAAATTGCTGTATTTCCAAATTAAAATGGATTTGGAGTTTAATAAATTGGGAATTTAATGAATTTTCTTTAATTAGCTATTTAACTCTTATATTTAATTATATAAGATTAATTTTGGAGAAAATGAATAAATAATTGTATGGAAATAATTTCATTATTTGAAATATGATTTCTTAGTTAATGGTTCATTTTATAAAAATATGAAGAATAACTTTTCATTTTAAGAGTTGTAATTAATTTTAATAAAGTATTTCAATATTGATAAAAGTGAGATTTTGGCATGTTATTTAGGTCTTGGAAATTTTAGAAATAAATGTTAGTTATATTAGAATGTTTTTATAATTAAATTAGTATGTATAAGGTGTTAAAATGAAATACAACAAATTAGTAACACTTTGGTTTTGAAAGAATTAGCAACACTTGGTTAATTGATCCAGATTCTTTATCCACTTAGCCCAAAACAAAAGAAATAAAAATAAGAAAATGTATGTACATCGTTTCTCACTTCTCATTTTTATCTCAAAACCAGAAACTCAAATTTCTATACGTACTCTGTTGGTTTCTCTTGTTCCTCCACAACTGCATTGCTTTTAGGAGTTTGACCAGGACCCAGAAGACCTGCAAGATTTGTTAAAACAGGGAGATAAGCTTAAAACCATTGGGAACGAAGAAAAAAACCTTTCATAAATTGGAAAGCAAAGTGCAATACCCATATCCAGTTGGCTCTCGGTGGTTACTGGGGTACCTCCTTCCCAAATAGAGGACAACACTCTAGATTGATAGGCAAGCATATCTGAATCATAGCCCTGTTCTGCTCCGTGCCAAAGGAGACCGATGCTCCAGCTACTTAGGATGAAGAGGGACCCTTATGATTGACCTCTAAGGATCCTGCAATATGTTCGCCTTTGTCAGAAGGCGCATAAACCTTAAAGTATCGGAATCTCGCGGCAGCCAGATCTAGGTGTTCATTTCCACGGAGGATCTCCCTTACTAATTTTTCTTCATCAAATTCAGTTCCGCTCAACTCCCTCTTTTTCATCTCAACGATGTGCTCCCAGGTTTCAGCAAGTGATTTGAGATAACCTTCGCCAAGAAAGCTCAAGTCGCAGTGGATGAGGACTTTGGCGTTGTATTCAATGATCAATGGATCAAACAAGTCCTTGATTTCATTTCGGCCAAACTCCTTAGCGTCTTCTATTTTGGTTTCAGTTTGTTCCATCATCTTTGTATAGCCTTCCTCTCGAGCCTCCTCTTTAACAGCTTCAATTTTAGTGAACTGCTCATCAAGCTTAATTTTCAGGCTCATGGTTTCGACAGCCTCTTCGCAGTACTTTTGCAATTCTTCCCGAGCCTCAATTTTCTCCTCCTTTTCTTTTTTGAGAAGCTCTTCAAGTTCCCCGATGCGGCGGGTCAAAACATCTTTTTCCTTTTGCAAGGAATCTTTTTCCAAAGCAAGTGCCCCGCTGTGATTGAAGGCAACATCAAGTTCTTTTTTCTGAGAAGCTTCTAAGCAACTCACCACCTCTGCTGTTTCCTTGGCACTTTTCTCTACTTCGGCGAGTTTTGTTGTCAATTCCGACAGTTTGGCATCTTGGTGTTTGATTATGTCTTTATCATGTATTGCCTCTAGCTTGAAACGATTTATTTCATATTGTCGCTCAATTGACACTTTAGAGATTTTTTCTGACAAGTGTTGAAACGATTCATGTTACACGGACATAACACATGCAAGAGAACTCGCCTTGGCATGCCCTGGAATCATATGTACTATAGGAAGGAATTTAAGTGCATCGAAGTAGATTTTCGGGAAAGTGGCCTTAAGCTTGCCAATTTCTCCACTGTAGAAATGTCAGAAGTAGTGGCCGGCAAGGATAGATCGGAAGTGGTAATTGGATATTTGCTTGATCTACAGTCGTGGGACTGCTTAGAGCTCGAAGAGCTGGAGTGTTGCTCATGTGATATGGCGATTTGGGGGCCGCGGTAGGGATGTTAGTCTCCGCTATAATTTGGAAAATTAGGCTGATCTCCTTGGCAAGATGTTTGGCACTGGGACTTGTACTTTGAAGAGGAGGATTCCCTTGAATTATAGCTTTTTTTCATCCATCGTTTTTCTCCCTACGCCGGCCAACTCCGAGTCACAACTAAATCGATGATATGTTGAAGAACCTCTTAAGCGATCGGCCCGGGACTGAGTCATTGCACCTGTAAAGACAAAAGGAGAACATATAAGTAACTATTGTGCAAAAGATTAATGAAGAGCGTGTAGTGAAGTGCACGTGGTCGTGAGTGTCCTAGTGTTCCTTCCTGACAGACCGGTGGTTGTAGCCTTGCTCATGGGCATTCTCTCTCCTATTAATAGGAAGAATGCCTTCGTCACTCCTAGTAGGAGATTTAAGCCCTTCGATGTTGATATTTGGAAAGTCATAGGTCATGATATCATCAGGAATTTGGAGATTTGAAAATCCCTTCAGTGAACTTTCCAAGTGTTGGGAAGATGATTCCTCTTCAACAGGAGTAATGATGAATTCTGGATCTGCGGTGGTTTTTCTTCTATGAAGTTTGTATGCTAGCTTTTTATTTCTCTTGGTGGGTGTTTGAGATTGCGGGCCTTGTGAAGGTTCAACCATAGGTACCTTCACTGGGCTCGCATCAATGTCGCCAAGTTTATTGGCCTGGGAATCCCTATCTCGCCTTCTTTAATATCATCCCAAGTCCTCTCAGTTGGGGGCACGACAGGATTGATGGCATCCCTTTATTGCTCTTTGATGTTTCTCAGCAATGCTGCACTTTTGGGGAGCCCGATGCTACGACCCTCCTCCAATAGCCCGAATAAAAATAGTAACTCGTCGGTTACAAGAAGTTTGATATCCCTATCTTCAACAGGGGTAGCATGAATGGCGGCGACCGCTCTTGAAAAATTAACACCTTTTGGGACGTGGACGAACACCTAAAAGGGTCCCGGATGTTAGCAAATTCAAAAAAATATGACTTGAATTAACGGACTTGAGAATGAGATGAAAGTAACACTTACGTCCTTCTAACCATCGTCTCGCAAAGCTGGGTGGATATCGAACATAGAACCACTTGTGCTTAAATAGAGAGAGTTTATTCCAAGCGCCCGTCAAGACTTGGCAGTTTGGTGAAGGTTCAAGAAAAACATATAAAGGACTTCCTGACCGCCGTTTTAAGTTGTAAATGAATCTTATGTCTTTGGGAGTTGGCGGACGAAACAGAACGTTCATGAATAGCTGAAAGGTTCCATGTAAGAAGGCGTAACTGTTTGGATGGAATTGAGTGGGAGCTATTCCAAGATATCTCAGCATCTCTCGAATAAATGAATTAAAGTGCGGTACGCATTGGGCCCAGCACATAAATTGATTACACGTCGTGTACCCCGTTGGGGGCAAGTGAGGCATGTCATTTATTGAAGGAACCAAGACGTCTACAAATGGAATTCCATGTATAGAACACAGTTGGCGAAGGGCAGCCTCACCAATTTGGGAAGCTTAAGAATCTACTGGGTTATTAAGAAGAATGGCACCCTATATTGCATTGGAAGCAGGACTTATATCCTCTGCCGGGAGGACCGGAACATCTGATAAAAGGTCGACCGATGGGTCGGAAACTTCTCTCTATTCTGCTTGATGGATGGGAGAAAGCCTGCCGGATATAGTCGCAGAACTTGATTTTGCTTCAGAATCGATGTGTTGCATTGTCGGTCCAGAAGACATACCGGCTAAACGCTCTGAGCGTCTAGAGTCCATATTACTATACCCAATAGATAATCGAGGTTAGAAAAGTTTACATGTTCCCCCCGTGTTAAGTGTAAGGTAGTGCGGTGTAGTGAAGTGTAAGGCAGATACAAACAGTTTAAAATCAGAAAACAAAGTAAGATGGCGAGACTTTGGATTTCGACCAGAGTAACTATCATCGCTGACCGTCACAACTGGCATGAAAATTGATCGGTTGCAAAAGCTTAGGGATCGGATATCGGCATGTCAAAGTGTAAAGTTTGTCGTTCAATTCCATATGCAAGTTTTAGTATATGTTGAAAGTTCCATAGATTTGATTGTTCAATCTCAATTTTAATAGTGAGTATGTAAGTTTTATTGTTCATCATCATTGTATATCCAAGTTTGCTAAGGTGAGTTAGTGATAATTGTCCAAGCAAACAAGGTTGGATTAGACTGCAAGTTTAAAAGTTTCCCTATGCCATCCCTACTCTAATACCGATCCCTATGTTTAGGCCGATCCCTATGGATAGGCCAATCCCTTTTCCAAAGCCTCATAATTGAACCCTCTCTTCAACCTAAGTACACTGATCCCTTCTACTTTGCCCTCAACACGTCCAGCTTCTACGCTGAGGGATCGACATCGAACCAAGCATCCAACACCGATCCCTCCTCCATCCTATCGACTCGTCCCTCTTTTCTTTCCTTCTTCTTATTTATATATACCGAACCCAAAATTTATACTAGTCGGCATAAGTCTAGAACCCCAAAACAGATCCCTTTTCCGCTCCATCTTCTTCCTCCTTCCTCATCCTTTGCCCTTCCAAACTCCTCCAAATCCAACATTTCACCTCTCCCAAACCGGTTCAACCGCCACACCATCATTTGGCCAAGCTTTGGAATCCCATATCTCATTGTATAACCCAAAGTTTGGAAGAAAAAAGGCTTACCTATATGATAATTTTAGGTTGAATGTGAGCAAGTGTTCGAGGATGTACGAACTAGAAGAAGGAATGAGTTCATGAGGTAGGCGAGATGACAAATGAATTTCAAGCCGAGGATTAAAGGGTTTGGGTTCGTGAGTGAAAAAGGATGGTTCGATGTAGAGATAGAAGTTAGAAAAGTTAGACAAGGTAAATGAGGATGGTAAAGGGGTGGCCTATATATGTACGAAAGGGGAGAAGTGTTCAGAATGGTATGAAAAGAGCAGGGTTTGGCCCATGTATTTGCGTTTAAAGACAGAGTGGGATCAGCAATGATCCCTGTAGCAGTGAGAATTGGAAAGGAGGGATCGACATAGTGCATGCCAACCCCTACAAATGTTCCTAAAAAAGAGAGAAGAGAAGGAAAAAGGAACGAGAAGGATCGGCTAAGCATATGCCGATTCCTATACAAAAAATGAAATGAATGGATAAAAAAATGGTTATAAAGGCTCGACTATAAATATAAACATACAAAATACTATGAAAATTGGCAGCGACCCGTAAATGTTCGAACACATCCGGGAGCCAACAACAAAGCTTGTATATGACTGTGCACGTGACCTAAAAGTTCAATTTTTGAAATCATCAGAAATTGAAGTCAAACCTAAAACCTTCGAGTTCGAGGCTGAACCAGATAACAAAAACTTGTTTGTCTCGCATAACCAGATTTATATATATCAGTCGACTGGATATGGCATTTGATTTATATTATTGGAAATCGTTTAAGTATCAGGGCAATCAATGAAGAATTCGACGCCTTGGAAAAACGATTCTATAAAAGAATAGCAACTGTTCAGAAAGCTAAATGGATCTCATTCTCAACGATTCAAAGCATGCCAAATAAAGCATTGTAGTAGGATGGTTGGTTAACGATTATGAAGAGTGTTTCAATAGTTCAACAGCATGGTGGTACCCCCATTTGTACTATCAATTTCACTTGTCCCATTGGGGTTGATCCTTTATTCTTGAACCCAAAGATTGGCTCCAGGCTGGGCTCTAGCTTGTCTTCTGGGATTCCCATTTGATCAAAGGCATGTTTGAAGATGACATTGACTGCGTTACCAGTGTCCACAAGAATCTTGGACACTATAGACAGTCCAATTTGAGCCGTGATCATGAGGGGATCATTGTGTGGGTGATGGACTCCCTTCTTCAGCTCTTGGGGAGTTATGATAAGATTTGGCATTGGGATGTTGAGTCACGGATTTTTAAGCGGGGACTCTTCTTGAATGGAGAACACACCTTCTCTAGCCTCTTTGATGTACCTATTCCTGGCCCCTTTGCTAGTCCCCGTTGGATGTGGCCCCCCATGGATTACATCGATCCTATTCAGCGACGGACTCAAGCTCAATGGGTCTTCTTCCTCTAAGTTGTTAATAGCATTACTAGGAAACTTTTGCGGACCGTCCCCAGTCCATGGTGCTTTTTGTTTGTCCTGGATGAACTCCTTCAAATGCCCCTCACAAATTAATTCTGAAAGATTCCTGCCAAGACTTTGCATTCATCAGTTTTGTGGCCGTTTACTTTGTGCTAAACACAATAGTCATCCCCTTTCCTCTGTTCTGGGTAATTCTTGGCCTTAAAGGAAGTCGGGAAGTTGACCTTCTCCTTTGTCACAACATAGATGTAGGACAGTGGCTTGTCTAAAGCGATTGAATTAGCATTAGGCTCTTCTCATCTTGTTCTCTTATGTCCTTGATCCAATCCAAACCTCCCACTTTCCTTTTTAGGATTAGCTTTCTTTTTAGCATGATATAATTCATCCATTCGAATGAACTTATCAGCCTAATAATGGAAAGCCTGCAGATCCTTGCACCCATGAATAAAGAGTTGTTTCCAAAATGGTGTATTTTCTATTAACCCAGAATGTACTACAACGAGCTTATCCCAGTCATTCATGTCTTTAGCTTTTAATGCTTCCGTGTTGAACCTTTTGAGGTAATCTCCAATGACTCTCCTTGTCTTTGTTTAATGTTGGCTAGAACTGTGTAATCGATTATTAGATCCTTGCATATACAGAATTGGGCAGAGAATTCATAAGAAAACCGCTTCCATGAATAGATCGTCTTTTCATGATATTGTCGATACAATTTAGCTACGGCCTCTTGAAGAGTTACCGAAGACAGTCTGCATCGAACGGCTCCAGAAGCATTATATAGATCCAGTTGGCTATCGAAAGCCATTTAGTGATCACCGAGATCCGTAGTACCATGATACTTCAGAGTTGGGATCTTTACATAGGATGGGATAATTATTGACATTATTTCGTCTGTGAAAGGTGCTACTCGTTCGTTATCATTTGCTTTCTCATCCAAAGTCCTCTTTTTCCCTTAGCATTTAGCATGTCCTTGATTGCTTTTTCTGCTATGTCCTTCAGATAAGCTTCGGCGTCGTGATAATTTTTCAAGTTTGTATTATACTCCTTTGATGTTGAGCTTTCGAACTGCTCGAGTGATTTGTCCAATACCCATCCTTGATGATCGAATTTAGTTAGAGGATGCTCTTTCTTTTTTGAAGATTTCAAGTCAATTTTGCTCTTATCTTCGTTTGTATAAGCCTTCAAATTTCTTCTTAGAGAGATCACCTCATCTTTATTCGTTGGTTTTGCTGTCTTGGAAGATTTTTGAGACAATGCTGCTTTGAGAAGTTCCTACATCTCCAACAATTGTTGTTCCAAGTGCTTTATTTTGGTTTCATTTTCGTCTTGTGGAGCTTAGGTTGATGGTTGCCCTTGCACAACCCCCTCCAAGTTAAAAGTTGGTGTTATGTTTTCTTCTAAAGTTGTTGTGTGAACGGCCTCTTCGTCCATTCGACTAAGTCTACTGGATTTCATTTTCCTACACCAAGTTAAACAATCCATAATTAGTCTATAAGATAGCCATAAGGTCGGAGGTTCGAGCCCTCCTTCTAGCGCTAAAAATGTTTACAAGAAAAATTGTCAACGTCCCCAAAGCTACGTGGTTAACAAGAAATATTATTTACGCTTAAAAATAAGACTTTTAGAAATGATCACTCTCTTCGAAATCCCTTTCGATTAGGTTGACTTAGACAATTGCTTTTTGGAGGGTGGTCTTTTGAAAATATTAATGGTAGTTAATAGATCCAGTCAACCTTATTGAAAGGAAGGTTAAGGATAAAGCACCTCTTTCGAAACCTCTTTTCTAAGTGAGTCGAAAGAGATTATTAATACTAGACCTTCGTTTCTTTCGACTGTGTCGAAAAGGGGCAATTTTTCCTTTAAGGAGAAGTGTTTGCTTTCGACATCATCGTTCATGATCTTCTGGGAACAACTCCTTCGAAAGGGTTGTATGTATTGTAGTGTGCATGCACCTTTCGAAGGAATTCATCCATATAGTACTGATTATCATTTACACATCAGATCCCTTTCGAAACGTCCCTTTCGACCAAGTCAAAAGGGGTTTTGCTCTTTCGAAGTAGATCTAATGTACAATATG
The DNA here is from genome assembly GCA_030737815.1 of Allium fistulosum. Taxonomy (NCBI): domain Eukaryota; kingdom Viridiplantae; phylum Streptophyta; class Magnoliopsida; order Asparagales; family Amaryllidaceae; genus Allium; species Allium fistulosum. The sequence continues at coordinate 990,051,086 of CM060903.1, forward strand.
GAAGCTCTATGTCATATATGCAATGGAATATCATCTCAGGTAACATAAGTTCCGTGAACTTGTTAAAATCGAAACATCATTATCATCTTTGTTTATCATTAAATATCATTAAACAATATGATAACGTGATTCGTTTGAGTATTATCCAAGTTAATCCCATGTCATCGCATAATCACATATATCAGGCCTTGTTAAGTTCAGATATAAAAGTTTACCAATTAATCTTCTATAAACCTCTGAATCCAACAATTCATCACCTTCAAATTTGCTGAGTTTTAATCCTTTTGCCATAGGAAATGCAACTGGTTTGCAAGCCTCAAGATTATAATCTCGTAAAAGATCCAGAACATACTTTCTCTGATTTAAAAAAATGCCAGATTTTGATCTTGAAACTTTAATTCCAAGAAAGTATTTAATATCACCTAAATCCTTAATAGTGAAAGTCTGATGTAACACAGCTTTCAGTGTAACAATAATAGAAGGATTATTACCAGTGATTAACAGATCATCAACATATGCAACTACTACAATGAAATCATTTTCTCTTTGAAAAATAAACATGGAGTAATCTTGCTTAGATTGAATAAAACCCCATTGAATTAAAAACTTACTCAACTCTTGATTCTAGCATCTAGAAGCCTGCTTCAAACCATAAATGGATTTTTTTAATTTGCATACTTGTCCTGATAAAGCCTTCCGATAACCTGGAGGAGGAGACATGTATACTTCTACTTCGAGATATCCATGTAAGAAAGCATTATTAATATCCAATTGTTGAATACTCCAATTTTTCACTGCAGCCAAAGCCATTACAATTCGAACTGTTGTTAGTTTAGCAACAGGACTAAAAGTATGTTTATAGTCTTTACCAGAAATTTGTTTGTCTCCCCTTGCAACCAATCTAGCTTTATATCTGTCTACTTCTCCATTAGGTTTAAATTTAGTTTTGTAAACCCATTTACAAGCTATAGGTTTCTTATCAATAGGAAGTGCAACTAATTCCCAAGTGTCATTGGCTTCTAAGGCTGTTAATTCTGTTTGCATAGCTTGAACCCATTCTGGATGCTCGTTAGCTTGAGTATAAGAGGATGGTTCATAAGAAGAGAAAACATTTGCAAGACAATGTAAATCATCAGAGTTCAAATGAGCAAGTGATGGTTCAGTGAATACATTGAAGGAAACAGAGTCATTGTTTTGAACAGAATTAATTTGTCTAGTAGGAAGTTTTCCAATAACATAATCATCATATTTGTTTGGCACTTGACAAACTCTAGAAGAAGTTCTATTAAGAAAATTTGAGAAAGTAGAATCATTGTTCAAATGAGAAGATTGATTTTCATCAGATGAAGTATTTTGTTGAGGAGAAAATTGATCATTAGAAGAAAAAGATAATGATTGATCAGTAGAAGAAGATAATAATGATTGATCTGTATTAGAATTAACATGTGGAGATGAAAATTGAAAAACATTCTGATCTAAAGCTGGATTAACAAGATCTGGTGCTTCAGAAGAAGAAACAACAGTTGGAATAATGCTTGAATTATGTTTGAAAGGGAAAACATTTTCAATGAAATGAACATCTCTGCTGAAAATAATTTTATGAGTATCTAAATCATAAAGTTTATAACCTTTTTGGCCATGTGGATACCCAATCAACACACATCTCTTTGATCTCTCAGCAAATTTATCATGTGATTTCTGAAAAGGAAAACATAAGCATCCTATAACTCGAAGATGCTCATAATCAGGAAGCTTATTCATTAACAATTCATATGGTGTTTTCCAATTCAAAACTGAGCTTGGCATTAAATTAATTAAATGAGTAGCAACAAGAATACAATCACCCCAAAATTTATAAGGCAAACTAGCATGAATTCTGATTGTTCTTGCTGTCTCTAATAAGTGCCTATGCTTTCTTTCAACACGTCCATTTTGCTGAGGGTTCCCGGGTATAGACCTTTGATGAATTATTCCTTTTAATGCAAATAGCTATCTACATGACTCTTGAATGATTTCAGTCCCATTATTAGATCTGAAAACTTTGATCTTTTTCTCAAAATGAGTTAGCACATATTCAATGAATGCAGTAATAATGGAAACAACTTGAACTTTAGAATGAAGTAAATATGTCCAAGTGTTTCTAGTGTGATCATCAAGAATAGTTAAAAAATAGGTTTCACCACAGAATGCTGGTCTATGATATTTGCCCCATAAATCAATATGAACAAGATCAAATGAAGACTTTGCATAAGAATCAGAATGATGAAAAGACAATTTATGATGTTTTCCCAATACACATGATTCACAAGAGAAATTTTTATTAAGTATTCTGTCTGTTACAAGACTTTGTAGATATTTCATTTTGCTAACAGAAGGATGACCCAACCTAGCATGTAGAATGTCAACCCTAGGTTTATTACAAGATGTTATGGAATTATTGATAGAAGCAAGAAAACAACTATTCTTAGGTATTGAATGAAAAACTAAATAGTTATGTAAAGCAGGAAAAGAAGAAAGTTTGTAAAGACCAGAAACCCTTGATCCAACAGCTTGAATTTGCTTTGAGTCAAGGTCCTGAAAGTAACAAGAAGAATGAGTGAATTTTGCAACAATTTTATTTTGATCAAGAAGTTTTCCTACAGATAAAAGATTATTTTTGAATGCAGGAATATATAACACATTTTGTAACTGCAAATTTTGACTTAAAATTACAGTTCCAATATGATTGACAAAAATTGTGGAATCATCAGGGAGAGTAACCTTTATAGGGTTTTTAATTTTTTTGAGTGAAGAGAAAGATGTTATATTAGAAGTCATATGATCTATAGCTCCAGTGTCAATTATCCAAGAATTTTTATCAAAAAACTTAGCAGAATTGTCTTCAAAATTTTGAAAACAATTACCTGCATAGTTGACTGAAGATAGAAGAGGATTATCCCTGACATAAGAAGTATTTGATTCTTGAACCATCTTCATCACTTGATTATATAGAGCAGAGACCATGACAGGATCAAATTGTTCACTTTCGGAGATAGCAGAATTCATAGCAGCATCTGAAACATTAACTGATTGTGGACGATTTCCAAGAATTCCTTGATCAGTAGAAACTTCAGCGTTATTAACATTCTTCTGAACTGATTTTGCTTTTCCAGCTCCTTCCTTATTCCACCAGTCAGGATATCCAATAAGTTTGAAACATTGTTCGATAGTATGTCCTTTTCTTTTGCAATGTTCACAATAAAATTCACTTTTCTGTCTCTTGCTCTCTCTCTTTGTGTTTTGAAAATTTGGTTTAGGGAATGTTTTTATGACATTAAAAGCATTCATCTCTGGCTGATTAGCACTCTTTTCGCCAAGCTTATTCTGATGTTCAACTTGCTGCAATATGTAGTATGCTTTATGGACTGTAGGCAAAGGATCAGAACTCAAAATATTCGTCTTAACCTGATCATACTCCTTTGTAAGTCCAGATAACAACTGCATGAGTTTATTTTTCTGATCAATCTCATGTATCTTCTTTAAAATTCCACACGAACAATTTTTCAAAACACCACAGGTACATTCTGGAAATCCCTCAAGAATCTGCAACTGATCCCATATAGTTTTCAATTTACAATAATATTCAGCAATGCTAGACTCATTTTGATATGTAGAAGTTAAGCTTTGATGTAATTCAAACAATCTTGGAGCAGTAGTTTGCCCAAATCTTTCCGCCAATTCTTTCCACAATTGCACAGTTGAATCAACGAACATAAAACTTTCTGACAAGACTTTCTCCATAGAATTCAAGATCCAAGACATCACCATATAATCATTTCTAATCCACTTTTGATAATTTTCCGAATCAACCAAGGGCATAGGTAAACTACCATCAACAAATTGCAACTTATTTCTAGCAATTAAGGTCATTCTAACAGTTCTAGACCAATTCAGATAATTCGTACCAGATAAGATATGATTTCCAAGCTGCATACCTGGATGATCTGAATTTGAGAGATAAAATGGATCATTGAAATTGATCGGCTGATTCTGAGGAGGAAATCCAGAAAGAGACGAATCTGATCCATTATTCGCCATCAGAAAGTAGAATAGAAGAAAGAAAAGAAATCAATATCTGAGATCGGCCATAGCTCTGATACCATGAAAAGAGTAAAAACGATGTTTTATTTTATTTCATTTCTAAAAATCCATCTCAGAGAGACTTTGTTCCCAACCCTATATACAGTACAACGGTATTGGGCTTAAAAGCTGGCCCAACAGAAAAGTAAAAACAAAGAACAAGTATTCACACATACAACTCTACAATAAAGATACCAACTAATGTTTGTATTGAAATTAGGGTATCAATATTCAAAGGATGGTCCCTTCAATTTCACTTCTGAGTTCCCAGTGACCATCAAAAAAGGCACAAACGACTTGCCTTTGCTTAGTAGCACTGTGGGATTGAAGGTCAGTCATAATACCTCTGTGCTATCAACGTTTCATCGCATTAATGTTGATCGAAAACTAACATCATCCTCATCTTGCACAGAATTATGGAGCATTTTACGAAAAAACTCCTACGGGTATAATCAATGGTCCAGTTCAACTTGTTGCACCATCCACTTCTGGAAACAAAACGTTTGATTTGTCAAATAACAGATGGAGATACATGGTAACAATTTCTTCATGCCATTATAAATGTTAAATTATCTGATAAACGAAAACTAGCTACATCCTATGTATTTGCCTAGTAAGCTAAGACTCTTTCGAGTTACTTATCCTTCCTAATCAATCAATAAAAAAGATTGCTGCATATTTATCCAGATTGGCTCTTAAAACCCTTATATATGTTAACTAGCTAGAGTAGGTAAAAGGATTATAATGCTCCTGAAACCCTAAATCTGAATATTCTAACGATATCATATCATATATGTTATTCCTTTTAGATTGGGTTAAGCAGTGAGAAGGTCGAAACTCATTTTGAGAGTTATGACCAAGGCAAAAACTGGAGAAATTCAACACATATGGTTCAGTTCTACAGACCATTCACTTGGTATAAGGTACATACACACACGTATAAGCAGTACTCCATATAGCAAATAAAACAAAGAACTGCAAAGTATAACACAAACATTTTATACTACAGACAACATTTCAAGCTCCATTAGGAACAGACCCAGTAGTAGTGGACTTACTAGGAATGAGAAAAGGAGAAGCCTGGGTAAACGGAAACAGCATCGGTCGATACTGGGACAATTACATAGCTAAAGAAGATGGGTGTACAGAATACAACTATAGAGGAGAATTCACTGCAGACCGTGCTTACAGAACTGGATGTGGTGAAGTATCACAGAGATACTACCATGTCCCAAGAGAGTTTCTGTACCCAGATAGGCCAAATACATTGACATTGTTCGAAGAGATTGGAGGCAACACCAGTGCGGTTAACTTCAAAACAGTTGTAGTAGGTAAGATTTGCGGGACAGTGTTTGAGAAGGAAAGCTTAATGTTGGAATTCCTAAAACAAACAAAGTGAATGATAAAAATACATAAGTCCCACATCGCCTAATATAGTGAGAAAGCCAAGTATATTAATAGCTTTCTCAAGTGGAGGTTGGTGTAACGACCCGCCCTTCTAGACTCAGAAGAACGCGCCATTATTAAGAAAGAAAGAGGTGAGAAAATAGAAAAGATAGAGAAGAAGAAGAAACAACAACAGAATCTCAACAGCGGAACGAATAAAATATAATATATCACATAAGAGATTACATAATATCATATACATCAGAGTTACACAGATAATACAACACATACTAGACAGTTATAAACACCTGTCTAGTTAATACAACTCGATACAACTCAATCATCATAGAGATACAACACAGCGGAAATATACATAAACTCTAACACAGCGGAACCAATATATATACATCTATACGCTGAAGCCTCCTGCTCCATTGCTCCTCCAGAATTCATCAAAGCTAACCTGAATCCCTTGGCTACCCGTAAAAATTTGGGTACCCGAGAGTTTAGAAAAAAACAGAAATAAACTCCGGGTCAGACATGGGTCTGGTATGAGTAAACGGTTTAAAGTTGCTTAACTTTGAAAATCCTTTGGAAAACAAAAGGTATCACGTAAGACATCCCACACATAAACATGGAAATGTTTTTACCTTACGCTAACCAAAACTTTAATAGGAAATTCAGTGATATTATAATAGTGTCTATGGTTTTCAAGTAAATAAGAAATAGCTGAAATTGTTACATGATTAAATTCCAGCATACTAGCCACAACGTGGGTAATACAATCAAAACCGTAAGGTCTCGTAGGGAAAATGGGTTTCCATCAATGGCTGGGCTACTGGGGTACCGCCCGTCACAGTACGTGGCCTAGATCACCGTACCGAGGACCCACCCTAAGTCCCCTGCAACACAAGGCCGGACCCATCCCTTACTGGATAGTTCCGAATAAAATCACCCCACGGTTGGGATCCACAACCGCACACTAAGCCGAAAATAAAGAGGGACATCTAGACAGGGATGACCTTACTCTCAAGTGGGTGCTACCCACGAAGCCTTGCTGCACCTCCCCTGTTTTAGCCATTCCCGGTTGATGAGGCTTGAGGCTACGATTACCTTTAGAGAACACATCTCTTAGAATGCTCATCGTCCACCTGACAATGTGCTGAAAGCATTCAATCCATACAAGTTCGTTCCGGGTTCGAACGAAACCGAAGGCATTATCTCGTTACACTCATTTTGGAATCACCCTCAGAGTTAACGACGATAACCCTTGCACTCTGAATCTTCATCTTCACTTGAGATTCACGACCTATCGTAAATTTGGATCGATGTGGTATTCGGGTCTCCAGACCTAGAATCCCGGTATACAGAAACCCGATCCCGGTCTCATCGAAATCCAAACCGTATCTTTTAAGGCCAAGTTGTTTTAAGGTTAAAACAATTCAATTTCATTATCTATATATACACAGATAGATAATTCACAATATCACAGATAGATAACCCATAATATCACAGATAGATAATCCACAATATCATCATAAATAGATAATCCATATCACACAGCATCCATATCTGAGATCTCAAACCCTTCAAGGCAAACAATATCATCCATCCATACATAAGCAAGGATAAATAATCACACCATTTATAATTAATTTAAAATGAATTAAATTAATTATCTCATTTCAAATTAATTTAAAATGAATTAAATTAATTACTTCTTCTCTAATTAATTTAAAGTAAATTAAATTAATTACTTCATCTTATAAATCCTGCTTACAAAATCATTAATTAATTACAAATCAATTAATTAATCATTCTCCAACTTCCATTTTAATTAATCATCTGGGATTAACTAACCTTTAATTACATTCCAGTAATTACTCTTTAATTAATTTCACAAATTAATTATTCTTAACCATTCACAGTAATTAACCATTAATTACTTCATCAATTACATTTATTAACGAACCTTAATAAATTACTTCCATTACTTAATTAATTAACTATAATTAATTACATTAATCCTTAATTAATTACATTAATTAATTAACTTCTATTAATCACTTTCGTTTATCAACCTAAATCATATACAGGAATTTCCATCTTGAAATTTCTTATCTTAATTAATTAACTTCTTAATTAATTATATAAATCCTTATTATTTATTACACCAAGTAATAAATCTTTAATTACTTCTACAAAGTAATCCTACTTTAATTACTTCCCATTAAGTAATTTCCTTCATCTAATTACATCCTGTAATTATTCATTAATTACTTTGCTAAGTAATTATACTATTCAATTTCATTAAGTATTCATACTTAATTAACCATCAAGTGGTTATCTTTAATTAATTTACAATTAATTATATTGAATCAATCACATTCATTTGATCCATTACAATTGATAATTCATTTCTTAATTGCCTTTTCAACAAATTTATAAATCTTTAATTACAGATTAATTATTCTTTTAATTATTAATATATAAACCTTAATTATCAATTAATAAGATTTAATCACAATTTAATTAATCCTTAATTAAGCTTTATAGATTAATTATTCCTTATTCATTAACCAATTTATTTATTTCTAAAACTCAATTACCAACTAAGTACTTCTTATTTTCCAATTAATCAACCTTTAATTTCTTAATTAATAAATCCCTAATTCATTAATCTCTAATTATTAGTTAATCAATCACAATCATTAATTAATTAAATTAATTAATTATCCTTGAATTAATCACTTAATTAACCTTTATTCTTAATAATTAAATTAATTAATTATACTTAATTTCCTAATTAACTTAATTAATTCAAAGATAATAAAACTCCTTTAACTTAAGATAAACGTTTTCTTAATTACCATTTACATTTCAAAACCCCTTTATCTTTATAATTAACTTAAAACAAAATTTAGATTAAATAAATCTTAACACTTCTTAACAAATGTTAAGGAACAAATTTGATATTTATAAAGAAATGTTATAAATAAAGTTTAACCAATTTTGTTTCTACATTTCAAATTCTTATATTTAAAAGCTTTCTTAAAAACTGGGGTTTAAATCTTCGTCGGGTCGAACCCGAATGCTACTCGGGTTTAAACCCGAGTCTTCCTGCTCACCATTTTTCTTTTTACTTAAAGTTAAATTTTATGACAGTTTAAAACTGAAGCATAACCCCATCAAATACCCGAATGCAGACCCGAGTTAAACACCCAAAACCCCTACCTCGCTTCGAGTCGAACTCCACAAAAAAACTCGAGCAACACACAGGAGAACTTCGTCTTCCCCAAATCATATGACCCAGATGCCAAAATGCACGTACACGTGCACAGTCACCCTGGCCACCTCCGACCCACACCACGCTCATCTCCATATCGTCGATAGTCCAAATAAGCTTCGCAACCACCCAGAAACGCCAACCAACGTCGAAAGTGGAATCGAGTTATCACGATCAAAACGTACAGCAACCCACGCCTGGAAATCGCCTCGAACTCCCAATGCCAACCACCGAAAGACCCCAGACTTCGACCTCACACTCTCCGACCATCTACGAAGCCATGCCCAAAGCCTCGTGACACTCGATCGCGTATAGGCATCGAATTCGTCACATTACAGACATGACCAAACTTGCAACCCCAAACCCTAAATCGATCTCGTTTCTTTAATTTATGAAGTAGAAAAATTCTTTAGCATTTTTCCTGTTATCAACAAGTATCAAGCAAGCTTCAACCAGAATTTCAACATTTTAAATTGGTTCGAATGTTAGAAAATGGGGAAATGCAAATTTTATTCAATTTCAAATTACTCTTGAAATACAGAACTAAAAATCTCCATTTTAATTTTAAAAATCCTAATTTGCGAAGTACATTCGAATTACAATCTTGAAACTACAAATTTCTATGATGGATTTTTACATGGTCTTACGAATTTCCCTGTCCTTTCTATTTTATAGTTAACATTCAAATATCTTTTCCTTAACTTCATTTCTAAGTTTAATCTAAGACTAACAAACAATTCTTGTTTGATAACTAGACCAAAATAAAGATCAGCGAGAAAAGAATGGATTAGAACTAAATTGTTAAACTCTGTAATATGGAACAGAGCTGATGTAATCACATCAGACATGCACACAAGAATACCATCATGTACACAGAATCATATACATAGATATACACACGCAAGTTATCATTATCACAAATATTTCACAGCAACAAACATTAACTAATTTAGATTTTTAGATAAAGATGTTTACTCACCGTTTTTGGAAAGAGCAGAGGCTAGAAACTTGATTAAAACTGAAAACTGGAAGAGCTTTAAAAACTGGAATGCTAAGACAGGGACATGATGATTCAACTTGATTCCAGGCTTTTAGTTTGAAGATGAATCTGGCTACAGGCTTGTAGAAAATTGTTTACAGGGTTTTGGAAATGTTTCAGAGGAGATGATTTCTGGTTTGCATTGTTTTAAAGAACGAAAAGGAAAGGAGTCTTGATATAAAGAAGACAATGCAGAGGCTAAGTTGTATTTGTACAAGATTTTTATCTTTAGGGTCAGAGATTTTCCTTTAGATGGGCTGATATGATTCATGTTGTACACAAGCATTTATTAATAATGTCATACTTATCCCTTACATTTCAATTCGTATGTACTATGTCTCCTTACTTCTTTTCTTTGCCTGCAAGTCTCCATTTCCATAGTACAAATGTTTATTTAATTGTGTACATCTTGAGTATATTTTATTTTGTTTTAGACTTGCCTATCTACAATGCTATAGTACATATATTTATGTAACTTTGTTCATCTTGTATATATCTTTTCATTTTGCAGGTACACCTTGTATATATATTTACCTTGACTTATTTTTACTTTGCATATGTATGGTAGTAGTTTATACATATGGTTATGGTTGGTATATTTTACTTGCCTGCAAACTAGATACTTAGTACATATATTTACTTTGCTTTAGACTTACCTACTTTAGTAAAGTTGTTACATTTATTTTATTATGTTAGCTTGTATTCACTTCTATTTTTATCACTCAATATATTTAACTAATGTATTTTCTATTTTAAACTTAACTTACCAAACACTTTATTTATATTTATTTATTTATTTTATTTATTTATTTACTTATGTTAAGTATGTTTATAAGTTTATATATTTATATTTACATTTAACCATATATTTGTTTTATACTTATATTTAATATAAACAAGATTTATTTTAATTACAAACATTATTACCAAAATTACATCAAATTATTATATAGATCAAAAGTGAATAAGTAGAGTTTCATTTAAGTTTAGGATATATTTTATTGTAATTTAAATTGGAACACTTCATTTTAAATTTTCAAATTATAGTTTTCCTCTAAACACATAAATATACACATTTAAATAACACTTATTTAATTAGAGATAATAGGGCTATTTAAATCTATTTATAAAATATCACAGATTAAATTTGTAACTAATTATTCTGATTTAAAATCAATTTATAACCATATTTTAAAACAGCACATTATCAATTAATTGGTTATTTATATTTGAAAATAACAATTTTATTCGATTTTAAATAATTTAATTAGGAGATTATCACATTTTAAATCCCTCGAAATTCCGGGATGTCACATTCCTCTCCCCTTAAAAGAATTTCGTCCTCGAAATTTAAAACGAAAGATAATCCAAAGTTTTATTTTATTTTCAACCAATTCAGACATATATATCAGCCATACACAACCAAACAAACAATTTCAATCAAATAAACAACACTAACTATTCGGACACACATCCGGATAAGCTTCCTAAAAATTTCTCGAGTTTCCCAGGTATAGATACTGGAATACTCGCTCTACTGAATCCAAACTAGCTACACTACTGAGCTACTGAGCTCCTACTCAACTAGATCTACAAAACAAGACAGGATATCAGACTACAGACAAGTCTGACTCAACAACCAAAACTCCCTGAACTGCTGGTTCTATAACCAGAGATAGAATCTTACACGGACTCCCCCAGAGACACGTGAAACACAACGAATTCCAGTTCTCCAAACTGGCAATTCACTCCTGTGATCCAAACACTTATCCTTACAAAGAATACAGAAAGATCCAATTAATATACTCCGGAGCTAACCTCACAGTCTTACCCAATCTTATTGCTCCCTTTACCGAAGAAAATCTCAACAACATCGAAGTCTCCAACTTCGAATTCCAACTTCTTCCGTCTCTTATCCACAATAATCCTTTGACGATCTTGGACTGCCTACATCCTTTCCTGACCAGCTAAATCTTCGGTGAAGCTTCAAATAAACAAACTGGATCAAAATAACTCAACAAAAAGATCCTCTCTAGATTTACCCAAAAATCCAGAATACAACTCTACTCTACCATCATCAATAGATACAACTCACTTCTCCTATCCGGAAAAGACAAAACAAAACACTTGCCCATCTGGCCTCAATTCCAGAAAAATTCCCTGTAGAAATTCTCTAATCTTAGAACACTACAACTTCTGGTTGCTTCCACTCTAAAACAGCTGCCACCATGCTTCCGCTGCACAACTCTGATCTGAAGTAGATAAGAATGTCGATGAACTCGAACAAAACTTAACCAACACCTCCTGGACACACAATAACAGATCCACCACAAACGGAAACGAACTGCTCAAAGAAACAGATGAGTCCTCAGTCAAGGGTACTGTCTTCAGCTACCCTTAGCTAGAAGAAACTCGAAACTAGATACAGAAGAGAAAACACAAATGCTCCACCGATCTCCTAGCTGCACCACCGGTACCATTTCTGGAATCCAGTCGATACCAACTCAATCTCCAGATGCTGACAAAACTCTGACTTCCTGAAGACATCCAGAAAAATCTCTGAAACCCAAGAGAACGCTCAGACTATCGCAAGTCACTTTTGCGATCAATCCAGTCTAACTCCAAAGATAATGATCTCTCTTTACCAAACAGAACAGCTTACGCTTACGAAGCCAATCCGTCGAAGAAACGGAACCACTCTGCTGCTTCTGAAATTACCTCGAGAAAATATGCCAAGCCAGAAGACTTCCTAGACGGCACAGAGAGCACTCCGAGCTACAATGCTGACCCAAATGCCCAAAACTTCCCATCCAAAGCTCTTCGAGAAATCGGACTACAAACCAAACAAAAACATCCTGCTGAGCACCACCACAACACCGAAGCAGACACACTTCCTTAACTTGTTCCAAAGAAAACATCTTCGGAAACATCTATAGTCACTGCGTCTTATCACACTGCTACTACATCCTGAGATATCCAAATATCATGACTTACTTCTGTCCAACCGACAGATCCAAACTCTCAAAAATCCGCTCACACGAGCGCGATCAAACTTGCACTTAAATGATGAACTCCGAATCCTTCACAGGTTTCCTTCAGAGATCAACAAAATCCTTACATCAACAAAGCTTACTCGAGACGGTATTAGGTCTACAGTCTCGACAGATACACTTCCAACCACAACAAACTCAATCCATTTGTAGTCGTGTTACACACACCACTACCCTATCTACCTTTATAAATTATATTGGAAAACCCGAACAGGTAACCCAACAGATAGGTAGAAATAAATAAATATATATATATATAGATAAAAATTACAAGTACGCTCTCTCGAGAAAGATACTACTCTAGAGCTTAGGTATTCGCTCAACCTATTGCTCTGATACCACTGTAACGACCCGCCCTTCTAGACTCAGAAGAACGCGCCATTATTAAGAAAGAAAGAGGTGAGAAAATAGAAAAGATAGAGAAGAAGAAGAAACAACAACAGAATCTCAACAGCGGAACGAATAAAATATAATATATCACATAAGAGATTACATAATATCATATACATCAGAGTTACACAGATAATACAACACATACTAGACAGTTATAAACACCTGTCTAGTTAATACAACTCGATACAACTCAATCATCATAGAGATACAACACAGCGGAAATATACATAAACTCTAACACAGCGGAACCAATATATATACATCTATACGCTGAAGCCTCCTGCTCCATTGCTCCTCCAGAATTCATCAAAGCTAACCTGAATCCCTTGGCTACCCGTAAAAATTTGGGTACCCGAGAGTTTAGAAAAAAACAGAAATAAACTCCGGGTCAGACATGGGTCTGGTATGAGTAAACGGTTTAAAGTTGCTTAACTTTGAAAATCCTTTGGAAAACAAAAGGTATCACGTAAGACATCCCACACATAAACATGGAAATGTTTTTACCTTACGCTAACCAAAACTTTAATAGGAAATTCAGTGATATTATAATAGTGTCTATGGTTTTCAAGTAAATAAGAAATAGCTGAAATTGTTACATGATTAAATTCCAGCATACTAGCCACAACGTGGGTAATACAATCAAAACCGTAAGGTCTCGTAGGGAAAATGGGTTTCCATCAATGGCTGGGCTACTGGGGTACCGCCCGTCACAGTACGTGGCCTAGATCACCGTACCGAGGACCCACCCTAAGTCCCCTGCAACACAAGGCCGGACCCATCCCTTACTGGATAGTTCCGAATAAAATCACCCCACGGTTGGGATCCACAACCGCACACTAAGCCGAAAATAAAGAGGGACATCTAGACAGGGATGACCTTACTCTCAAGTGGGTGCTACCCACGAAGCCTTGCTGCACCTCCCCTGTTTTAGCCATTCCCGGTTGATGAGGCTTGAGGCTACGATTACCTTTAGAGAACACATCTCTTAGAATGCTCATCGTCCACCTGACAATGTGCTGAAAGCATTCAATCCATACAAGTTCGTTCCGGGTTCGAACGAAACCGAAGGCATTATCTCGTTACACTCATTTTGGAATCACCCTCAGAGTTAACGACGATAACCCTTGCACTCTGAATCTTCATCTTCACTTGAGATTCACGACCTATCGTAAATTTGGATCGATGTGGTATTCGGGTCTCCAGACCTAGAATCCCGGTATACAGAAACCCGATCCCGGTCTCATCGAAATCCAAACCGTATCTTTTAAGGCCAAGTTGTTTTAAGGTTAAAACAATTCAATTTCATTATCTATATATACACAGATAGATAATTCACAATATCACAGATAGATAACCCATAATATCACAGATAGATAATCCACAATATCATCATAAATAGATAATCCATATCACACAGCATCCATATCTGAGATCTCAAACCCTTCAAGGCAAACAATATCATCCATCCATACATAAGCAAGGATAAATAATCACACCATTTATAATTAATTTAAAATGAATTAAATTAATTATCTCATTTCAAATTAATTTAAAATGAATTAAATTAATTACTTCTTCTCTAATTAATTTAAAGTAAATTAAATTAATTACTTCATCTTATAAATCCTGCTTACAAAATCATTAATTAATTACAAATCAATTAATTAATCATTCTCCAACTTCCATTTTAATTAATCATCTGGGATTAACTAACCTTTAATTACATTCCAGTAATTACTCTTTAATTAATTTCACAAATTAATTATTCTTAACCATTCACAGTAATTAACCATTAATTACTTCATCAATTACATTTATTAACGAACCTTAATAAATTACTTCCATTACTTAATTAATTAACTATAATTAATTACATTAATCCTTAATTAATTACATTAATTAATTAACTTCTATTAATCACTTTCGTTTATCAACCTAAATCATATACAGGAATTTCCATCTTGAAATTTCTTATCTTAATTAATTAACTTCTTAATTAATTATATAAATCCTTATTATTTATTACACCAAGTAATAAATCTTTAATTACTTCTACAAAGTAATCCTACTTTAATTACTTCCCATTAAGTAATTTCCTTCATCTAATTACATCCTGTAATTATTCATTAATTACTTTGCTAAGTAATTATACTATTCAATTTCATTAAGTATTCATACTTAATTAACCATCAAGTGGTTATCTTTAATTAATTTACAATTAATTATATTGAATCAATCACATTCATTTGATCCATTACAATTGATAATTCATTTCTTAATTGCCTTTTCAACAAATTTATAAATCTTTAATTACAGATTAATTATTCTTTTAATTATTAATATATAAACCTTAATTATCAATTAATAAGATTTAATCACAATTTAATTAATCCTTAATTAAGCTTTATAGATTAATTATTCCTTATTCATTAACCAATTTATTTATTTCTAAAACTCAATTACCAACTAAGTACTTCTTATTTTCCAATTAATCAACCTTTAATTTCTTAATTAATAAATCCCTAATTCATTAATCTCTAATTATTAGTTAATCAATCACAATCATTAATTAATTAAATTAATTAATTATCCTTGAATTAATCACTTAATTAACCTTTATTCTTAATAATTAAATTAATTAATTATACTTAATTTCCTAATTAACTTAATTAATTCAAAGATAATAAAACTCCTTTAACTTAAGATAAACGTTTTCTTAATTACCATTTACATTTCAAAACCCCTTTATCTTTATAATTAACTTAAAACAAAATTTAGATTAAATAAATCTTAACACTTCTTAACAAATGTTAAGGAACAAATTTGATATTTATAAAGAAATGTTATAAATAAAGTTTAACCAATTTTGTTTCTACATTTCAAATTCTTATATTTAAAAGCTTTCTTAAAAACTGGGGTTTAAATCTTCGTCGGGTCGAACCCGAATGCTACTCGGGTTTAAACCCGAGTCTTCCTGCTCACCATTTTTCTTTTTACTTAAAGTTAAATTTTATGACAGTTTAAAACTGAAGCATAACCCCATCAAATACCCGAATGCAGACCCGAGTTAAACACCCAAAACCCCTACCTCGCTTCGAGTCGAACTCCACAAAAAAACTCGAGCAACACACAGGAGAACTTCGTCTTCCCCAAATCATATGACCCAGATGCCAAAATGCACGTACACGTGCACAGTCACCCTGGCCACCTCCGACCCACACCACGCTCATCTCCATATCGTCGATAGTCCAAATAAGCTTCGCAACCACCCAGAAACGCCAACCAACGTCGAAAGTGGAATCGAGTTATCACGATCAAAACGTACAGCAACCCACGCCTGGAAATCGCCTCGAACTCCCAATGCCAACCACCGAAAGACCCCAGACTTCGACCTCACACTCTCCGACCATCTACGAAGCCATGCCCAAAGCCTCGTGACACTCGATCGCGTATAGGCATCGAATTCGTCACATTACAGACATGACCAAACTTGCAACCCCAAACCCTAAATCGATCTCGTTTCTTTAATTTATGAAGTAGAAAAATTCTTTAGCATTTTTCCTGTTATCAACAAGTATCAAGCAAGCTTCAACCAGAATTTCAACATTTTAAATTGGTTCGAATGTTAGAAAATGGGGAAATGCAAATTTTATTCAATTTCAAATTACTCTTGAAATACAGAACTAAAAATCTCCATTTTAATTTTAAAAATCCTAATTTGCGAAGTACATTCGAATTACAATCTTGAAACTACAAATTTCTATGATGGATTTTTACATGGTCTTACGAATTTCCCTGTCCTTTCTATTTTACAGTTAACATTCAAATATCTTTTCCTTAACTTCATTTCTAAGTTTAATCTAAGACTAACAAACAATTCTTGTTTGATAACTAGACCAAAATAAAGATCAGCGAGAAAAGAATGGATTAGAACTAAATTGTTAAACTCTGTAATATGGAACAGAGCTGATGTAATCACATCAGACATGCACACAAGAATACCATCATGTACACAGAATCATATACATAGATATACACACGCAAGTTATCATTATCACAAATATTTCACAGCAACAAACATTAACTAATTTAGATTTTTAGATAAAGATGTTTACTCACCGTTTTTGGAAAGAGCAGAGGCTAGAAACTTGATTAAAACTGAAAACTGGAAGAGCTTTAAAAACTGGAATGCTAAGACAGGGACATGATGATTCAACTTGATTCCAGGCTTTTAGTTTGAAGATGAATCTGGCTACAGGCTTGTAGAAAATTGTTTACAGGGTTTTGGAAATGTTTCAGAGGAGATGATTTCTGGTTTGCATTGTTTTAAAGAACGAAAAGGAAAGGAGTCTTGATATAAAGAAGACAATGCAGAGGCTAAGTTGTATTTGTACAAGATTTTTATCTTTAGGGTCAGAGATTTTCCTTTAGATGGGCTGATATGATTCATGTTGTACACAAGCATTTATTAATAATGTCATACTTATCCCTTACATTTCAATTCGTATGTACTATGTCTCCTTACTTCTTTTCTTTGCCTGCAAGTCTCCATTTCCATAGTACAAATGTTTATTTAATTGTGTACATCTTGAGTATATTTTATTTTGTTTTAGACTTGCCTATCTACAATGCTATAGTACATATATTTATGTAACTTTGTTCATCTTGTATATATCTTTTCATTTTGCAGGTACACCTTGTATATATATTTACCTTGACTTATTTTTACTTTGCATATGTATGGTAGTAGTTTATACATATGGTTATGGTTGGTATATTTTACTTGCCTGCAAACTAGATACTTAGTACATATATTTACTTTGCTTTAGACTTACCTACTTTAGTAAAGTTGTTACATTTATTTTATTATGTTAGCTTGTATTCACTTCTATTTTTATCACTCAATATATTTAACTAATGTATTTTCTATTTTAAACTTAACTTACCAAACACTTTATTTATATTTATTTATTTATTTATTTTATTTATTTATTTACTTATGTTAAGTATGTTTATAAGTTTATATATTTATATTTACATTTAACCATATATTTGTTTTATACTTATATTTAATATAAACAAGATTTATTTTAATTACAAACATTATTACCAAAATTACATCAAATTATTATATAGATCAAAAGTGAATAAGTAGAGTTTCATTTAAGTTTAGGATATATTTTATTGTAATTTAAATTGGAACACTTCATTTTAAATTTTCAAATTATAGTTTTCCTCTAAACACATAAATATACACATTTAAATAACACTTATTTAATTAGAGATAATAGGGCTATTTAAATCTATTTATAAAATATCACAGATTAAATTTGTAACTAATTATTCTGATTTAAAATCAATTTATAACCATATTTTAAAACAGCACATTATCAATTAATTGGTTATTTATATTTGAAAATAACAATTTTAATCGATTTTAAATAATTTAATTAGGAGATTATCACATTTTAAATCCCTCGAAATTCCGGGATGTCACAGTTGGGGGCCTGGGGCTCCCAAATGTATGCTTCGTTGTGAGGAGGGAGATCATGCATCTCCACCACACACGCGCGCGCGCCGCCGCCGTCCGTCCGACCAAACCGAACCAGGCCGGGTTTGGGTTTGGGTTTGGGTCTAATATGATCCTAATTTTACTGCAAAACTGGGCCGGGTTTTTTTAACAGTTGCAGGCTATGTGAATAGACACGACTGTTCAAAAGCGGACGCGGCGAGCGGGTGCAACCTGACTGAAGAAGCATGGGCGAACAGAAGCGGGTGCGACCCATTAGAGGCGAACAGGTGCGGCCCGACTGAAGAGACGCGGCCGAACATAGGCAGTAGCAAACGGGTGCGGCCCGTTAAACGAACAACATCAATGAAAGGAAACGGGTGCAACCTTTCAAGCAGACGCGACTGTTCGAAGGGGTGCGGACGAAATTATAAATAGGAGAGAATACTGGTCACATTCTCATCCCATTCCTATTCTAATTTCTTCTTCTTTCTCTACTGCTCTATACAATAAATCACAGAGTGATATACTCATTACAATTTCAAGCAGAATTCGTCTGTTGTATCTTGGGAGAATTTTGAAATAAAATTCTTAAGGAAATCGTTACGACGAGCCTCAGACATATGAGATATGGAACGGACACAAACCAAGTTTTAAATACCTTAAAGTGTGGGGGTGCTTGGCAAAAGTTCCAGTTCCGCCTCCCAAGAAAGTCAAACTTGGACCAAAAACAGTAGATTGTTACTATTTAGGGCCAGCCCAAAATAGTAGTGCCTATAGATTTTTGGTATTCAAGTCTGATATAGCTGATATTCATGTAAATACAATCATGGAATCTAGAGATGCCTCATTCTTTGAAGACGTGTTTCCACACAAAAGGAATGAAGGGAATAATGTCCCTAAAAGGACAAGAGAAGAATCAAGCAATTCACATGAAGATGAACCTCATCATGAGATTGAGGAAGTTGAACCAAGAAGAAGCGTAAGGGCTAGAACTTCCAAGACATTTGGTTCGGATTTTTTCACATATGTGTTAGAACATGAACCTCAAACGTACAAGGAAGCAATGTCATCTTCTGAATCTTCATGTTGGAAAGAAGTAATCCGAAGTGAGATTGATTCAATTCTAAGTAATAAAACTTGGGAAATTGTTGATATTCCACCAGGAATAAAACCTATTGGCTGCAAATGGATTTTCAAGAAGAAAATGAAAGCAGATGGCTCTATCGACAAGAATAAAGCCAGATTAGTAGCCAAAGGATATCGTCAAAAAGAAGGAGTAGACTTCTTTGATACATATTTGCCAGTAACACGAATAACCTCTATAAGAATGCTAATAGCAATTGCATCAATTTATGGACTAGAAATTCATCAAATGGATGTAAAGACAGCATTCTTAAATGGAGATCTTGATGAGGAGATCTACATGGAGCAACCTGAAGGTTTTATTTCCAAAGGAAATGAAAACAAAGTCTGTAGATTAGTAAAATCATTATACGGACTAAAACAAGCTCCAAAACAATGGCACGCAAAATTTGATAGTGTCATGATGAGAAATGGTTTTCGTATAAATGAATGCGATAAATGTGTTTATTATAAACAAATTGGACAATCATATGTGATGATTTGTTTATATGTAGACGATATGTTAATATTTGGTCCAAATACTCAGGTAATAGAGACCATAAAGAAGATGTTAACTAACAATTTCGATATGAAAGATTTAGGAGTTGCAGACGTTATTTTGGGAATCAAAATAATAAGAACTCCTAATGGAATTGAATTGTCTCAGTCACACTATGTAGACAAAGTGATTGAAAAATTCCAAGACTATGGAATTAAAGGAGTGAGAACACCTTTTAATCCATTAGAAGTACTGCATAAAAACACTAATGAGAGTGTAATGCAACTGGAATACTCTCGTGTAATAGGATGTCTCATGTATCTCATGAATTGCACAAGACCAGATATAGCTTATGTAGTAAGTCGACTGAGCAGGTATACAAGCAATCCAGGAAAGGAACACTGGAAAGCACTAATGAGAGTGCTTGGATATTTAAAAAATACCGCTAACTATTCCTTACATTATGGAAAATATCCTGCCGTCTTAGAAGGATATAGTGATGCAAACTGGATTGCAGATTCATAGGAATCAAAATCGACAAGTGGTTATGTATTTACCCTAGCAGGGGCAGCAGTGTCATGGAAATCTACCAAACAGACATGCATAGCTCGATCCACTATGGAATCAGAGTTCATCGCTTTAGATAAAGCAGGCGAAGAAGCAGAATGGCTTCGTCACTTTTTGGAAGATATTCCATTCTGGCCTAAACCTGTACCGGCCATATGCATACACTGCGATAACCAAGCAGCGCTAAGCAGAGCGCACAACTTTGTGTATAATGGAAAGTCACGACATATTCGACGACGCCATAACACAGTTAGGCAGTTACTCTCTAATGGAACTATTTCCATTGATTATGTGAGGACAAATGATAACCTAGCGGATCCGTTTACTAAAGGTTTATCCAGAGAGAAAATTGACTGCACATCGAGGGGATTGGGTTTAAAAGCCTAAACCACCAAGAGTTATCTTATACGGAAACCTATCCTAGCGATTGGAGATCCCACGGACTAGGATCAATAGGCAAACCAGTTCTGAATAACTCAAGACGTAATGCATTTCCTTGGACATAGTCCAACTCCATTCCTATGGTGCACAATATAAATGCATGCCTATAGAAGAATTTAAAGGTTAAAACTATGTTTTTTAATGATGACCATATCTTGGAAATAACAAGTGGGGTATATGTAGGATACTCTTAATGGTTGCGATCACCTATGTAAGTGTGAGCTGGGTCGGCTCTATGAGAATATTAAAAGGCTTTTATTCTCTAAAACACTCGCAGAACCAACATATGTTCAGGACCAAAATGAACAAAACCAAGAGATTGGATGAGAAGGGAATCAATGCTTCGTAAAGCTTATTGTCTGGATATACAATAAAGGCCGAAGGTTCAAAATGAAATAATTCACCGATTAGCCAAGTAGACCGATAAGTTTTAACTAGGGAAAGTTCAAAGTGAAATATCTACTTATCCACGATAAAGCATTATTCCATATGTACTCTATGATATTTCGCTTTGTGTGGGGGATATGTATATTATCATTCATGTGGGGGATTGTTGGAATTCCTAAAACAAACAAAGTGAATGATAAAAATACATAAGTCCCACATCGCCTAATATAGTGAGAAAGCCAAGTATATTAATAGCTTTCTCCAGTGGAGGTTGGGGGCCTGGGGCTCCCAAATGTATGCTTCGTTGTGAGGAGGGAGATCATGCATCTCCACCACACACGCGCGCGCGCCGCCGCCGTCCGTCCGACCGAACCGGGCCGGGTTTGGGTTTGGGTCTAATATGATCCTAATTTTACTGCAAAACTTGCAGGCTATGTGAACAGACACGACTGTTCATAAGCGGACGCGGCGAGCGGGTGCAACCTGACTGAAGAAGCATGGGCGAACAGAAGCGGGTGCAACCCGTTAGAGGCGAACAGGTGCGGCCCGACTGAAGAGACGCGGCCGAACATAGGCAGTAGCAAACGGGTGCGGCCGTTAAACGAACAGTAGCAATGAAAGGAAATGGGTGCAACCTTTCAAGAAGACGCGACTGTTCGAAGGCGTGCGGACGAAATTATAAATAGGAGAGAATACTGATCACATTCTCATCCCATTCCAATTCTAATTTCTTCTTCTTTCTCTACTGCTCTATACAATAAATCACAGAGTGATATACTCATTACAATTTCAAGCAGAATTCGTCTGTTGTATCTTGGGAGAATTTTGAAATAAAATTCTTAAGGAAATCATTACGACGAGCCTCAGACATATTTCGGTTAGAATTCTACATTCTATCCTTTATTTTGGTTATACTATTTATTCAAAATAGTATAACGCTGTTGTTGTAATTTATTTACAACATTTATATTGTTATTATAATTAATACAAAATTCCAGTGTAGTGGAAATCTGAGTTATAAACTTGTGCGACGAGTTTATATTATTCTCTGTTTTGGTATACTAGACATTTAACACTTAACACTTGCATGCCCAGGAACTAGAATCTCGAAGATTGAGTTTGCTAGCTTTGGAAATTCTAAGGGAACTTGTGAAAGTTTCAGCAAAGGTTCTTGTGAATCTTCTTTGGCACTAGATAAGGTTCAACAAGCATGTGTTGGTTCAGAATCATGCACGGTTACAGCTGATGAAAGTTTGCTTGGTGAAACTGGAGCTTGTGAAGGGGGTGTTGTTAAGAGATTGTCAGTGCAAGAGGTTTGTAGTTAGTTTTTTTAGTGGAAGGTTATGGTATTAGGATTATAAGTATTAGTGTTTTTTAGACTTTGCTTTTTATTTTATTTTTCCTTTGGGCTGCAGTTATATTAAATAATAAATATAGAAAACAATGTGTGAATATTTTTAGTAGAAATCAATAAAGTAGTTTAGATTGAAATCTCTCTTTATTTTTTGGCCTGTGCGTCATAGTATGCAGTAATACTTTGCAGTGAAAGAAACGAAGGTTGAACCAAAATGCTAAATCTAAAGTTATACATTTAGCAGTTTTGTAAAAGAAATTTGATATTGCAGGCCCTGCCACCTGAGCTAGTGACCATTGGGTTTTCCAACAAAATGAAACAAAATATTGATGTTTAGAACGAACGAAAATTCACTTCACTTTTTACATTTGGACTTGTATTGAGTTCTCCATTGCATTGCGAATAGGAAAGAAATAAAATCAATGGGATGTTAAAAAAGTTAGGTAGTGTATGGTTTTGAAAACAAATTTTGTGTTTTCGGTTTTCAATATGTACCTCAAATATGAAAAGAACGAAGGGATGGCGGAGGGGATGAAAGAAAGACGGATGAGAGGACGAAATGGATAGAAGAACGACGGAAGAATATGTTGTTTTACGTGCTTGTGTTATTTCTAAAAATGCGGAAAATAAAAAAATTTGTTTTCTATTTTGTATGTTAATTTTGTTTTCTAAATCGGTCGTTTTCGGCAATATAAATGCGTCGTGTGCATCTTTGTATGGACGAAAACCCAAAACTAAAAATAACAAACCAAACACTACTTTAGCTTTTTATTTTTCCAAATTTTCACTTTTCATTTTATTTATTTATTAAATTGAGCTTGCAAAGTTTACCTCTTTTCACAGTTTCAATATTGAATTTTGTATTCCTTAAAAGTTGAAGTAGTGATAAGACTGGTTCTTCTAATATCTATGTTTCTCTAAAGTTGGATCTTAAAATTTAAAATTTTCACCGTTACTATTTATTTGGATTTTAAATTTGTCCTAAACTTTGTTCTTTTTTTTAGATTTGAATATCCTACTTTGACTTTTCTCAATTTGATTTTTCCATTTTAGTCATTCATTAAATTCAAACTATTTCAAAATCTTAATTTGCTTTTAGCCGAATTTACTAGTTATTTTAGTCATGACTGCGCGATCCATTTCCTCCAATTCCTCCTGTAACTCCATCCAAGGTAAACCCTAATCGATGGCAAGATAAAGGGGGGTTGGCCAAGCAATGTCGTACCTCCCCGCACCACCATAAATGTGAAGCCCCCTCATCCAAAGTCTAACGGATCTTGTCTCGACGTCAACCGCTGCCCGTTGCTTCCTTGCTAAGAGCAAACCCGAAACCCGCTATACTGACCCATTTTAGTTTTGACTGGAGAGGGAAAAAGAAAAGTATAAAGGAGTGAAACTTGTGAGTGAGCATATATAATAAAATTTAAATTTTATTTTTATTTCTCAAATAAATTTCCATATGTTTTGGCCTCGTATGATCACACAACACGTCGGATCGCTATGAAACTCGTCGGTGCACATCGCCTTATTTTTCTTGTCCTAATGTTATAAATTTCATCACTAACCAAGACAGCGCTCCGAGATGATACTTTCACGCATTTCAACGTCGTTTTGACCATCGGTTCGCCCGATTTCAAATATAACGACATTTGTACTCATTTTGATTTGCAACGTCGATTTCGAATTCAACGGAGGTGGTCTTAAGTCCTAATTTGACCGTATGCATAAAGTCGTATTTTGGACCTTCAATTCAATAATGATTCAATATTTAAATTAATTATTTAAATATCTCATCGTCAAAAATATGGGTTGTAACACAAAGTCTCTGGTCAAAGCAATGCGGTTAATAATAACTATTATTATTGAACCAAGGACTTCATAGTTGGATAAATAAAGTTGAATGTGGATAGTATAGAGTTTTCGACCAAAGTCAAATGTCACAAGTCCTAAAGTAATATGATCTGATGAAGAGAATTGAGGTAAATAATCATTACTACCAGGTGCCTCTTAAAATAGTAAAATTGAGTTTTACAAAAAAGACGTGTAAGCGATAAATTACGCCTAACTGTCACACCACTAGCTAAGGTGTTGTGTAAACGTTAATATTCGAATTGTTCGATATTAATCGTCGACGGAATTTACACATTTGAGTCACACGACTATAATGATAAATATTCCAAATATGCCACATAATTTAATCAATTTAATTAATTTATAATCATTTTAAGTTAATTAATATCTATGAAATATTAATTATTAATATTTATTTTATTTTTGAAAGCCATTAGTATTTAATGAAATGCATATATAAAAGTTATATATGCATGTATCGATATGCGGTATCGATAAAATATTTAAATTTGATTTAAATAGATTAATTAGTAAATGGTTTTTGGAACTTTTGAAAGCCCGTATTACTTCTATCGTGGATGGCCAAACGAAAAGGAAAAGAAAGGTTTCAAATGTGATTTGAAAAGGCGAAGGAATAGTTAAAGGAAGTCAATAAATCTCCATCTTTTTTTCTTCTTTATTACATACTTAAAACACATTTATTTAGTGGTTTTTCTTCCATTCTCTTCATCCTTTGCTTATGAAATTCCATGCCTCAAAAGCTATAAAAATTCCTAAAACAAAGTCAAATTAAGTCAAGGTGGTGTTTGTTTCTAGATTGTTGCAAAATTTGTAGGCTGATTCGATCAAATCCTGAAGTTTTTCTTCATTCAAGGTGTATATTTTAGCTACATCGTAAGGTAATTGTCCAATATTTTTTAGTATATGTTACATCATGTTAGAATAAGTTAGATCTCCTATCTTTACATCTCATTTTGATTATATGTTTCATCTTAGCAATAAAGTTTAGATCTCATATCTTATACAACGAATTTATATATACCTATGTTGTCCAATTTTTTTCTTGCTCTTGTTTTAGAAATTAAGTGTGTAATAAAAAATTGGATTTAAAACTAATTTTAATTAATTGAAATAATAATATATCATATTTTATATACAAAAATATAAGTGAAATAAGTAAATAAACTACCTGAAATTTTTTTATGAAATTGAATATAAGTTTCATACACACACACACACGTGTGAGTATGTTATTTTTAATATCAAATATTTTTGGTTGTTATATACATATGTTAATACATATATAATTTTAATTCAAAATTTATAAAAGGACTTTTGTGTAAAATTATAGATCTAACGTTAAATTCCTTCCTAAGTCAAAACTAGATTTCAAATTGTTGGTTTTAAATTGTAAAACATATACAAATTATAAGTTATATATATGTATGTATGTATGTATGTATATCTATGTGTGTGTGTTATTTTGAATTTAAATATGATTTGCTATTATTTATATAGTGGAAATTAGCCACAAGGGCCTCTTTAGCAAGTGGAATTAGTTTCTAGGACACACAACTGAAATAATTACTTTCAAGGACAAAACGTAAAATAATTAGTTTCTAAGGCCTAAAAACCTATGAAATTATGTCCTTGAAAGTAATTGAACTGCTGACTTTGTCATTGAAAGTAATTATTTTGCTGACTTTGGCCTTGAAAGTAATTTCTTTGAATGTGTGTCCTAGAAACTAATTGGACTGCAAAGTTTGTCCTTCTGGTGAAATTCCCCATATATATATGTACTGATATATTATTTCAATTTAAAATTTATAAAAGTTCTTTTATGTAAAATTATGCATCTAATGTTGAACTCCTTATTAAGTCAATTCTAGATTTCTAATTGTTAATTTTAAATTTCAATACATGTAAAATAGTCAAAATCAATTTTAATATGTATACATATACAATTATTATTTTATATATAATTTATAAAAAGCTATGGACAACAAAATTAGATATAAAAGGCGATTGTTTCTGTTGCGGTGTAGATTCATGCACCTATAAACGTACGCAATAACCATATACAATGTGTATATGATGCACTTGCACTATACACATATGAGTGTATTTGATGTACTCATTATAATATATTTAATTTAAATTAAATTTTAACTCCTTTTAAACAAATTAACTAAAATATGATTTTGTACAAACAAATTTTTAATTGGATCTAAAATCAATTAAACTTCATATGTCCAACAAAGATATAAAATGATTTCTTTTGAAATTCACTCATTTAACCCGTTGCAATCTGGCCCGTTCCTTCAATGCTATCAGAGCCCAATACCCTATGCAGTCTAAATTAGCCATGTTAAGGCAAACTGGCTAAATCCTACCCATTTAGTAGGATGTCCAAAAAGGCAACGGCTAAGGTTAAGTTTAGGTAATCAAGTACCCTGCCTATTTGATTAATGGATTGGCCCGAAAGATGATGTAAGGCCAAAGATTATCCCTAATACAAAGGCCCAAATTGATTTTGGACCTTGGGCTAATTTTTCAAAATTTGTTTTGAAAATTTAAAAATATATTTTAAATTTAAAGGTTAAGTTTAAAATATAAGATGTTATAAAAAATTTCAAATGTTATTTTTGATAATTAATAAATTGATTTTAGATTTTTTATTTTAATTATTTATTTGATTGGATAAATTGAATAAATAACTAATTTACTAAAAGTTAATTAATTAAATTAAAACATATGGATAATTATATATGTACGTATATTTATCTTGAAATTTTTAAGGTAAATGATGGAAAATTTTCGAATTTGATAAATGATTTTTTAATTATTATACTATTTTAATTAATTAAATTGATTAAAGGTTAATTAGTAAATAATATACATGTATAATGATATATGTATATAATTACTATAATTTTATAGCTTATATTCACCTTTAAATTATTAAAGATGAACAAATTAAAATTCATTATTTGAAATTTAAATTAAACTAATTAATGTGTTAATTAAATAATTAATTAAATTAACTAAATATGATTTAAATAATAAAATTAAAATTAAATATGGTTTAATTAAATAGAGTGGAACGGTTAGAAACCCAAATTAGGTTTAAGGAATAAACACATACGTATGGCACATATACCATGATGTCATATGTGTATGAAACTTGAATCATGAGGGTATTTCATAAGAAATACATTATTTCTTAAATCGATATCAATCAAATAAATATATTAGAAGATTATGAATCTCTAATATATAAGTTGTCCTCTACCATTAATATATTAATAGCTTAGTTACATACTCTTAGTTGTTGAGTTTTCCTTAAGCTAGAGACATTATGTGTGGTACTATAAATATATTGACTAGACGTGGTAAGACACATACACATATTTGTTGAGCTTTCCTCAAGGTATGTGCATTATACTTAGACCGCCACAAAATGATAGGTGCAAGTGAATAATCTCTTTTCATTTGTTGAGCTTTCCTCAAGGTCAAGGTGAGATTTGGGCAAAGGTCACTAGTTAGGAGTTGTATATGATATAACCAATAAGATGTCATTCATCGCATGTAGGCCTACAATTTATTGAGCTTTCCTCAAGGTCATAATCCGAAGGCATGTGAGTCTTAACACTCACTAGAGTAGTCGAAAGGCTTCTATATTTCTCTTTGTGTTTTGAGAAATATATAAATCTAGTATGAGCTTATTAGAATGAAATATGTATTTAAGTTTACTAATAATATAAGAACATTTTCTATGTATAAAATGCCCTAATCTACATATATTAAATTTGCAGAAATGTCCACACCAAGGTTATTTTTAGAAAATGACAAACTCAATGGACCAAATTACGTTGGTTGGCTAAGAGCAATCCAAATAGTCCTAACTTATCATTGCTAATGTTTATTTACACAAGAACCTCCAAAACAAAACCCACTAAGAATGCAGATCCTGAATTAGTGATTGCTTATAATAAGTAGGTAGTAGATCTTGAAATTGGCCAAGTTTAGGTGTTGTCTACTTTAGACAAACTAGTATAAAAATAGCATGAAAGCATGATTGTCCATCAATTTTTGATAGTCTCGGAGCTTTGTTTAGGGAGAAATCTCGTTCCACAAGGTATGAGATTATTAAGAAACTATTCAATATGAAGATGACAAAGGGAACCCATGTAGATGAATATGTCTTAATGATGAAAGGCTATATTGAAAGACTTTCACGGTAAGACATTACAATGAGTAATGAGATGTAAGTGGAATTGACCTTAAGCTCGCTAGGTCCAAAGTTTGAGACGTTTATATTGAACTACGATATGAACCGTTGAATATGAGCCTTGCGGAGCTGCTTAATATGTTGAGAGCAACCAGGAGCACATCTAAGGATCAAGGCATAGTGCTCGCTATAAAGGAAAGGCATCATATTTAAATGGTTTGAAGAAGAGAAAGAATGTGGATAAGAAGGGTAAGAAGAATGCTTCTAACAACAAGGGTGAATGTCACCATTGTCACAAGAAGGGGCATTAGGAACACAACCGTTAGGACTACCTAAAACTTGTCAAAAAGAAGAAAATGAATGGTTCTACCACTCCAACTAGTATGTTTATGATTCAAAATGTTTTGAAATCAAATCTAAGGTTTTAGATACTAGATCTAGGACTCATTTCAGTAATTCGTTACAAGGACATGGGAGTAGATTGCATATGGCAAAAGGTGAAACGAGGCTTCAAGTTGCTGATGGATCTATTGTAGATGCAATTACAGTTGGTGACTACCATTTTCTTTTGTTTAGTGGTTTTGATTTATTCTTAAATATTGCTATTATACCATTTACTTCAAGTTGTTGATGGATCTATATTGATTTAGTACACAACTTTATCCGAAAACCACTTCGAACCAGCATAAGCGTTCGAATTGGAGACATCTTGAAGAGAATGGAATCGAAGACAGCGTTCTTTGAATGCAAGGGCTACATGCTACTAATCCTGAGGGTGATTCCAAAAATAATGTAGTAGAAGTAGTGCCTTCAGTTTTTTCATATCCTGAACAACTTGTATGGATGAATGCTGGCATTGCATTGTTGCCGGGAGGGTAATGTTAGCATTCCAAGTGGGATTTTTTAAATAAGGTAAAACATACCCTTTGGCCTCAACAACCGGGAATGCCTAAAACATGGGATATGCTTTAGGGCTATGTGGTTCGCTACCATTAGGGCATGTCATCACTCTTATATATATATATATATATATATGGATTTGGTTGTGCATAAGAGCTCTCGGGAAAAGGTTGCAAAGTAACTGAGTTGGTGACATATTCCATACTATCCAGTAAGGGGTAGGCCGGTCTTGATTCGCAGGGGTCGAAAGGTTTTCGACCTTGGTACATTTTCTAGAGGTGTACTATGGCAGGCGGTACCCCAGTAGCCTTGTCATTATATGGAATCCATTCTCCAATAAGTGCTTTTCGAACTTAGTTATATATCTATTATGATGGAATTTAATTAATGTAACAATCTCGACTATGATTCAATATTTATTTTAAACCCTAGACATTATTATAATATTAGAAGGTTTCCTATGAAATGGTTTGGTTTTCGTAAGGTAAAACCCGTCAGTGTTTATATGTGGCGTGGTCTTACGAAATACCTTTATTTTTCGAAAGTTTTGTATAACACTAAAAATCCATTTGAAGTGTGTTTTCCTCACGCTAGTTTACCAGAATGATCTAGGCATTATTTACTTACAATATTCGGGTCTGCCTCAGCATGTTTTCTAGATTTATTTTGGATGCTTTGGAGCTTCAAGAGATGAGCTGGATGCCTTTAAAACCTATTCATGTATATTTTATTTTCTACTGCATTAGTTGTTTATATTTATCAGCATTTGTGAGGACATGTTGTTATAACCATCCAGATTGATGATATATTAGTTTACTTCGATTGATGCATGTATATATTATAGTTTTTATTTTGTAAAGATCCGTTACATATTATATATTACTTGTCATGATGTGAGATTCTATTCTGTATTCACTTCTTTTTTCCCAACAATCTATCTTTTTGGCACTTGGATGCTCGACACGTGAATACCATGGATGTATTAGTGTCGACTTTTGAGGGTCGAAAAGGCAGATCATTACAATTAATATCTTAAAATCTTGTTTTGACTTACAAAATTCAAGATCAAATCTACATGTTTTAATAAAATATCTATTTATAAATTGTAAACAATTTTTTTAGAAAGGTAAGGCAGTTTTTCTGGTGGTCCGTCCACTTTTATAATGAAATTTTACGGGTGTGAGGCAGAAGACTACAACAACTTCAGCATATATGCCTATAGAGTACAATTACTTAGCATGTTTTATAAGGCAATCACAACTACAAATCACAATACCTAACTTACAAGCACATTTGCATAAGACACAATGACAAATGCTCATATCACTACGACAAAATGACTTAGCATATGATCTAGACACCTGTTACAATACAAAACAACTCCCAAAATAATGCATCAGCATTGCAAAACAGAGCGAAGAACATTTGCCACAAAAGTAACCATAAAATAGTCAACTACCATCACACAAGCAATAGAAGCCCACCATTTCTAGAACGAAACCAGATAACAATATCCAGAACCACATAAAAGCTAAGAAATCAGCAAACCATCACCACATCCATCACATTGACCATGAAGCTTAACAAACACCAACAATAGATGAACGCTTCTTGTTGCAAAAGCAATACTAAAAGCATTATATTGAAGGGGATGAAGAAACAAGGCACTGGACTTGGTTGCTAAATACTCAGAAAAGAAGTGGTACTGGCAAAAAAAGGAGAGATACTGAACCTCGGACTAGAAGCACATAGCACTTGCCAAATGTTAAGATTCAGAAGTGCTATAAGAAGTGAAGGGCCAGCAAGTGGACAATCAAGAACCAAGGTTGAAACATGACAATCCTAATCAAACAATGACACTTGTGTTGCAAGAAATCACCAAGGGTGAGATAACTAGATGAATATGCAGGGAGGATAGTACACAAGCACGGACTAAGATTCTTTCATCCAGGCAGAGGATGAAGGGTAGATCTGGGATGCTAGATCTAGAAGTGAAGTGCAGATCTATTAGTCATGATAGCGAACAAGATTGTGAAGGGTGTGTGGTTTTGCAATAGTAGGGAAAGCTAGGTGAGAGGAGAGAAGATGAAATATGGTCGATGATGGAAGTGGATTGGATGGAAAGTGATGAAGGGGAAAGGCAGAGGCGGCTAAAAAGGAGACCCAGTCCCCATTGATGCAAACCCTAAATAAAATTATGTATAATCCATATATATTCATGAAAGTTTATTTTATATTTGAAATTATATATGTGAACCGTATATAACTTTTATAAAATAGATTTATTAATAATTTGATAATATAATTGTTACTAATACACACACATATATTAAAATATTTTAAATAATTATATTTGGCCTTAAGCTTATTTTATTTTAAATTCTATATGGAAATTTCCTTTTTTTTGAACATATGTATATATCTTTATGTGTATATATATATATTCAAAATTATTTTAAAATACTTGTCAATCATTTATTTTTAGAAATAAGTCATAAAACATATTTTCTTAAAATCAAAAGAATGTATGTTAGTAAAATAATTTAAAGAAATTAATATATGCAATTTACATATATTTATGTATTTAATATTTTATAAAATTATTTTAACTATTTAAAATATTTTAAAAATTTAAAATTTATATATATTAATCTGAAACAATGGCCGAAAATAATATTCATTATAATATTGTTTTAGATTTTCCAGTAAACTATTAAATTCAAAACAAAAAATCGCGCAACAAATTGGACAACACAGTCATATATAATTTTTTTATTTTAAAAAGGGATATAAACTATAATATAATGATGTCATATATAATAAAAATTGGGATTAGGTAATTACCTGAAGAAGTGGCCTAAGATACACACCTTGAATGAATGAATAACTTCGAGATTGGATTGAATCAGCTTCCGGATTTTCCTACGATCTACATACCAACACCAACCTTTATTTATTTTATTTTGTCTAGAGTTTTTTCTCTAAAATTTTGGCTATCACATCATGAAACTAACATGTAGAACTAGAAAGAGATAAGCAAAAATAATAAAGGTAGTGAGTGGTTTAGGTGGTATAAAGAAGAGGTAAAAGTGGAGTAAAGATCTCCTTCTTTTATTCATTTTTTGTTTACCTATTAAAACAACTTTTGAAATCTAAAACACACTCCCCACCACACTATAGTCAGCAATATGTTAGGCCTATATAGGCTTTCAAAAAATCCCAAACCCATTTAGTAAATATTCGATTTAAATCAAATACTTGTTGAGATCATATATCTCATACTCAAGCAAAATTTAATATTCTATATTTCATAAATATTATTAATTAAATTAATTTACAAAATTATAAATTAATTAAATCATGTGGTATTTCAGAGTATCTGTAACTATGGTTGTCCGACTTATAAGTGTAAATTCAATCAGCGATTAATATCAGCCAATATAAATATTAACATACACATGTCACTTTAACTACTGGTGTGAAAGTTTAGCCGAACGTATCGCATACATATTTTTTTGGTAAAGTCCAATTTTACAGTTTTAAGCGGTATCTGAAAGTAACGATTATTTACACCAATTATGTTAGTCAAAACTGTATCACTTTAGAACTTATAGAATTTTATTTTGGTCAAACATCCACATTCAACTTGGTCAGTCTAGACATGCAATCCTTGGTTCAATAATAACAATTATCAGTAAAAGTATTGCTACGGCTAGATACTTTGACTTTGAGCTGATTATAGTTGACCGTGACATAATTAACCTTATATAACTAAGAAGAAAAATTCTATATTGAATAGTGTTTCACTTCCAAAGTTTCAACTTAGACCCAATTATAGTCCCTTGATGGTCACCATGCCATGATATAACTATAATCAGAGTGGGGTCCCCTCATTGAAGTTCTAAAGTATTCCCAAGTTGAGAAAATTGTGTAATATCATCACTTCGAGATTCTCTTTTGACCTTAGTATTATTAACTAATAGAAAATTATTGAGTGAGTCATTCAATATTTATCCAATAACTATTAATATATAACCCGTTTCCCCCCTCTTAGCCATGAGTAATACACCATCCAACATCTAGAGAGCGTTATGCGCTTGTCTAAATGGATGTAACGATATCCCGTCTTGAAACATCTTAACTTGGGAATATTTAAAATAACATGTTATTTTTAGTGTGATAAATTTCTCACGATTACAACACATTGTAATTACTATCGAATACCTTATCATTTAATGATTTTCTATTTAATATATTTAAATTAAATAATTTATTAACATATCACAGACATGTATTTAATAGAAAGAAATACCCTTTAATTTTGAACAAGATATTATTATATAGTTAATAATTTATAATAAATTACAGAATTACCTCTAAGAAACACCCTTAACACTATTAAACTCTCACTTGCACTTGGGGCCGATTATGAAATCTCGGTCCTATCCTTTCGATCAGTTTGTTGAGAATTGATCAAGCCAGTCCCCTCGTGAATGGATCTTTTATGTTGTCTTTGGTATCTACTCTATCAATCACAACTTATTTAATAGCGATGAACTCTCTAATAAGGTTGAAGTTTCGAAGAATGTGCCTTGACTTCTTGTAAGCTCTTGGTTCCTTTTCAATTTGCATCGTAGCATTGTTGTCACAAAACAATGTTATTAGATTCTTGTTCCAAATCACCTCTTCTCAGTAATAAATTTGTGCATTCAAACTGCTTCTTTAGTTGCTTCGTTGGGGGCAACGTATTCGGTCTCCATTATTGAATCAACTACTATTTCCTATTTTGTACTTCTAACTAACAACCCCACCATTTAGTCTAAAACATAACCAGATATGGATCATCAATATCACTTTGAAAGTTAGAATTTGTATTCCCCATCATACATATATCCACATTCTCATATATAAGGAATATGTTCTTAATATTTCTCAAATACTTAAGAATATATTGTATGGTTGTCCAATGCTTTACACAACCCAATGCATAAGCCACAACTGGTCTTGTACATAGCATAATGTATATTATGGAACCAATTGCGGATGCATATGGTATCCCCTTCATACACTCCTTCTCCTCGTCGGTATGTGGAGCGTCCTTCTTAGAAAAGACAATTCCAAATTGCATTGGAACTTTTCTGCACTTGGAATTATCCATACCGAATCTTTCAGTATGGTATATATGTATAGAGATTCGAACAATCCCAGCAACCACTTATATCTATCTCTATAATTCATAATACCAAGTATGTGGGCTACTTCTCCTAAATTATATAATTCTAATAAAAACCAAACTATTTGATTAATTTATCAAAACCCTTATCCCAACTCCTTGAAGCTTGCTTAAGATAATAAATTGATCTTAACAATTGGCAAGCCTTGCCCTCGCTCCTATTGACATTGAAAACTTTAGGCTCTGACATTTAAATGTCCTCTTCTAAATCTCTATTTAAAAGGGCCATTTTTGCATCGATCTGCCATATCTCATAGTCGTAGAATGATGCAACAGCGAGCATTATCCAAATTGATTTAAGCATCGTTACGGGTGAAAAAATTTCATCATAATCGACATCTTGAATTTGATGAAACCCTTTTGCAATAGGCCTTGGCTTATAGGTCCCCACCTTCCAATTTGTGTTTAGTTTTTCTTAAATATCCATTTGTAGCCGATGGGTTTTATCCTTTAGGGTATGTCAGCCAAGGTCCACACTTTATGGTCATACATTATGGAATCCATTTCATTTTTCATAGCTTCAAGCCAAAGTACGTAGTCTTTACTCCACAGTGCTTGCTGGAACGAGAGTGGAGTGTCATCTTCTAAACACAATCCTATTTTTGCCATCTACAAGAAATCTATAATATCCATATGGTTGAAATTCTTATCTAGATCTTCTAAAAGACTGTGTGTTTTTGTATATTGCTGAATTTGACTCATCCACCGTTCAACCACTGTGTTACTTTCTTGGATTTTATCCAAGTCCACAATCCCACTGTTAATTTCTTTTGTAATACCTTTTCTAAAAAGGTAGCATGTCGAAAATCAATGACTTTTTGTTCCTCTGTATTATAGAAAATTTATTCCATTGAATTCTTTGGATATCCTATAAATTTACATAATGTCGATCTTACCTCAAGTTTATTAAGAAAACGTTCTTAAAATTGATTGGACAACCCCACAACTTCAAATACTTGAGGTGGGGTATCTTTCTACACCACATCTCATATAGGGGCTTAGGCAAAGATTTAATAGGAATCAAATTCAATATATGCGCTATTGTTTCCAGTGCATATCCTCAATAAGAAAGATGTAACTCAGCTTTAGTCTTCTTGGAACAAATCATATCTAATAGGTTTTATCCTTCTTTCTAAAAAGATATTATGATGCATGGTATAAGGTGGAGTAATCTAGAGATAATCCAATTATCTTCTAAGTACTATTGGATTTCTTGTCCAACATACTCAACTCCTCAATCGCATCAACATATTTGAATCCTATGGTTCGTCTGATTTTCAACCTCATTTTTATACTCCTTGAATTTCTCGCAAGCATCTGATTTATTCTTCATAAGATATACATATTCCAATCTTGAGAAATCATCGGAAAAAGTTACAAACTAAGAAGAATTATCTTTGGTAACTATAGGCGCTGAGCCACAAAATCGGTATGTATGAGACCCAACCCTATCGTTGCTTCCACTGAAGGGGTGCTTGGTCGTTATTCCCTTTAGACATGACTCACAAGTATCAAATGATTCAATATCAAATAGTGGTAAAAAAACCTTCGGTTTTAAATTTATGTAGTCATTTATAACTGATATGACCTAGTCTACAATGCCATGGTTAATTATTATTAATGTTAATATTAATAATTATTAATGGCACAAATTTAAATAAGATTAAGTACATATATTCCATTATCCAAAACACGTCATGGGTATTATTTCATCCAAACAAAATATTCACAATATTGTTAATATAATGAAAACCATAACCAGTTTCAAACAATCTAGAAACAATAATAATACCGCAAATAAATTTTTGATATAATAGTAATTATTCAAAATAAAATCAAAACTATTAAGTAAAAGTAAATGGTAGTCTCCAACCGTAAGCAATTTAGAACTCATTTCACCTTTTGCCACATACTGTTTGCTCCTAAGTCCCTATAACTAATTACAGATATGAGTCTCAGATCCAGTATCTAAAACCTAAGATAATTTACTGATTGCAAAAAAAAATTGAACCATAACACACTTATAGGAGTTGTGAAACTATTCTATTTCCTCTCCTTGACAAGTTTTTGGTAGTTCAGACAATTTCATTTCCACTGCCCATTCTTGTAACAATGGTGACATTCACCCTTATCATTAGTAACATTCTTCTTACTCTTCTTGTTTAACGCACTTTCTCATTTTCAAACCATTCGATGGTGATGACTTTCCCTTTGTACTGAGTAATGTGCATTGATTGTTGGATGAGCATTCGGTTGATCTCAACATATTATGTAGCTCCACATGGCTTACATTCATCTGGTTCATGTTGTAGTTCAATATTAATGGCTCAAACTATGATGTAAGTGAGCCTAAGATCAAGTCCACTTGCAGCTCATTGCTTATAATAATGTCTACCCGTGAAAGTTTATCAATATAGTCTTTCGTCATTATGACATAGTCCTCTACATTAGTGCAATTCATCATCTTCGTATTGAACAATTACCTAGTAATCTCATGCCTTGCATAACAAGATCTCTCTTCAAACAAAGCTTTGAGGCTATCAAGATGGACAGTCATTTTTTGTTCCATCTTTGCAATGGTTTGTCCAAAGTAGACAACAAGTAAACTTGGGCTATTTCACAATCTCCTACCACTTTATTATAAGCAATAATTAATTTGGAAGCCACATCTTTAGTCGGCGTTTGTTTGGTGGTTTATGTGTAGATGCCCATTTCATAAGTGAGTGCTATCTTGTTCGTCTTAGCTAGTCAATGTAATTTGGTCCAATGAGCTTGTCATTTTCTGAAAATAATTTTGTTGTGGACATTTTCTGCAAATTTAACTTAAGTAGATTAGGACGTTTTATACATAGCAAATGTTCTTATATTATTTGTAAGGTTAAATACATTTATTTCATTTTGCTAATAAGCTCCCACTAGATTTTTGTATTTCTCAAAACTCAAAGAAAAATATAGAAGTCTTTTGACTTCTCTAGCAAGTGTTAGGACTTGCTTGCCTTGGGATCCTGACCTTGAGTTTTCTTAACAAATAATAGGCCCATAAGCGATGGATAACACCTTATCGGTTGTATCATATACAACTTCTAACTCTTGGTCTTCGTTCTAACCTCATTTCGACCTTCAGTTTGCTCAACAAATCGAAAGAGATTATTCACTTGTATCTACCATTTTGCGTCGACCTAAGTGTAATGTATGTATCTTGAGTTTGCTCAATAAATACATACATGTATCTTACCATGTCCATCAATATATAAATAATACTATACATAACATCTCTAGCTTAAGTTTGCTCGACAACTAGAGAGATGCAAGTAATTTAATAATATATAAATGGTAAAGGACAACATTTATATTAAAGAATCATAACCTTCAATATATTTATTTGACTGATATTGATTTAGGAATAATGTATTTCTTATGAAATACCCTCGTGGTTCAAGTGTCAGACACATCTTTAATCGCGGTATACGTGCTATATATATGTATTTATTTTATTAACCAAAGTTAATTTAACTCAATTTTAATTTTATTAATTATATCATATTTAAATGATTTAATTGAAACTTTAATTAACATTAAATTTTCTATTTATTCATCCTAAATAATTTAAAAATGAATAAAAAAGATACCATTTATAGTAATTATATACATGTATCATTATATATGTATATTATTTATTTATTAACATTTAATTAATTTAATTAATTTAATTAATTTTTAGTTAAAACAATATTTATTAAGTTTAATTTTTTTATCATTATTTACCCTAATAATTTGAAGATAAATACACATATATAATTATATACATTTTCATCTAACTAATTACATTTTAATTAATTTGTTATTTAATTAATAAAATTAATTGAATAATTAAGATAAAAATTTCAAAATTAGTTTATTAATTTTTTGAAACAATTTTGAAAAATATTTCATAACATTTATAACATTTCCTTTTATATTTTAAACCTAACTTTTAAATTTTAAAATATAATATAGATTTTGAAAAATTAGCCCAAGATCCAAAATCAATCAGGCCTTTATGTTTGGGATAATGTTTGGGCTTACATCATCCTTCGGGCCAAGCCAATAGCCAAGTAGGGAGAATACTTAATTACCCAACCCCATCCTCGGACACTACCTTTCTAAACACCCTACAAATGAGTCTAATATTGCTACTTTAGACTGCATAGATTATTGGACTTTGATACCATTAAATGAACTAGGCAGGGTCGCAACAGGTTAAAATAGTGAAGTTTAAAATAAAAAATCATTTTGGACCTTTGTTGGGCCTTTGAGGTCTAGTTAATTTTAGATCCAATCTAAATTATTTTAAATAAAGTCTTGTTTTATTTAATTATTTTAATCTATTCAAAATGTTGTTTTACTTAATTTAAATTAAGTATATTATTTGAGTATATTAAATACACTCATATGTGTTAGTGCACTACAACACGTAAATAACGTACATATTTAACATGTAGGGTTTATAAGTGCTGGGATTTACACCGCAACGAACACATTCGTCCTTTATATATGCATTCCATAGTTTATATTTAAATAAATAAATAAACACACACATATATATAATTACAAATAATTTTAGAGAGTATAATAATAATAATAGTAATTATATATATATATATTATTAATTAATTTTGACTAATAAAACATGTTTTGAACTTAATATTAATATCTTCAAATTTAGTTTTGACTTAGAAAATTCAAAATCAAATCTACAATTTTTAGCAAAATATATGTTTATAAATTTTAAATAAAACTATATGTATTGCATATATTATTCATGAAAATGTGTTTTATATTCGAATTATGTATGTGAACTCATATTTAATTTTTAGTAAATAGATTTATTAAAAATTTACTAACATAATTTTTATTAGTGTCTTGGTGTGTGTGTGTGTGTATTACATATTTATATTCTACTTAGGTTTATTTTTATTTTTAAATTTAGCACTCCCTTTCATAAAACATAAATGTGTGTATGTGTATTTAATGTTTTTAAAATACATGTTAATTATTTATTCATGGAATAAATTATAAATTTATTTAAACCGAAAGCATGTTTATTAATTAAATAATTTTTTACATACATTTATTTATATAATATTTTACAAAATTATTTTAGATATTCAAAATAGTTTAGAAATTCAAAATACATATTTATTAATAGTTTAAAACTATGGTTGAAAACAGTATTCGTTATAATGTTGTTTTACTTTTTTTTTATAAACCGTTAATTTCCAAAAACAATCGGCATGTAATAAATTGGACAACACAAACATATATAAATTCATTATATAATATAAGGGATATAACTATGCTATCATAATGTATTATATAATCATATTGGTATTATGTAATTACATGAAGAAGTGACCTAAGATTCACACCTTCAATGAATGAATGACTCCGAGATTAGGTTGAATCTGCCTTCGAATTTTGCTAAGATCTAGAGACCAACACCACCATTTATTTCTTTGAATATTTTGCTATAAAATGTTTAGTTATAACTCCATGAAACTCACATCTAGAACTATAATAATGAAGGTAGCGAGTGGTTTAAGTGGCATAAAGAAGAGGCAAAAGTGGAGTAAAGATCTCCTTCTTTTACTTATTTTTTGTTTACCGTTTTTAAAAAACTTTTGAACTCTCAAACTTACTCCCTTCCACACTATAGCTGGCCATGTTTTGGGAAAGATAGGCTTTTAAAAAATCCTAAGCCCATTTAGTAAATAATTGATTTAAATCAAATTTAAATATTCATCAATATCATATATCGATACACACATATATACCTTTTATATACACGCTTAATTAAATACTAATGGCATCCAAAAATCGAATACAATTTAATAATTAATATTTCATAAGTATTAATTATTTTTATTAATTTACAATAATTATGAATTAAATAAATCATGTGCATTATTACGGTTGTGCGACTCATACATGTAAATTTAGTCTGTGATTAATATCGAACAAATACGATATTAAAGTTCACACGTCACCTTATTTAGTGGTGTGATAGTTTGACCAAATTCATCACTTGTACATCTTTTTGGTAATATTTAATTTTACAATTTTAAGCGGTACCGGGTAATAACGATTATTTATACTAATTCTCTTTGTCGAAACAATATCACTTCAGGATTTATGGAATTTAGTTTTAGTCAAAATTCCAATATAATCCACATTCAACTCAGTTAGTCCAAACATACAGTTCTTGGTTCATTAATAACAATTATCATTAACCGTACTGACCAGGCCAGATACTTTGAGTTTGAGTTGGTTGTAGTTGACCATGATATTAACTTTATATAACCAATGAAATGAATTCTCTATTTAATAGTGTTTCACTTCCAATTCTTCGGTTCAGACCCAATTATAGTTGCTCAATGGTCGACAAGCCATGATTTAACTATAATCAAAGTGATGCTTCCTCATTAAAGTTCAATGGTATTACCAAGTCGAGAGAATTGGGTAATATCATCACTTTGAGATTCTTTGTTTAACCTTAGTTATGTTAATCAACTGAAAACTCTCAAGTGAGTCATTCCATAATTATCTAATAACTATCAGTACATAACCCTTTGTTGCTCTTAGCAACCATAAGTAATATACTTCCTAACATTTTAAGAGTGTTACATCCATAAGTCTCAACTGATGTATTAATATCCTATCTTGAATCATCTTGACTAGGAATATTTAAAATAATATATTATTTTAATATGGTAAATTTCTCATGATTAAAAAACAATGTAATTACTATCATAGAATATATTATTTGATGATTTTTAATATACTTGAATTGAATAATTATTTATCATTTCACAATATGACAAGTATATATAGAAAGAAAAACACCTTTTATTTCAAATCAGATTTTAATATAGAGTCAATAATATATAATAAATTACAGAATTGCTCTAGGGTATACTCTTAACTCTATCAATTTTCCACTTGCACTTGAGGCCAA
The DNA here is from genome assembly GCA_030737815.1 of Allium fistulosum. Lineage (NCBI taxonomy): Eukaryota > Viridiplantae > Streptophyta > Magnoliopsida > Asparagales > Amaryllidaceae > Allium > Allium fistulosum. The sequence continues at coordinate 990,093,450 of CM060903.1, forward strand.
TTATGAAACCTCAATCCTATCCCTTTGATCAGTTTTCTAAGAATTGATTGAGCCAGTCCCCTCGTAAATGAATCACCTATGTTGTCCTTAGTATCTACTTTATCAATCACAAGTTCTTTTTTCGCGAAAAACTCTCTAATAATTTGAAGAATGTCCTGATCACTTCTTTAGTTGCTTCGTTGAGGGCAATGTATTAGGTCTCCATCGTTGACTCAACTACTGTTTCTTATTTGGAAGTTTTCCAATTAAAAGCCTCGTCATTTAATGTAAAAACATTACCAAATATAGTGTTACTCTCATCAATATCACCTTGAAAGCTCGAATCATTATAAACCTTCATAAGGAGATCTTCATTCCCATATATAAGGAATAAATTATTAGTATTACTCCACCATCGTTTGATCAATTGGCATAACAATTAATGAAGCAGTTTTAGGTTTATATTATTCAGCCAAAGGATGTTATGTCATTGTCTAATGTGCATCAAAGGTCCGAAGAGATCTTGAAAAGTTTTAACATTGCGGTAATGGAAGTGATCAACCCCAATGAGTAGATTATGCTTATGGAGCTTATGAATAAGGTTCATCCATATAAAGATTTTGGTAAATGGACCAAGAGAAAGGAACCGCCACAAAAAAACAGCCTTTGGTTGCAGAAATTTATAGCATTTATATGCATGTGCAACTAATAATACTGGCACCCCTATAATCAACGCAACCAAAAGTGTTCCCGCCAATGATTCACTAAACTTTCATGAAAATTTTATTTTAGCCGCTCATGCTCCTTTCCTTTGATACTTTAAACAATTCTACTAATTTTCTCCTCCTAACATTTCTTTTAAAAAGAAACTCTTAAATCGATTTATTTTTCCAACTAAACATAAACCTAATCCTTTGATACCTAAACCTAAACTTGACGATGATGTAGTTGATCGCGAGCTTGGCGATTTGAGGGATTTGCGGCTTAATCGCTGGCATGGCAGTGGCGATTTAGGGGACAGCGGGTAAAACGAATTATTCCAAAAATTAAGATCTAAGAAATGGAGGACGTAGGAATCAAAGCAAAGGAAGCAGTCATAAGAGAAGTGGTGAAGCTTCTTCCTCTTCCCGAACTCTTATGTTCCATCTCCTCCATCAAATCCAACTATCTGTCGTCTCAGCAGGCATGTTTTCCTTATTTCTCCTTCATTTGGATTTTTTCGTAAACTTCTTTAGTCTCTCGTATTTGCAATTACTTCTCTAGTAGAAGTATGAAAATTATCTCATAGTCTCAAGTCAAATTGAAAAGGGAAAGAATATTGTTTGGAATGCTTAAGAGTTTCTGATATAATCTTTATTTTTTGTATTTGTTTTTCTGCACAATGATTTGTAGGCTAATGATGCACAACTTAGCACAATGGTAGCTGAACAGGTACAGTATTTTTCTCTTGGTCATCAACAACATGAACTTATGTTTACCAACCATCAAATTTACATCATGCGTTTGCCACATTGATTTCTCCCTTTTTCCCGTGGTTATGATTATTGGTTAATGCTCTAAATACTTAATTTTCTAGAATGTTGGTGGTATGATGTCTATTTCAGTTGAAGCAGCCGTAGCGCATGATTCTTTAAGTGATGGAAGCGAGCTAATCCACACATATAAGGTACCTCAATTTGTACAATCTTGTTATATTGCAATCTCAGTTTTTCTTTGATATATGTCATGATAACGAGTACGATATTAAGCTTTTATGCCATCTGTAAATTTCAGAAATTGACAGTGCTTGATGGTAAAAGGCAAGTTTGCATTAGTAGCTAAATCATCACACAAAGAAGAGGTTGGCAAGCTAAGGTTATTACAATAGCACTTACATTCTAGGTTTCATACTTTAGCTATATAAGATAAAAATTTAAGAGTACCTATGATAAACCATGATAATTTAAGTAAACATATCCCATATTCCAGTATATTATGTTGGGACTTGGTTATCATTTTTTTCCTAGAGTAAACTGTACTTGTTATTACCATTTCTTAAGTGGATAGTTGAATACCATATCAAAGTCGTATCCAAAAAAAATTCAGGCTTTGTCATTGTAAATTTTTTATCCAGGTGATACAAATAATAGTCCAATATTGAACTGATTTGATGTCAAATCAATATAAAGAGCTTGAAAATGACATATAAGTTTATTGCAATTTTCCATAAATTTTTTTATTCTCAGTTAAATGTGAACTCATTTTATCCATTTATTAAACCATCTATATAAGGATTACTTGGAATAACAGAACACATTATAATGTGTCAGATGGTAGAAACTCCTACCACTGCTTTCTATTTCATACATCAAACTTTCATAAATTATTAATAGTAAAAAAACAAAAAAATTGTTAAAATGTGTGATTAAAGCCTAAAGGGAGTCCCTATCACTAAGTGCGCAACACCGAGTCAACTCTAAAGATCTAATAGCTGGTTTCAGAATTGAAAATCTCCATTGATATTCATTACAACAATTTTAAAGGTAAACTCTATGTACCAAGAGATGAGTAAATATAATCTTTTAGATATGTTCCTAAGAATATTTTTATTGAGTTTTTTATAAATGTAATTTCAGAATATTATACCTCGCATTAATTTAGACGATATAATATGAATTGTGGATCATAAATTTGAGTCCTGTTGAAATTAATTTATACAGAATAATGTACAGGGACCCTTGGTAATATGAAAAACAGTCAAGATGGAGGTTGCAATTACAAACAGAAGAACCTAAGCAAAATCAGTCGATATGGTATATTCTATGGCTTCATTATAATTTTTCATTTCCACTCCAGCTGAAATTATTATATATATGAAATTTTTGTTAAGATTAGGATGTGAACCTTACTATTTGAATCTTGGAGTTGAAATATGTTTATAACTAGTGATAGAAACGAGAAAGAAGCAACTTATATTAAAGCATGTTGATTACTATTAATGGTAGCTAATTTAGATTACTTTATATTTTGTGATCAAGATATCTTCTCTTTTGAATATCACTTATCCCTTAACAAAATTTTAGCAATGAAATACTAACATTTGAAAATAGTTAACCATCTAGCTTCGGCCCTGGATGCAATATTTGATTGGAAAATAATGCCTTTGAATATAGGGTTGAGAATTATGTAGCCAGTGATAAAGTGTTTGGCATAAAATACGGTCAGGTAAATATATTGCTTTAATTTGAGATGCAGACAATGTTTAAATATAAAGTAGGATTTCATATATGCAATATAAAGTAGTTTAGACTTATCCTTTAATTTCGTCCCTATTCTATACTCCAAAGTTGCTACTTTTTATTGATAAGTTAAACTTATCATTGCTTTCAATTTACAAACATATATTTTTACAGAGCCAATGAACTAGGGCCATCAACAAAGTCGAATTGATGCTTCTGGTTGTTTCTTCTCACTTCTGAATCTTCCCTGATTTCTCCAAAACCTCTTTACTGGTTTCATCTGCTTGTGATGGTATGTCGAGCTTGGTTTACCAACCCGTTTGATGAAATTCATTTCCAACTTAATGCACTCCAGGTGTTTGCCGAATTGCCTGGGTGTAACACTCTACTACAACTATACAATCATCAATTTGCTGCATACAACAAGACCTTCTTTTTACTATTCCTTTCCACCGTCTGCCATCATGCTGGCCACATACTATTGTGATTTGGTTTACTTGTTAGTAAATTGAAGGTGTCTAGTTTGCAGGTAAGTATATATACTATCTTGTAGATATCATAAATACTGTAGTTATTACTAAATTAAGAAAGGTTTATGCAGTGAATTTTTTCCATAAAAGGGAAATTTATGCACTGTCCCTACATAATCTTGGTGATTGATCACACAATATGACAAACCAAAATTGGAAAATGACCTTTTTGGAAACTTTAATGATCAATTATATAGTTGTATAGGCTTATCTATGGTATATCATATCCCACCCATAAACCTTTGATATTACGTAACTAAGTAATGCAAAATCAATACTCATGTTGCTTATTTCGGTTGCTTGTTTTGTAATGCAAAATATATATAATTGCAATCATTTCTGTCGGAAAAATCAGCTAACGAATAGTACTGCACTGAAATAGTAAACGTGATAATGACTTGATAGGCTGAGATATAGGTGAGGGATGCACATGAGGGATGCCCACGCGTGTTGAGGAAGCTGCACTTGAGAGAGAAAGAGTGGATATGTTTCTACAGCAAAAATAACGAACATGCAGCAGAGACATGATGGTCATGAGGTGTAGTTGAAGTCGTTCGGGTTTAAAGAATCCAGCAAGAGCATTGAACAGACGCTGAAACGGCGATGAAGAGTGTTGTAGACTGGGGCAGCTAATGAAGTGAGCAAAAACGCATAGATGTTTGGCTAGCATGGAAGGACGCGCCGAACAGCAATGCAAACAACAAGAGCATAAATACTGAAAGGGAGCTGAAGCTTGAAACTCTGTTAGACACTGATGCATACATTTTGATCATATGAAGATTCTGAATTCAACAGGTTAGTGGCTTAATAATTAATTTACATTTTAAGCTATTCACTGCAAATGTACTATTTGGAATACAAGTGCTGTCGTATTATACTGCAGCCTCGCTGGAATTCTGCTGCATTGCTTCTATGTTGCTTGCTAACTTTTGTTTAACTGTTATTATTATGATCAAAAATCGGTCAATACCACTTTTATAAGGTATTGGACATGATTAAACAGTACGGAGACTTGGAGAGAATATTGTTTGGCATTAATTCTATTCTGAAAATTGGTATACAAAAAAAAAGAGAGATGGCTTCACACTATTGTTAAACAAGTTAATGAAAATTAACTAAGTTTAAATTAACTAAATTTTATAAATAATAATAATATAACTAATTTAACAAAGTTTTATAAATAATAATGATGAATTAACTAAGGTTATAAAATTTAACTAAGTTTATAATAATAATAATAATAATAATATAATTAAGTTAACCGAATTTTAATAATAATAAATTAACTAAGTTTATAATAATAATGATATAATTAATTTAATCGAATTTTAATTATAATAATAGCTATAATAATAATAATAAATTAACTAAGTTAACCAAGTTAATAAAAATCAACTAAGTTTTGTTAAAATTAAACAAGTTTTATAAAATTAACTAAGTTTAAGTTAACTAAATTTTATAAATAATAATAATATAACTAATTTAACAAAGTTTTATAAATAATGATGATGATGAATTAACTAATTTTATAAAAATTGACTAGGTTTATAATAATAATAATAATAAATTAACTAAGTTAACCAAGTTAATAAAAATTAAGTAATAATAATAATATAATCAAGTTAACTGAATTTTAGTAATAATAATAATAATAATAAATTAACTAAGTTAACCAAGTTAATAAAAATTAACTAAGTTTTGTTAAAATTAAACAAGTTTTATAATATTAACTAAGTTTAAGTTAACTAAATTTTATAAATAATAATAATATAACTAATTTAAGGAAGTTTTATAAATGATGATGATGATGATGATGACGATGATGAAGAATTAACTAAGTTTATAAAAATTAACTAAGACTTTCCTTGTTTGATAAGTAATAATAGTGTATTAAGTGCATAATGTATAATAATTTGGTTGTTTTTAATCATGTGACACAAGACTTTCCTTATTTGATATCAGATTTGAAGTCCTACGAATTAACATAATTGTTTGATTATATGTTGTGCTTTCAATTGTGCAGGCATTGGACTTTCGAAGAGAGCAAGGTTGGACTTTTATGACATTGGACTTTCGAAGAGAGCAAGGTTGGATTTTTATAGTGCTAGCTTTCACTTGTGCATGCATCAAAGAATTATGGGTAATCAAGCATTTTTTTGCACTAGTTAGGTATAACATTTTATTAGTACTATGTGTGTAAATTTATATATGAATGGTTATTATATGTGAGTTTGGTCATTTTGTAGAAAAACTATTGTATCAAAATGGCTATGGATATCTTATTTGATTATGTGGTTAATGTGTTTTTTTAATTGATTGAATACGATGATTATGTGAGTGATTACTGATTGATATTGTAGAAACAAAATAGACCATTAACAGGGAATAATAGCATGAAAAATGCTAAAAAAAATAACCCATTACTTTCAGTAGCGTTTCAAAAATGCTACAGAAATATATATGATGGCGTTGAGTAAACGCAACCGTAAAGCAAGGGTAAAGTTGGAAACTGTGGTGCCAAAAAGCCTTTTGGTAGCATTTTTAAAATGCTATAAAAAGGTTTAGGGTTGCATTTGAGAAACGTTGAAAAATGATTTATAGTGGCGTTGAAATAAATGCAACTAAAAAGTGGGTTTTATCGCGGCGTTCATTAAAATGCTACCGTAAGTTTTAGGCGTTTTTAGTGCTATCAAAAATACTTTTTCTTGTAGTGAACCACCTACTTTAAAGGAATTTTATCGTAAAGCATCTCAACATTTTGGCTTGGAAAATGCAGATTTGGAGACAGGATTGGCTGTTAACGGTCAGGAATAAACGAGCATTGTGATTCAAAGCAACATAGCTATCAAGTAAAGTGGAGACAGAGCTAGAAATGTCGTATTCAATGTTGTAAATAACAATAAAAAGTGTAAGAACTAGAACACTGGTGGCAAAAGGCCGGATACCAATATACCTTCAAGGTTCACTCCTCTAGGAGACTACAAAATTGATAGATTCTATAGAAAATATCTACCTTATCATGCAAGATAAGGACTATTACAAGAAGCTGGCCTTAAAGGAGGCTACTATAGAGAAAAAGCATTATTGAAAGTATTGTCGCTTTCACGAAACTCATGGACACAATACAAATGAATGTATGCATTTGAGGGATGTCACCGAGGAATTGATCAGGAAAAAGAAGTGGTAGCAATATGTTCGAAACTTAAGCGGGCGGACAAGATTAACCCAAACCAAGAGGCAACCAACTCAAGGAGATCGAGCTGGGACAAGTAGAAAAGGACCACGCCAGGCGGCTAGGGGGATAGTTATCAACACCATATCTGAATGTCCGCATCCTACGAAATGAAGTTGGAATGAGATGGAGTGCTACGTTAGCTCTTTGAGGCATGCACCTCCGGAGATGTGTTATGGCATAGAAGAAGGTGCTCCAACAAAGAAATAGAAAATGATAGACAATGACATTGTTTTTAAGACTAGAGTAGTTGATGGGGTCGAAGCGTCGATGCTTGAACCGATGGTAATTATAGCCATGATATGACCAATGATAATGCAACGAGTCCTTACTGATTGTGGAAGCCGATGAATATCTTATTCAAATAGACTTTCGATAAGATGCATCTTGACGAGAAGGATCTGCAACCATGTAAATGCCACATCCAAGGATTTACCACAGAGGCCATGGATTCGATAGGGTGCATCAAACTTCCTATTGAGCTAGGAGAAGGAGACCACAAGGTAGTGTGGTTATAGAATTTTGTTGTGGTTGAAAGATTTTCAGCTTCTAATGCTTTCTTGAGCTGACCAACCCTTGCTAATTTTAGAATTGTGCTTGATCGATGGAGCTTAATGATGTTTCCTATAAAGAATGGAATGGGCACTATTTAAGGAAACAAAAGCACGTGTTATGAGTGCTATGGCACTAAGCTCAAAGAGGCAAAGCAGCAAGAGAAGGGAAAGAATTCCAAGAAGCCTCTCTACAGTAAATCCTCAAAAGCATAGCAACTACCACTGAAACATTGGCTCGGGTTTAATAGTAAATTATACTTCTATGGACCCATGATAAGAGCCAGAGGAGTTAAAGGAGGCTCTCGGTGAAGCTGATGATTATTGTCCCGATAGACGATGACGATCCTACATAGGTTCTCAAAGTTGGATATCAACTCTGTTTAAAGATGAGGAAGGAGTTGGGAGGGTATCTAGAGACGAACATGGATGTGTTTTCTTGGACACATTTTAATATATGTGGGATATCGCATGAAGTTTCATGTCATATGCTGAATGTGAACCCAAGTATCCCTCCAATGATATAGAAATGGCATAGTATGGAACTGAAGCGATCTGCCATATTGAAAGAAGAAGTGGAGTGGATATGCTGAAGGCAAATGGCATCATCTGCAATGCATTGTACCCAGAATGGGTATAAAATTCAGCGTTGGTCAAGAAAGCGAACGGGAAATGGCAGACATGCATTAATTATTCCGATTTGAATAAGGAATGCTTGAAGGACTGCTTCACTTTACCGCATATAGACCAATTGTTGGATGGAAATGGTCGGACATGAACTACTATCTTTCATGGATGCATAATCCAATTATAATATGATTGCGATGCATGTTCCAAATCAAAAGCATACCCGTTTTATTATAGTCTATGGATGTATTGCTATAGAGTCATGTCATTTGAGCTAAGGATTGATGGAGCAACTAACCCGCACTAGGTAAACAAAATGTTTAAAGAGCAGATCAGGTGGATGATAGAAGCCCATATGGACAATATGCTCATGAAGTCATGGAAATCGACGGATCACATAAGCAACCTCTCAGAGATGTTTGATGTGCTTTGAAAGTATACAATGAAATTGAATTACTGAAATTTTCATTTAGATTTGTGTTACGCAAGTTTTTGGGTTTCATTGTGGACGAAAGGGGTACTAAAGCTATCCCATAATAGATTAAAGCTTTAAAACTGGCTACTACCATAAAGGTAAGGAGAGAAATGCAGGGCTTGAATGGGAAAGTCGCCGCATTTAATGGATTCATCTCAACGAGACCAATAAGTGTATACCGTATTGGATGTCCTCAAGAAAGAAAAGGGAAAGTTCAAACAGATAAGCGAATATGTAAAGTGGCATTTCATAATCTATTGGAGCACATGAGAAAATCACTGATATTGTCCAAGCCTTTGGATGGAAAGGATTTGTATATTTATTTAGAAGTCTTGACTATGTGCTGAGTGCAGCCTAGGTATGTGAAGAGTGCATGTAACACCCCGTAGTTTTATGAAATTAGATAACTAAATTAAAATGGTAAAATTGTAATTTAACATAAATGAAAAAATCGTAAATTTCTACGGGAGTTGGAATTAGACTTCGAGACTTATTCCATTCAGTTCAGAATGTCGTTACCATCAAATAACATATATAATTTGCTAAATTTGGTTAAACGGACTAGAAATTATAAGAAGTCAAACACAGTGGTATTTCGTAATATATTGATTTCGAAAATATAACCTAGATATTATTATTTTCAGCTTACAAATAGATACTTAACCTCAATTCTTTGGCTGGAAAAATCTTACCTCCAAGTCTAAAACCCTAATCCCCAAATCAATTCCTAATCTACCAAATCAAATCCAAATTAAACATATTAATATATGGAATTGTTCACCGCGAAGAGAGTACGCAAATAAATCAAAACTATTGAGAAATTTGGCATTTTGAAGGCATGGAACTTCTGGAAAGCAGAGGAAAAGGAGAATTTACATTAAATCGGAGAAGTTGCACGACTAATCGGTGAGTAAGATTTATCATGTTTGTGTATATATATTGGTAGGACTTAGTAATCACCTCTTATGGTCTTAAACCAAATTATAGTGATGAAATTAATAATTAAAATCCAATTTTTATATATACAGCTGATTTGAATGTAGTATGTCATGGTTAGATAATTAAAAATTAATTTTTAACCATTGTAATTTGCTAAATTTAATCTAGTTCTAATTATAATGTGCGAAATATACAAGTGTTCCAAACTAGATATATTACATATCAAAGTTTTAGTTCTTGACGACACAACCGGTGGTGTTTGTTTGTCGATAGGATGTACTGATTGATCAGTAAACGCATCCGAAGTTCAATGAAAGTGGGCCATCCATTTTGATCCAATGGTGAAACGGCGATAATACGACGATCGGAGAACACAAATCTGTAAAGGAGATCGAGTAGGTGCTTATGGTGGTCTTTGATTATCTCAGGTCTAAGTGAGGTGGCATAGGCCTGATCGAGAACGGTGAGGATGATGGTGGTACTGTGGGTGGCCGAACTCAGAGTGGTGGGGTTGCTTGAGAAGAGGGAAGTACGACATCATGTTTTTAAGGACGGATGGGTGACTAGATGGTCAGAATGACGATGGTGGCGGCTGGAAGAAGCAGCGTAACCGACGTTGGGTTTGGGCATGATGTAGAGGCCTGGAAGAGAAGTTACGTGTATAGGTTATTAAATAATTATTTAATTAAATATATATATTGTCTATAACATAATTAAATATTACCACATACTTTATAAGCCTGTAACTTTCGTATATGATCTTCTTTTTATGCGTGGTTCATTGTATCGGGATCATGGCGAGATGAGGAACTTTCAAGTATATTGCTTGCTATGTTTAGAGAAACTTCTAAAAAAATGTCTTATTTTAGTAGATTAGTTATACATTATCGATATGGCGATAGTGGGCTGAGACATTTTGTTCCTTAGCGAGTCGCTTATGATCAGGCAATACTGGACTGAGACATCTTCTTTTCAATAGCGAGTTGCTTAGGATTTAGTGATAGTAGGCTGAGACATTTCATTCCTCGGTTAGCTAGTCGCTTATGATTTAGCAATGGTAGGCTGGGACATTGCGTTCCCTAGTAGCGAGTCACTTACGATTTTGGCGATAATGGGCTAGAACATGCAGTTCCCCAATAGTGAGTCACTTGCACTTCAACGTTAGTGGGCTGATGTAACATCCCCCACATTAAGGACCGATATTAACCGCTACAACTGTTGGAGTCATCTATAGTATTAATTTCCAATGACAAAATGCAGTAATGTTAATGGTATCCATAATATTAGAAGAATAAGAATATGAAATATTTCTAACACAATTTCAAAACAACTATTCTCAATACATTTCAAATTAGTATTTCATATTCAGTACATAATCCCATAACGTTGCCCAGGTTCAGATAAAATATAATTATTACAAAATACGCCAAGAGCAACATATGAAGATTCCCCCTTGGATGATTAGAGTTACTAAAGAGACAGGTATAACATCTGCCGTTACATACAACATTCAATCACAACGGAATAGATAAATAGATAATCTCCTACATAGCTAATCTTTACCTCCCGCGCGTCTTTAGAAGCATTATTCACCAAAACCTACTAAACCTGAAAACCTTAACTCCCAATTTGCTCATAATAAAATTTTGAGCACCTGAGAGTTTAAGGGGAAAACATAAACTTTGAGTCAGACAAAAAGCCCGGTGTGAATAAAAATATGACATCTCGATTTATTGATACTAAGTGAGACCACGCCATTTAGCAGAATGGGTTTTCCCCTCACTAATATCCTTTAAATGCATATCTTTTGCAATCAAAATCCTACAACCAAACTGGTTATAATAAATAATATACAATGACATGTATGCATACAAAATAGGCAAACAGTGGACTATATATCCCAACATCGTAGTTATATTAGGCTGACTATAAACCAATGGCTGACTCGAGCCTACTAGACATAATAAATGTTCTAACTTGCTGTTAGAGAAAAACTGGACGGCATGCCTGTAACTTACTACTTCTAGGGTCAATTGATCCTAATGGTTTTGCAGGCTCACCAATAATCTATCTCTACTCTATGTATTCATTTCTGTGTGTAACCTTTTGTTAGTCTTACCATTGACACTGCCATACACACTGGAATCTTGGACTTATATTAGCCAGGGGCTACTAGATGAAGTATAGAGATGAAACTCGAAATCATTAGGGTCTTCAGGCCTCTTAAAACTTAGGTTTATGTATAGCTTTACAAAATAATGTTGATGAAACTCAAAATCATTAGGGTTTTCGACCCTCTTAAAATTTAGGCTACAAGGGCAAAACTATGCAAAACCTATACAATTATAAAAATCGGCGATGTCCTCGCCATTAGAGATCTTTGCCCACTCAAAAGCATATCGAAGTATTTTATTTGAAAAATACATGGGGATGATGTTGAAGTCATAACTTCTTAGGTCATAGTGTAAAACTATAAAAAAAATTAAACTTCGGTGACACACAAGAACCTCGGCATCAAAGCCTCATCAAGAAAATAAATAAATTGGGATAAGTGCAGCATCGATATCAATAGAGTCGACTTAGTTAAAAGCAGTATAGGTTAGCTCGATGACCATCAAGGTTGGAGAGACAAAACTCAGTGTTAATTAACATAGTTGTGCGATGTCGAGGTTATAAGGGTCGACGAATCTATAAAACATAAGCAGCTATTTGTCTCTTTTAAAACGTGGCATGCTTGAACATCGACAAGGTCACGTCGAGGACCATCTCTTAACTTTATTACTACGGCCTCGATGAGCCCCAATCCAATCCATTTCATGCCTAGCTCGTTGACATCATACGTATTGGTTTGCTTCGCGTCGACGACTCTGAGATGTATTGAGATGTGGCTCGACATGGACATGGCAGAGTTGTAAATAACTTAAAAACTGCTAGATTGCTATAAAAAGATGTTTCTTTCTACCAAACCTCTAAAAGGGAGTGCGGATCAAGGATCTTAAGGCTAATTTAACACTAGAGGAGGGGTGAATAGTGTTTAATGGATTCTATGACTTATATGGACTAATTTAGAAATTATGATATAAACAAATGCAGAACTTAATCACAGAACAATCATAGAATCAAACACGGATGCAGAAAGTAAATAAAAAGCAGTAAAAGGAAAGAACACACCGGATTTTATACTGGTTCGGAGTTACCCTACGTCCAGTCCTACACCAAGGCAAACGCCTCGTACAGATTTTTATTATACCAATGTCGAGATTACAATCCTCAATTTCTAAAAGCCTTGAGGTACCCTCTCGTCTTCGAGTCCGGGGCAAACTCTCTTGATTTATGGGACACAAGATCACCCAATTGATTTCCAGGCACAACCACACCTTATAGAGAGACTCGATAAACTTTTGATTACAAATCGATCCTATAACTCTGAATAGCACTTTGATCACCCAATTGATTTCCAGGCACAACCACACCTTATAGAGAATTCGGTAGAATTTCAGCACGATCTTAGAAATATGAAAATTTTAGAATATGGATTTGTGGAGAAGAAGGAGTGAAGAAAATAAGAAAATAGTTAGTTAAAAAATTCATTTGTGAAGGCTATTTATAGACCAGTAACGGTCATAACCATTCGTGAAGAGATTTAAACGAATAGACACTTCTTTTGAAAATTGAAACTATTGAATTTAACGGCCACCATGTCGACATGGGGTATCCTATGATGTCGACATCCCTTAGTTAAAAACAATGTAAAATTTGTTTTGAAAATGGTATTGAAAGGAAAACAAGATGAAATGATTCTGGAGTAAAATAAACTAATTTTCCTATGATTTAAAATAAAGAAGAGTAGAAAAATATATTTTTAGAATGTATATATAAATTTGATTTTAAATCCCAAGTATATATATATTATAAAAGAATTTTAAAAAATCAGAAGATAGTTTAAAAACAAACGAAGTTTAAAACAAGAGTTTATTTTAAAAAAACAAAGAATATTTTAAGGCTAAAACATCTTTTTGAAAATCATTTGAAAAGATAATTTTTAAAGCTAAAACATTAAAAAAACAGTTTTGAAAATCATTTTAAAAAACCATTTTGAAGTAGTTTTGCAAGCTTCTTCCTGCAGAATATTTCATCACATCAGGACTCGAGAACTTGTACAAAACCAGGATGTTCATGGGTTTGTAAGCCACTTGTCGTAGGTTTGTAAGATACTTATCGTGGGTTTGTAAGCCACTAAGAAGGTAGAAATGGGTTCCATCCCAAATGAAATTTGGAATGAAGATTTCCATGCTATTATGAAGTTTTAACAAAACTAGACACTTATCTTGAAATCTTGATCTTGGTACTCATGAGTCTTCAAACTTGATTTCTTCATTCTTGATCTTTATACTGTACAGTCTTTAATAATCAGTACTTGCCTTATATATATCCTGCATAATAACATTCATATATATCTAGACAATAGTGTTAGTATATAAGTTATAATAAAATAAGTTACAAAGGTTGTTGTCATCAAAACCACTATCTCCAGTTCCTAACAATCTCCCCCTTTTTGATGATGACAACCTTATAAAATATACTTACCAATTCGATCATATCGTAACTCCTCCTTACACCAACGACTCCCCCTTACTCCAAGCCTACTATTTTATATAACTTCTCCCCTTTTGTCATTAACAAAAATAACCTATAAACCTTGAACTTAATAGAAAATGAGATAAACAAACATATGACATGAGAATAATAACTATGTATGAGTGATATAAAATATAGCATCCTAAATTAAATGGAATTCAAGATTATTTATACACTAAAGATTTTTTTTAGAAGAACATTAGTTTTATTAAGATAACATTTATATACAAATTAACAAACCAATATATAATCAAGAAAGAGAAAAACAAAAATGAAAAACGATAACGAGGACCCTTAACTATTGGTGATTTATGGACCGAACAGTTTGGATAGTGCAGACAAAAGTTTCCACGTTGTTCGATCAAGTTCCCATTAGCGTCAAAAAGGACCTCTCCAATTCAAATTACGCCATCGTCTTCGTCTATATGAACATCCGGATTCGGTAGTGGATGTTCTTCTTCTTGATCTTCTTGTGGTTCTTATAGAGGCTCTTCTTCTTGAGAATCCATGGCTTGTGATGATTCTTCGATGATAATGGGATTGGCATGGTTATCCATAAGGAAGTTTTGTAAATTCCTAAGGATTCTACCTTGCATATCTTGTTCTCTAGCCATTCGCAGTTGACTTACTTGAATTTCCATCATCATTTGAAGCAAATCTTTCATCTTCTCTTGTAATTTGATGACTCATACGTGTGTGGAACGTTGAAAAGGGCCAGAATGATGAGAAGTGGGTGAAGAAGGTTCATTATTAGAAGAGGAAGTCATTAATTGACTGTTTTAGAAGTTTATTACAGAGAATAGAACAGAGAAAAGGAGTAAAATTCGAAATATATAAATATATAACCAAATAACTAATTTTAGAGGAAAATTTAAATTTGAAAATCTCGGCATGTATGTCGACATAGGAGGATGGGTCATGTCGACATGCCCAGTTCAATTTTTGAGAAATGTTATTTATATTAATTATTAACTATACTTGTATTATTTATAATTTATATTTCAGTTAATGAACATATACCTAATTCTCTTCTAAATTTAGTAAAGTTTTGTTCATTTAATGGTTTGGTTAATAAATCAGCAATTTTTTTTAGTATTAATATATTCAAGAGTTATGACTTCTTTACTTATATTATCTCTAAGAAAATGATGCCTAATACTAATATGTTTTGTTCTAGCATGATGAGTTGGATTTTTAGATAGGTTTATTGCACTAGTATTATCACAATAAATTGGTGATTTAGTTATAGTTAATCCAAAATCTTTTAAAGTTTGTTGCATATATATAACTTGAGAACAAGCCAAAGCAGCAGATATATATTCTGTTTCAGTTGTTGACAAGGATACCATGTTTTGCTTCTTACTAAACCAGGAAACCGGAGAATGCCCTAGAAAGCGACAAGTTCCACTTGTACTTTTTCGGTCTGATTTACAACCAGCGTAATCAACATCACAATATGAAATTAAATCAAATACATCATTTTTAAGGTAAAATAAACCATAATCTAAAGTATGTTTTACATATTTTAAAATTCTTTTAACAGCTTTTGAGTGAGTTTCTTTAGGTTGAGATTCGTATCTTGCATAGAGACAGACACTGTGCATGATGTCAGGACGATTTGCTGTTATATAAAGCAGCGAACCAATCATTCCTCTATATAATTTTTTATCAACATCTTTTGATTTATCTTCTTTACTTAAAGCTACATTAGTTGTCATTGGAGTTGGTTTCCCACTAGAAGTGGTCAATCCAAATTTATTAATTGAATCCTTAGCATATTTTTCTTGACTAATGAAAATTCCTTTATCTAATTGTTTGATTTGAAGTACTAAGAAGAAACTTAGTTCTCCCATATGACTCATTTCAAATTCTTTAGTCATTATATCTGAGAATTCTTTATTCATTATGTTATTAGTTGATCCAAATATTATATCATCTACATATATTTGTACTAATTGAAAATCATTTTTGTTTCTTTTAATAAAAAGAGTTGTATCTATTTTACCAATTTCAAAACCAGATTGTAGTAAATAAGATCTTAGTCTTTCATACCAGGCTCTAGGAGCTTGTTTCAGATCATATAAAGCTTTCTTTAATTTATATACATGATTTGGAAATTTATTATCTTCAAAAAGTGGAGGTTGTTCAACATAAACATCTTCTTTTACAAAACCATTTAGAAAAGCACTTTTAACATCCATTTGATATAACTTGAAATTATTGTAGTTTGCGAAAGCAAGTAGAATCTGATGGCTTCTAGTCTTGCTACGGGTGCAAAGATTTCGTCATAATCAATTCCTTCTTCTTGACAATAACCTTGCGCGACTAAACGAGCTTTATTTCTCACGACCTCACCAAGTTCATTCATTTTATTTTTATAAACCCATTTTGTTCCAATTATACTTTTATCCTCAGGTCTAGGAACAAGTTCCCAAACACCATTTCTGATGAACTGATTCAATTCTTCTTGCATAGCAAGAATCCATGAATCATCAGATGATGCTTCCTTTGAATTTTTAGGTTCAATAGTTGATATAAAAGCTACATTACTCATACTATTTAGTTGATTTCTTGTTTTAACTATAGATTCAATATTTCCTAGTATATTTTCTACAGGATGATCTTTTAATAGCCTAATTCTTTTAGCAAAATTCTTAAATAATTCAAAAACATCACTTTTAAGTTTAAGAAAAATCGTCCAAGTATATCTAGAATAATCATCTACAATTACAAAAACATATTTATTGTGATTAATTGATTGAACTTGAGATGGACCAAATAAATCTAAATGAAGTAATTCTAGAGGTTTAGAAGTAGAATTCATATCTTTTTGTTTAAATGAACTTTTCTTAAGTTTTCCTAATTGGCAAGCATCACATATACTATCTACTTTAAAGTTTAACTTGGGAAGACCTCTAACTAAGTCAAGTTTTGATAACCTAGATAACAGTTTGAAATTTAAATGACCAAATCTTTTATGCCAAATCCAAGGGTCACTTGTATTAGCCAAAAGACATAAGCTATCATTTGAAACTTTCATACTAAGAATGTAAATGTTTTTCTTCCTAATTCCTTCAAAGATAATATTTGACTTATTATCTTCGATGTGACACTTATCTTTTCCAAATTTAATTTTAAATCCTTTATCACATAGTTGACTTATACTAAGCAGATTATGTTTTAAATTCCTAACTAGCAAAACATCAAAAATAAGAGGAGTTTTAGAATTACCGACATTGCCGATGACAATCACATATCCTTTTGAGTTATCTCCAAAGTTGACCAATCCAGCATCTTGATATATAATGTCATTGACTATCTCGGGATTTCCAGTCATATGCCTTGAACAGCCACTATCAAGTATCCATTTATCTTTCTCAATTTGCACAGTTTGTCCATTGATTGTTGATTCTTTAAAATCCATGTAACATGTCTGTTCCTACATAACAAACCAATTCGGTAGATAACTTGATTTTTCATAAAAACTATATGCAGACTTGTGATACTTTGATGAAATGCATAAATTCAAACTAGTATTAACAAAATTTACTAAAAATTCCATTTTTTAACTTTTCAAGTTTCAGATTATGAAAACTATGAAAACCTATGCCCTGATACCAATTGAAAGGAAGTGCGGTTTAAGGATCTTAAGGCTAATTTAACACTAAAGGGGGGTGAATAATGTTTAATGGATTCTAATACTTATATGGAATAATTTAAAAATTATGATATAAACAAATGCAGAACTTAATCACATAACAATCATAGAATCAAACACAGATGTAGAAAGTAAATAAAAAGCAGTAAAAGGAAAGAACACACCGGATTTTATACTGGTTCGGAGTTACCCTACGTCCAGTCCTGCACCAAGGCAAACACCTCGTACAGATTTTTATTATACCAATGTTGAGATTACAATCCCCAATTTCTAAAGGCCTTGAGGTACCCTCCTGTCTTCGAGTCCGGGGCAAAATCTCTTGATTTACGGGACACAAGATCACCCAATTGATTTCCAGGAACAACCACACCTTATAGAGAGACTCGATAAACTTTTGATTACAAATCGATCCTATAACTCTGAATAGCACTTTGATCTTCGAGAGAGGGTAGAGAATCAAACAAGAACGAGATTATAATTTGATTCACTTGAGAATTCTGTAGAATTTCGGCACGATCTTAAAAATATGAAAATTTTAGAATATGGATTTGTGGAGAAGAAGGAGTGAAGAAAATAAGAAAATAGTTAGTTAAAGAATTCGTCTGTGAAGGCTATTTATAGACCAGTAACGGTCATAACCATTCGTGAAGAGATTTAAACGAATAGACACTTCTTTTGAAAATTGAAACTTTTGAATTTAACGGCCACCATGTCGACATGGGGTATCACATGATGTCGACATCCCTTAGTTAAAAAAAATGTAAAATTTGTTTTGAAAATGGTATTGAAAGGAAAACAAGATGAAATGATTCTGGAGTAAAATAAACTAATTTTCCTATGATTTAAAATAAAGAAGAGTAGAAAAATATATTTTTAGAATGTATATATAAATTTGATTTTAAATCTCAAGTATATATATATATATTATAAAAGACTTTTTAAAAATCAGAAGATAGTTTAAAAACAAACGAAGTTTAAAACAAGAGTTTATTTTAAAAAAACAAAGAATATTTTAAGGCTAAAACATCTTTCTGAAAATCATTTGAAAAGATAATTTTTAAAGCTAAAACATTAAAAAAGAAACAGTTTTGAAAATCATTTTAAAAAACCATTTTGAAGTAGTTTTGCAAGCTTCTTCCTATAGAATATTTCATCACACCAGGACTCGAGAACTTGTACAAAACCAGAATGTTCGTGGGTTTGTAAGCCACTTGTCGTAGGTTTGTAAGCAACTTGTCGTGGGTTTGTAAGCCACTAAGAAGGTAGAAATGGGTTCCATCCCAAATGAAATTTGGAATTAAGATTTCCATGCTATTATGAAGTTTTAACAAAACTAGACACTTATCTTGAAATCTTGATCTTGATACTCATGAGTCTTCAAACTTGATTTCTTCATTCTTGATCTTTATACTGTACAGTCTTCAATAATCAGTACCTGCCTTATATATATCCTGCATAATAACATTCATGTATATCTAGACAATAGTGTTAGTATATAAGTTATAATAAAATAAGTTACAAAGGTTGTTGTCATCGAAACCACTATCTCCAGTTCCTAACAACCTCTATAATTTGTCAAAATCTTATTGGCTTCCAAAATTTTATCAAAATTTTTCACTGAAAATCTATCGCATGCCAAAATTTTAAATGCTAAACATTTTTACAATTCAATCCTCATTCTAAACCTTTTAATGAAACAAATAAGCCCTTTAGACTTAAACAATTTATTTAGCATTCCTAAACTCTTAGAAAAAATCCCAAAAATCATGATAATTCAATATAACTATTTCCTTCAACATGTAGAAATTTCAGGGCCAAAAATTTATTTAATTATTAAATAACTAAAACTGAAATTCACCAATTTCTTCACTTAGAAAAATCATATAGAATCCATACTTACTTGGAAAATTATTAAACTAAAAACCCACTTATAAAATGATATTTCTAAGGTCATATAAAATTCTCAAGTCATTTGGGTATCATATGTTAGGTTTTCCAACTCAAAAATATCACTAAATTTCATATTTAAATTCTAGAAAATCACCAACAAGCATATAATCATTCAAACTACTAAAACATGACATAATACTTGCAAAAGAAACGGGTTTACATTTAAAACCGAAACAAATCAAAAATGTGAAAATGTATATTCATTTTTCATCTTGATTTGGATGAGAAAGATGAGATTTGGTGTAGACTTGATTTCTTTTAGCCTTGATTCCTTAATCTTTTAGTTTCTTTCTTGTTTTCCCTTTGCTATGGATGGCCTCTTTGTATGTTTAGTTTGTATATGTGTAAAATGAATGAAGGAAATGAAGATAGAAGTGTTTAAGGGGTAGGAATGAAGGTTATTCTCATTTTTCCCTTATCATTTTCTTCCTTCTTATCCTAACCTTTTACTTCTCTAATTGGTTTATTAACTAAGATACGGCCTAAACTTAATTACCAAATCCTAATTTTCTTATCCCTTTACATTATTTCAATTAATTAATCTGCTTAAATGTTCAAAATAATGTTAGTCTTAATTAGGGTCCTTACAGACTCCCCTCCTTAAAGAATTTTATCCTTGAAATTAAGATAAGGTACATAAATCAATCAAAAGTAAAGGTAAAACATACCACCAAACAAGCCAGGATAAGTGACTCTAATCCTGCTCTTTGTTTCCCTAGTACAGTCTCTTTTGTCGTCACTCCATTGGACCTTTACTAATCTGACTGTCTTGTTGCTTAGCTTCTTCTCATCCCTAGCCACTATACGAGCTGGCTGTCTAACTATAGTCATGTCCGGTTTCACTACTAAGTCTTCTAACTCAATCAGAGTAATAGTAGTCTCTGGATCTCGAACACACTTCCTTAGATGAGAAATATGGAAAAAATTGTGGGCTTCTGCCAAACTATCCGCTAATTCTATTCTATTAGCAAGTTTCCCGATCCTTTCTATGATAGGAAATGGTCCAACAAATCTTGGTGTCAATTTCCCTGACTTCCTGAATCTTGCTACACCCTTTATCGGTGATACCTTGACGAAAACATGATCTCCAATCGAGAACTCTAAGTCTTTTCATCTCTTATCTACATAACTTTTCTGCCTTGACTGTGCTTCCTTCATTCTAGCCCGAATTAACTCAATCTTTTTACGGCTTCTCACACCATATGTGGACAAAGAATTAATATGACTTCGGTCTCTAACCAACACATGGGAGATTAACACGGTCTTCCGTATAAAGCTTCAAACGGTGTCATACCTATCCAAGTCTGATAATGTTGTTATATGAAAACTCGGCTAGGTGTAGATAGCCTTCCCATGATCCTCCAAAATCTAGCACACAAGCTTTTAACAAATCCTCCTAGACTTTGTTAAGTCATTATGTTTGCCCATCGGTTTGGGGATGGTAAGTGGTACCTTAAACTTCCTGTAAACTCTTCCAGAACTCACTAGGGAACAAGGAATCTCTACCACTTACTATAATGCTAGGAATCTCATACAGTCTAACTATATTCTTCATGAATGACTTGGCTAAGACTGTTGCCATTCTAGTCGACTTAACGGGTATAAAATTTGCACTCTTATTCAATCTGTCCACCATAACCCAGATACTTTCATTTCCACTATTCGACCTTGGCAACACATCTACGAAATCCATAAATATAGAATCTCACTTCCAAACTGGAATATCTAAAGGTTGAAATAACTCACTCGGCTTTTGATGCTCAGCTTTTACTTGATGGCAGTTTAAACACCGCTTTACCCATAAGCCTACATCCTTCTTCATATCTTCCCAGAAGAAACTTCTTTTCATATCCTGAAACATCTAGGTTCCTCCTAGATGAATAGTGAACTTTGATCGATGACACTCCTTAAGAACTTCATGCCTTAAGTCTCCGATATTCGGAACACATAACCTTCCTTTCTTCCCCAACCACCCATTTTGGTCAAGACTGAAATCCTTTAAATCGTCGATCCCAGTTCCACTCTTTAACCTTTTGATCCGTTCAGCTAGTAATGGATCATCTCCTTGTTTAGAAGCAATCCCTTCGATCATTACTGGTCAAACTTCTAAACATGACAACATCGCAGTCTCTTGGCTCAAACTTCCTATAGATCTTAACTGCACACCATATGTAGTCAAAGCTTCCAAATCTTTTCACTCAGCTATCATTTCCAATAATGCATTCTGATGTTTTCTACTGAGTGCATCTGCAACTTTATTTCTTTTTCCGGTGTGTAGTCACTTCCAAATTCAAGGTAGCTATAAACTCTAACCATCTCTAATGTCTCATATTCAATTCCTTCTGAGAGAATAAGTACCTTGATGACTTGTGATCCGTGAACAACTCGAATCTCTCTCCCAAAAGGTAATGCATCTGCACCTTTAATGCAAAAATCACTACAGCTAACTCTAGTCATGTGTCAGACATCTAACTTCATACGGTCTGAGCTATCCAGAAGCATAGACAATTACTTTACCCTTCTACATTAACACAGCTCCTAGTCCTGTTCTGCATGCATCTGTATACACTACTAGATCTTGGTTCCCATCTGGAATAACTAGCATCAGTGCATTAGTCTTATAAATGTTTAAGCTTTTTGAATGCGTCCTCACATTTATCGGTCCAAACATACTTTACTTCTTTCCTTGTAAGCTTAGTCATCGGTGCTGTTATTCGTGAGAAATTCTTAATAAATCTCCTATAATAGCCATCTAGTCCAAGAAAACTCTTTATCTCGGTCACTATCTCGGGTCTCTTTTCCAATTATTAACTGCCTCGATCTTAGCTAGATCTACCGACAACCCTTTCTTTGAGACTACATGCAAGAAACTTCACATTCTTCTTCCAAAAATGACACTTTGAAAACTTTGCTTTTAACTGATGCTGCCTCGGTGTCTCAAGCACTATCCTAAGATGAACTTCATGGTCTCTTTCATCCTTCGAACATATCAACACGTTGTCTATGGACACCAACACGAATCTATCCACATGCTCTTAAAATATTTGATTCATTAAATCTACGAAGAAGGCTGGCACACTAGTTAATCCGAACGACATTACTAACCATTCGTACGATCCATACCTGGTTCTGAATGCCGTCAAAGGAATACTATCATCCGCCACTCTTAGTTGATGGAACCCTGTTTCCAAATCCAACTGAGGAAACACTTTGGCTCGACTCAACTGATTAAACAAATCGTTAATCCTCGGCAATGGATATCGATTCTTTATTTTCGTTTCATTTAACTTACGATAATCGAGACACAACCTTAACGATCTGTCTAGTTTCTTAATAAACACCGCGGCTGCTCCCCAAGATGAACTACTTAGTCTAGTAAAAAATTTCCTTCTAAGTTTATGTAACATCCCATATCTCGAGGCCCGAAGCTAGGCGCTAGAGATGATGCATTCATCTATAGTATTAAATTCCGGTGATAAAATATGGTAATGTTAATGGTATCCATAATATCAGAAGCACATGAATATGAAATAAAATCAACACAGATTTCAAAAACAACTTTTTTGATTACATTTCAAATCCATATTTCATATTCAGTTACATAATCCCAAAATGATTCCCAAGTTTTGATCAAATACAAATATTACAAATTACGCCAAGAGCGACATATGAAGATGCCCCCTTGGATGACAAAGTACTATATAAACATATCATCTAGTTACATCACGGCGAAAATAGTACTAAATAGCTCCTATATAGCTAGCTTTTCCTCCCGCATGTCTTCGGAAGCTTATTTGTCCAACCTACTAAACCTGAAAATTCCTTAATTCTCAATCTACTCAAATCAAATTTTGAGCACTCGATAGTTTAAGGGAAAAACATAAACTTCGAGTCAGACATAAAGCCTGGTGTGAATCATACAATTACATCTCGATTTACTAATATTAAGTGAGACCACACCGCTTAGCGGAACGGGTTTCTCCTCACTAATATCCTTTTTAAAGCATATCTTTTACAAATCAAAATCCTACACCCAAAACGATTATGACAACAATATCAAATACATATATGCATAATAATTAGGAAATCAATAGACTACCTGTCCACACTATAGATTTATCTGGCTAACTATCAACCACTGGCTGACTCGGGCCTGCCAAACAATCAATAATTTAACTTCTATTAGACAAAATACTGGACTGTCCGCCCTTAACTTTCTTCTTCTAGGGTCAACTGATCCTAATGGTTTTGCGGGCTCACCAATAACCTATCTTTACTCTGTATATTCCCTTATGTGTATAATATTATTTTAGTCCCATCTGTGATAAAGCCCTACACATTGAAATTTTGGACTTATATTAGCTAGGGGCTATTAGCTAAAGTATAGGACGTGACCCCATACCAGTCCCATCTGGTCTTCTAATATCTGAGTCATAAACTTAGGGTTTACCTTATTCAAGTTTCATTCCTATCATATACTTAGGGTTAACTACCCTATTCAAATTTCATTTCCTTGTAAACAATCTTTGCAAATGATTTACACCTGAAATCATATCTTTATAAAACAAGGAAACCATATACTTTGCTTTACTCAAAACACTTATGCTATGATATATGCTTTACACAAAACAATATTGATGAAATCTAATCAATGGGATCATCTATCCCTTTATAATAAATTAAAACCTCTTTTTAACTTATAAAGCTTTTGGCTATAAGGCCAAAACAATATCTTCGAAACATTTGTTTAAGAGCTTAAACAATTTTTTTCAAAATAACCGAAAGCATCCCTTTCGAAACCATTATATAAAACCTTAGACATCCCTTTCGAAACCATTTAAACTTGTCTTTCGAAAGCATTGGAAACCTTCTATTTAAACATTTAAAATATACGTTTCGAAAACATTGGGGACCACCCCTTCGAAACACCTATAACGTACCTTTCGAAAGCATTGGGTTCAAGTAAGGGTTTGTGGAAACATTGCTTCGAAACCATTTAAAATTATTCCTTCAAAACATTGGGTTTAACCTTTAATATAACTAAAGGGTCATAAAGAATGGGGCGAAAGCATTAATCCCAAGTAAAAGAAAGAGGATAGTCTCGAAACCCACCCTTTCGAAACCATTTGAAAGCGGCTATACGACCCTTTCGAAAGAGTTGAGAAGGCGGTTCCAAAGTTAAAAGGTGAAAGCACCCCTTTCGAATACATTACTTTAAGGCTATAAAGAAAAGCGGTCTCAACTAATTTGAAAGGTATGAATGCGGCAGCATGGGTAATGAATAGGTTCAAAAGCAGCTTTCCTTTCGAAAGCTTCTTTTAAAACAAAAGGCGACAACTCTTTTGAAAGCTCTCTTCTAAAACAAAGGCAAGCGGCAAATTGTTCAAAAGCCTCTTTTTAAACAAAGATAAGTTAATTGATTCGAAAGCTAATTAGAGTAGCTTCAACCCTTTCGAAAGCATACCTTCGACACCAGCATCCCTTCCGCCTTTTTCCAATACACTACATACCAATTGCTTGATATCACATGCATTTGTTTCAATATGTCCAAAAGGCCTTCTAGGCATGTTGACGAAAGCTAGCTAAGGAAGTGGTGAAGTTGTCATTCGAAACAAAACTATTTCAAAGTAATTCCTTTTAACCTAACTTGCCCAATTTGTCAAAATATGATTGGTTGCCCACTCCTTATTAAATCTTTTCTAAAAAAGCCGTCGAATTCAAAATTAACAATTTAAATCATTTTTAAGCAAGTAAGCCCTTCTCCTTGATAAAACTATAAAACATTTAAGTCCCTTAACTTAAATAATTTTATAACTATAGTAAAATACTTAGGAAAATTCCCCAAAAATCACAATAATTCACTTTTAATATGTTTTCTAACATATTTATTTCAGACCCAAAATCATTATATAATTGCTTTAAATAATTTAAACCTAATATTAACTATTTTCTCTTATAGAAAATTTATAATAAATCCACAATAACTTAGAAAATTATGAAACTTGAAACCCACTTCTAAAATAATGTTTTTGATCATATATCAAAAACGAAACTCATTTGGATGTCATTTAATAGGTTCTCTAAGTTAAAAATATCATAAATCCATATGAAATCATATAAATCATCAACAAACATATATATCCATTTAAACAAACATAACATAGCATATTATTTGAAAAATAGTTTGGATCAAACCTTGAAACTGAAATCATTATCAAAAGTGAGATGTAAATCAAATTATTCACCTTAGCTTGATGTTAAGAAGGTTGAGATTTTCTCTATGATTGATTTGCTTAAGCTTTCTACTTGAATCATAGCTTTTCTTCTTCTTGAATCTTCTTAATGGTGGCCGGCCGAACTTGTTTAAGGTTTTAGTTTTGTTTGTGAATGTTGAAATGAATAAGAAATGAAGGATAGAAGGGTTTAGGGTATAAGAACAAAGGTTATTCCTATTTTGCCCTTACCATATTCCTCCTACTTACTTATATTCTCTTTTGCTTATACATTCATTACGGCACAGTTCCTTATTAATTAACAAACCTCAATACCTTAACCATCTACGTTATTTCATTTAATTATCTAATTAAATGTCCTAAATAATATTAGTCAAAATTGCGTTCATTATAGTTCTCCAGTTGCATCTTCTACTCCTTTATCTTGGTAGGTGTCATTCTACTTGGTGGTCTACTAACAGGTTCGGCTCCTAGTACAAGATCTATCCGAAATTCAAAAGCTCGTCTCGGTGGTAGTCTTGTTACCAGTTCAAAGAAATCTATGAATTCTCTCACAACAAAAACTCGATTCAACTCGTCTTCCTCCTCCATTACACCCAACAAAGAACAAACATCAAAATTTGAGATTTCTACAGAATATATAATTTGATCACTACTACTAGGGCATCTTAGTGATATTTTCCTATCATGGCAAAATATCCTAGCATCATACTTACTTAATCAATCCATACCCAAAACAATTTCGAAGCCTACGAAATCAAACACATGCAAACTGCAAGCAAATATATGACCTAACAATTCAAACTCTAATTGGTCACATCTCATCCCAAGAGTCGCATACCCTTCTATCAGATTTGCAACCCTTAAGGAAATAACTAGGTATGAGGGTTCTAGTTTAAGCTCATCTAGAAAACAATGAGATATGAAAGAATGTGATGCACCAGTATCAAATAAAACTCTAACTGGTATACCATGAATCAAAAGCGTACCTCCCATCACAGCTTTTCCCTTCTCTTCAACTATTGATCTCGAGGTGGCTGGTTCCAATGCAAACACCTTGCCCTTTTCAGCTTTAGCTGGTGCATTGCACCGGTTCTTATAATGACCGATCTGATCACAGTTGAAGCACTTGATATTCTTCTTTCCAATCCCTTCTTTCCATCTCCAGAACGACATTCATTTGCGAAATGTCCTTTCTTATCACACTTATAGCAGATAATATTAGATTTTCCTTTCTTGGCAGCTCCGCCCTTCTGAGCTTCGTTCTTATGAAAAAAATTCCTCTTCTGATTCTACCCACCTTGAGCCTCCACTGCTTTGTTACTACTAAGGAAAGCAAGAATCTCTTTGTTCCTCAAAGTCATCTTAACAACTACATCACATGGATCCCTGAGATGTGGCAAAGTTGCCCTAGCAAGCTTAGGTCTCAGTCCATGAATGAACTTCTCATTACTCTTAATTATTGTATCCATGGTAGCCTACCCATATTGGGACAACTCCTCGAACCTCGTAGCATACTCCAGCACAGTCATATCTCCCTACACCAACTCAACAAACTTTCTCAACAGGGTAGACTTAGTGATCTCTGACATAAATCTCTCTTTAAACCTTCTCCTAAATTCTTCCCAAGTCAGGGTTTCCTCCGCTACTCCAACGTCAACACTATTCCACCAGTCCAATGCAGCTCCTTGCAGTTGTCTGGACGCTAACCTCCTATTCTGCTCATCATTCAGTTCAAGATCAATGAAAATCCTTTCGTAATGAACCAACCAATTCTCTACTTCAATTGCATCCTCAGTTCCAATAAACGGCTTTCCTCTAAGCCTTGCATAATCCCTACTCAAAACAGCATAGTTGTTAACACCCGAAGCTTCTCGATTCACTCCTTCAGCATTTCCACCTACAAGTCCAGCAGCAACTCCCACTTGCATCATGTTGACGAAGAGCTGATACATAGCTCTATATTAACCTGTGGTGTTCCAGCACCTACATTACCAACTTGTGCCCGATCCAGATTCCTTCTAGTATTGGGTCCGGCATTTCCATTTGTTGTGGTGTTTCCTCCACCAAGATTCACTCTTCCATTTCCTACCTCTATTTCTTACTTTCCTTTAAATATGCATCTGAACCTTAGTAAGATATGGAAGAACGGTCTAAGAGATATGGAAGAATAGAGATAAAGCATATACTTATATATAGCAAATACAAGTACGTTGCTATAGCATTATCCCATACCCCAACCTTATTTTCTGTTTTATTTGGCTTATGTTTAAAAATTCTTTTTAGGTTTAATTTTTTGTAATTTTTACATAAACCTATGCTGTGATACTAAGTAGTAACATCCCTCACTTTGAGGCCCGAAACTAAGGGCTATAGATGCTACAGTCATCTATAGTATTAATTTCCGGTGAAAAAATGCGGTAATGTTAATGGTATCCATAATATCAGAAGCACAAGAATATGAAATATTTCTAACACAATTTCAAAATAACTATTCTCATTGCATTTCAAATCAGTAATTCATATTCAGTACATAATCCCATAATGTTGCCCAAGTTCAGATAAGATGTAATTATTACAAAATACGCCAGGAACGACATATGAAGATGCCATATTGGATGATCAGAGTTACTAAATAGACAGTTATAATATCTGCCGTTACATACATCATGCAATCATAGTGGATTAGATAAATAGGCAATCTCCTACATAGCTAATCCTTGCCTCCTGCACGTCTTTAGAAACTTTATTCGCCAAAACCTACTAAACCTAAAAGCCATAACTCTCAACCTACTCAAATTAAATTTTTGAGCACCCGAGAGTTTAAGAGGAAAGCATAAACTTCGAGTCAGACAAAAAGCCTGGTGTGAATGATAATATAACATCTCAATTTATTGATACTAAGTGAGACCACGCCGCCTAGCAGAATGTGTTTTCCTCTTACTAATATCCTTTAAAAGCATAGCATTTGCAATCAAAATCCAATAACCAAACTGGTTATAATAAACGATGTAACAATAACATGTATGCATATAAAATAGGTAACCAGTGGACTATCTATCCTAACATCATAGTTTTATCAGGCTGACGATAAACTAATGGCTAACTCGGACCTACCAGACATAATAAATGTTCTAGCTTGCCGTTAGTGAAAAACTAGATTGTCTATCCGTAACTTACTACTTCTATGGTCAACTGATCCTAATGGTTTTGCAGGCTCACCAATAACCTATCTCTACTCTATGTATTCCATTCTGTGTGTAACTTCTTTTTGTCTTACCCATGAGAATGCCCTACACACTAGAATCTTAGACTTATATTAGCTAGGGGCTACTAGCTAAAGTATAGGGATGAACACGAAATCATTAGGGTCTTTAACCCTTTCAAAACATAGGCTAAAGTATAGCTTTACAAAACATTGTTGATGAAACTTGAAATCATTAGGGTCTTTGACCTTCTTAAAACTTAGGCTACAAGGCCAAAACTATGTAAAACCTTTACAATTATAAAACCCGGTGATGTCATCGCCATTAAAGATCTTCCCACTCAAAAGCATGTCGACGTCTTTTAGTTGAAAAATACATGAGGATGATGTCGAAGTCATAACTTCATAGGTCATAGTGTAAAACTATAAAAATAAACTTCGTTGACACACAAGAACCTCGGCATCAAAGCCTCATCAAGAAAATAAATAAATTGGGATAAGTCCAGCATTGATATCAATAACGTTGACTTAGTTAAAAGCAGTATAGGTTAAGCCCGATGACCATCGGGGTTGGCGAGACAAAACTCGGTGTCAATTAACATAGCTGTGTGGCATCGAGGTTATAAGGGTCGATGAATCTATAAAACATAAGCGGCTGTTTGCCTCTTTTAAAATGTGGCATGCCTGAACATCGACAAGGTCATGTCGAAGACCATCTCTTAATCTTTATTACTACGGCCTCAGCGAGGTGCAATCCAATCCATTTCATGCCAAGCTCGTTGACATCATATACGTATTGGTTTGCTCCGTGTCGATGACTTTGAGAAGCATTGAGATGTGGCTCGATATGGACATGGCAGAGTTGTAAATAACTTAAAAACCGCTAGATTACTATAAAAAGATGTTTCTTTTCACCAAACCTCTATAATTTGTCAAAATATTGGCTTACAAAACTTTATCAAATTTTTTCACTGAAAATCTGCCCCATGCCCTAATTTTAAATGCTAAACGTTTTTACAATTAATCCTCATTATAAACCTTTTAATTAAACAAATAAGCCCTTTAGACTTAAACAGTTTATTTATCAATCCTAAATTCTTAGGAAAAATTCCCAAAAATCATAATAATTCAATATAACTATTTTCTTCAACATGTAGAAATTTCAGCGCCAAAAACTTTATTTAATTATTTTAAATAATTAAACCGAAATTCACCGATTTCTTCACTTAGAAAAATAATAAAAAATCCATACTTACTTGGAAAATTATGAAATTAAAAACCCACTTCTATAATGATATTTCTAAGATCATATCAAATTCTCAAGTCATTTGGGTATCATATGATAGGTCTTCCAACTCAAACATTTCACTAAATTTCATATTTAAATTCTAGAAAATCACCAACAAGCATGTAATCATGCAAACTACTAAAACATGGCATAATACTTGCAAAAGAAACCGGTTTACACTTAAAACCGAAACAAATCAAAAAAGTGAGATGTGTATTCATTATTCACCTTGATTTAGATGAGAAAGATGAGATTTGGTGTAGACTTGATTCCTTTTAGCTTTGATTCCTTAATTTTAGTTTCCTTCTTGTTTTCCCTTTGCTATGGCTGGCCTCTTTGTATGTTTAGTTTGTATGTGTGTAAAATGAATGAAGGAAGTGAAGATAGAAGGGTTTAAGGGGTGGGAATGAAGGAAATGAAGACAGAAGGGTTTAAGGGGTAGGAATGAAGGCTATTCCCATTTTGCCCTTATCATTTTCCTCTTTCTTATCGTAACCTTTTACTTCTCTAATTAGTTTATTGACTAAGACACGACCTAAACTTAATTACCAAATCTCAATTTTCTTATCCCTTTATATTATTTCATTTAATTTATCTAATTAAATATTCTAAATAATGTTAGTCAAAATTAGGGTCCTTACCGCTGAGACGTATAATGCCTCTGTAATGAGTTGCATATGATCTAGGCAATAATGATTTGGGATTTCGGCTCAATCATGTTGGAGTCGGTCTTTGGCATGCAAGTTGGGACATTGGGTTTGATCGACTTCATATGATAAATCGTGGGTTAGATTTAGTGAGACCATATTCTATGTTGTCATCATGGTATTATATTTTGTTTAACTAACTTGTTGGGTGTAGGTGACACAAGTTAAAATATGGTTTTCGAGTATAAGTGTTGTTTTACTAGCTTATTAGTATTATACCCTTATATGATGCGTTTTACTGCCCAGACGTATGTCTGACCCCCTTTATCAATTTTTTTAGCTATACTCTGATAGGTCGATAGAGACTGGTGGCAACTTGGAGGCATAATGGTGTGATGGAGATGCATATTCATTAGCTATATATTCATTAGCAGTATACTATTTATTTTAATTTATTCCAAGACATTATCTTATCTCCAATTACAGTATAGAGAGGGTTGTTGTAGTTGGAATTTTTTGGATACTATATTGATATATTTGTCTATGATTGTATTGTTGATTACCTTTATACTTTATTCTTTCAGCTGTGAGTTTCAAAAAGTGTAGAATATTGTAGATAGCTCTGTGATCTGTTTTATATAATTTATTTAAAAACGATCAGCTATCTGCGAGGTCTACGATACTAGTTCTACTTTTAAACATAGGTCGGGACATCATAGATGGTGAGTTGTTACATGTGGTAACAGAGCTTAGGTTAGGCGATTCCTAATTTAATTAATGCGTACAAGAGAGCGTATTTGTAATTTTTATTATTTATATGTATTATTTATTTATATATATTATTATGCCACACCTCATATATTTTGACTTGTAGAGGTAATTGTTGGCATATCCCTATTGAAGTAAACAACCACGAATTAAATAAATTATGATATTTAAATAGTTTAGAGTAGAAGGTTAATCCATTATGTTTATTACAATTTAATCCATATAGAATGTTAAAAGAGAGTTTATACGCGAAGTTGTAGTGGAGTAAATTAAGTGACTAGGGATGAATAAGATAAAGAGAAGTACCCTTAAGTCCACGGAATATAATATGATGTTGATGAGGCATAATGAAGGTACTTCAACATTTTTTCTAAAAAATTGTAGTTGGGCATATGTAATTTATGATCTAATCTAATTAAAGTAAATAAATTAGCTAAAATTAATTTAAATGTTTTCCCTAAATAAAAAAAATATTTAGAGATTTTTGGGAAAATATAAATGTTGAAGTTTGTTTATATATTTAAATAATTACCCTTTTAGTAAGGTTCAACATGATAAAATTTAAAAAGAAACAACTTTCCAAAAATATTTTAAAAGTTTTATCTTTGTAAAAATATTAGTGCAAGGCATAATTTTAGACATATAGTTCGATGTTCTTCCAATAAAAGAAACTTTTAAATGGTAAATAAAAAGAAAGTAAAACACATCTTTATGAATATCTTTCATTTTAGAAATATTTTTATCACACTTTGAAAAAAACTAATTAATTAGATATTTACACTATCGTGAAAATTTCTAATTTATGAAGTTTAAAAAAAGTTTGATCTATGAAAAAAAATTATAATTCTAATGTTGAACAATTTTGGATAAAATTTCAATTAAAATTAAAATAAAATGGATTTAAAATTATTCTAAACTTGCAGTATTTTCCAATTGCAATATGTATGTATTTTTGAATGGAAAATAAAGAATTTTTGATATAAACTATTGAAAATATGCATTAATAAATGGTTTAAACTTCTGGAAATTATTTCAAAATTGGATAAGAATATGTTTCAGAAAAAAATTGAATTTCAAGATTACATATTTATTTGTATACATGATGTATTATTTAAAAGGTGCTGGAAATTGGCTAATTATAGAACAGAATGAATTTTAAATATAAGTTTTGTACAAATATTAGTTATTGTTTAACGATGATTGAAATTGACTAATTATTAAACAAAATGATTTATACTTATATATATATATACACACACATACACATACGTGATAAAATGGTTTTAAATATGTATGAAATAATGTTGTAAAAATGAAGTATGGGTATTCCAAATGTTAATTCAAATCTAATAATATTTTAAGTAATTAATTTAAATTGGTAAAAATATAAAGGATTGAATTTTGGAGGTTAAATATTTTTAAGAATGGATATGTTAAGAAATTTTGAAAAGAAATTAACTTTAGAAATTAAAAGTATAGTAATTGTTAGTCGAGGACATATGAACATATATGAAGTAATTAAATTGAAATAAATTTGAGTTATGATTTCTTATGAAACGATTAAATAAGAAATGTCCAAAGTAAACTTTTTGAAAATTTATTTAAGTGAAAACTAAAGAATTTGATTTGAAAAAATTATGTGTTATGATTTTACTAAATGTTTATTTACAGTTCATGGAAAATTTTATTGTTTTCAAATCTTACTAGTTCCTTGAAGAATAAGACTCGATATCAGTGGTTTTGATTTAAAAATTGAATTGAATAGTTTATGATATTTGCAATTGGAAATTTGATTGGAGCTAGAGAAGAATTACACAACCTATAAAGTTTGAATTGATTAAGGCGAACTTGCTAGGATATTTAATATGCCAATGTACTTAGGACTAGCCAGATATAAACGATATGGATATGAGACATTAGGATTTGTACTAAAAAATTATGAGGATATTATTTAAGAATTTTGGAAAAAAATAATATTGGGAAACAATAACGAATAATCTATTTTTAATTAGGAATTTACTATTATTTATAAAGTATGGTGGAATTTAGATAAATAGTAATATGATTTTTGAAAGATTATCTAAACTTTAAGCAAATAATAATATAATTGTTTATAGAGTTTATGGAAAAAAACTATAATTATTATTTAAGTAATAAAAATAAGAAGTATTTTGAGAATAATAATAATAGTAAAAACATATTTTCCATAAATGTTTTTGGAATAAATTATTACTACTCTTGATGTAAATAACACTAAAAAGAACTTTTGGAATTTAATATAGAAGTTGTTGTTGTTGAATGATATATACTAATGAAGTGGTTGTGAAAAAAAATGATTTAAGTAAATACTATTGTTTTGATGTAAAATGATAGTGATATTATTAATTTGAAGGAAATTTTACAAAAAATATAATTATCCCTAGTATTATTATTTTACAAAAGGTATTATTAGTCTAGGTCTTAGAGTCTTAGTAGAGTCTTCTCCTAGGAGTCAGGTCAGGCTTTTTTCTTTTTCTTTATATGGGGGTAATTGCTACATTCCAGGCCTATTGATGGCTTCTTTTTTAGCAAAGAATAAAATTACATGAGTGCTCTCCTCCTTTGGATTACTCATTTCCCTCAAGGAATTTAAGTTCGATCAAAATTAAAAAAATAACAATTGTTATGAAATAAATGCATAGGTATTATCCATGCCTTCCCTAGATAATATTATTTTCTTGAATTATAAATATAATGGTGTAGGAAGGTGTAGTTAAAACTTATGCCATGCCTATGCCTCCCTCAAATACCATATCCCCCTAACTAGCCCTCTAGCCATTCACCACACAAAAATCTTAATCTCTAAATCTCTCAACTCGCCCCACCGTCACTAAACCGGCATTGCCTTCTTCCCCTACTACTGCCCATTCACCCACACGACTACCTCTCCCCTCTTTATATACCTCTTTGCCTCTCTCCTACACCAAATGTCGCACCTAAACCTTACGTTTCCATAATCCGCCACCTTTCTACTATCGTAAACTGTTACTGTCACCTCATCTGCCTAGCCCCACTACTCGTACCTTTCCTCCTCCCCTATCGCATGCATTGCCCATCATCACCTCCTTTATTGCATGACGCCTTCTCTATCAACCACCAACATTGCTTACTTTCTTAAATGTAGTTGTCGGTGTGGTTTTAACCCTTTCCCATATTGATACGTTGTAACTGTAGGTTGATTAATTTTTTTGATGTTGATGCTCATTTGGTTCATATAATTGTTGGTTGTTTAGTTAACATATTTGTTGGTCGATTAATCATCAATGAATAATTAATTCATAGTTGACCTTAGATTAACTTTTAGCCATGTTTTGCAAGTATTGTATATGATCTTTATATATATATATTCATTTTTATTGTGTAACGAACATCGATATTCATGTAATATATGATTTCTCATATTTCTCCTAGTATTGGACAAGATACTAACTCAACGATATTTTTACATTTCCACTCCAATGGTAACAATTTCGAGAGTACTACCTTTTTATTCCATGTGAATGCACCTTGACATAAGATATACATAATAAAAGGAACTTATGCTGATGTTTTGTTATATCGATTGGCATAAAATTATTACTGAATATAGAAATAGCATGTTTGTAATGGAAATAAGTTGACCGACCCATAAAATAGACTTCAAACTATAAAAAATTTATTCAAAATAAAAAATATTGCATTTGTGCATGTAAATACAAATAATAGTATAAACTCATACATCTCTACTACTAATAATGAGAATTCCTTGAATATGAATTTAACCACGTCTTTTGGAAATGCCAATAATACCCTTCTCATTGTTCGTTTTTTACATTTTCATCGCGTTCGCTTCTTCTTTAAAATTGATAGTTGTGCTCTTATTGTATTTTAACAATCCCATTATTTATTACAAAAATTCCACCTTTCATTTTACACAGTGAAACCCTAATTGGATCGCTGTTTGCAAATCTAGATCGAGTATGTCTACAGAACCCGAAGATCTAATGAACGAGAAGAATCCACTACCGCTCGATGAAGATGAATCACCCTTCTCAAAACATACGTAAAAACTTTTTTTTTCCTTCATAGTTTAGGATCTCCATATCACTGTTGTTATTGTAGATCTATTCGATTTGGGTTTCCTTTTCCTTATATTTACAAAAACTTAATATTTTGGTGAAAGATCGAAAATGTGGGGTTCAAATTCAGCACCACCAGAAACAACAGAAAAGGTAGGAGATTTGAAAAAAGTTGGGACATCTCTGAGTGCGATTTCTTTCGGCTTTGTAGCAATTGCAATTTTGGTAGCAATGTTCACTCATAATGGCCATTTTTGAACACCTTCTCGGACCCAAAACTCCGGTACATGTGTCTCAGAATATGCGATTAGCGGATAAACTAGAAGCTAATCAAGCTCATAAAACTGGGAATTTGAGATCTGTATGTTTACTCTTTTCGCTAATTTAGTTGTTTGTTTATGGTAGTTTGTGTTAAGAGTTAAATTCTTGGGATTAATGCACAGGTTTTGATGCCTGGAACATTGCCAAACCCGTGCCTCTACAATGTCAAAGAGAAGGAATTTCTTGGGCAGCACATGAACACCATTCATTTTCTTCACCTTAATTAGTTCCCATATATACAACTATGTTTTTTTTGTTATCTGCATTGGAGTAGTCATCTTTTTATTTTATTTTTTACTAGTAGATATTGAAATACTTCCATCTTGTTGACTGTTTTTATCTTTCTGGTTTTAAAGCTGTTAAGTTCTATGAGAACAGTAACATGTGAGGATGTTTAATGTAAAATTGCAACTGATACTATGGTGTATGATTTTAAATCCAACAAACTAAACTTGCCAATTTCAATGCTCATACCATTCCAGAAAAAATGAATTCGAATGTAGTTAAAAAACATATTAAGGTAAGGACAGTCAGAAGATGGAATCTTAGATGGTGCAACCATAACAACAGCAATAAGGATATTAAAATTTTATAATATTTGTAGACATGTTTTGAATTTGGAAAAAAAATTAATTGTTAGATTCTATTTTCAATTGATATTAAGATTTGGTATTAAGAGCGTTTTTGATAGTTTAAGTTGACATTAAAAAATTATGACACCAAATGTATTATAACTGCACACAGTGGCGGACATACTTTAGGCCCAGCAGGGGCCACTGCCCCTACTGGAATTTGATTATTATTTTTTTAATTTTTTTAGTTGACAAGTCAAATTACTTAGAGCACCGGCACAATTCTTTGAACGTAGCATAAAACTTAGGGCACTAGCATAAAACTTATTATACCAAAAAACATGATTCTTTGAACACCGATTCCACTCCACCCTCCAGGCGATTCCACTCCAGAATCCATACGACAGGCGCGATTGAACCCCAGCACAGCACCACAATATGCATAGAAGTCTCCGAGCGCGATTGAACTCCAGGCTTCTAGAATTCCAGGCGATTGAAGTTGGTAGTAATTCGAATTGAGGTATTGAATTTTGATTCTCTGATTTCTAAATTAGCTATTTGGGGCTATTGTGTTAATTTCATGTTTTGTGTTGGATATTCTATTGCTATACCTGGGAGAAGTTAATCTGCTTCCCTTTCTTTTCTTTTGCCAATGTCAAAAACTTAATTTGCTTAATATGCTTCCTTTTCTTTGAACGAGATATTTCAAAAATCGTTGAAATTGACGATACCATTCAAAATTTCCAATATATGAAACCTAGAAGGGTTTGTTTATGAACATTTGATGTTGTAATATTTTGTCATGCTTAAATTGAATGATAATATATGACTTTTGTGGATCAAAGATGTGTTAATTTTTGTTATGAAAATAAGTTTATCTTTTATTTTTTTGAATTTCCACGCCCAGTGATTCGATTCTCTGCGTACGCCACTGACTGCACACACATATACACACATTGAATTTAAACCTATAATCATTGGTACTTATATTAGTAAATTAATAATAAGATGTTCGATAGCCTAAACAAAAAAGACATAATAAAATTCAATTATTTGTTTCTACTAAATATGTGCCATAACTAATTCGCAAACTAATCTTTAAAATATATATATATGTTTATATGACTATTCTTCAGTTTTCTCAGTCTTCTCAGGCTGTTTAAGGTTCGGTTTCTACTAGCAATAGAATATCAAATCTACTTCGAGGTGTACAACTATAAATGCATGCACATTGTGATTAAGTGCAGGTCCAACTAGACGTGCATTATACTCGTATGAATTATTAAAAGAAGAATGATATGATTCCAACTAAACGAAATTTATGTAAAAGTTTATACGAATAATTGATAAATAAATAATCAAGTCAGAATTTAAAAATATATTTAAGTATTATAAATTAATTATTTAAAACTCTAAGAATTTTTAAGTATAAGCGTTTCGGATTATATTCATATAAATATAAGAACTTGTGTATTTCAAAGTATAAGAATTTTTCAGTATAAGAATTTAAAATTGTTTTTATATAAATAAAATAATTAACTAGTTGAATAATTATTAAATTAGCTAATATGCAGGTTGTTGAAATTTCATCAAGATTGGTTATACCAAAAAGTTAGTCATAGAGGAATAGTTTCATTTCAATTTTTAAGAGGTTTAACTATATTATTGTGAGTGGCATCTTCCAATGAGACAAACATGACATACATCCGTTACCCTTGTTAGAAGTGTAAAACTAAAAATAACATTCTTATGTATTTATAAGATGCATTTGACTGAAAATAGATTTATGGATAATTATTAAGTGTGGATACGTCATGGTGAAAAATGATGGTGGTAAATACGCCAGTAGTAGTTGAAAATGAGAACAAAAAATTGATGTTGATTTCTGTGAATCTAGTCTAGAAAATAAAATGATAGAAAAAGTTCTTGATGTCATTGAGTCGAGTATATGTTCTAATTCACTGGATGTAGAGTAGGAACCATATTCAGAAACTAAAAAAGAATTGTGCTTTTGACGCATCATAACAATCGCTTTTTATATATGTCCAATGATAGTGTTGGAAATGACATCTAGGCCAGTTGCTATAAAATCTACAAATGATGTGGAAAAATTAATGAATGATTTTCTTAATTTAGTTCTAAATGTGATTCTATCTGGTTTGCAGATAGGTCTGGTGGAAAATTGGTATCAACCGAAAAACCAAGTGTTCGTATTCGATTTACCATACTAAAAAGTTAATACATGCTGAAGTGGGTGCATGCTATATTGGAAAGAAGATATACATTTTTCACATTACAAATTTAATGGTTAAGAAAGATATGAAAGGATAAAAGGAAATGATAAAGGCGTACCATTCACCTATTTGCATTAACTTCCACTAATTCCTAGATTACAAAGGTTGTACACGTCTTATGTCACAATAGAGCACATTATGTGGCATAGTGAATGAGTTCGAGAGGAGGGAGTTTTATGGCATCCATCAGATGGAGAAGCATGTAAATATTTGGATGAAAATATCTTGCTTTTTTCCAACTAATAGCAAAATGTTAGATTTGGTCTATGCACAAACGGTTTCCAAACTTTTAGGCAGTATGCTGAAAAGTATTCAACTTATCCATCTATTCTAACACCTCAAAAGTATCCTCCATGGATGTGTATGCAAAATTTGTACATGGCCTTAATTTTTATTGTTCATGGACCCAAAAATCCCAAAAATCGAATAAGCGTTCATTTGCAGTCTTTAATCGAAAAGTTGAAAAAATTGTGTATAGGGACAGTTGTGACTTAAAATGTGTCAAAGAAAAAAATTCGGACTATTTGCTTGCTTATCGTGGATGATAATCGATTTTCCAGCATACAGGATGCTATCGGGCTACAGTATGGGAAGTAAATTATCTTGTCATATATACATAGATCTAATAAAAGCATTTACTCTATAGCATAGTGGTTTGAAGTGTTGGGGGATCGTTATCATCGTTATTTGCATACAAATGACCATTTTGACATGTTAAGAAAAACTTTTGGAAAAAATAAATTGAAAATTTGCAACTACTTATGTTTTTGAGTAGCAAAGATGTATTTGATATCATAAAAGATTACTCAAAAGTACACTAGGTGGGAAATAAAGAACAAAAAATTTCTGGTAAAGGGGATTATCACAACTGGAGCAAGAGAGTATATTTTCTGAATTATCATAATAGAAGGATGTAACGACCCAAAATTTTTAACATTTCGAATGGGAATATTAAATTTATTTAAATATGCAAATTTGATTCAATTTAATAAATAATAAGAAATTCAATCATTAATAAAATGACTTGATTTTTAGTGAAGTATTTTTAAATAAATTTATAGGATTTTTTCATAATTTTTATTTGAAAAATATTTAAATTATCATTTGACATGTTTTACGGCAAACATTGGTATTTTTGAAATTTCACAGAATAAGATAACTAGTGTATTTTATTGTTTTTTATGATCATGTCGTATTATTATGTGCGATTGTATTTTTATTTATGTCGTTCGCAATTCGTATGCGGACGTGATACTGTGTAGTGAAGTACCAAAAACTATAAATTTAATAACCTAACACTTGACCTATTTTAACACTTCCTCTCTTTCTTCCTTCCTTTCTTTCCTATAAACAGAATAAGTGAGCCACCTCCTATTTCTAATTTTTCGAGAGATTCACTCAACGAAATCAAGCACCGTTCAATCCGTTGCGCTCATATAAGTGAGATCTTCGAATCCATATAGATTTGGTTGGGTGAGGTCGGGTTTGGGGTAGGCTACGTTAGCTTGTCAGCGACTACAGTTAGCTTTTGTCGAGGATTGGGGAGGAGATAGGCGATGGGGATGGCACCGTTGGGTTTATCTTTGCGACATACACCTTCCCGCCAAGTTTCACCACCTCCGGCCGCTTAAGGCGATTTGCATCATCTTACATCATGCATGATCGACCATCAGGTCTTTATTTGCTAGAATATACTGAGCTTTATGTTGTGGGGTTGATTGCAGAGCTCTTGTGAAGTGGAAAACAATGGAAGTAGTGTGGAGTAATGAGTGAGAGAGGAAAGAGCAATGTCATGGTTGTGGTGTGGTTTATGTGTGTGCATGTATAGGTGATACATAATTTGTGGAAGAAAGAAGGGAGGGTGATTAGGGTAATGATTTAATTCATTAGAGTAATTAATAAAAATTTATAATTCAAATTCTTATAAAATCAATATGTTCTCTATACGAGGTACAATCGAGACAAAATCTTTTGTATTATGTTCGTACGAGCATTATCTATGAACTTAATTAGTTTCGTCAAGTTTAGAGCAAGTGGAATTTTTAGCTAAAGTCGAACAATGTTGGATTTTAGACTATTCTAGAATTTTTAAGCGTCATCAAGGACTTAGGTGAGTTAACTCGCCTTTGGATGAACACTATATGATATATTGTAGATATAAATTATAATTTTTGTGCTTGAATGATTTATTGGTTTGGTTTGGTTGAATTTTCCGCTTTGGAAAGCAAATGACATATGAACTGAAATACGGGTAATATAGGGAATTTTTTAGAGGGGTCTAGATTCCTCACCATTGTTGATGTTAATTTCATTTATATACTTATGTTGTAAATTTTTGAATGTCAAACTTTGTAGTTTGACCTTATTTGATGCGACTTTGATATGTTGCAAAAGTTGAACTCTTTTAGTATGGATCACTAAAAGTAATTGTTAAGTGCTGTGAAACCATAGGCCTCATTATATATTTTGAAAATACTATTATTTTATGTTTTCTATTTGAAATTGATTTTGATTCGGTGAATGATATTAAATGGGATTTTAGAATTTTCTATGGTATTTTATTTAGAAATAATTTTTGAACTTCTCTATTTTACTCTAAACTTTTTGGAAATATTTTGAAGTATTTTGGAAAGTATTTATTTTACAGAACGTTATTATAATAACGGATGTTTATTTAAAGAAAAGAGGAGTTTTATAAATATAAGAGGAGATTTATCAAAGGAGTTTTATAAATATAAAAGGAGATTTATAAAAGGAGTTATATAAATATAAAAGGAGATTTATAAATGGAATTTTGTAAATAAAAAAATAGATTTATAAAAGGAGTTTTATAAATGTAAAAGGAGATTTATAAAAGGGTTTTTGTAAATATAAAAGGAGATTATAAAAGGAGTTTTATAAAATATTTTTTAAAGAGAGTTATAGAAAGAAGTTTTATAAAAGGAATGAGATTGATTTCCGTAAATGATCAATTTAAATTCTGGTGGTATGTAAAGTATTCTTTTCATACTTAACACCAAATTCCAAGGTAGGGAAACTTGTCCCTATCTTGAGAATTAAGAATGTATGTCGAAGTATGGATAATATGCTAACTTGTCCGACTACATTGTTAATCAGGGATAGTATGAGTTTGAAATTGAAAAATGGAGGTAGGTATGCTTGGTCTAATTTTCCTAAGATCCATTTACTTACACCAGAAAATGAGTTTGGGTTTATAGTAAACAATGTTTTGAATGACATTTGTTTTAACCCAAATAAGTATAGTTTTGGAAGTAAAATCTTTCTTAAGATTTTGTGAATATACTTATACCGTTGAGATAAGTATATAAATACTTTTCTAAGTATTGAAAATGTAGATTTTGTGAATATACTTATACCGTTGATATAAGTATATAAATACTTGTCTAAGTATTAAAAGTGTAGTGCTTTGTGAATACACTTAAACCATTGAGATAAGTATAAAAATACTTTTCTAGGTATTAAAATTGAAATGGTTTGTAAATATACTTACACCATTAAGATAAGTATATAAATACTTTTCCTAGTATTGGAAAGAGTAGAGAGGGTTTGTGGGTATATCTTTTGTAAAAGGTATTTTAATACGAATATTTGAAAGGAGCTTATAATTAATGAAAGGATTAAAAGAGGCTTATTAGCTGCTTATGTGCTTAATCATGCTTAGTTTCCATATGGAATTAAATCTCTGATTGGATTGTTTGTTTATTTGATAGTTAAATAATCGACTATCAAATTGGCCAGTTTTGAAACTATTGATTATTGGTTCAGAGAGATCGGGGATAGATAAGCCTGAGTTATCCGAAAACCACTTCGAACCAGCTTAAGCGTTCGAATTAGAGACAGCTTGAAGATGATCGAAGATGGAGTTCTTTGAAGTGTAAAGGCTACTTGCAATTTATCCTATTAGCACCAAAATTGGTCACTAACCCCCTTTAGAAAGATTATGTAGAGAGATTAATGAAGAAGATAAATTAGAACTGAAAATAATAGTGTAATTCAATGCTTAAAAGAACAACAAAAACGAGAACACCAGATTTATAGTGGTTCGGCGTAACTGCCTACGTCCACTTTGAGTTTTATCTTTATTGCCTTCCCAAGTAATTGAATACAGATACAATCCGTATCTTAATGACTTAAATACAAGTTTGAACTGAAAATAATAAGTCTTGAAAGTGACAGAGTCTCCCCAGTGTTCTCGAAAAAAGGTCCATTTCACTGTGCCCCTGCCCTTCTATTTATAGACGAAGAT
This sequence comes from Allium fistulosum, assembly GCA_030737815.1. Taxonomy (NCBI): domain Eukaryota; kingdom Viridiplantae; phylum Streptophyta; class Magnoliopsida; order Asparagales; family Amaryllidaceae; genus Allium; species Allium fistulosum. The sequence goes on from CM060903.1 coordinate 990,136,939, forward strand.
GGGTTGGACTTCCCTAACGGGCCTAGCAGCCAAATACCTCGGCCCGTGGTGAGTGACTTCTGTGTGCCGAGCCACAAATGCCGAACGACAATTGCCGAGCCATGTCTCCAAACCGAACGAGGCAGTGTGTTGAGTGAAATGTGTAGGCCGAACGAGGGGAGATGCCGAACGACATGCTTACACCGAGCGAGGCTGTGCCGAGTGAGGCTGGAATGCCGGTCGAGGCTGGAATGCCGAGCGAGGCTGGAATGCCGGTCGAGCCTGGATGCCGAACGAGCCTGGATGCCGAACAGTGCTGGTTGCCGAGCGATGTTGGAATGCCAGTCGAGGCTTGGATGCCAAGCGATGCTGGAATGCCGATCGAGGCTTGAATGCCGAGCGATGCTGGAATGCCGCTTGAGCCTTGAATGTCGAGCGATGCTGGAATGACGGTCGAGCCTTGAATGCCAAACGGTGCTGGTTACCGATCGAGGCTTGAATGCCGAACAAGCCTTCCACATCAGGTCTCTGTTCACCTGGTCAAGCCACTGGGTAACACTTGCCCCCCAAAGTATATCATGTGGACGAACATGATATGCTTTGAATCATGAGCACTCCATACACTCCTTTAAGCTCTTGCTTTGTTTTTTCGATAGTATCTTCTCCTGAATACCGATCGAGGCATTGTATGCCGAGCGACATGCTAATGCCGAACGACATATGGATGCCGAATGGCTTGTCTGATACCGAGCGGCATAAAAATGCCGAACGGCTTTAATGCCGGTTGAGGGAGGTGCTTTGACCGGTTCTACCGGTCGTTGTCCCTTCGACTTCTTTTCTCTCTATATAAGCCGATGCTCCTTCTTTTTCCCTTTTACTTTTACCTCCACTCTTTTGTGCTTACGAACTTACCTCGAACCTCTGCGAATTACCTACCCTTTCCTTCTCTCTTCAAACTTGATACATTGCCCCATCTCCTTTCCCAAACCAACGAACCCGATCAGAGTCGTGCTTCCTACCACACAACATTCCCAAGCTTCAACTCGTTTCTTAGGTAATGACCGCTCTCTTAAACACTTTACCCTGACTAAGAAATCGAGCATGAGATTCGAACTCATGAATCTCTGCAGAACCGTGGTCAATATGAAACGTGTGGAACAGGATTTAAGGGCGAAGTATTGGCGTTTAGAGGAGTTCAAGACTAGGCGAAGTGGAGGAGAGAAGTGGACGTCAGAGGCGCTTGAAGGTGGGAGTTAGCGGAAGATGTACTATTGTGGCTCGGCATGATCTCTTTATGCCGAGCGATGGAAGGGAAGTTTGGGAGTGAAATTGGAGTTGAGGTTTAGTGTGCCGAACGATGTCGCTCGGCACGGCCATGGCTCGGCATGATTCCCCCATGCCGAATGAGGTAGGAGGGAAAAGCAGAAGAGAAGTAGAAATTTTATAAAATGCCGAGCGGTGGGGAGGACGTGTTGGAAGAAAGTTGTAGAGGGTAAAATACCGAGCAATGTGGCTCGGCATGATTGCGGTTCGGAATGACTTTCCGCATGCCAAACGGTGGAGAGTAGGAAGTGGGAGTGTGTAGTGCCGAGCGATGCGGCTCGGCATGATTACGGTTCGGCATGTCTTGCCGCATGCCGAACGGCGATAGTGAATGGTAAGTGGGTGTTGGTGTTGAGGGTAGAATGCCGAGCGATGAGGCTCGGCATGATTGTGGTTCGGCATGACTAGTTGAATGCCGAACGATGAAGTGGTTAGGTAGGAGGGTCGTGTACAACAGCAACACCAGTCGAACCTAATGCATAATTGACTTAACACATATTTTATGCCTGAATTCATGACAATGGACAAGGACAGACTTAAACAGCAAAGCATATTGGACAATCCAAACTGATAACTCCCGTGTTTAAACAACTGAAAACTTGGACTTAACCTGCCTATCAGTTAATAACTTTTCAAATGCAGTGACGATGTCGAGTTCAAGATATAAACCGTCTTACGACAAGCTTTCGTAAACGGTCAGCGATGACGGTCTTCGAAGACGACAATTCAAAGCTTAAACTTATTTCATCAATCCAACATCTTTTCACTGCTTGGCACTTACATCTGAATGATTGCACTAGTTCACACACCACACGGGGGGAATATTTATGTTGTTAAGTCTAATGTTGATTGTTTTTTAAGTATAGTTCAAACAAGTGCTTTGTCAGATTCAATCTTCATCAGAAATGTCTAGGAAATCTAGCTCTGCTACGATCTCGGATAGACCCGGGCCATCCTCTCGACAAGAAGTTATAGGAACCTCAAACCCATTAACTACCCCTACTCAAGACTTATCGAGCCCTATGACGGCATCTGTTGACTTGGCCCCCGACGCACTGGAGGCAGCAATTTTCTTAGACGACCCAATCGATTCACAGGCCTCAAATATTAATGAAAGTACACTTCGTCGGATATGCTCTGTCCATGGAATCCCCTTCGATGACGTGTTAGTTCCATCGGGGCATGATCGTCTGCACCTGCCCCCAGTCGGATATACAGCCCGCAACAGGTTCATGTGCTGGGTCGGCAGCGTGCCGCCATTCAATTCCTTTCTTCGTGACGTGCTATAATATATCGAGATTGCCCCCTCACAATTACATCCAAATAGCCACGCATTCATATACGGGAATTGCATCCTCTTCATGAGTGTCCTTTTCAGGCTTCCGACTTCCGACGGTATTCGTTATATCTATCGCTTCAAGAGGCGGTCAGATATCCCATCTTTTATATTTCTCGAGCCACATAGTAAATTCCAAATCCTGACTGGGGCATGGAGCAAATTTTCCCAGTACAAGCAAGAGTGGTTCTACGTGCGTTGTCCTCTCGGTTTCGCCAGGAGATGGGTAGAAGGAAGTAAGTTCATTTTCTGGATCAACACTTGAATTTGGCGAAATTTGCATCTTTTCCAACTCTTTATCCACTTTTTCAGGTATCAACCCACGTCCCGAAGGCTCCGGGTACTCTGAAGCTATTGAAACTATCCGAGCCCTCCCCGTAGAAGATCGGGACATCAGATCTCTCATTTCAAATGAGTCGCTTACGAGGTTCAGGCTGCTGGCGGAAAGTTGCCGAATAAGCCTCCCCAAGGTGTCACTCTAACCAGACCTGTTTCGTGCAAAAGAAAAAAGCAGGCTGGGTCTTCAGCACGTAACGCCCCTGACACGCCAGAGGAGGGAGAAATTAGAGAAAGCAAGATGCCCGAAGTACCGGGTGAAAATGTTAGTCCCACTCGGGACCCGATAGTCGAGGTTCACGAAATTAAGATGTCACCTTCCCCTTCCAAGGGAAAGAAGAAGTTGACCTATAAGTTGAAGAAGAAGACGGTGGGTGGAACCTCTAAGGTCACCCTTACTCCAGTAGAAAAAGAGCCTTCTTCTCAACACTTAGAGAGTTCGTTGAAAGGCTTGTCGGACCTCACTATTCCCGATGATTTGCTCAACTATGGCTTCGATGATCCAGAAGCTCTTAAACTTCACTCGCCCACGAGAGGCGATACAGGCACTCGGGCCCAAGTCCAGGGAGAAAAAACTCCTAGTAGTAAAGATAAAGAAACCGATCCGTCGGGGGGAACACTAGGACACACACGGACACGTGCACTTCACCCCGCACTTCAATTTTAGCCATCACCCTGTTCTTTTCTAACCCGTCGTTATTCTCATTCTATGCAGGTGACATGGGATGCACTCATGGATTTGATCGTCTTCGCGGCTCGTCTATTTTTCATCATTTTGGCCGGGATTCGGGCACCGGCAAGCACCGAGACAGAGATGATTCTGGAGACCGATACTATCGCCCCCGAGAATCGACTTATCGAAGGAAATCATACAGCCAGTCCTCATATTCCCGCGATCATCCTTCTCAACCAGAGCAAGGTAAAGAGAAGTCTACGCAAAAGGGGTCCCAATCCGACGCCCTCCATGATCAACACCGGCAATCTTGGGAACATCGCAAGAAGACCGAACTTTCAAAGCCATCTCCCCCTGTTCCCGCAACAGACCCGACGATATCGGAGAAGCTAGCCGAGCTTAAAGTTAAGTTCCCCAAAATCTGCTTCGATGGTCTAAAGTTCCTTCCGGTGATCCATCATATTCTGGGGCATGTCAAACAGAGCGCCATCGCTTGCAACAACGACGTTTATGTTTAACATAATGCGTTTGTTCATTTAGTTGAAAAAGTCTCGGAAGTCTATGTTGAGCGTCAACACGAAATCGACGGCCTGAAACTTGAAGCCATTTTTGATAAAGACATTATCAAAAATCAGGATGAAGAGCTCTCTTCATACAAGTCCCAACTCGAGGCTGCCCAAAAAAGTGCTAAAGATACTGCGGAGGCCGTCACTCGTCTGGAGATGACTCATAAGAAGGAAATTGACGAAGCAGTCCAACGCTGCGGGGCCCTGGCTTTAGAAAAGGACTCTGTTCAAAAAGAAAGGGATGCATTCGCCCTGCAGGTCAAAGAGTTGAAAGACCTACTCTCTAAAGAGAAGGAAGAGAAAATAGCTGCTCAGGAGGAGTCCCAACGATACTGCAATGAGATTGTTGCCACTCGACTCCTGAAAACACAAGTAGATGAAGAGCTTTCCAGAGCCGAAGCACTGAAGGAGATAGCCCGCAAAGAAGGTAAAAAGATGGCGCTTTCTGATATCGATTCGTGCCTCGAGGCAGCTGCCGAAGCTGGTAGGGAGGAGGTCAAGTGCTTGTTCGACCCGCTTATAGTAGAATACAACGCTCGCGTCCTTATGCATCGGGATTTGACTTTTCTCGACGAGGGTTACCTCGAATCTCTAGCCGAGGCATGGGAGACTTTGATAAAGATTAGAAAGGTGGAATCAGGTACCGAGGAAGTTAACGAGGATGCTTTAGTAAAAGAGTTTCTCAGGGGGAACGAGCCTTCAGACTTGTCTGCAGCAATGGCTCTCTTTGGCAAAGGTTCTTCTCCATCAAAGGAGAAAAATGACATCGTTGGTCCGTCTGGAACCGAGTCTCCAGCTCCTCCTCCTACTCAATCGGCTGATTGGCCGGTACTTGATCCATTCGAGCAACATGCTGGTTATGACCCAGAGGACCTTGGCCTCGGCATTCATGTGCTATCTCCCATTCTAGAGGGTGAGACTCCTTGGACGGTCGAAAGCCAGCAAGAAACCGGTATATAACTCTTCTTCTTAAAGTTCAAAGAACTGTCATTTTTGGCGAGAGGCTATCGTATTCTAACGTTCGTCTCTTGTGGTTTTTCGCAGGCCATTCTGATCCTGATCCGATTCCACGGAGTGAAGACTCCAAGGAGGAAAAGGGGAAAGCAAGTGAGGTTACCCACGCGGGAGCGACCCCTGGTCCTGATGCTCAGGTGATTGAGGCGCTCGACGAGGATAAGTCCAAAACTTCATCCCCCGTCGAAGAAAGTTATGAAATTGAAATTACGGGCGCCTCAGGACACACTTCGAAAGTGAGCATGAAGGAGCAACTTGCGGAAGAGAAAAGGAAGAAAGTTGAGATCAAGGTCGAGTCCCAAGTAGTATAACTTGACGACCCGTTGAACAGGCCTCTAAAAGTCATTCTTCCTGGTAGAACCAAATCACTGGATGTTCCTCCTCCCACTCCTGACACCGTTTCTCTAGCGAGCAAAACGGCCAAGAGAAAACACATGGGGGAGGAGTTGTCTGAGAAAACGAAGGAGCAAAAGAAGCTAAAGAAATCAAAGAAGTAGCCACTACACTTGTTCAACGAGAGTTGGCTTAGATCATGTAATTATTTTTATTTATTTATTTTTGTAGTCAATGTAGACAGACTTTTGACTCCGAGTTTTGGAGGAGTGGTAATAGGACCCCATTTTGGATTAATAAATAAAGTTTAGTTTCTTTGTCTTTCAAATGACTTTTGTTTTTCATCTTTCTGTATAACTGTGGTCAAAACTCGAACTATCGTGAGTTATATAAACCCCCAATTCGTTTTTATATAACTCGGAAATTCTTTGGGGTTGTACACCCTTTATTCCACACTTCAGGTACTTTGGATATTTTTTAGTCTATATAATAGGGACTTGTTGCCTTCAAGTCGGTTGTACTCTAGTCCGCATTCCGGGGACTTAGAGATTTTTAGTCGTTTATACTCTGGTCCTCACTCTTAGGACTCGGAGTACTCCAGTCCGCACATAGGGGACTTGGAGAATTAAGTTGTTTATACTCTAGCCCGCACTTTGGGGACTCAGAGTGCTCCAGTCCGCACTCAGGGGACTTGGAGATTTAAGTCGTTTATACTCTAGCCCGCACTCTGGGGACTCAGAGTACTCCAGTCCGCACTCAGGGGACTTGGAGATTTAAGTCGTTTATACTCTAGCCCGCACTCTGGGGACTTAGAGTACTCCAGTCCGCACTCAGGGGACTTGAAGATTTAAGTCATTTATACTCTAGCCCGCACTCTGGGGACTCAGAGTACTCCAGTCCGCACTCAGGGGACTTGGAGATTTAAGTCGTCTATGCGCGTTTGTACGTCAGACAGAATAATGTAACTCCAGTTGTTTGTCACCGGATTATTATGTATAAAAACATTAGTGATACATGGGAAAGATGGCTTCAAGCCTTTATTAATGAAAACAAACTAAATCATCCGATTACATGCTTAAAAAGAAACTAAGAACCAATGGAACAAAAACATACAGGAAATAATTACACCTAAAACACGAAAGAAACATGCTAAATATAATAATGTCGCAAATGTTCACTATTCCATGCTCGGGGGAGTGTCATGCCATCAATGGTCGCTAGCTTGAAAGTTCCCTCTCCAAGCTTCCATTCAACGACATATGGACCTTCCCAGTTGGGATTCATACGTGATGGTACCGGAAAAACTCGTTTCAAAACGAGATCACCCACATCAAAGATTCTCGGGCGGACTTTTTCATTATAATATCGCTTAACTCGGTGCCTATATGTTGCCACCCTTAACTCAGCTTCTTCACATTATCCATCAACGAAGTCCAGTGATTCCAACAAGAGATCCTGATTCGTCCTAGGATCATAATGTGTCACCTGATGTGATGGAACTTCAAGCTCCATGGGTATAACAACTTCCGTGCCATATGCCAATGCGAATGGAGTGTGGCCAGTCGCAAACTTGTGGGTAGTTCTATAAGCCCATAGCGCTGTTGGAAGTTCATTTACCCACTTGCCTCCAGCCTTTTCCAAACGCTTCTTCAATATGGACTTGATTATTTTGTTCACGGCTTCAACTTGTCCATTAGCCTTCGGATGAGCAACTGTGGTGAACTTTTTCTCAATGCCATACTTTAAACAGAAATCTTTGAATTCCCTACTTTCAAATTGAGTTCCGTTGTTTGCAATGATGGTTCGCGGGAGGCCAAAGCGGCATATAATGTTCCACACAAAAAAATTAATGACCTTCTTGGAGGTGATTGTGGCTAGAGGCTCTGCCTCGGCCCATTTGGTGAAGTAGTCGACCGCAACTATCGCATATTTTACACCACCTTTGGATATAGGCAAAGAACCGACCATGTCGATTCCCCAGATTGCAAACGGCCAGGGACTAACCATTTGCGTGAGTTCCGTTGGCGGAGCTCTCGGGATTTTCACGTATCTTTGACACTTGTCACATTTTCTTACATAATCTGCAGCATCCCGATTCACAGTTGGCCAATAGTATCCATAGCGGAGGATCTTTTTTGCTAGTGTCTGCCCCTAGTATGGTCGCCACATTCTCCTTCGTGAACTTCCTTCAAGACCCGCTTTGTCTCATCATGGGCAATGCACCGTAGTAAGGGGACCGAGAACCCCCTCTGATACATTACTCCTCCTGCATCACATATCGCGTGGCTTTGCGAATGACCTGTCGTCTTTCGCTTCTTCTTTCAGGCAAAGTCCCGTTTAGCAGGTATAGTTTGAATGGGGTTATCCATGACTCCTTCTCGATTTCTGTTTCCAACACAAAATCGACCTCCATCACATCTATGCTTGGAGCATGTAAGGTTTCGACGGGAACTAATCCCATTTGCTGTGCATCGTCGGTACTCGCAAATTTGGCCAACGAGTCGGCTTCCTTGTTCTGTTCACGCAGGACATGCGAAATGCCATAATGTTCAAAGTTCGCCAATAGTTTCTAAACCAGAGCAAGGTACGGAGCAATCTTTTATCCCCTTGCTTGGTAATCTCCTCGCACTTGGTACACCACCAGCTGCGAGTCACAAAATATTTCAACTGATTTTAAACTGAGTTCTCCAACAAGCTTTAAACCAGTAATCAATGGTTCATATTCTGCTTATTATTTGTAGCTGGGAAATTGAGCTTCAAAGCGTAACAAATCGATCGATTTTCTGGAGTTACAAGAACTACACCAGCCCCAGAGCAATGGTCGTTTGACGCCCCATCGGTGTACAATTTCCATCGAATGAGGGGGATGACACTGTGACTATCTGGTTCGTCTAATACAGTAAACTCAGCGATGAAGTCTGCTAATGCTTGCCCTTGTATGGCTCTTCGTGGCAGGTAGGTAATATCGAACTAACTCAACTCGATATTCCATTTTAACATCCTTCCAGAAGTTCCTGGTCGTTGGAGTACCTGTCGCAAAGGCTGATCGGTATAAATACTGACTGAGTGTGCTTGAAAGTATGGGCGTAGCTTACGTGATGCAATCACCAAGCAATAGGCCAATTTCTCAATTTTAGGATAATTTCTTTCTGCTCCCGTTAAACGTTTACTAACGTAATACACCGGCTTTTGTACTCGGTCCTCCTTGCGGACCAAAGCCGCACTTATAGCATGTGGGGATACAGCCAAGTATACGTACAACATTTCATGGTTTACTGGTTTTGACAGCACTGGAGGATTTTCCAAATGCCTCACCAGAGCTCAGAACGCTTCCTTACAGTTGGATGCCCATTCAAAATTCCTCTATCCTTTCTTTATTATATCGAAGAAGGGAATACACTTGTCTGTGGCTCTGGATATGAATCGACTCAGTGCAGCCACTTTTCCATTCAAGCTTTGTACATGTTTTATAGTCTTGGGCACTTGTATGTCTCGAATAGCTTGGATCTTTTCCGGGTTAGCTTCGATTCCCTGGGCATTAACAATGAATCCTAATAATTTCCCCGATGCAACGCCAAAGGAACACTTCAGAGGGTTGATCTTCATCCCATAGTATCTGAGTATGCCAAACATCTCTACTAAGTCTCTAATGTAGTCGCTTGACTACCGTGACTTCACGAGCATGTCATCCACAAAGACTTCCATCGTTCTACCGATCTGGTCTTTAAACATTCGATTCACCAAACGTTGGTAAGTAGCTCCCGCATTTTTCAATCCGAAAGGCATCACTACATAGCAATATAGCCCAACGTCTGTGACGAAACTGGTGTGTTCCTGGTCCAAAATGTGCATCGGGATCTGATTGTATCCCGAGTACGCATCTATGAATGACAATAACACATGTCTTGCTGTGGAGTCAACCAACTGATCAATTCTAGGTAACGGGAAACTGTCCTTCGGACATGCTTTGTTTAAATCAGAGTAATCTACGCAAGTTCTCCACTTCCCATTTGCTTTTCTCACTAGCACGGGGTTTGACACCCATTCAGGGTAGAGGGCGTCGCGGACGAACCCATTGGCTTTGAGCTTTTCCACCTCCTCTCTGAGATTGGCAGACCTCTCCGAATCCATTCCACTCCTTTTTTGTTTAACTGGGACGTACTTCGGGTCTATGTTCAACATATGACTCGTAATAGCGGGAGAAATCCCGCACATGTCGGAATGTGTCCAAGCGAAAAAATCGAGATTCGCTCGAAGGAAATCACGAAGGTCCTCGGTCATCGAGGGGCTGAGTTGTGATCCAATCTTCAGTACTCGCGACGGATTGTCTCGGCTGACTGAAATGTCAATCGTCAGTTCAGCCGGTGCCGCTTTTTCTTCCCTGGTTTCCTCATCATCGTCTCTCGGATCTATGTCTCTATAGATCCGAGAATGTTGCCCGAGCCAGGGCTCGGGCATTACTTGTCAATTGTCAGTATTATGAATGCGGACGGAGTTGTCCACAACCTTTCCTTTCTCCCTTCGCTGAGCCTCTCTAAGCTCAGCCACATAACATGCACGACCGGTCACCTGATCGCCATGCACAATACCTACTCCTTTGTCAGTCGGAAATTTTAAAGTCAAACACCACGGGGCCAATGCTGCCCTAAACTCAGCCAGGGCCGGTCGACCCAGAAACACATTGTATGGAGAATCTACGTCCAAAACTACGAAAGGAAGGATTCGCACCCTCCTACGTTCACCTTCTCCCAGTTCAACTAGCAACTCAACATACCCCACTGCATCAGTCGCTGCGCCATTAAAGCCAAGGATACGAGCTTTAGATGGCTTCAAATCCTTCGTCTCCACCTTCATCTGGTCATAAGCCTTCTTGAAGATGATATTGATAGAACTTCCACAATCAATCAAAATTCTTTTCACAAAGGCCGGCCCGATTGTCGCAGATATGACCATCGGGTCAACGGTGGGAGCCTCTACCCGGTCAGCATCTTTGCTCCTGAATACTATATCGTCTGTCATCATGCGCTGCTGTTTAGCGGGGGTCCCATCTTCCACATTGGAACAACACTCAAAATCTGCATGCCTCAAGGAATTAGCATACCGCTCCATTTCTTGCCAGTTCTTATCTGCAGGGTGGGGTCTGCCTATTATCGTGTTTATGACCAGTCTGCCCACGGTCCGAGCAGGCTCCTTAGGGTGACATGGAGCTGGTGCGTGACCGGGATTGGATGTTCCCTGTCCACCTTCTTGAGGATTCTTTACAAACTCCTGCAACTTTTTCTGTCTAATCAACTTTTCTATTGCGTCATGTAGGTGCCTACACTCTTCAGTATTATGCCCATAAGTCTCATGGAAGCGGCAGTACTTCCCCGTTTGCTTTTGTTCCTCTGTGGACTCCTTTGGGCGTGGCTTTCTGTATTGAAAAGTGTTACAGGTTGATAGATAAATATTTTCAAGAGATGCATTTAGTGGGGTGTATTCGTTGTAGGTTGGAATCCTTGGCTTCCATTTCCCTGCTTCTCTTTTCTTACTCTGATTTCCTCCTCTCGACTCCTTAGATTGCCTGGGCTTGTTCTGGACATTAACCCGAACTTTCCCCGAGTTGTCTCCGGATTGCTTTACAGCGATGTTGCTTTTCACTATCTCCTGAACAGGCCCTGGTGCCTTATCTCGCCTTACCCTCCTGGCTTCCTCCCTTCTCATGAATTGATGAGCCTTTGAGTAGAAGCGCTCTAGCGTAGTTGGAGGTTTTCCCGCTAACCAATCTCCAAACTCTGAATTCGGATCCACACCTCGCATCACAACCATAAGAATTGCGTGATCATTAGGATTGCTAACTTCGGTAGCCGCAACATGGAATCTCTATAAATACTCCTTCAACGACTCCCCTGGAGCTTGGATTACACTTGATAGAGACATCACGTCCTTTGGACGAGTAGCATGTATTCTAAATTGTTCTATAAATTTCGTTGCCAACTCTTCGAAACTGGATACGGACCGCGGAGGAAGTCGGGTGAACCATATGGTAGCGATCCCAGATAGAGTTATTGGAAAGCATCTACACTAGGTTGCATCATTCGCTCTAGTTGAATCCATCATCCATTCATATCTCATCACATGCTGTCGAGGATCGGTCTTTCCTTCGTAGGCCGGGATAGTTGGCATGCTAAACTTCCTGGGGTACTCGGCCTGTAGAACAGTGTCTGTGAATGGAGTATGACTCTTGGATATCCCCCAATCTTCATTGGTCAGGCCTTGATTTTCTCTCATCAGCTGTCTGACCATAGCCGATAGGTCTGGGGTTTGTATGGAAGATGGAAGGTTGGAGTCTGTTCTACGGGATCGGTCAGGTTGATGCCTCCTCTACTGGCGATCTGCCAAACGTGTATCTTGAGGTTCAGCATCATTGGCGTCTTGCTGAGCCGGGCGTCCAATTTCCACACGTGCTCCAGATCCTAAGTTTCCCGTTCCTGCTTGGTTGCGGTCTCCGAGGTGTAAGTGATCCCTAGTTGATCGATCAGCAGCACCTAAGTTTCAGTCTTGCGGCGTCTACGCCTAGGAGGTTCATCAGATGAAGTTGAGCTATCAGATGAAAAGTAAGGAGCTGGACTACCCCCTGTATTCTGATGCTGTTGTTGAGTGAGCTAAGCCATAAAGTTGGCGTTGGCTTGCATCTGTTCTCCAAGTTGTCTCCTGCTTTCCATGAGTTCTCTCATCAAGTCGTTGAACTCTATTTTGGTGACAACTTCCATTTGATTTTGAGTGGTAGTTCCTGCACCCGGATTTGCTTGCTGATTGCTAGGTTCGATTTGTTGTATGCTAGCGGTCTCGTTGACGTCCGCATTATGAGAGGCTGATCTGGTATGTGGTCTTCCCATAGTAGATTTATTGATAAGAACTTTGAGTAGAATCAACGGACGTCTTGTGAATGACTTGGATCTCCTTCGGGGGATTTATTCAATCCAGTAACTACAAAGCAGATCCTTGTGGCCTTAGAATTCGATTCTCAGTAAAAGCACCAAAGTGTTAGCACTAAAATTGGTCACTAACCCCCTTTAGAAAGATTATGTAGAGAGATTAATGAAGAAGATAAATTAGAACTGAAAATAATAGTGTAATTTAATGCTTAAAAGAACAACAAAAAGGAGAACACTAGATTTATAGTGGTTCGGCGTAACTGCCTACGTCCACTTTGAGTTTTATCTTTATTGCCTTCCCAAGTAATTGAATACAGATACAATTCCGTATCTTAATGACTTAAATACAAGTTTGAACTGAAAATAATAAGTCTTGAAAGTGACAAAGTCTCCCCAGTGTTCTCGAAAAAGGGTCCATTTCACTATGCCCCTGCCCTTCTATTTATAGACCAAGATGGGTTGGACTTCCCTAACGGGCCTAGCAGCCAGATACCTCGGCCCGTGGTGAGTGACTTCTGTGTGCCGAGCCACAAATGTCGAACGGCAAATGCCGAGCCATGTCTCCAAACCGAATGAGGCAGTGTGTTGAGTGAAATGTGTAGGCCGAACGAGGGGAGATGCCGAATGACATGCTTACGCCAAGCGAGGCTGTGCCGAGCGAGGCTGAAATGCCGGTCGAGGTTGGAATGCCGAGCGAGACTGGAATGCCGGTCGAGCCTGGATGCCGAACGAGCCTGGATGCCAAACGGTGCTGGTTTCCGAGCGATGTTGGAATGCCGGTCGAGGCTTGAATGCCGAGCGATGCTAGAATGCCAGTCGAGCCTTGAATGCCGAGCAATGCTGGAATGCCGGTCGAGGCTTGAATACTGAACGGTGCTGGTTGCCGGTCAAGGCTTGAATGCCGAACAAGCCTTCCATATCAGGTCTCTGTTCACCTGGTCAAGCTACTGGGTAACATATCCTGAGGATGATTCCAAAATGGATGTAGTAGAAGTAATGCCTTCGGTTTGTTCATATCCTAAACAACTTGTATAGATGAATGCTGGCATTGCATTGTTGCCCGAAGGGCAGTGTTAGCATTCAAAGTGGGATTTGTTAAAAAAGTAAAACGTAACTTCAAGCCTCATACCCAATAATGACTAAAATAGAGGATATGCGGCAGGGCTTTGTGGTTCGCTACCATTAGGGTATGGTCATCACCGATTTAGATCAATATTTATGGACTTATGTATGCTAGTGACTCGGTACAATTGTTCGCTGCAACCAAGGTGATGACATATTCGTTACTATCTGCGAAGGGGTAGGCCAGTCTTGTGTTAGCTGAGGGTCCATGTGAGGCCCCTGGTACATTTCTCTAGAGGTGTACTGTGGCAGGCGGTACCGCAGTAGCCTTGTCATTGTATGGAATCCATTCTTCAATACATGTCTTTAAGGACTTAGTTGCACACTAAATATGCTGATGAATGTAATTAATGTAACCGTTTCGACTATGTTAAATATTTATTTTAAACACTAGACATTATTATATTATCACAAGATTTTCTAATAAAAATGTTTGGTTATCGTAAGGTAAAATACCGACCGTTTTTATGTATGGCATGGTCTTACGAGATGCCATTATTTTTGAAAGGTTTTATAATACTAAAAATCCATATGATTTGCTTTTCTCATGCTAATTTACCAGACTGATCTGGGCGTTATTTTCTTATAATGCTCGGGTTAGCCCGAGTATATTTCAAATTTAGTTATGCATGCTTTGGAGCTTCAAGACACAAGCTAGATGCCCCTAAAATATATGTACGTATCTTTTATTTCCACTACATTTCTTATTTTGTATTTATCAGCATTTATGAAGATAGCCCGTTATAACTGTCCAGGATGATGATAGGTTCGTTTACTCTGATTGATATATGTATATTACAATTTTCTTTTGTAAAGATCATGTGTATTGTTTCCACCAGATTCCACTTCAAGCTTGTCGAAACCAAGATGAGTAGAAGAGAAGGAAGAACAAGAGATAATAGCGCCAATGAGGTCTTTCGAAGCAGTCGAAGGGATGCTATAGTCAAGGTTCAGATATGTTACAAGCTTTCGAAGGGGTCGAAAGCACCTTTCCTCTTCAATTGCTTCATTTCAAAAGAGATGCTTTCGCATGTATGAAGACGTTTCGAATGGGTTAAGGAATATCTTTCGAAGGCAGCTAATAACAGCCACTCACATGTGCGCCAAACCTTTCGAAACCGAAAGTTTCGCCTTCATTCAAATTACTTAGAAAAATATTTTGTTGGAACAACCCCTTCGAAAGCATAACTAAGCCATTCAAACCGGTCGAAACCTTTCACAACTAAGAAGGGTTTCGCATCTATCTGCAAGTATGTCTTCAGAAGCTACCTTTCGCATCGAAACTCAAAGTATTTCAATACCTTTGAAACTCCAAGGATGTACCTGCTAACAAAGTCGAAATCTCATGCTCTTTCCCACTTGCAACAATAAAGCAACACATGGGGAAAAGGCGCATCTACCCCTTTTGATGAAGACGGGGACATTCAAATCCATTCAAATGCAATGTAGAGGGATGCGCAAGTATCAAAGGTGACAAAAGGTCCACAAAGCCACCTTTCGACCAGGTCGAAAGCACTGAGTCGAAAGGTGCCAACCCTCACCTATAAATAAGACCCTAGGGGTCTGGTTTAGGGGATCTGAATTCTTTCACTCTACTCTTGTTTTTTATTAAGATTGTAAACTCTAATTAAAAAATTAGATGGGGGATTTGATTAGATTGTACTACTTGAGTTTAATGAAAGGAAGATTATATTACTTCTAAATATGTAGCTGATTTGAAACTATGATTGAATTTAGTCATGATGTGCTTATGTCGACTTGTTCGAAAGGTCATTTTCTAAAGGAGCCGGAACCCTTAACTCATCCAATTCCCTTTAAGTCTTAGCACCTAATCTCAAGATACCCAAAGTTCACTTTTTGAATGAGTCGAAACCTTAAACTTAGCTTATTTTCTTTAGATTTACAGAACAAAACCTAAGCCATCAAAGAGACCACCAGCCTTCAACGAAGTCAAAACTTATCCATTCAAACCATATCCTTGAATCCTTAGTGCCAACCCTTAGTACATCCCCATTGTTTCAAAGGAGGATACGAAAGGATAACCAAACTAACCCAGCAAGGTCGAAGGAATTAAAAGAAGGGGATTTAGGTGTGTCGACTGAGTCGAAAGGATAAATAAAGAGAAGTTTTTACTACAACAACCTATTCCAAAGGTAGATCAAAAGGAGCAATAAGATTCCAATTTCCTCAACCTAATCAAAGAGGGTTTCGAAGAAGACTCCTACACTTTAAATTCTACTTTGGGTGTTGACAAGTTTTCTTATTACCATTTTTGGCACTAGAAGGAGGGCTCGAACCTCCGACCTTGTTGGACTTCCAAGCTTACTTTCCTCAAGCCCAATTCTATTCCAAACCTCAAGCCTAACTACTTTGGACCTTTCATCATCATGTTCAACAAAATCAAAAGATCCAAACAAGGGTCCTCAGAGCCAGACTTAATTGGATTCTCCCCAAGAACAACTAATGATTCCAAACTACATGAAGAGCAAATGCTAAGATTGGAAGCTCTAAGGATTATGAAGAAGAAAAGAGCAGAATCATATGACCCAAAAATGGAGTTTAAACCCTTTCCGCATTGGTCCCATGCCTATCATTGCCTTAGGGAAAAACAAAGGATACAAGTGATAATTTGTTCAACAAAATGAGGAAAAAAATTCAATTCTACACCAAAGGCACAATCTTTGAAGAAGAAATGATGGCTGATTACAACGCCTTTGCACATAAATGGCATCAAGAAACGAGTGGGACATTGCCAACACACGAACTTCAAAAGGTATTGAAAAGAAATTTGGTCGTTGAGGATGAAGCTTCAGAACCAAGTAATAAAAAATCTAGAAACCCGCCTCAAAAGACAAGCTTCAAATCTAAACTCCCAAAGGAATGCAATTTGACAACATCAATCGAGAATGTTTACCTTCTAACTAAAGAAGAACTCAACTATTGGCCATTACAAAAGAAAAAACCTAAATATGAAAGGAATCTGGGAGGATCCTATTGCCACTATCATATGATGAATGGACATGAGATGAATCAATGCCGAGCACTCGAAGGAATGATAATCAACTTTTTCATACAAGGCAAAATTAATAAGTTTGTAAAGAAATTCTAGATGAATTCAATAAAGAACTACTTTAATAAGAGAAATATGCATAGTTGGGAGTTGAATTCTCCTTGCACTTGGACATTACCTTATATGGTTAAAGCCTTTGTCCACGCCGAGTTGGTAAGGTCAAAGCGCCTCATGGAGGGAGGTTAGAGTAAGCCTTTATTTGTGCCACGCTATGGCCGAGTTAAAGCATTGACAAGCCCTTGGCCGCACCATGCTATGGCCAGGTCAAGACGCCTCCTGGAGGAAGGTTAGAGTAAGCCTTTATCCGTGCCATGCTATGGCCAGGTTAAAGCATCGACAAGCCCTTGGCCGCGCCATGCTATGGCTAGGTCAAGGCACCTCCTGGAGGGAGGTTAGAGTAAGCCTTTATCTACGCCAGCTATGGCCAGGTTAAAGCATCGACAACCCCTTGGCCACACCACGCTATGGCCAGGTCAAGGCGCCTCCTGGAGGGAGGTTGGTTAAGTCCTTGGGTCCTGCTTGTGGATAAGCTAACCAAGCGCACTAGACAACAATGGACTAAGATGTCCAAGTCCAAGAAGTGGCATATTAAACAACGGACTAAGACATCCAAGCCCAAGAAGTGGCATATTAAACAACGGACTAAGACGTCCAAGCCCAAGAAGCGGCATATTAAACAACGGACTAAGACGTGCAAGCCCAAGAAGCGGCATATTAAACAACGGACTAAGACGTCCCAGCCCAAGAAGCGGCATATTAAATAACGGAATAAGACGTCCGAGCCTGGGAAGCGGCAAATCAAGTGACACATACCTAAAGAGCGGTGCAAGACATAAGGCTTAAATGAGAATCTATAGCCTCTGACTTATTCCCAAGAAGAGAATTTCTGAACTTCATTTATTAATACCCGAATCTGGGTTTCGGGTCATTAATTATTCAGAACTTCACTCATTGATGCCCGAATCTGGGCTAAAGATCTAAGAAGATTATTATATGGACTTCTGTTATCATCCACAAATACCCGAATCTGGGTTTTGGGACAATTACTAATAATTACCGGACTTCACTCCCTAATTTACGAATCTGGGCTCTAGATTTCTATTACCAAAATTATTATGGATTTCTGGTCATCATCCACTAATACCCGAATCTGGGTTTTGAATCTTTTAGCTTTTGGAATATCACTTGTTAATGCCCGAATCTGGGTGCTAGAGCAATTGATGTTTGATATCTATTTTCCTAATGCCCAAATTAGGGTCATCGGACTTCCACTACAAACTTTCAATCAATGATTTCTGGACTTCAGTTACATGATTAATTATTGGTTTTCTATTAGTTATCTCCAGAAGATAAATTTCTAAACTTCTGTGATTTGATGTTCGGTATTCTGTCAATATGATAGAAGTTGGATTCCTGGCTTTCTCTCTCATCATTATCAAAGATGGGTTTCAAGATCTCAAGTTAATGATGAAGAATATTATTTATGTCATACTTTTTGGAAAAAAGAAGACTGAATGGATCAGCAAATACAAGAACCATAGACCAAGCTATCAGAAAGGACTACAAACTAAGTGATATTTACAAAATTTTCATAATTTACATAATTTATGAAATTATTTACAAGTATACGGTAAAAATATATACATTTCACAAACCTTGAGCAGCTTTGTCTTGATTTTCGGCAATTAAGGGATCAACGATGTGGTGAATTGCACTACGAAGAACTTCCTTAAGCTTCTTCTCCTTTCTCCCTATCTTATCAGCATCTTCAATAGATTCAATATGCGTCTTCAAAGCATGATTGAAGGCTTTGTTTGCACCCTTGAGAGATTTATTTTTCCTTTCTAAATCAGCATATGCTTTTGAAGAAGATACTTTTCGCGTTCAAGTTTCCGAATCTTAGCTGCATATTCATTTATGCGATGCGAGTATCTCACTCTCCGTTGTTCATCAAAATATTTCATCATCTCAAATTTGAATTTCCTACACCATTCTCCTACTACTTTCTCGTCTAAGCCAGAAGGAGAATTAGTCGTAGTAGGAAATTTTTAGATGGCGAGGAAAGTAAACCTTGTTGATTTTGCGACAGATGAAATAATGAGAGAAGCTGGTAAATCAATGTTTGAGAAGTTATTCCCTATAATGAATCCTAGCGATTCAGATTGAGCTTTACTATCCTTTAACTTAATCTCCAAATAACTAATTTGCTGGAGAAGTTTGGACAGCTTATGATCAGAATTAATTGAAGGATTTGATTTAATTTGATGCTTCAATATGGAAATCATTTCATTCTTACTCTTAGTATCCGCTTCTAGATTGACAATTTGATCATTGAGATTTCTCAATGATTGTCTTTTGAAGCAAATATCTTCTGTGCCATTCTAGAGCTTCGACATTGTTTTGAAAGCGAGAAGACAAAAGATTGTTAAGAAGCTTCCTCTTTTCAATATCTGCTAGCAACGTATCTCTAATACTGATGAAACGAGAAGCTGAATCTAGTGAGAGTGGCGTTGCAGATAACTATAACTCCTATTTAAACAATTAAAAGGAAAATAAAGTTAAGACTCGAATAATCAATCTCTCTTTATTATAACAATAAAATATTACAACTTAAGTGGAAATGAAACGAAAAGTACAATTAGACATTTGTTTCATATCTAAAGTTAAGAAACTACATTTCTATTACTCAGGGAATTAGCTGAAAGAATAACTATTGAGTCAAAAGGAGCATTAAATCCTTCCAGGGTAATAACTGGAGGATATCTGCTATAGTCCCACTCTCGGCAGGAGGACTATCACGACACATATTAATTTGGTATGATATGTCCGAATTTCTTTAAGAAGCTTTTCTTTTTCTTCACCAAGAAAACCGAAATGAAGATGAGGATGTTCCATGTAAAGTCTTTGTAAATCCCTAAGAAAGCAATTTCTGGCTAATTTTGAAGATTTCAAAAATGAAGCCTTTTCTAAATAATCTCTTCTTAGTTTAACATACTTGCTTAAGTAATTCTAGAAACAAAGTTTCCTGGGGAACATTCAATTTGTGATAACGTAATAAAATGCAGCTAAGTATAAAAGGAAACTAGAGCAAGAGATTCACAAACCAATATTATTAAATAATTATGAATGATCATCCGGTTCATACAAAATTGACTTTTTAAATAACTCTAAAACAAATTTGCCTTTAGATTATTTAAGTTTCTCAGGGGAAACTCTTGGTGAATCGATCTGACTCGTGGTAAGTTCCAGCATGCTCTAGGATGTGGATCAGATCCAAATTCGTCCAAATATCTCTTGTGTAAATGCCTAAGCAAACCCCCACAAAAATCGCCTAAGTATGAAAAATCTGTAGTTGGGTGTCTGCAATAGCCTTTGTATAAAAGTCTACAAGGATGTTTCTTTATTCTACCAAAATCCAAAAGAGCATAATTAACTCCTGATTCTCTTTCAAAAGGTTATCATATTGAAGGCATGCCCTCCTCAGTCGTGGGGCAGCTTCTTGATTTTTGAAAGACGCTAACAGTGCCGCACTTTTGTTAAATCTATGATACTTATTGGAGAGAATATTGTGTTGTTTTAACTGTTTATCTAACTCTCTATATAAGCTATTAATTTATGCTTATTTTGTTTCAAGCTTAGTTTTATAAGGGTTAATGGATTGCATCCTTATCTAAAATAAAAGATGTAAACTATTATTATCTGGGAATTGAGAGCCATTTAAACAAAGAATCCCATACCTAAGAAACAGGAACTATTGTTTGAGGGACCTGCTTCTTCTCTCTTTGTTCTTCCACGTTAATGTTAACAGTCCCCTCATGAAGGTCAGAAGGTACAGGGGGTTCAGGTGGGCTTGCTTCATGAATAATTGGATCGGGGTTGACCTTTTCTAAAGCCCCAGTGTTGTCATCATCTTCCTTTTCACAAACATCAGTGTGACCACCCCCATCGCCACTTGAACCCTGGCCTTCATCTTTATTATCATCGTTATCATCATCATCGTTATCATTGTCATCATCACCATTATTGCCTTCATCCTTGGCGGCTTCATCTTTATCACCTTCATCCTCGGGATTTGAATCTACTTTGAGGGAAGGGACTTCGAAGGATAAGATTTTGGAGGCATCGATCTCCTCTCTTTTAGGAACTTCAACCCCCTACTCCATTTCTTTGACTTTAGCCATGAATCTATTAACAAGAGCAGGGTCGAGAGAAGGAAAGCTCAAGTCTGGGCATTTTTCTATGTTGTCAGTATAAGCAAGCATCAAGGCATCCTCGTAGGAGTTTATAATGATATCATCAAGGGAAGTATTCAAGAATTGTGACACCTATTGCTTAGCTTCAGAGATGACATTGATGGCCAGCTTTAGAGAATTCTTCTTTCTCTCCAACTTTTTCACTAGAGAGGATTGTTTAGCTGCCATTTGAGCCTTTTCATCCTTGGACTCTTTCAGAGCCATTTTCAAATCTAGATTTTCGTTAGCTAAGAGTTGACGTGCTTTTCCTTCCTAAAAACAATAGACTCTGATTGAGCAAGAGAGGCTCTCAATCTCTCCAGTTCCATTGTACTTCATTTTTACCAACGGTCAAAGAGATGACTTGGCTGTTCAAGTTTGAAATTTCTTCTCGAAACTTAGATAATTCAGCAGAGGATTTTAATGCATTTTCTTGCAATGAGAGTCAGCTTTTGGTAATCTAATAGAAAGAAAAGCATGATGCAAATCAGCATTCAGAAAGAAACAATGATAAGTAAGATAAATAATGTGAAACATACCAGAAGTTGTTGTTCCATAAGAGACCGACAGTGATCCGCCGGGTTAGCAACAGAGGAAGGCGGGTGAATAGAAGTGAAAGATGAAGAATTCAAGATAGATTGAACTACCTTTTCAAAGTCGCTTGATGGCATATGTGACGTAGGTCCAGAAAGGTTCAACTCTTGAGAGGGAGTTGAAGTCCCCAAGTCCTTTTGCATCTGACCAATGACACAAGGAGAGCAAGAAACAACAATGCGAGACAAGGATCAAAATTTGAAGGAGTCATCTTAGGACGATTAATAGAAACTTCAATCATTGGACTCTCTAAAATTTTACTCGTATCGATGGCATCGCCCTCTTATAGAGGCAGAGAATATGGAACTTCAACGATTTTGGTTTTCTTGAGGGATGGTTCTATCACGACCACTTTACCCAGTTTCCTTTTAGCAGCCATCTTTGACTTACAATAGCCCGAGTCAGAGATGGGGCTCGGGATGTAGAAGTGGGAAGAGCTGGACCATTTATGACTGGTTCAACCTGAGGAGCAGTTGCTGAAGATTCAAAAAAAGTCATAAGTCAGTGGAGTAATTTAAAAAGTAACACCACAACAAACTACAAGTACTATGTTTAAGCCTACCGGAGTGATCAGGGCAAATTAGAGACATAGGGGAGAAGTTCTTTGGATCACCCAAAGAAAGGAAGCGTTTGCTCCGAGATCTGTGTTGAACCAAGGAAGATTGACCAAGTACCCTCTGACATGCTGGTAGAAGGAAATTCTTTTGAAGATTTGAGGGATTCAACAAAGTAATCCTATTTCCTATACTACTCGAAGCAGCAATCAATAGCTTGACGGTTTTCTTATCCTCATCATTTAGATCTTTGGCAGAAGGACCTGACAAGGAAGGATTAACAAAAGAAAGTAATTGCATTAAAAATAATAATAATAAAGATTGTGATCAACTTACGAGGGGAAGAGAAGGCTCCACCGATATTGGCAAAACATTTGACAAAGAAGAATTTTGTTTCCAATCTCTTAACTTGTTCACCCCCTCGGAAATTAGCTTTTTGGGGGGATTAGACCTAAAAATTTGATTGTTAAGATTATTGAGTTTAACTAATCTAACTAGGTAGTTCATAACTTCGGCATTTAATAATGGAATCCTTGATTCCAAAGCCATAAGTTCCAGGGATAGAAGATACATGTATACATTTGGAGATAACTATATAGGAGAAATGCCTAGATAAGTCAAGAATTTGGCTAAGAAATTCGGAAAAGGCAGGAAACCACCGTGCAAAATGTGAATAGCAGTGTGGGCAAAATATTCTACAGCTCAGTTTTAGATGGTGTCGCTATCACTAGGGGGAATTGCTTCCACCCTAGTGATGCCGAAGTCATTAAGAATTTCATCTACCTCATCCTGAGTAGATATTAAGGAATTTTGAAAGTTGCTTCCATCACTGGTGTTGTGTCTTTTTTTGGTTTTTGAGAAGTCTTTTTCATGCCCATGATCCTGCCAGGTGAAATCATTTCAGTTAGAAGTTATAATTTGTTATATAGTCAACATTTTTTCAAGGATATCAGAAACCTATTACAACAATTTGAATATCAACCAAAACATGAAATTTCATATCCTTGAAAGAATATTAGAGTTAGTTTGGAAAAATGAAATTTGTTGAGCTTTCGACAGGGTCGAAAGGGAGAATGGAAGTGGACATCCAACAAACACCCTTTAGCAATGTCGAACCTTAAGTAAAACTTTGTTATTGAAGAGAGTAGTTGAAACCTATACAACCAATTTGAATATAAGTATACACTAACGACATTCAAGTAACAAGACAAACAAATCTTTTAACTCTACCGAACCCCATGAACTTTACTTCACTAATAGAATATGAATGTTGTCGAAACCTTATATGCCAATTAAGTCGAAAGATTTGAGTTTGAATTAATAAAATGAAAAGGCCTTGGGACGATTCGACAATATTGGTATAAAATGGCGATCGAATCCCAAATTGGTTACAAAGGGTGTCGAGAGAGTCGAAAAGGGTATATGGTTTCGAAAGCATACCAATAACTAAATTTGAATTGACACGATAGGTTTCGACCAAGTTGAAAGGTTTAATTTGATTTTCAACTTAAATAAAGTATGTTTTCCCTCAATCCTATTTATAAAAAGAAAAATGAATTTCTAACTCCTCTCATTCCCTAAAATAAATTAAAATTAAGTAGGTACAAGAGGTTTTGAGACTATAAAATAAAACTTACACTTTCGAAGGTATGTACTATGTAATCATTTAGTGAAGCATATCAGGCGACTTCTTCGAAAGGTACCAATATATACTAAGGCCTATTTATGCTTTCAAAGAAGTCCATTATATATTAACCGCATCAACCTTTCAACAAGATCAATTAAGAGATAGGCGCTGGAGTACCTTTCGACCCCATCAAAAGAGGTCGAAGAAGAAAAACAAAGTTAGCCACCTTAACCCCTTTCGAAAGGTAAAATTACAATGCCAAGTAGCGATTCATGCTACTAAAAACTTCTCTATGAAGCAACTGGGAAACTCTTTCTTCCCCAAATTCGATTTTATCTCAAAACTTTGAAAAACTAATAATTAAATTGATTTAAGCGCGAATTTACAATAAATAATTGAAAAATTCCCAAGATGTAAATCTGAACTTTTAAAAAAAAATCCAAATCGGTTGAGTTCTAAGTGTAAATTTACAGAGGAAATGTAACGAAATAAGCCGTGAAAGTGAATCAGAGAATACTTCTATATGAACGGAAAACCCAAATCATGAAATTAAAACAATGATTCAAATTAAAACCTAATAAAAAAAAATTTAAATCAAAATTCACCACAGAGAAATTTGTTCGAAAAGCAAAATAACAAAAACTTACTTTGAATTCAAGCTTCTATTTGCTGGAAATAGGAGTAATTTAAGAAATTGGAATTTTGGTTTTTGCAGGAGGTTTTTTTATCACAGATAAATGAAAGAGGGGAAGAAAGAAGCGCGATTTATAAGAAAAGTCAACGGGAAGAACAAACCATAAGATCAAATTTAAATAAATGACCTGGATTTGCACAAGGATATGAAAAGGCGGAAAATCACAATGCTAAAATAAGTGTCGAAACAGATGACTTGAAAACTCAAGGGCATCCCTTCGCAAGAGGGGGCAAATGTTACCACCAATTTCCACTTCAACCTTGTTGAAACCAAGATGAGTAGAAGAGAAGGAAGAACAAGAGATAATAGCACCAACAAGGCCTTTCGAAGCAGTCGAAGAGATGCTATAGTCAAGGGTCAGATGTGTCACAAGCTTTCGAAGGGGTCGAAAGTACCCTTGTACTTCAATTGCTTCCTTTCGAAAGAGATGCTTTCGCCCGTATGAAGATGTTTTGAATGGGTTGAGGAATACCTTTCGAAGGCAGCTGGTAACAGCCACTCACATGCGCACCAAACCTTTCGAAACCGAAGGTTTTGCCTTCATTCAAATTACTCAGAAAAATATTTTGTTGGAACAACCCCTTCAAAAGCATAACTAAGCCTTTCGAACCGGTCGAAACCTTTCATAACTAAGAGGGGTTCTGCATCTATCCGCAAGTATGTCTTTAGAAGCTACCTTCCGCGTTGAAACCCAGAGTATTTCAATAGCTTCGAAACACCAAGGATGTACCTACTGATAAAGTCGAAAGCTCATGCTCCTTCTCACTTGCAACAATAAAGCAACACAATGGGAAAAGGCGAATCTCTCCCTTTTGATGAAGACAAAGGAGTCCAAATCCATTCAAATGCAATGTAGAGGGATGCGTAAGTGTCAAAGGTGATGAAAGCTCCACAAAGCCACCTTTCGACTAGGTCGAAAGCACTAAGTCGAAAGGTGCCAACCCACACCTATAAACAAGACCCTAGGGTCTAGTTTAGGGGATCCAAATTCTTTCACTCTACTCTTGTATTTTCTTAAGATTGTAAACTCTAATTCTAAAATTAGATTGGGAATTTGATCAGATTGTACCGCTTGAGTTTAATGAAAGCAAGGTTATATTACTTTTGAATATGTAGCTGATTTGAAACTCTGATTGGATTTAGTTATGATCGGCTTGTATCAACTTGGTCGAAAGGTCATCTTCTAAAGGAGCCAAAACCGTTAATTCATCCAATTTCCTTTAAGTCTTAGCACCTAATCTCAAGATACGTAAAGGTCACCTTTCGAATAAGTCGAAACCTTAAACTTAGCTTAGTTTCCTTAGATTCGTAGAACAAGTCCCAAACCATCAAAGAGACCAGCCTTCGACGAAGTCGAAACCTATCCATTCAAACCATATCCTTGAATCCTTAGTGCCAACCCTTAGTACATCACCATTGTTTCGAAAGGAGATTAAGAAAGGATAACCAAACTAACCCAGCAAGATCGGAGGACTTAAAAGAAGGGGATTTAGGTGTGTCAACTGAGTCAAAAGGATAAATAAAGAGAAGTTTTTACTACAAAAACCTATTCAAACGGTATATCAAAAGGAGTAATAAGATTCCAATTTCCTCAATCTAATCAAAGAGGGTTTCGAAGAAGATTCATGCGCTTTAAATTCTACTTTAGGATGTTGATAAGTTTTCTTGTTAACATATATATTATATATACTACTTGTCATGATGCGAGGTTCTGTTATGTCTTTCCTTTTCTTTTACCCCAACAATTTATTTTTCCAGCACTTAGATGCTCGATACGTGAATACCATGGTTGTATTAGTCTCGACTTTTGAGGGTCAAAAAGGTCGGTCATTACAACGGATCTTGAACTTCGAGGAAATTTGGAGGTGATGCATAATGAAAAAATGTGTTTTATAATTTCCTTCGCATGATTATAGATTTGAAAGGAAAAACCAAAGTTGACTTAAGATCTAGTAAAGATGTCGAGTACTACTGCAATTGTCTGTAACATAAATCAATCATGTGCGTTTGAACTTTAATTTTCTTACCTATTATAAGTTAGATGAACTCATCATATAAAACTACTAGAGTTGGTTGATTTTCTGAGGTTTCCAAATGGAACCATTTCCAACATGAAACGATGTGTTGATGTGAAGGATCTTATAATATCTAGTATGAAGAGTCGTGATTGTTATGTATTTCCTGAGACTCTATTCCTACTGGTGTTTAAGGAGTTTTCCCATAAAAAGATTGAATGCCCATAAAAGAGCTTATTTATTCTTCAAAGATAAGTGATCACAACTCTTTATAAAATCTGTTTACAAAAGCTTGAAACAGATATAGTTAAACTGCAGTATTGTATATATTTCTTCTTGGAGCTTTTAGTTGCATGGACTATTTACCAGTACATCTACCAATTAAAGCATTATTGTAGAGGCATGGTCACTATGGATGGATGTACTCTTTTGAGAGGTAAATATAGTTACATTATAAGTTAAATTCATTATATAGTTTTTAAATATTGAACATATATATTTACTAGCATACATATTCATATTAAGATTTCTGGACCACTTAAAGAAAAGGCTTAAGCATAAAGCACAAATTGAAGATTCTATTTTTCAAGCATACATTACCAAAGAAGCATCCATATCTTTTAGTAATTATATTGATGATTGGGTTAATTTTAGCTGTAGACATCGCAATGGAAATGACATTATGGATAATTCAACCGATAATGTTCTATAGATATTCAAAAAATAGGGATTCTCGGTTGATAAATGGAAGGATGTTAAAGGTTCCACTGCAATAAAATATTACAATCTAGCCAAAGAAACCGTGCTTTTTAGTTGTGATGAATTATCCGATGTAGTCATGTATTACAATAATTTAATTATTCTTTAACTCAATTATGTCAACTTTTTCACCTCTACAAAATATTCATTAGTTGTTAACATGTCCATTCAATTTAAATGACAAGTTCAAATGTGATTATTCAGATTTTGGACTTAGTAAAGAATTTAAGGGTTGTTTCTAAAATATGTTAGTTGATAAGTCACGTATTCCCACCTCCACACAATATTCATTAGATATTAACATGCATACTTAATTTAAATTGATAGGTTGATAAAAAAACACCATGGATATTTGCTATAAAAAACTTGCATTTGGTTTGCATAACAGTTACATAATATGTTTAATAATGTTTGTGAAAGGATTTAAGTTTCACAGAGAATAAAATGGAAACAAAAAAACAACTATTAAAATGGGGTCTGTATCAAAGGCGGAAACGATGATAACATAAAGGATTTTTATGAAGTGTGAGAGGAAATAATTGAATTAACTTACTCTATAGTCTAGAGTTAAAAATATTTTTATTTTGTTAGCGCCAAAATTGGTCACTAACACCCAAATCCAAGCGAAAGCACCAAATACCAGTCACAGCTCACAGATAGAATATATGCGGTGAATATTAATATGAAGAACGACAAGAATTAAAATAAAGGCAGTAAAGAACAACAGATTTTATAGTGGTTCGGCTAACTCCGGCCTACGTCCACTCCAGAAGTTTCCTTTTTATTGATGTTAGAATCGATTACAATTACAAAATGGCAGAGTTACCTTCACCTTAGAAAAGAGAAAGTAAGAGAGTCGAAAAGAAGATCCCTTTTCTGAACCCCCACATGCTGTATTTATAGGCAAATCCCGAGTTACTGGGCTTCCTGAGTAGTCCGGGCCCATCAGGTCCATAGCCGAGCCTATATCCTTCATTATGACCGACTCACACTGCCGTGCCGACCGACCTATGCCGATCCACTCCATACTCTAGTATGCCGATCCACACCACCAGGTCACTGAGAGGCACTCGCCGAACCAACTACGCTGAGCCACATCCCATGAAGTTGACCCGAAATAACAACTACTTGGATATGAGGCTGTCAAACGATGTCATGCCGAGTGACGTCATATGCCGAGCGACGTCATATGCCGAGTGATGTCCTATGCCGAGCGATATCCTATGCCGACCCACCTTATATCCCACTGAGCTACCGAGTGACAACCCGAATCAAAGGACCTTAGGACTCGAAGCAGCCGAGCCCCATTCCATACTGAGCCAGTTCCTTCCATCCCTACCGAGCCACCCTGACCGAACCGCAATGCCGAGCGACCCATGACTTCCAAATTGAACGACCTATGCCGAACGACCCATGACTTCCAGACGGAGAGATCGATGCCAACTGACATATGACTTCCCCTCCACTCCTCGACCGATCCATGCCTCCAAGGCCGAACCACATCATCAAGGCCGGACGACCCCACCAAGACCGAGCCACATCATCAATGTCGTACCACACCATTATGCCAGCCCACCTTCCAAACGTGATGCATTACCTATCCATCCAGTTGACTCAAACCTATCGCATCCGATCCTCGATAACTGAGAAGTCGACTTAGTTAAAACCGCCTGTCCACGGCCTTGCCAAAAGGCGGGTTAACATTTGCCCCCCAAAACATGCCTTGCTATTGGAAGGTGTATTTTGAATAGCCTCAAATCCGATATCCGAAGTTTGTATGTCAATCACATCCATACTTTCTGATTCATAATCCAATCCATTACCAAGCCATCCTATCCGAGTTCCATGGTCATATCCTGATCCATTTCCACGACTTTTTCGAGTCGATGTCCGATTCCGAATCCAGTAACCAAATCCATATCCGGGACCTCATCGGATCCAAATCCTAAACCAAATCTGAATTCGATAGCCAAGCTCTAATCCATCCATATCTAATAACCAACAACCGAATCCATGACCTCTCCGGGTCGATATCCAAATCCGGGGCCACTCCGGATCCATGCCCAAATCCTTTGTTGTTCATAGCCAATATCCAGATCCATAACCTCTCCGGGTTCTTACCAAGCATAATCCACACTTGACGACCTGTATGAAGCAATGTCTCGACCTAAGTCCTAGACCAATAGTGATCCTGGTTAAGTGTCCCTGAACGCTAAATAATGCCGTGGCTTAAGTCCTAAGTCGAATCCTGGTCGCTTCGGACCCTTGCCGAGCATAGTCCATACTCGACGACCCGAAATAACAAGTGATAGATAATATGGGGCCTAAGTCCAAGGCCGAATCCCGGTCTCTCCAGACCCTTACCGAGCATAGTCCATGCTCAACGACCTTTTAGCCAAAATCCAAAGGAATATCCAATCAAAATCCAATCTGAAATCCAAATCAAACCAGAAAACCAAAAATCCATATCAAAAATCCAAACCAAAAAACAAACATCCAAACCCGAATCCAAACCAGAAAACGAGCAAAACAGGGAGTTCAGACCAAACTCCAAAACCAAACCAGAAAAAAGAAGTGTCCAAACTAAAAGAAAAAACAGATTTCACAAACTAGGGCATCACGGTTCATCATCGTCTCAGAGCATGCCTAGGGGCTATCTCCGTCCCCGTTCATGAGTAAGCGACTTAGTCGTTAGCCGAAAGTTTGTTACTTATTCCAGACCATCACGATCAGTTGATGACAAACCGACCACCATTCCTGGGCCTCGTGCCATCGTCGTTCAGGGTAGGCGGCGGCTTCTCCTGTTCCACCGCCGCATTCCGAGTTTCAACATATTGTCGCAATTAACCATTCCTTACATGCTCCTCGATTATATCCTTTAGATGTCGGTAGCTGTTAGTATCATGCCCATCCAGGTCATGAAAGAGACAGTGCCTTCCCGATGCCCTTTCGCATTCTGAGAGTTCCCTCCTTGCCGGCCTTCGATAAGGAAGGCGATCCCGAGTGTCCAAGTATATCCATTCCAATGTTGTATTCAGTCCTGTATAAGTGGAGAATTTTGGTTCTCCCCAGCGCTTCCTTTTCCCTTTATCCTTATCTTTACCCGAGCTCTCGCCAGGCGGTCCTCCATCCTTAACCATGTTTACTTCCTTTGATTTTATATCCAGACATGCATCCTCTTGTCGAAGAAATCTCTCAGCTTCATGAAAGAATTCCCCGAGATCCAATGGTGGATCCCGTATCAATGACACTTTGAAATCCGAATTATCCTTGACTCCTGATACTGCAGCAATTAGAACCATTGATGGATCCGACCAATTCACCGAAGCAACTACCGCATTAAACCGAGTTAAGAAAATCCTGAGCGATTCATCTGCCCTCTGCTTAACCGACATTAGTGTCATCACATTTTTCGGCCTTTTTATATGAACTCGAAACTGTCTCAAGAACTTATCCACCAGTTCTGTCCACGTTCCAATAGATCCATCCTCTAGCTATCTGAACCACATAGCAGCTATATCGGTCAAGTACAAGGGGAAACACCAAGCCATAACCTCCTCTGATGCTCCCAGCACTTCCATGTGTCTGGTGTATCTCATCAAGTGGTCAGTGGGATCCATCTTACCGTTGTATACTTCCAAAGTGGGCAGCTTGAAATCGGGCGGATTCCTAGCTATCCTGATGTTCCTGGTGAACGAACTTTTGTTGATTCCTCCAAATCTCTATTTGTCAGACCTCCGCGAATGGTTCGCCTGATGATGTCAGCTAATCCAGTGTTGCCTACCAGGGGTTGCCCCCTATCCATGTTTCCTAACTGCCCTCCAAGTCAACGAGGAAATTCTGGCACATACTCCTCATCACATACTCTTGTATTCCTATTGGCGTCGGGCTGCGTAGCATCATCCGATATCCCTCCATGAACTGGTCCAGCATTACCTTGTAGTGTGCCCCTGAGTCTAGGTCCATCCAGATTGTTAGTTGTTTGTTGATTGGGAGCTGCCCTCTGCTGGATCACTCCATCTGCCTGCTGGTTGAGTCCCTCTAGTCCAGCTCCAAGAACTTGAGCACCTGCAGTTCCTGGTTGTCCAAATTGCCTAAGAAGAGCCTACATCATCTCCTCTTGCCGTTTCATCATCTGCTCCTACATAGAATTCATCATAACCTGCATCTCATCCCGAGTTATGTAGATGGATGCATGATCCACTCCAGCTCCGGAAGAGGCTGCTTAACTTCCCTCCTGGTTGCTCCTTTCTACCGCTTGCTTTCTTATTGGTGGTCTAGCCATTGCTTTCTAAAATCCAAATTCCCAAGCTTCTGAATCCAAAATCCAAGCTCCAAAATCCCTGAGTTCAATTCTCAGTGAAAGCACCAAAATGTTAGCACCAAAATTGGTCACTAACACCCAAATCCAAGCGAAAGCATCAAATACCAGTCACAGTTCACAGATAGAATATACGTGGTGAATATTAATATGAAGAACGACAAGAATTAAAATGAAGGCAGTAAAGAACAATAGATTTTATAGTGGTTCAGCTAACTCCGGTCTACGTCCACTCCAGAAGTTTCCTTTTTATTGATGTTAGAATCGATTACAGTTACAAAATTGCAGAGTTTCCTTCACCTTAGAAAAGAGAAAGTAAGAGAGTCGAAAGGAAGATCCCTTTTATGAACCCCCACATGCTATATTTATAGGCAAATCTCGAGTTACTGGGCTTCCTGAGTAGTCTAGGCCCATCAGGTCCATAGCCGAGCTTATATCCTTCATTATGACTGACTCACACTACCGTGCCAACCGACCTATATCGATCCACTCCATACTCTAGTATGCCGATCCACACCACCAAGTCACCGAGAGGCACTCGCCGAACCAACTACGTCGAGCCACATCCCACGAAGTTGACCCGAAATAACAACTACTTAGACATGAGGCTGCCGAACGATGTCATGCCGAGCGATGTCCTATACCGACCCACCTTATATCCCACTGAGCTACCGAGTGGCAACCCGAAGCGAAGGACCTTAGGACTCGAAGCAGCCAAGCTCCATTCCATACCGAGCCAGTTCCTTCCATCCCTACCGAGCCACCCTGACCGAACTGCAATGCCGAGCAACCCATGACTTCCAGACCGAACAACCTATGCCGAACGACCCATGAATTCCAGACCGAGCGACCGATGCCAACCGACATATGACTTCCTCTCCACTCCTCGACCAATCCATGCCTCCAAGCCCGAACCACATCATCAAGGCCGGACGACCCCACCAAGACCGAGCCACATCATCAACGCCGAACCACACCATTATGCCAACCCACCTTCCAAATGTGATGCATTACCTATCCATCCAGTCGACTCAAACCTATCGCATTCCAATCTCGATAACTGAGAAGTCGACTTAGTTAAATCTGCTTGTCCGCGACCTTGCTAAAAGGCGGGTTAATATATTTAAATGCCAACTGTTTGACATTAGGCCAAATATTGGAGTAAAATGTGATATAAAGATTTCCACTTATCAAAGTAAATGATGAAAAAAGAGACATTCAAGGTATGATCCATTTGTATTGGCGACAGAAACAACACAATTTTATCACATGCCATTTCCTACTACCAACAACAATAGGTCGTATTGTTTGTCTATTGTTAAAAAAAACCTAGAGTGTCACTTCACTCAAACATGACCATAACCAACATCAGGCTTACCAAAATGATTCGAAAATATACAAACTACTACAATTCATTCAATAAACAGAAGACATAGGACCCCTTATTAATGACTCCAATGATGAAGCGAAGCATATGAAGATAAGGATGAACAAACCGAAGATCAAGACAAAGAAGAGAGCTATCAGTTCGATGATGTTAATGCGAATATTGAGAATGATAATACGAAGGAATGGCAGCATCTACATTTAATTTGGACGGTTTTCATGTATATAAAGTTGTTTGGTTTCTTTCATGTATATAAAGTTGTTTACCTTTTAGTTAACTACAAATTTTATTTCTTGGTTCATATTTAGTCTTTTTTATATATGTCCTCAAATCTTGTATATGTTATTTTATCTAGAATGCTATATATGTTCATCTTTTAGTTAACAACAAATTATCATAAATAAAGTTCACATCTTATATTCTAAAATGTTAACTTATATATATAGTTGCATATTATTTATTCTTGTAACAGATATGCATATTCACAGTGATAGTGGCCATAGCGGCAATGATTATGGTCGTGGTATGGGTTTGATAGAAGCATCACTACACTCCATCGATCAATACCCCACCCATGCAAATGACAATGATATAGGTACCACAAGGCTATCTGAACGGTTATCATAGAATAGGCCAATTTCCTCATCAAGCATGATTTGTGTGTGTGTATATCTTATGGAGTCTGAATGTAAGTAAAATCTATAAAAATTTCATATTACCATATATCTTAACAATGCAATATTGCATTAGCATAATTTATACACTAACAGGTAGAGCCAGGATATAGCGACTTGACATCTTGTAACATATGTAATATGCTTAAGACCAGTATCATATCATTCTGGCCTTGTTTCACCAAGGTTCATGATCTTTTTAAGGGAAATTGGTTCAAAGAGTTTACATAAAAAGCTTTTAAAATTTAATTTATTACCATATTAAATCTATCTACAACTAATTTGTTTTAACATACTAAACTATTTAGAATTGCATGTGCAGACCTTGTATGCTTGGATTCCCAAAAATTCATTTGTTGATGTACGCTAATTATAGGAACACTAGTGCACTTTAAAGTACATGCATACTATTTCATTTAAGCAGAGATACAATATGAGGAATCCTTGTATATTTGATAAGGTATAGCAACAGTTTTTAGATTACTATGAGGGAGGAGGTGAAGAAGCTTTCTAGAATGAGCTATGCCACTTGGCACTTGTAATAAGAATCCTAGGCTGCACAGATGTGTTTCTAAACCAATGGCATGGTGGATGAATGATATGGCAATGGTTGAAATTATTTAGTAGTAGTATACAATTTGAAAAAATGCATGATAAATTATTATTTTTTTAGGAGAAAAAACTAAGTTGAACATTGACGTTATGAGATTTTTCATCTAACAATACCTCTATTGATTAGGAAAGCAACTGCTTAAATTCCTTTCCAGATTTAAATCAACATACTTAAGTCATATTAAGTTTGCCTTTGGAGTAGTAACTATGTCGTTGGATGCTTATAATTATGTAATTGCACTCTAACTATTTTTAGAATGCCAAACCCAATTCACATTTTTATCATGGGTTATAATCTAATACAAATGTAAACAGATAATGAAGTAAGAAAAAATACAAAGGGTCAGAGAGAATTTTACGTGGTTCGGATTCTGTCCAATCCTACGCCCACGGGTCAAGTTCTCTTCTTATTTCTTTTCTTATGATATAACTTGTTTTTACAGATAAAATTTCTCTTTTTCGCTAATGAAAAAAACGAAAAAGAAATGTCCCTTCATATTCTCAATCATCTCATATTTATTATGTTAAGGATATGTCTAGATTGCCACCAATCTTTCCTTTGCCATTATGTTTCCAACTTTTGATGATGCCACGTGTCTTTCGACAACATTTTTTGGTTTGGTACACTTGGATTGTTGACATGTCCTTGGTGGGAAGGTATAATTTGGATGGTCAAATTGCAGATTTCTAGCGGGAAATTTGAGATGAAGGCGGGAACTCCTGAAATTGAGGCGAGAGATCTTAGTAGGTTATAAATTTCTAATTTGATAAAGTGATGAGCCTGCGAACTACACTACAAGATGCTGTTGTGCCTGCCTAACAACCAGGTGTGATTTTTCTAAGCTTCTTTGAGCTTTAGTGTGCATGACTTTTGGTTTTCCAAATGTTATTTCGGTACCAGTACAGACGCGACCTCATCTTTGCATGCTACCTCATCTTTGCATGCTTTTAAAATTATTCATTAATGTTCAAATCATGCATATATAATTATATACGTAAGGGATAACTTTGATGCGAGAGAATATTATAAGAACATTCTTTGTTTCTTTCATTTAACTAGTTGTTGTATGATATTTATATAAGTGAGTACATTTATGTACATGCACATTCCTTCAAAACTTCAATCATGGATATCTAAAAATCTAAGATGGATTTGAGTATGTAACCAAAAGAGAAACTGTAGAGGAAAGTGAAATGAACATATCGACTTATGGTGACCCGACGTGGTGACATGATGGTAGCCTTCCAGCTTTTCATTCAGAAGTTTACCTATATAGCGAACTATGTGGTTTAAACATATCCATTGTTTAGTAAATGAAGCCCAAGTAATTTACGTTGTTCATGTTTTAATAATCTGCTTAGTAAATATAGCAGTCGAAAAATGGGTATAACACTTGCCCCCAAAGTCTGCGCTTATGTATATTAGTGCGAACTTGTCATTCTTTGTGCCTATCTTTTCGACCCATCATATCATTCATTTCGCGTTTAGGGCTTCCTCTTTTTTTTTGCTATTTTAAATTTTTATTAACCATTTAATAACTATTCCAAACAAAACTAATAAATTGAACACATCATTTTGACATTTTTGGATTAGTATGAATTCTTTGCTTTGTATAATATGTCGCTTAACTAGTCTTGCTTGTTGTTTTTGTACCTGTCATTATCTAAGTGGGTATAGTTGAAAGGTGAGATGCGGATAGCCTACAGAAACGGCAACTAATGAATTTATAATTTCTCAAAGCAACATGATACATTACAAAGTGGAAAATAGGCATAAGAACAAACTTTGAAAAAAAATTAGATTGAAGGACAACAAGTTTCACCTTTGGGCTAAAGGACAAACTTTGAAAAAAAAATTAGATTGAAGGACAATGCGAATTATAACTAGCATTTTGTATAGTGTAAAACTGAATATAATGCTAGTTATAGCTAGCATTTTGTATACTGTGAAAACTGAATATAATGCTAGTTGTAACTAGCATTGTCCTTCAGTCTAATTTTTTTTAAAGTTTGTCCTTCAGTCTGAAAATAAAACTTGTATACTGTGAAAACTGAATATGATGCTAGTTGTAACTAGCACAACTAGCATTGTCCTTCAGTCTAATTTTTTTTCAAAGTTTGTCCTTCAGTTCAAAAATGAAACTTGGCGTCCTTTAGTCTAATTTTTTTAAAAGTTTGTCCTTCTCCCTAATTCCCTCTTCAAAAATATTAGTTTACAATTATAGGCCTTTTCTTAGTTTACTTCATTTACATGCTTTTGCATTGCATGTATTCCAATAGCCTAATCATAGATGCCAATAAACCCTTATCATTAAAGTCATATGAGGATGGTTTCACTTTGTCGTGCATTTTGTTTCTATTTTTGAATATACAATTATTTTAATACAAGAAATTGTCATGTCTACATATAAGTAATATTATGTAGACTTCCAATATATTAAATTGGACAAAATTTGTATGATCAAAAATCCAGTCCGGTCCGTGTCCGGTCTGATTCCATTTAAAACAAAAAATGTACACACCTTCGTCTGATCCAGTCCGATTGATTTACCCTCATATTTGGTAGTAACATATTTGTTTATTTTATTTTTATTTTACCGAAATTAAGAGAAAATTAAGGTTAAATTAACCAATATAAACAATTTACTTTAATATCAATACTAAAAGGCTTGGCCAAAACAGTACATTAACTATATAGGACTATCGTAGTTTGAAGAACCCAAATATGTTTTGTAACTCTAATTAATGCACTCTTTATATAATGATTCATTTTAGCTTGTAGTAAATGTTTCTATATATAATTGACTTTATTTCATAAACACACACCATTTTATGACGTGGTTTGATGTGATATGAAGTTCATGCACTTCAACGACCAAAGAATTCTATATACTCAATATTTTATGATATTAGGAGCAGTTTTAAATTTGTATTTAATTTTAATTAATATCTGGTGTCTTAAGGACAACGTGTACATTTCAGTCGAAAAGGAAACAGATATGCATTGGACGATGCGCCTTAAAAAAAAATAGAAGTTGGGTAGAAAGCAAATAAATAGTTTTTTATATGTATTCTTAAACGATTTTTTTTTTCAATTTGGGCCGGTTTTGAAAAGTTAGTACGTAAATAGCTCTATTTAAAAACTTATTACAAACGTAGCTCTACTTTGGCCAACTTAATACTGAGTTTTGCGCCAGTACACATGTTTTTTTCATACTGGCGCAATTTGAAATGATGCAATCATGATGCATGTGTACTGGCGCAATTTGAAATTGCGCTAGTTCATTCTGGCCTACTCGGCGCTGAGTTGGCCAAAACAGGGCTACGTTTGTAATAAGTTTTGAAATATGGCTATTTGCGTAATAAGTTTGCAAAATCAGGCCAAATTAGAAACAGGGCCGGTTCATAATGGTGGGTTGCCCAAGGCAATTTCAATTTTTTGTTGCCCTTATTGCAAAATGCTTTCATTTAAACATAAACTATTATTAAATTTGTGCTACTACTTGTAGTCATATGCATCAAATGTAAACTTTTTGAATGTTAAATACAGCTTATAGTATGGAGAAGCTTTTGAGATGAATATTTCAATGGCAAGCTACTATGATATTAACATTAATTGTTTTTTTCTTTCCACATTTTAAATTCATTCTAGTTGCTAACTACTGATCAATATTTTAAGCAGGAATATAAAATAATTATAGTAAAGTTTTTGCCAAAGGTACAAATGGCTGACATGCTACAAGTTTGATACAATTGTTAGTATCCAGTATTACAAAGAAAAGAAGAAGTCAAACATTGAGATTGAGAAGAAAAAAACAGATCTATAAATTTCATTTTATAATGAGTACTAGTACTATTATTTCATTCATAATGTAAACTATGTAAAATATTATTCAAGATTCTACTATTTCAGAGCATGACATGTTTTAATTTATAGCTTTTAGATCAAAATACTATTATTTCATTCATAATGTATAGTACTGAAGAGACATTATCAACCTTTAAACTATCTAAAACAGTAGGACTATTTACATAGCATGACACTGCTATGTACTGGCTAGTAAAAGAAAATAAGTATATTTCAAGGGGGTTGCCTTGTTCTGGGTGGTTGCCCTAGGCCTTTGCCTTGCTTGCCTACCCCTGGAACCGGGCCTGATTAGAAAAAACCATTCTTAAATGAAAAGGAAGAGAAATGAAGCTGTCTCTATAGCTAGCTGAGGTCAGATGTAGAGCACATGGTTCAGTTTACTTTTATCTTTGTTTTATTAGCACGTCATGGTGCATGCACTAATATTAACCGATATATAATAGGAATAACTTCAAAAGAAGCTTTTGAAATGTCCAAAATAACTTTCTTCATTTTGAATAAGAAAACCCACGTGTAAAGGATATTTTCGACATTCTTTTGCTCTTTACCCATGTCTCAATTGCACATGTTACTCTCTCTCCCACTCACTTAGAATATAATTTTCTTATTCTTCCCTGCTCAAGCACCAACCTCATGTAACCTCACATTTTTCATTTTAGCAAGTATGTTCAAAACTCAAATTTGTTATCTAGCCTTTTAAATTATTAGCTTATTTATTTTGTAGATTTAATTAGATCAAAACCGAATCAATCTATCCATAGGAAAATCCTACAACCAAAGCAATATAGGCATGTTGGCATCTCATTTTAGACAATTGAAACCTAAGTCGGTCATTTTAGAGTTCATATACAAAACGCAGAGTCGATCTTGGACTTCGTATCATAGGAGAGGAATTTAGGGCAATAATTTAGGGGCAGACATTTCATTATGTTGGTTTGGAAGTGGTCAAGAGTGAGAAGGCTTGCATCGGTTGGTTTGAGTTATATGAAGCTTTTTGATCGGTATTATTAAAACATGGTTATTCAGTTTCATTCTTATATATTGATTTATTAAAATGACGAGAATATGGTGGTGGCGTTCGTTCTACATGGACAATTGTATAGAAATATCCCACAAAATAATCTTTAAATTCTATACAAGCAAATACACTCAAAATTGGAACTAATGCTATATTTTGTTTTTACTTGTAGGCATCTCTAACTCTAAGCAATTTTGATCATAAGGTTAATGTACATATGTTATTGAGTTAAGCTTATGAATTCACTATGATAATATGGATGGTGCAATCTCACAACCGTAGGAATATTTTATTTTATTCAAGTGCTTTAGTTATCATAATTTATACATTGGCTCCTTTAGCTTCCTTAGCCAACAGTCTACTGTGACATATCGTACTTTAATTTGAGTTATTATATTTATATTTTTAACATGATGAAAGCATAATACGTTTTTTTTTAACAAAGAATATATATAAAACAGGAGAAAAAACGCCTTTCTCCGAGGGCTCACATAGAAATACAAAACAGAAAGGACAACGGCCTTCCAGCATGACCACCCCAAAAAACAGCAAAAAAGGAACAACAACCAGAAGCCAGGAGAAAAACAAAACCTACAGCTGCCCGAAACAAAAACCACCCAAAGAGATAGTGGGAGAAGAGCAGTCAATCCACCAACAGTCACAAACCCGCCTTAACCCATAGGGAAAGGCCAGACCACCAAACCATGCCCACCAAAGAAGCCAACTAACAAACTCAAGACCCGCACAACCAGGGAAAAGTCACACCTGGGAGCCTGTAAAAGATGGCGATGAGCAAACGCCCATCTAGGATCCACGGAAGAAATCCACAGGAGTATGAGATAGGATGAGAAACAAAGATGCCACCATCGATGTTCCAGCTGAGAAAGAACAAGGCAACCCTAAGATGCCAACCAACCAATGTATAGTCACCAATGAATCAGCACTAGATAGAAGACCAGGCCCCAAAAGTAGAACACCATAGACCAAACAATACCATAGTAGGAGCCACAGAAGCTGAATTTGAAAAACTAACAAGAGCATTAAACAACAAAAAAAGGGGGGAGGGGGGAAGTGAGCGTCTGAAGTAGGTCAGCGCTCACTCATGGAGTTCAGCCAACTCCCAGTCTAGCGGATGGCAAAGAACACGATATAGAGAGAAGACCAACCAAATTCTCCGAACGGGAGCTCATACGGCCCCTGAAAGGTCTACCACGGAAGGCAAGAAAAACGTCATTCCGAACACGCCGAATTATAGACGAAGGATCCATTCGAGCATTTTCGAAGATTGCCTTGTTCCGCGCACACCACAGGTGCCAACAGAGAAGGCAGGGAACCAAGCGGCGAACAATGGAACGAAAGCATAATACGTTATCTTGCATTGGTTTGTGCTAAAATTTGTTTTATTTTAGGATCGATTGTTGTTATAATCATTTACTTCAGCATGTGTATATGGATATTTCAAAAGTATCCATACATACAATATGTAATAATAATAATACTAATCCTTTAAGCTTCTTTGGGACCATAGTGTCTTACTGTCTCATGCTACAAAATAGGTAGCCTGTCTGCTATAGCTTATACATATACAGTGCTGAAACTAATGATCCAATTTCTAAGCACTTAGAACATATTTTTTTGTTACGTAAACAACGAAGCTGACTCCAAAAGTTGACATACACTACACCAAAACAGTCATTTGGCAACACTTTTTTTTTCATTTGGCGACACTTATATGGGTTGCATTTTAGTCTCGCTAATAAGTGTCGCTATCCAATATAAGTGTTACCGAAAATAAAAATTTACACTTTTAAATACGGCGACACTTATTTTC
This sequence comes from Allium fistulosum, assembly GCA_030737815.1. Lineage (NCBI taxonomy): Eukaryota > Viridiplantae > Streptophyta > Magnoliopsida > Asparagales > Amaryllidaceae > Allium > Allium fistulosum. The sequence goes on from CM060903.1 coordinate 990,177,794, forward strand.
GTTGTAAGCCTTGGTTTAATTGGAGTTAATTGAAATACACGAGGGCAAAGTTGTAATTGAATAATATATCACGTTTAACCCTAACCACGCTTATCTGGCCGCATTTTCCCCAAATCGTTGCTCCATTGCATTCAAGCTTGCATTCAAGGTTGATGATCCATTGCTCCTCCATCATACCCGTGCAAATAATGGCGACCACGAATTTTGTGAGATCTTATTTCTTTTCCATCTTCTTCCCAGCAGTTGCGTCAGCATCAGGTAGTCGTCCTCCCCATCTTTACGCTTCTCTTTCTATCTTTATTTTTGCTTAATTCATTCTTTAATGGCTGAGTCCCTTTAACTTTTCTCTTTGTATTAGTTGTTCGGCTGCCGCACTTGATTTTTTAGATAATTGATTGCTGCCGCATTGGACGAGATCTCCTCCGGTTCAGGTATACTATTGTTGTTATCCCTTTTTGCCTAAAGTTTTCATTTCTTCAATTCTGATTGTTTACTTCTATGCAAACACATTTGGGATTGGGGTTTTCTCTAACATTAGCTTTATTAGTAACATTGATCTAGAATAAAGTACTTCGTATAGAGTACTTCAATCAAATTCCTATGATGGATTAAAATCAGCAGTACTAATACATGATCGCAGACCGGCACCTCCTAAACCAATAGAGAAGCCACCGAAGTTCTATCAAGAGGAGAATATCACAAAGCCTATCGCCAACCACCACAAGCCTAAGCCCACTGAATTCAAGTACTTTATATTTATCATTAGTATTATTGTTGTTTCTTTCTGTAAATAAGATAATTAATTAGGCTGTTATTTGTAAATTAATTACTTATAGGGCCAGTATTACACCACGTACGGTGTTGATATTGTTAGCAGGTAGGTTTATAGGGAAGAAGTTCATGTTTTTGAAGCAGCTGCCTTCTGGATTGCTACTTATTACTGGTATGATTTAAATTTTTAGTTGATTTTCTCTATTTAGCAAGTTTACATTTCTAGTAATTGTCACATGATATGTAATTAAAGTGTGATAGTTTTGTACGAATGATTGATTTGTCTATAGCTTTTTAGTTGGAAACTTAGTGGATTGAAATATATTAAGGCTTCTGGTAAGTAGCGTATAGAAATTTGAACCATCATAAATGGTTTTTCATTTTATTAGTTTAAGTGATATGATATAGATTAATAAAATGAGAACTTTGATCTATAGATTATGCACGTACTATTTTGTTTGACACTGTAGGTTTATGGGTCTGTTCAACGGTTCATCGAATAACAAGCAAAAACGTTTTTTGACAATTTTAAATGGTGAATGTGGGTTTAATTGATATGGTTTAGTTAATAATTTATATTTACTGAATTTAAACAATTAACAATAAATCATTATAAGGATAAGATGCACAGAACCAGAAATTTCATCAAGGCAATATACCAAGAAAATAAAAACAAATAATATGCATAAAGTAAAGACAATGCATAAAACCTACAATACAAATCAGATAATTCCCTGATCTTCTCAGAGGTACTTATTCCACCAGTCCTTGGGTTGCACAAGCCAACCAATGGTCATCTTAATATTGCATGATCAGTTTAAATTTTGAATCTCATTAATGTTCGGAAAAATGGCTGTTGGATGGTCAAAGCACTGTGGCGATGGGGGTTGATCGGGAAAGTCTGTAGACCTAGTTTTGGTGATGGTCAGGAAATGATTCACCATGGCGTCTCTGGTGGATCGAGTGACACCAGTCACTGGGAGATGATAGCTGGGGTGTTGACGAAGCTGTGGTTGGAAGCGCAGGCGTTCTGGTGATCGGAGGAGCAAATACGAAGTGGTTACAGGTTTTGCTTTTGGTTCCAGGTGGTGCTGAGCTAGTCGATTTCGAATACGAGTTGTTGTCGAAGTTCTGATGGTCGTATTCTGGTTAGTGGTTGATCGTCGACTTGAGGAAGTTGTCGTAGATGATCGGAGAAGGTTGGTTGATCGGTGCATGTGCACGGCATTGTTTTGGTATCAGTGTTTTAGTTTGGGTTAAAACAGAGGGAAGGTCTCGAGTTTCTTGGTGAAATTCAGCATAGAAATTCATCTTCTGTTTGGGTGGGGGGACTGAAATTTCTTTCTGATTTTGTAAGCCAGACAATGAAATATGGGCTTTGGATCTTCTCTTTTGACTAATTTAAACTTCCACTTATTGTTGCTTTGAAAATCAAAATACCATCTTCTGGGAGAATTCAAATCTGAACGTTTTGACCGTCTAATAACAGTTTGAAACGGTCCTTAACAAGCTGAATTCAACTTTTTATTTTTTAACATCATCAGACTAAACTGAAATGCGACTGATATGTCATTTTGACAGTTTTATATTGACATTAACTTTTTTTTAGCGTTGTCAGAGATAAGATGTCGTACATATTCTGTATTTCGATATTTAAAAGATGGAGCAGTAAACACCCTCACTATTTTGGCTTTATTTGCTGGGGGGAAAATACTGGTTTAGCTAATTAATACATCTCAAATGACTTGTTATCTCACCTAATTAGGAAAGATGTGCAAGCTAAAACATTTTAGAGTAACTTGATTTTAGCATCAATTTTTTTTTATATCAACTGCTTCCAATAATAATTTAGAAAGAGGAGTTTAACTTACATGCCGCTGATATACATGAAATAGGGTATTTCAAGATCCTCCTATTCAATTATTGCTTTCTCTATCATTGCATTTTCAATCACCAGAACAAGCTGTCAAACAAAAATAAAAACACAAATTGAAAATATTTGTGAACAAGTAATATTTCTTGAGATGCAATTATTCCAGTAGACATCTCTTATCTACAAGGTATATATACTCATCATATCTTACGTATAATAATAAATAGAGACCATAATGCCTTGGGCGATAAGAAATTTATGATAGAAAGTGCTTACACCATGATTTTGGGAACACAAATTTTTATGTGAATCAATAAATAAATAATACCAAATGTCAAGGAATGCGTGATGCTTTTCCATGTCTTCACCCATGCCTTTCAACTTTCTTTAAGATCTCTCATATCTTTTTTTACCCTACTCCTTTTTTTTAATAAATTAAATTCCATCATCCTTACTTTAATTTTATTTTACCCCCTTTTAATGCATTAGTACTTAATGGGCTTAAGATGGATTACATTGTCTGGGTGTTTTAAAGGCAAGAATTTGGTATAAATTCAATCTGCAAAAATCTACTATTTAGTGATAGATGCTTAAGTTTTAAACAAAGATTTGAAGCTGAAATATTATAGTGAAAATGTGAACAGAGTGAAGGCTCATTTGCCAACCAATGCTGAATCAATAATATAGTTATACGGTGCAATTACGAATGATTCGATGCTTTTGGTGTTATGATATGATGAGTCATGCATGAAAACAACCACAATACTTTTCTGTTTTCAGAATCCACATAGAGTATGGATCTCATTAACAGTTTATATTGCCATTCGTAGTTTCTCTGGTAGATATTTTTTGATCATGTCAAGTGTGCCTTGAGAAGTCAAATTAATATCTTTTGAATAGGTTTCTACAATTTTAGGTAAAAAGATTTTTTCTTCATTCTTTATGCCTACGGTTGCTCGAATATACTCTTCTTTAGCCAATTCTAGCTGTTGGTATACTCTCTTGTAGCTATAAACCCGAACCTGAATAGCAGATGTTGCATGATATCATTAAGCAATCACATCATATTTGTCTAACAAATAAATACTACGTGTTGTTGTACTGTATGCAGGAATAGATGAAACTTACAACTGGATCAGAATGGCTTCCTGAACATAGAGAAAAGTGAAGAAGTGGTTCTGGGCGTTCTATCGCATATGCTCTCCATTCACCACCAGCTTTTAATCTCATTCTCGCAGAAAGTATAGATCGGAACCACTGTAAACAGAACAGTATATAAGATAATCCATTTACTGTTACAAATTTGATTAAAATGTTTGATGAGTTGATTGAGTATATTTGAAAGTGTGCAAAGATAGTGGGTTTAATATGAAACATAAAACTGACAAGGAGTTGATGTATACTTGACCATGGCAACTAGTACGACTCCCAAGAATGTAATGTTGTATTGTATATGCACTTATAGAGCGACCACCTATCACACATGATGGCTGTAATGAAGAGTTGTGATTTTTTTTTGAAATGAATTATTGTAAAACTGAGCCAAATTTGCTGTTTGAACTTTAACTCTACCTGAATAAGAAGTGATTCCTTTATAGTGTGTTTCTGAAGAATTCCACGACTTAAATATGCCTGAAAAACGGTAATATGTTTCAATAGAGGGAAATGGATACATACATGTTTGTGTATGCAATTATTTTCGGTAGAAGTTAACGTTGATCCATTCTTCTCCTATTTGAATATCTAAATCAGTACAAAATTTGTGTAGTTATAACTCAATCACCAACTTAATTAACAACTGACTGTGCATGTGAAACAAGTATGTATTCAAGTTGTTTCTCTGATTTAACTGTGGAAACAGCAGTATATAATAAAATATGTATTCAAGTTGTTTCTTTGATCCCTGTAGTTACAACACAGAATTATAGAAAACTATTTTGCTTTGGCCGAAATTCCTTGTGTTCTTTTATTTAAAACAATTATTAATTATTTATTATCAACTTAATTTAATGTTCAATTTAATTTTTATAAAGGAACTGCAAATTCAGTTTAACGTGATATTAAATGCGGGCACTTCTAGAGGAAGCGGAAAAAAAGAGGAAGTTGGATGATAGTTCTAAGGGTGGAGTCGAAGATCTTGAAGATGACCCAATTGCGGAAGTTTTTGGTCCTCAAAATGGAATGTACAAGTTAAGTGTTTTTTCAGATGGAGGTTTCGTTATATGGCCAGAGTTTCGTATTCGGTATTTGTAGAATTTCACTATGAAATTTACGTTGTCTTTTGTATTCCAATTTGACATTGTTATGAAGTAGTTGATTATGTATTGAATTAACCAACTTAATTATGTATTGTACATGTTATGAAGTAGTTGACATTGTTATGAAGTAGTTGACTATGAAATTTATGTTGTTATTTGATCATGAATATTGTAAATTTTGGGTTCCTATTGAATGTAGTATAATAATGCTGTTAAAGCGTTATAAGCGTTAGCAATTAAAATATACCAACGCTTATAAGCGTCAGCATAGAAAATTAAACAATGTTGGATGGTTAATTTGCCAATGTTTATAAGTGTTGCTAAATAATATACACCAACGTTTATAAGCGTTGGCGAATACAACCTTCCAACGCTTATAAGCGTTGGGAAACTAAACTCGCCAACGCTTATAAGCGTTGGCAATAAATTGCGACGCCCCTACAGCGACGCTAATAAGCGTTGCTGAAACTGTTTGCGACAGTTATACTCGTTGGGAATCACCTGTTTTGGTGTAGTGATATAAATGTGTTTGACATATAGAGAGATGATAATGAAGGCTTTATTTGTCTTTGAAAAAATCACCTTGAATGCTGGCAGTTTACATAATGGGTAGTTTACAATATGGCATGTGGCTATGTAGTACATGCTTGGAAAATGAATACAAATTTGTATTAGTAAGATGCAATATTTGTCTATTGTAGTGAAAATGATAAAGATAAAGGAACAATCTGACTATGGATCCCTTCAAAAGTGGTACTTTCACCAATACAATTCTAAATTTCCAGCCAAGACTATACGGGTTCAAAAGTAAATAATAAAACAACATTATAAGGTAAAGTTAGTTGACATATTTGGTATTTACTAAACTAACCCACTTTGTATTCTATCCTAATTAGGCCCGTTAATGGACCGGGTTTGGTCTGGGTATCATAAAACCCAGTCCCGAGTCCAACTACATTAATTAAAACCCGAGCCCGGTCCAACCCGTAGGGTATTTCAAACCAATAAACGAGCCCGACCCATCGGGCTTTTTAAGCCCATTGGGTAATACCTAACTCAGAATATTTATGTTAAAACCATATTTTAAAATTGCAACTTTGGTAAAATTTGTATACAAACAATGTTAATATATAAATTGTACGGTGATGTAATCAAGTTCACAACAAAAGTATGCAAAAAATTCTACATGTGAACAAACAAAATGATAAACAAATAGCATACACACTCGTGTATTGATAAGAAGGAAAACTAATAGTCAGGTCGGGCCCTAACCGGGCTGGGTCTTAATAAAACTATATCCGACCCTAATAGTAACCAGGTCGAACTTGGGTAGTAAAAGGCAAAAGCTATACTCACATTATTAAGGTGGGTTCAGACTTGGCTCGGGCCGAAAACTGTACCATTGACAAGCATAATCCTAATAATGACAATTGAGAGCACATTTGGTATGTACTTCACCGGGTTTTCATTTCATACGTGTTGCCATTTACACCTTCATGTTAGTTTACTAAACGACCGCGTTTAGAATGACTCTATTAACATATATTCCAAATAATAAACTTTACACAATAAATTTATTTACCTTCAGTATTTACACAATAACCAAATATATGCATAAAATGAGTACATTTATTGAGTTTTGTGCATGTTTTAACATACTATTTTGCGCTAAAAATAATTTAACTCGCGTTTTCCTTGGGGAAACAAATATTGAGGCCTGTGGAAAATGGACTATGGGTGATGGTTATAAATTATTTAAATGCAAAGGCTCGTTAACCGTTCATACATATATGGCATGAAGGCTCCACTAGTATTAAAATGTTTTTTGACATGTAAACCTAGTATATACATTTTTGAGTAAGGGAAAAATTATTCACTTTTGTGTTATGAATGGTGTATGTACATTAGTAGTAATATATTATATCAGTGTTACTATGTTCAACAGATTCAATATGTTTGTACTATTTATATATAGAGAGTAATTCAAACACTGAAGACATAAAGAAATAAAAATTGATCAATTATGCAGTGGGTTTATATGTGCTAATTTATTTTCGCTAACAAAATGTTAAGTCTGTTAACAATTGTTTATGATTCTATCGCAGATAGTGGGGCTTATATTGTAATATATATAAACTTTTGTTACAAAATACAAGGTGGATCCTGTGCATATGGAAATTATTTAGAGTGTAGAAGGATTTGAAGGGGATTACAAAATACACATTACTTTGGCACATTAAAAAAATGGCACAACAGTAGTGTTATACATGCTAAGTGTAAGTTTATGCGGTATGTTTACTATATTTGAGATCTTTCTTGGGAAGATTAGTCATGCGATGACATTTTATTTTGTGAGTCGGCGGAGTAGGAATCTTAAGGCTAAATTAATATTAGAGGGTGATGAATAGTATTTAATGGATTATTTGAATATTTTTCAAATTCTTTAATATTCTGCTTGAAATGATGTAATTAACAATCACAGAAATAGTCATAGAATAAAAATGCAGGTAAAAATAAATGTAGTAAAAGTAAAAAGGAAAGAACACACTAAGATCTTGTACTAGTTCGGAGTTACCCTACATCCAGTCCCGCACAATTCCTCGTACGGATTTCTTTTCAACTAGTAAATGCAAATACAATCTCGATTTTAAGGCTACGAGACACACCCTCCAGAATCCCGACCTTTGGTAGAGTCACTTGATTTTCGGGCTACAAGCGCACCCACTAGATTTACAGGCTACTAAGCACATCCAATTGATTTTATAGGCTACAATCACACCTACTTGCATTTCTAGGATACCAAGCACACCACAAAGTATAAGAGTATGATTTGATAGAGTTTACATGCTCAGATCTTCAATCTTGATTACAATTGATCGTATAACCCTTGAATAGCACTTTGATCTTGAGAGAGATGAGAGGATGAGAGAAATTGGAGAGTAGATGAAAGAGAATCAAATTAGTAATAATTGAATTTGATTTTGGTTGAATTTCGACAGAGTTTTGATAAAAATTGATTTAGAAATCAAGAGAGTGAAAAGAGGAGAGAAGAATAAAAAATAGTTGTTAAATATTCGTTTGGAAGTTTGGTAAATATAGGGAAGCAACGGTTATGTCCATTCGTGAAGAGATACGATGAAAAGACAGTTCCATTCAAATTTGAATTTTGAATTTTACGGCCACTATGTCGACTTACATGGGCATGATATGTCGACATATCCCTTTGTATTTTGAAAAATACTTTAAAAATATTATTTTGAAAATCCGTTGCTTTGTAAAATAATTTGATACTTTGTAGTAGGGGTAGGCACGGTCGGTTAACCGAACCGATCGGTTAATATTTTCGATTAACCAAAAATAAGTAACGGTTCAGTTAACCGTTAATCGGTTAATATTGGATAGCTCCTACAGACCGAACCGGTTAATTTTAACTGTGGTTAACCATTTTGTTTGCACGGTTAACCGGTGGAATTAAACGGTTAATCGATGAATCGGTTAACCGTCAAAATAACATCGATTAACCGTCTTGTTAACTGGTAATATAAAGATGGTTAACCGATTAACCAACATTCTACTCAAAATTGAAAATACAATGCATTTACATCAGTGAAGAGTCGCAAATTGCAACTGCAACAAAAGCATAAACATAAACAAAGTCCGAATAACATACAATAATACAACTCAAGTCCAAAATCCAAATAACACAGCATAAAATATATTAAGTTAGAAACTGCACTCATAATATAGGCATACTAAGAGCACAGCAAAGCAAAGATCACAGATCATCACACATTGCAACATTAATCCACAATCCAATAGTACACAGTTCTGCTAGTTTGCAATCCTAACATAGTTTAGCTAGTTTACAGTCCAGTAGTCAACAATTCATAGTTTATATTAATACAATACTACAATGATTATTAAATCATTGATTACATTCATAGTTTAATAATACATTAATAACTTAATACAAATAATATGGAGATTAAAATTCCAATTTCCATAGCTATGCCTGAACTTCAACTTTCAAGTGACCAAGTCCATCCATTTTCCTCTGCAAAATGAAAACTAGTAGAAACATTAAAACCAATCCATTTTTCACTGCAAAACGCAAAATGCAACTTAAAATATGAGGTGTTGAATCAGTTAATCAATGCATGTTACATGGACATTGGACATAGCATAATCATTTATCCATGTAAATCAGTTGATGACATTCATGATAACTGTGTATAACTATGACTGTGTATGACTTTGTATGACTGTAGAATCATTCAAAGATTGTGTATCAGTATGACTGTTGAATGTAGAATCATTCAAATCATTATGGATTCCAAAGATGAAAGGTGACAAAGATTCAAATCATTATGACAAAATCATTTAAATCTAGGATTGTAGAATACTTACTGTAAATAAAAATACAAATAGAAAAATGAAAGGTGACAAAGATGGAACCGAAGGTGTTCCAAAACGAGAACCGATACTAATATGAAGATGTAGAAATCTATATGGATGAGATTGGGTAGTCTAGGCCCTTATGAAAATAATGTAGTTATTGATTCATCATCACTTCTATTTGTTAAAAACCTAATGAAAAAGCAACAATGAAAAAGAAACTTAGTTCGTATTTCAGTTGAACTAACCATTTATCAGTTGCATGTGTTTGTGTTTGTGTGTATCAGTTGCATGCGTGTGGGTATCAGTCTGAGTCTATACCATATTACTATATAACAGTATCTGTTTAATAGTATATTAGTTACATATATCAGTTGCAAATATAATACATTTTAAAACATTAAAATGCAATATATCAGTTGCATATATGTGTGTGTAAGTCGGAGTCTGTACCAACTATAATTTAGTTTACATGTACACACTACACAGTTCATATGCTAATATGCAATACACAGTTTAAAACTATAAATTAAAACCGATAAATTAAAAGTTAAAACTACGGATGCACAGACTATTTAATTTCTCTTTCTCATACCAGAATAACAATAAATCATTAATTCTGAATTATAAGTCATCGTTGATATAGCATCCACTTATCACCTGAAATCAAACAGTCAAACAATCCAATTAGTGAATAAATAAAAATCAAACATCATTGAATGTTACAATATCAAATACACCATTACTATATCCGTGGAACTATTAACTATCATTATAAAGTCATATGATTGTACATGAAAGTATATGATTATTTTGAAAGTATATTATTGTTTTGAAAGCGTAAACACTAAAACTATATGAACATTTCTACTAAATGAAACTAACCGCGGTGAAGGTGAATACAATGATGACGAACATGGACCATCCATGGTAAACATAAAATCTGATGGCGACTCACGTTCACATCCATGTACAAAATCTACATGGCAAGCAAGATAATTCGAGCATTGTATTTCAAATCCAACAAATGAAGAACTATATTATTTTACAAATGCAAATATCACCTTATAGGAGTTCATCATAATAAGAAACATCATCGATAGGAACCTCAATCCGATGATCGACAAAAATTGGTTTGGACCTTAACCAATTCTGAGTACAAACCAATGCCTCAACCATCTGTGGACTCAAAGTACTACGAAAAGGATCTATAATTCTTCCTCCGATGCTAAAAGCAGATTCAGAAGCAATTGGGGATATTGGAATAGCAAGAAGATCCCGAGCGACTAAAGATAAAACACGATATTTGGAACTATTTACCTTCCACCATAGTAAAACATCAAAATTATTTGGTGTACCCTCAATTGGTGCATTTAAATACTTTTCTAGTTTGTTGCCTTCGTTATCGTGTTGTTGAACCTATCTTAGAAAAGTGTTCATTCTTCTAGAAAGAACATCACTAACATCCTCAACACGTTCACTAGCAACGAGCGTACACGGTTGTGGTTCCTCACGCGTTTGTGTTCCAAATGTAGAATCATTAACATAAAAGTCAAAAAAAATATTTTCTCCTTTATAACTAGTAATCACACAAAAATTTATAATCCTTTTATGTAACTTCCAATCTCCACGATAAAGTGTGCAGTTAAAACCATATAATTCACATTCTCAATAGATGCCCATGTATCGGTAGTTAGACAAACACCATGCAATGATTTTGAGAACATTTTTTTAAGAGATTCAAACGAATCCCAATATAAGTGAAGCACATCCCTACAAATTGTTCTACGTGAAGGAACTTCAAAACTAGGACACAATTCCCGACAAAATTGAAGAAAACCTCACCCTCCACAAAACTAAAAGGGAGTTCATCAATAACTAGCATTCGAGCTAATGCTTTTCTACATTCCTCTTTATTGAATGGCCATGCGATAAGATTGCAACTACCTTCACTATCGCTATTTGTTCCAAAAGCTAAAGTTTTTTTAATCTCTTATCACTATCACGTGGAATGGACTTACATGAATGTTTTATATGGTAATTTAAATGTGTAGTGCCATTTGATTTAGAATCACATGCAAATTGTTGACCACAATAGTTGCATATACACTTTTGAAAATTGAAATTACCGTCTTTAGTAAAATGTTCCCATACCGGAGAAGGCTTTCTAGAGGAAGTCTTGCGCACCGGGTGTAGAGGAGGTTTTCTAATATTGATGCCATCTTCGCTGGTTTCCTCATCATCTGCTTCTTCCACAAACTCATCGTCGTCTCTTGTTTCTCTAGAACTACCTATTTGTACCTGTTATAGTGCATGAAAAAAAATTACATTTTAGATTAGAAATATATGGTTCATATCCGCGTGTATCAGTTGCAATTGCAATCACTGTAAAATGATTATACGGTCAGGTTAAAATGATAGCACAAATTAGCATTTTCATACTAGCAGCAAGCTAACTTCAAAATTGATAACAATTAGCATTTTAAATAAAAATTCAAGTTGTTTAATTAAATGTAAATAATAGTTACACAGTTACTTTAATAAACTTAGTTTCAAGTATAGAAATATATAACAATTACACAATTTAATCGAACTTAATATCAACTAAAATTAAGCATATAATCAATATCAGTTATAATCAATATAAGTTAATCATCAAAATTATTGTATAACTGACAGCCTTTAATTAACTACAAGCTCATCAATATCAGTTTAATAGTTAGTTTATCATCTCAATTATTCATTTCAGTAGCAAGCTAACTTCAAAATTGATAACAATTACACATTCAAGCTGTTTAATTAAATGTAAATAACAATTACACAGTTTAATAAACTTAGTTTCAAGTATAGAAATATATAACAATTACACAATTTAATCGAACTTAATACTAACTATTATAAGCATATAATCAATATCAGTTATAATCAATATCAGTTAATCATCAAAATTATTGTATAACTAAAAGCCTTTAATTAACTACAAGCTAATCAATATCAGTTTAATAGTTAGTTTATCATCTCCATTATTCAACAGCAAGCTAACTTCAAAATTGATAACAATTAGCATTTTAAACAAAAATTCAAGCTATTTAATTAAATGTAAATAACACTTACACAGTTTAATAAACATAGTTTCAAGTATAGAAATATATAACAATTACACAATTTAATCGAACTTAATATCAACTACAAATAAGTTCTGAAACTCTGTATGGATCGATCTGAATTTGTATATTTTAAAAGCAGTTTAATGATTTAATCTGAACTTAATATCAACTATAAAGAAGTTCAACTTGGTCATATTTTCAGTTTATTGAGTATAACGAATTAAGTAGTCCATACAAACTAAATAAAACATATAAAAACTAAAAATAAACATAATCAAATGATTTATACAAGCTTACGTTTTTTTCTTTTCCTGCTAGTATTCACCATATCTGAATTTGTAGATCAGTAGATACTAGATCGATCTGAATTTGTGTTGATCGGCTAGGTAATTGAACCGTGGAGAGGCTTTGCGTTGATCTGGGTTTTTCCAAGAAAGATCAGGGATTGAGAAATCGATATTCGATAGATTTGAGAAATTAGTAGATTAGGTTTAAGAAATTTGGGAACAAGATCGATAAGCTGTCGCTGAAGCTCTGTAGTTTGTAGGAATGATTCGAATGAATTGTGAAAGCGGCGGACACTCACTAGGGTTCCTATTATTTTTCATTACGCGATATTAATGATGGGCCGGGTGGCTTGGCTTCGTAGTTCACTGCAGCCTTTAGTTTAAAATAAACATGAAAATTATTTTCGGTTAACCGTTAACCGTTAAATAAAATTTGGTTAACCGTTAACCGAACCGACTTTATCGGTTAACGTCGGTCGGTTAACCGAATGTTCGGTTAACCGAATTTATCAGTTAATGCGGTTCGGTTATGGTCGGTTGGATCGGTTAAGTCGGTTAGGTCGGTTAAATGCCGTCGGTTAAATGCCCACCCCTACTTTGTAGAATCATTTAAATATAGTTTATATACATTTTAATCAAAATATAACTTAATAAAACTTTATAAAATAATTTTGAAAGATTTAATAAGAGTATTCAATATTATATGTATAAATCAATATAATTATAACTTATTAAAATATAAAAAAAAATTCGATATATATATATATAAACTTAAAACACTAAAATGGTGTCTTTATAAGTAAAAGATTGAAAATCATTTTGGGAAATATTTTGAAAAAATTATATTAAAAACAGAATATTTGAAAACAATTTGAAACAAAATTTAAAAAAGGTGAGAGAGACCAGGAAAGTGCTATCAAGGTTTTAACATAAATTCTATGATTCTATAACTTATCTGGAGTATCTTGAACTCTTCAATACTCATGAGTCTTCATTCTTGAACTCTTGAAACTCTATATTAACATCTTAAATCTACTCTTGATACTGTACAATCTTCTTGATCAACACCTGTCTAATATTCTGCACTATATACTATATATATCTTGATAAAACCAATACCTAAGGTACCAACAATCTCCATTTTTTGATGATGACAACTCTGTATATAAAATATGATATAGCTCCCCCTGAGTTACAAAACTCCCCTTTAATCTATGTCTGGATTTTATATATTTCTCCCCCTTTGTCATCAACAAAAATAACTAACTAAAACTATAATTCTGCTCTAATTCTAACTCTAATTCCCCTTAAATAAAATACTAATCAATATGTATAAGAATTATATATAATGATGATGAGAGAGATTATAGAAAAACAATAAGTGATATGTAAAATCATGAAATAAATCCAAATATTCATCCAATCGAATAAAGTTTATGTCACCTAGCATTCAAAAAATCCATGCACAGAAATCTAATCAAATCTAAATCAAATCAATTATTATTATTTATATTTAATCAAACCAATTTAAACTAGACATTGCGAGGAACTTCAACCCATCCATCAGTGCCAAAGATTGGATCCACTTTGATAGCATCCCAACCTTCATCATCTTTGTTGATGGTACACTATGGATTGGTGGTTGGTTCTTCTTTGTTCAGGGCAGAAATCATCCACCAAATTGCGTCGAAATGCCTTTCTTGCTCCTTGATCATCTACATTTGACTCAATTCTAAGTGCCTCTGTTTTCATATGATGAAAGTAAGAATGTTCTTAAATGATTCAAGAGTTTGTTCAAGGTTTTTGGTTTGTTTTTGGATAGGAGAAGCCATGATTATGGTTTTAGAGTTTAGGAATGCAAAGGAAGAAGAAAGAGAGTAGAAAATAATGATTCTCTGGTCTTAACAGATATTTAAAGGGGTGGAAATTCGTTGGAAATGAATAGACATTTGTTGTCTATTCAATTTTCAAATATTTTTTTTGAAAAATTACCGTTGTATGTCGACATACATACCTAGGGTATGTCGACTATATGCAAATAAATTCAAAAAAACTTTATTTTGATTTTCTAATGTATTTAGCTTATAATATTATACTTATTATGTTTTTCAGAGATGATAAACAATGTATAACAACAAGGAAATATATTTTTCATTAATACTTAGATAGAGATTACATAAAACACAAAGAAATGAAAAGATACTTAAGTTCAAACCAAATTTATACTATAACACACTCATAAGCAACTAGATAATAAGCTAAAAAGATGTAGATGAGGAGGATAATGAAGATATCCCAAGGTTGCGTTTCGCTTTTCCAAAGAACTTGTCCTTTTTGTTGGAAATAGTGTTTAATTTCTCACTAACCGAACGGTTGAGAATCTTTTGGTTTTCAGCAATCTTCTTTTGATTGTTGAGAAGGCCTTGGTTGGTTTGTTGGAGTGGAAATTCAATGCTTTCTAACTAGGTTACCTCCTCCTCCTCTTCTTCTTCAATGTCCATATCTTCTCCTTCTTCCTCTTCCTCCACTTCTTGAATTTCTTCCTCCTCTTCATAAGCTAACCTTTTTTCTTTCTTCGCAAGAGTTTCATATGGCTCAAAAAAGGGTGGAATTTTCATAAAGCGATGTTGGCTTGATTAAAGACTTTATAAGAGACCTATTCCTCTCCTTTAAATTCAACACCGAAGTAATTGAAGATTCGAGTAAGATACATACCATGAAATAGTGTGTTTTTATGATTGGAAAGATTTTTGGGATAAAATTTATCCAAAATAACCTGAGCACAATTTATGTCGTATTGACTATAAATGGAAAAAATGGCTTTACAGACTTTTAGAGTTGGACTGTTAAAATTTCCCAATCGAGGAGTGATAGTATATTGTATAAAAAGATTTAGAATTCTTGCTTTTGGATGAAAGTTTCTGTTTTTAAACTCAAAATTATCATCACCTTTGAAAATGTTGTGAAATACTTCATGATTTTGATCATCAATTTTGAAAGATGTATGGTCTATTCCAGTAGATTTACATCCAAGAATGGTACCTAAAAGTTCAAAATTTAAAACAATTAAAGTACCTTTCACACTACTCCGTATTACTCCTTCTCTTCCATCATGAAACTTTCCTTTCAAGTTTGCATAAAACATTTTGACCAAGTGTGGATAGCAAACTAAATCATTTGGAGAAGCATCAATTAAATCGAGAATTCCATTTTGTAAACAAAGGGAATCAAGTTCAAAAGTAAAAAAAATCATTGAAAATAGCAAACTTTCCTGTAGAAACCTGTCCATAATCAATATAACTAATATATGCTTTCAAAGCCTCTTGATCATGGAACAGAAAATTCTTGATACTTTTGAAAAGTCTCATAGATGTAGGAGTGCTTGAGGAAGCCATTGATGAAGAGTTTTGAAGAGACAAGAGAGTTAATGAAATATTGAATTTTGAAATGAAAGTGAGAAATGAATGGATGGAGATGAGTAAGTAAACAAAGAATCAAAGGAAATATTCTCAGATCAAAAGACAACTTTTCAAAACATAGAAGTTGGTGAAAAGATGGAGGGAAATTCAAATTTTGAATTTGAATTTGAAATTCAAAATCTGTCTACATATGTCGACATATGCTCGTGGGGTATGTCGACATATAGGTCGAAATTTTCAAAAATGATTTTTTTAACTATATCCTATTTTATTGTATAGATCTATTTATAGTTATTCTATTTTCAGAAAAATAATTTTAAATATATTTTATATTATTATTTTTTATTATTAAAATATATAAATTATTTATATTTAAAATATAATCACACAATATTCAACCAATATTATTATTAATCTATAGAATATTCCTAACAACTAATAAAGCAACCAAAAGAAAAGAGAAATTCATTCAAGAAATTAAAAAAACTTCTGATATATTAAAAGCGTACCATTTTCTTATCCATTTTACCATTTTGTTCTGAATTATTATTGTTGTGAAGCACATGTTAGCAATCTCTGTATCTGATTCATTATCACTTGAGAATGTGTTTGAATCGTCTAATGTTGCAGTATAGGCTCTTCACCATTTTATGGATGAATCAGTGTTTGGTGTAGTTTTCAATTTATCGGGATGTGAACAGTCTCGTTTTAAATGGCCAAGGTCATCGTAGTTATAACATCTAATGCCATTTTTGTTTCTACTTCCACTTCCTGGATCTTTGTTGTCATTTCTTTTGAAATTGTTCATCTTCCTATATTTCAGAAATTTTCAGAAATTCCTTGTCATAAAAGCAATTTCTTCATCGTCATCGCTGCCTGAATCCAGATTATCCATCATTGCATTAAAAGTTATAGATTTCTTCTCTATCACTTTGATTTCTCTCTTGCCCTGCATTTGGGCTTCAAAAGACATTCAATTACCAATTAACTCTTCAATTTTGGGAGTGCTAATGTCATTAGCCTCTTAGATTTGCAAGAGTCTTTTAATCCCATTCAGGAGTAAGTGAATTAAGGATTTTTCTAACTTGATGCTCTTTTGAAAAACTTTCACCCAGTGCAATAAGTGAGTGTACAATATCTTAGAATCTACTATACATATCAGATATGTACTCATTTTGAATAATTGAAAATGGTTTGTTAGCATAGAAATTTTGGTATGTTTGACCTTACTTGTCCCTTCATGTGTAACTTGAAAAGTTCTCCAAATTTCAAATGCAGACTTACATATAGATACTCTATTAAATTCATTTCTATCTAGTAAACAAAATAATATATCCACAACCTTAGAGTTACTTTGTGCAACTGCTTTTTTGTCAGCAGTCCATTGTGCAAAATTTGTCTTGGGTTCAGTGTACTCAGTCAGTGTGATATTCCAAGTGTCTAAACTAATTGATTGTAAATAAATTTTCATTCTACAGGACCAATATGTGTAATTACTACCATTAAAAAGTGGAGGTCTAGCAGTGGGTTATCCTTTGAGAAATGAGTAACTAACAAGTGTATTAACAGTGTTATTAATAGTACTATTACTAGTGTTGGCAGCCATTTAAACCTTTCAAAAATCAGATGATTAATACTTTGAAAACTAATGCTCTGATACCAAATGTGAGTCAACGGAATAGGGATCTTAAGGCTAAATTAACACTAAAGAGGAGGTGAATAGTGTATAATGGATTATTTAAATATTTTTCAAATTCTTTACGATTCTACTTGGAATGATGTAATTAAAAATCATCGAAACAATCATAGAATCAAAGTGTGGATAAAAGCAAATGCTGTAAAAGTAAAAAGGAAAGAACACACCAGGATTATATACTGGTTTGGAGTTAACATACATCCAGTCTAGCATAATTTCTTGTACAGATTTCTTTTCAACTAGTGAATGCAAATACAATCTCGATTTCAAGGCTATGAGACACACCCTTTAGAATCCGGACCTCTGGGTAGAGTCACTTGATTTCAGGACTATAAGCACGCCCACTAGATTTACCAGCTACTAAGCACATCTAATTGATTTTACATGTCACAATCACACCTACTTGGATTTCAAGGATACCATGCTCACCACAAAGTATAGGACTTATAATTTGATAGAGTTTACAGACTCAGATCTTCAATCTTGATTACAATTGATCCTATAACTCTTGAATAGTTCTTTGATCTTGAGTGAAATGAGAGAAATCAGAGAGTAGATGAAGGAGAATCAAATTAATAATAACCGAATTTGATTCTGGTTGAATTTTGACAGAGTTTTGATAAAATTGATTTAGAAATCAAGAGAGTGAAAAGTGGAGAGAAGAATAAGAAAGTAGTTGATGAAAATTTGTTTGGAAATCTGGTATATATAGGGAAACAACGGTCATGTCCATTCGCGAAGAGATACAATGAAAAGACACTTCCATTCAAATTTGAATTTTGAATTTTACGCCCGCTATGCCGACATATATGGATAGGATAGGTCAACATATCCCTTTGGATTTTGAGAAATACTTTCAAAATATTATTTTGAAAATCAGTTGCTTTGTAAAATATTTTGGTACTTTGTAGAGTCATTTAAATATAGTTTATACACATTTTAATCAAAATATAACTTAATAAAACTTAATAAAAGAATTTTGGAAGATTTAATAAGGGTATTCAATAATATACATAAAATTCAATATAATTTTAACTTATTAAAATATAAACAAAAATTTAATATATATAAACTTAAAAGAACTAAAATGATATCTTTATAAGTAAGAGATTGAAAATCATTTTGGGAAACATTTTGAAAAGATTATTTTAAAAATAGAATATTTGAAAAACAATTTAAAACAAAATTTAGAGAAGGTGATAGAGAACAGGAAAGTGCTATCAAGGTTTTAACATAAATTCTATGACTCTATAACTTATCTGGAGTATCTTGAAATCTTGAACTCTCCAATACTCATGAGTCTTCATTCTTGAACTCTTGAAACTCTATATGAACATCTTGAATCTACTCTTAATACTGTACAGTCTTCTAGATCAACACCTGTCTAATATCCTACACTATATACTATATATATCTTGATAAAACATTAATATCTATATTTTATATAATGTCCTATAGTTGTTATCATCGAAACCAATACCTCAGGTACTAACATATTTTACGTATTATCATTTGTGATTGCATAAAGAATACATAGTATGCAAGTAAATGTAAATTAAACTTCTTAAAGTTTACCTCTCTAGATTGGTCCATGTTTGTCTTCGGTCTGCACTTTGAACTACGCTTTTTCATTTCTACTGCAGTTTTTTATTTTCTTAAGGCGGTGCATATTCTTTAATTCTTGCTCAGCTGGATTCACTTGATTTTCAGCTTCACATCTGTCCATCTTTAGTTTAGCATCACCGTTCTCATTCTTCAGATTGCCTTTGTCGTTCATATGTTATGATGTCAGTGCAGTCATTGAACATTGGCAATTAGCTATGAAAGATTGTTTGTTTGTGCGCTTGGTATGGTCTGCCCCATAGTTTGGGGGCAGGTCGTTGTCATTCATATGCTGTTTGGTCTGTGCAACTATCCTACGATGGCGTTGAGCTGCAAAATGTCGTTTATTTCTAGTTTAGCATCACCGTTCTCATTTTTAAGATTGTCGTTGTCGTTCATATGATGTGTTGTTAGTGCAACTATTGAACGACGGCGGTGTGCTGTGAAAAGTTGTCTGTTCATGTGCTTGGCACAGTCTTCCCTACTGTTTGGGGGAGGATTGAGGTTTGATTGTGAAGTCGGGTCGCGTATTTACAACCTTTGCATGCGCATGGTTTTTTGTACTAGTTTTGGCAGTCAAGTATCCATACGTTTAGTGTGCTATGTTAACAACATTAGTATGGAGGAGTTTTTATATTGGTTCAGGTCGTCCAATATCTCCACGTCCAGTTAGTTGGCAAATAAGCTGAGCTATATTGTTAGTATCTATGTTTTGATAACTGGTTCAGCCAGTCTAATATTCCTACGTCCAGCGCAGCAATTTGGTTGAAGAGCCCTATTGCGTCAATGCAATTCTAAGTGTTTGCATCTAGTTTCACCGTTCTTAGTGCTAAGACTGTTGTCCTTGTCTACTCACCTTGCGCTTTTCTTGGCCAACGACTATTGGCGGTGAACTGCAGATGTGGATGGTGAGATTATTTTGATAGGTTTAGGGGTGCGCTCTGGTATTGGGCTTTAGACTGTGATGTAGGCGCCGAGCTTTGAATCGTCAATGATTTCTCCTAAGGCTGGCCCACTGGTTTGGAAAACATTGCTAGTCTTAACATTTGTATTGAATAAATAAGCTTTGTTGGTTGGAGCTTGGGATTAGAGATGTGATGTTTGAGGAAAATGAGTTGCTTGTGGAGGGTCCCTTCTTCTAGCACCAAAAATGTTGGTGACATTTTCCATTCCTCAACACATAAATTGATTAGGAAAGCAATCTTTTAAATTCCTTTCCAGATTTGAATCAACCAACTTAAGTCGTATTAAATTTGCCTTTTGGGGTAGTAACTATGTTGCTAGATGCTTACATAATTATGTAGTTGCACTCCAACTATTCATTAGAATGGCAAATCCAATTCGCATTTTTATCATGGGTTATAATATAGTACAAATATAAATAGATAATTATGCTAGAATGTAAACGAATACAAAGATTTTGACATGGTTCAGATTCTATTGAATCCTACATCCATGGGTCAAGTTCTCTTCTTATTTCTATTTCTTCCGATACAACTTTTTTAATGAAATTTACATATAACATTTCTCTTATTTGCCAAGGAAAAAATCGAAAAAGAAAAGTCCCTTCCATTTTTCCAATCATCTCCTATTTATTGTGTTGTGGATGTGCCTGGATTGCCACCAATCTTTCCTTCGCCATTATGTTTCCATCTTCCGATAATGCACATGTCTTTCATCCACATTTTGGTTTGATACACTTGGATTGCTGACATGTCTTTGGGGGGAAGGTATAATTTGGGCGGTTGAATCGCGATTTTCTGGTAGGAAATTTGAGATAAAGACGGGAACTCCTAAAATTGAGGTGGGAGATCTCAATGGGTTTTACATTTCTAATTTGATAAAGTAACGAGCCTACAAACTACCCTACATGATGTTGTTGTGCCTGGCTGACACCTAGGTGTGATAGTTCTAAGTTGCTTTGGGCTTTAGGGTGCGCAACTTGTGGTTTTCTAAGGGTTAATTCAGTACCATTATGGATGCGACCTAAAGCAGCTGCGGTCTGAGCTGATTGTGATCTGAGCTGATTATGATCTGAGCTGATTGTGATCTGAGCCGATTGTCAACTGAGTCACCATGGTTGCTAGCATGCATGAGTTATTGATAAGGGTGACTCACATCCTTATTATCTACCTATACGTGTGGATCTACATTGAGGCGTTGTTTGAGTGGCCATGTGTGTAGCCCTTTGGGATGCTTCTGACCCCATCCGGTATTACTCAGGTAGACCTCTTTGTATGCGCAGTATAGGTCCGCCTTAAGGGTGCTAACAAAGTATGAGCTTTGAGGATGTTGGCAGTGCAGTTCAATCAGTCATTTATTGTAGCTTGTAGGCGCGGTTCTTTATTTCCCACTCCTTGTGACTATGCCAGATCTTAGTGTTAGCGCCATCATGCAGTATTGAAATTGAGGCATGGGTGCAGATCTGATATCTTTGTGGCCTTCCTTATGGACGTGGTATTTCATTCCATCACCACTTCCTGCTTTTTGGCTGTAGTTATTTTGGTTGGATCCGTTGTCACAACTGCAGGTTGATTTTTTATGCAGTATTGGTTGGACCGCTTCACCCTCATATCTTTTCATCTTAACTTTTATTGTGAGGGTAGCTCCCTCAGAATTGTGTCTTATTTAATTCTCCTTTAACGTAACTTGAGAAGCACCGGTGTAACACTTGACATACATGAAGGTATTATGTTATGTAGCTGGATGGTTCTATAAATGGCAGGTGGATCAATGAGTATTCTGAACAATTTATTGTAAGTATCTGAAAAATCTTTGCAAGCCAATATGTGTTATGTGCATGATACTAAATATTGTAAATAACTTATGGAGTAAATACAATAAGCAAGGTGCCTAGATGATCTAGAGTCAGGGTCAAGAGCACTTTCGCATCGAGTTAAACCTCATTTTTATATAGCTTATCGGAGAAGTAAAGATGTCCATAACATCGAGAACTACACGCAAACCTGGTACAGGTAATACTCTTGGGGTGATTATTCAGAAAAAGATTACATTTATTTTTCTTACATTTAAAAAGGATGTGTCTTAGATTGTTTAACTTCAGGTAAAATAAGAATAAAATTTGGATCAAGAGAAAAATGAAGCTCTGAGATCAGTAATGGCATCCTCGTTTATTTTTCTTCGACTTCGCGTACATCTGTCACATCTTCCCTCTCTTCCCTTCATTTTTATCTTCCCAAGCCTTTTTCACCTCCTCATGCCTCGATTCAAAAATACAATACCACAACACATCTCCTTAGATATGGAAATCCCTTCAAAGGCTCATACTTTGCAGACCCAATTCGGCAACACATACAACTTGCCTTGTCTTGTTGTTTGTTGCTTTGTCAATTTCGATGCTCATTGATTTTTCGACTTCTCCATTGTATGTTTCTAAGCCGGGAAATTCTTCTTCCATATGCGTTGTACCTTCTTATACCCTATCAATGGTTGACTGTATGTTGCATTTTGGAGGTAGCTCGTCCATGGTTGTGCCATCTTCCGAGTTTATTGAGTTAGGTGTTGGTAAAGAAGCAAATGTTGTGATGTTTGAAGCTTGTTAGTGATTGGAATGCATGATGTAAAGTATGAAGTTTCTTGCATAAGAGATTAAATGATGGAAAGCATTTTCAATTGGAGGAATTAGATAAAAGCATATGCCCATTTATGTTAACACCTCAACCAAATTTATAGTAGAAGGCATGTAACATCCCTAATTTTGAAAAAATTATTCAGGAAAATTTAATTAGATAAATTAAATAGAATAATGATGATAAGGGAATTGAAATTTGAATAAATTATGTAAAGGGGCGTTATTAATAATTAAATAAACGGGCTTTAATTGGTTTAAAGGATAATTAGTTCACACTTGGGCATATTAGTAAAAATAGCCTCTTTATTTTACACGGCTATACATTTCTCACTATTGTCCATTCACGTTCATTTTTCTCAAATCAAAAACAAAACGTAAAAATCCTAAGGAGTCAGCCATTATCAGAGAGGAATTCAATCAAAATCTAAGGATCAAAGCTAGGAAGGATTAATCAACAGCAAATCTCAAATTCCTTATCATATCTAAGGTGAATAATAATTTTATACCATCTTTATTTTATTCTATAATTATGTGTTTTCGGATTTATGTTTAAATTCATTTTTATAATGATATGGATGATGATATGCTTGAATTATGTTATGATCGAATTACTTTAATTCATATACATATGAAGTTGCTCGGTTTTAAGAGAAAACCAAGGGTTTATGATTTTTGAATGCCATGGAAATTTTTTATGTTGAATAATACATGATTTTGGAGATGGGTTTTGATTTTTAGAATTTCGAAGCTATAGAAAATTTATTATGATTTTCTAAAGGAAAAGATGATATAATTGGGTTTAAAATTTATTTCGAGTATTTCAGGAAGAAATTTGGGTTTGAAATTTTGATATGATAAATTATATGATGAAAGAGATTTTCCATGATTTTTGGGGATTTTTCCCAAATGATTTATTAAGGAAAATAAATTATTTTAAAAGTGGGACTTTTTTGCAAATATTAGTTTTGTCATATGGAAGGGTTTAACGCTATAATGCTCTGATTTAAATCTAATTAATGCGGTAGTTTTTAATGGTAAAGTATTTGAAAAGTTTTAATGTAGCCAATCAAGGAGTTACAATTGGCAGGTTAGTTATAAAGCAATTGACATGTTTAGCTATAAAACAGCGTTTTAGAAAAAGGTGGTTCTGCCTATTTCGGAGGCACCTTTCGACTCCTTTACCTCTGCACCATCTTAGTCGAAACCATCTCTGTCGAAACCCACAAGTCGGAACCAAGGCACATGGTATCAATAGAATTAGTACGAAGTGAATTGGTAAGTAGCAGAAGGTTGGGTGTCGAAAGCTATGCTTCCGTCAGAGTTGAAACCAAGGCTCGGTTTTAAAAAGATAAATGCCTACCTAGTTTTTGAAGGCCTTTCGACTGAGTCGATACCCTATAGAGTCGAAACCTTTGTTTGTCTTTTAAAGTTAAATTCCTGCCCTGTTTTACTTAAAACTTTCAACATAGTCGAAAGCCATGCTTTCGAAAGGGACTTTATAAATAGCTTTCGAAGGGGAACTTTTTCCTTAAATAAGAGCTTCCAAAAGGATTGGTTTCAACCAAGTCGAGACCAAGCCGCTTATTCACCTTTCGATTGCATTGAATCCATCTATGCTGTCGAAAGGTTATCTCTGTTTTAACAAAAGTTAAGCCACTTTCTAAACGCTTTCGAAAGGGGCTAAGGGTTTCGAAGGCAATGGTGTTGAAATGGGGTTTCGACACTATCCTTCAATATTTTAATTTAAATGGTTGTTGCTTTCGACTAGATGGTTCCGGCACCATCCACTTTTCCCCAAAACAATTTTATAATTGGTTTCAAAAGAGATACTTTCGTATATAATCAATTTGATCCAAAGAATGTTTTAAATAGTAAACCCAATGCTTTCGAAAGGGGTACTTTATTTGTTTCGAAGCTATGTTTTAAAGGATGTTTTCTTAGTACCATCGAAAGGTACCATTAGTTTCGAAAGTTATATACTTAGAGGTTTGAAAAGAGGTTCTCTACGCTTTCGAAGAAGGTCATCCTATGGTTTTGAAAGTGATGTTTTAAAGTTTCAAAACAAATAACCCATTCTCATTTTAAAAAGGAAATACCATGGCATAATTAAAGATTTTGGAAATATTATTCACATTGTTATTAACCCATAACTGTATTTTTGGGAAAGGGCAGAATAACCAGTTAGGTTGAACCAGTAATGGATATAACTTAACGGATGTTAAAATCTTAATTAAAGGTATTGGCAGGGGCCAATAGGTTTACAGTAAGCCCATGAAAACTGTATGATGTTGGCAGGGGCCAATAGGTTCATAGTCAGCCCATGAAAACTATGATTTGATACTAGCAGGGGCCAGTAGATTTGTAGTTAGCCCATGAAAACTATATCCGGATTAAGATATTGACATTCAGCCAATAGGTTCCTAGTTAGCCCCTGAAAACTAGGATAAGAGATAAGATATTGGAGTTACCAATAGGTTCTTGGTGATCCTATGAATATTATGATATTGGACAGATAGTCCATAAACATTTAACAGGTTAATGTAATCCTAGAAACTATAATTGAGACAGATAGTCAAAATGAATGGGGATGGGTAATCCAGATTTGATTTACTTGTTTTGCATATCATCATAAAGTTTTTTTGAAATACTATGTTTTAACCATTGTGGATGCAGGAGCATAGTATATGGTTTTATAAATGTTTTAGGATTCTAGTGAGGGGAAAACCCGTTCTACTAAGCTGCATGGTCTCACTAGATATCTAAATGGTTTGAGATGGTAAATTATTATTCATACTAGGCTTTATATCCGACTCGAAGTTTTTGTTTTCCCCTTAAACTCTTGGGTACTCAATTGATTTTGAGTAAGTTGAGAGTTAAGGCTTTTGGGTGTTCTTTTAGATGAATAAAGCTTCCAAGGACGTGCATGAGGTAAGCTGTTATTATAGTTCTTTGATTTACACTGTGTGTTTTGTTTGTAAAGGCAAATTATTTTCTTGCCTATCTATATACTCTGATCTACTAAGGGAGCATCTTTATATGTCTCTCTTGGCGTATTTTGTAATAATTATATGTTATCTGAATGTGGTATGCGAATTGAGATTATGTAATCAATTTGGAATATTTTGAAATGGAAGGTGGAATTTGTTTGCTGTTTAAAATTTTCCATATTCTTGTGTTTCTGTGTATCAATGTATCTAATGTCGTTGTATTTGGTCTTCGAGGATTAATAACTATGGATGACTGCAGCATCCGTAGCCATTAGTTTTGGGCCTCCAAGTAGGGGGAAGTTACAAGGACCTATAAGCAAGCTTGATGATGCTCAACTCATATCCTTACCTAAGTAGTTCTCCCTATTTTAGAAATTTCCCAAGAACGCTTGAGTTTATAATCTGGGAAAGTTTGATTTGGTCAAAGAGGAAGGCATAATTATCCCACCCTAAGAATTGTACTCAAACTCCCTTTACGATATTGGCTGAGATAAGTGCAGAAGGATGTGAAGGCTCAAAGGTGTTCATTTTGACAATGCAATATTCATTTTTTATTTCTCCATCTTGGAAAAATGTCTGTGCATTCATGAATCCAATCCTAAATTCATAGAAGGAAAGCTATAATAACCCACATTTTACATATTAGAAGATCGTAAAATATTAATTTTTATATTCTTTTTAAGTTGTATGACACTATAACTTTGGGTGATGTTGAGTATTGACATTTTTGACCCTTAGTAATTTTATTGGATGATTATACCCTTGAAAACTTATAACAACTATAACTTTTGATTGGAGCGCATTAAGGCATGAGACCACTTCCATTGAAAATATACGATGGTTTCTCTTTTCCTAGCGTAGCCATAATAGCTACTTGGACTTACGGTTTGGAAGACATGACTGTTTGAAGTTAGACAGTTTTTAGGACAGCTTAGTAGGTAATTAGTGAAGTTTGAGATAGGCCCATTAGTCCATTTCGAGTTTGGGGCTTATATCGTTTGCTATTGCCATTCCCAAATAATTTTCCTTCATCTTAAAACATATCTAGATCTCCATTAAACATCTTCTTAGCCAAAACCACTCTAAATCTCTTCTAAATCAAGTCAAATCCATATATCAATGGTAGATTGGTAAGGAGATTAGCACAAGACTTCGAAACCTACATTTTGAAGAGGAAATTTTGGGGCTTTGTGTATATTCTTGAATTTGCCACATTTTGCATGTAATTCTTTGATTTTTGGGTGTTTGGTGAGTGATTTATCATTTTGCAGCTTATTATATATGTGTATATATATATGTTGTGATATGTTTTAGATCTATTTTTTAAGTCAAAATTATGTTTATGTGCTATTTTCAAACATAATTTGAATAAAAAGGAATTTAATATGATTTAAAGAGATTCAATCATGTTGTTTGATGTGTGATTGCCTATATAGATGTTAGGCTACGTTATGAATATGTTTTAAGATGATTTGACAATTTTTGATGTATGTTTGGATGATGAATGAAGGTTGTTGATGCTTGTTTGGATATTGTTTGTATGTTTAAATGGTTAAAAACACTCACTGAAAAAAAATAAAGGAGATGGATAATTCTATGGTCGAGCGTCTCCATGTAGAAGGATTAGCGACGTTCTCTCCAATTGGAAATACAAAGGATGGTGGATCCATAAACATAAAATCATATTTTGATGGATATGCTCTAGAGTGTTTAGGGTTGTATCTGTGACAATCTGCATCCCTTGACATACCAAACACTTCCATATCAAGAAACACGAATCATTGGTTCATGGAAAAATTAGTATCACGGAGACTAACATATCAATATAGAAATAATCTATCTTATCCAAACGTCATCACAGCGTAAACATAATATCAAATATATGGATAATCTCATAATAACAGTAATAAAACTCTTAAAAGCATCAAAATATCCAGCCTCAAAAAATCATAATATCGTAGTCTCAAAAAACCATCGGTACATATCAAATATTAGAGTATTATAAAAATAATCCCTCATAAACAAAATACTGAAAGAGAAAATGTACTGATAGAAAATACATGATAAAGGATAAAATAAAACTAGACTCTAGGCACGATAATCTGAAGGCAGTAATGGATGAGTCAACGGCTACTCTATCCACCTGTGGTTGGGGAAAAATAGAATGGGTCAGACATAAAGTCTGGTGAATGGGAACAAGACTAATACGGAAATTAAATACAACTGATTTCAAGTCTACTCTTGGTGATTACAGTGTGTGTACAGTGTCCGTCCACCTAAGGTCGCAAACCTAAGGTCACCAGCCTAACAGTCATCAGTTTATCAGTCATCAATATAACATCAAGGGGATAACAACATACCCCATTTCACCGAATGACTATCTAGTTTTAGGGAAACTACTTCCCCACTTTAACTCACACTAGACCTAGAGAGGAAGAACACTTGCATAGTGACTCATCGTATGCACCTGTGCCCAACCGCTCGATCCTAGCAGCAAATACCTCTTACACATCCCAAGGACTTATTGCGCTTAAATCCGCCTGGTACTTGGCACCACCTAGCTTTAAGCTTCTACGTCCATACGGGCCCACGGGAATGTCCATGATCCAGTCTCTAATCCAACACCCCGACTAACGACCAGAAATCCGATCCCAATAGCCTCAACTAACGACCAGTAATTTGGTCCCAACACTTGTGCACACCTTTCGCAATATAAGTTGCATGTCTTAACGACACTCTACATCCTACTCTACGATACTGAAATGCTAACTAAATCCGCCATCTCAAATAAGAACATATGAATGTGTCTATGCCAGTC
Organism: Allium fistulosum; assembly: GCA_030737815.1. NCBI lineage: Eukaryota > Viridiplantae > Streptophyta > Magnoliopsida > Asparagales > Amaryllidaceae > Allium > Allium fistulosum. Next base: position 990,206,599 of record CM060903.1, read on the forward strand.
AAGCAATTTAAAGAGCAACAGGGTTCATACCCCTATTGGCTTAAGGCCCCAAATAGTCTACTAAGTCTAAGTGACTTATGACAATCGACCTACGCTAGTCTTAGGTTGATTGCCTACAATCTAGACATCTTTCGATGTACTTGTTTCAAGTAAGTTAATCATTTCATTTTTTTTAAACTTAATCCATACATCTTTCGATTTACTTGTTTTAAGTAAAGTAATCCATTTCAATTATCAGATGTAATTCATTTAGTTCTTATTTCAATTGGGCTAATCTGTTTGTCCTATTTTTATTACAGTCATTGCAACATTTACATTATTGTAATTAGAAATTTATACGTGTCAAATCCAAGTTTAGCATATGATTTATGGTTTTAATGCTTACATATGTCAATTGCAATTACATAAAAAGATCCATTATTTCTGATTTCCAATTTAATAAATTAACAGATTAATACTAGAATTAACTATCAAACTGGCATAGGGTAGAAATTAAAAACAATTAATTTAATTAATCTGTTAAATCTTTGCCCATTCACCTCTGTCCTAAGCTTTTAGGTTTACCTCAAACGCCGCAAGCTTTCTCCCCTACATTCGCTTAGGTCTCTTCTCCAATTGCTAGATCTTCTTTTTATTTTAATTTAGATTGAGATTAAGAATAGAATTGGGGTTTATAAATTGATTTGGGAAATTAGGGTTCAGGGTTTTATTTTTGCAGACCTTCGTTGTAATAGAGAGAATTAAGTTTTAGTTTAACCCTAGCTATCAATTTATAGGGGAACACCTCAACTTACTACCCTCAGATCCTGCACAAAATCATCTCATTCGTCCCTGAATCCATGGACAACATGCAATGATCTCACACGATAAAACGAATCATCTCCTGGTCGTCGTGACCCTACGATCGACCATAGGTTGGGACGACTGCTCTTGGGCTAGATTGATCACCCATAGATGACCTGGGTCCATCTGGGTTGACTTGGCCCTAGTTGATTTTTTTTTCTATTTTCTATTTTTTGTTTTCATTTCTTATTTATTCAATCCTTTATAACTTTTTTATTTTAGCTCGATTTCAACAATTTATATATGAAAGTTGTCCAGAAAATTACTACAGACACAATGGTGCAAGTTCCATAGTCAAATTCAGACATTTGTGAAAATTCTCCTTTTATGTTAATTCTTATCTTTTACTTATGTTTTCTTATTTATTTCCGGAAAAAATCCCAGGGTGTTACAATCTCCCGCTTTAAAGGATTTCGTCCTCGAAATATCTAAGGACAAAAGAATGAAAATAACAACCAACAATCAAAGTCTACATCCATCTACTCATCCATCATCCATAACAACCATAGTCTTTAATAATTCTAATGCAATTATGTAATTATTTAATATGGAATGCATATGAACCTGAACTGATGCAAAAGAGTAGTCATTTACTGATTTAGCCGACCTCCTTTTTATGAAAATATGCACATGCCATGCTTCCAAATTTATGCAAGATCCTAAAATAACTGATACTTCTACATGTATGATTAGCCATACATCCAAATGCAACATCTATATGCAAAAATCATCCATGGATAACAACCAAAATTAGAAAACAATATGTATATGGTATGAATGTGTGTGCCTAAGGGATTCAGTATCCTAGTGTATGCAATGCGACCACTTACACCGATAAACACCCATGTACATCCAATAGCATACATCAACCATAACATGTCTCATTGACATGTTTACAAACATACCTATCATCCTAAGGTCTCTACCTAATATAATCTACCCTCCCCCCAAGGTTCTACCTAAGGGTTCTAACTAAAGAAAGATCACAATGTGGGATGTACAAGAAAAGAGCCGTGGGTGCGAAGCTTAAATCCGCTTCTCAGGCTCCCAAGTACTCTCAGCTAGGTCATCTCCCCACTGAACCTTAACTAATCTGATCTCCTTATTATGGAGCCGCTTAGTGTCGTGCTTTAAAATGCGGGTAGGTACACAGTGAACAAGTGACGCACGCTCTACCTCAACCTCCTCCAAACTGCTAGGTTCTACTACAATAGCCGAATCATGCAAGCACTTTTCCAAGTGCGAAACATGGAAAACATCATGAACTCCAGCCAACTTCTCCGGAAGTCTAACTCTATAAGCCAATCTCCCAATCCTAGCCACAACCGGAAAGGGTCCAACAAACCTCGAAGCTAGCTTCCCCGAACTTCCAAACCTCATCACATGTTTCAAGGGTGAGACCTTCGGAAATACCATATCCCCAACCGCAAACTCCAACTCAGAGCGCATCCTATTTGCATAAGACTTTTGTCGGTCCTAAGCTATCTTCGTCCTCTTTCGAATCAAGTCCACCCTCTCTGAAGTCTCCTTACCATTTCAGGCCCAAAAATAATCTTATCTATAGTGTCTCACCAACATGATGGCGATCTACAAGGTCTCCAATATAAAGGCTCGAATGTTCCATCCCTATGCTAGCATGGTAGCTATTATTATAGGCAAACTCTATTAGTGGCAAATGATCCTCCTAAGAGCCTCCAAAATCAATGATACACATCCTAAGTAAATCCTCTAGAACCCAATTCACTCTCTCTGTCTAACCGTCAGTCTGTGGATGGTATGCTATACTCAAGCTCAACTCAGTCTGTACAGCCTCTTGCAGAATCCTTCAAAACTCACTAGTGAAGAGTGGGTCTTTATCACTAACTATACTAGTAGATACTCCATGAAGTCTAACCACCTCCCGAACATATAAAGCTGCCAATGAAGCTATTTTCCTAGTGCTCCTCACAGGTATGAAATGAGCACACTTGGTCAATCTGTCCACGATGACCCAAATGCTTTCATTCCCTCTCCAAGATCCAGGTAATCCATCTATAAAGTCCATAGAAATGCTCTCCCACTTCCACTGTGGAATGTCCAGTGCCTGCAACAATCCTTCAGGCTTCTTCTGCTCCGCCTTCACCCTTTGTAAGTCATACACTTAGCTACATACTCCATCACTTGCCTCTTCATCCCAGACCAAAAGAAAACTCTCCTCATATTCGGGTACATCTTATCTCCACCGAGATGAATGATTATTCTAGAGCAGTGAGACTCCACCAATATTGCATCCACCAAATCCACACTACGAGGAACACATAGCCTACCATCTCTCTTCAACCACACCCTCGAGTCTATAGCATAATTCCTAAGATGACTTGATGACTCCCCTCTACCTAATCTATCAAAATGGTCTGCTAGCTCACTGTCCCCTCTCTGCCTAGCCATAATCTTCTCCATCAAGGTTGGCTGAACATCTAGGACTGCTAATAATCTAGGGGTAATATCGGACGATGGCCTAAAATCAAAGGTGGAAATATACTCTAAATGTCTCTACTTCAAAAATAAAGAACTCGGTGTAGCTCTCTGTCTACTTAACGCATCCACTACAACATTCTCCTTGGCCGAGGTATAAGAAATCTCAAAGTCGTATGAGGCTATGAACTCCATCCATCTCTACTGCCTCAAATTCATGTCCTTTTGGGAGAACAAATACCTCAAGGACTTGTGGTCTGTAAAAACTCAAATCTCTCACCCAGAAGATCATGTCTCCATGACTTAAGAGCAATGACTATAGTTGCCAACTCAAGATCATGTGTGGGGTAGTTCCTCTCATGAGTCTTCAACTGCCTACTAGCATAGCATATTACTCTATTCTCCTGCATTAACACTGCTCTTAGTCCTGTACGAAAAGCATCGGTATAAACCGTAAACGATTTACTCCCATCAGGTAACACTACTATAGGAGCATTGGTCAAAGCCTCCTTCAACCTAATGAAAGCATCCTCACACTTAGCAACCCATGCAAAAGCTAGATTCTTCTTGGTGAGATGAGTCAATGGAACAGATATCCTAGCGAAGTCCTTAGTGAACTTTCTATAATAACCCACGAGATTAAGAAAACTCCTAACTTCTATGGCATTTTTTGGAACTTGGCAATCCTGCACTACCGCTGCCTTACTAGGATCCACAGCCAAACCAACCTCTGAAACAATGTGTCCCAAAAAGAGGACCACATCTTTCCAAAAGCAGCACTTAGAAAACTTAGCTTTAAGCTTATGTGCTCGGAGGGTCCTACGCACCTCCTCTAAATGCAAAGCATGCTCCTCCCTACTCCTCGAGTATACCAAGATATCATCCACAAATACTACCACAAACTTATTCAGCAACTCCCTAAACACTTGGCTCATCAAATCAAGAAAATAAGCGGGAGCATTGGTCTGTCCAAAAGGCATGACTAACCACTTATATAACCCATCATGAGTCCTAAATGCAGTCTTCTGATTACTATCCTTGGCTACTCTCAAATAATGGAAACCTATGGCTAGGGAAGACACTTGTTCCAACCAACTGATCGAAGAGATCATCTATGTAGGGCAAAAGATAGCGATTCTTCTTCGTCGGCTTATTCAGCTCCCGATAATCGACGTATAATCTAAGGGAACCATCAGCCTTGGTGGCAAAGACGATTGGCGCCCCTCACTCGGAAATACTATTCCTAATGAAACCCTACTCCAACAACTCATTCACTTGCTTATTCAACTCGCGTGGTTCCTTTGGAGCCATGTGCCTCAAAGGCAAAGCAACTTGTCGAGCATTCTCTACAAGGTAGATCCTAAACTCAATCTCTCTTTAGGGCGGTAGACCGGTAAACTCAGAAAATACATCTAGAAAATCGCTAACTATTGGGGCAGAAACAAGCTCATCCTATGGTAGGTCTAAGGAATAAAGGTAGCTCAACATAACTGATCCTCGCGAATCACAGAAAACCTCTACGCCCAATACAAGTGCCCAATCCAACAGTCTTCCTATCACAGTCCAGTATAGCCTCATACGTGGACACTCATTCAATGCCCAATATTAACCCCACCCTAGAGAACCCAAGTATATAGGCATCGCACTCAAACTGGACCCCTAAAATCATCAACCTCAAATCCCCACATATCATAGACAAATAAGTCGATCCCGTTATGGGATTTGACACAACTATTGGGTCCGTTCCAATACTAGTGTCTAAGTGCAAGTCATCAACAAGTCTACTAGAGATAAAAGAATAAGATGGCCCAGTATCAAATAAAGTACAAACGAAAAGACCATATAGAGATAACACACCTTCAATTACCACCTTCTTTCCCTTATCCAGTGCTGGATGGACATTGGAAGTAGGAATAACCTCCACGACATATGCCTGGATCACCTGAGTAGAAGCCAGAGAAGCAGCTTTGAGTGGTGCTGGATACTTCCTCTTAATATGCCTAACCTGATCACAATTGAAGCACTCCAGTTTCAATAGCGAGCACTCATTAAAAAGATGCCCCGTCTTCCCACACCAATGACACTTCAACTCCTTCTGAATCTTTCCTTTAGGTGGAGGTCCACCTTTCTTCTTCCCTTTCTGAAAATTCTTCACTTCAGCCTTTGGAGCCTCTTCCACCTTCTTAGCTATGGAAGTAAACAATGTCATCTCAACCATACCCTAATAAGTAGCTCCCACAGGAATATGACTCACTGCTAAGCCCTATAGTGGTTGATTCAAACCCTTAGCAAACTTGAGCGCCTTCTTATGTGGATTATTGATTAACTCCATTCCAAACCTAGCAAGCTCATTAAACTGATTATCATATTCATTAACTGACAAATAACCCAGCTTTAGATTTCTAAACTTCTCTAACATAACTCCCTCCTCAGCCTTTGACAAGAACTTCATCTCAAACCTCCGCCTAAACTCTCCCCAAGTCACAATACCACCGCCAATCTCAGCCTCAACGACCTTCCACCAACTAAGAGCCTCTCCCTACAGCTTCTAGGTAGTAAGCTGCCTCCTAACCTCATCTGCCAAACCCACAAGAACAAATATCCGCTCACATCTGTGGATCCAAGCTCTAGCATCTATAAAAAGTCTCAATGCCTAAGAATGGCTTGCCACCCAAGTTGGAAAAGTCCTTGGATAGCTTAGTAAAGTCATGAGCTATATGTAGGTGGACAAGGACCCCACCAGCCACCTCCTCCGCAGGCTCTCTAATTTGATGCTCAACAGGACACCTAGCTTGTAAGTAACGGTGGAATCAAAAGAGCATGTTCACGCCCGAAATATTAAGGATGTCGGTAGAGCGAGATCAGCCATCTCTATCTGTGAATAGTAAAGTCTAAATCATATACTTCCACGGATAGCTCAAATAAGACTTAAGATAAGGGTATCACGGGCATGAATTGAAATAAGCATAGGCACGAATTTAAGGGATTCTTGACAACATTTACCAAAAATACTTATATATAGTTATACTTTGGAAACCCATTTTGAAAACAATTTCAAAAATCATTCCTTATTTTCAAATCATATATATATATATATATATAATATTAAACCTAGACTCTGATACCATATATGACAACCCCATCCCTTGACATGCCATACACCGCCATATCAAGAAATACGGATCATCGGTTTAAGGGAAAAGTAGTATCATGACTAAGATATCATTGAAGAAATAATCTACCTAATCCAAACGTCATCACAGCAAAAACATAATATTAGATATATGGATAATCTGATAATGAGAGAAATAAAAATCTCAAAAGATCAAAACATCTAGGTCTCAAAATATCATAATATCGTAGTCCAAGAAAACCATCAGTACATATCAAATATTAGAGTATCATAAAAATAATCCATCATAAGAAAAATATAGAAAGAAAAAATGTGCTGATAGGAAATACATGATAAAGTATAAAATAGAACTAGACTCCAGGCACGATAATTCGAAGGCAGCAATGGACCTGTCAATGGCTACTCTATCCACTTGTGGTGGGGGGAAGATAGAATGGGTCAAAAAAAGTCTGGTGAATGAGAACAAGACTAAAAAGGAAATTAAATACAATTGACTTCAAGTCTACTATAGGTGATATAGGGTGTGTGTACAGTGTCCATGCACCTAAGGTCGCAAGCCTAGGCTTACCAGCCTAACAGTCATCGGTCTAGCAGTCATCGGCCTAACATCAGAGGGATAACAATAGACCGCATCTCACTGAACAACCATCTTGTTTTGGGGAAACTACTACCATACTTTAACTAACACTAGACCTAGAAAGGAAGAACATGCATGTAAACTTGCATAGTGACTCATCGTATGCACCTGTGCCCAACCCCTCGATCCTAACAGCAAAATACCTCTTACGCACCCCAAGGAGTTACTGCGCTTAACACGGCCTAGTACTAGGCACCGCCTAACTTTTAGCGTCTACGCCCATACGGGCCTACACGAATGTCCATGATCCAGTCTCTGATCCTAACACCCCAACTAACGATCAGAAATCCGATCCCAATAGGCTCAACTAACCACCGGTAATTCGGTCCCAACACTTGTGTGCACCTTTCGCAACATAAGTTGCATGTCTTAACGACACTCCGCATCCTACTCTATGATATGGAAACGTGAACTAAGTCCTCCATCTCAAATAAGAACACCTAAATGTGTATACGCCAATCAAGCAATTTAGAGAGCAACAAGGTTCATACCACTATCGGCTCAAGACCCCAAACAGTCTACTAAGTCTAAGTGACTTATGACAGTCGACATACGCTAGTCTTAGGTTAATTGCCTACAATCCAGACTTCTTTCGATTTACTTGTTCTAAGTAAGTTAATATTTTCGTTTTATTTTCAGACTTAATCCAGACATCTTTCAATTTACTTGTTTTAAGTTAATTAATCCATTTCATGCAGTTATCAAACGTAATCCATTTTAATAATCAGACCTAATCCATTTCAATTACCAGATGTAATCCATGTAATTCTTATTTCAATTGGGCTAATCTATTTGTCCTATTTTTATTACAGTTGTTGCAATATTTACATTATTGTAATTAGCAATTTATAGGTGTCAAATATAATTTTAGCATATGATTTACGGTTTTACAGCTTACATATGCCAACTACAATTAGATAAAAAGATCCATTATGCCAAATTCCCAATTTAATAAATTAAAGGATTAATACTAGAATTAACAGTTAAATCAACATAGTGTAGAAATTAAAATCAATTAATTTAATTAACTTGTTAAATTCTTGCCCACTCACCTCTGTCCTAAGCTTTTAGGTTTGCCTCAGATGCCACAAGCTTTTTCCCCTAAATCCACTTAGGTCTCTTCTCCAATTTCTAGATCTCCTTTTTATTTTACTTTAGATTATGATTAAGAATAGAATAGGGGTTTAGAAATTGATTTGGGAAATTAGGGTTTAGGTTTTATTTTGGAAGAGCTTCGTTGTAATGGAGAAAATTAGGTTTTAGGTTAACCCTAGCTATTAATTTATAGGGGAACACCTCAAATCACTACCGTCGGATCCAGCCCAAAATCATCTAGTTCATCCCCAAAACCGTGGCCAACATGGAACAATCTCGCACAACGAAACAAATCGTCTTCAGGTCGCCACGACCATACGATCGACCATGGGTTAGGTCGACCATCCTTGGGCTAGGTCGACCGCCAACTGTCCACCTAGGTCCATCTGGGTCGACTTGGCCCTATCTGATTTCTTTTTCTTCTTTTTTCTTTTCAATTTCTTATTTATTCAGTCCTTCATAATGTTTTCATTTTAGCTTGGATTTCAACAAGTTATATATGAAAGTTGTCCAAAAAATTACTACGAACATAATAGCGCATGTCTCGTAGTATAATTTGGATGTTTGTGAAATTATCCTTTTAAGTTAATTCTTATCTTTTAATTATATTTCTTATTTATTTGCAGAAAATCTTAGGGTGTTACAGTATCGATGCATAGGCGATGCATGTAGGTCAAACTAGTAGGTGCAACTATGGAATCAACACAAAATCGATGTGTGGATGTGCTAAAGGAATTTAGTTTAGGTTTGGTGGTTGGCTTGTGGCATCCGGTGTTTGGCTTTGAGTTAGGGAGGGGCTGGCTTTAGGTCGGTGGTTTAGTAGTGGAAGACCAGACAGAAATGTTGTCCAGTAGTTACTTCAGGTCAGTGAAGGAAAAACCCTAGTAAGCAAGGTGCAGATTAGATTTTGTGTCTTATTGTGTGCCTTGGTCCGGTAGTTGTGTTGCCTCAGTTCGGTCCTAGGAAATACCAGGTAAGGCTCAGATGGGTTTGCTCTAGGGAAACTTGAAGTCCGACATGGGGATGCGTTTGGGACAAACCTAGGAGCTAACTGGTGGTTTTTAGTATTTAACTTGGAGTTGAGGTGGACGACCCCATAATGACTTGAGATGACTATGGGTTCCAAGTGGCAATCAATGAAGTGCAATGGTTTCAACAACGTGATGTGGTTAGCGACTATGGCATCTGGCAGTGGACCAAGCGGACAAATTCTATGTGATAACTAATGGATAGAACAAGATGTGGTTCTACTATCGGTACATGTGCTAAGGGTTCGATGAATAACTCAAAGATTATGATGCTCATTATTGGGACATGATAGTCTGTGAGTACCCTGGATAATCTATGTGTGCCTATGTTATTGGAAGTTAGTTTGTGTCCAGTCCATAGCCATATGTGTGGGCATGATTTGAGCATCCGCAACATTGAGTACTCGTTGATCTTCTTCGTGGGTCATAAGAGTTATTGTGTATCCAACGACACTTAGTAAGAAATGCAAGGATGTGTAATGGTTGCTGTGTTTGTTGTGTGCTTGATATGGATGTCATATTACTGCGTTATACCTTTATACCACATATTATACTTAGTGTTGTACTCCCATATGTGATAGTAGTTTAGCATATACTATGTTCATGTGCTAACTTGTTGGATGCAGGGATATGTCAAGTATGGTTCAACATATCTTATGTCATTATTACTATATACGAGGTTTTTTAGTATTTTGAGATGATGTATCGCTCACACCAAACTATTGTATAACCCGAGGTTTTATGCATTGCTTCTTATTATTTTAGTTACACTTAATTGAGTATATTAGGGATAAAAAGTCTGGATAGTGCATGGAACTGTATGGGAGTATGAGTAAGAGGCTACACTTTCTTATATCTATATTTTGGAGTTTATCGCTTATATTCTATTGTGCAGTACTGTGGAGTTATGTCAGTACTTGTATTATTGAGAGATGATTATTAGAGTTTATTTGGAGATTTGGGATGTAGTAACTCTATTATTTCTACTTTGTAAATCTTCTGAGCTTGTTGCACTTTGATGTTGTTACTTATGGTTCATTTGATTATATACTATCTCGCATGTTTTATATCTATGTTGAATATTATATTTTATCCTATGCGAGTGAGATATATAATAGGTTCTATGATTAATATTTTTGCTTCTTTACCACCTTGACAATCGTCCTACATCGGCTGAGTACCACAATGCACTCTACATGTCATATTGGGTATTGGAGTCGTAGGGCGATCGTCGCATTTGGTATTAGAGCTTAGGTTGCATAATTAATCTAAGTTGGTACTTTAATCCATTAGAGATAAGATAGGAGCTATTGCCTAAGAATGGATCAAGCAGAGCGTACTTGTTATATATTTTGGTTTTCAAAACTATATAGTAATATATATAGTATAAATCGCATTGCATTCACGGGCACCACTCATTCCTTTTTGAAAGACCGATCATTCTTATTATAGCTTATAAGAATGAGCTGGTAAATGAGAATGCTATTAAGACTTTTTATTCTTGCATTGAGCAGGGAACAAATGATAGGACAGTTACGAACTCTAATATACATGCTACATTCAATAATATGATGTGCAACATGCTGCAGAATGCCCAAGGATCTGCTCCGGATGCTATGGGTAGTGGTGCTCCACTGCAAGCTCCAAGACTTGACTTTGCTAAGTTGTACAAAGACTACTCTACTCTGGGTGTAAAACTTTCTAGAAATGAAATTAGCCATCGAATTTGCAGGATTGGCTAGACACTTGCAAACACATCTTTGAGGATTTGGAGTTGGAAGGTGCGATAAAGAGGAAGTGGGCCTCTTAGAAACTTCAAGCTAAAGCTATGAATTGGTTGAATGTTATAAAGATTGCTACTCTTAAGGATCAGTTCACCTGGGAGGAGTTTAAAGCTAGATTTGAAGAGAAGTTCGTATCGACGGCTAAAAAGTCAATTTTGTTTAGAAAATTTGTTGATTTGAAGCAGGGAGGCTTATCTACATCGGTGAACATAGCTGAGCTTGATATGATTTTGGAATATAGGATGTCCTTTATTGACACTCCATTGAAGAAGAATGAGAAGTTTATTACAGGGTTGAATGACTATCTTGGTGAGTGGATGACCAGCCACATTGATGAGACCTTCAAGAAGGTCGTGGAGAGGACATTCAGACATAAGAGTCTTTATCCAAAGCCAAAGGATGCTATTGTTCCAAAGGAAGATTTCAAACCATAAAGTGTGGCAGTGGGAAGAGAAAGTGGAACCATAAGGGAAAGAAGTGGTTCTGGGGCAAAAATGGTCAGAAAAAAGGTTAATGGTACCCTACATGCTATAAGTGCAAAGAGAAGGGTCAGCTTGGCAACAACTGTAAGAGTGCGGAGAAGAAGTGCTATAACTGCAACAAGTCTGGGAACATCAAGAAGGATGGCCAGAACCACTAAAGAACAAGAAGGTTGTGTCTGAATATGCTTTGAATGTTATTTCTACCTCATTGAGTGCTCCATCGATGAACGAGAAGAGAAACAACATCACAATTCAGGATACGCTTTCTATTTCAGATATACTTGTACATGTTTTGTTTGATACCAAGGAGGTAGATAGATTGGGATTAAGACCCTAGATAGTAGATAGACCTTTGACTATGTCGAATCCTATGGGAGATTCGGTTAGTTCTTCTATGATTTGTCATAGTATAGTTATATCGAGCCATGGATGTATATTTGTTTGCGACTGTTTTGTATTGGGTTTTGTGAGATTCGCTATTATACTGGGGAAGGACTGGCTTCAGAGATAAAAAGTCATAGTGGATTGTGAGAGGTTGGTAGTGACCATTGGGATGGACGATGAGTGGAGGCTAGTATTGAGCTGCCTACCAAATGTTGGGGTGATTGTTAGATTTCTATATTCGCTTGAGGCCTCATATAATGATTTCTCATTATCACCGATAACAAAGGAGTATCTGGACATATTCAAGGAGGTGGTCGGATTACCACCACATAAAGAGATCAAGTTCTGCATTGACTTGGTGAAGGATTCCAGACCAGTAGTTATTCCATCGAGTCGTATAGTGCCCAAAGAGCAGAAGGAATTAGAGGTGCAAGTGAATGACCTATTAAGATGAAGGTACATTCCAAGGAGTAGATTGGGGTGCACCAATAGTATTAGCCATGAAGGCGAATGGCTTTTTGAGATAATGTGTAGATTACCATGAGCTAAATAAGGTGATGAGGAAGAACAAGTATCCACTCCCACTGATTGATGGCTTGTTCGATCGGCTCCATGGTGCTAAAGCCTTAATTAGTTGGATCTTGCGATGGGATTTCACAAATTGAGAGAGGCGAAGGAGAGTGTGCCGATTATAGTGTTTTGTGCGCCATTTAGATCTTATGAGTTGTTGGTTAAGCAGTTCAGGCTAACCAATGCGTCGACATACTTTGTTGATGTTATGAACCGTGTTTTCAAGGATTAGGTAAAAAAGTTTGTGCTTCTGTTTGAGGATGATATTCTTGTCTATTCGAGGATGGAGGAAGAACTCGGGAAGCACTTTAGGGTTGTGCTCGAGGTATTGAGAAATCATCGATTGAAGGTGATGTTATCTAAATTTCACTTCTAGAGGAGGGAAATGTGATTTTTGGGTCACGTTATCTCTGAGCTGGGTAACGCTATGAATCTTGCGAAAGTTGTAGTAGTCCAGGATTGGGACAGACCTAAAAATGCTACAAATGTGAGAAGCTTTATTGGACTTGGGGGAGGAGTACTATAGACCTTTTATCAAAGAATTCTCTAAGTTAGTATCATCGTTAACCCATTTAATAGAGAAGAATCAGACTTTCATTGGGGATATGAGGTGCGAGTAGGCCTTCGTGAGTTTAAAGGAGAGGTTAACGAGTGTACCGGTGTTAGTCATTCTGAATGAGAATGAAAAGTTGGGTCAATATATATAGACGCATGTGGTATTGGACTAAGTACGGTGTCGATGTAGAGGAGAAAAGTTGTCGCATATGCTAGTCGATAGGTGAAACTGCATGAGAGGAAGTATCCAACTCACAATCTGGAGTTGGGGCAATTTGCTTTGAAGATTTCGAGGCACTACTTTCTTGGAGAGAGGTTTGAGCTATTCACTGACCATAAATCATTGAAGTACCACTTCTTCTAAAAAGATCTTAACCTTCGCCAACAACAATGGTTAGAGTTTCCGACCTCCTACGACTTTGACAATTCCTATACGCCTAGTAAGGGAAATGCATCGCTGATGCTTTGAGCATAATACATGCCAATTTGGGAATGATGTTCGTTTAAGTTTACCACTGGTCGAGACTTGAGTCCTCGATGAGAGCTTGAGCTAGGGATATTTATTAGTTTGACTATTATACTTACTTTGATTGAATGGATCAGTACCAGTCAAAGGCATGATGCTAGACTACCAAAGGTCATGGTAAGGTAGAGGAAGGATAATGTTCTAAAGAGATGAAACAGTACAGACTCGATCGAGGTGGTTGGCTCTGTAAGGATTGGAGATTGTTTGTACCGATGTCGTTGGGTTGTGGGATGAGGTGTGAGAGAGTGCCATCATTTGGGATTAACTATACATTCTGGTGGCAATAAAATATACCATAATATAAGGAAAACATTTTATTGGGAAGGATGGACAAGGATGTTAGGATATTCATCTTGAGATGTATGAACTGTCAGCTAGTAAAAGGCTGAACAAAGAAGCTAAGTGGTTTGTTATAACTGCTTTAGATTCCCAAGTGGAAGTGGGAATATATATATCAATGGATTTCATCAATGGGTTGCCAAGGACTAGAGGAGGAATGATAACATCTAGGTTATAGTCGATAGATTAATGAAGAGTGCTAGATTTATACCCATAAAGTCTAACTGAATGACATCCAAATTAGCTGAATTGTTTATGATGTGGATCGTGCAATTCTATGGTATGCCTAAGAGCATTGTGACCGGTTGAGACCCATTGTTGACTAGTGTGTTTTGAAAGAGCTTAAAAGAGGTGTTGGGATGGAGCTACATTTGAGTACAGCTTATGACCCACAGACTAATGGGCAGACCGAGAGTGTGAATCGTATATTAGAGGATCCCTTGTGAGCTTGTATATTCGACTTTGGGGGCTCGTGGGATGATCACATTCTTTTAATAGAGTACGCATACAATAGTAATTATCAGTCTAGCATCGGTATGGTGGAATTTAAGCTGTTATATATTGACTATGCAATGCTCCTTTATGTTTTGTGGGAAGTGAATGAGAAACTGATACTAGGGCCAAATATGATTAAGGAGACATCGAAGAAAATTGAGATCATTCGACAGTGAATGAAAGCTGGTCAAGATAGATAGAAGAGCTATGCTGACAAGAGAAGATGTGAGATTGAGTTCTCTATCAGTGGTATAGCGTTTATAAAGATTTCTCCACTACAGAATGTTGTTCGATTTAGTACGAAGAGGAAGTTGACACCGAGATTCGTATGTCCTTTTCTGATACTTGAGAGGATTGGGAACCTAGCTTACAAATTCGGCTCATCTCAGAAGATGGAGGGTGTGCACAGTGTGTTCCATGTTTCTCATTTATGGAAGTTTTTGTACAACTAAGGCATAGTAGTGACACCGAATCAACTACATGATATCAAGATTTAACCAAAAGCTTTAAGACCTTGTAGGCCAAATTCATATTGATGGACATATTATGAAGCAGCTAGACGGTCAAGTTAGTGAACGTTCAGTGGGATAAAAACAAGAGCGATAGTATTTGGGAGACCAAGGAGAGAATAAGGTCCGCTTATCTGGTGTTCTTTACTTGGTGAGACATTTTGTTTATCGTATTTACTTTCACTTTCGATATCATATAGAGTAGTTTAGTATCTTGCATGCCAGGATGAGCATAAATATTATTTCTTGCTATTATTTCTTACTTATTTATGCATGTTTCATATTTGATATGTTGGCTTATGGTTGTTAGGAATGTGGGGTAACTATGTTTGACTTTGTATTGATTGTATTTGGGGATTTCGGGGGTAAAATTCCTAAAGGGGGAGAGTGTAAAGACCCGCATTTTATGTTTTGCAGGATTGTAAAATAATATTTTTTAAAAAAATTCATATCTAGTCGTATAACACTTCAACTTTGGATGATGTTGAGTGAGATATTTTTGACATTTAGTATTTTTATTGGAGTATTTTACTCCTAAAAACTTGTAATGGCTATGACTTTTGATAGGAGCCAAATTAGGGTCCGTGACCACTTCCATTGTAAATATATGATGATTTTTCTCTATGTATAATGGTAATAATAGCCTTTTGGATTTATGGTTTGGAAGATATGGCTAGTTGAAGTTAGAAGGTTTTTAGGATAGCTTAGTGGGTAATTAGTGAAGTTTGGGATAGACTATTAGCCCATTTCTAGTTTTGGGTTTATATTGGCTGCTAAAGCCATTCCCAAATCATTTTCCTTTATTTCAAAATAGATCTAAACCTTCATTAATGTGACGATCCACCTTTTCAACCCTTAGAAGTCGACACTAATACATCCACGGTATTCACAGGTCAAACAACCAAATGCCGAAAAGACAGATGGTTAGGGGAAAGAAGAAGAAAGAAGACAAGAAGAAATTAAACAACACAGAATCTCACATCGCAATGAATAATCTATAATATAACAATGATCTTTACAATATAAAACTTTTATATATACACATCTATCAGAGTACTAGCCTATCATCTACCTGGACAGTTATAAGACCTGTCCTTACAATTTCTTATAAATATAACAAAGCCATGCAGCAGAACATAAAGAAATACATAGATATTTCTTAGCCTCCAGTTCGTCTCCTGAGCTCCAATGCATCCAAAGCTAATTTGGAAAATATGCTCAGTCTGACCAGAGCGCTAAAAGAACACAACGTCCGGGTCAGTCTGCAAAAACCAGCATGAGAAACTCACATCACAAGAAATTTTATTTAACTTATAAAACCCTTTAAAAACAAAGGTTTCTCGTAAGACCACACTACACATAAACACGGACATGTTTTTACCTTAAGATAACCAAACCATTTCTATAAAAAAATCCAGTGATATTATAATAGTGTCTAGGGTACAAATACATATTAATCATACTCGAAATTGTTACGTTAGTTAAATTCTAGCATAATAGATTAATAACTAAACCGTAAAGGCACGTATTAGGGGATGGATTCCATACAATGACAAGGTAAGGGTCTACCTTCCGAATAGTACACCTCTTGATAAAATGTACCAAGGGACTCTCCTGGACCCCTACCAATATAGGACCGGCCTACCCCTTATTGGATAGTACCGAATATGTCATCACCCAGGTTGCTTTCCAACCTTTCCCTTGAGAGCTCTCATGCATAACAAAATCCGTAATAGTGATCTAGAAAGGTGTTGATTATACCCAATAGGAGCGACCAACATAGCCCTGCTGCATCTCCCATGTTTTAGTCATTCCCGGTTGATAAGGCTTGAGGCTACGTTTTACCTTCCTTTAGCGCTTCCCACATGGAATGCTAACACTTCCCTCCAAGTAGTAATGCAGTGCCAACATTCATCCTTACAAGTACATTCTGGGTTTGAACAAAACCGAAGGCACTACTCCTACTACATCCGTTTTGGAATCACCCTTAGAATTCGTAGCAAGTAGCCCTTGCACTTCAAAGAGCTGCATCTTCGATTCCATCATCTTTAAGATGTCTTCACTTTGAAACGCTTTAGTTGGATCGAAGTGATTTTTATATAATTTATACTTATCCGATCATGGTCTCTTCGAAACAACATTCGATAGTTTTCGGTAAACTCAACTTTGGTTCTTTTAAAAATAAACAGACAAGATAAGAGCGGGGATCACCCGTAACCGTTCAAGTGGATGGATCTCCTTATCATTTGTCCTAGAAGAACACAATGAGTTTATACATATAGTAGTATCATCTAAGATAACTGTACCATATAATTCTCATGTTTCCTCCTGGATATTTCCAGAGTTAAAAACTGATCAAGGTTTGGTAATCGGTTATTTAACTATCAAATAAACGAAAATCAATCACATATTTAATTTCTCATGGAAACCACTAAGCCCTATTTAATTAATCTTCCATTAGTTAAATCTCTTAAATTATTTTCTAAAATATTCATATACTTATCTCACTAGTATAAGTATATTCACAAAACATTAAGAAAATTTTCCTATTTCAAATTCATTTTAAACAGATCAAACATATGTCTTTGAAACACAGTTTATTATGAATCCCAAATAACTAATCCTTCGGTATTAAGTAGGTAAATAGCTCCCTACTACCAAAATTAAGAAGGATTACTTATTTATTTGATTCAATACTTGATTAATATAATTGATCCAATCAAAACTTTATAAACCCAATCATTCTTTCCAAAATCCAAGATCTGTACAAAATATAACTCTTTCACTTAGTTCTTTATTAAGCAAAACCCTTTTTATAAACCAAACTTATTAGCTTTAAAATCCTTTTTATAAAACAATATCATTATTTAAAGCATATTCTTAAGTTAATTAAATTAACTAAAACTGCATTATCAAATAAATTTATTAACTTTAAATATAAATAAAAAAATGATTAATTAAATTTAAACATCATTATTAAATAATTAATCAACTTTAAATACCTTTTAAAATTAGATAATTAATTAATCTAAACCTTGTTATTAAATAATTAATTAATTTTAAATACCTTTATTTAAATAAATTAACTTATAAACATCATTAATTTAAAAGATTAATTAACTGAAGACAAACCATCGATTAAAAGGATAATTAGCTTAATCATTATTAATTAAAATAAATATAATTAACTTCAAAACATAATTAATTAAAGCAATAATTATCTTTAAAACATTTTTACTTAAATACTAATTAACTTCAAACAATATTAATTTAAATAATAATTATCTCCAAAAAATTATTAATTAAATATTAATTAACTTCAAAACATTTTTAATTTAAATAATAGTTATCTTCAAACATTATTAATTAAATCAGCTTTAAACACCATTAATAATATTAACAATTAAAAATTATTAATAAATTCAATAATTTATTTTTAAATTGTTATAAAACTTAAAATTGATTTCAATTCAAAACTTGTCCAATTTGGAAACAGGCTTAGCAAATCTCAATAGTACTTAAGCAAGCTACCATTATATTTCATAACGACATTCAAGTCACAACACAGATATTTACAAAAACATAGATATGCAAATAAATTCCACGATTTTGATCGATGGATAATCTCAATATAATTCAACTGGTAGATAAATAAATAGCCCAATCAACATAACAGCAGAATGGTGATTTATTCTGCTAAATAAATATCAAATATAATATATTCATTTTAAATATAGCAGAACAGAGTTTTATTCTGCTAACAGGATGTCAGGGATTAATTTTAACTACTAAACAACGTACTTAAATACCACCGTATTAATTTACCATTAGACTACACTACAACATATGGGTCAAGTGATTACATGAGTGTATTCTATAAGTCAGTACGAACTCAACACTGGAAACCGCATGTCAAATGGATTCCGCACGAAGGAGATATAAAATTTCTAAGTTTAAACTTAAAAATCTTATATATATATAGACACACACACACACACATATATATATATATATAGCTAAGGCCCAATGGCCTAAAAAACTAAACATCCAAGCCGCGTACCAATCTCCTTGTCCATCTCCAGGAAACCAAGAAAACAACTCACATTCCATTTTTTTTCAAAAACTTGGAGGCTTCTTCATACGTCCACACTCGTGAACATCTGCACATGCAGACACCATCGAAACCACCCGCCTCCATGTCGACCCCACCAGCGAATGCCCCTAACCTTACGTACCCCTCCTGAGTCGCTATCGATGACCCCGACCCCCTCTATCAAAAAGCGACACCTGTCCGAACTCACGCGACCTGGAACAAACAAAAATGCGACAATAAAATATGACCCATGCGCTTCATCATCCATCGATCATCACCTTGGCTACCACCATGCAAACCCAAACTTCCAACTCCACCTCTGGCCGAAGACCGACCAAGCTTAGTGCCTCCTTGGACCCACCATCTAGTGGTGACCGTACGCCAAAAGCCAAGGATCCCAAACTCTAGATCGAGCTATTCCTTAAAACACCGCTAGAGCACTCACCTCCAACACGGAAAAGGTTCGTCTCCCTCCGACCTTCGTCCCGGTAACCTTCGATGAACCTTTCGACCACCGGTTCGTTGAAATTTGATTTTTAACCCAACATCGAACAAAGATCAAATTCAAACAAAACACAACACTAAAAATCCTGAAACTATCACTAAAAATCATGATCCGCCTAGACGATCCTGAATATAAAGGTCATTCGTCGATTTGTGATCGATGAAAAATCGACAAATTTGATCATTTATAGTATTATTCAAATTTCTCAAAATATACTTAACTAAAAATTCCACAAATATTTTTACAATAAACTATGGATCAAAACAAACAACTTACTAGTTGATGGCATAAGCAAATTCAAATTGGTTTGAGAGATATTGAATTTTGAATACAAGAAGGGGTTTATGTTTTAAAACAAACAAAGCACTGTAACTAGATTTCTTTGGTTACAGTAAACATGTTGTAAAATCCCCTATTTTGATTCCCGAAGCTAACGTTATAGATGCTACAGTCATCTATAGTACTAACTTTCGGTGACAAAATATGGTAATGTTAGTGGTATCCATAATATTAGAAGCACATAAATATGAAATGAAATCAACATAGATTTCAAAATAACTTTTCTGATTACATAACAAATCAATATTCATATTCAATTACATAATCCCAAGATGTTTTCCAGATTTAGATAAATATAATTATTACAAAATACACCAAAACCAACATATGTAGATGCCCCATTGGATGGTTTGAGTACTAAATAGACATATCGGTCAATAAATATATCATGGCGGAACAATAATGGGTAGACTCCTAAATAGCTGATTCTTGTCTCTTGCATGTCTTCGGAAGCTTTATTCGTCACCTACTAAAACCTGAAATATCTTAAATCTCAATCTACCCAAATTAAATTTTGAGCACCCAAGAGTTCAAGGGAAAAACATAAACTTCGAGTTAGACATAAAGCCGGGTGTGGACAATTCTATTACATCTCGGTATACTGATATTAAGTGAGACCATGCCGCTTAGTGGAATAGGTTTCCCCTCACTAATATTCTTTTAAAAGCATATCTTTTGCAAATCAAAATCTTGCAATCAAACTGATTATAACAACAATAGCAATAACATATATGCATATAAATCAGGTAATCAATGGTTTATCCGTCCGAACATTATAGTTTTATCAGGATGACTATTAACCACTAGCTGACTCGGGCCTACCAGACATAATAAATATTCTAACTTTTGTTAGACACAATACTAGATGGTATGTCCTTAACTTACTTCTCCGAGGGTCAACTGATCCTAGTGGTTTTGCAGGCTCACCAATAACCTATCTCTACTCTGTGTATTCCTTTCTATGTGTAACATCATTTTAGTCTTACCTGTGACAAAGCCCTACACACTGGGATTTTGGACTTATATTAGCCAGGGGCTACTAGCTAAAGTATAGGGCACGACCCTACCCCAGTCCCGCCTGGTCTTCTAATATCTAAGTCATATACTTAGGGCTAACCACCTTATTCAAATTTCATTTCCTTGAAAACAATATTTACAAATGATTTACCATTGAAATTGTATCTTTCTAAAACAAGGAAATATACCATTTGCTTTACTCAAAATACTTATGCCATGATATATGCTTTACAAAACAATGTTGATGAAAACCTAAAATCAATAGAGTTATCTATCCCTTTAAAATACGTTAAAGCCCTTTTTAACTTAGAAAACATTAAGCCATAAAGGCAAAACAATACCTTCGAAACCACTGTTTAAAACCTTAAACAATCCCTTTCAAAATCATTGAGTTCAATATTTAATAGAAATATAGGGTCAAAGGGAACATGGGCGAAAGCATCACTTTCGAAAGCATTGGTCTCAAGTAAAAGAATTGGAAAAGAGGGTAGCTTTGAAACTATCCTTTCGAAACCATTGCTTCCGAAACTATTGCTAAAAGCGGCTAAGTCAATCCTTTCGAAAACATTGGGGAAGGTGGCTTCAATATTAGTGGAAGACACAAAGATGAAAGTCTCCCCTTTTTCATGCATTGTTTAAAGGCTGTAAAAAGTGGCCTTTAACTAAGTCGAAAGTATTGGTGCAACAGCTAGGGTACTGAAGGGGTTCAAAGCGGCAACCCTTTCGAAACACTCTTTTAAACAAAGGCAGGTCTATAGGTTTGAAAGCTTTGAAAGACAACTTCACCCCTATTGAATGCATGCCTTCGACACCATCCTACTTTCAGCCTATCTCCAACACACTACATACTAATGAATTGATACTATGTATATTGGTTTCGAATGGGTACGGAAGGGGTTTTGTGTGGGTGCATGACGTCGGAAGCTAGCAAGGGTAGTGGTGAAGATGTAATTTTAATAAAAACTTCATTTTAAATTTTTAACGAAATTCCCTTTTTTATCTACCACTAATATTTATCAAAATATTATTGGTTTAGAAACCTTTATCAATTCCCTTTTCAAAATTTGCTGCCAAACTCAAATTGGATTATTTGAAACAATTCAACACTTAAGCCCTTCTCCTTAATAAAACATTTAAAACATTTAAGTCCTCTAACTTAAATAATTTATTAACCATAGTAAAACACTTAGGAAAAATTCCCAAAAATTACAATAATTCACATTAAATATGTTTTCTAACATATATAAATTTCAGACCCGAAAACATTATTTAATTGCCTTAAATAATTTAACCCGAAATTAACTATTCTCTCTCATAGAAAATTCATAATAAATCCATAATTATTTAGAAAATTATGAAACTTGAAGCCCACTTCTAAAATAATGATTTTCACATCATATTAAAATCTCAAGTCAATTGGACGTCACATGAATGGTTTTCTAACTCAAATATAACACAATAATCATATTTAAACCATAAATCATCAACATAGCGTATAATCACTTTTAAACACTAAACATGGCACATACTTGCAACAGAAAACAGGTTTACCTTTAAACTGAAATCATTCATCAAAATAGAAATGTAAACTAATTATTCACCATGGCTTTGTATTAAGAAGGTTGAGATTTGCCCTTAGATTGATTTCTTCAAGCTTTCTACTTGAATCCTAGCTTATCTTCCCTTTAAATCTTCTTAATGGTGGCTGGCCTAAGCTTAGTATTGTTTTTGTTTAGTTTGTGAATGTAGAATGAATGAGGAAGTGGAAAGAATGACGGGTTTAGGGTATAGGAATAAAAGTTATTCCCATTTTACCCTCATCATATTCCTCCTTCTTAATTATGTTTAGTTTCCCTTTTATTAACACATTCATTAAGGCATGTCTCCTCCTTAATTTACGAATCTCAATCCCTTAACTTTCTACGTTATTTTATTTAATTTACCCAATTAAATGTTCAAAATAATGTTAACTAAAATTTGGGTCATTACACATGTTTGGCTCATTTCTAGCAATTTCACTAATTTTTTTTAAATTTAACTTGTTTCTGTAAGAATGATCATCACAAACAAATTCATGATCAGGTTAACATATAAGTTCACAATATAGATTTTCCAAAATATCGATAAGTTTTAAATAACTCACTTTCTATATCTCCATGCTTTTTGAAAATTTCTTTAAGCCATAATCCTCTTGAGTGCTAACAAGCATTGATCTTGAGAATAAAGTATAAAATTTGAGTTTTTAAAATGAAAAGTTGAAAATTTTCTAAAGTAGACAAAGAAAGGAAAATGGAAACAATGGAGTTAAGGTGTTGAAAATGAGAGTGTAAGTTAAAAATGAAAATACGGTAAGTGTTTTAAACTTGATAAAAGCACAACAAAATACAATAATGCCCCTCACTAATCAAATTTCAACTCTCCCATCATATTATAAGGCACCCAAAATACTGCACATATGAGCATATGGTGGTTAATAGCCTAATTCTTGTCCCTTTATTCACTTACACACTTAAGCTTCATTTCCATGTCACATCACTCATATTTTCAAATTTTAAATAAAATCTTACACTTAATTACTTATTTATTTCAAAATGAAATGTTATTTACATTTTAAAAGTTTTCTTAAAACAAAACAAAAATATTACAACTTTTAATAACTTGTTGTTCGATAAAAAGCTGAAAATCCAAAAATTGTGTTTCGGTCACATTTCCAGTTTTTCGTCAAACTATTTATTCATGTAAACCAAATTTAAAATAAATTTTCTATAATTAACTATAAATTAAAAGAGGGTTGTTAAATTAATAAAAATCATTAATTGAATATTTAAATTGGTTTAAATATTCACAAATTAAAACGATAAGATCCCGAGTCGTTACAATTAACCTTATCCTTAGCCAAATCACTCCAAATCTCTTCCAAATCAAGTCAAATTCTTAGATTAAGAGTAAATTAATAAGGGGACTAGAAAGAGACTTTCAAATCTACATTTTCGAAGAGGAAATTTTTGAGCGTTAGTGTCTATTTTCGGATTTGCCTCGTTTTGCATGCAAATCTTTGATTTTTGAGTGTTTGGTGAGTGATTTATCATCTCACAACCTATTATTTTTTTTGAGAAAATTGCGTGATCCTCTATTTGAGGGGGAGAATGTTCATGTATTTTATTCTGCAACAAAAAATGAAACTACCAACATGTTTGGAAAGTAGCGATAATCCCTACTAATGAAAATAAAGATAAAGATCCCCCCATTTCTAAAATAAAAGATCCTTAATGAAAAAATAATAGTAATAAATAGAGTCTAACGAAAATGATAAGTGGCCAAATCCATGGAG
Source organism: Allium fistulosum (assembly GCA_030737815.1). Taxonomy (NCBI): domain Eukaryota; kingdom Viridiplantae; phylum Streptophyta; class Magnoliopsida; order Asparagales; family Amaryllidaceae; genus Allium; species Allium fistulosum. The sequence continues at coordinate 990,230,718 of CM060903.1, forward strand.
CAGCTATATCCATCCAAACCTCTACAATATCTAAAGATGTAAAACGAACTCAACTACAAATGAAGTCTAATTCATACAACATATATAAATAAATATTTATATACATATATATATGCAAGAGTACAATAATCTAGTAATAATAAAACGTGTATAATATGGTTAAACTAAGTGAGAGATATTATAAAGTAAGTAATACAGAAGGAAAATGAATGAAATAAAGAAATAATCAATACTACAACGCATATCAATTCAAATAACAACATGCAAATTAGGTCTGCTAAGTCCATCTAAGCACTGTTACGTCTAAAACTAAAAACAAAATATCAACCACATGATTAAGTCAACACAAATATATGTGTGTGTATATATATATATATATTATACATATACATACATATATGCCTTGACAAGATAAAATAAACTTACTAAATAAGAACTAAGTACGAGATAAAAGAGTGAATAGAAAACATTATATTTGTAACGACCCGCCATTTTGGACCATTCGCATCCATTATAAGTGTATAGGTAGACACTCATGCCGGAGTTGAATTGCTCAAAATACCGCGTTGTTAATTTAAAATTTGGCAAAACTCAGCATATGCAGTAAATAAATCAATCACAGAATCACAGACACAGAGTAATACAATAATACGCAGCGGAATAGACAAATAGAAGTTCATGAAGCTACTATATAAACATCAGAGTTAAAATATAATACAACAGAATATCTCAAATACAGTGAAGTCTTCGGTACGAATAGATGACCTCTCTGAACAAATCAACTGGAAAGCTGAAAGCTGAATCGATGGTTGGATCTCCAAATGAGCTCCAAACTCCAAGGTGAGTCTCAATTGCTGTATCACTCGGTCTGACCCGAGCGTAAAGCAAAACACAAAACACTCGAGTCAGGATTAACATTCTTATATCAATAAATCCAACTCAAGTGAAATATCAACTGAGATACAAGTAACTTAAAGGGTGTTTGGGATAACCATCCTCTAAGGATCTTCGGAACTATCTACAAGGTAGAAATATACACTATAACACCGTGGTCATTTCAATTTAATTTATACTTCAAAACCCAAATATCATTTTATTTCAAATATAACTATTTTCCAAGATAGTATATATATTAATTAATTTATAAAGTAAAGCATTTAATTTTCTCAAGTCTCGCAAATCGATTCAAATCAACTTCAAATTCCAAATTCAAATTTATTCCAAGCTCAATTCATCAATTCAATTCAATTCTCAATTGACCATTTAAATTTTTAATATATTTCAAGGCTTTAATATTCCATATTTACAAAGTTAAATTTAACAGTTTCATATAGCTCTTGATTTAACTTCATTATTATTTAATCAGGGAATATAAATTCAATATCATTTAACTAGCCTTAAATTACATTTTTCTAAATATTTCCTTAAACTTTATTTAAACAAGAAATATTCATTAGATTACTTATAAATCAAAATCAAGTTATAAATCATATCTTACATCTCAATTTCAATGAGTTTCAAATCGGTTTAATTAAATAAAATTCTTTATTGAATACAATTTCAACTAAATTCAAATTATCTTTCTAACCTTAACTTATTCAAATTATTACCAAAATCTATTTGAAATATATTTTAAATACTCAACATATTATATGTATTTAAATCAATCATTCCCATTTATATATAATAATTTTAAGGCTCAACATTTATTAAAACCATATATTTCTTTCCAAAACCATAGAATTCATTTTTTTTTAAATATTTATATATATGGACCAACGGTGTCTGTATATATATTTATCATATGGTTAGGTCATACGGATATTTATCATTTCAATCCGAAATTTAAATATATACGGGTAGATATCATTTCGACCCGTAATCCCAATTTCAATTCAAATGAAAATCGCTTGGGTTTATCATTTCAACCCATAACGATTTCCTCCTATTCTACAGATCGTTCGGGTATGTATCATTTCAACCCATAGTGATTCTATACTAACAGGGAACTTGCAGAGTGATAACAGATATGATAATAATATAACAACAGTAACAGGCATATAACATCGGTATAAATAACAGATAATGGTGTCAGATGTCACAGGTGAACAGATACAGATAATGACATATATATATACAATGTAAATAACTAACAGCAGCATATTTCAATTGACATTTCAATTTAAATCAAATTTAATAAATATAAGAACATTAATCGTGAGTGATTGCTCACCTTTCGAGGCTAGAGCGGTAGACAATGAAATTGAGTTACGAAATCCAAGCACGAAATCACAAAACAAGGCAAGATTGAATCGGCGAACGAAGCTGATGAATAGGAAGAGACGAATTCAAATCAAAACAGGATCGATGAAAATAAAGTTATATTCTAAATTTCAAATACATATTAAATTAAATATATGTGTATTTTGAAATTATTGTTTTAGATTGAAACACAAATATTAAACTCAATATATATACATAATATATTTAAAATCAATATTTATCTCATATTCATTTCAACCTAGACTCCTGCATACCATACATATACTTTGAAAATATAAATATAAAGACTGGTATAAATACTTACTGTAAACAACAAATTTACCCACAACATTTTATAACATTTTATAAATACTTCTAATTTAAAATAAATAATAACTCCCAAAATCTGGCATATAACTACAAATAAAACCCGCAGCTTGTAAAATAAACTATTATACTCAAATCTAATATATACATGTACTGTTAACCTCCTCATCTATTATAAAATCAAACCAGATGCACAAATGCTTACAAACAGGTTACTTACAAAATATGTTTATAACAAATATATATATATATATATATATGATATAATACAAAGCTGCAGGCCAGTAACCATATACCTGACTCTTTTTTTTTCAAACAAATGATAATATATATATAATTACTTAGAAATCAATATTTTTGTATATATATATGACACAACATCATTATGTAGAACTGTCATATACTTAAAACCCAAAATTGTTGTATGCCTACACTAAAAATGTTGAAAAACTATGGTAGACAAACATTAAACCAATACTGTTATATATACATTTTTATTTGAAATCAATGCGTATAACAATCATCATATATGCAACTTTATACATGAGTAGGCTATTAAATAACTAAACATAACTGTATATATACGTGTTATATATACTGCCCTATCAACTTGTACAACATATCATTAAACAATGCACATATTATGTACTTTCGAAATCTACCATTACTTCCAGCAAAACAAGATCATCTACATGCTGTATGACTTATTCCCCTATATACATGCCGACTACAATCTTGGAAATAAATGAATTACTGTAGTGTATATTATATCTATGACCTTACTTTTCAAAAATATATATATATAAAAAAAAATCTGAGTATAATATATATACTCGAATATATCTTCTATACATTTAAAACCAAACAACCTTATATAAACTAATATAGGTATAAATCTTATATATTATACCACTTTAAATATTTTATAACTATACTCCATATATATATAAATATGTATAACAAATTTCGAATGCTAGAACATGAGTCGAACAGCACATACAGGGGACGAGATGATGTGGCCGCTCCTACAAGGCATGGAGGTTCTCTAGGCTCGGGCCGAGGTAGATCGGAGGGGAAAGTGGTCGCTGGGTTGACGACGTGGCTGAGTGCTGCTAGATGGTGGTCTGGGCAGATCTGGGTGGATCACATGAAGGAAGGTGGTATGGCGGTGGCTGCTGCGCGTGAACGAGGTGGTGGTTGCGTGCCTTCGGCGTTGGAGCTTTGGGTTGGAACTGTGGGCTCGGAGGTGGTGATAGGTAGGGGCAGTGGGCGATGGTGTTGGCGAGGCTGATGGGAGGCAAGGCTGTGGGCAGTGGTGTTGGCGAAAATGGTGGACGAGATGCGTGCGGACCTTGCGGTGCTGGAGGTTCCCTGTCGTGGAGGGGAGAGGATGGTGGGGACGGCAATCAGCCGGAGATGCTAGGGTGAAGGTGGGCGAAGGCCGTGGGCTAGGGAAGTCGGGGCGGATGCAGGTGGTGGTCGGAGGCTCAGGAAGTTTGTCGATAAAGACGGTGTTTGAATGGAGGGGAGAGGTGATGCAGAAGTTTGGGTAAAGGGTGAACTAGAGGTAAAGAAAAATGAAAGCTAGGATTGTAAATGACAGAGAAGAAATGAAGGAGAAAGAAAGAAATGGAAGGGGAAACGTGTAGCCCACTTTGCCTTGAACAAAATTATATAAAGTAGATGAAATGAGTGGCCACGATGGGAAGGTTAGCAGGCTTGAATAGAAATGAACAGTTCACGAATTAATAAATGCAAAACGTATATCAGTTTATGCGTTCAAACTTCGAAACGGTAGGATTGCAAAAGTTAGTCATCAATTGAATTTTGGAACCTATGAATGTGGATGAGTGAACGATTTATAAGCATGATTTGAACCGTTCTAAAATGATGAACGGTCAACCCCAAAATATGAAGATATTTAAATGGCAATGACCAAACATTTTGATTTGGTGAACAATTAGAACAAATTATTAATGTGGTCCAGGCTGTACGTTTTAAACTTTGAAACCGAAGGAAGAAATAAAGTCACAATTTACGGTACAGTTACAACAAACAGTTTATTCTTTTCGGCGTGTACCGGATCTCAAAAATGCAGAGTTGAATATACCGTGGAGATCAGTACGACGAGACGATCAAAACGGTACACAGATATTAGTGGCACGATCATCCGATCAAAAGTCGATGATCGGTACCGAAAAATGCTGCTATTTTACCAGAATTAAGATAAACGGAGCAGTAGAAGTCCAAATTTGGAAAAACGAATTTCGCAGTCTGATTCAGGATGATCTGAATAAATTTTCTCCTGTTGACATATTTTGGTTTCGGAAAACTTTTAAATTCACTGTTATTAACCGGTTTGATTTGAAATGAAATTTCACAGAAAAATAAACTTCAATATTATCAGATGAAAATTTACCAGTTGCTATATTAAAATAGACGTATTCCAAATAGTAAATTTTTATTTTCAAATTTTATTGTTTAAAATTTCACAAATTTTCAGTTAAAAATACTTTTAAAAACCATTAAATTTTACGGGTCGTTACACTCTCCCCTACTCAAAACTTTTCGTCCCCGAAAAGGAAGGAGGTAGAAGAATAGAAACAACCAGACAGAAAAGATAGATTGAAAGTCAAGATTAAACAATTAATTTAAAGCTATAAAAATTTTACTTGAAATATTAATTTGAAAACAATTATTTACATTATTACTTATTTTTTACAAGGAAGCTATTGAGAACATTTAAATCCATAATTCATAAATTTATTAATTTTTATCTCAAGATACTTTTCAAATATTATTAATAAACAAATAATCATTTACTTTAAAATATGTTTTATTAAATTAATAACTTCTAAAAAATTTTATAACACTAAAATTTTCTATTAAACCATGTAGTATATAAATAAAAATATAAAATCAACCAGGGAAACAAGGAGGGTTTTTAAATCAGATGATGAGTGAATGAATAAAGCTGAGCAAATAAGGTAGATTCAAAAGAATAGTATCAGGCACGAATAATTAATTTAGAACCATAAGAATTTCAAATATTAATACAAATTTCTTTGTTGGAAATACTTTTATAATAAAATACCTTTATAGTCGAAACAAATTTCCTTTCGAAAATACTTTTATAACTCGATGTCTTAACAAGTTTATCCTCGTTCCTGTAGACTCTGGTAGTGCGTTGATCAGGCACAAAACTAGAATTCTCCAGGTACTTAGTAGACTTGTTTCAACACCCAGTGAAAATACTGGAAAAACTTTTAAAAACAGATATGGAAAGTACAATCCAATCAAAAACACAAACAAAACCTTTTTCTAACCATGGTTCGCAGATACACAATGGTTACGCCTGGGTCCCCCAGGAAACAATCCATATCCGTAAGCTTTCTCAGCCCTGCGAGTTACGCCATGATGACTAGTAGAATGCAGGATACACAATGGTTACGCCTGGATCCCCCAGGAAACAATCCGTACCCCCAGGCAAGACTCAGCCAAGCATTTGCGCTACTATTCGCGACCTACACAGATTGCAGGATACACAATGGTTACGCCTGGATCCCCCAGGAAACAATCCGTACCCCTAGGCAAGACTCAGCCAGGCAGTTGCGCTATGCAGTCACGAGAGAAAAAATAAGACCATGGGTAACGCCATGGAATTCGAAGGACACTCGAGTATCATATCCGGAAAACCAACAATCAGAGAGAATAATATCGATAGAATGAATCCAAGATGTGGCCACAAATCGGATATCAAGCAGAAGGCACTTTCCATATCTTTACTTCGAAAATATGTATCATATAGTACCTTTTCAAATCACTTTCAAATATCGTACTTATATAAAATCCATTATATATAAGATTTAATTTTCAAATCAAATACTTTCCAAAATCAATAGTATATCAAATCATACTTATATAGACTTCAATTATATAAGATTTCACTTTCAAATTGAGTACCTTTTCAAATCTATAGTTTTCGAATCAATTTCATACTCATACAAATCAATTTTATATAAGTTCGACAACTCCCAAATCAAGTATTTAGTAACACAAGGTTCTCAAATTTCAATTTGTTTCAATATCAGTTCACTTCCAAAATCATATACAATTTCACCAAATTATTTCTTCTCAAATTAAATATCTTTAGTTTCAAAGTTTCCAAAATAATGGATTTAGAAAATAAATCCAAATTTCCAAATCAATAATTTAAGTCAACCAATTCATTTCCAAAATCAAATGTTTTCAAAATCATCTTATACTTACGTAAGGTCTATCTTATATAAGGATCAAAATTTTCAAAATAAATTTCGCTGTATGAAGAGCCATATGGGATTTGAATATCTTTGCTTTTATGGGTTATATATCTTTGTAATTTAAATTGGAATTTTCTTTTAGTAAGCAAAGATATTCTAACTCGACAGCTTTCAAATTCAACGTCAAAATATATCAATGATATTAGAATATAAGATGTACATACTTCATCATTTCGCAGAATCACATTTGATCGCTCGCTCGATCACACAAGTTCGCTTTCGAACTAGTATTGTCCATTCGACTTCCCTAATGCGGATTTCGATATGGTTTCTCGACTAGAAGCCATCAGTCTCCTTGCATAGCCATATACTATGATAGAGAATTCTAGAATTTAGCCCAAAATCCATATCAAATATTCGCCATCAAGAATCAAATGAAAAATCCTAACACGAAATGGTGTAATCCACCTCGAACTTGTGTACTCAAACTTGGATCAAATTAATTACGCGAATAAAATAGCATACGTACAACCTATATATTTATTCCAACTTGTTAAATATATAGTTTCATAAAGATGTTACTAAGTTAAAACATTTAAACTAAATTTTATTCAAAATATATTGAAGCCCAAATTCTGTCGAAACATTTCAAATCTAAATTCCATATTTAGAAAAATCCAAAATAGCCTTATTCATTTACTTAACAAAACAGTTTCAACTTATTTAAATCATATTACTTCATACTTAAATATTCGAAACAAATTTATATACTTTATCAAATAATTCATACTTTTCAAAATTTCTTAGCTTTGAAAAATTAACCTTGATTTGGAAGTGCTCGAACCTTCAAAATAGTTGAAGAAATCATTTTCAAATTCAAGTGTTGGAAATTAACAACAACTCAGTAAATCAATTTCAAAAGATAGGTTTATATCAAATTCGAAACTCGAAGACTGAACACCGGATTACTTCAAATCATTTCAAATATATTTATATATATATATATATATATATCTTTCGAATATCAAATCATACTTCAAAATTCTGAAATCAAAATTTGTTTCGCAAAATCACTCGCGTAGCAATGCTACTAAAGTGGCCTTTCCCTCACTCTGAGACTCGAAAATCAATGTCGATGATGCGTGCACTCATCACCGAAATTATTTTCCAGCGACATAAGTGAGTTCTGGACTTTTATTTTCTCAAACTTCTTTGAAATTTCTTTAAAATTATTGGAATTCATTAGAAACATTTCTTATTCATGAAATACTTTTAAATCATATTATTTTCATATATTTTCCAAAATCTTAAAACCAATTTCAAAATACCGGAATTCAATTCTCGAACTTCAAATTTAACCCTTCAGTAATAAATCATTTTTAGATAAATCAAATTTCTTATATAGTCTTTCAAATTTACAAATCCTTTCGAAACCTCAAATTCTTATTTTAAAAAGGGTTTATAATCTTTATCGAAAACATTTCACTTGTATATATAGAATATAATGATTTCAATATATAAAACAATTTCTAAAATATAAACAAGCCTGATTTTTCAAAGGATGGTTCAAGAATGGATTTCAAAACAAAGATAGAAATTCAAATTAGAGGGACTCTAATCAAATAGGATTCTGATTCGAAAATAAGTTCGAACGAAAATGAGATAATTAATTACAAAACAGTAGATGGATACACTAATATAAATCGCGGGCGACCTTAATCGGGTCAACCGTGACTTCAAGAATATAATCGATGCGGAAATCTAAGGCAAATTGCCATTCGATCGCAAGAGATAGAATTCGGCATATCAAGAGATAGCAACATCTAAACCGAGTGATATATAAATCTTCGGTGATTCAATGCCAATTGTAAAGGAGTTTCACCCCTTTACAAAACATTCAAAGATCGGCGGGATCGCCTATTCTTATAGAGATCATTCGAAGTGGAGTTATGGGATACTCCAGAATCAAAAGAATACCAATAGAGAGAGACAAGAATGAATTTTGGAACCGTAGGGAACGTTCCAAAGTTCGAAGGAAATCGAGTCAAAAGGAAGAGATTAAACTCGAACGAAAGTGATTCTGTAAATAAATTTACTATATATGCTAAGCTTTGCCTAGAGCCAAAGCTCTGATACCAACTGTAACGACCCGCCATTTTGGACCATTCGCATCCATTATAAGTGTATAGGTAGACACTCATGCCGGAGTTGAATTGCTCAAAATACCGCGTTGTTAATTTAAAATTTGGCAAAACTCAGCATATGCAGTAAATAAATCAATCACAGAATCACAGACACAGAGTAATACAATAATACGCAGCGGAATAGACAAATAGTAGTTCATGAAGCTACTATATAAACATCAGAGTTAAAATATAATACAACAGAATATCTCAAATACAGTGAAGTCTTCGGTACGAATAGATGACCTCTCTGAACAAATCAACTGGAAAGCTGAAAGCTGAATCGATGGTTGGATCTCCAAATGAGCTCCAAACTCCAAGGTGAGTCTCAATTGCTGTATCACTCGGTCTGACCCGAGCGTAAAGCAAAACACAAAACACTCGAGTCAGGATTAACATTCTTATATCAATAAATCCAACTCAAGTGAAATATCAACTGAGATACAAGTAACTTAAAGGGTGTTTGGGATAACCATCCTCTAAGGATCTTCGGAACTATCTACAAGGTAGAAATATACACTATAACACCGTGGTCATTTCAATTTAATTTATACTTCAAAACCCAAATATCATTTTATTTCAAATATAACTATTTTCCAAGATAGTATATATATTAATTAATTTATAAAGTAAAGCATTTAATTTTCTCAAGTCTCGCAAATCGATTCAAATCAACTTCAAATTCCAAATTCAAATTTATTCCAAGCTCAATTCATCAATTCAATTCAATTCTCAATTGACCATTTAAATTTTTAATATATTTCAAGGCTTTAATATTCCATATTTACAAAGTTAAATTTAACAGTTTCATATAGCTCTTGATTTAACTTCATTATTATTTAATCAGGGAATATAAATTCAATATCATTTAACTAGCCTTAAATTACATTTTTCTAAATATTTCCTTAAACTTTATTTAAACAAGAAATATTCATTAGATTACTTATAAATCAAAATCAAGTTATAAATCATATCTTACATCTCAATTTCAATGAGTTTCAAATCGGTTTAATTAAATAAAATTCTTTATTGAATACAATTTCAACTAAATTCAAATTATCTTTCTAACCTTAACTTATTCAAATTATTACCAAAATCTATTTGAAATATATTTTAAATACTCAACATATTATATGTATTTAAATCAATCATTCCCATTTATATATAATAATTTTAAGGCTCAATATTTATTAAAACCATATATTTCTTTCCAAAACCATAGAATTCATTTTTTTTAAATATTTATATATATGGACCAACGGTGTCTGTATATATTTATCATATGGTTAGGTGATACGGATATTTATTATTTCAATCCGAAATTTAAATATATACGGGTAGATATCATTTCGACCTGTAATCCCAATTTCAATTCAAATGAAAATCGCTTGGGTTTATCATTTCAACCCATAACGATTTCCTCCTATTCTACAGATCGTTCGGGTATGTATCATTTCAACCCATAGTGATTCTATACTAACAGGGAACTTGCAGAGTGATAACAGATATGATAATAATATAACAACAGTAACAGGCATATAACATCGGTATAAATAACAGATAATGGTGTCAGATGTCACAGGTGAACAGATACAGATAATGACATATATATATACAATGTAAATAACTAACAACAGCATATTTCAATTGACATTTCAATTTAAATCAAATTTAATAAATATAAGAACATTAATCGTGAGTGATTGCTCACCTTTCGAGGCTAGAGCGGTAGACAATGAAATTGAGTTACGAAATCCAAGCACGAAATCACAAAACAAGGCAAGGTTGAATCGGCGAACGAAGCTGATGAATAGGAAGAGACAAATTCAAATCAAAACAGGATCGATGAAAATAAAGTTATATTCTAAATTTCAAATACATATTAAATTAAATATATGTGTATTTTGAAATTATTGTTTTAGATTGAAACACAAATATTAAACTCAATATATATACATAATATATTTAAAATCAATATTTATCTCATATTCATTTCAACCTAGACTCCTGCATACCATACATATACTTTGAAAATATAAATATAAAGACTGGTATAAATACTTACTGTAAACAACAAATTTACCCACAACATTTTATAACATTTTATAAATACTTCTAATTTAAAATAAATAATAACTCCCAAAATCTGGCATATAACTACAAATAAAACCCGCAGCTTGTAAAATAAACTATTATACTCAAATCTAATATATACATGTACTGTTAACCTCCTCATCTATTATAAAATCAAACCAGATGCACAAATGCTTACAAACAGGTTACTTACAAAATATGTTTATAACAAATATATATATATATATATATGATATAATACAAAGCTGCAGGCCAGTAACCATATACCTGACTCTTTTTTTTTTCAAACAAATGATAATATATATATAATTACTTAGAAATCAATATTTTTGTATATATATATGACACAACATCATTATGTAGAACTGTCATATACTTAAAACCCAAAACTGTTGTATGCCTACACTAAAAATGTTGAAAAACTATGGTAGACAAACATTAAACCAATACTGTTATATATACATTTTTATTTGAAATCAATGCGTATAACAATCATCATATATGCAACTTTATACATGAGTAGGCTATTAAATAACTAAACATAACTGTATATATACGTGTTATATATATTGCCCGATCAACTTGTACAACATATCATTAAACAATGCACATATTATGTACTTTCGAAATCTACCATTACTTCCAGCAAAACAAGATCATCTACATGCTGTATGAACTATTCCCCTATATACATGCCGACTACAATCTTGGAAATAAATGAATTACTGTAGTGTATATTATATCTATGACCTTACTTTTCAAAAATATATATATATAAAAAAAAATCTGAGTATAATATATATACTCGAATATATCTTCTATACATTTAAAACCAAACAACCTTATATAAACTAATATAGGTATAAATCTTATATATTATACCACTTTAAATATTTTATAACTATACTCCATATATATATAAATATGTATAACAAATTTCGAATGCTAGAACATGAGTCGAACAGCACATACATGGGACGAGATGATGTGGCCGCTCCTACAAGGCATGGAGGTTCTCTAGGCTCGGGCCGAGGTAGATCGGAGGGGAAAGTGGTCGCTGGGTTGACGACGTGGCTGAGTGCTGCTAGATGGTGGTCTGGGCAGATCTGGGTGGATCACATGAAGGAAGGTGGTATGGCGGTGGCTGCTGCGCGTGAACGAGGTGGTGGTTGCGTGCCTTCGGCGTTGGAGCTTTGGGTTGGAACTGTGGGCTCGGAGGTGGTGATAGGTAGGGGCAGTGGGCGATGGTGTTGGCGAGGCTGATGGGAGGCAAGGCTGTGGGCAGTGGTGTTGGCGAAAATGGTGGACGAGATGCGTGCGGACCTTGCGGTGCTGGAGGTTCCCTGTCGTGGAGGGGAGAGGATGGTGGGGACGGCAATCAGCCGGAGATGCTAGGGTGAAGGTGGGCGAAGGCCGTGGGCTAGGGAAGTCGGGGCGGATGCAGGTGGTGGTCGGAGGCTCAGGAAGTTTGTCGATAAAGACGGTGTTTGAATGGAGGGGAGAGGTGATGCAGAAGTTTGGGTAAAGGGTGAACTAGAGGTAAAGAAAAATGAAAGCTAGGATTGTAAATGACAGAGAAGAAATGAAGGAGAAAGAAAGAAATGGAAGGGGAAACGTGTAGCCCACTTTGCCTTGAACAAAATTATATAAAGTAGATGAAATGAGTGGCCACGATGGGAAGGTTAGCAGGCTTGAATAGAAATGAACAGTTCACGAATTAATAAATGCAAAACGTATATCAGTTTATGCGTTCAAACTTCGAAACGGTAGGATTGCAAAAGTTAGTCATCAATTGAATTTTGGAACCTATGAATGTGGATGAGTGAACGATTTATAAGCATGATTTGAACCGTTCTAAAATGATGAACGGTCAACCCCAAAATATGAAGATATTTAAATGGCAATGACCAAACATTTTGATTTGGTGAACAATTAGAACAAATTATTAATGTGGTCCAGGCTGTACGTTTTAAACTTTGAAACCGAAGGAAGAAATAAAGTCACAATTTACGGTACAGTTACAACAAACAGTTTATTCTTTTCGGCGTGTACCGGATCTCAAAAATGCAGAGTTGAATATACCGTGGAGATCAGTACGACGAGACGATCAAAACGGTACACAGATATTAGTGGCACGATCATCCGATCAAAAGTCGATGATCGGTACCGAAAAATGCTGCTATTTTACCAGAATTAAGATAAACGGAGCAGTAGAAGTCCAAATTTGGAAAAACGAATTTCGCAGTCTGATTCAGGATGATCTGAATAAATTTTCTCCTGTTGACATATTTTGGTTTCGGAAAACTTTTAAATTCACTGTTATTAACCGGTTTGATTTGAAATGAAATTTCACAGAAAAATAAACTTCAATATTATCAGATGAAAATTTACCAGTTGCTATATTAAAATAGACGTATTCCAAATAGTAAATTTTTATTTTCAAATTTTATTGTTTAAAATTTCACAAATTTTCAGTTAAAAATACTTTTAAAAACCATTAAATTTTACGGGTCGTTACAATATTACAATAACGGACTTGTAAATTATGAAATGAAAGATAAATTATAAACGATGACATTTTATAGTCTAACTAGTTTCCAACTAAACATACTTCATTAGACAAGTCATCAACATGCATATTTATTAAAAAGGTACTTAGGGTGTTATTATTATTTCTATTTTTAGAGGCTAAATATTACTTAACTAAATCAATATGGGATTTTACCCTTTTAAGATATTCTTCGAAACTAATATAGTTAACTATTTTATAACTAGAATTTGAAATCTAATTAAAACAAAACAAGGCAATTATATGTATTAAATTTTTCATAGGAGTATTTAAAATATTAATATTCTTTGATTTCTTTCAAACCAAATATACTAACATATTATAATAAAAATAGTATCAAATATTAATCTATGAAATCAAATATAATAAAATCTAAGACTATGCAAATATAGTTCATAATTAATATCACTATTTGTTATTACAAATATAAAACACTTAGATTATTTATAATAATAAAACTAGCGATATGATACTCAAAACATAAATGTGAATTTTTTTAATTTTCTCTATTTCAGAAAAAATATTTAATATCAATAAATATAATTTTCTTTTTTAGAAAGTGTTATAGTATTTAATTTCCCTTGTATAATTAAGCATATATTTACTTTTACATTAGGTGTAGCATTAACTTCCAAATGTATTTAAATATGTTCAACTTGTTAAATATGTTCGACTTTTGTAATGACTTGCAATTTCGAAGATTTCGTATTTAAATATCAAAATTATTTAAATATTTGAATCTTGGATTAAATGTTATTAAAATAATTTAATAAGCTTGTTAACCCCTTTCTAATCATAACTAATGATGGTAAGTGTTAGCCATAAAATCAACTCAAGAGCAGAAGTATGAAAGAAGGTTTCTGAGAGTGAGGTTTCGATGAAGTAACAGGCATGGGTTTCGACAGAGGTCATAAGAAGATGTTTCGAAGGCACTAATAAGGTTTCGAAGGAGTTGAAGGCAACAGCCGCTCTTACAGTGTGAAGGCTTTCGATTCAGATGGAAATAGGAATACCCTTTCGCCATTTCTAACCTTTCGATACAGATAAATAATCAAGGACAGCTTCGAAACCCCTTTCGAAGGCAATGGATGATAATCTCCCACTTACGCACTAAACCTTTCAGAACTAAAGGTTTCACCCTTATCATAACCCTTTCGAAAGCATTTACAAGCCTTTCGAACCGATCAAGGCCGATAATATTAGGGGAAGGATCCGCCTCAGTTCTCAGGCATGCATTCGAAGGCTACCCGACATTGTCGAAACCATTGGTACTTCAATATCTTCGAAACCAGTATGAGCAACCTATCGACGGAGTCGGAGGCTTCTATCTTATTTCCAGTAGCAACAAGACAACATGAAGGAAAAGGCGCGTCTGGAAACCTTTCGACAGCGTCGAAAGGTGTTATGAAGGAACCAATGTTTAAAGTTCAACAAAGGCGAAAGGTTGTCAAAGGACCCTTTCGACTCAGTCAAAAGGTCTAGGAAAAGATAAAGGAAGCGCAAGAGTAGATCAAAGAGCACAAAAAAAGATGCCTTTTGACAGCGCCGAAAGGTGTCGTGGTCTTTCGACTAAGTCGAAAGGCTTGGAGCGACATATAAAGAGGGCTCCCTTTGACCGAGTTGAAAGCATAGGCGTGAATGAGGGCCGACTAGCATCTATAAATAAGACCCAAGGGTTTCGGTTTTGGGGACCGAATTCTAAAATCTTGAATTCATTTCTTCTACTCCACTCTCTAAATTGCAATTAAGTCTGATTGAAACCCTAAATCAAATTGAGGAAAAAAGCTCTATTTCTTGTAACTTATTTTGGATTATTAATAAAAGAGTGATGGCTTATTCGATAAGGAGTTTGATGACGAGGAAGATCATTTAGATCATTAGCTAGTCTAATGATCAATTGCACATGATTCTGACTTATTATCTTAATCTCTTTTTGTCTATGCAATGTATAGGATCGACTTGAAATCTTTGGTCGAAACACATCATCATCAGAACCTACATTTGACACCAGAAATAAGAATAATGATAGGGTTTCAACCATGATGAATTTATGAAACTGGGAAACACCCGGGTCGATCTTATAAATGGGAATTGGGGTGAATCTTATGCAATTATAAGCTAGAACCATTTAGAAAGAGTGGAGCCCCTTCTGACACGATCGGAAGGGAAGCTTCAAAGAGGATTTTAGTTTATGATTGACTAACAACTATTGGGAGAGGAACTCATTCAAAAGGGTATATTCCAAGATACTCTTGTAGTCCTTTCGAAGGGGTTCCACATCAAAAGTAACGAAGCCATGAAGTCGAAAGAAGATGTGTCATGTTAATGAAATATGCATCCCTTTCGACATGATCGAAAGGACCAGAAAAGTACCTTTCGACATGATGAAAGGAATGAAAATATAAAAAGATCAATTTCTTTTGACCCACTCAAAGGAAAGAATTAAAACAGATGTAATCTCCCTAGACTGATTCCTTGAAACCTTTTGACTAAGTCAACTCAGTCGAAAGGTGAGGATAACTCTTTAGACCCTTTCAATCAAGCCAATCAGGTTGAAAGGTAGAGCAATCTTCTTAAACCCTTTCGACTATGATAATCTGGTCGAAAGGTATGCTTCGAAGGAAGTGAACTTTCCATCACTACGCCATAAATGACCTTCTGCAACATTTTTGTAAGGTGTTGCCAGCTAAAATGTTGCGATAGATATAAAATTTTGGTCCTACTGCAACGTTGTATTTATGGTGTTACCTTAGCCATAAAAATGTGTTGCTCTAGCTAAACAAGTGTAACACGATGCAACATTTTTATATAGTGTTGCCTCAGATGTTTTCAGATTAAAAAATTAATAAAATTAGCAATCCGCGTGAATACGATCCAACGGTCTACATTTAATCTGATTGTTAACATGGATCACCGCTACAATTTGCCCTAAATTTTCGTTTTCCCGCTTTACTTTTCATACCATTTCGTTCTCACCCCCAATTTCCAAATCCCCAATTTCCAAATCCCTAATTTCCAAATCATATTTTCGTTCCCATTTCGTTCTCACCCCCAATTTTGCTGCTGTTTGCCTATATGTCGATACGCAACCTCTCCCAAATCCTACCAACTGCAGCCCCCAACAAAACTCCACTACCCCACCGCCGTTTCTACGGCCTGATTCCGATGGTCATCGAGCACACATCCCGTGGCCAGCGTGCCTGCGATATCTTTTCTCGGTTTCTCAAAGAGCGCGTCATCTGCCTTAACGGACCCATCGAGGATGATACGTCATGATACGTCGGCGATAGTTGTGGCTCAGCTGCTGTTCCTTGAATCTGGTGGTTCCGTGACGAAAGGGTTGGCAATTTATGATACTTCGACCAGATCCGATGCTTGAATCTTTCTCGCCAATGTTCAGAAGAAGTTCGATTCTGATGAAGCTTCTCTCGATTGCTTCAAAAAGTACCATTTTCGGATTCAAGGAAGATGTCAAACGCAGATTTCTTGTTTGAGAGAATGTCGCTTAAATTTTCAAATTGGCCAACAATCATAAAACCAGTTTCAATTCCTTGATTGATTGCTCGAATTGCTTTGACTTTGTCGTCGGGTGCGATGTGATATTATTTGGTATGTTTTCTGCCTTCTGGTTTACTTGATTATTCTCGATTTTGGTTATACTCGCATGCTTTTGCCGATGATGAATTAGGATTTATTTATAGGCTTTATTTCCTATAATCTCGAGTTTGATCTTTCTGTTGGACTTTGATAAATCTGGTATGTTGGATTGCGATGATGTATTGGTATGTTGGATTTTGGTTCACTGGCATTTTGCTTTGCCGGTGATGAATTGCGATGTGATATTATTTGGTATGTTGGATTTTGGTTCACTGGCTTGTTTTTGATTTCTGATTTGAGCTTGTTAGCTCCTTTCTGCTGCATTTGTTAAACCAGAACATGAACTGATGCTCCAAGTCCTCTGTATATCATATTACTGCCTATGTTTCTCTTGTACATGCCTGATGCATTCACTGTTTTTGCTTGATGGGCTGCCTATGTGTACTGCTGTGTTTCTTGCACTGGCTTGTCTATATTTTGTTGAACCTGGTTCTTGTTTGTTTTGTTGGTTGCTTGGCCCTGAGTTGAATCCAGTCGATGACTCGGGTTTGACCTTGTGTCGTGTCCTTGTATCCATGTGTTGCATTCATGTTTGGCTTATGAACTTATGAAAAGAAACAACCCAAATACCTGAGGCAAATATTATAACAAAAATATTTTCATTTTCTGTTTGAGTTAAATATTATTTTCCAGATTACTACTTTTGAATTATATGTGACAGGTATTGAAGACTGGACAGCTGGATACAAGCTTGAAGACAGAGTCAAATCAAATGTGCATGAGTGTATGAATGCATGAGCTTGAAGACAGGTTTCAAAGAAGGCTCGATCTTCCAAAATCGAATGAATCGGGCGGTGCCCACTTGTTCGATCCCCGCCGGGACTGCGGTGCCCCGGACTCCCGCCGGCGCTGCGCCCGGACCCGCTTCTCGGCTCGCCTTCGGCTCGGCACTCGGCTCGCCTTCGGCTCGGCATATATTTGTCAGTGTCGGTGTCTGTATAAATTGAAACTGCATATGTAATGATTGAACCGAGTGATGTAGTGAGGAATATATGTATATGTGAATATCAGTGTTATATATCATTGAATTGTAAAATAGTGGAGTCAGGAATTTGTACTATTTCAAATGTTGAAATAAAATATTTATTTAAATAAATTACTGTTTAAATATCAAATTCT
This sequence comes from Allium fistulosum, assembly GCA_030737815.1. NCBI lineage: Eukaryota > Viridiplantae > Streptophyta > Magnoliopsida > Asparagales > Amaryllidaceae > Allium > Allium fistulosum. Next base: position 990,249,188 of record CM060903.1, read on the forward strand.
ATGCAATAGCATTTTATTAAATAAATATTTATTTTTATTAAAAAATCAAATATGCTCTACATTGTGGGCCCCACAAATTCAAAAAGTTCGTATCTATAGCAACATTTTGGAATGTTGCTACAGATACCTATGGGTGTTGCCATAGACCCAAATAGGGTTCTATTGCAACAATATTACTTATGTTGCCTTAGATAGTCAAAATGTTGCCTTTGAGGTCTAAGGCAACGGCAAAAATTGCATCACCCTAAAAGTGTTGCCATAGACCTATGGCAACATTTTTCGGGCCTAAGCCAACATTTTTTTTGTGTTGTAGTAGGCCATTTATGGCGTAGTGCATCAATATGGTTTCATTTGAGTTTAATTGCCTTTCAGGTGGCATCGGGGATGTTGACAAGTTTTCTTGTTAATAGTAAGCTTGTTTTGAAAAAATGTTTACAAAAATATATTCTTCGAAGAGAAATCGATAATGTGACCGAAAATCGGTTTATCGATAAACAGCTTTTCGATCGATATAAGTTATTCGAACTCTTGTGCACTTGTCTAATCAAATGAACACATTAGCAACTAATTAACACACACCTCTTCCTTGAGCTTGGAAAATTCTAAAAGCTTCCTTTAGGATAAGAGATATTATCGTGGTGAGAGTACAATGATAATTAGCCTAAAGGAGAAATGACATAAAGGAGAAGTGATGGGAGGTGAAGTTTTAACGGCATGGTGGGGGGAGTGAGTGCAAAGCTAAAGAGCACCATTTTTAGCCTATAAATGGAGGGGCATACCCTTAGAGTATAATCACAAAATCACAAATGAAAACCAAGCAATGGTTGCAAATCAACTCCAAATCACTTCAAACTTTGCCACAAGTCTTAGTACAATATTAGAACAGCTTCCACTAAACCAAAACATGAAGAAGTGGAGCCATGCTCTCCCCCTAGGCAATGGCCATAAGCAATAGATGGGGTTTGGAGGCAAAAGTCAAGGCAAAGCTAGGAGAAGGAGGAGGGAAGGTGGTTGCAAGGTTGGGGTTTGTCTTTAGTTCTTGGATCTTGACTATTTGAGAGGTTAAAGGTGAGCTAACACCTCACTTTGAATAAAAATTTAACACATACATATGTTGTGTTGATTGTATATGTTGTTTGAATTGTTGTTAACTTATGTTAAAACATTGGTTTGGATTATTACTTTAAAAGTAAGTGACATATGTGATCCATGTGTATGGACTTGAACAAACTTGGAACGGACTTGTATAACTTGTGACAAGACCTTGAATAAAGCACATAGGTTATAGATGGACTTTGGTTTAGATCGGACTCGGATTTGAAAGTGCACTTATAGCGATAATCGCTATAGATGCAGTTATGAATTGCCTTGTTTTTGGCAATTTATATGGAAATTTATAATGAGATCCTTAGGGGTTTCCCACCATAATTATAATGTTTTATATGTATGTTTGTAGCTATTAAAATATTAAATAGTAAAACATTAAGTAACATCTCGAAAACTGGCCAAAACATCACTAGTGCAAAATTGCCCCATCTAGCCTTTATTTTTGGACTTAAAAGGTTTGAAAAGATATTTAGATTTAAGTATTTTGTTTCATTCTTTTTACAAGTTTTTACTAACTGTTATTAAAGTATTTAAAAAGTTGTTTGAGATCTTTATGAATTTTTAAAAATTAGTTGTGAATTTTTAAAGAAGTGATATTTTGTTAAAATATATATAAAGCATGTCGATTTTTGGTTTTTAAGGATTTTATAAACTTGTTATTTTCAAGTTGTATTTTGAGTATATTTTAAAACCTATTACAAGTATTATAAAGGATTTTAAAAGCAATTCTAAGTATATATAGTTTTTAGAAAATATGTTGACTATTTTATATTTTATGGAATAAAATATCTTTTGAAATGGTTTATTTAATATCAAGTTTTGGTAAAAAAATTGCTATACATATTTATCATTTTAAAAAGGTTTTAAAAGTATAAAAAAAAGGTTTAGAAAGGGGTTAGTAATTGCTTAATATCCAAATGGTTAAATTGTTTAATTACTTACCTGAAAAGTAATTTACTATGCTTAACGCTAAAAGTCGATGAAGTAAGTCTTATCTATTTGTGAGAGTTAAGATTGATGTCATGTAAGGATGGAGCAATAGAGCTCTAACCTACCGGGCTTCCCTCTTAACTGAGGAATAGTAAGTCGGAAAATGTTGGAAACGTGTTAATCACGTTGATTTCTTATTGCTTATTGAAATCATTAATGCTATTTTAATACTAAAAGCCATCGTTGTAGACTTATCTATTTGTGAGATTCAAGAATGAAGTGATTAGGCAAGGCTTTGATGCAACCAGTGCTCTAACTTACCCGGCTTCACTCTTGAACGAGGAATAGTTAAGTTGGAATGTCGAAAACGAGTTAAGCATACGAATCGTGATTTCTATAAGCAATCATCTTTGGAACTTGATAGTTAACTAGTCAAATGCTGAACTTAATCGATTGTTAAATTAGATCTTTAAAACAAATGTTTTTAAAGATAGAAACAAGTATAAGAATGGTTTTGGGTTTGTTGTGACGATATGTTAATAACATTCATCTTTAAGCCTTTTTGGTTATACTTAGGGATGTAAATAGATCTTTACTAGAATGATTTATAGATAAGCATAAGAAAAACAACCTTAGGTTTCTACTTACAATGTTTAAATAACATTAGTCTTAAACCTTTCGAATGGATTTTCGAAAGTACTTAGATCCTTAAAATGGATATTTTGAAGGAAATTATAAGTATGGAATCTTTTGGGAAAAGATAGAAAAAGATAGAAGTTTATTAGGTAAAAGAAGTTTACTAATAAAGGAGTTTTTAGTTAATAAAAGGATTAATTAAATAAAATGGATTGGGAGTTGCTTAAGTAGCTTAACCAAGCTTTGGGTGGCTTGATCGTACTTTGTTTGACTTGATAGTGTTTTGTATGTTCATTTGTTTATGGAAAGTATACTATACTTGGTTTTCATTTACAAACAAACATCTTGTACGAGATAGTCAATTGGTCGACTATCGAAATTGTCCAAATATAACTTCAGGAATATCTAGCAGAAACATAAGTGCTATATGGTACATTTATCTTCAGAGATTTTATACAGTACATATAAACCCGTCTTGCTCTTATAGGACAAATGACAAGGAAATCTGTCTGCATTAATGGTTAGGAGGTGATCTCCGCTCTTATGTATTGTCTGTTCATTTCCGAAAGAACTGGAGTTGAGTTTGTCGAAAATTCATCGATTGGTTTTGGAGAGTCCGGTAAAAGGGAAGAGTGTACTTATATGAGATGACTTGAACCTGAAACCACTTCAAAACCATATATGCAATCTATGTTTTGGAAGTGGTTGTGAAGAGAAATGTTATGGAGTTGAACTGTCAATCCTAAGGTTAAATCCAAGGGAGAGGGCAGTGTTAACATTTCAAACGATGCTATCGTGTGGGACTCTCTATCTTGAGGAGTATTCCATGAGAGAGGGTAGTGTTAGCATTCGTTGGAGGACTTATGCGGAGAACTTATGTGGAAATTCAAGATCTGTTCGAGATGGTCGAATCCATGTAGTGATTCATGATCTGCTCGAGATGATGGAATCCATTTGTGGATTCATGTTCAGTTCGAGTGATGAAGACTCGTGTGAGAGATGCCGAACGTAGACTCGACATCAGAAAAATGATAGAAAATAGTGTAACGACCCGATATTTTCAACCATTCGCATCCATTATAAGTGTATAGGTAGACACTCATGCCGGAGTTGAATTGTTCAAAATACCGCGTTGTAAATAAAATTTGGCAAATCTCAGAATATACAGTAAATAAATATAATCACAGATCACAGACACAGAGTAAAATAATGCAGCGGAAGTAAAAGAAATAGTAGTTCATGAAGCTACTATATAAATATATCAGAGTTACATAAGATACAACAGAAGAAATAGAGTACAACAAAAGTCTCAATAAAATAACCAAGTACAAGCTGAGTAGAACAACGTAACTGGAATAGATAGGACATGACAAGCAGATAATCTCCAGCGATTCAAATCTCCAAGAGAGTGGAAATCCAAATCTGTGAATAACTCAGGCTGACCCGAGCGTAAAGCAAAACACAAAACACTCGAGTCAGGACAATATATACTTATATAATGTAAACCAACTCAAGCGAACTGTAATAAGGGTACAAGTAACTTAGAAGATGCTTGGGACCGCCCATCCTCTAAGGATCCGTTAAACTATCTACTATGTAGTAATATACGCTATATACAGTAGTGTCTAATCAGTAAAGTATAATCATATAGAAAATAGCGTTAAGGGGATGGAGAACCTTAACGCGGTCGGATCTTAAAATCATAATCGTAGTAAAGCTCGATATGGTAGGTGACACGGCACAACTAGGCAATGCCAGGGTAGATATACCAATTACGCATCCGGACTGGTGGTGACGCATAGCAGCCACTACCGCCCACCTCGAACAACACTCCCAAATCAAGGGTGCGCACCAAATCAATCACAAGTAATAGAATGGTATCGAAGAAGTGTGTCCGATCAGAGGTGCTACCTCATTGGTCCGTCAATCGCTCCTGTTTTAGCCACCTTATGCCAACTCACGGGAGTTGGGTCCACGTATATACCTTAGGATCGTCGCCACCATCCTACTTCATTCTGGAATCTCCACCGCGTACACGGTTGCCAAAGTGGTTTTCGGTAAGATAGAGAGTATGTCCATATCCGATCCCGGTCTCTTTAACAACCCAACGTTATTATAACCCGTGGTTATAACTTTTAAAAACAATACTTTACTTCAAAATAAAATATCATTTCAAACCATATCTTTATCAAAATAAAGATTAAATCAATTCCAAACCATTTCCATATATTTAAATTTTCATATAATTTCAAAACTTCATTTCAAATCATTTTAATATAATAAAATATCATATCCTTACAAAATTTCATTTCAAATCATTTTAATAAAATAAAATATCCTATCAGTTCAAATCCAATATTCAACTTTAAATACCTTTTAAATTCAAAGATATCGTTCATTTACTATCATTTCAAATCATTTTAATAAAATAAAATATCCTATCAGTTCAAATCCAATATTCAACTTTAAATACCTTTTAAATTCAAAGATATCGTTCATTTACTATCATTTCAAATCACCTTTAAATAGTTTATATTCCAATCAAAATAATTCATTTAAACCTTTTAAAAGTGTAATTATTATATTTTCAAATCAAGTATTCAATTTCCAAAGTTTCAAACCATTCTGAGTTCGTTTACTAAGTCAAAAACCCTAATTATTAAAATTTCAGCATTTCACAGCATTTAAAAACAACTGCTATAAGTTATATTTGAAAACATTTTTAATTCAGCAAAGACAGCACTTAAAACTGCTGTTAAAACTCAGTTTTAGTTGAATTATAGTTCAAAACAGAAAAGACAGCAATTCAGAAGTGCTGCGGTAGTTCAGATTTCAAAACAAGGGTTAAATTTGGTTTCAGCAAAGACTGCAGACCATTATAGCATTTCCAGAGAATGCTATAATAGACCTGGGTTCAACACTAGCCTATAAGTTCAACTGCAGCAACTGCAGCATTTCAGAAATGCTGTAGTAGCCCTTTTATTCAAATTTTAGTGTAATTCAGAACCATAGCATTTCTGAATGCTATTAAAAGTGATTTCCAGCTTTTTAGTGTATTTCCAGCAATTAAATAACTTCATTTTAAACTCTTTAAACATTTTAAAAATCATAATTTAACATTTAAATTGTTTATTTACATATCATTTAACATGTATCTTTTTCACAATAAATTTCTTATAATTAAATCCAATTTTCAACAATTTACTTAATAAATTTAAGTGTAAAAGTTTCCAATTCTTCACATTTCAACAAATAACTTAATTAACACTTCAAATTTAAATTACCATTTAACAAATTTAACTAAATTTCCAATTTTATTTAATTAACTTAAACTTTAATTAAAACCAAATTTCACATTTCCAAGTCAAGTTATATTTTTAAAAGATCACTTTTAAACATTCATTTATTTAACCGCTTAAATTCATAGAAAAATCAATAATACTTTAATAAATCACTTAAATTAAAATTTAAATCAAATTATCATATTTACCATTTTCCAAATATAATTAAATTTCCATTTTTATTCATATAACTTAAATATCATTTTTAACCAAATTCCAAATTTCCAGCTTAAGTTATATTTCAAAAATCCAGTTAAACCATTCATTAATTATATTTTTAACACATAGATAAATCATAATTTCTTTATTTTAAAATATTTCAAAATCTATTTAAATCAAATTTCATAAATTTATAATTTTTAAAATACTTAAAAATATCCAAAACACTTTATAAAATAACCACGGGCCTGTATATAATTTTCTAACTTAGGTCAAGTGATACGGATATGTATCATTTCAATCCGCAGTTAAAAAAAGAAAAATCCGGGTTCTATCATTTCAAACCCGCAATCCCAAGTTAAAATAAATTAAATAAAAACCATTCAGGCCTATCATTTCAGCCCATAACAATTTTTCCCTATTCTAAAGTCCGTTCGGGTATGTATCATTTCAACCCATAGTGATTCTAGTCTACAGGGAACTTGCAATGGTGATAACAGATATAAATAACAGAATAACATTAAATAACAGTAAAATATGATATAACAGGTGTAATAACAGGTGTGAACATCATATGATAATAATATAGGCATATATAACATGATAATATATTTCTACAGATTCACAGGGTGTCAATTTACTAGTTATATAGGTACATATTGTCTGGTGAGAATAACTCACTTGTTTCAAGCTGGAGTTTGCAAATCAAATGACACAACGAATTCCAGGAAGCACGATATGGCACAACGATGGATTCAAGTGGATGAGAACCAAGATGTTACTCTTGTATACAAAAACAAAACAAAGCACCATATAAATAATTACAATACCAAAGTGTTGAAACAAAATTGAGATAGAATGGATAAGTGAACATCACCAAGTCTTTAAATCAACTTTGTTTGATCTTGCTTCAACTTTTGCTCGACCATACATGTATTAGGTTCAGCCTCAACATGTTTTAGGTTGAAATGGATCATGTTTGGACCACAAATGGCACGGCTAAGTCAAGAATATGAAGAGGAAGGAGTTTGCAAGCCTAGAATGCAAAGGGACAAGGCAAAATGGAGTTTTTGGTTCAACCCTTAGGCTCGACCATAGGGTCTATGGGTCAGGTCAGATCTGGACAGAGGGGAGGGTGATGTTCAGAGGTGGTAAACAAGCTGGTGGTGGTGGCTAAGGGGGTGGCCATGGTCAACCATGAAGGTGGTGAGGTGATATGTGCTCGGGTAGGCAATGTTTTGGAGTATAGCAATGGTTTTTGTGGTGTTTGCAACATGAGATGGTCAAGGCAACTTCAGGTCAGAGGAGGGGGATGATTTGGCCGTGGATGAAGTGGGAAAGAAGGGATGGTGGTGGTTGGTGAAGATGTGGAGGTGTATGGCCGAACCAAGCAAGAAGAAACAAGGCAAAAATCAAGGCAAAATCAAAAGGAAAAATGAAGAGAAAAGTGAAAAAGAGAGGGGAGGCCATTACAAATCTTTGTAGCCATGAATGAAATGAGGAATGGTGCCTTTCTCACGTGAAAATGAGTTAAAACTCACGGCTATCAAATGAAAATGAACGGCCAACTCAAGGCAAATGAAAAGACTTAGGAAATTGAAGAGACGGGAAAACAAAGGGACAAAAGCAACTAAAAAGACACAAACCTTTTCAAATTTCTTTTATTTATTTTTGTAATTTATAAATACATATAAAAACTGAGAAATAAAAATAACAACTCAGAAATAAAATAAATATATAAAATAAATAATTAAATTTTTGAATAAATATAATTTAAATTAAGAAAATGGCTTAAAAATGCAAACTAGGCTTTAAAAATTTGAAATAACTTCAGTACACTTTGGAAAAATCTATTTAAATTTAAATACATGTAGAATGCATATAAATAAAGTAAAAACAGCAAATAAAAGTGAAGGCATAAAATAATTAAATAAATTTTAATTATATATAATTAAATTAAGAAAATAGTAAAGAAAATGGAAACTAGGTTTCATAAATTGAAATAAATTCAAGTAAACTTTAGAAAAATTATATTATCATTTTAAAAATATTAAAAGACATTAAATAACCTATTTACACATATTAAAACAAAATATGACAATAAAAATATAATTTATATGATTTAAAATAAATAATATTGCAAAATAAACAGTTTATACACAAAATTGAAAATTACATAACTTCTACAATTTAACTCCGTTTCCAACGAAACAAAAAGCTGTATTCAAGTTATTAAATCTATTTTCATAATAAAAGATAAAATTTATAATTTCAAACTATTTAAAATTTAAACTTAAAAGTCAAAGTTTGACTATTGACCAAAAGTCACATTTTCAGGAGATATTAAATTTAGTCATATTTGAAATTCTAATCCACATCAAAGTCAAAGTTTATATTTTAAAATAACAAAATTTATTCTTTTTCATAAATAAAGCTTTTGAATCTGGAAAAATCAATTTAAGAATATTTGTAAAATACAGGGTTGTTACAAATAGAGAAGAGGCATGACCAGGGGGTTTAACTGACCTCAAGGGTATATCTACTTCAGATCTAGAGTATGCTTATCGATTGTTACTAGCGAGAGTTGATATGATCCGGATCACACAGCAAGGGTGATCTAGTTATGTTTACCTTATAGTATATCCCATCTAAAGATATATGCTGCTTGGAAGGTAGTTTCTGATCCTTATCGTGGAGTTCAGATTCGGTTTGATCCAAGGAGATCTTCATAGAGAAATCAATTATGCAAACGTGCCTTAGCGGTATTGATTGTATATCTATTATTGTTGTGGCATTCACACTGCAACTATTTGATATGATTTACGCGTTACACTCTAGACATTATCTATTATATCCTTATATATTAAATTTAATGGATGGTTGGTTTCTTTGAAGGAAATACCGTTTCAGGAATCCAAACGGTCTTAATAGTTACTGTTACATGTCACTCATATTTCTTGAGTTTCTCACGGTGATTTACCAGACTGATCCGGATGTTATTTTCTTATAATGCTCGGGTCAACCCTTTGGTATTTCCAAATTTAAAGTTATACTCTTTAGAGCTTATGGAGACGAGCTGGTTGATTTACTACCGTAGTATTTAATTCCACTGCATTACTATTGTATCATCAGCATTTGTGGGGACAGGTTGTTATAACTGTCCAAGCTGATTACTATAACTTTGAAAAACTTTGTATCTTAGAATGACAGTTTATACTGTCTTATGATCATTCCGTTGTGAGATTCTGATATTGTTTTCCTTCTTCCTTATTCTATTTCTATTTTTTTTGTTTAACCCTAACAATTCATCTTTTTGGCACTTGGGTGCTGGGCATGTGAATACCGTAGATGTATTAGTGTCGACATTCGGGGGTTGAAAAGGCAAGTCGTTACAACTTTGTTCGCGAAAAATTAGAAATTTATTAAAGAATGAGATGTATAGCTCTTACTCTTATCCCAATACCATATTTTGATGTCATTTTCATTATCGGTGTTGTATAATTCTAGTTTAGCATAAAGTAAAGAAAACCGAGAAAAAGTATTTCCAACTAATATATGATTAAAACTAAATTCTCATGGGAAACTTAAACTTGGTTTATATATTTCTAAAATCAACGCATTTTTAAAGTTTCAAATTTCGTAACAAATTAAATTCCACTTTCAAGGAAATAGCTAAAATCCAACAATCATGCCAGAATGAAGCGTTATTCCTCGATTGTACAACGATATTAATTCCTAATTTATAAATATCATAAAAAATTGTTATCGATTTCCAAAAATGAGAAATATTATTTGTATTACTAGTAGATAATGTATACCATACCATTAATTCGATATTTTTTCTTTCCAAATTAAATATTCATTATTATCGGTATATTTCCACAATCATTTTCCTAATAAACACATATTTAAATTATGTAAATTTATAATTCCTAACCTTTCCTCCTCTTTAGATTTACATACCATTTTCCAATTAACTAAGCACTTTGAACTACTATTAGGTTATCCCCACTCCATAAAAAATCTCTCCTAAGTTTGTCTATTTTATTAATTACCCATATAGGAAAGTGATAAAAATGACATCCAATATATAAGTAGTGCCGATAAAACAGAACTAATAAGAACTATCCTACCCGCCCTCGATAAAAATTTACCATTCTGTTCGGATAATATTTTACCAATTTTTCGATTAATATTAACCAGTCATCATGTTTGAGTTTAGTTGGCATGATAAAAAAAACCTAAGTATTCTATGGGAAATTTCATAATTTTACAATTCAACTTAAAATCAACTTGACTCTTTATCTTATCTGTATCATTTAAAACTAGCACCAAACTTTTATCAAAATTAATCTTTAATCTAAAGAGTAACTCAAAACTATATAAAATAAACTAAAGCACTATAATGTATTTAGAAAAATGAGATGTAAAGAGCATGGTATCATCCATAAATTGGAGAACAGAGAGGTCATTACTCGTAATCTCATTTCCTACATTGTCTGAAATCCCATTACTAATGGCTAGCTTGACAACCCTGACAAAAAGGCTAATAGGTAAATCAAACAAAAGAGGTGACAAAGGGTCACTTTACCTAAGTCCTTGTTTTGATTGATTTTTATTTCCTAATATACCATTAACCATAATATTTGAATTTCCATTTTTAAGTAAAGACATCATCTAACCCACCCATCTAACAGTGAAACTACAAGCGAGTAATATAAAAAAAATCCCAATCAATTGAAGTAAAAGCATTTGCAAAATCTAGTTTTAAAAGCGCACAAGTGTTATTATTTTTACAACAATAATTAGTTAATTCTTGAACTACTACTGCCACATCGGTAATATTTCTATCCTTGACAAAAGCCGTTTAAGAATTGTCTATTAATTCATTCATTTCAGTATTTAACCAATCAGCTAAAACCTAGAAATGATTTTAAAAGAACAAATTAATAATGAAATAGGTTTGAAGTCTTTCAATTCATTCGCTCTCACTTTCTTGTGCAATAAGATTACATTGACAAAATTAAACTTGCCTAACTACAATGAACCATCATAAAAAAATCATTAAACAATCTAATTATATCATATTTTAAAACATTCCAGAAATGTTATTTAATTCCTTTTGATCAAACATATCATTTACTACTTTATGATAAATTTTAGTATTCTTATCCCCCTCATCCATCTATTGAATGCTAGTTCTTTATTTCCTCATTACTTCTTCTTGCATTAGAATTTTATTCAATTCTTCCGTTAAATTTGAAAGCACGTTTTTTGCTGAAATATTTAAATTTCTAGATTCTTCTATTTATTCAACTTTAAATTTCATTTTGTAACAACCACATCTTTTCAAATTTAAAGTTTTTATTCCTAAAATTTTGGTTAGTGCGAGATAAAATAATAGGACAATGATCAGAGTAAATACTCAGAAGTCCAACGACCTTACAAACCGGGAATCCATGTTCCACTTCAACACTAATAAAAAACCCTATCCGAAAGTGCCACTGAAGGGTCTTCCCTATTATTCGACCAAGTGAAACATCTATTATTTAATTGTATTCCAATAGAATTAAAACTAATAATAAACTAATCGAACTCTTCCATAGCAGCAAAGTCAACTTCTATAGGAGAGCACTTCCCTAGAAATCTAGTGATATTGCAGTCCCTACCCATTACCTATAGACCAGAAGCAAGTGTTCTAAACTCAAGACACTCACTCCAAAGAACCCTTCGATCAATCTTAAAGTTCTATCCATAAACGTTATTAACATTAAGAAATGAGCCATCACTATGGTCAAGAAAGATAAGATGCATTGAATGAACTTTAATAATAGATTGCAAAAGTTTAACATAATTTTCTTTCGGTCCACCATCAAACCTCCCAAACAACCCCTAGACTGGAGATAAACCCAATAATTAAAGTAAAGACCCCTAGACTCCTATAAAATTAAAAATCAAGATAATCTATTTTTGTTTCCTATAACAATGCAATATCAATGTTATTATCTTTATCAAATGACCTAATTTTACTACACTTTCCTAAATCGTATAGACCCCTAACTTTCCAACTAATATATCTGATGATCCAAATGATCTAACCTAATCTAATATTCTACTCCTAATATACTCGGCGTCTAACCGAGCACCATCAAAAATAAAACCCGAAATCCTAGCCAAATAATGCATACCATCAGTATATAAACTACTCAAAGCACAAGGATTGTAAGTACTGCATAAAAGAACATCCACACCTGAGCTAGAGTCATCGAGTACTCTAGTGACTTCTATACATAGATGAGCATTCCTCCTTACCGATCTGCAAGAGCTCACACTAGATCCAAGAGTCCTATCCTCGCTATGTGCATGTGTTGTGTCACCTTGCCTCTTGATCGAAGCAAAAAATATAGTTACTTTGCGTTGTGTTCAGAGTAAAATATATGTCCTTTGTATGCATAAGCACATTGCTACTCAAGGTTATATCACATTGCTCTACTTCATTAATTAAATACTAACCCATAACCTCATATTTCATAGCATACGCATGTTAATTCCCACTGGCCATCCCTTGAACTAGTTTTCTTAAAGCCCACTGAGGCATTATATTATTTTGTATAGCAACCGGTTCATGTGAATATTTCATTGTACCTGAAACGCTACACTATATATCTACTAACCCACTCCTTGTACCATCCCCCTACATTCTGGCAAATTTTTAAGGATATCATCATGTCTACTCCCATTAACTGACCTCATTTCTTTTATATTTTCATTGTGTGATCCCACAACCTATTATATGTGTATCTATATGTTTTGAATATAATTTTAAAATTAATGTTATGTTTTTATGCTATTTTGAACCCCAACCCAAAATAAAAACAAATTTAATATGATTTAAAGTGATTTAATCATGTTGATTTGATATGTGATTTCCTATATAGATGTTAGGTTATCTTATGAACATGTTTTAAGATGATTTGCCATGTTTTGATATCTGTTTGCATTTTTGGATGATGATTGAATGTTGTTGATGCTTGTTTCGATGTTGTTTATATGTTTGAATGGTTGTAAATGCCCGTTTAAGTGGAATAGTGGTAATAAACGATTATATGGTTGAGGATCTCTATGTAGAAGGAGTATATATGTGCCCTCTGATTTGGTACACAAAGAACGGGTTATACATAAATGTACAATTCGAAATTTGATGGATCGGATCTAAAGTGTTTGGGGTTGTATCAATGCATAAGGGATGCATGCAGGTTGAAGTAGTAAGTGTAACGATGGAATCAGCGTGAAATCAAAGTGTTGGAATTGCTACATGAATTTGGTTTAGGCTTGGTAGAGTCTAGTGATTAGGGAGGAGCTTTCTTTGGGTCAGTGGTTCGATGGTGGAAGACCGAACAACAACTGCTACCCAGTAGTTACTCTAGGCAGATAAAGGAAAAAACCCCAAGTAAGCAAGGTACTAGACTAGATTTTGTGTCTGGTGTGTGCGCTTTTGTCTCGTAGTGGTGTTGCTTCGGTCCGGTCCTAGGAAATACCAGGCAAAGCTGAGATGTGGGTGCTTTAAGGGAACTTTGAGCCTAGCAAGGTCCTGCTTCGGTGCAAACCTAGGAGCTACTTAGTGGTTTTTGGGAGTTGACATGGAGTAAAGGTGGATGACTCCGGAGTAACTCGAGATGATTTAGGGTTTTGAGTGGCAACCAATGAAGGGCAATGGCTTCGACGACTCGGTATGGTGAGTGACTATGGCATTTGGTAATGGACCATGAGATTAGGTTATGTGTGATAGCTTATGGAGTGGAACAAGATGTGGTTCTACTATCGCTACATGTGCTAAGGGATTGATGGATAACTCTGAAGTCGTGATGCTCATTATTTGGAGAGGGTAGTATGTGTGTACCTATGTTAATGGATGTTTGTGTGTGCCTAGTCCCTAGCCATCTGTATGGGCATGAATTGAGTATCTGCAATGTTGTGTAGTCGATGACCATCAGTGTGGGTCATAAGAGTTGTGGTATATCTAACGGCACCTGAGCGAGAGATTCAAGGCTATGTGATGGTTGCTATGTGCTTGACATGGATCCATATTGTTGTGTTATACCCCTATACCACTTATTATTCTTAGTGTCGTACACCGATATGTGATAGTATTGTAGCATATACCGTGTTTATGTGCTAACTTGTTAGATCAAAGGACAAGTCAGGTATGGTTCTACATACCCTATATCCTTATTACTATATACAGTTTTTATAGTATTTTGAGATAAAGTATCGCTCATGCCAAACTGTTATCTGACATGAGGTTTTATACTTTGTTTTTTATTATCTCGGGTATTAAATGAGTAGATTAGGTAAAACAGGTCCAGATAGTGTATGGAGCTGTACAAGGTACGAGCAGGAGGCTATGCTTTCTTATATCTGTATTTAGAACTTATTATCGTTTATATTTTTCAAGGTAGTATTGTGGAGCTATGTCAGTACTTATATTATTGAGAAACATTTATTAGAGTTTATTTGGAGATTGGGGATGTATAAACTCTGTTATTTCTAGTTTGTATAACCTTGTGAACCTTTTGCACTTTGATTTTATTACTTATGGTTCATTTGATTGTATATTGTCTTCCCTGATTTATATCTATATTGAATATTATTTTTATCCTATGCGTTATGAGATATATGGAAGGTTCTATGATTTTGCTTTTTGCTACTTTACCACCTTGACAATCATTCTACATCGGCCCGGTACCGCCGTAGCGCACTTTACAAGTCATGTTAGGTACCAGAGGTGTATGTCGGTTGTCGCACAAGCCTTCCATCATAACTCCATGAAGTCCTTCAATTGATATGGTCGAGGAGCAAGTTCTCTCTATCTGTGTGAGGCCACTTCTCTAATATCAATTCAGTTCTTCAACCAACAGAGGGAATTGGTTGGCTAACATAGTGGCTAAGATAAGACTAGTTTATGCAAAGGCAATAATTGAAACTAGATTTGATTGGCCGCTTCCTTTAAAATTGCGAGTTAGACCTTTAGAAGGCCAAGTGGTGATTATCGATGTGAGTTACAATTGGAAACCAAAATTTTGCACTACTTATCACTTCTTTGGGCATTCTTCCTCCTTATGCAAGCATGGACCTCAAGCATCACAACCGCATAAACACCATTTTTTGTTGCCTATTCCTTATAAAATTCCCTTACCCTAACATCATGTTAGACGATGGATCCCAAAGCCTATGGATCCCTCTCCTATCTCCAACAAGCCTATCCACGAAAGCCATGTCGTAGTCACTACTGACTAGACACCCTCAAGTTTCTTGATCCTTGGCACGATATTTCCCCCTCTACTGAGATTCCTGTGACCAGCCAGCTCGATCCTCCTAACCATTCAATTGTACAGTAGTACTCTAGCGAGTGTGTTTGGGTTCACACTAGCTCTAAGATGCGATTCATTCCCACTTATAGGCTATACTACGAATTTATAATGGAAAAGGAAGGTGAAAACAAACTTTTATATTACCATGTTTCCGACGACTCACTTTTGTTGTCATCCGAAGAGATCATGGTGCATTAAACCAGAAGATTTTATATGGTGCCACATGGGGTAGGAGTTTTATATACTTTAGCAGTTCTGCTGACCACCTACCAAACCTTACAAGGCAATTTTCTAGGTATGTAGACATCATTAGACCCGAATTGAGTGATAAGGGTAGTGCAACCTCCTCTACAGAGGAAGGTTAGCTTTGTATTTATTAGAAATTGATCTCTACTCCTGTACTTAAACCTTTTAGTCGATTAATAAAAGTTGACGAGCCATTATAAAAATTAGCTAGTTTTCTAAAAAATAAAATTAGATCGAACAAGACTTGAACATTGAATGGTTTATAACTTCAAAAACTCATTGGAAATTTATAGCTGGTTTATAACCGAACTACCTTTTCAATCATCGCTTAAAAATTAATCGAAAATTGAAGAATATTGTATAAATCTTTTGACAATAATATAAATATTTATATATCTTTAAACAAACTAATTAAGTATTCATATATAACTATTTATATAAAAAGCAACTAATTACTACAAACAGTCATATACTTTTGAGTAAAATCAACTCAAAAATTAAATTCAAATATATAGAGACAATACCTAGTGTGCTAGGTTTATAGTTTTAGATGATAGGGAGGGGCTTGTGGAGGAGGTGCAAGAGATGAAGACACATATCAAGAACCAAGGGGCATGTTGAACAAGCTACATAAGGAACAAGTTCCATGGAGTATTTTTATGGGGGTGAGGCAAGAAAAGGGGTAAGGATCTGGATCTTCTTAGTGAGTTGTTCTCATTTTAATTTTATATGTATGATTTTATTTTATTTTTTATACACATGCACACTCTGTGATGGTATAAACTTGATGTAGCGAGTATGTTTTGATTTGTGTATTTCAAACATGTTTATAGTTGTATTTGTTACGTCTTGGAGTTGGTATGTATTGTATTATATGTGTTTATTATGTTTATGTAACACCCCTTAGTTGGAATGATAATAATATGTCCCATATTGCGTAAAATGCCTATGAAGTGAGTGCTTATATGGTAAAGCCTTCTCCTTAGAATTGCGACGAAGCTTTTTGAGGAATAAAACCTCATACCTTGGCTTGCCCATGAGGCGGAGGTGTCTAAGTTAGGGACAATATCTTCGCTGAGTAAGGAGCGGGCTATTACAATGGTATCATAGTTAGTACCCAGATGGAATTGTGGCCTGTGTGTCGACCACAATGCCTGGGTAAGATGTTCGTGAGCCAACGAGGAAGTTGGGCTCTGAAAGAGGGAGATTGTAAAACCCCTTAGTTGGAATGGGAATAATAAGTCCCACATTGTGGAAAATGCATGTGAAGTGGGTGCTTATATAGTAAAGTCTTCTCCTTAGAATTGGCCCATGAGGCGGAGGTGTCTAAGTTGGGGACAATATCTTCATTGAGTAAGGAGCAGGCTATTACAGTTTATGTCTATTTTTACTTGTTTAGGATAATTCTTATTGGTGCTATTGTCTATTTTGCACAACTGGTTTGGCTTATATGATATTCTATTATGATTTGTGTTAGAAGAAGTAAAATACAGTAGAAATGTTTTGTTTCGGTGTAGGCATATGGAAGGTGTAGGTAAATCTATTTTTTGCACTTTGAAAAAATGTAGTGAAGGTGTATATAATTTAGGGGCATAGGGAAAACAAAGGAAAATCTATAGGAACAAAATAAAAGCTTAGTCATAATGTCATAGGGATGGTTATGTAATAGAGGGCCTAGGGAAGGCATGGGGAAATATCAATCATTGACGTAAGGAACACATAGGAATTTATTTTACGATGCGTTGTTTTCCAACACTGGCTTCGGCGTCGGGATGGCATAGGAAAATAAGTGTAGGAAAATGTTTTCCCTACACTGCACTTATACCAAAGTTGTGTAGGGAATATAGATTTATTTTGTAGTAATATATCTTAGATATGTGGGTGATATCTTGGATATCTTATAGCTATAAATACTACCTCTCTTTCTCAATTTAAAAATGGATCCGATAATTCTAACTTCAAACTCCAACCTTCATTACCTGCAAGTTGAAGTCTGTAGCTAAGATTTGCAAACCAAGCTAGGAGGAGAAAAGGAGCCAAACTACAAAAAGGAAAATGCTTGCAGTACGACATGCCAATAACCACTTACAACTAAGAGGTAAACATTTAATTTAAATTTAATTTTTATATATCAATGCCTAAAAGCATTCATCTATTATCAAAAAGTAATTTCGAAATAGATCTATAATCAAATTTAGTATATAAACGAGTTTTAGATGTATATATGTACCAAAATGTGTATGTATGATTAAAAAATTGCATACACACGCATACACACACATATGTGTGTAACTCTTTTCAGCCTTCATTATTTAACATACAAATATGTATTAATCAAGTAGTGTTTATGTATTATAATAGAAAACATATATTTATCAAAAGCATTTGGTATTAAAAAACCAAGCTTATTTTATTCGCGACCTAAAAAGAAAAAAATTAGCTTTAGATATAATACATACATATTTACAATCTAATAATATTGATAAATTATTAATTCAAAATTTGAATTTCAAATTATATATATACATATATATATACAAGTACGAAGGCACGTCCGTTGGACGTGTGAACAAAAAACGTATGCATAGACAGTGGTGAGCCTCTATTGTTTTGTACAGTAATGAAAAATTGGTTGGGACATGAGAAGTGAATGATTAAGTACCCCTAAACAAATAGCCATTTATGAACCTAAACTTCAACCAAATAATTAAACATGATAAAACAACGTACAACTAAAATTTGTAAAACATAAGTATACGTACGAATTGGAGAAAACAAATTGGAGCCATTTGGGAGAATTACGTGTGGAAACGCCTTTTTAATTTTTCAAATTACTTGTAATAGTAATTTTTGTAATTAAGTGTAATAGTAATTTTTGTAATTAATACTTGATAAGCTTGGAAACATCTAGTTATTACACATGCAATTTTTGTGCACTATATATGAATAAGGACAGTGATACAGTGTTTGAAATCTCATTAAGTACCATTGTAATTGATCATGAAACTATGGTTATCAAGCTAGAGTATTGTGACATACCTTTGGAAACCCAAACAATCTGACCTTTACTCAATACCCTAGGAATATTTAGCCAGCATCACTATTAAGAAAAACACAAAAGTTTTAGTTGCAACTGAAATTTACAGCAAATAAAGTTATCTGACCTTTACTCAATACCCCAGGAATATTTAGCCAGCATCACTATTAAGAAAAACACAAAAGTTTTAGTTGCAACTGAAATTTACAACAAATAAAGTTCGATATTCTCAAAATGAGTTTCATATTCTCAAAGCGAAATATGATCATACAACCACCTAAGCTTAAGTTGGCATCGTTTTCTAATAATGGTTTTCATGTCCATAAAAAGAGATCTGATCTACCTGAACACAAACTTGAAAAACTGCAGGTCCGATACTATTTCATGCTTATAATTTTGTATCCATTCATATACAAATTTTCAAATAGTAAGTAAGAGGAAAATAATGATCAATTTCTTTGGAATCCATATCAAATAGGAAGCGTACAAAATAGTAAATATTTGGCAATCTTCCAGCTATTCATTTCTGTCTCGTCTCATCATACAACCGGTACTATGACGTTGATAATTAGCGTCAAATATTAAAGACTTTGAATCCTAAAACAGAAAAATAGCATGGATCTTGATGAAACAATTAATAACTATTCTACATCCTCTTTTATCAAACCGAGCATCATCAAAGTAGTAGTTGAACCTGTCCAATACATTGAATTTATGAATATTTCGAAAGAGCTAAAATCAGGAAGTAGTTAAAGAATTAAAAAACGTGAATTCACTGCTAAAATCAGGAAGTAGTTGGAGGAATTGTCTTAACCTCTGTCACTGAGCTTAGCTTTGATGTATTTGGATTCTGTGCTGCATTGTTTGGTTGTCTGGCGACATCTACCAAGACAATTTTGACCGAGTCCCTTCTTCATGGCTATAAATTTGATAGGTATAGATGAATCTCAATTTATCATTTTTTTGATGTTCATGGATTTTGATACAGAGAATGTTCTCTTCTTCTTTTTTCTTTCTTTTTACTTCTGTTTTCATGTTCTATTTGCTGATTGCATGCGTAATTATGATAGTTGGACATTTAGTTACCGAGTTCCTGATGGCCAGATTTAATGCTATGAGCAGCCAATGTAGATTACCATCCTATTGCATCATATGCTCTTGATATTTACAGCACAATAATTTCACTTGATTTTCTTGGTTTGAGGCTGGACATTTGTTTGTATTGCCATGTTTGGGGAATATTTGGAATTTTAAGTACTGAAAACCATAATTTTAGAGGTTAAGCTTGAGAGATTCAGTGATTGGTTAATGCATATTGTTATAGTCTACTGATCATTTTTGTAACTTATGTGCATGTTAGTTGTCATGTGCAGTTAGTAATTCTATCCGATGCTTGCATTGCACGTTTGTACTTTTTTATACATTTATTATCAAATTGTTTTGATGCCTAATCTCAATTTTACGAAGGCTATTCCTTTCTCCACAGTTTTGTCATTTCACATCCGTAACATTGTGATGGTTGTTTCTGTAAACCAAGTGGTTAGATTCTGCACATCAATTGGCATCACTTTTATGAATTTTCATGCTGAGTCCGGCATTCTCACACATCAGTTGTTACAATCCTACACTATTTTACAATGAAGATGCCGTCAAGAGTTTGTTTCATGACATGTATGTCTATTAACTTGAGTATTGACTAAAAAAATCCATGCCTCAGCATATTACAACTCTTAATGTTTGCTCGATTATCGACTAAAGCAACTAATGCACTTTTTATATGTACCAGCTAAGAATTAATCTTAGAGAGGAGCGATGGATGATGATATGCTATATTTTAAATACCACACCAGATAAAATGTTGAACACATTATTTAAGTTAATTCATTGTTGTCTTGTTTATTATTTTCAGGTTTACACCAAACTGGCATATAAAATGGGTAAATTATCAATTAGAAGAAAAATTAGGCATATAAGAGTAGGATGGAGTTTACTTAACTGGCAGCTTCTGTTTTCTCCGTAATTTATACCGTAAACCCCCAATTTGCAGATCAAAGAAATAAGTGGCCATGGCTTGCAGATATCTCTTTCAATTCATTTCGGAACCTGTTGGGTTTGGTGGAAGAAGAGAGAAAATGTTGAGAAGAAGAATTAATTTCAGTTCAGAACCTATGGAGTTTGGTGGAAGAAGAGAGCAGATGTTGAGGGGTTTGTACTGGAGAAGAGCAGATGGAAAACGTGGTATTTTGAGAGGCAGTTGAGTTGATCGAAGGGTTTGTACTGGAGAAGAAAAATATGGGAGTACAAACGTGAAAGCCGTAAGGAGAAAAAAAAACCGTCAAAACCGGGTGACTAACCGTTGATATTGTAGTGGGGAATAGAACATGGGTATTAGAAATGACGGACACACCCTTTATCATTATTTCCTAGTTTATTCTTTTGGACGTACGTGGATGGGTAGGTTTGGAAGTTTAAAAAAGCTTCACCATGTCAAACTATTTGCATTATTAGTAGAGATATATATATTATGCGATTATAATATATGTACGTATCCATATTTTAAATCTAAATAAAATTAATAATTATTTACACTTGTTGGAAACTGAAAATACAATTGTTTCTATAATAATAAATCATAATTATGTAGCGTGAAATTAAATACATATATTATGTGTGATTTGATCATAAATCCAATTAAACACGGTTGTACCCTATGTTACTCATTACATGTATTATTTAGGTTAACATATACATTCTTTTTATACTGTGTTTCATCGATTATAATGCAAATGTAATGTTCAATAACAAATAAAATATTAATCAAATAAACTTAAAATTTGATTAATTAAATTTTAAAAGTTAAATTTAAACTAACTTTAATAACAAAATATTAAAGTTGAAGTTAAAATAGAATTAATCTTAAATATTAAAATTTTCTTTACATTAGAAAATATTGAATATGATTAAATGTTGCACAGTTAATCACCATAATACAAATTAAATATCTAGTGAAAAATTAATAAAATGATTTTCTTTTTTGAAATTTACCCATTTATTTCCCCACTACCAATGCACTTGTTCTAAATATAAACTACCAGATCTTTTATAGCAGTAAACATTAAAAAAGCATGGAAAATAATGGGCATATTTGTTATTTCTTTCTCTTATGTCAGCAACTACAACTTCCTTTTTTCTTACTCATGTACTATTGGATAAGTTGCATCATGTAAAGTGGTAAAAAGTTAAATTTCAAAACTTTTATTTTACCGAAGTTATACTAAAACTTTTATGTTATTGTGAATAAATATTTATTTTATACTAAATCATATTAAATATATATTTGAATGCATTTGATTTGAAAATTTATTTTGTTTCAGTATACCTATTTTAATATATGAATACTGATATATTCAATAAAAATATATGGGATATATATAATATTACATTAATAGTTGTATGTGTGCGTTTATGTGTGTGTTAAAAGCATAAACTATATATATATAAACACACACGGTATTTAATATATATGCATATTTACCCAAAAACTATTCAAATATAAATATAAATGTATTAATATATTATATTATAAGTTTTATTTAGGCCAAAAATTATACTACTTGTTTAAATTTTAAATTACCATAAAGGTAGGATCAAGAATTTTAAATAATTTATTTTATCATTAGATATTAAGTAGGACCAACCAAACCTTTCTAATTCATATAATTTTAAATAATTTTACTAAACCATAATAATATAATTTAGCCAAAAATATATTTACTTTTAATTTCCAAAATTAAAAGAAAATTATTATAGTTACTTATTTATATTACTATATAGATATATATGTATATGCTATCATATTTGAATGTTATATATATGTATATGTTATCATATTTGAATGTTATATATATGTATATTAGTATATTTTTTCCAGTATGTGTGTATGTATGTATATGTGTATATATATACACACAAATTGTGTAATTATATTATTTACATATATGTATGATGTTATGATCTTTAAAAATTATTTAATATATATTAGTAGTAAAACATTTTAGTTTACTACTATGTATATATATATATGGCTAATGCAAACTATATTATACATGTATATATATATATATAATTTAATAAAGTAATACACAAACGAAAATAATACATTAATATTTTTTTAGCAAGGCTAGCAGGCTTTAAAGTGGGCCGTCCACTTTTATTAAAATCATTAGAAAATAGGTGTTCGGCACATGCGCTAGAACAGCTAATAAGAGTCAGAACACTTCAACTGCTACATATCGCCACAAGTAGCATATCACCCACCAAAAAATGAAGCATATTTCCTACAAAACCTAACTAGGATGCATGCAGGCATCAACAACTATATTACATGACACATCACTTGACATACATAATGACCATTGTTAATAGTTACAAGGAGAGCACTATGACACTCCATACAATGACAAACCTATCCTAAACCACAAATTTCCATTAAAAACATATTTCCACAACAACTTAAATGTGAAGAGCCCAACAAAGCCAAAACATCCAAACGCATCATATTACATAAGAATATACCATCAAAATTGATGATGAAAGGGTGCAAATAACCATATTGAAGCCACAAACCAAACTTGCAGCAAAAAACCAATCAGAGCTTGTAGCGACCTTGAAATTTGAACACTTCGTCTTCGAATATCGAAACGTTTTGAAATATAACTAAGTGTTATAAATATGATTTCATAACCTTGTTAAACATCATTTAATTAATAATTAAAGATAAGAAACTAGTTTTTTAAATTGTTTACAAAAATATATTCTTCAAAAAAAATCGATAATGTGACCGAAAATCGGTTTATCAGTAAATAGTTTTTCGATCGATATAAGTTGTTCGAACTCTTATGCATTTGTCTAATAATCAAATTAACACATTAGAAACTAATTAACACATACATCTCTTCATTGGGCTTGGAAGGTTCTAGAATGTTCTAATGGATAGGAGATTTTATCATGGAAAGTGTATAATGGCGATTTGCATAAAGGAGAAGTGACATAAAGGTGTAGTGAGAAGGAGGCTCCTTTGTGACCTTCCATGAGAGGTAAAAGGTGGTAGTGACCCATTGCATAAGCCTATATAAGCAAGGGCATATCCTTAGTAACCATTCACAAAAATTACAAAGCTTTAAGTTAGAAAATCCATGGCTTCTCTTCTTCTTCATCTCTACATTTCTAAAGCAAAATATTTGCAAATCAAATCCAAATCACCTCAAACTTGGAGTGAGGCCTTATCACCATATTACAAGACATCCCACCATGTTATATTGTGAAAAAGTGAAGCCATCCTCACCCTACAGCTAGAGGCCGTGAGCATTAGAGAGGAAAAGGAGGCAAAGGAGCAAGGCAAAAGCAAGAAGAGAAGGAAGGAAAGGTGTTGCTAGGTTGGGTCTACGCTTTGGTTCTTAGATCTTGGTTGTTTTGGGTAAGAGGTGAGTTAATACCTCACTTTTAATGGAAAATATAACATATATATGTTAGTATTTGATTGTGTTTTTGTTGTTTGAATTTTGTTAACTTATGTTAAAACATTGATTCTAATCCTTGCTTTGAAAACAAATGGCATATGTGTGGACTTGAAACGGACTTGAGTGGACTTGAATGGACTTGTATGACATGTGACTAGACCTTGTAACAAAGCACATAGGTTATAGATGGACTTTGGTTTAAGTCGGACTCAAATTTGAAAGTGCATTTATAGCGATAGCCGCAATAGTTGCAGTTGTGAATTGCCATGTTTTTGGCAATTTCTATAGAACTTTGTAGAGAGATTCTTAGAGGTTTCTTGACACACTTATAATGTTTTATATGTATGTTTGTTGCAATTAAAATCTTGGGTAGTTAAAAGTTAAGTAACATCTCCAAAATGACCAAAATTGCACTTTTGCAAAATTGCCCCGTTTAGCCTTGATTTTTGGACTTTAAAGGTTTGAAAAGATAATTAAATTTAAGTATTTTGCTTCATTCTCTTTACAGGTGTTTTCTAACTCATATTAGATTATTTCAAAAGTGGTTTGAGATATTTATGAATTTTTAAGAATTAGTTGTGAATTTGTAGAGAAGATGTTTTTTATAATAAAACATGTCATTTACAAGTTTTAAGGAAAATTGTAAAGTTGTTATTTTCAAGTAATATTTTGGATAAATATTTTAAAACCTATTATAGGTATTTTAAATTATTTTAAAAGTATATACACATGTTTTTGAAAAGGGTTAGAATTGATTAGTGGCTAAATGGTTATTACTTGTTTGAAAAGTAATCATCTATTCTTAACACCAAATGTCGATGAAATAAATCTTATTTATTTATGAGAGTTAAGATTGATGTCGAGTAGGGACGGAGTAATAGAGCTCTAACCTATTGGGCTTCCCTCTTGACTAAGGAACAGTAGGTCAAAAAATGTCGGAAATGTTATAATCATGTTGATTTGTTACTTATTTATGGAAATCATTAGTACTATACTTAACACTAAAAGCCGACGAGGTAGACCTATCTATTTGTGCGATTCAAGAATGATATGTCTGGGCAAGGGTTGATGCAACCAGTGCTCAACTCACTTAGCTTCAATATTGGGCGAGGAATAGTTATGTTGGCTTGTCGGAAATGTGTTAAGCATACGAATATTGATTTGTATAACCTAGTGTTTTGACTAGACAATCAATTAATCGATTATCAAACTTGACCTAATATTGACTTAAGAAGTTGTTGAAAGGCTTCACGATTTTATACCAATAAGAACCCCTAGGGAGGATTATTGGTACGAAACGTCTCTAGCTTTTGCTTACTTTTGAAAGAACTGGAATTGAGTTAACTAGAATTCATCGATTGGTTGTTTTACTTACCGAATACCACTTCAAAACCAGTATACGATCTATGTTTCGGAAGCGGTTGAGAAAGGGAATCTATGTGGAGATTCGAGATATGTTCGAAATGCTCGAATCCATATAATGTTCATGATATGTTCGAGATGTGGGAATCCATTCGGGGATTTGTGTTCTGTTTGAGTGATTAAGACTCGTATAAAAGATGCTGAACGTGACCTCGACATCGGAAATGTCTAAAGATGGAGTAGGATGCACAATCTGGGGTTTGGCTGACCCACGATAGAGTATTATCAACTCTGTATCTAGAGAATACTTATCGATGTTGGTACCGGGAGTTGATGATATTTGGTACCACGTGGTTCATGTTTATGTTCGGGTGTGGGCCTTTGTGTTTACCTAATGGTACATTTTATCTAGAGATATACGGTGCTCGAAAGGTGTTTTCTGATCCTTGTGCATGGAGATTGGATTTTGGCTTAACCGAAGTGATATTCGCGGAAAATCCATTATGCGAACGTACCTTAGCGGTTTTGCATGTAACCTAAATATGTTGTGGTGTGACCAATGTAAGAATCACAGCTATTTGATATGATTTATATTCTACACTCTAGACATTATCTATCATATCACTATATTAAACTAGATGAATGGTTGGTTTCTTTGAGGGAAAAAACTGTTATGGGAAAGCGTACAGTCTCAATGGTTACTATCACTTGCTTCATGTTTCATAAGTTTTCTCACGCTGGTTTACTAGACTGATTCGGATGTTGTTTTCTTATAATGCTCGAGTCTGCCCCGTGTATGTTTCCAGGTTTAGATACGGATGCTTTGGAGCTTATAGAGAAGAGCTGGATGATTACCTACCGTAGTATTCTTATTTTTGTTGCATTTCTGTACTTTATATATCTGCATTGTGAGGACAGGCTATTATAACTATTTAGGCTGATGATAGTACTTAGGTTTTAGTAACTCTAATATTTTTGTATTTAGAGTAACCCTTTGTACCATTCCTTTGATATTATATATTACTGTTCCATTATGAGATCTGATGTTGTGTTCTTCTTTTCTTGTCCTATTCTCCTTTTCTTTTCTTTTATCCTAACTTTTTGTCTTTTCGGCACTTGGGTGCTCGACACATGAATACCGTGGATGTATTTAGTGTCAACATTCGGATGTCGAAAAATCGGGTCGTTACAGAGCTCACAGTAACTAGAAAAACAAGCCTTAATCATAATGTTAGTTATGCCAATAACTCTAGGACTACCATGACCAAACATAAAGAACAACCACAACACTAAATAGCTGCTAACCAGTCAATGAATCGATGTGTAGGTAAGAAAAATAATTGGCTAAGGAGGAACAGAGAAAACAACAGCCATCAAATGCAGTTTAAAATATTACCTGGAAGCACTGATACCAACCAAAGCTAACAGCAATGGCAAAAGCTAATTAAAATAACAGACCTTAAACAACGAGTGCATAAGAGGAAAATCGATTAAGAAGAGTTAGAATAAGGGAAAACCAAACATGTGCCCAAACCTCTATATCATCAACCAAATGCAGCACCCCTAGGGCTCGACAGGACAACCAGAAGTGATAGAGCAGCAGGGGTTCTCAACCAAAAATCCAGCTTAAGAAAAGGCCAACCCAAATAAGCACCGCGACCAAGACTAGCATATGCAATCACCAGAATTACATAATCACCGACTAGGAGCTACGGGGAACGACCGTTAGAGTCGGCAAGACCCAAACCCAGACACAAGCCTTAAATCAAAGTTCACTATGGTAACTTCGAGAGCAGATCTGAAAAACACCAAAATATTTTAGGATTACTAATTAGGTATGAAGGATGTAAACAAATCAGTAGAAAAAAAGTTGGAAGGGGGTTGTATGCAACAATCGAAGGAAGGCGTAACAGTAGGATAACGCAAAGATAAGGAGATCTATAGCAATAGGAAAAGATAGGGGCGGGGAGGAGATTAGACGAGTTGAAACTGAAAGAATGAGAACTGAAATTGACGGTTGATAATGGATTAGGGAAAAAGAGAAACGAAGAGGAAGAATCCCCTGGTCCCCATTGTTGTGGATAGGGAAATGAATTATCACCTCAACCTTTTTGAAAATGATGATTATTTTTATAATAATTTTAAAAGCAAATTAACATATATACACATTAGAAAAAATTTATAGCCAAAATCAATAAAATGAAAATTTATAACATTTATTAAGGATTACCATAATAATCAAACTGGGGTTATGCACATCCAACCGTATGATCACCTTTTGAAAACTCATTTTCTACTCTAGTAATGATTTAGAATTCCAAGCCAAAGGTAATTTAATGGAGGAGATAAAGAACTTTAAAAAACTATGTAAGGAATAATGACCCCTTGTGGCTTATTTATTGTAAGAAATATAATATGATGACATCGTCTTTTTTCCAAAAAATATTAGTGGAGTTGAGGGTATGCTCGAGGTGAGATAATGTAATTTTAACTATATAATTATACAATTTACTCTTATGTACGAATCTTTTTCGAAATGAAAGTATGCTTTTATGGTTTTTGTTTCTATTGGTTGTGCACGTGCACACACGCGCACACACATATATAAGTTGAATGTTGGTGATTACATTCATTCATACGGTATGAAATCCATAGGAATAAGTATTTAACCAATTATTGTTATGAATATGTTTGCAGTCATGAGTATTAAATCATGCATATATAAATTAATACTTATCCACATATGTTTCTAGCTAATGTGATTCAAGAAATGAATGTAGATTTACCCGTAAGACTAGTGTATGTAATGCTCTTCATATGATGGATGGTGATTTACTTATGACTGTTGGGGACACCAAGAGGTTACGTACTTGTAGTTGTTGTCGATCAACTGTAGAATGGCTCATCAAGAGTCTTCAATATGTTTTTCAAATATAATTCAAAATAAAGGATCCCATGTAATGATGTGCAATTGTCTTTTGACTTTAGAGTACTATGAATCTTGTATATCGACTATCGAGGCCTTACTTTGATGATGGTTAATCACATGATATAACTCTTATTAAGACTCTAATTAGGTAAGAGATTAGTTATTCAAAATGAAAAAGTACTCAAGAGGTAAAAAATTTCCTTTGATATAGAAGGTTAGTATCACCGTAATTGTTTTTGGCTTGAAGTTAGAAATCCCTGTACAGAATATTTGTAAGGGATAATGATTTTTCTATGTATTTAAAATGTTAATATATGAATGGAAAATTTGTAAGTTGAAATATAACTTAATTTGGAAATTTGTGATTTGATTTTTAATGAAAGTTTAAGTTAATTAAATAAAAATGAAAATTAAGTTTTATTTATGAAATGAAATTTAAATTTAAGTGTAAAGAGAAATTGTTAAAAATGAAAAGAATAAGAAAATGGTACACTTGAATTAATTTTTGTAAAATTAGATTTTATTGTAAAAATTCACTTTATAAAAATCATAAGTTAAAGGTATTTAAATGAACATTTTGATGTGGAAAAATATGATTTTTATAATTTTAAATGATTTAAATTGAAGTTTGTTTATGACTGAAATTCTATTTAAAATCTGAAAATTCATTTAGTAGCACTTCAGAAATGCTATCGTTTTTGGAAATGAACTAAAATCTGAACAAAATAGAATCTGCAGCACTTTGTAAGTGCTGTAATTACAGAAGTAAACTAAAAGGAAATTTAACTAAGGGCTATCACAGCACTGTGCAAGTGCTGTCTTTGCTGAATTGAACTAAAATCTTTAAATAGAACCCTAAACTATGACAACAGTTTTGTAAATGCTGTCTTTTCTGAATTGAACTATTTTTCAACTAAAACCGAACTATTACAGCAATTTTTAAATGCTGTCTTTGCTGAATTGAATGGTTTCAAATGTACCTTACCGTAGCATTTTCTAAGTGCTGCGAAAGCTGAAATTTAAATTGTTTGAAGTATTTAAGTGAATAAATGAGCTCAGAAAAGGCTAAATTTTTTGGAATTGAATATTTGATTTGTAAGTATAATGACTTCATATTTAAATGGGGTAAACGAATTATTTTGATTTGAATCTTTGAAATTTATGAGTTAATACAATGTTTGAAATTGGTATAATTGAATGAATGAACTTAAAATGTTATGACTTTGGTAATGAATATTAATTTAGAAGTATTATGATTTTTCTAAGTATTATGAGGTCCTAATGACAATATTTCAAGTGTTATGATTTCCAAGTAGTTTGGATTCAAAAAGTTTGGTTTCAGAATTGTTATGACCTTGAAAGTACTATGGTTTGGAAATGAAATTAATTGGAATTGTATTTAATTAAGAATTGTCTTTAAATATATATTAATTTGAACTTGTTGAAATTGAAGATTCAAGGATATGACTTTATAAGGTGGTTTGGTTTAATATGATTTAAATGAATATTTCAAGTTAAATAAATTGAAAGAAATATATTGATTTAGTTTGGAATTTAAATGATATATTATTGAATTGGTTTTGAAATGGAAATGATATATTGTTGAATTGGTTTTGAAATGGATATGTTTTGGGTTTGAAATATGGATTATTTTGAAATAAATGATATGATTTTGAAATGGTTTAAAGGATGTATTTTGATTTGAAATATAAACTGTTTTTAAATTTAACCATGGTTTATAATAACGATTGGTTGTTAAAGAGACCGAGATCAGATATGGACATACTCTCTGTCGATACCGAAAACCACTTTAACAACTGTGTACGCGGTGGAGATTCCAGAATGAAGTAGGATGGTGGCGACGATCCTAAAGGTATATGCGTGGACCCAACTCCCGTGAGTTGGCATAAAGTGGCTAAAACAGGAGCGATTGACGGGCCAATGAGGTAGCACCTCTGGTCGGACACACTTCTTCGATACCATTCTATTACTTTGTGATTGATTGGGTGCACCCCTTGATTTGGGAGTGTTGTTCGAGGTGGGCGGTAGTGGATGCTATCCGTTTCCACCAGCCCGGATGCGTAATTGGTATATCTACCCTGGCATTGCCTAGTTGTGCCGTGTCACTTACCATAGCGAGCTTTACTACGAGTTGTGATTTCTCCCGTAGCCTGTGGAGTATCGAGGGTAGCCCCCATTTTGGGAGTATGCTAATACTGGATAGACTACTGGGACTATTAGATATTAAGGTGGAAAATGTAAAGCCTTAATGCTATTTAAAAGTATGTTTATTTTATATTAGACATTATTATAATAGCGAATATTACTACATAGTAGATAGTTTAACAGATCCTTAAAGAATGGGCGGTCCCAAGCATTCTTTAAGTTACTTGTACCTTTTATTACAGTTCACTTGAGTTGGTTTACATTGTATAAGTATGTATGTCCTGACTCGAGTGTTTTGTGTTTTCTTTACGCTTGGGTCAGACTGAGTGATACAGCATTAGAGACTCACCTTTGGAGCTGGAGTTTTGCTTTGAAGAACCAGATATCTATTCATTTTGTTATCCAGTTGATTCCAGTTGTATTCTGAGTTGTACCTGATTATCATACTATTACTCATGTTGTATCTTGGTATTCCTATTGTATCTTAATTAACTTTGATGTATTTATATAGTAGCTTCATGAACTACTATTCCTTTGTTTTCGCTGCATTATATTACTCTGTGTCTGTGATCTGTGATTATTTATTTACTGTATATGATGAGTTTGCCAAAATTTTATTTACAACGCGGTATTTTGAGCAATTCAAGTCCGACATGTGTGGATGCGAATGGTTGAAAATATCGGGTCGTTACAATAACCTTATTCAGTCACATATAATGATTGTATGGTGAAATGTCTCGTTTTTCAAGATACGAGAATTAAATGAAATTGCTTTATTCAAACATGGGAAAGGAAGAGCAATGCAAGATCATGTGCTTTATATGATTGAGTATACGCAGAATCATACCGATTTGAAACACGGCTCTAGACCAAAACCTATAGAAAGATCATGTTCTTGGATCACTAGTAACTTATTTTGATCCATTCATATTGAAAGGCATGTCTATGAAGAGCAATGCAAGTCAATCCTCTTTAAAAGTTAAGGACAATTGAAAGGCATGTCTATGAAATTAATAAATTATTAATAGAGGGCCATATAAAATGAAGAAATGAAAGTTAAAATGTGGTAGTAATAAAGACACATTGCGAAGGAACATAATTGTGATTGTCATCGTTTCTTAAAGAAGGGACAAAGGAAACAAAATTGTTTGAATTGTTCAAATATGCTTAAAGAGAAGAAAGAATGTGATTCCCTTTCTCAATGTACTTCCTTATAGAATAATGTCTTTATATTGGTTCTGCTCCTTGATTTTTTAGATACTAGATCTAGAACTCTGTAATAGTCCACTTTTCCGTACCCCTTAAATAGACACTAATCTCCATCTATTAACTCAAGATGAACGGAAAACCGAACCATTAGGGTTTAAGAAAGAAGAGGTAGAAGAAAAGATAGAAGAAAAAGAAAGAAGAACAATAGAACAACATCAGAAACAGAAACAATATCAGAATCTCACATTCGCAGCGGAACAACATATAATAAATAAACGAATAATCTTTAAATCAAAGAACTATATCATTTTATACATTACATCATCATCAGAGTTTACAACAACAATACAACATTGGACAGTTATATAACTTGTCCTCATACAGAATACACAGCGGAATAAATAGTATCATGTACTAGTAGTACGTCTCGCCATCCAGCTCGCCACTAAGCTCCACAGCATCCCGAATCCAGAATGACCTGATAACCCGACTCTAGACTGCCCGTGTGGAAATTGGTGGGCACCCAGAGTTTAGGAAGGAAACAATAAACTCCAGGTCAGTCATGGTGACTGGTGTGAGAACTTAAAATAGTTTATCTTTAAAACAAACAACATGATAATTTTTAAAGTCAATTCGCAATGCTTTTGGAAAATCAGACTAACATAAGACCTCCCGCCACACACACAATGCAAACGTAGAATTGGAGAAGATTTCTTCTTATGATAGTCAAAGATGCTTACTACGCAAAATCAAATCCTTTTTTATATTATTATTAGTGCATAGTGTAGAAAACATTTCGAAAGTATAATATTAATCTTAGCCAACATACGACCAGTATCGTATGCCTACTATAGCTACCATCTAAACAGTGGTGACCACCGTACGTAAATGGCAGGTTCTACAACTAATACCGTACAAAGTGCGTATTGGAGTTTGGATTTCCAACAAATGGTCAGGCCAAGAAACTTCCCATTGCCACATAGGTACGCCTCTGGAAAGACGACCCGAGAACCTAACCGGATCTCTGCCAACACAAGGCCGGGTTACCTCTGCAAAAATAGGTAACTACTGACACGCGTATGCCATCCCCCGATCGTAACCGATCTTCCCGAGGATCCTCGATTTCCAACAACCACATAATAAATTTGCAGTAACAACATAGGTTAAATATCTGGGCTCCATACCATGATACCACCTCTATCCAGAAGGAATGACATACACTAAGGGGCGCTACTCCCTAGAACCTTGCTGCATCCTTCCTGTTTTGACCATTTCCGGGGTGTGAGGTCCGACGAAGTCTCGTCCACAAAGCTACGCTTTGTCACAAAGCCATGCTTCGGGTCAAACAAATGATCAAAGTAATGATCACAAAGATAAATGATCAAACAATTGATCATATCACAAATGATCAAACAACGATCATTTCACAGCAACACTCAGCATGCCACGCTACAAAATTGGGAGTATATTGCTGATAAATTTCAACTACATAACCTCTGAGCTCGTACGTATCAGAGAAGGGTGTTAAGCTAAGAGAATAAATTCTCCGCCACCAACCGAAATGTATTTGAAAGAAATCAGCTTTATATCTCAATTTGTAACGTCGGACATACAACCATACAAGTCTGTTCCGGGATCGAACAGAACCGAAGGCACTTCTCACGAAGCCGTTGCAAATTCGAATAATTTTCTAATCACGTCCGGACTTCCCGTCACTAAGGGTGATAAAACCTCTATATCGGAGATCAGTTGATGCAGAGTAACTCGACGGTAATCCTTCCGTTTTCAAAAATATCCGGTCTTCAACACCGGTCATCAAATGCTATCCATATACGTCGTATCACATATTCGGAATGAGTTATACGACCCAAAGGTCCTTTCCCGGCTAACCCGAATAGTGAGCGAAATATTTAAAAATCATATGGATACTAGGGTCTCAATTAAGTCACAACTTAATAATTTAAAACTTTCTTTCAAATAGTTAAACAAATTTCCATTTTCAAATCTTTTAAACAAAAAGATTCAATTCACAAAGTTAACCCCATTCACAAAGATCCATTCATATATTTCAAGACAATTTCCATTTCACTTGGATTAACTCGTTAAATCTTTAAATCAAGATTTAACTTATAGCTTTCAAAACTCGTTTCCAAAGATTCATTCATAGCCTTTCAAAACAATTTTATTTCAAGTTGGATTAACTCATTCGGTCTTTGAATCAAAGACTCATTTCATAGTTTTCAAAACATTTCAATTTCATTTTAAAGTTGAAACCTTTCAACACAATTTAGAAATCCTTTCTTAAAATGAAAGCTATTATTATTTGAAAGCAAGTAGTTTTCGTTTTGGAAAAATCCAGTTATATTTACACGAGTTAAAACCCTTGAATTAAATTCAAATTTCCAAATCAAAACCTTTAAAATGGTTTAACCCATATATAACTTATACAACATCTTTAATCCCTAGTTTCAAATCATAGGATTCAATTTCAAACTTGAATTCAAATTTAAATCCAATTATTTAAATTGCAAAACTTAATCAAGTTATTCGAAAATAAGTTTTATCTTTGAAATTCCATTTCAAAAGCTTTTCACTTTAAACCCAAATTTCTAATTTCAAAATCAATTGAAATTAAAATTTCAATTTCAAAAACATCAAATTTAAATTATCTGTGACTTAACCGATTTCCACGTGAAATCCATATTTGTGGGTGTATGGTGTAGTCCAGGGTTTTACACACAATAGTGCAACATCAATCATCACAGATATATCGATAAGCGGTATAATCGATAACGCTTATCTTCATTCACAGATTCATAGATAAAATAAATTTATCGGTCACAAAGATTCACTATTACAATTCGATGTGGGTTTCGGATAACCAACTGGAATCCGACTCCCTGTTGCATCGAAATTCAAGTGCCATTTTACGGGCCAAGTGTTTCATATTCACATAGTAATATATCACAGGAATAGAAATCACAGCTTAGCACATAGTAATTCATATCACAAAGCATCACAATTCAGAGATGTCAAACAATTCAATTATTCAGTCAAGTCCAAACATTCACAAGTAGGATTAATTCATATCTGATCATAATTAATTTATACCAGATTAATTATTTATGAATAACTACAAATCTTGGTTAATTAATCATTAATTAATGATAAACCATTTTAATTAATTGACCTTTGATCATTTATTAATTAACCTTTAAACCAATTACATAATTAATTGACCCCTTAATTGCTTTCATAAAGTAATTAACAATTTACAATTGATTATCTCAATTAATTAATCTAATTATTTATCAAATTTTATCACATAAATTTGAGTACTTAATAATTTCTAGTTAATTAACTTCATTAACTAATAACATTTCTTCAATTGCCTTCTTGAGAAATTATCTTAGATTAATTCATTATTAATCATTTCCAATTATAAATCAATCTAAATTATTTATTTATAAATTAAATAAATAAATCATTAATTACTTTTCTAAGGAAATTACTTGCATTTATCATTATTAATTAAAATTGATTAACCATTAATACTCGTTAATTTATCCAACATTTATTAACCATTCTAATTAACTTAATAATTTATGGATTACAACTCAAATTCTAATCTTACATTTAATTCTCTTCTTTTTTTTTCTTAATTGTTATTAAAACAATTTAAACTTAAAAACTTCGTTATGCCCAAACTATGTTGTAAACGAACTTAAGTTTATATTTAACCATCTGTTTTTAAAACTTGTTTTATTCACACCCAAGTTTCCAAACAAACTTGAATTTATCAGTTTAAACTTTGATTTAAAACTTAAGCTTTGTTTATAAATTTGAAATCGGGTATTTTTAAAGTTCAAAACAGAAAACAGGTTTTAAACCTGTTTTAAGTTTCGACCTGAGCCAGAAGCAATTTGCTTCGAGTCTAACTCCCCCTGCTTCGAGTAAAATACTCGAAACACTCGTGTAAAATGCGAGACCCTTCCCAGCTACCCCAAATCTTCATCAGGAACAACAAGTGCACGGTGCACGTGCACCGTGACTACATCCACCTCCGGTCAACTTCGACCAACCTCCCTCATCGGCGATTGAATCCCAACCCTATCCCGATCATCAAAACATCATCCCAGACTCGAATTCGAATTCGAGCATCAAGTCAAAACCTGGAAACACGAACAGACCTCACCCCTAAGACCTGTCAACACCTCGTTCTCACCGCCACGACCACCAGAGTTCATGAAATTCCAACCACGACTTCGTCAACTCTCCCTCCTCCATTACCCAAGTGCGCGTTGCACTCGATCGACAATCGGCGACGAACTGGACCAAATGCAAAATCATGACAAAATTAGGTTTACGAGCAAAAACCGCCCACTGTCGTCATCACGTTCGTCTGACCATCCATCACCTATTTTTGGCAGACACTCCGGTCATCCATTGACCTCCAGCCACGATCCCAAACATCCAGATCAACTGGATTGCCAGAGATCCCTTAAAAATCCCAAATTAATCAACACAGAATTGCACTTTTTATAGTTAACTAAAAAATGAGATTTTAGTTTCTAAAATCATTATCTAGTATAGGGATTCAATTCATGTCACTGAATTGTTAAATTGACATAATTGAATTTTTACACAGATTCCAACTATCATGTTTCTTTTAGTTTTTTTTTCCAGAGCAGTTTAAAGTTATTTTAACTTAATAAGATTTTCTTTTTAAACTTAACTTTAAAATCAAACAAACATTGGTTGTTTAGATGCTAGGTCCTAACAAAAATTAGATCCATCAGAAATGAAGTAAGGTATGAGCTTTAAATCATAAATACAGAGGTGTTACAGATTTCAACATGCAGGCAATCATAATCACATATACACAGAAATTTCATAGAACAATGCATATTAAAAATGCTCACACAAACATACCTTTTAGATATTAACAAGCAACTATATTCAAGCTTAAATTATTTGAAAGTGTTGCTCACCTATTTTCCAGAAGAAAGAAGAATAAATAGAGCTTTTCTTTTTGTTTTCAAACAGGCTTGTGAATTCTTGTTTGAGTTGAAGCTTCTGTTTATATGATACTAGGCAGAGACTTATAATTTTTTTTCTTTCTTTAGCTTTGAAATGGAACGAAGAAAAATTATGAAGATGATATAAAAAGAAATGTTGTACAGGCTGATATAAAGGAGATGTGTACAGGTTATGTTACTTTGTTTTAACAATAGGTATGGCTGAGGTTGCTTTCATTAAATGCTTTGATATGCTAGAGGTATGTTGCATTAATTACTCAAGTTCTTGTTTCTTATCTCGGCTGTACAAATATGATGATACTCGGTGGCTTTATAAACTCACATTGTATAATTGAATATCTTTGTTTTGTTAATATTACTTTATAATAAAATTAAATTTCTAATTTAATATGTTGTTAAAATTTTAGCAAATGTTCTACTTTATATTTTATTGTCTTATATTTAATAAATTCAAATCATTATCAACCATCATTTCTAATATTTATTATTATCATTATTATTAAACCATTTATTTCTAACCCATTTTTTTAAGATTTAAATCAAATACATACATATATATACAATATTTAAATTTAAATGATTAAATATAGAATTTATTTGGATCGAGGAAACTCATTACTATTTATAAATAAATTTTACAATTTTTATTCAAAAAATTTATTTAATTATAAATTTAAATTAATTAAAATCTAGGGTCGTTACAAACTTCCCCCCTTAAAAGAATTTCGTCCTCGAAA
The DNA here is from genome assembly GCA_030737815.1 of Allium fistulosum. Classification (NCBI taxonomy): domain Eukaryota; kingdom Viridiplantae; phylum Streptophyta; class Magnoliopsida; order Asparagales; family Amaryllidaceae; genus Allium; species Allium fistulosum. Next base: position 990,286,976 of record CM060903.1, read on the forward strand.
TTTGCAGGCACGAAAACAACACAGAGATAGACATATTCGATCTCCTATAATTCCTCAAACTTAAGATATGAATTTCAAACTCAAGTCAGAATATCTCAGAATACATACCAATTTGTCCCTCTTCGGATTTTGGTATTCAAAAGAAATTAGAATAGAATTTCAAATTTTTGTTTCAAACGATATCGTTTTATCGATATAATTAAAATTTAGCTTCATATTCTATTAATCAATTTCATTAATTAATTTTGATACCCAAAATCAAATTCATTCACCATTACTTAAGTTATACTCCAATTAAACATCTTTTGTTCAAATTAACTTAAGTTTCAACTTATAAATTAAATTTAGATTTCCATTCTAAATAAATTCTTTCAAAAAATTTCCTGGACTTATAAATCACATTACAAATCTCTTCTTCTATAATTCCACTTTATATATATAAGATCATTTTTACCATTGTAAAACAATTTAATTATAATTTCGTACATTATAATTCATTTGCTTATACAATTTATTCTTTCACAATTGTTGTTTTATTTAACTTATTCAAACAACTTAACATCAATTCATATACACTTTAATAATTTCTGAAAAATTATCTCCTTTATATATAAAATAAAATCAAGGTAAAATTATTCCATTTACCCAATTTTAAAACAATATCGTGCCGAATTGTTCTATACAAGTGTTTAGAGATCCCTATCGATAGAGTTGTACGGACAATACCGACCAGAATCCATATACCACTCAACAAATCAATCATCACAATATAAAACATTTTTATATTAACTAACAAATACGCGCTCGTATCTATTATTACACTCAAACTCATTCTAGAGTACTGCTGACTCTATCTCTAATGAGTAACACCCAACAGAGCCATGGTTGTCGCTTAACCATATGCTTTGATACCAAATGTAATAGTCCACTTTTCCGTACCCCTTGAATAGACACTAATCTCCATCTATTAACTCAAGATGAACGGAAAACCGAACCATTAGGGTTTAAGAAAGAAGAGATAGAAGAAAAGATAGAAGAAAAAGAAAGAAGAACAACAGAACAACATCAGAAACAGAAACAATATCAGAATCTCACATTTGCAGCAGAACAACATATAATAAATAAATGAATAATCTTTAAATCAAAGAACTATATCATTTTATACATTACATCATCATCGGAGTTTACAACAACAATACAACATTGGACAGTTATATAACTTGTCCTCATACAGAATACACAGCGGAATAAATAGTATCATGTACTAGTAGTACGTCTCGCCATCCAGCTCGCCACTAAGCTCCACAGCATCCCGAATCCAGAATGACCTGATAACCTGACTCTAGAATGCCCGTGTGGAAATTGGTGGGCACCCAGAGTTTAGGAAGGAAACAATAAACTCCAGGTCAGTCATGGTGACTGGTGTGAGAACTTAAAACAGTTTATCTTTAAAACAAACAACAGGATAATTTTTAAAGTCAAGTCGCAATGCTTTTGGAAAATGAGACTAACATAAGACCTCCCGCCACACACACAATGCAAACGCAGAATTGGAGAAGATTTCTTCTTATGATAGTCAAAGATGCTTACTATGCAAAATCAAATCCTTTTTGATATTATTATTAGTGCATAGTGTAGAAAACATTTCGAAAGTATAATATTAATCTTAGCCAACATACGACCAGTATCGTATGCCTACTATAGCTACCATCTAAACAGTGGAGACCACCGTACGTAAATGGCAGGTTCTACAACTAATACCGTACAAAGTGCGTATTAGAGTTTAGATTTCCAACAAATGGTCAGGCCAAGGAACTTCCCATTGCCACATAGGTACGCCTCTGGAAAGACAACCGAGAACCTAACCGGATCTCTGCCAACACAAGGTCGGGTTACCTCTGCAAAAATAGGTAACTACTGACACGCGTATGCCATCCCCCGATCGTAACCGATCTTCCCGAGGATCCTCGATTTCCAACAACCACATAATAAATTTGCAGTAACAACATAGGTTAAATATCTGGGCTCCATACCATGATACCACCTCTATCCAGAAGGAATGACATACACTAAGGGGCGCTACTCCCTAGAACCTTGCTGCATCCTTCCTGTTTTGACCATTTCCAAGGTGTGAGGTCCGACGAAGTCTCGTCCACAAAGCTACGCTTTGTCACAAAGCCATGCTTCGGGTCAAACAAATGATCAAAGTAATGATCACAAAGATAAATGATCAAACAATTGATCATATCACAAATGATCAAACAACGATCATTTCACAGCAACACTCAGCATGCCACGCTACCAAATTGGGAGTATATTGCTGATAAATTTCAACTACATAACCTCTGAGCTCGTACGTCTCAAAGAAGGGTGTTAAGCTAAGAGAATAAATTCTCCGCCACCAACAGAAATGTATTTGAAAGAAATCAGCTTTATATCTCAATTTGTAACGTCAGACATACAACCATACAAGTCTGTTCCGGGATCGAACAGAACCAAAGGCACTTCTCACGAAGCCCTTGCAAATCCGGATAATTTTCTAATCACGTCCGGACTTCCCGTCACTAAGGGTGATAAAACCTCTATATCGGAGATCAGCCGATGTAGAGTAACTCGACGGTAATCCTTCCGTTTTCAAAAATATCCGGTCTTCAACACCGATCATCAAATGCTATCCATATACGTCGTATCACATATTCAAAATGGGTTATACGACCCAAAGGTCCTTTCCCGGCTAACCCGAATAGTGAGCGAAATATTTAAAAATCATATGGATACTGGGGTCTCAATTAAGTCACAACTTAATAATTTAAAACTTTCTTTCAAATAGTTAAACAAATTTCCATTTTCAAATCTTTTAAACAAAAAGATTCAATTCACAAAGTTAACCCCATTCACAAAGATCCATTCATATATTTCAAGACAATTTCCATTTCACTTGGATTAACTCGTTAAATCTTTAAATCAAGATTTAACTTATAGCTTTCAAAACTCGTTTCCAAAGATTCATTCATAGCCTTTCAAAACAATTTTATTTCAAGTTGGATTAACTCATTCGGTTTTTGAATCAAAGACTCATTTCATAGTTTTCAAAACATTTCAATTTCATTTTAAAGTTGAAACCTTTCAACACAATTTAGAAATCCTTTCTTAAAATGAAAGCTATTATTATTTGAAAGCAAGTAGTTTTTGTTTTGGAAAAATCCAGTTATATTTACACGAGTTAAAACCCTTGGATTAAATTCAAATTTCCAAATCAAACCCTTTAAAATGGTTTAACCCATATATAACTTATACAACATCTTTAATCCCTAGTTTCAAATCATAGGATTCAATTTCAAACTTGAATTCAAATTTAAATCCAATTATTTAAATTTCAAAACTTAATCAAGTTATTCGAAAATAAGTTTTATCTTTGAAATTCCATTTCAAAAGCTTTTCACTTTAAACCCAAATTTCTAATTTCAAAATCAATTGAAATTAAAATTTCAATTTCAAAAACATCAAATTTAAATTATCTGTGACTTAACCGATTTCCACGTGAAATCCATATTTGTGGGTGTATGGTGTAGTCCAGGGTTTTACACACAATAGTGCAACATCAATCATCACAGATATATCGATAAGCGGTATAATCGATAACGCTTATCTTCATTCACAGATTCATAGATAAAATAAATTTATCGGTCACAAAGATTCACTATTACAATTCGATGAGGATTTCGGATAACCAACTGGAATCCGACTCCCTGTCGCATCGAAATTCAAGTGCCGTTTTACGGGCCAAGGGTTTCATATTCACATAGTAATATATCACAGGAATAGAAATCACAGCTCAGCACAAAGTAATTCATATCACAAAGCATCACAATTCAGAGATGTCAAACAATTCAATTATTCAGTCAAGTCCAAACATTCACAAGTAGGATTAATTCATATCTGATCATAATTAATTTATACCAGATTAATTATTTATGAATAACTACAAATCTTGGTTAATTAATCATTAATTAATGATAAACCATTTTAATTAATTGACCTTTGATCATTTATTAATTAACCTTTAAACCAATTACATAATTAATTGACCTCTTAATTGCTTTCTTAAAGTAATTAACAATTTACAATTGATTATCTCAATTAATTAATCTAATTATTTATCAAAATTTATCACATAAATTTGAGTACTTAATAATTTCTAGTTAATTAACTTCATTAACTAATAACATTTATTCAATTGCCTTCTTGAGAAATTATCTTAGATTAATTCACTATTAATCATTTCCAATTATAAATCAATCTAAATTATTTATTTATAAATTAAATAAATAAATCATTAATTACTTTTCTAAGGAAATTACTTGCATTTATCATTATTAATTAAAATTGATTAACCATTAATACTCGTTAATTTATCCAAACATTTATTAACCATTCTAATTAACTTAATAATTTATGGATTACAACTCAAATTCTAATCTTACATTTAATTCTCTTCTTTTTTTTCTTAATTGTTATTAAAACAATTTAAACTTAAAAACTTCGTTATGCCCAAACTATGTTGTAAACGAACTTAAGTTTATATTTAAACTTCTGTTTTTTAAAACTTGTTTTATTCACACCCAAGTTTCCAGACAAACTTGAATTTATCAGTTTAAACTTTGATTTAAAACTTAAGCTTTGTTTATAAATTTGAAATCAGGTTTTTTTTAAAGTTCAAAACAGAAAACAGGTTTTAAACCTGTTTTAAGTTTCGACCCGAGCTAGAAGCAATTTGCTTCGAGTCTAACTCCCCCCTACTTCGAGTAAAATACTCGAACCACTCGTGTAAAACGCGAGACCCTTCCCAGCTACCCCAAATCTTCATCAGGAACAACAAGTGCACGGTGCACGTGCACCGTGACTACATCCACCTCCGGTCAACTTCGACCAACCTCCCTCATCGGCGATTGAACCCCAACCCTATCCCGATCATCAAAACATCATCCCAGACTCGAATTCGAATTCGAGCATCAAGTCGAAACCTGGAAACACGAACAGACCTCACCCCTAAGACCTATCAACACCTCGTTCTCACCGCCACGACCACCAGAGTTCATGAAATTCCAACCACGACTTCGTCAACTCTCCCTCCTCCACTAACCAAGAGCGCGTTGCACTCGATCGACTATCGGCCACGAACTGGACCAAATGCAAAATCATGACAAAAATAGGTTTACGAGCAAAAACTGCCCACCGCCATCATCACGTTCGTCTGACCATCCATCACCTATTTTTGCCAGACACTCCGGTCATCCATTGACCTCCAGCCTCGATCCCAAACATCCAGATCAACTGGATTGCCAGAGATCCCTTAAAAATCCCAAACTAATCAACACAGAATTGCACTTTTTATAGTTAACTAAAAATGAGATTTTAGTTTCTAAAATCATTATCTAGTATAGGGATTCAATTCATGTCACCGAATTGTTAAATTTACATAATTGAATTTTTACACAGATTCCAACTATCCTGTTTCTTTTAGTTTTTTTTCCAGAGCAGTTTAAAGTTATTTTAACTTAATAAGATTTTCTTTTAAACTTAACTTTAAAATCAAACAAACATTGGTTGTTTAGATGCTAGGTCCTAACAAAAATTAGATCCATCAGAAATGAAGTAAGGTATGAGCTTTAAATCATAAATACAGAGGTGTTACAGATTTCAACATGCAAGCAATCATAATCACATATATATAGAAATTTCACAGAACAATGCATATTAAAAATGTTCACACAAACATACCTTTTAGATATTAACAAGCAACTATATTCAAGCTTAAATTATTTGAAAGTGTTACTCACCTATTTTCCAGAAGAAAGAAGAATAAACAGAGCTTTTCTTTTTGTTTTGAAACAGGCTTGTGAATTCTTGTTTGAGTTGAAGCTTCTGTTTATATGATACTAGGCAGAGACTTATAATTTTTTTTCTTTCTTTAGCTTTGAAATGGAACGAAGCAAAATTATGAAGATGATATAAAAAGAAATGTTGTACAGGCTGATATAAAGGAGATGTGTACAGGTTATGTTACTTTGTTTTAACAATAGGTATGGCTGAGGTTGCTTTCATTAAATGCTTTGATATGCTAGAGGTATGTTGCATTAATTACTCAAGTTCTTATTTCTTATCTCGGCTGTACAAATATGATGATACTCGGTGGCTTCATAAATTCACATTGTATAATTGATATCTTTGTTTTGTTAATATTACTTTATAATAAAATTAAATTTCAAATTTAATATGTTGTTAAAATTTTAGCAAATGTTCTACTTTGTATTTTATTGTCTTATATTTAATAAATTCAAATCATTATCAACCATCATTTCTAATATTTATTATTATCATTATTATTAAACCATTTATTTCTAACCCATTTTTTTAAGATTTAAATCAAATACATACATATATATACAATATTTAAATTTAAATGATTAAATATAGAATTTATTTGGATCGGGGAAACTCATTACTATTTATAAATAAATTTTACAATTTTTATTCAAAAAATTCATTTAATTATAAATTTAAATTAATTAAAATCTAGGGTCGTTACAAACTCTCTTCTATCATTATTACAAAAACTTAGAAGTGAACAAACATAACTCAAGGTTTATTGGAATTTTACATTGCAAATGATGTTATAGTAGGAATCAAAGTGGTAGCTGAGTACTATGAAATGCTTGCTTATGAACACATCTAAAATTTTAAAGTACTGTCATTATATGCCAAAATTATTTGTTAAGTAATATCCATTTTGTGTTTGACTGAAAGTGGATATAGATTTATTTTAATGAAAATATTATGAATATTCATTTTGGAATAAAACTATTCTGGTCTACTTTAATAATGATATTTGAGTTCTAAATAATGATGATGTGTTAGTTATTGAAAATATGAAAGAATATATTTAAAATAATATTAATTTTTGCACTATAAACTAGACCGTATCATTGAAAACGATTATACAAATTGAGAAACGAAAAGTATCTCTCTTCGTATGATTTTGAGTCGCACGATATTTGTGAATCGTGTCTCAAAAGGAATGTAGACAAGCACCCTTTCATTGGGAGCAACTAAGAAGTTGTTAAACTATTAGGGACTAATGCACACAGATGTATGTAGCCGAATGTCAATGAATACCAAAAGTAGATCAAATTATTTCATCATGTTTATCGATGAGTTTATATCTCATGAAACACAAATCATAAGTCTATGTGGCGTTTAGAAAATATAAGATGGAAGTAGAAAACATAACATAGAAAAGATTAAGATACTTTGATCATATAGAAGATGTGAGTATCTTGGATATAACTCCAATGGTACCTAAAATAGACTATGATTCTCTCTTAAGTCACTCATCCCCATACTTCACAACACAACCATATTTCAAAGGGAGAAATCAAACCTTGTCAGACATGGTTTGATTTATGATGAATGAAGTTGAATTACCTTTTCCCTTAGGAAATATGCAGCAAAGGTTATAGTGCACATGTAGCGTACAGTATCATGTAACATATTCTTGTGATTACATACTAGATATAGACTGGTAATGAACCATAATTTAAGTCATTTAAGATATTGAGTTATGTAGCCTATGTTAAAAAACCTAAGCATTAGTGAATTCAATGCAGAATTAGTTTTGCATTAGTTTATAAGTTATACTAGGATACATATTTTATCGTACTAAGGAACAAAAGTTGTTATTTCAAGACACGCCTTTTAAAAGAAGGAATTTCATTCTACAGAAACCTGTGGCATTATGATAAATGTGGATGAGATCCAAGATTCTAAAATGCAAACTAATCAAAAAGGAGGTACCAATTCAAAAATATTGCACATATGTGAGAAATGATGATTTCCTTATTATTGATGAGAAAGAGGACTATATCATTCTCGGTGATGATCCCCTTAGTTACCTATGAGTTATAGAGATTCATGGCTTGATATTATTAAATTCAAAATGGATTCCATGTACATTTGCAAAGTTTGGACTTGGAACTTATGCAAAGGGATGATACCCACTGACCGTAATGGAATCTTCATTAAGAAGATTGATGCATATGGAAGAGTATAGACTCATAAAGCAAGATCGTTGAGAGAAATGACTTCACCAAATTCAATATGTTTATTGTGACAAGACCTTTTATTCGAATGACATGCTTAATTCCATTTGGATTCTACTAGCACTTGTTGCACACTATGATATGAGACATGGCATATGGATGTTAAAATGTCCTATCAAAATTATGATTTGGAAAAGACTATATGAATGTCCTTGCAAAAGGTTCTCAAGTTCAATGGGAGAGATAATAAAGCCTGTAGACTCATAATATATTCTCAGGATCTCAAATAAGCATCTAGAAGTTGGAATAAGCACTTTTGAAAACGTAATCAGATAGTTTTACCAAAGTCAAATCATAGAAGAAGCTTATGCCTATAAGAAAGGAAGGGATAATGCACTATGACATTTATGATAAAAATCATATGCAAACAACTTTATATCGACTAGTAATGAAGTAATTAAGTTACAATCAGTTAAAGTAAAGTTATATACAAAGTTTATCGATGTAATATTTAAGAGAGGGTATCATATATAAGGATCCATAATGATGGATCAACTAGGATGTTGGGATTGTCGAAATCTAAGTACAAAATGATATGCTAAAATGTTTGGCATGAAATTTGAAGAAAGGAAATGTTCATATAAGACATGGAATTTTTCTTTATTAAAATGACTCCACATTTTGGATGAGGAGAGTAACAACATATAAAAAGGATACCTTATGCTTTGGCAATAGGATCCATGATGAACGATATGTTGTAATAGAACCCAAAGAGTTGCATGTGTGAATGCTTCTGTGTAGCATGGTGTATCATTTATTTACTTTTAATATTATGGGTTAACGGAGATTGGGAGACCTACTACACTGTTGATCATGGAGTGCAGTATTACCCCTACACTTGACTATCATGTTATTAGCAGCATAGCTTGTTATTCTACGTATTGTTTTAGTAGTAGAATTAGTATTATGTATTATCTTGATTGTTGGTGTAGGGATAGAGTAGGATGAGCTATAATTAGTATTAACCATAGGCCACTGCTTACATTATTAAATGTTGATTGGTTTCATGTATATATAGTACATGGAGACAGTCCACTCATCAGACTTCTACCTGAACCTCGTTTTCTCTACTTTTCCTTTTTGAAAAACTTTTGGTTACTCTCATGAGTAGGCTTAGAGTCAGGTATTTGGGGAGACATTAGCGCGATAGCTTGATCTTTGGGAGCATGAAGACTGTGATCTTCAATTATCATTTTATTGAATATAAGACCATGTATTTGGTGTACATTTAATACTCAATTTCTATTAAGATGATGCATTCTGATTATATTGTTATATCGGTTTTATTTTCATACATGCCTTATATATAGAATGCCTCTCATATTTTCTACACACATATATGTATGTATGTATGTATGTATTGGTGTTATGTATATTATTATTCCGTTGTGAGATTATATTTAAGAGAGTTAGTCGTATGCCCTAGCGGCAATTATTTTACATGTTATATAAACTAACTATATGACAATCTTGTTCGTAATAAAAGTAGGTTTTGTTTTGTTTTCTATTGTATATGGTGTTATATCATGATGTAAAATAATTAATAATTAATTAAACATATACAAGTAGAAAATCCTTAAATATAATGTTATACGATTATTGTTGCAAATGGTCTGCAATCATGGGTATTAAATCATAATTAAAATAACATTTTGGTTTAAATATTCCTGGTCGAGGTGTTTTGAGAAAAGGACATCGATACATCGGTGGAGACTAGAGTACGTAACATTCTCCAAATGTTTGGTAGTGTATTACTCATGGCCGTTGGAGGCCAAAAAGGGATACTTGTAGTTATGAGATAACCACAAAATGTTTAAATCAAGAATTTCCTATTAGTTAGTCATAACTAAGTCAAATAGAGAATCCCAGTGTAAAGATTTGCATAATTCTTTCGAGTTGAGAATATCATGGAACTTTAAGATTAATACATCACTTTGAATATAGTTAAATCATAACATGACATATATGAACGATTACAATTGGGTCTATGTTGAAGTGTTAGAAGGGAAACACTGTTCAATAAAGAATTCGTCTCCTCTATTTTAAGAGGTTAGTATCATGGTCAATTGAAAGCCAAAGTCTCTAGTCGGAGCATATCGGTTAATAATAAATGCTATTATTGACTCATTGACTTTGGATACGGATCATATAGTTGTATATGGAGATTATTAGATATTTGACTAAGGCCAAGCTTTAGATATCGAAAGTGACATAGTGATGACAAAGAGAATGTGCATAAATTACATCATTGCTTAAGGGTGATGCTTACAAGATTCAAAATATGATCTTACCTAAAAAATCCATAAGAGATAAATTTAACCATAATGTCATACTAGCTAAGGTAACGTTGTGAAATTAAATATATGAAGTATTCAGTATTAATTACCGACCGAATTCACATATGTGTGTTGCACAACCGAATCTGAGTAATTTTTTAAAATACCACCTGATTTAACTAATTTACAAAGTGTTATAAATTAATTAGTATAAAGATTATATTAATTAATTATTTTGATTACTAAGTAATTGTATTTTTCTTAGAAAGTTTGATAACTTTCAGAAAATTTTGGATGCCCTCGTGTAATTGTTTAAATGTATATATAAATTGTTATATGTACATTTATTTAAGTTATGAAACGTACTAGTATTAAATGAGATTTAATTTTAGTAAACTTTTAAATATGGATTTAAATGGGGAAGGGGGTCAACCATATAGTGATATGCCATTGGTGAGCAGGTATTTGGTGAGAAGTTGAAAAGGGAAGGAGTATTTTGTTGAAAATTTGTCTCTATCCATTCCCCCTCTATAAGTACTAGCCTTTACTCACATTATCATTTGATTAGAAACCCAAAACCTTTCCACCATAATTCTACCAAACTCTAAACTACAAGCCTCTACCTTGATGAAATTTGGGCATTGTTAACTCAAAAGGCAAAATTCAGAATTTTTGTGGCAAACCGGATTTTCGACCCTCAGAAATCGACACTAATATATTCTCGGTATTCATGCGCCACAAATTCAAGTGTCAGGAAACTCGACCGTTAAGGGAAAGAAGAAAATAAAGATAGAACAGAATCTTACACGAATGTAATAATATATATTATTTCAACATGTAATCTTTAAGGTAGAAAATTTTAAATACATTTATCAGTGTTTAACGTAACATTAACATGGACAGTTATAAATATTTGTCCTTACAAATGCGGAACATAATAGTACATAAGTGCGGTGGAAATGGATAACAATCTTCAAAAGAATCATCTACCTCCATGCTCCGAACTCTTTCGAAATGCTCCTAACAAAATCTGACTACTACGCTGCCCGAAAAAATAAGGCACCCGGAGTTTAAGGAAAAGAAAATAAACTCCGAGTCAGTCATGGGACTGAAGCGAGAAATGCAAAATACAAGTTTTTGAAAACAAAAGGTAACTCATAAGACTAAGTTGCACATAAACATGGAACAGGTTTTTACCTTATAATAACCAAAACATTTCTACGCAAAATCCAATGGTATTACTTTTAATGATATTCTTTTGAAAACCTTTCAAATAAACGTATTCAAATAGCATAAATTGTTACATTTGGTTAATTTGACGGCATAATAGGTTTACAACTAAGTCCAAAGGCACTTATTGGAGAATGGATTTCTATGAATAGGGAGGTAAGGGACTACCTCCCATACAATACATTTCTAAAGGAGTGTACCAAGGATCAACATCATCAAAACCTCTATAAATTAAAACCGACCTACCCACAAACCCATCCGCTGGTGGATATATCCAAATATAATGTCACCCCGGCCGTTCCCAACCTATCCGAGAGCTCTCATACCATACACCATATATTTTTTTACCTAACGTCATAGCGGGGGATGAAATAAATCTAGAAAGGTGATATCATACCCTAATGGTTGCGATCCACTTAGCCTTAAAGCAAATCCTATTTCACAATTCCTTGAGTGTGAGGCTAGAGGTAATGTTTACCTTTCTTAGTACATTTTTACTTAAAATGCCACATTGTCATTTCCAACAACACACTATTAATTTCATCAAAAGTACAACCTCTGAGCTTGTATGTCTCAGAGAAGGGTGTTAAGTATAAGAAGGGTTACCTCCTACATCACCAAATAGACATACATTTGTAGAGATCAATGCACTGTGATCTTAGAAATGCAATGTCAGACATTCATCCATACAAGTTGTCCATGAACATGACAAACCAAAGGCACTATCCTACCACATCCTATCGGGCATTACCCTTAGGATTAGTAGCGAGTAGTCCTTGCATACGAAGATCACAGAACGAAGGGACCACTGCTATTTATTTATCTCGGGAGCTACTTTGAAATTATCAACAAGCAGTCCTTCCGTTATGAAGATCCCCACCTTCATCTTCATTCTCTTTAACATGTCTTCACTTTCGGACTCGTAAATTGGTTCGAAGTGGTTTTTGGATAGGAAATACCAAAATCCGACCCTGGTTCCTTCGAACCATTCATCGATAAAAAGATGTTAAGTAAATAAGTGCTTATCATTTGATTAATTACTTTCTCTTTATCAAAAATATCTTCTAGAGATATATATCTTTAAAACATTTTTTTCCAATATATACAGAATCATTAAACCTCTCTTTAACTTTGGAAATATCAAATCATTTTCATAATTCATATTTGAAAATACTATTGAGTTAAAAGGGTCGATAGGAATTATACTAATTCTACTCAATATCAATTTTCGTATTCAACCTTTACCATCTATCAAATAGCAGTGAAATCACCTTTTAAATTCACACGGATAGTATGGGTTCCCTCCTCATAATTTAATACCAAGTATAAGAAGATTATCTCTATTCAATCCAAGTTGTATTAAATTTGGAAAAATTAGATCTTTTATACTTGCCTCATTTCCGACATTTCGACATTATCTATTCCTCGCTTAGGAAAGAGGCCAGGTGAGCCAGGACACTGGTTGCTCCTGAATATCTCATTAGTTTAAGCACCTTCTATCTGGATCTCATAATAGAAAAATCCAGTCTACTCATCGGCTTTTAGAGCCAAGATTAAATCACTTTATTATAACAGTTTTTCTTTAAATCATTTATTTAACTCCTTTAAAATAAATTATAAAATCTCCAAATTATCTTTCAAATACTTCGTTATTTATTTGAAAACATTTATAAAAGATTTGGGGAAGAATACTTAAGTTTAAAACCATATTTCAAAAGTTATTAGAAGTGCTACGAATAGTGCTTTTAAGCTTATTTGATAAAAACAACTTTTCGACCTTTTAGAAGTCCATTTTTATATCTCAAATGTCTTTTAAAATATTTATAGAATTTATTCCATATTTTTAGAGAATTAGAAAATATCATTTATAAAGAATTTGTCGCTTCTGTTTCCGAACTGCCAAACCGCGACTATTTTGAAAACTTGTTTTGCTCATATTTCAAAATCTACTAACGAAATTTTGATTCTTTTCTTTTCTGTGAAAACTATGATTATAAGAGTTCGGAAAATTCTTATTACAAAAAATTCCGACTTCGAATCCATCGTATAAATGGATTTTAACTTTCTACGGCACGAAATCGTGAACTACCGTTACGTGACGCGCCTATTTTTGACTCAATTTTCATAACTTGTCCAAACTTCACCAAACTGGATTTTAGTATTTATAAAACATTTTTAAACCATTTCAAAGGGGTTTAATGATTTTATATCACTTTTATAACTTGATTCAGAAAGTGATTACCTTGTGTAATATCGACGTGTATTTAATGTGACTTCTTTACACAATTAAAAGCTATATTAAACAACCAAACTTGATGATTAAAGCATAGTAAACATCTATAGCAATCATATCACATCATCATAGTATATATAAATATAGAGTTTCTCACCTTCATTGTTTTCTAACTTCACGAAAATTCGCTATAGCTTCGCTACGATCGAATTAAAGCCTACGGAAATGAGCCTTGGACGTATGAAAAGCCATGTACTATGCTTGTAAATGAAAGTGGGCTTGGCCTTTGTTGTAGGAGGTGGTGGCTGTGGGGTTTAAGTGCGGAAAGGAGTGATTTTCCATGGTTTTGAAGTGGATTCTTATGTACATATACTTATATAAATTTAATTTCTTTTTGAAACATTTTTCTTCATAATTTCCTTAAGGTAGGAAGCCATTGAAAAGCCTTAGAATGAGGAAGAAGATGAAGTAGAATAGTGCGTAAAATTATGAAGAGAATGATGGGTATTTATAGGAAAACTTTGGAAATAAATACCTAAATGTGTAATTACTCTTTTGCCCCTTGCCCACACCCCCTCTATCCCCTCAAGATGCACAGCAAGGCCACCCCCTTGTGCTTCCATATGTGTGATGATGATGGTGTGTAAGTAGGTTGATGTTTGCTTTTTAGGGTAGAAAATATCTTGGATATTTATACCTTTTTACTATATGTAGATTCTAATGTAAATGGTAAGTATATTTGTATGTATATATGTGTTCACGTGTATGTTAGGGTATGCATGCATATGTTATATATGTGCACAAGACATAAAAATAAGGTTGCAACGACTTTGAACAACTTCCATTCGTTAAACCGTTGAAAATCCGAAAGCCGATTCCCGATCACATTTTCACTTATAAATTAATTTACGTATAAATGTAAAAATATTTAAAGACTAATTTCTTATCATTTTTAAATAATTAAAATGATCTCTTTTGAGTTATAAAACCATATAAATTAATATTAAACAATTGTTTACAAAAGGTGTTGTTATATCGATAAAGCGATACAAATTTCTAATATTTTCGAATCAAGTATATACCTTTATAAAATTATTATAAATGATTTAATATCACTATATAACTAACTAAAATGAATTATTATCATTTTTAAACAATTATTTGAATAATTAGAGTAATTATTAAATCATTAAATCTCAATTTAAATTCATAAATCTATTATTAAATATGATGCCATTATTGATGATGTCATAAACATATTTTATTCGCAAAAATAAAATAAATAATTTTAATTCATTTTCTTGTTTAAATGGATAAATAAGTGTATGTATCCAGTTTCGTGTGCCACTTCTGATAATTATAGAGCTGTTTATTGATAAAACGGTTTTCGATCATTTTATCGATATTTTTCCAAAGTATATATTTTTGTAAATTTCTTATTCAAAGTAAGATTACCATTATTATTTATTGTTCAAGACAACATAATCTACATTAAAAAGCTTATATTTTGAATACTTAAAGAAAAATAAAATTTATCAAAGTGATAAATTTGCAGTCGTTGCAGACTCCCCTCCTTAAAAAAGTTTCGTCCTCGAAATTACAACGCAAAACCCAAAGGTGTTTGCCCAAAATATTTATTTTTAAACTTACACGTGTATAATGTATATAGATTATACATACGTAATATCTGATTCGATCTACTATTCGAATATACAACTTTACTTCTGAACTAGTATTGATCCTTCGATTCTAGTGCGGACTCTGATAAGGCTCAGAAACTTATATTTTCCTTGCATGGGTCTCAAATATGATAGAAAATGTAAGGATTCGACTACAAATCCTCATCAATGTTTGCCCTAAGCTTCGAGTGATAAATCCTTTTTGGATATCAAAATCCTATATTCAAATCTTTAGGCCAAACTTGTGTTACAAACTAATTTGTATAAAATGCATATACTTTTTATCTTTTCCAAAAATTTTAGAAGATCTTGGTTTAAGTTTTTAAACATTTCATAACGATATAATTTATTCTTATGAAATTTTCTTAAGTGGTTGGTGTATTTACATTTGAATAAAATCATAAACAAAGGACATAATTATATTATACATGCTTAATATTTTACATCCACACATCATTTCTCCTTACATACTTAAACCATTCTTAAGTCCTTCTAAACCTACTTGGGTTTTTATAATACTGATACAAACACAACTACCTTAAAAGCTATACTTATATATGCTACTACATAATATTAATACTAGATAGGTGTTTCTAAATCTTCCAATCTCACATCATAATTACTCCTCCGAGTCCGATGCCGACGGTCCATTTCCGTATCCAAAATTAAACAAAACTTCTCCATCGTCATCACTACCATCTTGTACGTTATCGGGTTCATTTCTGTCCTCAACCTATGGTATCATATCCACTTCATATGGTAACCAGGGCTGGTTCCATGGCACGTGCCCTAGTCCGGCTGGCATTTCTTATATAATTTCTCCTTCTTCTCGTTCTTCTAAACTTTGCACTTCTTCTTCCTCGGGATCCATAAATTCTTCCTCTTCGTCTTCCATGTTGTCACAATGATAGGTTGGAGCGAATAGTCTCTTATGATTGTTGATCAAAATCAAGGTTGTAATTGAGATTAAGGAAAAGACCGCATGGTTAGGAGTTATATAGGATATAACATATAACTGTTGTCCACCATTTACGGGGCTATGGCTTGTTGAGCCAACTCAGGGTTGTATCCCCAAGATAAGTGGTCCTAGCGCTGATTAAAGAAATCGAAAGGTTTTTGTATTTCTCTAAGTGTTTTGAGAAATATAAAATCTAAAGGGAGCGTTATAGAAAAATGAAACGAATTACATTTATCCATTCTAATATTGTAAGAACATATGTTATATAAGTAATACTAATCAACAAAATTAAATTTATGCACAAAATGACAAATTTATGAATGTTCTCCAAAACTGGCAAACTCATTAGACCCGGTTATATTTATTAGTTAAGAGCAATAAAGATCGCACTTACATAAGAAAAATTATGGTATGTCATCAGGTCACCCCAAAAAAGTAAACCCAGTGAGGATGTTGACCTTGAAGAGATTCAAGCCTATGAATCTTAGTCACCCAACCACGATATAACTTTGGCCTTTGTGTTATCTACTCTAGATAAGTCATTACAAAGATAGCATGAACACATGAGTGTCCATGTTCACACACCTATAAAAGTTGTTTGGTGAGAAATCTTATTCGACAAGGTACGAGATTTCAAAGAAGTTGTTTAATACAAAGATTAAAAAGGGTACTCATTTTTACGATCATATCATTCTAATAAAGGGCTATATTGATCGGTTAACAGAACTTAGGGTTAGAATTGAGGAGTTATAGGTCGCTTATCCTTGGTTCATTGGCACACAGTTCGAGCCATTCATATTGAACTTCAAAATGAACTTGTTGAAATTGACTGTTATCTAGCTCCCTAATATGTTGAGGCATGTTGAAAGCTCCTCTACAAAGGACCATGGGGTTGTACTCGCCATAAAGGGTAAAGCGTCCTATTCCAAAGGTTCAAATAATAGAAAATAGGGGTAAAGAGAAAGGTGGTGCCTCAAGTGAGAAGGGTGAGTGTCAATATTGTCATAAGAAGGAGCAATGACAAAGGAACTGTCCCGATTATCTAAAAACACTGAAAGAAAAGAAGGAATCTGATTTCTTATCTCCTAATGGTACACTTATGACTCAAATTTATTTTGCAACCAATAGCACTTCTTGGGTTTTGTATACCAAATCTGGAACAAATGTCTATAATTCATTATAGGAACTTAGGAGTAGACAATCCATGGAAAAAGGAGAAATGAGCCTTTAAGTGGTTGATGGATCTATTGTAGATGTGATTGTAGTGGGTGGTTTATTTTAGTTTTTTCAGTAGGCTTGTTTTAATTTTGAACAATTTATATTTTGTACCAAATTTTATTTGTGGAATAATTTTTGTGTCCAGATTAGTTGAGACTAGATATAGTTTTCATTATAATATGGGTGTTACGAACACTATGTATGATGGAAATTTGTTTGTTATGATATTTTAGATGGCATTTATGTTCTTAATCTTAAACGTATGTTTGTTGTGGTAATAATTCTGCATTGAATGTTAATGATAGTTTTCTTTGGCACTATAGATTAGGTAGTATTAGTGAGAAAAGATTAAACAAATTGAGAAATGAGGGGTTTCTCCAATATTTTGACTATGAATTATTTAACACTCGTCAGTCTTGTGTCAAAGGAAAAATCACGAAGCACCTATTTAGTAGGAGCAATGAAAGAGTTAATGAACACTTAAGTTGATACATACCGATGTATGTGGCCCAGTGCCTATAGCCGCCAAAGATATTTCCTTGTATTTCGTTGCATTTACCGATGATTATTCTAGATTGGTTATGTATAACTTATAAAGAATAAATCTGATGTCTGTGAATAATTCATGGAGTATAAAAATGAAGTTGAAAAATAGACTAACCATAAAAGTAAAATACTTCGATCTGATTAAGGTGGTGAATACATTGGACATGAACTCAAATAGTATTACAAGGGTAATAGGTTATCTCTTTGGTTACTCCAACTTATACTCCATAAAACAATGGTGTATTAGAGAGAAGGAATCAAACCATATTGGACATGGTTTGATCGATAATGAGTGGAGTTGAGTTATCTCTTTTCTACTAGGGATATGCGTTAGAATCCATCGTGCATATGCTAAATTTAATGCCATCTAAATTGTGCCTAAGACACCATATGAGATATAGTGTGGGAAGAAATCCCACCTTAAATATTTGAAGGTGCGGGTTGTCTTGCCTTCGTTAAGAACGTCGGCCCCAACTTGCTTGAGGCAAGATTAGCGTTGTGCTAGTTCATAGGGTAAACTAAAGATTCTATAGGATATATTTCTATAGTATTGTGGTAAAAGTTATTATTTTAAGGTATGTCATCTTTCTAGAAATGGAATTTCTTTCAAGGGACATTAACGTGATGTTGTAGACTTAGATGAGATATAAAATTTTGTCACAAAGGCTGAACATATAGATGAGGAAAATTCACTCGTACATGAATACACGCAACATATTAAAAGGTCTAATAGGAAATCTCATGCACCAGAGATATACTGTGGATTTCACGTGGATGGCGAGAAAGAGGATTGTGTCATAGATGATGACACTCTCCTCATATTTTAACAAGCCCTCAGAAGTAAGGACGTTGCCCTTTGGCTTGAACCTATGAAACCTGAGATGGATTCGATGTACACAAAAAATATTGATTTTGGAAGATGTACCCGATGGAAGATAACCCATTGGCTACAAATGGATCTCTAATAAGAAACTGAGTGTAGACGGAAAGGATGAGACCTACAAAGCAAGGGTGGATGCTAAAGGTTTCCGTCAGATTCAAGGTATTGATTGTGATGAAACATTTTCTTCCGTAGCCATGCTAAAGTCCATTCGGATATTACTCACCATTGCCACTTACTATGACTAAGAAGTATGGTAGATGGACGTGAAAATGAATTTTATAAATAGTGATTTAGAAGAAACGGTTTACATGTCACAACCCGAGGGTTCGAGGTCGATGGGAACACCGAAAAATCTTGTAAGCTATCAAGATCGATATATGTTCTCAAACAAGCTTTGAGGAGTTGGAACAAGGGTTTGACAAAGTGATCAAATAGTTTGGTTTTTGTCACAATATAGAAGAAGCGTGCATATATATGAAAGAAAAAAGAAGCGCTATAATTTTTATTGTTCTATATGTCAACGATTTACTCATGATTGGCAATGATGAGCCAATATTGCAATCGGTGAAAGCTTGGTTGTCCAAGAATTTCTTGATGAAGGATTTGACTGAAGCAACCATATACTTGGTGTAAGGATCTATAGTGATAGATACGAGGGGTTGCTAAGATTATCCCTATCCTTGTACATAGACACCATACTAAAGCAATTAGTATAGATAATTCCAACTGTGGAAATATTCTGATGCAATAGGGAATTTTCCTTTCAAAGAAGGACACTCCACATATTGATTAGGAGAAAGGGCGTATGAAACATATTTTGCATGCATCAGCCATCAGGTCCATAATGTACGTTGTGCTCTTTGGAAGATTGGATGTGGCCTTTGCTTTAGGAAGCATAACCAGTATCGATTAAATCATAAAGACAAACATTGCACTGAAGTAAAATGTATTCTCAGGTATTTGCAAAATACTGTAGGCTTATTCCTAATATATAAGAATGAAGAGCTCCTTATGAAGAGGTATATAGACTTAAGCTTCCATATTGATATCAATGACAGCAAACCATTGTTAGATAATGTGTTCATATTAAATGATGGGGTAGACAGTTCGAAGATTTCCAAGCAAGATGTAGTAGCTGATTCAATCATGAGGATGAATATATTGCCTTGAATGAAGCAACGAAAGAAGTAGTTTGGATGCGCAGATTTTCAATGGAGTTAGGGGCGATTCCAAATGTTGAGAATCCTATTACACTGTTTTGTGGTAACAGTGTGGTGATATAGATCGTGAAAGAACCTAGAGCTTACAAGAAGTTAAGCCACATATTACAAAAGTTCCACATGATAAGGCAGTTTATCAATGACAGAGAAGTGTTGATTGACATAGTAGATAGTAAAGATATTATAGCAGATCCATTCGTTAAGGTACTATCTAGACTAGTCTGGAGTAAACTAATTAAAGGGATGAGATTGTAAACCCATAACTGTCCCCAAGTGCAAGTGAGAGATTGAGAGAGTTAGTTGTATGCCGTAAAAATATGTTATATAAACTTACTCTGTATACAATCTTGTTCGTAATAAAAGTATTTTTGTTTTCTATTGTATATGGTGTAATATTATGATATAAAATAATAAATGATTAACTAAACATATACAAGTAGAAATTCCTTAAATAAAATGTTATAGGATTGTAGTTGCAAATAGTTTGCAACAGAGAGTATTAAATCATGATTAAAATAACATTTTGTTTTAAATTGTCATATTCTAGCTGTTTCGAGAAAAGGATATCTATACATCCATTGAGACTAGAGCACATAACACTATAAAATTTTGGGCATTGCGTTAATCATGGTTGCTTAGGGCCACCAAAGGGTCACATACTTGTAATTACGAGATAACCGTAGTGTCTATAGCCAAATTGGTCACAAACATCTAAGCATAGATTTATGTAGAGAA
Source organism: Allium fistulosum (assembly GCA_030737815.1). Classification (NCBI taxonomy): domain Eukaryota; kingdom Viridiplantae; phylum Streptophyta; class Magnoliopsida; order Asparagales; family Amaryllidaceae; genus Allium; species Allium fistulosum. The sequence continues at coordinate 990,308,113 of CM060903.1, forward strand.
GTAAATGAAGAAAGTAAAATTAAAACCGAGGAATAGAATAAACTAATAGACAAATCAAAGTAATAATCAAGAACACATGAATATATAGTGGTTCGGCGATGTATGCCTATGTCCACTTTGAAGATTATCTTTATTGATTCACTAATAGTTTGATTACAATAGAAAACAGCAAGAAGTAAGAAAAAACTTGATTACAGTAAAGGCTAATGTAACCAACAACGCAAAGATCCTCAGAATGACCCCCTGGGCCAGTATTTATAGGTGAAGGTGACCACCAATCTCTCTAAAACTTCGGCTATAGGACCTTCTAATCTATGTGGGCCTACCATAGGAGTCGCTAGGCCTAAATCCCAATGAAGAGGGATTGGTACCAATCCCTGCATTGGTCGTTTCTTAGGCAGCGATCCCTATGGTGGCTTCTTCATGCTTAGATATGTTGGTTCTTCAAATATCAAGTCATTTGGACTAGTGGAGCTCTTGCTTTTGATTGATCTTTGGCACAACTTCCCTTATAAGCTATTTCTGTCGAACCCTTCAAGTAGCTATGTGCCGAACCCTCTTTCTTTGGCCATTTGACATGCGATCCCTGGGGTAGGTTCCCTAGGGTCCATATACCTTGTTCTTCAAATCTCATATGCCTTGGAACTTTAGATCCCAAGATATTGATTGTTAGAAGCAAGAATGAACTTGGATGCTGACATATGCCGATCCCTCTTTGGGGAACTCAAGTATGCCGGCCCCTTCTTAATTATCAAGCTCTGTCAATCCCTCTTATAAGCTATGCCAATCCATTCCTTATAGATTGAAACATAACTTTCTAAACCAGTAAACCATGCCGAACCATGTACCTCCATCTATTCTGATCCCTCCATTACATCATCCATGTCGATCGCTTGTCTAACCTACCATACCGACCCCTATGGTACTACTAATTCATGTCAATCCCTTGCTAATCTAAGTCAAAGTCCATATCTCAAGCATCATGCATTGTTTATCTACCAGTTCCATCCAACTATGGCTTCAAACAACCATCTGTACTTTACTTCCGAGTCCTACAACGATTGCTCCGTGGTCATCGTTCTTAATAACAGTCGAATCTATCTTGTGCAATCAGTCCTATAGCTGGGTCAAGATACTGGGTAATACTTGCCCCCCCCCCCCAAAGTATATCTTGTTAGTAACACGACGTGCTTTGAATCGAAACAAGTCTAAATTGTCGAAAAGAAGTCCATCTAACTTCCTGATTGATTGTTATTCCTTCGTCGAATCATTTTACTAAGGCATTTAATTCTTCATTGATTTCCATGACGCACGATTCCCAATAATATAAATCCAGCGCCATATTCTATTAGTAAATCCAGTTATGCGAGACTTATAAACCTTTTTATCTGGTTTAGCCTTGAACTTAAAAGTTTCAGGTTTGATTTCAATATTTGCTAATTTCAAAAGGTTGAACTTTTGAACTACTCTCGTGCATATTCATATACACGTTTCTGTTGTTGGCTCCCGGACGTGTTTGAATGCTTACAGGCCGTTGCAAATTTATGTAATATTTTGTATGTCAATCAAGCCTTCCCAATCATTTTTCATTTTCATTTTTTTATCATCTATAGGGATCAACATTTATTATGTTGATCCATCTTTGTAGCTATTTAAATAGGAATCGTGTAACAACCTGAAATTTAACCCGTAATAATTAATTCGTTAATTAACTAAATAATAAACCAACTTTGTGAAATTATCAGAATTGAGCCACGGAGTTGCACCATTGTGTCCGTGGTAATTTTCTGGTCAATTTCCATATATAGAACATCAGAATCCGAGCTAGTATGGAGGAGGAGAAAAGGAATAAACAAAAATCAAAGGAAGAGAATATATATATATATATATATAAAAGGGGGGTCGACCTAGAGGTCGACCATCTCAAGGTCCAGGTCGACCGGCCGGTCGACCTGGCACTAAGGGCAGTTGACCTGAAGGTGCCTACGAGAATGAAGCGAAGGAAGAACTCCTTCATGCCGTGCGATTTTACCATGTTGTTTTGCATTCTTTTAATCAATCTGATCCTTCTGTGCTTCCATCTGATGGCTCCTATTCAGCCTATGACGTGGTTGCATCATTCAATCTCCAAATCCAACGGTCTGAGATCCACTTCTACCCCTATAAATAAGACCCTAGGCCTAACACTTTTTCTCATTCTAGATTTTCTCCGCTTGGGTTCACCTTTTCAGGAAGGACCCTAAAAGGAATAATTTTCCAAGGAGGGAATCTTTTTAATAAAAATATTTTAACAACCCCAAGTGCTAAGGACCAGAGGTTAGTGATTGTAATTATTTTAAGATTTCTTTAAGTAATTTAAAATAATAGGGTTTCCAATAGTTGTAATTTTACTACGATTTTTGGAATAACCTTTTTAGTAGTTTTATTTACAGTTTTTAGAATTATTTTCAGTCTATTTCTTTCTAGCTATTCTTTTCACTTAATTTTAGTTATTTTTGTTAATTATAGCTTTTCCATTTATTTACAGTTTATTTACAGTATTTTAATCTATTTACTGTTATTTATGTGTTATTTACATCTTCTTCCTACGCCTTGGATTTTCTTCTATTTTCAGTTTTCTTTTATTTCTCCTTCTTCTTCGCATATGGATTAGAATAGAATTAACGTGAAATTGGATTAAATTATGAAATAACGAAAGATAAGATGTAAATTATAAAGACTATAATAAAATGGAATTAAGACTAAAATTATGCCTAATTATGATATTAACTGGACCAAATAAAGAGATTGGCCTATTTATAATTATGAGATGTAAATTATAAAGACCGTTGGACTGAAATTATGCCTAATTATGATTAGGATTGGACTAATTAATTGGCCTAGTTATAACTTAGAATTATAACTAAAAAAGGGTAAAAGATGAAAGAGGCTTATTTTCACACTTCGACCTTGGGTTAAGTAATAAGCATGATTATACTATAGGTTATAATAAGAAGAAGAACAAAATAAGGCTTATTTTAAGACTTAGGATAAATTAATAAGCACAGATAGTAGAGAGAAGTGGGCTTATTTAAATAATTTATCTAAGTTAATAAGCAAAGATGAAAGTAGGACATGTACCAAATAACATTCCCCATTAGACGAAATGGTGGTCTCACATTAGCCTAAGGTGAGATAAGGGCACGCTTATGCTAAGAATGGTAGTAATTGGTCAAATAGAAGTCCAAATCATGAGGGATTTGGATAAGGGGCGCAACTAGATATTGTTTGGATGACGGACCAGTACCAACATCATTTCCCCTATAGTTTCTATGGACACACGGTGATCTCACATTAGCCTGAAGTGAGATGAGGGGCACGCTTATGCTGGAGTTTGAGGTAATAAGAAGCCCCAATAGGTGGAGCAAAAGGTAACATGGGCATGGTGGCAATTACACGTGCGACTTCCATTCTGGTGCTCAGTAATCGCTATGAGTTCCAAGCGCTTAGTATGGGTGTCTTTCGTAGACAACATTGCCTTCTATGTAGGGAGCTATTTATATCGTCCGGATTCACAGTGGTTGCTTTATGCATCTTTCGTAGATACCATTGGTTGTTGTGTAGGAAGTTATATAGCGTCTAGTCCACAGTAAGGTCTATCGAGTAGCAGGCCGATCAAAAAAGGGTAGAATTAAGGTTACAACCTAATTATAGGATTAGGAATTCAGCCTAATCAAAGCAAAAATCAAGGACAAGTGCAAACAATCAAAGTTAACCTATGTTATAGTTAATCGTATTTATTTCCTATTTATCTCTTTCCTATTTCCTTTTTTCCTCTTTATATACTAGAACTGTTGTAGAGTCTATTACTTTTACTTTGCTTAAAGACTCTAGTGATTACTATCATTCACCAGACTTTTAGTCTGACCCACTCCTCTATTTTCCCCCTTCCCCCCTTAGGCAATCAAGGGAGAGGACAGTAGATTGCAGTTGCTTGGAGATTTATTGGAGGAGTTTGCTACCATGTATTTCTTTTCTTTCAGCTTTTGTTCTTTCTATGTACTGGCTTATTATGAAGGATATTATGTACTCTGATTTTTGATACTATGAGTTTTTATTTCATGAGACATATTGGATTTTTAGACATGTATGTGGTATTTGACTTATTTATGAAGCAATTATGAAGTTTTGTTTTAATTATGTTATTATTTTAAGTTTCCGCTGTTTTTATCTATTTTTGTCTTTTGAATCTTAGTCTCTGTTAGCTTTAGTTATACCTACAATGCACCACGCCTTTTAATGTGTCCTTTTGGGTATATTAAGGGGTATGGGGTGTTTCAAATCGGCAGGTTTTAATGCCGACCCCTCTCTACTTATGACTTGTTCAATTCTCTTGCAGTCGAACCCCTCCCATACATACATATATATATATATATATACATGTATATATATATACATATATACACACACACATATACATATATACATACATATATATATTAGCCTTTCCTTTCTTCCTTCCTTACCTTTTCATTTTACTTGCCTTTGCATAGAACTTTCTTGCCGAACCCAAGCTCTCCACACTTCGACCTTAAATCCATCCTCAATTCCAGCCATTCCACAAATATGCCTTTCCTTCGCCTTCAATTCAATTATCCTTAAATGCTCATCCCTAACTTAATTCGAACCTTCACGTTTCCATATAGGTATGAATTTATAATACTCCTTTCAATTACATGATTTGGTTATCAGCCTCGAGTTGCTGATGTGTGTATAAGGTGGCGAACGAGTGACTAATGATTACTGGAACAAAGATTTTGTAGGTTGAATTAGGCGTAAGAAGAAGAGATGAGGAGATAGGACATGGGTTCAGCGAGGGATTCTGTGGGAAGAAGAGTTAGAGGTAGAGAAATGAAGGGCTCGCTGATGTTGGTGACTCTGGGAGAGGGATCGATAGGATAGGCTTTGATGGAGGCATCAGTAGTTGAGTTAGGAGTTGAGAGAGGAGAAGGATAAGAAAAGTGAGGGTTCGGTTGTTTTAGTTGTGGAGAGGATCAGTAATTTGGCCAAGGAGAGGGATCGCTATATGGTAGCACGACAGTGATATGGATCGGTTGTTTTAGTTGTGAAGAGGGATCGGTATAGGATAGCGGCATAGCGATCGACATTCCCTACTCTGGGATAGGGTTCAGTATAAAGGCTTTAGATAGGGATCGGCGATTGTGGCCAAGTAGAGGGATCGGTAGGGAGCTCTTGAGAAAGGGATCGGTAGTGAACACTAGGGATCGGCATGCACCTTATAAACTAATCCCAACTTAACTTGTTCGAACAATCACCACTTGTTTGCCTTGCTGACCTTGAACATATGATGACAATGGACAATCTAACATGCATACTTAAACTGTCAAACTTAAGATTAACAATCAAATTTCCGGAACTTTCAATATGGACTAAGTAACAAACTTGCAAATGAACTTAAGTAACAAACTTCATACTTCGATATGCTGATAGTCGACCCTATAGCTTTCGTAGCCGATCAATTTTCTTGCCAGTTGAGACGGTCAGCGATGACGGTCTCTCTAGACAAAACTCCCAAGTCTTATCGTTTTATTTCATTTTCTGATTTCATACTGTTTATATCTATTATATACCGCACCGCACTTGACTAGTTCACACTCTGTACGGGGGGAATAGGTTATCTTTTTCTAATCTCGATTATCTCCTGAGTATAGCTGATATAGATTCCAGACGCTCGAAGCATTCAGCTGACATGTCTTCTGATTCAGCAATGCGACACACTGGTTCTAAAGCAAAGTCAAGTTTCGCAACTATATCTGGCAGGCTTTCTCCTAGCCATCATATGGAACAAACTGAAGTTTCTAATCCACAAGTCGATCTTTTCACAGATATTCCAGTCTTTCCAATGGAAAACATAAGCCCTGCTCCTGATGCTGTAGAGGGCGTTATTCTTCTAGATAATCTAGTGGATTTACATGCTTCTCTAATTGGCGAAGCTGCTCTCCGCCGGCTATTCTCCATTCATGGAATTCTATTTGGGGACATCTTGGGTCCCTCTAGATAGGATATACCTCACTTTCCCCCAGCGGGTATACAACGTGCAATAAATTTATGTGTTGGGCTGGATGCATACCATCCTTCAATTCGTTTATCCAAGAAATGCTGAGATATCTTGGTATAGCCCCTACACAACTTCACCCATATAGTTATGCTTTTATACATGTAACCTTCTTGCTATTCATGAATGTCTTATTTCATCCTCCTACTCCCGAAGATATAAGATTTATCTACAACTTCAAACGATGATCGGGAAGCCCTTCTTATGTCTTTCTCGAGCCATCGCCAAATTGCCAAGTTTTGACGGGCGCGTGGAATAAACTCTCATTGTTAAGCATGAATGGTTTTACCTTTGATGCCCTTTTGGATTTGCGAGATGATGGTTAGAAGGACGTAAGTGTTGCCTTCACTTCTCTCATAAGTTCACTAATCCAAGTCATAACTTTTCCTTTGAATCTATTAACATCCGAAGTTCTTCCAGATGTTCGCCCACGTCCTGAAGGCGCTGATTTTTCAAGAGCAGTCGCTGCCATCCGCGCTACCTCTATTGAGGATAGGGACATCAAACTCCTTGGAACTAATGAGTTACTATCTTTTTTTGGTTGTTGGAAGATGGTCATAGTATCGGACTTCCTGGAAGTGTGGCATTATCAAAGAATGTTGTTGAACAATGAAGGGATACCGTTACCCTATCGTGCCCCCTACTGAGGGGACTTGGGACGATACCTAGGAGGGCGAGATTAAGGATTCTCAAGCTGACCAGCCGGGAGATGTCGATGCAGGCCCCGGGAAAGCGTCAATGGTTGGACCGTCGCAAGTCACACAATCCCAAACACCTACAAAAAGAAAGAAAAGGTTGGCGTAGAGGCTTTGTAGAAGAAAAACCATCGTGGATCTAGGGTTTGTTATTACTCCCGTTGAAGAGGAATCATCCTCTCAACACTTGGAAAGTTCGTTAAAAGGATTTTCGAATCTTAAAATTTCAGATGACATCATGTCCTATGACTTTCCGAACATAAACATCAAAGGACTCAACTCTCCTACCAAAAGTGGCGAAGGTACCCGACCTTCTGATAGAGGAGAGAAATCGTCAATGAGAAAGGCTACAGTCATCGGTCTATTTGAGGTAACACTAGGATAATCACAACCACATGCACTTCATCATAAACTTTTCGTTTATCTTTCTTGCGACAATTACTAATATGCTTTCATTTGATCTTTACAGGTGCAATGTCTCAATCCAGAGCCTTCGATCGCCTCAGAAGTTCCTCAGTATACCATCGATCCAGCCGGGACTTAGAGTCTTCCCAGCACAGAGAGAAGGATGAGGGACGGGATAAGAATTATCATTCAAGGGAATCTTCATCCCCCTCTAAATGCAAATCCCAATCCTATACATCTCATTAAGGCGAGTAATCTACCTTTCCTACTCAGAGTAGAGAACAGCCTTCTTATCGTGGCCCTCATGTCGCTGCATCTCACGAGCAACATTCCGGCTCCTTAAGCTCCAGACAATCTTGTGAACGTTGATTAGGCAAACATCCGCTTGCTACCTCTGATATGCCTTTGTCGGCTACCGCTCCTGACATTTCCATAGCAGAGAAGTTGGCCGAGCTCAAGGCCACTTTTTCGAAGATTTGTTTTGATGGTCTCAAATTCCTTCCATTCACGTAATTTTAGGGCATGTCAAAGAAAGTTCTCTCGTGTGCATCAATGATGTATTTGTGCAGCTCAAATCATTTATACACTTAGCATAAAAAGTCTTCGAAGTATCTATCGAGCGACAACATGAGATAGACCACCTTAAGTTGGAAGCTATACATGACAAGGACATAATCAAGCATCAAGAGGCTGAATTGTTAGAATTTAAAACCTAACTTGCCAAAGCGGAGAAAAACGCCAAGGAAATGACAAAGGCAGTAAGTCGTTTAGAAGTTACTCATAAAAAGGAACTCGACGCAGCACTTCATCGTAGAGGGGAAGTTGTTTTAGAAAAGGACTTCTTGCTAAAGGAAAAAGGCGCTCTGGCTCACCGCGTCGAGGAATTTGAAGAGCTTTTAAAGAAGGAAAGGGAGGAAGAAATGAAGCTCAAGAGGAATCGCAGAAGTACTGCGAGGAAGTTGTTGAGGCTAGAAGCTTAAAAGCTAAACTCGACAAGCAATTCGCCAAAATCAAAGCTCTTAAAGTAGAAGCTCGAGAAGAGGGCCGAAAAGAGATGGTCGAACAAGTTAACTCCCAAGTGGAAGCTGCCATGGAATCCGGTAGGAATGAGATTAAGGGCTTATTCGATCCATTGATTATGGAATACAATGCCAAAGTCCTGACTCATCGCGACTTAAGTTTTCTCAGAGAGGGTTATATCGAATCTCTCGCTGAAGCTTGGGAGCACATCGTCGAGATAAAGAAAAGAGAACCAGGTGAAGCTGAGCTCAACGAAGAAGAATTAGTGAGGGAAATTCCTCCTGGAAACGAGCCTATGGATCTAGCTGCCATAAAGCTTCGATTTTCTAATGCTTCTGCACCTATCGAAGGAGGAGAGAATATTGCTGGGTCTTCAAGGACTGATCCTAAGGGTCCCTCTCCATCCCAAATAGCCAGAACATCAATTTCCCTTGATACGGAGCAATATCTTGGCCATGATCTGGATAAGCCTGGCTTTGAATCCAAAATGTTATCCCACATTTTAGAAGGAAGCACCCCGGCAACTGTGGAGGGTCAACCAGATGTTGGTATTTTGCTTTACTCCTTACTATACAAAAAGTTTTCATTATCCATGCGCAATGGTTTTGAGCTAATCTCCCTATTTTATCAAATCTTACAGGTCTTCCGGGCCCTAGTCAAACTCCTAGAAGTTATGCTGCTGCAGATCAATATGAGAAAACGGCTGAAGACCCAGCTGCTAATGTTCCGGGACCCGATGCTCAAGTCATTGGTGCCCTTGATGAAGATAAGACCGAGGATCTACTCCCGACCGACGAATCTGATGACGTAATAATTACTAGTACCTCGAAACACGCTGATATGAGAAGCATAAAGGAGTAGATCGAAAAGAAGGAACTGTTGAAAAGAAAGGTTAAAATTGAACCCGCCGAGGTGGATGTTGATGACCCTCCTCTTGTGACATTGCAAATAATTCCACCGGGTGGGTCGATCCCTGAAGAACTTTCTCCTACCTCCACAAGCTCTCCGACCAAAGGCGGCAAGGGGTCCCGAAAGAGAAGCACAAGTGGCTCTACCCCCGAGAAATCCAAAAGAGAGAGGAAGTCGAAGAAGTAGTTTTTTTAGCTCGATGTATATAGTTTGCATAGTTTCTTCTTTCACTAGTTTTAGTTGTACGGTATGAGTTTCGATCTTTTGGAATAACTTGTACTGAAATTTTGACACATGTTATGTAAATAAAAGCTTTTGTTTTCTGTTATGCTTCGTTTGAATTGTTATTTAAATAGTTGAATGATTACTTTCCATTCAATGTACTTGTAATTCGTTGCTTGTAAATTTTGGTAACAACTCACCAACTCCATCCCAAGGCCTCCATGTGGTCGTGGCCTCGAGTCGTATAAAACACCAGGCTCGGGCCTTAGTGTTACATTGTTGAATTCAACGGTTTTTTGAATAACTGTGCTTCAGCCCCCGACATTGATTTCGAGGCCAGAAGTCGGACGGTCGAAATCCACTCATCTATTCATTCATGGTTCTATCCACACTCTGGGGATAAGGTTCAGTTGATGGGTGGTCGGTTCGCACCCAGATTATGTTTATACTCTAGTCCATACTCTGAGGACTCAGGGATATCTCGTGGGCGGTCGGTTTCAACCTAGTTTATGTTTATACTCCAGTCCACAATCTGCGGACTCAGAGTTATCTCGCGGGCGGTCGGTTTCTACCTGATTTATGTTTATACTCCAGTCCACACTCTAGGGACTTAGAGTTGTTTCGCGGGCGGTTGGTTTCCACTCGATTTATGTTTATACTCCAGTCCGCACTCTAGGGACTTAGAGTTGTTTCGTGGACGATCGATTTCCACCCGATTTATGTTTATACTCCAGTCTGCGTTGGGGAATTAGGGTTGTTTTGGAGAGTAGTCAGGTTGTACTCTTTTTTGGTTGATTAATTTGCCCCTCAAAATTTGGGGTTTTAATTTAGCGAGCGATCAGTTGTATCTTGGTCGCTTTGATATTTGTTTCAGTCCCATAGTCCAGGTAGGAATTTTTCAATCTCCAGATTGTCGGCCACATTCGTTCCTTATTGCGTATCCTATTCTTTGGATTATGAATGGAAATTATCAAACGAACAAGTTAATTGAGCTCATCTTGTTTGATCCGATCAGGGGTTAGCACGATTGATTGATTCCAAACTCTTGGAGCCTGTTCATACACATCGATATCAATTAGTTTTGCTATGTAATTATCATGCAATGCAATAGCAAACATAAATACAGAGGAAGCCTAAAACTTTATTCATTAAATGGAAAGGAACAACATAAACTGTCTTATTACATATTCGAAAAATCAAATGCTAAAGCAAATTCTAAAAATAAATACAACTGAGATGTAAAGGAAATAAACTAAGTGAAATAGTGTCGTAAATATTCGCTATTCGATTCTCTTGGAAGTGTAATGCCAATGACAGTTGCTAGCTTGAAAGTTCCTTCTCCAAGCCTCGTTTCAATTACATATCGTCCTTCCAAAATTAGATTCATGTGTGACAGAGTAGGAAAAACCCATTTCAGAATGAGATCACCAATTTCGAAGCTTCTCGGTTGAAATTTAGTGTTGTAATACTGGGTGACTCGATGTCGGTGTGCAGCTCCCCTCAGATCAGCTTCTTCGCGCTTCTCATCTATAAAGTCCAAAGATTCAAAGAGGAGATCTTGATTTGTTTTGGGATCGTAGTAAGCCACTCGATGAGAAGGGACTTCGAGCTCAACAGGAATAACGGCTTCTAAACCGTAAGAGAGGGAAAATGGAGTATGGCCAGTCGCAGACTTGTGAGTGGTTCTGTAAGCCCAAAGTGCCGTAGGGAGTTCATCCACTCACTTGCCTCTAGCCTTCTCCAAAAGCTTCTTCAGAATTAACTTGATGATTTTATTTATAGCTTCAACCTGTCCATTTACCTAAGGGTGAGCGACAACTGCAAATCTCTTTTCAATACAATATCTTCGACAAAAGTCTTTAAATTCAGCGCTATCGAATTGAGTCCCATTATCAGTTACAATAGTCCGTGGAAGACCGAAACGACATATGATGTTTCAGACGATGAAGTTGATTACTTTCTTGGTTGTGATCATAGCTAAAGGTTCCTCCATGGCCCATTTGGTGAAGTAATCAACTACTACAACAACGTACTTCGCACCACCTTTAGAGATTGGTAATGGACCGATAATGTTTATACCCCACATAGCGAATGGACATGGACTGACCATTTGCGTGATTTATGTTGGCAAAGCTCTCGGGACTTTTGCATATATCTGGCATTTATCACATCATCTTACATAATCAGCGGCGTCTCGATTTAGGGTTGCCCAATAATACCCATAACGGAGTATCTTCTTTGCCAGAGTTTGCCCCCCATTGTGATCGCCACATTCTCCTTCATGAACTTCTTTTAAAACATGCTTTATCTCATCATGAGCGATACACCGAAGTAGAGGGACTAAGAAACCTCTCCTTTACATGACTCCTTCTTGCATAATATATCATGAAGCTTTGCGAAGGACCTGTTGCTTTTCATTTCTTTTATCAGGCAGGATCACGTGCAGTAAATAGTCGTTAATTGGAGTCATCCATGATCCCTTTCAGATTCCACCTCCAGTTTTTGATTGATTTCCATCATGTTTATACTTAGGGTATCTAATACTTCGACCGACACGAAACCCATCTGTTGTGCATCACTGGGACTAGCGAACTTTACCAATGAATCGGCCTCTTTGTTTTAATCGCGTGGAATACGTGAAATGTCATAATATTCAAATTCTGTCAACAACTCCTGAACTTGGGTAAGATATGGGGCATGACGTTGTCCCTTAACTTGATAGTCTCCTCTAACTTGATACACCACCAATTACGAATCACAAAAGATTTCAAGATATTCAACACCAAGATCTTTAGCGAGTTTAAGTCGAGCAATCAAAGCTTCATACTCAGCCTCATTATTTGTTGCTGGGAAATCAAGCTTCAAAGCATAACAAATCGACCGGTTTTCAGGAGTTACAAGCACAATACCAGCTCTAGAACAATGATCATTAGATGCTCCATCAGTATATAATTTCCATCGTATAATAGGGATTTCACTTCCTTATGGAAGATCATCTTGCATAGTAAACTCTGTTATAAAGTCCACCAAAGCCTGTCCCTGGATAGCTCTTCGAAGGAGATAAATAATTAGAATTGGCTGAGCTCAATGTTCCATTTGAGTAACCTCCCAGACATCTCAGGTCGCTGTAGGATCTGTCGTAACAGCTGGTCGGTATAAATATTGATCGGATGTGCTTGAAAGTATGGACGAAGCTTCCGTGATGCAATTAGCAAGCAATTGCCAATTTCTTTATTTTCGTATAATTCCTTTCTGCTCCTGTCAATCGTTTACTAACGTAATACACTAGCCTCTAGATCCATTCTCCTCGCGAATCAAGGCAGCACTTATAGCGTGCGCTGATACAGCCAAATAAATGTACAACTCCTCATGATCTACTGACTTTGACAAGATAGGGAGTCTCTCCAAATGATTCACCAGAGCTTGGAACGCGTCTTATAATCCTGCTTCCATTCAAAGTTTCCTTTTCCCTTCCTAATCAAATCAAAGAAAAGAATGCATTTGTCAGTAGCTCTGGAGATAAATTGACTTAAAGCAGCAACCTACCCATTCAGACTATGCACTTGTTTAATGGTCCTTGGTGCTTGGATATCACGGATAGCCTGAATCTTCTCTAGATTAGCTCCTATTCCATAATCATTGACAATAAAGCCAAGAACTTTCCTAATGCAACAACAAATGAACACTTCAAAGGATTGATTTTCATCTTGTAATATCAGAGAATGTTAAACATTTCTACAAAGTCTCTGATGCGGTCGCTTGATCGTCGTGACTTCAGGAGCATATCATCCACATACACTTCCATTGTTTTTCCAATCCGATCTTTAAACATCCTGTTAACTAAGCGCCGATAGGTTGCCCTGGCATTCTTCAATCCAAACGGCATTACTACGTAACAATATAGCCCAACATCTATAACAAAATTGGTGTGCTTCGGATGGGGGATATGCATCGTGATTTGGTTATATCCCCAATACGCATCCATAAAATATAGCAATTCGTGTCCTGCAGTTGAATCAACCAGCTGGTCAATCCTTGGAAGGGGAAAGCTGTCTTTTGGACACGCTTTCTTCAAATCTAAGTAATTAATGCATGTTCTCCATTTTCCATTCGCCTTCTTCACAAGTATGGGATTGGATACCCATTCAGGATAGAGGGCGTCGTGGATAAACCTGTTGACTTTTAGTTTATCCACCTCCTCTTTAAGAGCGACAGATTTCTCCAGATCCTTGCCTTGTTTTTTTGCTTCATCAGAATATACTTCGGATCAATATTCAATGCATAGCCTGCAATGGCAGGCAAGATTCCACACATGTCAGAGTGAGTCTAAGCGAATACATCTAGGTTTGCTCGGAGAAAACCAGCGAGTTCTTTCATCATCGAGAGGCTGAGCTGTGACCCAATCTTCAAGACTCATGATGGGTCATTGTGGCCGACCATGATATTAATCGTCAGCTCAGCTGGTGCAGCCTTGGTCTCTTTGGGCTCCTCTTCATCATCCCTTAGATATATATCTCTATAGAACTGACTATGGTGCCCGAGCCAACACTCAGGTGTTGATTGTCAATCTTCAGTCGTTTAGATATAGACAGCTTTGTCCATACCTTTTCCCTTCTTCTTACGCTGACTTCCCTTAACTAAGCTACATAACAGGCATGTCCAGCCGCTTGATCACCAAGAACAACTACTACACCATTATCCGTCGAAAACTTCAGAGTTAAACACTATGGGAGCAAGAGCTGCCCGGAATTCAGCCAAGGCTGGTCGGCCTAGAAAAACATTGTATGGAGAGTTAACATCCAAAACAATAAATGGTCAGATTCACACTCTCCTTCGTTCACCTTCTCCCAATTCAACAGGTAACTCCACGTATCCAATAGCCTCGGTCGCAGCGCCATTAAAACCATAAATACAAGCTTTAGATGGTTTTAATTCTTTGTCTTTCATTCTCATATGATCATATGTCTTTTTGAAGATTATATTCACTGAACTTCCTCAATCATTCAAATCCTTCTCACCAACGCAGGACCAATCATAGGTGAAATGACCATCGGGTCAATTGTTGAAGCCTCTACTTTGTTGCATCCCTGTTTCTAAACACAATATCATCTGCCATGGTGCGCTGCTATTTTACTGGATCTCCATCCTCCGTATTCGAATTGCATTCAAAATCTACATGCCTTATCGCGCTAGCATAATGCTCCATCTCTTGCTAACTCTTGTCTGCAGGGTGCAGTCCTCCAAATATCTTATTTATCACCAGTCTTCCTCCAGTCCATGCAGGCTCCTCAACCCTACGTGGAGCTTGTCCTCGATTGGGGGTCAGATGTCCCTTGTCCACCATCCTACGAGGTTTTCACAAACCGCTGCAATTTCCTTTCCTAGATCAGCTTTTTATAACATCCTGGAGATGCCTGCATTCATTCGTATTGTGCCCATAACATTCATGGAACCGATAATATTTCCCAGTCTGCTTTTGCTTTTCTATTGACTCCTTTGGAGGCGGCTTCCTATATTGCATGGTATTGCAAGTGGATAGATAAATGTTCTTCGGGACGTGTTTAGCGATGTGTAATTGTCATACATTGGAATCCTAGGCTTTAATCTCCCAAAATCCCTCTTCCGCTCTCGATTCCTATCTCCGTCTTTCCCTTGTTGATTCGGCTTATTCTGAACATTCACCTGAACTTTTCGAAAACTATCATCAGACTGTTTTATTGCAATATTACTCTGTATTGCTTCTCCACTCGGTCCTACAACGTTCTTTTTCCTGGAGGACCTGGCTTCCTCCTTCCTCAAAAACTGAGCTGCCTTTGAATAGAAGCACTCCAATGTGGCAGGTGGTTTTCCAGCCAGCAAGTCACCAAACTCGGATTCCGGATCAATGCCTCTCATCACAGCCATAAGTAAAGCATGATAATTTGGGTTACTGACCTCCGTTGCGGTGGTATGAAATCTCTCCAAGTAATCCTTTAATGATTCCCTTGGGGCTTGGATCACGCTGGAAAGGGACATCATGTCTTTAGGGCGAGTCGCGTGCATTCGAAATTTCTCTACAAACTTGGTTGCCAACTCATCGAATCTTGAAATTAACAGCGAAGGTAGTCTTGTGAACCACATCATCGTTATTCCAGAGAGGGTTGTGGGAAAGCATCTGCATTTGGTCGCATCATTGGCTCTTGCAGAATCCATCGGCAAATCGTATCTCATAATATGCTGCCTGAGGTCGGTTTTTTCCTCTTAGGTAGGCATTGATGGCATGTTGAACCTTCTTGGATATTCCACATGCAAAACATTGTCAGTAAACGGGGTATGGCTTCTCGAAATTCCCCAGTCATCATTAGTCAACCCCTGGTTCTCTCTCGCCAACTATCTGACCATTGCTGATAAGTCCGGCGTTTGGATGGGGGGTGCCAAGCGATGGTCGCGCTCCACCTTACGTGAATAGTCTGGTCGATGTCTACTGGTTGTTTCACGCCTTCTTGGTCCACCATCCTCTTGATGCGCACCTTGAACATTTATCTCGTCGTCATTCTGGCAGGTTATCTGGTAAGCATTCGATTGAACTCCACCATCCAAGCTTTCGAAAAAAACTCCAGTGCGATTCCCTAAGTCTAATGGGGGAATCCCTCCTCTAAAGGAGGGATCGGTACTGATCCCAAGGGAGGGATCAACACCGATCAGTCTTGGCAGACCATATTGGTCTGCCAAGCGGCGCTTAAATGTTTCTGCATGATCTCCTTCAACCTTGCGATGCTTATGCCTATGGTATTCATCCGATGAGCTTGAACTTTCCGATGACGAGTAAGGAGTAGGATCCTTTCTGACCTTCCCACGCTGTTGTTGAGTAATCTGATTCATCATGTTAATATTAGTCTGAATTTGCTGATTTAGTTGTCGACGAATTTCCATTAACTCTCTCATTAGATTATGAAACTCGGCTATGGTTATAGAATTAGCAGGGTTCTGAACTTTAGCCAGATCAGCATTCAAATTTATAGGCTAATTGCTTGGGCCTCCTTGCTGAATGCTAGCAGTCTCATTTCCATCCATATTCCGAGTAGATCTGGTATGTCTCACCATTATCAATCTCCTTACTTAGATTTCAACAAATCTGAGTAGTGTAAGCAACTTTATAAAGATAACTGCGGATCTCCTTTGGGGGATTTTCCCAATCCAACATCAATAAAGGGGATCCTAACAGGCCGAGAATCAGGTTCTCAATGAAAGCACCAAAATTTTTGCAGCCAAATTGGTCACAAACACCTAAGAATAGATTTATGTAGAGAAGTAAATGAAGAAAGTAAAGTTAAAACTGAGGAATAGAATAAACTAACAGACAAATCAGAGCAATAATAAAGAATACAGGAATTTATAGTGGTTCGACGATGTATGCCTATGTCCACTTTAAAGATTATCTTTATTGATTCACTAATAGTTTGAATACAACAGCAAACAGTAAGTAGTAAGAAAAAACTTGATTACAATAAAGGCTAATGTAACCAGCAACGTAAAGATCCTTAGAATGACTCCATATGCCAGTATTTATAGGTGAAGGTGACCACCAATCTCTCTGAAACTTCGGCTATAGGACCTTCTAATCCATAAGGGCCCAGCATAGGGGTTGTTAGGCCCAAATCCCAATGAAAAGGGATCGATACCGATCCCTTCATTGGTCGTTTCTTGAGCAGTGATGCCTATAGTGGCTTCTTTATGCTTAGATATGTTGGTCCTTCAAATATCAAGTCATTTGGACTAGTGGAGCTCATGCTTTTGATTGATCTTTGGCTCAACTTCCCTTATAAGCTATTTTCTATCGAACCCTTCAAGTAGCTATGTGCCGACCCCTCTTTCTTTGGCTATTTGACATGCGATCCCTAGGGTAGGTTCCCTAGGGTCCATATACCTTGCTCTTCAAATCTCATATGCCTTGGAACTTTAGATCCCAAGATATTGATTGTTAGAAGCAAGAATGAACTTAGTTACTACCATATGCCGATCCCTTTTTGGGGGACTCAAGTATGCCGACCCCTTCCTAATTATCAAGCTCCATCGATCCATCTTATAAGCTGTGCCAATCCTTTCCTTATAGATTGAAACATAACTTTCTAAACCAGTAAACCATGTCGAACCATGTACCTCCATATATGTCGAACCCTCCATTACATCATCCATGCCGATCCCTTGTCTAACCTACCATACCGACCCCTACGGTACTACTAATTCATGTTGATCCCTTGCTAATCTAAGTCAAAGTCCATATTTCAAGCATCCTGCATTGTTTATCTACCAGTTCCATCCAAGTCTGGCTTCATACAACCATCTGTACTTTACTTCCGGGTCCTACAACGATTGCTCCATGGTTATCGTTCTTGATAATAGTCGAATCTTTCTTATGCAATCAGTTCAATATAGCTAGGTAAGGATATCGGGTAGCATGCAGAATGACTTGACCCATTGGTTGATCACAACTAGGTCAAATAGGAAATCTCAATGTGATGATCTACACAATGATTTCAACTCAAGAATACTGTGGAACTTTAATGTGAACAATCCACTTTGATTCCAGTTAAACCATGGCTAATGTTCATGAACAACTAACGTTCAATAGAGAATTCGTTTCCACTTTTGTAAGTGGTTAGTATCACAGTCAAATGTGGTCAACTGATAGTCAAAGTGCCTGGCCGTAACATGGCGGCTAACAATAAATATTATTATTGAACCAAGGACTTTGGAGATTGACCATGTCATTGTATATAGATATTGTCCGATCTTTAACTAAACTAAGCTCTAAATATCGAAATTGATATAGTGACGACGAAGAGAAAATATGTAATAAACACACATGCACAAATATCAACATACACACACACATCCGACTAGGGATTGATATTTCAAAATTCAAAATTTAAAAGTTATGACAAATGAAATTAATTTTTTTTCATAGCCGCCGAAATGTATTTATACATACATAATTGAATTTTTCAAAAACCAAAAATTCATATTTTAAATTATTTGACTAAGTAAAAAATACAAATAAATATTTTATAAAATTTAAACATTATATTATAAATCTAAGAAAGTTAACATAAACAATTATTTTTTACAGTAATATCCAGGCGGATACACACACATAGATGTGTGTGTGTGTGTGTAATGTTCGAAACAGTTAAGGTTCAATTTTTAATTTTAATTTAAACTGAAGCAAAAAATTTAAATTATTATGTTTTATATATTTTATAAATAAATATAATGTTCAAATTCTTATTTTTGATTTTTATCATTATCGAATATACATGTATATATAATATTATTTATACACACATAGATATATATATATATATATATGAAATAATTTTGTAATTAGAAGGTTTTAAAAATAAATGATTTCTTAAATCAATTTATTATTACAAACTTAATTATTTTTTATATGCTTGGATGGCCGACAATGGATGAATAGAATGATGAATCATAATGATATGGGAATATAAATATGAATTATTATAAATTAGAAAATACTTTCCTCTGAAGTGATCTAGCCGAGACACAATACGTTGTATGAGCAGTTCTTCCTTTTGGAGCATTGCAGACTTCTCCTTTACTATGATTTGCAAAGTCAAAAGGATGGCAGCACCTAAGGTGGTCCGACCTTTAGATAGAGGGAGAAGAGATTAAAAAAGTCTAGCTAAATCTATGTTGAGGCTATGTTATTTATAGCCATAGCCTACACCTATTTCTCCCATTTATCTTTACATTTGTAGACTTAGTTTGGTCTTCCCTATTGCCCTAGATATGAATGACCTCTCCAGGACCATGTTTGGTCAATGCCTCAGTTGACTTCGACTTTAATCAATATTTAGTTAATTATTTTATGAGTTTAATATTGATCGAACCGTCATATAACTTTTATACATTGTTTTGTCTGATTTTAAGCCTGAAATAAATGATTTAAATTAGCCATAAATATTAAAACAATGTTTGCATCAATTTATTATAAATTTATTACATTTATAAATTAATTTTATCCTTGGTCGAATTCGGAAATAACTGACAACGCGGTTTTATTGACTCTTTGGCATGAATTCGATCCACGGTTAACACCTAAACAGTCTAAATATCAAAGTTTGTACTGACTTTGCTTGTGACACCTTGGCGCCAGTAATCGAATTGTAAGAGGGAGTTTACCGCCCTATAGCTGGGATTAAAGGACTCAAAAGGAGCGATCATAGATTTGAGTAATTCACATAACGAATCATAAATAAATGACAAGAAAAGACTTCACAGTGGAATCAAAAATATATATACATATCAAAATTTATAGTGCATCCGGACGTCGATCAAAGTATAGCATGTATATACCCAACATCATCAACCCGGTAGACTATATACAAACCACCTAAAACCATAACGTCCAATCGTTACCATAAGTCTACTATACAATAGCATATACATACTAGCATAACTCTACAGACTCAAGAGAGGTCTCACAGATGTGCTCCATCCAGATATCCCGATGCTTCCTCGAAAAACGGTCCCATAACACATCCTTGATGTTCCAGGTCTATTGTAATTTTGAAATTATAGACACTATTCCAGAAACCATCTATCCTTATTTCATATGTCATGACTTCAAAACGTGAAAATGATCATCCTGAAAAAAAATCCTCAGTCTGACCCTAAGAGATGCCATAAAACAAAACCTCGAGTCAGGCTAGAAACTAGCTTTGAGTATAATAGTGTAACATAGACATATAATCGTGTGGTGTTAGGGGATATATATGATATTCAAAGAAATAAATATGTCACACGCTCCATAATCTAAACCCGCCCACATCCCACCAAATCAAATCATGTCAGTGAAAACACATATGTCATGGCACTATTTAAAGTGACTCACGGCTGGAACTTTAACCAACCAGGATAGCACATCCTATTCACATTTCAGAAGTTGCGATCGTTATTCAATAATGAAAATTCACTGCTCAAGTTATTCATATATGAGGTCTACAATCACTAGTGAATCTTCCTCATTATTCACTCTTATAGAATCCCCCTCGAGCTAATATCACATCCTTTTTCATCCATATATTCCCCGACCAGATGTTGTAGGTGCCCACACACAATCTGTTAGTGGCACAATCTTCTCTCCTCCTTGTTGGCGCTTCCCCTTGTGATTTTGTAATCATCATTTCGACTCCTCACATATCCATCAATGTGATTACCATCATCGCCCATGTTTTCACTACACCTACCTCACGGTTAGGTCCATGTAATAGATTGTTTGGACAATAAGTGGTGAATGACCAGGTCTTCGCGCAGGGTACAACCTCGAATCTATCTACTAGGATGGATTCTAGTGTCTAGTAGTCCCACCTTGTCCCGTTTGCTTCATAGGTTAACTTCAATTCAAATTCAATTATTTTTTTAACTTCCCATAATACCATTTATTCTTGAAAGGGCATCGTGTCTTATTTTATATTGCATATAGATGTTGTTTTTGTGCATCGTATCATTATCTTGTAATTTACAACACTATTTATAACATAAGTGTTTATGAAGCAAGAAATAATAAAGTTCATCGAATATTGACATCCATGACATTTTTTAAAGTTAATAGTTGCAATCAATGATGGAATTCAAATTCAAATATGACTAAATTCGCTTATCATCATAATCACATGTATATGTCATCATAATTTATAACAATCAATTCCATATTTTATTTAAATTATTTTTAAATAGGATTTAATCCTTTTTTCATTTTGAATCCAAATATATATTTCAATAATTTAAATTCACTTTAAAAATATGATATTCTATCTCATAACAACCCAAATATACTTTTTAGGATTTTCAAATTAATAAACATAGATTTCATTAATATTTCCATGAAATAAAAATATTTGAATATTTAAAAATCCTTGTTTTGAATTTAAATCCAAATCCTTTAAGTTCCTTAGAAATTTTCAAATTTAAAATTTCTAGAATATCTATATACTTCAAATTACTTTTAAAATTTTCAGAAGTTAAAAATTTTGAAATTTTGAATTTTAAATGAATTGAAAAAACAAACATATTGTTTATTTCTTAGAGCTTACCGTCTAGGTTTACACAGACCCGTCGACCGGTCATGTCTAGGCAGTCGATAGGTTGTAATGATCTTGGAGCAGTGTTCCCTAGGAAATCTTTGGTCGATCACCAGAACCTCCTTTGTTTTCCAACCGACTTCGGCTTGGCTTCACTAGCCCTCGGCTAACCTAACATCTACACTTCATTTGGGATTAAAACATCTCGTATTAAATCTAAATTCAAGAATACGGGACTTTGGTTTCATACTGATATTGGTCTATTTCAAGCATTCGAGATTGAATTCAAACATTCGGTGATACTGATCCAAACATCATAGCTACCAAGCCATTAACATATAACATAAACTTATTTAAGAAATCTGGAATTAAAAGTAGGTAGCAATTTTTACTGTTAAACTACTTATAGTTTGCTGTAAATATGTATAACTCACTGCAATACTCACTTCATGTTTGCTTTGCTGAAGAGTTTGGAACCCTAGGTTTATGATGATGAAGATGAAAGAAGGAAATAACTATGTTGATGTTTAATTCATTGTCAATGAAGGAAGAGTGAAGGGTTAGGGTTTATATAGTATTTAGCGGCGGGATAAGGATGGAGGAAAAACTAAAATAGGATGAATATTACTTAGCCTAGTAAATAAAAATTCTGGCTAATAAAAACCGTACTCTTAACTACCTTTTAATCAAACCGTGTTTAAATCAACGTTTTATCCCTTTTAAAGATATACTTAAGGCCTTCTGTTTAAATTTTATTTTATTCTTATAACGATTTTTCTTTTAATAAAATATCACTTTTCAATTTCAATGATTTTAAAATAATTGTTTTATTTTCAAAAAAATTCTAAAATTTCACAATTATTATTTATTTTTCCTAAATAAATTTTCAAACAAATTTTGGACTTTTAAAAATATAATTTAAATTTCAAATTTGAAGTTGAAATCATTATCTCTCAATTAAATCCCAAAATCACTTTTATTGAATTAAATTCAATAAAATTTCTAAAATCATTTTCTAACCTTATTTATTGATTTTTTCAACCCTTTACCAAGTAAAAATTATTTTCATAATTCAAGTCCAATTGAAATTCAAATTCTTCAATTGAAATTTCTATATCCATTTATTCCTCAAAATTCCGTATTAGAATCCCAAAATATATTTTATTATAATAAGTCAAATAACGGGATGTTTAAGACTCCCTTCCATAAAGAAATTGTGTCCTCATAATTCATTAGAGAATAATGTAATTTATTTTTCTATCGTTTAACTTGCACAAAGTAATCAATTGAATTCAAACATCTACGACTCAATAAAATTAAAAAATACATTACTATCGAGTTTTGAATAACTCGGGATGCATCTTTCTGATTTGTTCTTCTATCTCCATAGTACAGTCTTTAGGACTACTCGACCATTAGATTGTAACTAGTGGAATTTGCTTATTCTTAAACTATTTTACCTTAAAACCTATAATCCATGAAGTTTTTATGGAATATGACAGAGCGGTTGCGATTCTAATTCTTGGATTTGTTTTGGTTCTATTATACTGTTCGGGTCTTGAATACACTTCCGTAGTTGTGAAACTTGAAATACACTATGGAATCAAATAGATATTCAAGCAGTTTCATTTTATAAGACAACGGTCATACTCGCTCAATAATAAGATAGGGACCAATAAATCAAGATGCAAGCTTTCTTGGTTTACCAAATCCGTCTACGCCTTTTGTTGGAGATATCTTCAAAAATAGACTGTCTCCAATAGAAAACTCCAAATCTATTCTTCGCTCGTTTGTGTAGCTCTTCTGCCTTGACTGAGATGTTTTCATTCTATCTCAAATGATTTCTATTTTCCCATTCGTCTCTTTTAGCAAGTCTAGACCTAGGATTAATTCATCTCCTATATTTAGCCAACAGGCTGGTGATCGACATGACCTTTCGAACAAAACTTCAAACGGTGCCATGTCAATACAAGAATGAAAACTATTATTATAGGAGAATTTGAAAAAATGGAGATATTCTTCCCAAACCTCCAAATTCTAAAATACACATCCTTAATAGTCCTCTAGTCCTCGGTTTACTCTTTTAGTCCATCCATCCGTCTAAGGATGGTATGCAGTATTTAAGTTAAGTTCTACTCCCGAAGCTAACTATAAGCTTTGCCAGAAATGACTTGTAAACAAAGATCATGGTCGCATACTGTATTCTTTGGAATTCCATGAAATCATATTATCTATTTTATAAATAATTTGTTGAACATTTTGCAATTCGATTTACTCCGATTGGAATGAAATAAGAACTTTTGGTGAGTCTATCAACTATCACCCTTATACTTTTGTTCCTTTTCCTTGATCTTGGAAGTCCATCAACAAAATTCATAGAAAGCCATTCCCATTTCCATTATGGTACTTCGAGAGGTAAAAGCAAGCTACTTGGCTTCTGATGCTCGCACTTTACCAATCGGCATGTGATACATTGTCACAAATATTATTTAATGTCTCTTTTCATACCTTCCCAATAGTACATCCTTTTCATATCCTTGTATATCTTCATATGCTTCATACTACCATGACGTATAGAAAATAAGGATTTTTGACCTTCATCGAGAATTTCTTTCTTCAAATTGGTCATGTTAGAAATATACAACCTTCTATTATACTTCAAACATACTATTGAGTCAATCTCAAACTTACAAAAATCATATGAAACATTTCCATTTTTCAGTTTATGGTTAATCTGCTAAAATTGGATCGTCTCCTTAATTTTCTTCGATTCGATCGTGTAAACTCAACCGAATGTCTAAACTCGCTAATATAGCAGTGGTATTCTCTATTCTTTTAAATTGTAGATCATAATAGGATAATACTTCTATCTCCTTCCATCCCACTAACATCATTAATAGATCACTTGATGATTCCTTTTGAGAACATCAACTACTTTATTTCCTTTGTAAAAAGTATATTGAATCTCCGAGTCATATGCAACTAAAAATTCAAGCCACCACTGCTGCCTTATATTCAGATCTTTCTAGGAAAATAAATAGTTAAGCGATTTATGGTCTGTATATAAATGAACCACGCCTAATAGATAATGTCGCCAAAGCTTCAAGAAAACACCATGGCTGCTAATTCAAGATCACGAGTTGCGTATTTTACTTCATTAGATCTGAGTTTTCTAGATGGATAAGATAAATGTAACAACCCTGTTGTTAATTATTTTATAAAATTAATTTAATTATAAATAACTAATTTTTTATTGTGATTTGTGAAATTTAATTTTTTTTTAAATTTAGTGTTGAGAAGAATTGATTAGATTTAATTAAGAAATGAGTTTCATTTCTTAATTAGGATTTCAATTTAAAAAAATTTGAAATATTACTAAATGAATTATTTAATTTTGGTAGTTAGAGTAAAATGTCGATGTTGTGATTCATTGTTAAGATGAGGATTTTTAATTTGAGATTTAGTTTAAATAAAATTGAGAAATCAATTTTTATTTTGATATAGTGTAATATAGTGTTAAAAGAAGTAATAAAAATATAATAGGATTAGCAACACTTTCATTTAGGGATCTATTTAGCAACACTTCTTATTGGATTCTTACCATTACCCGTTTGGCCCATGTTTTAAGCATTAGAAAGGAGAAATAAACATATACATTTATTTTCCTCTCATTGTTTTCTCATTTCTAGCCAGAAACAAAAATCAGTAAATTGTTTCCTCCTTGCTCCAAAAACCCTAGTTCATATCTTCCCCAAATCAAATGCAAATCAAAGGGCTTTTTGAAATTAATTGTAGAATTAGAAGCAAGGTAATCTTCTTCATCTACTAGAGTGTCACAACCCACTTTTTTGTACAGTTCGAACTGATAATTTACCACACATGTCCAGCCCAAATTGCATGGAAAGGGGGATAGTAAGAAGAAGAAAGTAGAAAGAAAATAAAACGAAAACCAAAACAACACAGAATCTGACAATGGAAATGAATAATCTATAATATAGAACAAATCTTTACATAAACAAACTGTAACTTATACATATACAGACATAAATCAGAGTATACTATCCTATTCAGCACAGATAGTTATAACACCCTGTCCTCACAATTGTTGATAAACACAACTAAAATGCAACGGAAATATAAATCATCTACATGAATATGTCTCTGGCCTCCAACTCCTCTCCTGAAGCTCATATCCCTCCAGCTAAACCTAGAAATATGCTCGGTCTGACCCGAGCATATAGGAAAAACCACGCTCGGGTCAGTTTGGTAAAACCAGCATGAGAATTTAAATAACAAGGAATTTTATTCATTTACAACTTTCAAAAAATCTTTTAAAAATCAAAGGTATCTCGCAAGACCACGTCACACATAAATACGACGGGTTTTTCCCTTACGATAACCAAAACCTTTTATAGAAAATCTAATGATATTATAATTGTGTCTAAGTACAAATACTTATTCAAATAGCCGAAATTGTTACATTAATTAAATTCCAGCATACTAGGCTCTCCAACCAAAAGCGTAAATGTACGTATTGGAGAATGGATTTCCATACAATGACTAGGCACTGGGGTACCACCTATCATAGTACACATCTAGAAAAAATGTACCAAGGACCTCGTCGGGATCCCTTACAACACAAGACCGGTCTACCCCTAACCTGGATAGAACCGAATATGCTATCACCCCGGGTGTTCCCACCGTTTCTGAGTTCCTTCCATTCACCGTAGTAATAATATCTGAGGGTATCTAGAAAGGTGATAAACATAACCTAATTGGGAGCGACCCACTTAGCATTGCTGCATCTCCCTTGATTTTCAGTCATTCCCTATTGAATAGGCTTGAGGCTACGATTACCTTTTTAAGGAATTTACACTTAGAATGCTCATTGTCCTCCAATGACAATGTACTAATAGCATTCATCCATACAAGTCCGTTCTAGGTCTGAACGAAACCGAAAGCACTATTCCTACTACATCCATTTTGGAATCATCCTCGGGATTAGCAGCGATTAGCCCTTGCACTTCAATGATCCATCTTCGATTCCATGCTCTTGTCTTCATTTCGAAAACGTATTCGTTGGATCGAAGTGGTGTTCGGATAACTTATCCGATCCCGGTCTCTTCGAAACAACGTTCGATATTTCCAGTAAACTCAACCCCGGTTCTTTAGGAAATAAATGGACGAAAATAGGATCGGAGATCATCTCCTAACCATTAATGGACGGATTTTCTTATCGTCGTCCTAGAAGAACGAAACGAGTTTATACGTACAGTATAACACCTTCCGATGGTAACTGTACCATATAATCCCCGTGTTTCCTCTGGATATTTCCAAAGTTATGTTTTTGGGTCCAGATCTGATAGTCGCTTATTTGACTATCAAATAAAAAAACATTCAACCAAAGATTTCATTTCCCACTGAAATCACTAAGCCTTATTTAGTTTAAGTTTCAATAAATTAAATGTCTAAATCAAAAGTATATACTTATTTCACAGGAATAAGTATATTCACAAACCATTCCCTTCAATAATATTTTAAAACCTTTTTAAATAAATATGGAAAGTACTCTGCGGTATCAACTATGGATTCGTAGCTCGATGATTACGTCTCTATCCAGAGAAATCCAAACTTAACTGTAGGCAATCTCTGCCTCCGATTACGCCATGAAAGTATACCATTACTTTCCGAAAACTTTATTAATAATTTTCTAAAAAATATTACTTATAAAGTTTCTATATAAATTTTCCAAGTTTAATTAAGGAAAAATACTCCTTCATAAAGGTTTACTATATAATGTATTATTTCTAAAACATTATTGATATTTAAACAAATTATCTTTGAAATAATAATAATTTCTTAATACTGATTAATTCGTAAGTAATACTTAACTTTAAATCAAAATCCTTAAAAAATAACTTTAATTAGAAATTAAATATATTTTTAAACAATTAAAATAATTAAATAGCCTTGAAACAATAATTAAACACTTTTATATAATTTTTAAGAATAATAAAATAATTAACTTTTAATTATTTTCGAATAATTATTAATTTTCTTTAAAAAATCGTTAATAAATAATAATTATCTTTTAATTAACTTTGATTCAAAAATCAACTTCCAAATTGGAAAGAGGCTTATTAATCCCAATGGTACTTAATCAAATTACAATTTATTTCATAACAATCCAGCACAACAAATTTAGATATTCATATCAATCTACCTTTAACACTAAATTCAACATCATATTGCCAATATAATTATCAGAAAAATAAATAGATGTCTATACAACTAAAATAGCAGAACAGGTTTTTATTTCTACTAGTCAATGTCTAGAAACTCATAAAATCAATAATAATGGCAGAACGGTGATTTATTCTGCCAACAGGGGTCCAATTTAATACAATTAGCGAAACGGTGTTTGTTAAACAGATGTCAAAACATCGTTATCAACTTAAATTAACTCGTCGTTATTTTTATCTGGCAAATAACTTCAATACTTTATTTAAATTAACTTAAATCACGTATTTAAAACATAACCGTTTTAAAATACCATCAATTATCGCTTAGTCAAAACTAACAACAAACTTCATAGCATCGAAGTACTTGACGAAACGAACCCATCGCAAAAAGAATTACGATAATCTGGTTTCGTATGTACGAGTTAGAGCATTTCAAAATTTACAAGATATATAGAAATTTTAACATTTTAAAATGAAAAGAAAACTTCCTTTATAATTCTTTTTGGGCCGAATCCCTTAGTCCAACATTTTTATTTTTTTTATTTTTTTTATTTGCCTGGGCCGAAGCCCACCCACCATCCAAAACCCGTATACCCTTCTTCTTTCCCCCCTCCTTCTTCCTTTCCCTTTTTTTCCCAATTCCAGTTGAAACAAGAATCCAAATCCAATTCAATTTGACTTCAACCCAACCCACCCCACACTCGACTCACCTACGCGCACCCAATCCTTCTTGCCTGGACTCGAACCCAATCTCTTCTTCCCCTATTCTTTCTAGGAAACAAAGCAAAACTAAGCACGACTGTGCACAAAAACGTACACGTGCACTTAGCTCCGGCCCACCCTTCCTTGCCGCCAACCGACCTCGCGAGTTCGCCACGACCCCACGACTCGACTACTGTCCATAACCCATAGCCAATACCCCAATTCAATTTTTTTTAAATTCGTTCCAAACTGGAGCGAAAACCATGCCTATTGAATCGCCTCGCCGCAACAACCCCGGCCTTCATCAACCACAAAAAATCGCCTTGAGCATCGCCATCACCTCCTCTTCCTATTCCCCACACCCCCATGCGCACGCTGCTCCCCTCCTCTCATCCTTTCCATTTTCCATGAACCTAAACCAATTCCTAAACAATCTTAAACCCTAAAATCTATATGCTACCACAATTCAAG
Organism: Allium fistulosum; assembly: GCA_030737815.1. Classification (NCBI taxonomy): domain Eukaryota; kingdom Viridiplantae; phylum Streptophyta; class Magnoliopsida; order Asparagales; family Amaryllidaceae; genus Allium; species Allium fistulosum. Next base: position 990,336,980 of record CM060903.1, read on the forward strand.
GCCTAATTCAAAAATGCGCCACGGTGGGTCCCTTACCCACGTCCCTCTGCTCCTTGAACCGACCGCTCCTCCCCTCGACGACCAGATCGCCAAAATTTATTTTTTTAGTGAAAAACGATCAACTTAAAATTTCTCTCAACCTAAGCCCTTAAAAATTATGATTCTTCCGATAAAATTCCTATTTCCGTATGACAGTCATGATTATATACATGAATCGATATTTTAAACATATTGATTTTCGTCGAAAACTAAGTTGTTTACTATATTTTTGAATTTTCTCACAATATACAAAACGAATGAGCTTCAAACTATTTTTAATGAAAATTACCCTCAAAAACAAACATTTCACTAGTTTACATCATTCGCAAATTCAAATCGAGGTGAGAGATGTTGATTTTTGAAGTTAAAGCATATATAAGATTTCAACTCTGTTTGCATATGACAGAGAAATATTTTGAACAGCAAACACATTCCAGGCATTCAAAATAAGGTTTCTCACCTTAAACATGTTGCTCCTTTGAAATCTTCTACTTGATCTTTAGTTTATGATTTGAAAACTTGATAATGTTGCCTTGCTTTGGATTTGAATTTGAAAGTGGACGCTTCTTCTTCTTTTATTTAACAGTATTTGCTATAGAGCTCTTTACTTCTATTTTGCAGGCTTTGTTACAGGGTTTTGCAATCTCCAGCTACACAAAAACAAGCTTATATATATACATGTTTGCAAGACACTGATGTATACATATAATATTTTTTCCATTTTTTTACTTGTTTACTCCTTTTTGTTTTATTTTTGTTACTTACTTAGTTAAACTCTCTTTTGATTTTAATATGATTTCATATATATATATTTTGAAAACAAGATGTAAAGTGGTTTTAAATAAACCATTTAAGTCTTCTCATTTATATATATATATATTCCTATTAATATATATATATATATATATATAAAATCAAGGCGTTAAAAGTTTTTGCCATTCCATTTTTAAATAACATTTTTGTTTTACATTTCCTTTTATTTTTAAAATGTATAATTCAAAACAAATGAAAATTTTGCTATACTATCTTTATAAAAATAACATTTTTACTAAAACATGATTTTGTAAAAGATTTCTTATTAAAATGATTTTAAATGGTTTTATAATTCTTCTCATATTCATCGTATCATAATTTCATATATATTCCTTCTTTTCATTTTCACTACATATTATTTTTAACATACCATTTATATTTGTTTAAAAATATTACAGATATACTTTTACATTCTTCTCTCTTAAACTAACATGTATATACATAAGAAAAATACAATTTTAAACCCTTCTATTTATAATACACTATATTGTTCATAAGCCAAAATCATTTCTATTTATAATATATCCTTCTTATTCATCTACATTTATTTGCTATGAATTTGTTTCCAAATTATATATATAAATTTTTTGTTCTGAATATATGTATATATAAGAAATTCAAATCAATTTTCTATTTTATAAATAAAATCTAGAAATTTAAAAATATTATCTTGGTTTTAAAACTATATATTAATACTAATTGTTATTTAAAAGGATTTTATCTTGATTAAAATATAGTATCATTGAATATTAAAAATAAATATTCAAAACTCAAGACGACAAAAATTCCGGGTCGTTACATTCCTCCCCCCTTAAAAGAATTTCGTCTTCGAAATTGCTGTAATCAGGCTAGTACACATAACTAACTGAATTTTAATTTATTAACGAATTAATAAACAACCCTATCACACAAGTCCAATCATATATATTAATATCCCAAAATATCAGTCATACAATATCAACTAAGATACTCTTACAACTACAGTCACCATATACATATACATATCCAGGAGATATCTATATCCACTAGCCAGTTATACATATATACCCATTACCCAAGCATCTACTAAAATACTTCATTAATTTACACATCCATGATGTCTATGGCTACTAATATGGCCTAATAGGGTACACATTACTAAGAGAACTACCCCAACCTAAGCTAACTCTCACGGCGGACTCTTTCCATCAAAGTCCTCCACTTTCGGTCCTTCCATCTCCATAGATTCAACATCATTGTCCGGAATCCATGCAAACTCCGGGCTTGGTTCCCTCAGAAGGTTATCCCCATCTGGAAGTGGCTCATTATCAATCTCGCCCATTTCCCAAATGACGACATCATCATTTTCCGACTCGGGCTCTCCTTCTGCTTCAAATTCCTCTTCCTCCTCCTCAAATTCCTCTTCTTCCTCTTCGAATTCCTCTTCTTCCTCTTCGAATTCCTCTTCTTCTTCCTCGAATTTCTCTTCAACTCCTAACTTGGGCTCCTCTTCATGAAGCGTGGCTACTCGATAGGTTCCATTTCCTCTTCTAACTCCTCCTCATATATCGATGGCTGGATAAGATCCTTCAAAATCCGGTTAACCAAGTCCTGATCACCAGCCCTACTAGCCTTCATAAGTGCTCCTCTAAGCACGATGGGAGTTCTCTACGATCGGTTAACAAAACCAAAGAATAAGATCCTTAGGTTTCAGGAATTTACATAAGCTAAAGAGTATATATAGGTACACACTTCAAATAACTCTTCTTTTAAATTACCATCTTTTAAAAACTTACCTAAATAATACCAAATCATTTTTATTCAAAAATTTGTTTAAAACAATTCTTCTGAAATCACCGGAGTTTTTAATCCTAAAATATCTCTTTTTATAAATCAATTATTATAAAATTATCTTTTATCTATGAAAAATCTTCCTAAAATATTTATCTAAAATATTCCAATTTCTTTAGTAAACAAAATTTACTCAAAATTTCAAATTTACTAATTTCAGGTCTCTAAGGAATATCCCGGTCAAAAGGGCAGGCAATAGAGGGTACTCAAAACTAGATGGCTATGACCACTCAAATCCTAGATGATAAAAATATTATCATCACTTATCAAACACATCTCAAAATATTATATATTTTGAAAATCATTTCCATTATATATAAAATATATTCCGGGTAAAATTATCTCATTTACCCTCTTAAAACAATATTGTGTCCATTGGCCTTGTTCAAGTGTTTAAAGATCCATATCAATAACATTAGCTACTCGTATTGACCAGAATCCATATGCCACTCAACAGATCAATTAACACAATATAAAACATTTTATATCAATAACAAATACGCACTCTTGTGTGTGTGTACATACACTCAAACTCATTCTAGGTTACTACTGACCCTATCTCTAATGAGTAACCCCACTAAAGCCTAGGTATTCACTCAACCTAAGCTATGATACCACGATGTCACGACCCACTTTTTCATACAGTTCGAACTGACAATTTACCACACATGTCCAGCCCAAATTGCATGGAAAGGCGGATAGTAAGAAGAAGAAAGTAGAAAGAAGATAGAAAGAAAACCAAAACAACACAGAATCTCACAGCGGAAACGAATAATCTATAATATAGAACAAATCTTTACATAAACAAAACTGTAACTTATACATATACAGACATAAATCAGAGTATACTAACCTATTCAGCATGGACAGTTATAACACAATGTCCTCACAACTGCTGATAAACACAACTAAAATGCAACGGAAATATAAATCATCTACGTGAATACATCTCTGGCCTCCAGCTCCTCTCCTGAAGCTCCAATCCCTTCAACTAAACCTGGAAATATGCTCGGTCTGACCCGAGCATATAGGAAAAACCACGCCCGAGTCAATCTGGTAAAACCAATGTGAGAATTTAAATAACAAGGAATTTTATTCATTTATAACTTTCAAAAAATCCTTTAAAAATCAAAGGTATCTCATAAGACCACGCCACACAAAACACCATGGGTTTTTCCCTTACGATAACCAAAACCTTTTATAGAAAATCCAATGATATTATAATAGTGTCTAAGTATAAATACTTATTCAAATAGCCGAAATTGTTACATTAATTAAATTCCAGCATACTGGGCTCTACAACCAAAACCGTAAAGGTACGTATTGGTGAATGGATTTCCATACAATGACTAGGCACTGGGGTACCACCTATCACAGTACACATCTAGAAAAAATGTACCGAGGACCTCGCTGGGATCCCTTACAACACAAGACCGGCCTACCCCTAACCTGGATAGAACCGAATATGCTATCACCACGGGTGTTCCCACCCTTTCCGAGTTCCTTCCATGCACCGTAGTAGTAATATCTGAGGGTATCTAAAAAGGTTATAAACATACCTAAATTGGGAGTGACCCACTTACCTTGCTGCATCTCCCCTGATTTTCAATCATTCCCGGTTGAATAGGCTTGAGGCTACGATTACCTTTTTAAGGAATTTACACTTAGAATGCTCATTGTCCTCCAATGACAATGTACTGATAGCATTCATCCATACAAGTCCGTTCTGGGTCTGAACGAAACCGAAGGTGTAACGACCCGCTATTTTGGACCATACGCATCTGCACATGTCGGACTTGAATAATTCAAAATACCGTGTTGTTAATTTAAATTTGGCAAATCTGAACATATATAGTAAATAAATAATCACAGATCATAGAGTAATAAATGCAGCGGAAATAAAAGAGATAGTAGTTCATGAAGATACTATATAAATGTATAAGTTACATCAGAGTTAAACCAGATACAACGGAAGAGTAATACAATACATCAGATACAAATCAGAATACATCACTGGAATCATCGAATACTGAAAGCAGAATAGATGGCTGGATCTTCAAGCAAAGCTCCAACTCCAAAGGTGAGTCTCGAATACTGGTACACTTAGTCTGACCCGAGCGTAAAGCAAAACACAAAACACTCGAGTCAGGATTAATATTCTTATATCAATAAATCCAACTCAAGTGAAATAGCAATTGAAATACAAGTAACTCAAAGGATGTTTGGAATAACCATCCTTTAAGGGTCTGTTAAACTATCTACTATGTAGTAGTGTACGATAAGTAGATAATGTCTATCAGTAATATAAAGTATCAAAATAGTGTTAAGGCGTTACCATTATCCCCCTTAACACATTTTATATAAGCGTTATAGTCTATACAGCACTGTAAACTCCACCGTAAACTAGTGGGCTATCAGGGAGTACTCCATAGGTATAACACAAAACAAATTGTAGTGGTCGCGTATAAAGGGATACAAGTATGACAAGGCACATGAGGCAATACCCAAGGTAGTGAAACTATCGTTTGCCAGATCCGAACTGGTGAAAACGCATCGTCGCAGCGATCGCAACACTGCGAAACAACACTCCCAAATCAAGGGTGCACCAATCGACAACAAGTAATGAGTAGTTTTCGAAGAAGTGTGTTCGCTCGAGGTAGCTAACCCCCATTTGGCCCGGCACGGCTCCTGTTTTAGTCATTTCCAATTTGACACAAGTGTCAAGGCTATCCATTATCGTTCTCTTTCTTCAGTCATCACGTTCATCATTCCAACCACTTCATTCTGGATCACACTTCGCGTGTAGTTATTAAAGTGGTTTTCGGTTTAGACAGTGAGTATGTCCCTAACCGATTCCGGTCTCTTTAATAACTTTCGTAATTATTATACCGATTGGTCGCTTAATATATTTCAAACCAAATCAAATTCAAATTCAATTTCAATTAGAATTTTTTAAACCAATATTTCATTTGTCTCTCAAAACCAATTTCCAAAAATTTACGTTTCAAAACATCCAAATTACCATTTCAAAATCTTATAATTCAATTTCAAAATTTTGTTTAAAACAATTTAAATATTGATTCAAGTTCGAATATAAGTTTCATTTCAAAAACATTTAAATTAATTTAATCCAACATTCAATTCAATTTAAATTCATTATCAATTTTATTCAATATTCATTAATTAAATTTTTCATTCAAAACAATTTCTATTTAATTTCCAATTCATTGAATCAATTACTTAAGTTCAACTTTATCATATCAAACTTACAGATTTGAATTAAATTAAATTTGTCAAATCAATTATTTAAATTACAAGTCTTACATTGATTTCAATAAATCACATTTTATTTCTTGTTAAAGAAATTCAATTTCACTTATTATTTACTTAGTTGATTTAAAAAAATTTCCAAAAACTTAATTATTCAATAACTCAATTTCGCTTATTAAAGAAATTCAATTCCACATATCAAGAATTCAATTTTATTTAATTATTAAATAATTCAACCTTATTTGATTATTAAATAATTTCAAAACTTAATTATTAAATAATTACAAACTTAATTATTTATAATTCCAAATTTAATTATTAAATAATTAATTTTAAAACAACATTCTTTCAACAACTACTATGTTAATATTTTGTTTCGGATTATTACATATTAACATTTTCCTTCCATAAAAATTCAAATTCCAACTTCAATTAAAACCTTATTATTTATTCAAATAAAATCTTTATTTTATTTTTAAATCTAATTATTGAGCAATCGATTTTTATTCAATTCTCTATCCTAAGTCAAAGTTCAATTTGGGTATTTATCATTTCAACCCGATTCCAATTCAATTCAAAATCAAAGCATAGCAAAGGGAACTTGCAGTGTGATAACTGGGATGGTGTCAAAGTAAATAAACAGGCAATAACAACAATCAATAACAATCCAATAATTAATTCAAAAATCCCGAAATAATCGTATTAATTCACATTGTTGTTTGTGCAAATTAATATAATTATTTCTAGAATCTACACTATCATTTCATGTAGATTAAAGATTATTACATTAATATTTATACAGTTTTTTTTCAATTGATATCTATTATTCGATTTCATACTACATCAATTTGAACAACAAACATTTACATGGTTCAAGGTGTATTTTACCAAATTTCTACGTGTCAATTAATTCAACATTTAAAGGGGTCATATTATGCAAATGTCATTAAATCAAATTTAACACATATATCAACTCTAACTATCCTACGTTAATTTCAATTTCAACTTATTTATCACTTACAACATTAACAATTTAACGTCCAATGTCAACATCAACAATCAATCATTTATCAATCAAACTGGATTATCATTGTATATATAACAAATAATGGTGTCAGATGTCACAGGTGAACTGATACAGGTAATATCATATATAACAGTGTAATTAACTAACATCAGCATCTTTCAATTGTCGTTTCAATTGAAATCAAATTTAATAAATAAAAGAATGTTAATCGTGAGTGATTGCTCACCTTTCGAGGCTAGAGGAATTTGACACAGAAAAGAGTTACGAATCCAGTGCAAAGTGAGATGGGCACGACTTTGACGATCGAAGCTGGTAGATAAAATCGATGAAAACAAAATCAGTTTTGATAGAGACAGGAAATAATAATAAAAAAATGTATTTTATTAAAAAAAAAAAATTTTAAACAAACACATCTTAGAAATATACAAAGCTAATTCATGCGTTAATAAAATCAAATATGAATATACTATACTATATTTAAAACAATATATATAATATTATAACCAATGTTTTATAGAACTAATATAAACTTAACACATATTTTATATATAAAACTGCGACCAAGTATATACAAACCAGTAAATAAAACGAACGTACACTTATATGTTTAGTTAAACCATTCGACTGTTTGTAACAAAACTCATACCCTATCAAAACAATATGTATGCATTTAAAATCCCTGCTATTTAAAATACCATGTTATATAAACTTTTAGTTTGTTTTTTTTTCTCTTTTCTTTTAAGAACCCAAACACACGCACGCACGTATCACAATGATTTTCAACATATATATCATTCTATATATACAATACAAAATGAAATCTCATAAACGTTATATTATTAACATAACCCACCTTGTCTGTAAACAAATATGTTATATCTTATATATAGTTTGAAAACTTACATATACAAACAAAGGAATATTATAACTTTATTATACAAACATACTGTAACTCGATATATCAATGTAAACAACTTTTGTAAGATTAAAATTATAAACTATAAAACTGTAATAGATACATAACATAATATAGATAACTCCACAGCAATATATAAATATTATATGTCAACAAAACAAAAGTCATATGATATGGTATCATGTAAACAAATATAATATAGTGTAGAATAATGAAATCTCTACTATACAAAAAAAACAATATGACTGACATCTGCAAACAATGTATAAAACACATAGACTCCATATAATATATATATATATATATATACAAACACCTAATATTATATAATATATTATATATATATATACCTTTACAGCAAACACTACGGCGCGACAGAGATGTGCACGCAGATCAGTTTGGAGGAGATGGTGAGATGGAGGGACGGAAATGGCCGCGCACGGTGGTTTCTGGGCCGTGGGTAGATGCGTGAAGATGAGGCCATGGTGCAACCATAGGGAGGTGGAGGCGGATGGATGGACGTGTCAGTGGGATGGTGGCTGAGATGGCCGAAATTTGGCTGTGGTCGGTGAGGAGAGGCTTTGGGTTCGGTGCTTAACTGTTCGGCGAGGTGCTGCTAGGGTAGCCGATGCTCGACAGTAGGGCGTAGAAAGATGGTATGGGCGAAGCGGGCTCGGCCTGCTATGGAGCGGAGGTTGTTGTGGCGTAGGCTGCGCGAGAGGCGAGCACGTTTGGCGTGGGATGGGTGTTGTCAGTTTGAGGTGGAAGCCAGAGAATTGTGTGTTCTAAAAAAAAGAAAAAAATGTGGAAGACAAGATGAGGTAGGTTTGGCTACAGAGAGGAGTGAACTGATTCGAAGTAAGTAGGAAGAGATAACGTACCAGCTTCCAGAAAATAAATGCAAGATATTATTTTATACGTTAATACTCAAGAACGGTAAAGAAACGAAGAGACTCAAAATGGCGAACCGGTAATTAATAAATTGAAGTGATGGGAAGGCAACTGTTGTTAGTTGTAATGCACAAGTCATAAATGCAAATGGCTATTTGAATTGTACGGTTGACAATTAAAAAGGCAAATGGCAATTGGTTGACGGTGGGATATGGAAAGGGTAGGAGACTAAAAGACTCAAATAGCGAACCGCAACGGCTAATCGTTTACAGATTTCGTGGCACACCGGGGTTCGAGAAAAAAAAAGTGAATATATCGTAGAGATCAGTACGACGAGACGATCAAAACGGTATACAGATATCAGTGGTATGATTGAATTATAAAATTTCGAATTTTTAAACTAGCGGAAATGCAAGAAAAACACAGAAAAATAAAATCGACGGAGCTAAAGAAGTCCGAATTTGGAAAAACGAAAAATGACGTCTTGCTCAAAAGATGGTTTAGAATTTTTCTATGTAAAAATATTTAGGTTCCGAAAACATTTTATTTCATCGTTTTTAACTGATTAAATTGAAGTAAATTTACGCACAAAATAAACTTTCATATTTTCGGACGAAAATTTACCAGTTGCTATGTTTAACTGGATGCATTTCAAATATCAAATTTTATTTCAAAATTTTATCGTTTAAAATTTCACAAAATTTCAACTAATTACGTTATTAAAACAGTTGAAATTTATGGGTCGTTACAGAAGGCACTATTCCTACTACATCCATTTTGGAATCATCTTCAGGATTAGTAGCGATTAGCCCTTGCACTTCAATGCTCCATCTTCGGTTCCATGCTCTTGTCTTCATTTCAAAAATGTATTTGTTGGATCGAAGTGATGTTCGGATAACTTATCTGATCTTCGTCTTTCTGAAACAACGTTCGATATTTCTGGTAAACTCAACCCTGGTTCTTTAGGAAATAAACAGACGAAAATAAGATCGGAGATCATCTCCTAACCGTTACTGGATGTATTTTCTTATTATCATCCGAGAAGAACGAAACGATTTTATACGTACAGTATAGCACCTTCCGACGGTAACTGTACCATATAATCCCCGTGTTTCCTCTGGATATTTCCAAAGTTATGTTTTTGGGTCCAGATTTGATAGTCGGTTATTTAACTATCAAATAAGCAATCATTCAACCAAAGATTTCATTTCCCACTGAAATCACTAACCCTTATTTAATTTAAGTTTCAAAAAATTAAATCTCTAAATCAAAAGTATTTACTTATCTCATAGGAATAAGTATATTCACAAATCATTCCCTTTAATAATATTTAAAAACCTTTTTAAATAAATATGGAAAGTACTCTGCGGTATCAACCATGGATTCGTAGCTCGATGATTACATCTCTATCCCAGAGAAATCCAAACTTAACTATAGGCAATCTCTGCCTCCGATTACGCCATGAAAGTATACCATTACTTTCCGAAAAATTTATTAATAATTTTCTCAAAAATATTACTTATAAAGTTTCTATATAAATTTTCCAAGTTTAATTTAGGAAAATACACCTATATAAAAGTTTACTATATAATATATTATTTTTAAAACATTATTTATATTTAAACAAATTATCTTTGAAATAATAATAATTTCTTAATACCGATAAATTCTTAAGTAATACTTAACTCTAAATCAAAATCCTTATAAAATAATTTTAATTAGAAATTAAATATATTTTTAAACAATTAAAATAATTAATAGCCTTAAAACAATAACTAAACACTTTTATATAATTTTTAAGAATAATAAAATAATTAACATTAAATCATTTTCGAATAATTATTAATTTTCTTTAAACTATCGTTAATAAATAATAATTATCTTTGAATTAACTTTGATTCAAAAATTAACTTCCAAATTGGAAAGAGGCTTATTAATCCCAACGGTACTTAATCAAATTACCATTTATTTCATAACAATCTAGCTCAACAGATTTAGATATCCATATCAATCTATCTTTAACACTAAATTCAACATCATATTGCGAATATAATTATCAGAAAAATAAATAGATGTCTATACAAATAAAATAGCAGAACAGGGTTTTATTCTGCTAGTCAATGTCCAGAAACTCATAAAATCGGTAATAATGGCAGAACGGTGATTTATTCTGCCAACAGGGTTCCAATTTAATACAATTAGCGGAACGGTGTTTTATTCTATAAAAACAGATGTCAAAACATCGTGATTAACTTAAATTAACTCGTCGTTATTTTTATCTGGCAAATAACTTCAATAGATAGGTCAAATAAATTTTAAACGACTAAGTTTATTTAAATCACGTATTTAAAACTTAACCGTTTTAAAATACCATCAATTATTGCTTAGTCAAAACTAATAACAAACTTCATAGCATCGAAGTACTCGACGACACGAAGCCATCGCAAAAAGAATTGCGATAATCTGGTTTCGTATGTATGAGTTAGAGCATTTCAAAATTTACAAGATATACATAAATTTTAACATTTTAAAATGAAAAGAAAATTTCCTTTATAATTCTTTTTGGGCCGAATCCCATAGTCCAACATTTTAATTTTTTTTTATTTGCCTGGGCCGAAGCCCGCCCACCATCCAAAACCCGTATACCCTTCTTCTTTTCCCCCTCCTTCTTCCTTTCCCTTCTTTTCCCAATTCCAGTTAAAACAAGAATATAAGAATCCAACTCTAATTCAATTTGACTTGAACCCAACCTACCCCACACTCAACTCACCTGCGCGCACCCAATCCTTCATGCATGGACCCGAACCTAATCTCTTCTTCCCCTATTCTTTCTAGGAGACGAAGCAAAACTACGCGATTGTGCATGAAAACGTGCACGTGCACGCAGCTCCGGCCCACCCCTCCTTGCCGCTGACCGACCTCGCGAGTTCGCCACGACCCCATGACTCGACTGCCGTCCATAACCCATGGCCTATACCTCAGTTCAATTTTTTAGAACTTCGTTCCAAACTGGACCGAAAACCATGCCTATTGAATCACCTCGCCGTGACAACCCCGGCCTTCATCAACCACCAAAAATCGCCTTGAGCATCGCTGTAACAACCCGCATATTTTACGATTGTATATTTAAATATAGCATCGTTAGTCGGATTAATGTCCGAAAAGCTACTTTTTGCAAACGGTCGAACTAGGACTCGAGACCACTTCCATTGAGTTCAAAATGCCATTTGCGACCTTTTTGAGTATAAACATCGATACGTTTGGAGTTGAGTGAATTTTTCTATTTTTCACTTTGGGCTTTGGGTTTGGGTTTTAGCCCAATAACCTAACATATGACCCTAGCTCCACCCCCTCTTCTCTTCATTCACTTTCATTTCCTAATACCTTCAAGCTTTAGATAATAATGGGGGAAGAGAAAAGGAATTAGAAATCCTAAGCCCTAATTCTCTTAGGAATTATCAACTTCAAGCTAGAAGTCAAGGAGAAGCTTAGGTAAGCATCCTCTTCATCTTCTCCAACTCATTCTCTCTTCAATTTCAGAAATTTCCTAAACCTAACTTAGGGAATGTTCTTCTTTTGAGCTTAGATTCAAGCTTCTTGGGTTGAAGTGAAGAGTGTTGATCTTTCGTTTGGGATTAAGCTTCCCATTCTTTGTTTTTGGGTTTAAAGGTGAGATTTTTATCTCACATCTATGTCTATACTATCTTTGATTATTAGGTATGAATTCCTAACATCTTTACATGTTCATTTGATTTTGATTTGGATTGATTTGGTGAATATTCCAATTTTTGGTTTTTAAGTCCAATTTTATGAAAATCCTTTTATGGAGTTTTGAACATGTTTTCGGTGAAGCATCGAAGAGCCAATAGGGCTGGGTTGCCGATTGCCATAAACCCCTAGCCCCCGTTGCTCGTCCGATCGCGATTTGTAGAACTTTTGCCCCACAAGGGGGCTTGGCTGAATGTGCTTCAGAAGCAGGTTCAGTCGACTGAACCAGAAGGCAGGAAATGCCTTAGAAGCAGGTTCAATCGACTGAACCAGTGTGTCAGTCGACTGAACCAGGATCCAGGAAATTTCCTGGGTCTGTATCAGTCGACTGACCATCTATGTCAGTTGACTGACCCTGGGGATACAGAATTCGTATCCCTGTGTCAGTCGACTGACCACCTGGTTCAGTCGACTGACCTACTTGCTTCAGCCCCATTTACCTATTTTGCTTGAGATTCCAATGTTAATCGATTCGTGATTATCCGATTTGTTGTTATCATTTATTATCGATTTTGATGACTTCTATTTCGGGATTTTTGGGTATATCCATTTTGATGGATTCAGCTTCGATTTCTATGGATTTGGTTCGCGTCTTCGTATGTGGATTTTGGTGATTGATTGTTTATACAATCATTTTTGTGACTTGTCACTTCTAAATACAAAGGTTTCTATACTAGTAGTAAGTATTCAAACTCTTTTACTAAGATTATTTCAACTCTATTTTTAATACAAAGCTCGTTTATAAAACCGCTTTCTAATCTATTAGTATATATAAACCTTTACCTCATTCGTATGAGAAAATATAATTAAACGGCTTAGCAAAACAAGTGGTATGAAACGCTTGTGTTTACTTCGTCGGTTAATTTATGAACTTGTTCGATTGAAAATCTTGTGACAATTTTCGAGTGGAAATCTACAATCTGTTCGTAAATATTTGAGTTAAGCAAGTGGTTATGAGACATGAAGCTAAACTCTTATATTTACTAGCTTAGTGTAATCGACACTTCTTGATGATCGATGGTGATCATTTTGTGATTTAGACTAGCATTGTGCGATGTCTCTTTGTCCACGTGGGGTCCTATACCCCGTTCTGTTGAGCTTCGTCTCATTCCTTTATGGGCTAGCGACCCATGTTCTTTTATGATTTTTGGTTCATCGGATGTATCGTTATTGTACTACATCGATGTCTCGGCTTTTTGGTTCATCGGGCGTACCGTTATTGTACTACGTCATTGTTCCAGTTTATCAGGTTCATCGGGCATACCGTTATTGTACTACGTCGTTGATCTGAATCACTTGAGTATCAGGTTCATCGGGCGTACCGTTATTGTACTACGTTGTTGTACCGGCTCTATGGTTAGCAACCATGGGTTAGTGACCCATTTGTGATACACGTGTTGGTGAGTTTTCATGCTCCCATTTGTGATAGGCCTCCGCCTTTTGTGATTTCTGGATTTCTAGTTGATGATTTCTAGAATTTGTGTTTCACCTCTTTTTGTGATTGGCAATGATATGTTTGTCAATATCTAGGGTTTGGTGAATAAAATAAAGAATATGACATTCTTTTTGGTGCTTTGAGATTCTTGAGATATTGTATGATTTTGTTGTTGTTTAAAAGTATACTTGTCACAGTTTGACATTATTGTTATCATACGTTTTTGCTATATCTCTTCTTATATCTCATTTTATATATGATAATTATAGCTAGACTGATCCGTTTATTATTTTCTTCTTAAATAATACTCGGGTCAGACCGAGATGTTACAAGTGCTTCCGCTTGACTTCCTTTCAGGGATCATCTTCCGACTTTTGTCTAAGTACATAGTTTTGTAGTTTTTGATATTATACATTTGAGATAGAGACTCCATGATGTATAATTACTCTTTTGCCTAGCACTTGTAGCTATTCTTTTATGAAGTAGTGGATCTTCTATGACCACTACTTTGATGTACACTTCTATGTGATATATTCATATCTGATTCCGCCTTTGTGATATGAATATCTGTGACTGATTTGTGTTATGTTTATTTCTACGTTTGTTTCCGAAGGCCACTTAGCCACTGTGCAGTAGCTTTGAGTTTGTATATGATATGTCGGATTTCCTCCAGAAATGAAATGTAAGTCATATTATCTGACGTATCGGTACTCGCACAAAGAAATTTCACAGATGGTCGCTCCTCAACAGCCTTATTCTTCATGCTAGTCGACGACATTACCCCGTAGTGTCCTTGGCTAGCGTGAGTATAGAGGTGGGGCGTCACAATCGCCGTCACCTCCTCTTCCTATTCCCTCCCCCCATGTGCATGCTGCTCCCCTCCTCTCGTCCTCACCATTTTCCATGAACCGAAACCAATTCCTAAACAATCTTAAACCCAAAAATCTATACGCCACCACAATCCAAGGCCTAATTCGAAAATACGCCATGGTGGGTCCCTCATCCACGTCCCTCTGCTCGTCCTCGAACCGACCGCTCCTCCCCTCGACGACCAAATAGCCGAAATTTATTTTTTTAGTGAACAACGATTAACTCAAAATTTCTCTCAACCTACACTACACCAAAACAGGCAATGTCTAACATTTATAAGTGTTACAAATAATTTCAGTAACACTTTTTAAGTGTTACTAATGGACTGTGAGGAATAGAGTGGCCAAATTTGTAACACTTATAAGTGTTACAAACATACGTATTACTAACACTTATAAGTGTTGGTACCTAAATATACGGTAACGCTTATAAGTGTTGGTAACGAAATATAGGGTAACACTTATAAGTGTTGGTATAGAAATATACGGTAACGTTTATAAGTGTTGGTAACGAAATATACAGTAACACTTATAAATGTTGGTGCAGAAATATACGATAACGCTTATAAGTGTTGGTAACGAAATATACGATAACACTTATAAGTGTTGGTATGGAAATACACGGTAACGCTTATAAGTGTTGGAAAATGATTATTTAGTAACACACACACATATACCAAAACTTAAACGCAAAGTTTAAATATAAACACACTGCAAATAATGGTTTCCATATCATATATAATTCATCATACATATTCAATGCAAAGTTTAAACGCTCTGCAAATGTAGTATAATATATCACAAACAATTATTTACATATCTAAAATACCACAATCACAACACCAGAAAGGTTATTTTCTAACACTTATAACCGTGATAACTAAAACAATATCAAACAAACTCGATTGCTGCATATATCTGCCCGCTCCACTGTTACACTGACACAAAAAACTGTCAACCACCCAAACTACTTAACATCACAACAACTTCATATCCCCTTCTCAATTGCCTAATCAACCAGACATCAACATTCATGACCACACTTCTCTAATAACCAGTCATTGATCACACTTCACCAGTAAATCCACAAACAAACTGCAAGTTCATCTCATATTCCTTCCACTGCTACATCAAACTGCAAGTTCACCACATCAAACTATCTGCATATTCCTTCCACTGTCTACTTCCATCATTATCACCTTCATCACTATTCCCTTCAACATCATCTACATATCAACAATCTCCTACCAGTACTACCCTTCGACCACTTGCATTCACCTCCTCCGAGCAATTCAAAACCACTGTTTCATTGCCAAACCCCCCTACCTACTTAATTTCTACACAGACAGCCCGCAAGCATCACCAGACTGTTCACTTTCCACCCCATGCAATACAAATTGCCCTCAACCATCCGTCATTGTCAACCATCCTCCAGCAATCAACACTTCAAAAACCCATTCCTGCCCACTGTCATCTCACCCAAATCAAACAGTCACTAAAACTCCTTGTCACTGCACATTCTTATCCGTCAACTTCCAATACATCCTCCTTCACCTCAACCAAATACTGATCGATTCCACACTCCTCCAAACCATCAACCTGCCCTCATTCACTGCCTGTTACAGCCAACCAAACACCTCGTCGAACAAGTTTTTTTCTTGCCACAATAGCCTTTCTTCACACTGCAAACATCGAAAGCACCCTACAACGCCTGAATCGAACACGACCACCTACCGAGCCTCAATTCTTCCTCAACATCGCCTACTGACTTCTAACAGCAGTTACAGCAGCGACCAAACCACGACCCAAGCCCCGACAATCCACCGCAACTCCGCTGTCACTACCTTGTATCGAACCGCGACTCCAAACCATTTCGAATTGCTAACAAAAATCAAATGATCCCACCACCTCGAACTAAATCTGAAAGAAAATAATATATAACATTTAAATAGAGAAGCTGTTTCAGATCTGAAAGAAAATATATAGCAAGGAAAGAAAATAAATAGAGAAACATACTCTCAACAGTCCTGCGTTGGGAGTATGCACCTGCTAACTGAAAGTTACACTGTTTAAATAATATATAACGATCAATGGATGACAATATATAGCAAACAAAATATCCAGTCTCATAAATACAAAAAATCTTGTAATAATTCGGTGAAGTATGATGAATTACCTCGACTGAAATGAATTCGGTTGCTGGCAAATCAGGAATTGACTTCATAGCATTTGATGCGATCCAATCAAGAAATCAAGTAGTTAGATAATTACTTCATAATGCATAACATATTATTTCTGGAAATAGTAAAGTACAAGTAGTCGCTGTAATTTTTTACAACAATGACCAACAGACTAAAATAAATTTACAAACAGTTAACAAAAAACTGTACAGATAGTACAAAAAGGGGGAGAAATGTTTTCGACAGTCTCTACAGTGCTATTTTTTTATGGTTTTCAAGTTTTTCCAGTATAAGAGAAAACAAAGTGTTATCCTTGTAATAGGGCCAAATTTTTCTCCAGTTCTTTAATGACTAAAAAATAGTCAGTTGCAGCCACAATTGTTTCAAGATCAAATACATGATTGTCAAATAATTCCCCATTTAGTTTCTATTTGATTTTTCACATTCAAATCAAAAAAATGCATGACATCATTCATATTATAACTACTGGAAATAATCGCCACTCAAGCTAAAAGTAAACTTCTAAAAATAAAGCTTCAAAAGTTCGTTCTTAATCTTTATATCCTTTCTAATTTGGTCAATATAAATGTACCCAGTTCGTATCAAATATGATTACTTTTCAATAAGAAATGATTGTTAGCAACTGCATACAGCATATAGAAATTAAATTTTCTACAGTATCAGTTTCACGTTGCAAATGTTATTTATGGCACAATATAACAAAAGAAAAATTAATAAATCAAGCATCATGTATAAAATCATATTTGTAGCCAAAAATGTCAAATTTGCGATGAACAGATTGCAAATAAGGCTGTAATCTGTAAATCTGTAAATAAAACTAAAAATTAATTAATACATTTATCATTAGATACCCTGTGCATCTCTGTGCACATATCCATATCCACATAACCATGCATGTCATATACACATTTTCTCTGATAACTATTTCTCTACCAAAAACAAGAGAAAAAGAGCCTTCGTCAAAGGTTACTTAATTTGTACTAACAGCATACTACATTTTCTACATGATTTAATGGTAACATATTCCAATACTATTTTGGTACCGGTTTAAAAATGGTAACATATTCCATTAGCAGGTCAAAACATATCATATGCAACTGAGTACGACATCCTCCATCATATATGATTATATAAACCAATGTAAAAATGGAAACTGAAATTGAAAGTAGCACGGATTTATGATTTAGGTAGAAGGATAATACTTTTTAACTATTAACTGGTAGGAAAACCCAAGCTGGACAGGCAATAATAACAAAACATTTATATTAATGGGAATCCTATTTTTTATTAATATTTTTGTGTGTTGATTATTCCTATGTATACCTTGTTTATTGGAAGAACGGGAATGTTTCATTGCTGATTAGAACAGAATAAGCGAGGGAGTATTCAACAGAAAATATTAGTTGAATTTAAATAATACCTCGATTGGAGTGAAGACAGCTGCACTGTCATAGGTATGATCTTCTTCACTCTCAGATTCTTTGATGAAGATTGTAAAGACATTAGCATATAAGTTGCAAATAGAGAAACTCTGATCATTGTCATCGAGATTCAATGCATGCAGTAGTTTTGGCCAAGATTCTGGAATTTCTCCTGGAAGCTCAAACTCCATCAGCTTTCCTTGCTTCTAGTAAAATTCTTCTACAGGTTGGCTCTATAAAAGTCAAGCAAAATTATTAATTATTTTCCATTTTATTATATCAATTTTATTTTATGATTCTCCAATATCACACACACACTCTCACTGTTTTTGATTGATCAACCCAGAGATGCTCAAGTACAGTAGCAAGTTGCCGAGCTTAATGTTTGCAAGTGGAAAAAAATAAAACTTCATGAGAAAATATTTTATAATTTAAAACAACTGAAAGTCCTTCATGTCAAAAATCTAAAAAGTAAGTGGTGCCGATATCAGTCAAATGTTGTCAACAGGTACTCTCTGCTACTTTCAGATTTTGTTGCATGTTTGTGATTTGTCAATAATGATATGAGAAAAGAATGCTATGCCATATGAACAACAAGCAAGCTGAGCATCTAGACATAACTAATTTTTGGGTGTGTTATTCAATGGAAGTATACTACATGATTACATAGAAAAAATCATCAAAGCCATCCAGAATATATTTAGAGTTCCAAAGGATAACCTCTCTTTGATGGTATTCCGACAAGTTAAAAGGTTCCTTCTCTAGAATCCCACCATAGTCCTTAAGAATTTTCAGCAAAACCTGAAAAAGAAGAAGAAAAACAAATCTCATTGAAACTTTGAAACGAATGGACGAAATCAGAGCATTTTAGTGTAATGGTCATAAATTTTAATTCAAAATCGGAAAATGTATTACTTCGTGAAAAGAACCAGAATGTACCACATTTGTGCCTTAATATTTACCACATTTGTAACTATCAAAATAACACACCTTTATAGCTATAGTCCTTAAACTTAAGCAAAATTCACTTAAAAATTGTTGAGAATTAAGAAAGAAATGTCAGAGTGAGAAATCGACTCTGGGTTCAAAGGAAGGTAAGTGTCAGTGTCACGTAATTTTGATCTGATATTTTATGTTCGTTCCTTTGCTTATTGTTATTTGCATGTGCCAAAATGGCCTGAGAGTTTACATCCAGATTTAAATTCTTTTGGACAGGAGGCTTTAAGTGAACAAACAGATGTGTCATGGGAAATTATGTTAGACAATACTTACAAGCTACAGGTAAAGCAAGAAGCCGCACAATAAGTCAATATTCCAACATTTGGTGGCCTATACTGTGACGACCGCCCATGACCCCTGCACCGAATCTCGAGAAAGTGCGTTGTAAAGTGTGCCAGGCGACCATGGACGATTATCAGGGTAAAATAAAACAACAGAATCTATCGTATTACTCACAGCGCATGGACAAAATACAATAGAAGATATATATATAGTGAAGCTTCACAGAATAGAATCTCATCAATAAAACTTCATAATAGTTGGATACAAACATCTGATTAGTCAATATAACAAGCCTCACTACATAACACTCAGAGAGTACAAAGCAGCGGAACATCTAGTACATATAATAAGAAGATAATATGCAATACTCCAGCTCGTCTTCGTCATCAGCAACGTGAAAAGCAGAACAGCACCTATCACCTGCTACCTAGTCTGCCCGTCCCAAAATGGACGAACAGCCCAAGGCAATAAGATTTAAAACATAAAGCCTTGAGTCAGACAACAGTCTTAGTGAGCAGTAAATTAACTAACAACATACCAAAAGAGCATAAAGGAAAAGGAATAGGAATACAACCCTCCCACTCCACCTCTTTCTACAGTGATAGCCCCCAGACACACACTAAGCAGAAGCAACATAGCAGAGCATACAATTTAAAGTAAAGTAATAATCATTCGAGTCAAGGGCGGTGTTTTCCAAGTACCAAGGCCTAAATCAGATAAGCACCCAGAAAATGCCGCTCTTGAGTCCGAATGACGATACATCCAAACATCCATGACTCTGGCTATCACTGTTATCATTGCCTCAATACCACCGTTAATTGAATGACCGGCACATTCTTTCAGCCGTCCGTCAAGGGCTAATGGAAACCCCGATTCTAGACATAACTCTGCACGTCGTCGTAGCTCGTGCCTAGGACTATCGAATCTGCCCAGAGTACTTGACTATCAAACCTTAGCCTTCAAGGACTATCGAATCTGCCCAACGTACTCTTGCTTTGAGCATGCTAGAACCTTCAACAACGATGAGATCTCAGCCTCCTAGTCATCCTCCTCGATGACTATTTCCATACTAGCTCAAGCGCCTCTCGAGCAAACCATTATTCTCAACTCGAACCATTTCACCGAGTTATCAACATGCTTGGAATGATCCCGTCTGGATTAGACCAAGACTATCTCATATCATACTTCGCCTCATTATCATCATAGCAAAGTCTCATCTCAACATCATCATCGAATCTATCCATATGAGCTTCATCATCTGCTACATATGCCACGTGCAGCTTTTCCAATTCAAGAGCCTTTCCCTTAGCTTTTGAATCACCTTCGACCATCTTGTCTAAATCAAATCATCAATCATCTAATTCACAGTAATCAATCATGTCAAACATCAATCCAAGTAATCAAGCATTCAAATATAAGCAAAATGGACAATTATAACAATAATGGCAGTTTCGTAATTAAAGAGTTGAAACTCTAACAAGCATGAAAACATGAACAATATCTCTATAATCTTGATGAATGAACTTGCATAGGTTAACATGAAATAAAATGGTTGTCAAATCATCATAAACAATGGATCTACATGGATCTACACTTAGGTTTACAAAAATGCATGGAAATCACTATTTTAACACCAAATCAAGCCAACAATCCGATTTACTCCTTTGGATCCGTGTGAGAGATAATCACCACTCACCAAATCACCAAAACAACCTCAAATCAACACGCTTCAGATCTGGACAGCGAAGGATCTAACTTGATCTATCACCAATCCGCTTCAAACGATGAAATCTCTCTTCGAAGAATGTAGATCTTTAATCTAAGCTCTTCGATCTTCGATTTGATCTTCAATATGGATGGAAGGAATCACTAGATTAGAGTGGAGAAAAGAAGTGAAGAAGTGTAGAAGTCGAGCTCTCAAAATGGCAGCACTTCGTCGCTTCGAAATCCGGATCCCAAAAAGTGAGAAAAACCCCTCTATTTATAGCTGAAATACCCCTAAGTCGTAACTCGGAATTAGGTCGTCCCCGACTTACGACCTAAACCCCTACCGACCTAAAGCCTCTACGACCTACCGACTTAGCAGAGCCTCCGACTTAACAGCTCAACCGAGTTACGCCTTAACGATATAACAACTACGACTTAACGATATCTCCTTAACACGGCCACGACTCAACTAGGCTACGACCTAACTGGGTCTCCGACCTACGACTCAACACTCACGCGACCTATCAGGGTCACGACCTAACACTTAAGTCGTCTGAACGACTTAACTAACCAAAGCTGCTCACCGCTTATCCCCTAGGTCGTTAACTCCACTAGGTCGGCCATTCCTTAAGTCGTCTACCCGACCTACCCCCTTAGATTGCTAACTCGCCAACTTCTAAAAGTCGTCCCAACCGATCTAACACTTAACCAGTCTACAAAGTCGTCAGCTACACTTCCTTAACTCGGTTAACTCCTTAAGTCGGCCACTCGACCCAGACTTATTACTTAACTCGTCCAAACCGACTTAGGACTTAAACAAAATTCTGCCAAAATCTGAAACAACTTAAAAATGCTGAAAATTCCAGATTTTAACGAACTTTTCGATCCGTAAAAATACGGGTCGTTACATTCTCTCCCCCTTAGGAATTTCGTCCCCGAAATTCCAAGCAAACAAAGCAATCAAATACTATTCTGTACGCCTATCATCCATAGCAATCAACAAACCATGCATCCAATTCTAGCTTAGCGTACAGAATTCTAAAACTAGAACAGGTTACAATATCGTGAGATGACACGACACCTTAGGGCCATACCTTGAAGAGTTCAGGATGAGCTGCCTTCATCCTCTCTTCCACCTCCCACGTACAGTCGTTATCATCATCACTCCATTGTATCTTGAGCAACTTAACTATCTTCCTCCTAAGCTGTTTCGTGTCGGTTTCAACAACACGAAGCGGCTTACGAGGTCTTCTATCGACTGGATCAACTTCAAAGTCTTCATAGCTATCTGCAGAAACTACTGTATTCGAGTCGTGCACATACTTCCGTAGATACGATACATGAAAAACATTGTGCACACCCGACATCTTCTCCGGTAACTCCAGTCTGTAAGCAAGTTTTCCAATTCGCTCGATGATTGGGAATGGTCCAACAAATCTCGGAGTCAATTTTCCTTTCTTCCCGAATCGAATAACATTCTTTAGCGGAGAAATCTTCACAAAAACCATATCACCTACGTCGAATTCCAAATCCTTACGACGCTTATCGGCATAACTTTTCTGACGATCTTGGGCTGCCTTCATTCGTTGTCGAATGATCTCTATGCAATCTGAAGTCTGTCGAATCATCTCTGGCCCAAGTATCAGCTTTTCTCCGGTCTCTAACCAACATGTCGGAAGTTACACGGTCTTCCATACAATGCCTCATACGGTGCCATACCAATGCTTGACTGGTAACTGTTGTTATACGAAAATTCCACCAAATGAAGATGATCTTCCCATGATCCTCCGAAATCCAAAACACAAGCTCTAAGAAGATCTTCCAAAACTCGGTTGACTCTCTCGGTCTGACCATCTATTTGAGGATGATAAGCTGTACTCAAACACAACTCGGTTCCCAAAACTTCCTGAAAGCTCTTCCAAAATCTACTAGTGAACAATGGGTCTCGATCGCTCACTATACTCTTCGGAATACCATGGAATCGAACTATCCACTTGACATACAACTCAGCCAACTTCGATGCAGTCCTAGTCGATCGAACAGGAATGAATCTTGCACTCTTAGTCAGACGATCTACAATGACCCAAATCCCTTCATTTCCCGTTCTTGTTCTAGGCAATCCATCAATAAAATCCATCGACACTTGCTCCCACTTCCATGTAGGAACTTCTAATGGCTGAAGCAATCCACTTGGCTTCTTCTGTTCGGCTTTTACCAACTGGCAGTTCATGCACTTGGAAATAAAATTTCCAACGTCCTTCTTCATACCTTCCCAGTAATAGGTTCTCTTCATGTCTCGATACATCTTATTTCCACCTGGATGAATCGTCAACTTCGAGTGATGACTTTCCTTCAGAACTTCATTTCTCAATTCATCTATATCGGGAACAACTAGTCGTCCTTGCTTCCGAAGCCAACTCTCTCGATCGACCTCGAATCCTTTATCCTTTTCTGGTTCCAATCCAGATTCCAAATCACGGATAATCTTGACAAGCTTATCGTCTCGCTTTTGGCTCTCGCCAATCCTTTCCACAAGAGTCGGTCTTATCGATAAGTTTGCCAACATCTCAGGTTCCAATTCACATCTAGGCCTGAAGTCAAATCCAGCTAAATACTCGAGATTCTTCCATTCTGAAAACATGGCTCCCAATCATGCATGTCTCCGACTTAACGCATCTGCCACTGCGTTACCTTTTCCCGGGGTATAAGCTATACCAAAATCATATGATGCCAAAAACTCTAACCATCGTTGCTGCCGAAGATTCAAATCCTTTTGGGAGAAAAGATACTTCAACGACTTATGATCTGTAAACAACTCGAATCGAACTCCCAATAGATAATGTCTCCACATCTTCAGAGCAAAAACAATCGCCGCTAACTCCAAATCATGAGTCGGCTAATTCCTTTCATGCGGCTTCAGTTGTCGACTTGCATACGCAACAACTTTATCCCTCTGCATTAGCACCGCTCCAAGTCCAGTACCACATGCGTCAGTGTAAACCACCATCTCATCATTCCCACTTGGAATAGTCAGAACAGGAGCACTTGTCAATCGCTCTTTCAGGATTCTGAAAGCTTGCTCACACTTATCTTCCCATCTGAACACTTGGTTCTTTTTCGTCAATCCTGTTAACGGTGCAGCTACCTTGGAGAAGTCTTTGATAAACCGTCGATAATATCCTGCTAATCCAAGAAAACTTCTCACATCAGATGCATTCTTAGGTCTAACCCAATCCTGGATTGCTGCCACCTTAGCGGGATCAACCGCTATTCCATTCCCAGAAATCACATGGCCTAAGAACCTCACTTCGCTCTTCCAGAAGTGACACTTTGAAAACTTAGCCTTCAGCTGATGTTTCCGCAAGATTTCCAAAACAATATGCAAGTGTGTCTTGTGCTCTTCTTCAGTTCTGGAATAAATCAGAATATCATCCACGAACACAAGCACGAACTTGTTCAACTGATCCCTGAACACTTTATTCATAAGATCCACAAAATATGCTGGCGCATTAGTCAAACCAAATGGCATTACCAGCCACTCAAAGAAACCGGATGGTGTCCTAAAAGCAGTCCTCGGCACACTATCCTTAGCAACTCTCAACTGGTGAAATCTCGTTGCCAAATCCATCTGAGAAAACACCTTAGCTTCGTGAAGCTGATCAAACAAGTCATCTATTCTCGGCAATGGATACTTGTTCTTCTTAGTCACCTTATTCAGCTCACGATAATCCACACACAACCTCAGCGATCCATCTGCTTTGGTCACAAACACAACTGGTGCACCCCATTCGGACACACTACGCCGAATGAATCCTTTCTGTAAAAGATCATCAACTTGCACCCTCAACTCTAGCTGTTCTCTAGGCGCCATCCGCCTAAGAGGCATCACAACAGGTCTGGCTCCTTCGACTAGATCTATACGAAACTCGATCTCTCTATGCGGCGGTAACCCTTTGACTTCGTCAAAGACATCCTCAAATCCATTAACGATTGGCAACAATGACAGTTCATCCCGTGGAACAACCAGCGAATACATGAAGCTCATGAAGACGCCTTCTTCATGCTTACATCGTATCACAATCCTTCGCCCTTCCACATTCTCGACTGTCACCTCCAACATCTCACAATCAACCTTTGCCGCATACTTCCTAAGCCAGTCCATACCCAAAATAATTCCGAACCCTGCAAAGTTCAGAACAAAGCAATCACAAACAAAAGAGCAATCATGACTCGATACAATCAGACCACGGCATAACATACACAAACAAGACGAACCCCCAACTGGATTAGTCACAACCAATGGCCTATCAACAATATCCGGTTCTAAACCCAACCGGCCTACAAGTTCACTGCAAACAAAAGAATGCGACGCCCCAGTATCAAACAGAACTCTAACTGGAACACACATAAGAAAAGAGTACCTTGAACCACCACACCCTTTCCTTTCTCTTCAGCGGTAGGAGCTTTCGAAGACGATGGAACAGCTCCCAAAGCATAAGCTTGCACAATCTGCTTGTCCTTCCATGGTTCCGGACAATCCCTCCTGATATGCCCCGACTTGTCACAGTTGTGACACTTCATTGGCACCTTCGGATTCTTACAATCCTTAGAGAAATGGCCCTTCGGCTGACAATTGTAGCAGGTCACTTCGCCTTTCGGCTTCTTCTGGCCATCCCTTCCCTTCTGCTGCTGCTGCTTCCTCTTGTTGTTTCCACCCTGCTGTGGTTTAGACTCTCCCCTGGTCACAGCAACAACAGATCCTTCCTTAGGAAACAGACTCTCATGCCTGAGAGCTTTCTCCACAAGCCTCTCAAATGAATCGTCCAAATGATCCACCAACTGCCTCCCAAGATAACTGTCCAAACCTGTCACAAACTTCTCATTCTTCTGATAAGCAGATTCAATATACGACCGGGCATACTTGGACAAAGCTTCAAACTCAGAAACATACTCAAGAACTGGTCTTCCTCCTTGCTTGAGCTCCATAAACTTCTTGAACATAACAGACTTCTGAGCTGTAGAAATGAACTTAGCTTCAAATCTGACTTGGAATTGCTCCCAAGTAATCTCTTCCTCCGGAGTATCAATAGTGATAGAGTTCCACCAATCAGAAGCTCTTCCTTGAAGCTGCCTTGATGCTAACTTCCTCTTAGTCGCATCATCGATTCCCAAATCACCAAAGATCCGTCTACAAGCATCTATCCATCTCTGAACCTCAATGGTAGATTCTGTTTCCAAGAAAACCTTTCCTCCAAGAGCATTATAGTCCTTACACAACTTAGCAAAATCCACCGGTTTTGGAGTTTGGACTTGAACTCCAACATCCACCGATGGCCCCGGAGCTGGCATCCTTCTCATGATCGAAGTCATCATAGCTTCGAACATAGCAGCATAATCAGCAGCCCCTTCAGTAGCACGGCCTTCCCTAGCAGTTGGTCTCCCTCTACGACTCATTCTCAATATCTATAAAAAGGAATGATTAGCACACCTTGAGAAACAACTGCATAAAGGACTCAAACTCTACTAAGCTACTATATTATACATAGTAATCATCCATCAAAATACAATTACGTCTCTCATACGTAGTTATGTCAGCGAGCGTTGGGTAAAATCGATTAACCAAAGCTCTAATACCAAATGTGACGACCGCCCATGACCCCTGCACCGAATCTCGAGAAAGTGCGCTGTAAAGTGTGCCGGGCGACCATGGACGATTATCAGGGTAAAATAAAACAACAGAATCTATCGTATTACTCACAGCGCATGGACAAAATACAATAGAAGATATATATATAGTGAAGCTTCACAGAATAGAATCTCATCAATAAAACTTCATAATAGTTGGATACAAACATCTGATTAGTCAATACAACAAGCCTCACTACATAACACTCAGAGAGTACAAAGCAGCGGAACATCCAGTACATATAATAAGAAGATAATATGCAATACTCCAGCTCGTCTTCGTCATCAGCAACGTGGAAAGCAGAACAACACCTGTCACCTGCTACCTAGTCTGCCCGTCCCAAAATGGACGAACAGCCCAAGGCAATAAGATTTAAAACATAAAGCCTTGAGTCAGACAACAGTCTTAGTGAGCAGTAAATTAACTAACAACATACCAAAAGAGCATAAAGGAAAAGGAATAGGAATACAACCCTCCCACTCCACCTCTTTCTACAATGATAGCCACCAGACACACACTAAGCAGAAGCAACATAACAGAGCATACAATTTAAAGTAAAGTAATAATCATTCGAGTCAAGGGCGGTGTTTTCCAAGTACCAAGGCCTAAATCAGATAAGCACCCAGAAAATGCCGCTCTTGAGTCCGAATGACGATACATCCAAACATCCATGACTCTGGCTATCACTGTTATCATTGCCTCAATACCACCGTTAATTGAATGACCGGCACATTCTTTCAGCCGTCCGTCAAGGGCTAATGGAAACCCCGGTTCTAGACATAACTCCGCACGTCGTCGCAGCCCGTGCCTAGGACTATCGAATCTGCCTAGAGTACTTGACTATCAAACCTTAGCCTTCAGGGACTATCGAATCTGCCCAACGTACTCTTGATTTGAGCATGCTAGAACCTTCAACAACGATGAGATCTCAGCCTCCTAGTCATCCTCCTCGACGACTATTTCCATACTAGCTCAAGCGCCTCTCGAGCAAACCATTATTCTCAACTCGAACCATTTCACCGAGTTATCAACATGCTTGGAATGATCCCGTCTGGATTAGACCAAGACTATCTC
Organism: Allium fistulosum; assembly: GCA_030737815.1. Taxonomy (NCBI): domain Eukaryota; kingdom Viridiplantae; phylum Streptophyta; class Magnoliopsida; order Asparagales; family Amaryllidaceae; genus Allium; species Allium fistulosum. The sequence goes on from CM060903.1 coordinate 990,365,208, forward strand.
ATATCATACTTTGCCTCATCATCATCATAGCAAAGTCTCATCTCAACATCATCATCGAATCTATCCATATGAGCTTCATCATCTGCTACATATGCCACGTGCAGCTTTTCCAATTCAAGAGCCTTTCCCTTAGCTTTTGAATCACCTTCGACCATCTTGTCTAAATCAAATCATCAATCATCTAATTCACAGCAATCAATCATGTCAAACATCAATCCAAGTAATCAAGCATTCAAATATAAGCAAAATGGACAATTATAACAATAATGGCAGTTTCGTAATTAAAGAGTTGAAAGTCTAACAAGCATGAAAACATGAACAATATCTCTATAATCTTGATGAATGAACTTGCATAGGTTAACATGAAATAAAATGGTTGTCAAATCATCATAAACAATGGATCTACATGGATCTACACTTAGGTTTACAAAAAATGCATGGAAATCACTATTTTAACACCAAATCAAGCCAACAATCCGATTTACTCCTTTGGATCCGTGTGAGAGATAATCACCACTCACCAAATCACCAAAACAACCTCAAATCAACACGCTTCAGATCTGGACAGCGAAAGATCTAACTTGATCTATCACCAATCCGCTTCAAACGATGAAATCTCTCTTCGAAGAATGTAGATCTTTAATCTAAGCTCTTCGATCTTCGATTTGATCTTCAATATGGATGGAAGGAATCACTAGATTAGAGTGGAGAAAAGAAGTGAAGAAGTGTAGAAGTCGAGCTCTCAAAATGGCAGCACTTCGTCGCTTCGAAATCCGGATCCCAAAAAGTGAGAAAACCCCCTCTATTTATAGCTGAAATACCCCTAAGTCGTAACTCGGAATTAGGTCGTCCCCGACTTACGACCTAAACCCCTACCGACCTAAAGCCTCTACGACCTACCGACTTAGCAGAGCCTCCGACTTAACAGCTCAACCGAGTTACGCCTTAACGATATAACAACTACGACTTAACGCTATCTCCTTAACACGGCCACGACTCAACTAGGCTACGACCTAACTGGGTCTCCGACCTACGACTCAACACTCACGCGACCTATCAGGGTCACGACCTAACACTTAAGTCGTCTGAACGACTTAACTAACCAAAGCTGCTCACCGCTTATCCCCTAGGTCGTTAACTCCACTAGGTCGGCCATTCCTTAAGTCGTCTACCCGACCTACCCCCTTAGATTGCTAACTCGCCAACTTCTAAAAGTCGTCCCAACCGATCTAACACTTAACCAGTCTACAAAGTCGTCAGCTACACTTCCTTAACTCGGTTAACTCCTTAAGTCGGCCACTCGACCCAGACTTATTACTTAACTCGTCCAAACCGACTTAGGACTTAAACAAAATTCTGCCAAAATCTGAAACAACTTAAAAATGCTGAAAATTCCAGATTTTAACGAACTTTTCGATCCGTAAAAATACGGGTCGTTACATATACTACTGAAAAAATGGAGGTCATAATAAGAGGATGACAACAGACAAGTTATTGACACTTATGTTGAATTGTAATGTACATGCCATGAGTAAACAACAAAAGGAAGCAGAAATAATGGCATTTCTATTTGTATTTCTCTGTAAAATACAATTGTTAATGCCCAACCAAATCGAATAGAAGTAAAAGATGTGGAAAAAAAATGGAGGGTCTAACTAAGCTATAATAAATATCAATCCTAAAAATATAATAAATGGAGGAGAATGTTCTTAGAACTAATGACAAAAATAATATCTAATTTGTTTATTTTATTTTGTCTTCTATGTAGTAACGTATAAAGGCCACAGCAAAGTACTATCTATGGATGTATTTGCAGTTACCGTTATCTTTGCACATGCAAATTAATAAAGAAATGTTCAAAGTATACACATGCACATACACAAATAAATAAATCTACATAAAAAAATACTCACTTGTCCTGTTAAATTTTCATATATAAGTAATTATTCCACAACGTGCTCAAGTACAGCGTGGTTTTTTTGGAGCATTTCCATTGCCTTGTCATATGCTAAGTTGTACATCTGGGGAAAAAAACAGAACAAAATAATAGATGAATACACGCACACAAATGTATATGTATATGTATGTACGTATGTACATGTGTGTATGTAGTTGTACACACACGTGGGTGTGTTTATGTATGTATATTTGAATCCACAATTACAATTTTAATGTTTTCTAAACAAAATAGAAAAAAACAAGAGAGAAATTTGAATTTTAGGTTAGATGTAGAAATTCAAACATCAAAATTAATTTTAAAGTGCATACAAACAATAAAACATGGACCTTTTGAAATTTGAACCTACGATTTACGATTCAAATCTCGTTTCGACTTAAAGATTGGACTTTATGATTTACAATTTGAATCCTATTTTGAATACATTTTTGTGTGTGTGTATGACTATGTGATTGTATACCTATTATGTGCACCGGGAGGCATAGAGCGCAGATATGGCATTAAATATTCCCTACTACAAAACCTCATAAATGAAGAGAGGGTGTGTGTGTATTTGTCGTTATAATTTGCAGCAGCACAGAACACTTTTCATAAAATCCAATGAGAACTGAAGTAACAAAGTTGCATAATGTCCAACGGATACAGAAGGTTATTATGCATGGGTTTCTCACTAGCATATTCAAAAAAGAAAAAACATACCTTTTCAACTTTAGCAGCCATTTCATATTTATGGTTCTCTCCCATACTGAGAGTCCCAACCTGATTCAATAGTAATTATGATTCAGGCTTTGTTACTTCAAATAACACTAATAGATACTATCTCAGAAGCTCAGTGAATTAAACATGAATTAAAGGATACAGAAATTGTCACTGAAAACAGAAAAAGGATTTGAAGAAAAGAACAGGTAAAAAAATTATAATTAAAATTATATAAGCTAACCCATATTAAATTTTAATAGTGGGTGAAGGCTAATTCATATTAATCTCGAATGAAACAATATAAAGAAACAAAGGTTTTATAACATATCATCATACGATTAAAAACAATTAAACAGCACAAAATTGCTATCAAAAATTCACGCATACAATTATTCTGCTTAAAGGACAGATTCATTACCGCACTGCCTGTGATAATGATTACTGACCAGGATAGCTTCCGATTTATACGTGATTAGCTTTCAGTTTCAAATGTGATGCCCCTCGATGCCGTGAATGAAGGGTTTGACGCTCGATTGGAGATGACGCACCAAGTGAATTGGGGAACCCTAGTCTTAAGCCGCTCGATGTTAGATGTCGGGTAGCTTGGAGGATGCGCGAATGGCGGTCGATGCTGGTGATGATGGAATGCGTGAAGGGGAACCCTAATCTAATTGAAAATTATGCGGCCGATAGGGTGATGGAAGGGGAAAGTGTTAGAAAATGCTACATGTACAAGATTACGGAATGGCCCAATTTTTAGTGAGCTATTTACAAATTTACCAACTGTCCTAACACTTTTTTGTGTTGTAAATTATAACTGATGTGTTGGAAAGTTTATAAAAAATATAATTTATATTTCCCAACACTTTTTCAGGTATCCTAACACTTTTTATTGTCGGTAAGCTATAACATTTATAAGTGTTAGAAATTAACAAATATAAAATGTTACAAAATCATTATTTTGGTGTAGTGCTAAGCCATTAAAAATTATGATTCTTTCGCTAAAATTCCGATTTCTGTATGACGGTCATGATTATATACATGAATCGATATTTTAAACATATCGATTTTCGTCGAAAACTAAGTTGTTTACTATATTTTTGAATTTTCTCACAATATACAAAACGAACGAGCTTCAAACTATTTTTAATGAAAACTACACTCGAAAACAAACATTTCACTAGTTTACATCATTCGTAAATTCAAATCGAGGTGAGAGATATTGATTTTTGAAGTTAAAGCATATATAAGATTTCAACTCTGTTTGCGTATGACAGAGAAATATTTTGAATAGCAAACACATTCCAGGCATTCAAAATAAGGTTTCTCACCTTAAAATTGTTGCTCCTTTGAAATCTTCTAGTCGATCTTTAGTTTATGATTTGAAAACTTGATAATGTTGACTTGCTTTGGATTTGAATTTGAAAGCGGATGCTTCTTCTTCTTTTATTTAACAGTATTTGTTACAGAGTTCTTTACTTTTGTTTTGCAGGCTTTGTTACAGGGTTTTGCAATCTCTAGCTACACAAAAACAAGCTTATATATATACATGTTTGCAAGACATTGATGTATACGTATAATATATATATATATATATATGTATGTATGTATGTATGTATATGTTAGGCTTAAGAAAGGTTTGATTTTTGCTGTACAATGTTTTGAACAGTGATGGATGGTAAGGAATTTGGTGACTTTGAGTTGATATAAGTTAAAGCTTGAAATGAAGTTAAGTTAAAGGTTTTAATCTTTCTCTTTTTGACCAGGTAACCATATATGTTTATATTTTTTTCCATTTTTTTACTTGTTTACTCCTTTTTGTTTTACTTTTGTTACTTACTTAGTTAAACTCTCTTTTGATTTTAATATGATTTTGTATATATATTTTGAAAACAAGACGTAAAGTGGTTTTAAATAAACCATTTAAGTCTTCTCATATATATATATATATATATATATATATATATATATATAAAATCAAGGCGTCAAAAGTTTTTGCCATTCCATTTTTAAATAACATTTTTGTTTTACATTTCCTTTTATTTTTAAAATGTATAATTCAAAACAAATGAAAATTTTGTTATACTATCTTTATAAAAACAACATTTTTACTAAAACATGATTTTGTGAAGGATTTTTTATTAAAATGATTTAAAATGGTTTTATAATTCTTCTCATATTCATCGTATCATAATTTCATATATATTCCTTCTTTTCATTTTCAGTACATATATTATTTTTAATATACCATTTATATTTGTTTAAAAATATTACAGATATACTTTTACATTCTTCTCTCTTAAACTAACATGTATATACATAAGAAAAATACAATTTTAAACCCTTCTATTTATAATACACTATATTGTTCATAAGCCAAAATCATTTCTATTTATAATATATCCTTCGTATTCATCTACATTTATTTGCTATGAATTTGTTTCCAATTTATATATATATATTCTGTTGTTTTGAATATATATATATAAGAAATTTAAATTAATTTTCTATTTTATAAATAAAATCTATAATTTTAGAAATATTATCTTAGTTTTAAAATGATATATTATTACTAATTGTTATTTAATTAGGATTTTATCCTGATTAAAATACTGTATCATTGAATATTAAAAATAAATATCCAAACTCAAGACGACAAAAATTCCGGGTCGTTACATAGAGAGTCTATTTCTATTATTAATCTCAGTTTTTCATCATGGGTGTTAATTTTGTTTTTGTAAATTTCTAAGTTATCTTAGGCTTTGTGGTTGAGAGATGGTTGCTTAGAGAATTCATGATTATTTAATCAAATTCAAGCTTAAAGGTGAGTTAATCACTCACCTATCTAATTCTAAATCATTGTTTACTGTATATAATTGTTTGGATGATTTGTTGAATCAAATTGGTTATAAATTGATTGTAAACTTGGATGATTGTTGTGTTGTTGTTCGCTAGAAATTTAGTGTGAAAATCGCTTCAGTAAAACGGTAATATCATGGTGTAAAGTATTTCAAAATGGCTTAATTTTATTGTAGTAGAAAGAACTTCAGTTAGCAACAAATTCTCTTTTAATCGCATTCCAAAATTCTGTAGTTTAGAGGGTCGAAATTGGGTTTGAAACCGATGGTGTAGCTCTACCTTGTGCAAATTTTTTAAGTTGAAACATGATATTAGAATCACCATAACTTTTGATTGGTAGATCAAAATTAAATGAGGTTTTTTAGTTGAAACGTATATTTATAAGGAACAACTTTTATGTTCATCACTTTTTGTGAGTATGCAGTTTACTAGGAGTAATTTGGGTTTGAAGAAAAGGTAACCTCTTTGTCCTGTGTTTTAATCTTAGCTTCGCAACACAGAAATTGTTTTAGGCATAACTTTTTCATTACTGATCGGAATGTAATAATTCTAAATGTCCTGGAATTCTTAGATTTTGTGCTACAACTTTTAAGTTTTGGGTTTTTCATATTGTTGAATTTTAAATGGTCAAAAATTCATTTCTTTGTCGTTGCTCTGTCAATGAAAGACAGAGTTAATAAATTTAAATCTGAAAATTATTTTGGTCAAAACATTTGAACTGTAAATCCAATTGGTTGATCTTTTCTTGTTTGAAAGCTGAGACTTTTATCTATAACTTTCATGTTTTAAGTTTTGTAAAATTATGAGATGTAGGTGGCTAAAACTGCAGATCTTTAAATCATAAATTTAAGGTAAATGAAATAAATAGATAAGCTAAGTATACAAATAATTTTATGAAAGAGAATTATTTATATTTATAAATCTTAGAATTATTTCTAAATTAAGTTAATAAATATGAAAAATGAGTTTTTTAGAAAGTTATTTTATATATTAAGCGTGTTTAGTAAAATATTTATGGATTCGGAAATATGACTTTGGAAATACAAATCAAATCTATTTTTACATAAAAGTGATTATGGATTTGGAATATAAGTATTACGATTTTATTAAATAAATAATATAGAATTTATGGAATTTGGAAATGTAGTTTTGAAAAGTATAAACTTAATTTATTTTTAAATAAAATGATTATATTTAAATATGGATTTAGAAGAGTAACTAAATATGATTTTAAAATATAGTTTTGTGAATAATACAACTATATGGAAATTTGAGATAATTTTGTGTATATAAGTAAAATCTTGAAAAAATTCAGAGTTATGGAATATTTTAGCAAATCTATGAATATTTTTAAAAGTTAAATAATAAACGGATTTATGGAAAATTATAATAAGTGTTTTAAATAATAAACTCAAAGGAGAAAAATGTTTGGGGAACCTTAATTTTATAATTTGAGTACTAATAATCGACTTAGTGTTATCGATTGGTTTAAATGCTTTCAAATAATGCTTCGTCAAATATGATATAACTCATTGAATAAAATGTTTGAGTGGAACATACTAACCCATTTGCCAATACTCGAATTCCATCGGGTAGTATAGGATGCCTTGGTTAAATTATTGTGATCGTATTTGGGAAAGTACTTAACATTTTAGAGTTGTATTCTCTTCTGGTGTGCGACAAGTGGTTGCTAGATCCTTAAGAGAATATAGTTTAGGTTTTCCAATGGTATCTGTAATAAGTGATATTTACTAGTTTTAGTAAATACTTAGATTTATCGTACGATATGGGACATATTGGTTAAATCGTAGTAATTACTGAAGGCAATAGTATTTGGCACTATAGAGCTTACTCTCTTTTGGTGTGCGGCAGGTGGCTGCTAGATCCTTAAGAAGTTACTCCTAGATTTCTTTTCAAGTGTAATAATCTAAAATAAATCTGGAAGATTCGGTCTTGGCTGCTATCCTTGAGATCGTCTTGTGATCCTGTGATTCCCGTTCTGTGTACGATCCCCGATATCGGATCGGTTCGTGTGATACCAAATTGTTTGTTTATTTGCTACGGTTCTGTATACAATCATTACGATCGTTTTGAGAAAGATCTATTGGATTCTGGATATTTTGATTCTGTGACTATTCTGTGTTCGTGAAATAAATATATATTCTTGGGCCTTGTGTCCATGAAATAAATATATATTCTTGTGTCTTGTATTAGTGAAATAAATATATATTCTTGGATCTTGTGTTTGTGAAATAAATATATATTCTTGTGCCCTGTGTTAGTGAAATAAAAAAAATTCTTATGTCTTGTGATGGATGCTAAATTAAATTAATTCTATTATTCTGTGTTTAGTGACTAGTTCGTGTATGTGACTTAAACTTATAACCCTGTTCTGTAAATTAATTCCCTAGCTCGTTATATTCTAGACATCTGTATTTACTTATATGTTGTTTATTCTCGTGTTATATTCAGTTCTCACCCTATTGGACATTTAGAGATAGTCTGGCTCGGGTGTTATTTTGCTCTGGTCAGGCCAAGGCTTTTCAGGTTATAGGATAAGTTAACCTTCGGATGTTTGGGCTAGCAAGGAGATAAACGCTTTTGACTTTTTAGTTTGTCTCATTTAGGAAATTTGTGAATATGTCTATAAGATGTACAATTGAGATTAGAGAATTGTTAAACTTGTATAACGATCGAGTTTAGTAATTCATTTTGTAAACTCAAAATTTGTATGTGTAAGTTGAGATTTATTCCACTGTGATCTGTGACTGTTATTTATATGATATATTGTTCTGATTCCGAGAAATCGATGTGTCTATTACTTTGTATTAATACTGTACATGTCAAATTTCAGTTCAAATATTAAGTGAAAAGGTATAAATGACGTGTCAGTATAGTATAAAGATATATTCACATTCGGTCGTCCTTAACAAGCCGTATTCTATGGATTAGCAGATGACATTACTTATAATGTTCTTTGCTAAACTGGGCATCGCGGTAGGGTCGTTGCAGTTGGTATCAGAGCTGTGCTAGAACATTATAACATATAATATTACAGATCTAAGACCTAGATAACTTAGAATCCTGCCCCTTGGGGTTTATGGTAGATAGTTATATTAATTATATAATTAAGGATAGGAATATAAAACGATTATTGGGATAATCATTTGGGGCATAAACCGATTTAAAATTTTTAAATTAATAAATTGGAATTTGTGACATTAAAACTTTTGGAAATTAATGAGTAAAATATTGTAACGACCCGCTATTTTGGACCATTCGCATCCGCACAAGTCGGACTTGAATAATTCAAATTACCGAATTGTTAATTTAAATTTGGCAAAACTTAACATATACAGTAAATTAATCAATCACAGAATCACAGATACAGAGTAGTACAATAATACGCAGCGGAATAAATGAATAGTAGTTCATGAAGCTACTATATAAACAAAGTTAGAAATAAAATACATCAGAATATCCCAGATGCAGTGAAGTCTCCAGTACGGGAAGATGACTTCTCTGAACCAATCGACTGGATGACTGAAAGGATAGATAACTAGATCTTCAAGCAAAGCTCCAACTTCGAAGGTGAGTCTCAAATGTTGTATCACTCAGTCTGACCCGAGCGTAAAGCAAAACACAAAACACTCGAGTCAGGATTAACATTCTTATATCAATAAATCCAACTCAAGTGAAATATCAACTGAAATACAAGTAACTTAAAGGATGTTTGGGATAACCATCCTCTAAGGATCTACAGAACTATCTACAAGGTAGAAATATACACTATAACACCGTGGTCATTTCAAATAAATTTATACTTCAAAACCAAAATATCATTTTCATTTCAAAAATATCTATTTTCCAAAATAGTGTATATACATTAAATAATTTATAAAGTAAAGTATTTATAATTTCCTCAAGTCTCACAAATCGATTCAAATTAACTCAAATTCCAAATTCAAATTTATTCAAAGCTCAATTCATCAATTCAATTCAGTTCTCAATAGACCATTTAAATTTTTAATATATTTCAAGGCTTTAATATTCAATATTTTCAAAGTTAAATTTAATAGTTTCATATAGCACTTGATTTAACTTCATTATTATTTAATCAGGGAATATTCACTTAATAAATTCAATATCATTTAACTAGCCTTAAATTTCATTTTTACTAAATATTTCCTTAAATTTACTTAAACAAGAATTATTCATTAAATTATTTAAATCAGACCCGAGTTATAAATCCTATCTTAAATCTCAATTTCAATAAGTTTCAAATCGGTTTAATTAAATAAAATTCTTCAATGAATACAATTTCAACTAAATTCAAATTATCTTCCCGACCTTAACTTATTCAAATTATTGCCAAAATCTATTTTGAAATATAAATTTTTTTTTTACTTAACATATTATATGTATTAAATCCATCTTAATTAAATTAAATATCATTATTAAATCTATATATATCATTACCATTTATATATAAAAATTTAAGAATCAACATTTATTAAAACTATATATTTCTTTCCAAAACCATAGAATTTATTTTCAAAATATTTATATATGGACCAACGGTGTCTGTATATAATTTCCTATCTATGGTCAAGTGATACAGATATTTATCATTTCAATCCGAAATTTAAATATATATGGGTAGATATCATTTCAACCCGTAATCCCAATTTCAATTCAAATGAAAATCGTTTGGGTTTATCATTTCAACCCATAACGATTTTCTCCTATTCTAAAGTCTATTCGGGTATGTATCATTTCAACCCATAGTGAATTATATACTAACAGGGAACTTGCAAAGTGATAACAGATACTAATATAAAATACAACAACAGGCATATATCATCAATAACAATATAATATAAACAACAGGATATGGTGTCATATCCCACAGGTGAACAGTTACAGATAATTAGCATATATAACAATTTAAATAACTACAGCAGCATATTTCAATTGTCGTTTCAATTGAAATCAAATTTAATTAATATAAGAACGCTAAATCGTGAGTGATTACTCACCCTTTCGAGGCTAGAGAAGAACGATAATTGGTCAGTTATGGATCCCAACACGAACTTTGAAGCAAAGCAAAATTGGCACGAATTTGATGACAAAGCTGATAGATAGAAATCGATGAGAGAAAAAAAAATCAATCGGTTTGATATAAACAGAGTACATATTATATGTGTTTTTTTAAATTTCCTTAAAATCTCAATAAATTTAATTTAAGACAGATATTCAAATAAAATATTCACATTGTTTGAAACTGATATTAAATTTAAAATACATATTAAAACAAAACATCATCAAATTATTGAAAAATCAATACTTAAATTTAAACACATAAACGTTTTTCCTCTTAAATCAATATTACATTTAAACACACACACAAAATAAAATATAGGCATAATATATATAAAAATCATCACTTATTTAAAAACACACATTTTAAAATAACATATTTATATAAAGTTTACTCAAAATTCAAAACATATACTGAGAAAATCAATCTATATATATAGACCATACATTATGAAAGCACTATAGAAAAGACAAAAAAAAACAAAACATACTTTATATATATACACTAGAATTGAGATGAAAATTATACATTTAAATTTTTAGTTTTACAACATAAATCACAAATGATTTTACAACACTCAGCTGCCATACTAATATATGTTACATTCGAACAGGAATAAAAATCTAATTATATTTTCAAAATATGTATATTACTAATATTTTATAATAACAAATAAGCTATAAGACTAACGTATATATACGTCTCTGAAAAGCTTGGCTTAAAATTCACATAAGCATTAAACATAAAAATATATGTAGATATAGTTTTTATGCTACATATCAATTAAATGGAGACTGTTATAATGTGAAAATTTGTGAACGCGAGTTGAAATATAAAGATGGATTTGTCAAATATATTGGAAGCAGAGGACATGGAGGGGAGAAGCAAAGCATGGAAATATATATATATATATATAATAAAAAAGAAGAAAATGGAGGCCATACCTTCAGAGCTCATGCACGCAAGAAGAAATGAAGAAAAATGTTGAGATGTAATTGAAAACTATTTGTGTACGAGGCTTATATTTATACACGATTGCATTGATTGAGGTGAGAGAATATAGGCAAGAAATAAATTTAAATCAATTATACACGATTGCATTGATTGAGGTGAGAGAATATAGGCAAGAAAGATTTGAGCGAATATTTACAGTGGTATTGATTGCGTGAATTTAGCAAAAGGAAACTGCAAGAAATCTTTGGCAAACATTTTATACATGTTTAAAATTTATTAGAAAGTAAATGCATTGATTAAAACGCAAGAAATATTTATAACATGGGAAGGTGGTGAAAATTTATTTGCGTACAAGGTTGAGTATTTAAATGAAACTAGTATTGATTGCTTGGAGAAATGGCAGGAAATAATTCCTGTGAGGAGAAATTTGCGTGTGATATTTGGTTTAGGAGATAATTGCGTTGGATAGATTAAATGAAGAAACGTACTAATTAATGGTATAGGAACATTAAGGAAATAAAAGAATTTCATTTGAATGGTAATGAAAATCAAAGGTTTTTTTCCTATTAATTGTAAAGGAGTAAATGGAAAAGAAGAGACACTTATACATGTGAATTTCAACAATCTTTGAAATGGGTTTTGAACTTCTAAAGAGAAATAAATTTGCTTGAAACTGCTACGCGAATTTTTATTCCTATTATAAAAATGAGGAAAAAGGGAAGCATAGAAATTTACACGTAACTTATCAAAACTAGATTTAAAAGAAATTGAACGTCTAGGGAAGTGATTTCTTTCCTACTTGGAATGCAAGGCTACAGATAAATTTATTATTTAACGTTAAAATAAATATTATTCCCAATTGAAACCATATTAACTTTTAAATCATTAAATTAACATATAAAATAATAACAACTATCTACTACTTTATAGTAAATAAAAAAAATGTAAATTCACAGAATCCAACCTGTTACTTTTATTTCAAAATATCTTTCTTATAATAATTATTATATTTGGAAAACATTTTGAAAAAAAATTTCTCTTTTAAAACTTATAAATAAAATATCATTATGTTAACTACCAAATTAAATGTTCATTTTAATACATTCTCTTTCCTTAATGGAAAGATTTCAACAAATATTAATTTCATATTAAAATCAAATAAAATCTAATTCAACTACTTATATTTAATTATATGTAATCCAAACATTAAATTTTTATTTCAAAATATTATTATTTAAAATTTCTTACAAATTCAATTAAATACGTCATTCAAACCGTTTAAAATTTATGGGTTGTTACACTCTCCCCCACTCAAAACGTTTCGTCCCCGAAAAGAAAGGAGGTAGGAAATTGCAACAAACAGAAAGAAAAAAAAATAGATTGAAGTACAAGATAACAATTAATTTAAAACTATACAAATTTTACTTGAAATATTCATTTAAAAACTTCATTTGAAATTTAATTTTCTTTAATACTTTAATACTTTTCAAAACTCCTTTGAAAACAATTATTTACATTATTACTTATATTTACAAAGAAGCTATTGAAAATTTTAAATCCAAAATTTATATAAAAAAAACTTTTTTAGTTATCTCAAGATACTTCCAACATTATAATAATTTAATAATCATTCTCTTTAAATATGTTATAATTAATTAATAACTTCTGAAACACTAAAAAAAATTCTATTATACCATGTAGTATATAAATAAACAATATTTTAAAGGATATATTCAAAAGAAGGAAAGAAGATAGATTCGGAAAAGAGAATATAGGTGAATAAATAAAGCAGGGCAGATAAGGTAGATTCAAAAGAATAGTATCGGGCACGAATAATTAATTTAGAACCATAAGAATTTCAATTTCAAATATTAATACAGAATTCCTTTGTTGAAAATACTTGTATAACTCGATGTTTCAAAAAGTTTATCCTTGTTCTTGTAGACTCTGGTAGTGCGTTGATTAGGCGCAAAACTAGAATTCTCCAGGTACTTAGTAGACTTGTTTTAACACCTAGTGAAAATACTGGAAAAACTTTTTTAAAAACAGATATGGAAAGTACAATAAAAAAAACAAAACCTTTGTCTAACCATGGTTCGCAGATACACAATGGTTACGCTTGGATCCCCCAGGAAACAATCCATATCCGTAAGCTTTCTTAGCCCTGCGAGTTACGCCATGATGACTAGTAGAATGCAGGATACACAATGGTTACGCCTGGATCCCCCAGGAAACAATCCGTACCCCTAGGCCATCTCAGCCAGGCGGTTTCGCTACTAATGCGACCTACATAGAGTGCAGGATACACAATGATTACGCCTGGATCCCCTAGGAAACAATCCATACCCCTAGGCTATCTCAGCCAGGCTGTTGCGCTATGCAGTCACGCTCGTAAGACCATGGGTAATGCCATGGAATTCGATGGAAACTCGAGTATCATATCTGGAAAACAAAAATCAAAGAGAATAATATCGATAGAATGAATCCACAATGTGGCCACAAAGCGGATATCAAGCAGAAGGCACTTTCCATATCTTTACTTCGAAAATATATATATCATATAGTACCTTTTCAAATCACTTTCAAATATCGTACTTATATAAAGTCCATTATATATAAGATTTTATTTTCAAATCAAATACCTTTCCAAAATCAATAGTATATCAAATCACACTTATATAGACTTTAATTATATAAGATTTCACTTTCAAATTGAGTACCTTTTCAAATATATAGTTTTCGAATCAACCTCATACTTATACAAACCAAATTTTTATATAAGTTCGATAACTCCCAAATCAGGTATTTAGTAAAAAATAAGGTTCTCAAATTTCAATTTGTTTCAATATCAGTTCAGTTTCAAAATCATATACAATCCCACCAAATTATTTCTTCTCAATTTAAATATCTTTAGTTTTAAAGTTTCCAACATAATAAATTTAGAAAATAAATCCAAATTTCCAAATCAATATAATTTAAGTCAACCAATTCATTTCCAAAATCAAATGTTTTCAAAATCAATCTTATACCTACATAAGGTCCATCTTATATAAGGATCAAATTTTACAAAATAAATTTTGCTGTATGAAGAGCCATATGGGATTTGAATATCTTTGCTTTTATGGGTTATATATCTTTGTAATTTAAATTGGAAATTTTCTTTTAGTAAGCAAAGATATTCTAACCCGACAGCTTTCAATTTCAGCGTCAAAATATATCAATGATATTAGAATATAAGATGTACATACGTCATCATTTCGCAAAATCACATTTGATCGCTCGCTCAATCACACAAGTTCGCTTTCGAACTAGTATTGTCCATTCGACTTCCCTAATGCGGATTTCGATGTGGTTTCTTAACTAGAAGCCATCAGTCTCCTAGCATAGCCATATACTATGATAGAGAATTCTAGAATCAAGCCCAAAATCCATACCAAATATTCGCCATCAAGAATCGAATGAAAAATCCTAACACGAAATGGTGTAATTCACCTCGAACTTGTGTACTCAAACCTGGATCAAATTAATTATGCGAATAAAACAGCATATGTACAACTTATATATTTATTCCAACTTGTTAAATATATAGTTTCATAAAGATGTTACTAAGTTAAAACATTTAACTAAACTTTATTCAAAATATTTTGAAGACCAAATTCTTTTCAAAACATTTCAAATCTAAATTTCATATTAGAAAATTTTAAAATTACCTTATTCATTTACTTAACAAAACAGTTTCAACTTATTTAAATCATATTACTACATACTTTAACATACATACCAAACTTATATACTTTATACTTTTCAAAATTTCTTAGCTTTGAAAAGTTAACCTTGATTTGGAAGTGCTCGAACCTTCAAAATAGTTGAAGAAATCATTTTCAAATTCAAGAGTTGGAAATCAGCAACAAATCGGTAAATCAATTTTAATAGATGGGGTTATATCAAATCTGAAACTCAAGGACTGAACACCGGCTTACTTCAAATCATTTCAAATATATATACATATATCCTTTGAATATCAAATCTTACTTCGGAATTTGAAATCAAAATTGGTTTTGCAAAATCACTCGCGTAGCAATGCTGCTAAAGTGGCCTCTCCCCCACTCTGAAACTCGAAAATCAATGTCGATGATGCATGCACTCATCACTGAAATTATTTTCTAGCGACATAAGTGGGTTCTGGACTTCTATTTTCTCAAACTTCTTTTGAAATTTCTTTGAAATCATTTGAAACATTTCTTATTCGGAAAATACTTTTAAATCATATTATTATTATATATTTCAAAATCTTATAACCAATTTCAAAACACCGGAGTTCAATTCTCGAATTTCAAATTTAAAATCCTTTAGTCATAAATCATTTTTAGATAAATCAAATTTCTTATATAATTTTTCAAAATTACAAATCCTTTCGAAACCTCAAATTCTCATTTTAAAAAGGGTATTAAATCTTTATCGAAAACATTTCACTTTTATATATAGAATATAATCATACCTATCAAAATAATAATTTTGGTTTAGGAAACAATTTCTAAAATATAAACAAACCCGATTTTCAAAGGACGATTCACGGACGGATTTCAAAACAAAGATAGAGATTCAATTTAAAAGAACTCTAATCTAATAAAATTCTGATTCGAAGATAGGCTCAATCGACAATTAGGTAATTAAATTACAAAATACAAGATAGATGTATTTTTATAAATCACGAATGACCCTAGGGTCAACCGTGACTTCAAAATAAGATTGGTGCAGAATTCTGAGGCAAATCGACGTTCGATTGCCAAAGATAGAATTCGGCATAACAAGAGATAGCAACATCTAAACCGAGGGATATATAAATCTCCGGTGAATCCATGCCAATTATAAAGGAGTTCCACCCCTTTACAAATCATTCAAAGATTGGCGGGATCGCCTTATTCGAAGTGGAGTTATGGAATACTCCAGAATCAAAAGAATACAAATAGGGAGAGACAAGAATGAATTTTGGAACCGCAAAGAACATTCCAAAGTTCAAAGGAAATCGAGTCAAAAGGAAGAGATTCAACTCGAACGAAAGTGATTCTGTAAATAAATTTACCATATATGTTATGTTTTGCCTAGAGCCAAAGCTCTGATACCAACTGTAACGACCCGCTATTTTGAACCATTCGCATCCGCACAAGTCGGACTTGAATAATTCAAATTACCGAATTTTTAATTTAAATTTAGCAAAACTTAACATATACAGTAAATTAATCAATCACAGAATCACAGATACAGAGTAGTACAATAATACGCAGCGGAATAAATGAATAGTAGTTCATGAAGCTACTATATAAACAAAGTTAGAAATAAAATACATCAGAATATCCCAGATGCAGTGAAGTCTCCAGTACGGGAAGATGACTTCTCTTAACCAATCGACTGGATGACTGAAAGGATAGATAACTAGATCTTCAACCAAAGCTCCAACTTCGAAGGTGAGTCTCAAATGTTGTATCACTCAGTCTGACCCGAGCGTAAAGCAAAACACAAAACACTCGAGTCAGGATTAACATTCTTATATCAATAAATCCAACTCAAGTGAAATATCAACTGAAATACAAGTAACTTAAAGGATGTTTGGGATAACCATCCTCTAAGGATCTGCAGAACTATCTACAAGGTAGAAATATACACTATAACACCGTGGTCATTTCAAATAAATTTATACTTCAAAACCAAAATATCATTTTCATTTCAAAAATATCTATTTTCCAAAATAGTGTATATACATTAAATAATTTATAAAGTAAAGTATTTATAATTTCCTCAAGTCTCACAAATCGATTCAAATTAACTCAAATTCCAAATTCAAATTTATTCAAAGCTCAATTCATCAATTCAATTCAGTTCTCAATAGACCATTTAAATTTTTAATATATTTCAAGGCTTTAATATTCAATATTTTCAAAGTTAAATTTAACAGTTTCATATAGCTCTTGATTTAACTTCATTATTATTTAATTAGGGAATATTCACTTAATAAATTCAATATCATTTAACTAGCCTTAAATTTCATTTTTACTAAATATTTCCTTAAATTTACTTAAACAAGAATTATTCAGTAAATTATTTAAATCAGACCCGAGTTATAAATCCTATCTTAAATCTCAATTTCAATAAGTTTCAAATCGGTTTAATTAAATAAAATTCTTTAATGAATACAATTTCAACTAAATTCAAATTATCTTCTCGACCTTAACTTATTCAAATTATTGCCAAAATCTATTTTGAAATATAAATTTTTTTTACTTAACATATTATATGTATTAAATCCATCTTAATTAAATTAAATATCATTATTAAATCTATATATATCATTACCATTTATATATAAAAATTTAAGAATCAACATTTATTAAAACTATATATTTTTTCCAAAACCATAGAATTTATTTTCAAAATATCTATATATGGACCAACGGTGTCTGTATATAATTTCCTATCTATGATCAAGTGATACAGATATTTATCATTTCAATCCGAAATTTAAATATATACGGGTAGATATCATTTCAACCTGTAATCCCAATTTCAATTCAAATGAAAATCGTTTGGGTTTATCATTTCAACCCATAACGATTTTCTACTATTCTAGAGTCTGTTCGGGTATGTATCATTTCAACCCATAGTGAATTCTATACTAACAGGGAACTTGCAAAGTGATAACAGATACTAATATAAAATACAACAACAGGCATATATCATCAATAACAATATAATATAAACAACAGGATATGGTATCATATCCCACAGGTGAACAGTTACAGATAATTAGCATATATAACAATTTAAATAACTACAGCAACATATTTCAATTGTCGTTTCAATTGAAATCAAATTTAATTAATATAAGAACGCTAAATCGTGAGTGATTACTCACCTTTCGAGGCTAGAGAAGAATGATAATGAGGTCAGTTATGGATCCCAACACGAACTTTGAAGCAAATCAAAATTGGCACGAATTTGATGACAAAGCTGATAGATAGAAATCGATGAGAAAAAAAAATCAATCGGTTTGATATAAACAAAGTACATATTATATGTGTTTTTTTTAATTTCCTTAAAATCTCAATAAATTTAATTTAAGACAGATATTCAAATAAAATATTCACATTGTTTGAAACTGATATTAAATTTAAAATACATATTAAAACAAAACATCATCAAATTATTGAAAAATCAATACTTAAATTTAAACACATAAACGTTTTTCCTCTTAAATCAATATTACATTTAAACACACACACAAAATAAAATATAGGCATAATATATATAAAAATCATCACTTATTTAAAAATCATCCCAACTTTTGGCAAAGCCGAGATACCCAAAGATCAACTGAAAATCAATGATTATTAGTCGTGAACATCGATTGTGCATCGCAGGTTCACCATGGATATCGATGAATTTTGTCCGAGTCCGGATCGGGCTGCAATTGATAAGGCATGTCAAGCAAGGCCAGATAGAACAACATTCCAAATCTCGAGTCAATCCGAGTTCGTACGCCCAAGTTATCATCGACGCAAGTGAAGGACATAGCCTTGAGTTCGTCTCCCAATGGTTCGAATCCCCTAGGGTCGAATCCATCAAACTAGATCCCAACGAAGTTCCCCTGATGACTTCGAATCCATGAAAGTGCTTTAACCTCCAACGTTTGAATCCATTAGCCACATAGTGATTCGAACCCATCCACAGACCATGCTTCGAATCCATCCCACTGGGCCTCGCTTCGAATCCATCGAAGAAAGGATCCTTCGAATCCATGCAGGCAGAGGAGCTCCGACTCCATTCCAAAGCACCGACATCATCGATTCGAAGGAAGCTAACCTTCGACTCCAGTACCTTCGAAAACTATAATAATGCAACTTCGAATCGATCCGCGATAGCGCATCTTGATCGATTCAAACAGACCTTCGCTCATTCGATTCGAAGAGGGATATCTTCGAATCCCCAGTCAAAGCTGCTAAAACCATGGAGTCGACCCAGTCAACTCGGCATAGAAGTCGGATCGATACGAAGGAGGCGCTCCACATCATCACAGAAGCGCACGCTTGATCGATTCGAAGCAATCGATTCGAACTAGATCGATTCGAACCAGGCTAGTCAACCAGAAATGCAACCTTGAATCGATCATAACTTGAGATCTACACATCCAAATGCTATGAAATTTTCACAGAAGCTTGAGCACATGTTGAAGAATGTCCACACCAAATTTCAGCTTGATTGGACAATTTCTTGATCGATTCGAACCAAGGGTCGAATCGATCCCAAAGTGGGCCCGGATCTCTAGATTTCGGCCATGTGGGCCCCCTCACATGCCAGACCTGGTCTCTCTTCATTTTAGGCGAAATATCAGCCTCCTACACCTATAAATAGAGCCCCTAGTCATTCAGAAAAGAGGTCGGACAATTCTTAGAGCTAAAGAGCGCCCAGACTCTGCCAGATTTACTCCAGATCACCATTGCTGCCTTAGATTCAGACTTAGTTCAACAAATCAGTTGTAATACAACATACGAAATTGTAATCTTCAAGCATCGAGCAATAAAATCATAAAAACCTTGAAGTGGATGTAGGCCGGAGATAGCCGAACCACTATAAATCGTGTGTCACTGTCCATTAATTCTTGATTGCTGCTTGTTATTTGCTTAGATCCGTGATTTGTGTGTGAATACTGTTGATTTGTATTCATACGCTGGTGCTTTCACTACACTTGGGGTTTGTGACCATTTTTGGTGCAAACATAGACGTTGTTTAAGGATCCTGATCAATATGTGGGATGCCATGTTATCGATAGGGGTTCTTAAACATCAATGCGATATTTTGACATAAGTAATAATTAAAACTTGGAAATTTAAGTACAAATTTCTTTCGTTATAGAATATCATGAATTGTTAATATATCCTATATGGTATGAATTTGATATTAAATACTAATATAAATTTTTGAGATAGGTGTAGATATCTGAAGTTAAGTATACATCGTTTAAAAGATTATAAATCGTTTGCCTAAGGAATATTAGCGGACTCGCTAATATTTCAAATATAAGGTACGTATCTCTTACAAATCACATTTTTGTTTTTCCCTACGGGATGCCTCATCCTTGGGATGAGATGTATATTATGTAATTATATACCTATTGTAGATTTTCGAAACACTAGCCATGCAAAGGAGATGCTGGCTAAATTTTAGCAAATTTGAGGCATTAGAATTTTTTTTTGAGAATTTTGAGAAATTTTATGACTAAAATTTGAGTTTAGTGTTATAATTTGGGATGATATTAATTGGGAGATTTTGAAAATGAAATTAGAAACCTGCTAGCAAATAGTTGTCTTAAGAAGAAATTTATATTATGGATTTCTTTCATTAAGGAAATTACGGGGATGCAATTTCTTTAAGAGGGGAAGTCTGTAACAACCCCGTTGTTAATTATTTTATAAATTAAATTTAGATATGAATAACTAATTTTTAATTATGATTTGTGAAATTTAATTGTAAAAAAAAATTTAGTGTTGAGAATAATTGATTAGATTTAATTAAGAAATGAGTTACATTTCTTAATTAGAATTTCAATTTAAAAAAATTTGAAATATTACTAAATGAATTATTTAACTTTGGTTAGAGTAAAATGTTGATATTGTGATTCATTGTTAAAATGATGATTTTTAATTTGAGATTTGATTTAAATAAAATAGAGAAATTAATTTTTATTTTGGTTTAGTGTAATATAGTGTTAAAAGAAGTAAAAAAAATAATAGGATTAGTAACACTTTCATTTAGGAATCTATTTAGCAACACTTCTTATTGGATTCTTACCATAACTCATTTTTCCCATGTTGTAAGCATTAGAAAGGAGAAATAAACATATACATTCATTTTCCTTTCATTATTTTCTCAATTCCAATCAGAAACAAAAATTAGTAAATTGTTTCCTCCTTGCTCCAAAAACTCTAGTTCATATCTTCACCAAATCAAAGGGCTTTTTGAAATTAATTGTAGAATTAGAAGCAAGGTAATCTTCTCCATCTTCTAGAGAGTCTATTTCTATTATTAATCTCTGTTTCTCATCATGGGTGGTAATTTTGCTTTTGTAAATTTCTAAGTTGTCTTAGGGTTTGTGGTTGAGAGATGGTTGCTTAGAGAATTCGGGATTAGTTAATCAAATTCAAGCTTAAAGATGATTTAACCACTCATCTACCTAATTATAAATCTTTGTTTACTATATATAATTATTTGAATTATTTGTTGAATTGAATTGGTTAAAATTGATTGTAAACTTGGATGATTGTTGTGTTGTTGTTTCCTAGAAATTTAGTGTGAAAATCGCTGCAGTAAAATGAAAATATCATGGTGTAAAATATTTCAAGATGGCACAATTTGTTTGTAATAGAAAGATCTTCCAGTTAGCTACAAATTCTCTTTTAATCGCATTTTGAAATTCTTTAGTTTAGAGGGTCGAATTGAGTTTGAAATCGATGGTGTAGCTCTGCCCTGTGCAAAGAAATTTAAGTTGAAACATGATATTAAAATCACCGTAACTTTTGATTGGTAAATCGAAATTAAGTGTGGTTTCTTTCAGTTGAAATGTATTTTTATAAGAAACAACTTTTAGTTTTATCACTTTTTGTGAATATGGAGTTTACCAAGAGTAATTTGGGTTTGAAGAAGAGGTAGCCACTCTGTCCTGTGTTTTAATCTTAGCTTTGAAACACAGAAATTGTTTTAGGCATAACTTTTTTGTTACTTATCGAAATTTTATAATTCTTAAAGTTATGGAAGTCTTAGGCTTTATGCTACGACTTTCATATTTTAAGTTTTGCATAGTTTTGAAGTTTAAATGGTCAAAAGTTCATTTCATTGTCGTTGCCCTATCAATGAAAGACGAAGTTAATAAATTTGAATCTGAAAATTATTTTGGCCATAACTTTTGAACCATAAATCCATATTGGATGATCTTTTTCTTGTTTGAAAGCTAGGACTTTAATTTAAATTGTGAAATTTAGATGGTCGAAACTGCAGATCTTTAAATCATAAATTTGAGTTAAATGAAATAAATAGATAAGCTCCATATACAAGTAATTTTACGAAAGAGAATTATTTATATTTATAAATTTAGAATTATTTCGTAATTAAGTTAATAAATATATCAAATGATTTTTTATCAAGATATATTATGTGTTAAGTATGTTTAGTAAAATATTTATGGATTTGGAAATATGACTTTGGAGATACAAATCTAATCCGTTTTTACATAAAAGTGATTATGGATTTGGAATATAAGTATTATGATTTTATTAAATAAATAATATAGGATTCATGGAATTTGGAAATATAGTTTTCACAAGTATAAACTTAATTTATTTTTAAATAAAATGGTCATATTTTAATATGGATTTAGAAGAGTAATTAAATATGGTTTTAAAATATAGTTTTGTGAATAATACAACTATGTGGAAATTTAAGACAACTTTGTGTATATAAGTAAAATCTTGAAAAAATTCAGAGTTATGGAATATTTTAATAAATCTATAAATATTTTTATATAGTTAAAAAATAAACAAATTTATGAAAATTATAATAAGTGTTTTAAATAATAAACTCAAAAGAGAAAAATGTTTTGACAACCTTAATTCTATAATTTGAGGAGTACTAATAATCGACTTAGTGTTACTGATTGGTTTAAATTCTTTCGAATAATGCTTCATCGGATATGGTATAACTCACTGAATAGAACGTTCGAGTGAAACTTACTAACCCATTAGCCGATACTCGAATTCCGGGTAATATGGGATGCCTTGGATAAATTCTTGTGATCTTATTTGGGAAAGTACTTAACACTTTAGAGTTGTATTCTCTTCTGGTGTGCGACAAGTAGTTGCTAGATCCTTAAGAGAATATAGTTCAGATTTTCCAATGGTATACATAATAAGTGATATTTACTAGCTTTTAGTAAATACTTAGATTTCACCATACGGTATGAGACGTATTGGTTAAATCATAGTAATTACAAAAGGCGATAGTATTTGGCACTTTAGAGTTTACTCTCTTTTGGTGTGCGGCAAGTAGCTGTTAGGTCCTTAAGAAGTTACTCCTGGATTTCTTTTCAAGTGTAATAACCTAAAATAAATCTGGAAGATTCGGTCATGGCTGCTATCCTTGAGATCGTCTTGTGATCTTGTGACTCCTTCATGCGTACGATCCTCGTTATCAAATCAGTTCGTGTGATACCAAATTGTTTGTTTGTTTGCTACGGTTCTATGTACGATCATTACGATCGTTTTGAGTAAGATCCCTTGGATACTGGATATTTGGATTCTGTGACTATTCTGTGTTCGTGAAATAAATATATATTCTTGGGTCTTGTGTTCATGAAATAAATATATATTCTTGTGCCTTGTGTTAGTGAAATAAATAAATATTCTTGGGTTTTGTGTTTGTGAAATAAATATATATTCTTGTGCCCTGTGTTAGTGAAATAAAAAAATATTTTTATGTCTTGTGATGGATTCTAAATTAAGTTAATTATATTATTCTATGTTTAGTGACTAGTTCGTGTATGTGACTTAAACTTATAACCATGTTCTGATTAATTCCCTAACTCAATATATCCTAAACATCTATATTTACTTATATGTTGTTTATTCTTGTGTTATATTCTGTTCTCACCCTATTGGATATTTAGAGATAGTCTGACCCGGGTGTTATTTTGCTCGGGTCAGGCTGAGACTTTTTAGGTTACAGGATAAGTTGGCCTTTGGATGTTTGGGCTAGCAAGGAGATAAACAATTTTGACTTTTTAGTTTGTCTCATTTAGGAAATTTGTGAATATGTCTATAAGATGTACAGTTGAGATTAGGGAATTGTTAAAATTGTATAACGATCGAGTTTAGTATTTCATTTTGTAAACTCAAAATTTGTATATGTGTAAGTTGAGAATTATTCCACTATGATCTATGACTGTTATTTATATGATATATTGTTCTGATTTAGAGAAATCGGTGTGTATTTTACTTTGTATTAATATTATATGTGTCAAATTTCAGTTCAGATATTAAGTGAAAAGGTATAAATGACATTTTAGTGTTAGTGTAAAGATATATTCACATTCGATCGCCCTTAACAAGCCATATTCTCCAGATTAGCAGATGACATTACTTGTAATGTCCTTTGCTAAACTGGGCATCACGGTGGGGTCGTTACAATAAAACTCTGTCTAGTTGCATCAGTACAACACCTAGCCTTGTTCCACATGCATTTATATATATTATCAAATCCTAATTTCCATTTTGAACTATTAATATTGGAGTGTTAGAAATTTGCTCTTTTAATTTCTGGTAAGCTCCTTCACATTTATCTAACAAAACAAATTTAACTCCTTTCTTTGTTAAGTTAGTTAATGGAGCAGATATCTTAGAAAAATTGTTTATAAATATTTTATAATATTTTTCTAATCCTAAGAAACTTCTAATTTCAGTTATTGAATGGAGAAGCTTCCACTTTTGAAAAACTTCAATGTTAGATGGGTCGACAGAAATTCCTTTCTTCGGGACTATCTGTCCTAAAATTTCACTTCTTTATGCCAGAAGTGACATTTTGAGAATATAACTTTGATTTGGTGTGGCCTCAGAGTCTCTAACACTATCCTAAAATGATCAGCATGTTCTTCTTTTGATTTCGAATACACGAGAATATCATCGATTAAAATTAAAACAAACTTATCCAAATAACTCCTGAACACTCAGTTCGTTAAATTAACGAAGTAAGCAGGGCATTCGTCAATCCAAATGGCATTATTAACCATTCATAAGAACCGTATCTAATTTGAAATGTTGTGAGTAGAATACTACTTCTACATCTCTAAGTTGATGAAAACCGTGGCAAGGTCGAGTTGTGAAAAGACCTTTGCACCACTCGGTTGATGGAATCAATCATCTATTCTTGGTAATGGGTATTTACTCTTAATTGTGAGATCATTTAATTTTCTTTAATCTATACAGAGTCAAAGAGATCCATCTGTCTTTTTAACAAATAAGGTCGATGCTCCTTAAGGAGAACTGCTCGTCTTGATGAAATTCTTCCATTCAAGATCATCTATTTGAGATCTTAACTCCTTCATCTCACTAGGGGACATTCGGTTAGGTGGTCTACTTGCTTAGTTTCAAGTATATCATGAACTCAACTGCTCGATGAGGAGGTAAACCAGTAATAGCTTCAAAAATATTTGAAATTTTTTAACCATTAGAATCTGCTTTTCAACTTCTTTATATTCCAAGCCGGATAAAGAGTAACATGAACTGCCATTTGCTCACTCTAGAGCCATAAGGATTCGTAATGAGTAATTGGTGCATTGGAGAGTAATTGCCTATTCCACATAGAATAGTCGAGCTTGATGATGCTTGAGCTAGTCCATTCCTAAAATAATTCCATAACTCAAAGAATCCATGACAAACAAATCAATCAAGAAAGAATATCTAGATAGATAAATCATGACTCCATTGCACTTCGTTCCCAGAGTAGCACACCCACCCACTAGATTATCCCCTCTAAGAGAAGTGATAAAAAGTGAAACATCTGATTCTAACTTTTCTACTAATTCTTTCGACACAAACAAATGTGATGCAACTGTATCGAATATTTTCCTTGAGTCTGTTTCTTTGGCTTTATGCATTATCCAGCCATATAACCAATTTCATTATAATTATAACATTTCTTCACCTATCCTTGACTTGTAGTTTTGTACTCGTTAGCATTATGTCCTTTCTTTCCATATACATAACATTCTACTTGGGATCTATCTTATGGTTTTTTCTAGTTTGGTTGTTTGTGCTGGAAAGGTTGCTTATTCTTTTGGAATATTGCATTTTTCTTTGGGAAGAATGACCTCTTCCTTTGTTGTTGGAATTGCCAGTTCATTTTCTAAAACTGTCTCTTATTCCCAAACCTTCTCATATCTCAATGCCATTTCCATAATTCCTCAAATGGAAATCTAAGTTGAGTTAATAACTTATCTCTCGACTCGTTTAAACCGAAAACAAACTTCTCATTACTCTCTGAGGAAGTGTTGATAAGAGCTGGACCATATTTTTATAATGCATTGAATTCATTCACATACTTAATAAATGACGAATTACCTGGCCTTATATCCATAAACTTCCAAAGTAATGCTGTCTTTTCGATCTTTGGTAAGCAATATGACTTGAAAAGGTCTTTAAATCGTTGTTATGTGATTTCTTCTTTGGTATCTCAGTAGTTACTTCATCGTATCAATCCCAAGCGCTTAATTATAATAGATGGATGCTAATTTTCTTTTATCTTGATATGTCAATTCTAGATCATCAAATATTATTTTAAACATTCTTAACTAGAAGTGAACCCCCATTACTCCTTCATTACCCAAAAATAGTTTGCCACCAAGGCTCGCATAGTCACAACAAAGTTTAGTGAATTTTGAAAGTTGATTTGGATTCAGATTTTGATATTGAGTTCCTACGGCTGCTCACGTTCCTTGTACATGCCACATCACTTCCATCCATTGGTCCATACCTAATTGAACTCCGAGATTCCTAGTTACATTTGGCTAACCAGTGGTTAGTACTATTGATGTACCCATTCTTGGATGTCCAGGTTCTATTTAACATTTATCACTTCATTAGATAAATGTCAAATATTATTTTTAATATATAAAATCCCATTAACAAATATGTTTCATACTACAAATAATTGGGTGTGTACACACACGGAGATGTGTTTGTGTGTGTGTATAATATCCCAGTGTTCACCCTTGGGAACACTTATTATAACTCGTTATAATCCACGATATACGACTAATCCTAGACTCTTCCCTGGCCACCCTCAGGGATATGACTTCCTAAGTCTATCTTTTCTAGAGCCAATTATGTTCTAATTCCTTATTTACTTAAATAATGATTAGTCAGGAGAAAATCTGGCTCTAATAACACGATGTAATGCCCCAACACCAATGATCAAATTATCAGAGGGAGTTTATCGCTCGATAGCTATGATCAAAGGAATCGAAAGGAGTGGATCAGAGATTTTAGCAATTCACATAATAGATTATAAACGAAATGACAAGTAAAGATTTCACGACGGAATCAGAAATATATATAGATATATATACACATATCAAAATTTATAGTACATCTAGACGTCGATCAAAGTACATGTATATACACAACATCGTCTACCAAGTAGACTATAAACAAAACCGCCTAAAACCATGATCTCCAACCATTAACATAAGTCGACTATATACAATAGCACCTACATACTAGCATAACTTTATAGACTTAAGAGAGGTCTCATGGGTGTGATCCCTCCAGATAATCCTGATGGTTCCTAGAACAACAGTCCATATGACATGTCCTTTATGTTCCGGGTCTACTATAACTATAAACTCATAAGCACTATTCCAGACACAATCTACCTTAATTTCATGTGTCATGACTTTAAAACATGAAAATGAGGTCATCCTAAAAAAAATCCTCAGTCTGACCCAAGGAGATGTCGCAAAACAATACTTCGAGTCGGGCTAGAAATTAACTATGAGTATAACAGTGTAACAAATATATATAATCATGTGGTATCAGGTTATATATATGGATATTCAAATAAATAAATAGTTCACACACTCCATAATCTAAACCTGCTTATATCCTATCAAATCAAATCATGTCAATGAAAACACATATGTCACGACAATATTTAAACTAACTCATAGCTGCAACTCTAATCGACTGGGATATTACATCATATTCACATTTTAGAAGTTGCAATCGTTATTCAATAAAATTTTCACTGCTCAAGGTTATCATATACGAGGTCTACAATTAGTAGTAAATCCAACTCATTATTAATTCTTGCTAGACTCTGCATAGAGCCAACAACACGGCCATTTTCATCTGTATATCCTCGACCGGACATTATGGTGCGCCCATACGATCTATTAGTTACATAGTCTTCTCTCCTCCTTATTGGAGCTTCTAATTGTGGTGCTATAATCATCATCTTGACTCCTCTTGTATTCATCAATGTGATTACCATCTTCATCCTCGTTTGCAATGCACCTGCCTCATGGTTGTGTCCGTGCAACGGATTGTCTGGACAATAAGTGATGAGGGACCAAGTCATCATAATTTAGCATGCAACCACGAATCTGTCCACTAGGATGGATTCTGGCATCTAGTAATCTCACCTCGTCTCTTTTGCTTCATAGGTTAAATTCAGTTCAAATTCATTTGTCTTTAACCTCACATAATACCATTATTCCTAAAATGGCATCGAGTCTTATTTCATATCATATATAGATGTCATGCTCGTGCATCTTATCATTCACTTGCAATTTACGACATTATCTATAACATAAGCATTTATAAAGCACGAAATAATAAAATTCATTGAATATTGACATCTGAGACATTTTTAAAGTCAATAACCTACAACTAATGATTGAATTCAAATTCAAATATAAATAAATTAGCATATCATCATAATTACACGCACATTTTGATCATTAGTTATATCAATCAATGCCATATTTTATTTGAATTATTTTTAAATAAAATTTAATCCTTTATTTCATTTCAAATCCCAATATATATTTAAATAATTCAAATATAACTTTAAAAATATGGTATTTTATCTCAAAATAATCTAATAAATTTTCTACCATTTTCAAATCAATAAACATAGATTTTATCAACACTTTCCTTGAATTAAAAATATTTGAATATTTAAAAATCCTCCTTTTGAATTTGAGTTCGAATCTTTTAAATTTCTTAGAAATTCTCAAACTGAAAATTTCTGAAATATTTTATATATTTCAAAATAATTTTCAAAATTTCGAAAGTTTAAAATTTCAAAATTTTGAATTTTATATGAATTTTTAAGAAAAAATAAACATACTTTATTTCCTAGAGCTTACTACTCCAGGTTTACATAGACTTGTCGCCCGGTTGTAACGATCTTGGAGCAATAAGCTCTATGGAATCACGGTTGATCATCAGAATCTCCCCTGTTCTTTGGTCGACTTCGACTTGACTTCACTAGACCTCGGCTACCCTAACATCTGCACTTCATTTGAGATTAAAACATCTAGTATCGAACCTAAATTCAAGAATATGAGTCTCTGGTTTCAAACTAACATTGATATATTCAAGCATTCAAGATCGAATTCAAATATTCCGTGATATTGATCCAAATATCATAAGCTACCAGGCTATTAAACATCTAACATAAACCAATTTAATGTAATTTGGAATCAAAATAGGTAGTAATTTTTACTGTTAAACAACTTATAGTTTGTTGTAAACATAGATAACTTACTACAAAATATAACAAAGAAATTATACTCACTTCTTGTTTTAAAGTGTTTGGAACCCTAGCTTTATGACGATGAAGATGAATGTAATACCCCAAAATTTTGTGAAAAATCATTTTTGTAAAATGATTTAATTTTTGAAATATTTAGATTTAAATATGGTGAAATTTCTGGAGTAAATAGTGTGCAAGTATATGTGTGCACGTGCACACTGAAATGGCACAAGGGAGAACTCCAGAATTCTTGGATTTTAAAACAAGAAAAAAAAACAATACAAACATGATTTTGCAACATGGATATTTGATTTCTGGAATTATATGGATCATATTAGAAAATAAGAAAAGTAAGTTTTACTTTAGATCAGTAAACAGATTTTAATTAAAACCCAGAAAAGAAAATTATACATATGTATATGTTAAAAGGATTTGTAAACTTGTATACATATAGGTGCATATGTTTCTGAATTTAAAAGAGGAATTAAAAATAAGCCTAGATAAGATATGTATACAAATATACATTTTTTTTATATACTGAAAAGTACATATATATATAAGCAAGTGAAACCATAACATTAAAATGACATGAAATGTGATACAAGTTAACATGCTTGTATAGGCAAAAATAGCAAAGGGGATTTTCAGAAATAATTAAAATATAAAATAGGATAGTCACACTTTTAACATGACTAGGTGAGTGGCCATTTTCTGTAAAGTAAAAGAAAGAAAATGCAGCCTTTAAATTGGTTAATATGGCCGGGGTATTATGAATGAAAAATGCATGATGCTAGCCAGGACAGAAATGGAATTCTGTTTCAACAAAACCCTAGAGGAAAAATGTATATAAATAGACAGTAGAATTGTCTTTACCCCGGGCTGCACAAAAATAAGAAAAGAAGAAAAAAAAATATTGGAAGGAAGGAGAAAACACTCAAACAAGAATTTTCTGGATTAATAAGAAGAAACATTTAGGTGAGTAATCTCACTGAGTTCATGGCATTAAGACCTGAGATGAGGCAGCCACTTTCTATTGCCATATATATATATACATTCTGATTTTGAAGTATATGATTTCATCAATGCTTTTTTTTTGGATGTCTTATTTTAAATCTGATATGATTTAATATGGATGATTTTGATGATCTTTTGATTTGGTTGAGACATTTGTCTTTGGATGTGTATCATACTGTTTTGTTTATACTCATAAAATGTTGAAGTCTAGGATCTTAAAAATTATATAGAGAATACTCTCAGCTGTTATAGATCTATGGCATGGAAACTTTATGAAAATAATTGGAGCTGCATTATACTTGGTATAAGTGCTGAGGCTTGAAAAGAAAAATGTTAAGGGTGCAATAGAAATTTTCTAAGTGCTGAGCCCTTAATCAAATTAAAAAAAAAACCCACAAGCTAAAATTATGATTGAACCAAATCTTGAATCTGAATCAATCATAAAGGCTTGTAGATCAATGTAACATGCCATGTCTCTTTTTACAGTTGAAAATGTTCCTATATTTTACTAAGATCAAGACATATTGACCCCATTTAGGAAATAACTGTCTGCTTATTTCTGGGGAAAATTATGCTAGGAAAAATTTATGGATGTTTCCATGTTTGAAGTGACATGTTCACTTAGCACATTTGATGATAGGATATAAGACAATACACTAGTAAATAAACTAGGGAAGGGAAGGCCAAGAAGACTGCTGGAATGCTTGTCATATTTGAAGTATGCAAGTTGGCACATGGTTTGTTTAAGCCCTGAGATCTTTGTGCAATGATGTGAATTAGTTCATTGCAATGTGTCCCAGTGATTCCTTAATAGCAGATGAGGCAGGGATTTAAATTGAATATTACAACCTGTAAATGAAGAAATAGGAATATGGATATTTCTTAGGTTGAATGGTATGGAACCAAGATGATTCCAGTGAATGAAATTGTTGCAAATAGATAATTATGTTTGCATGATTATGTATGCAAGTGAAAGAATGATAAATGAATATATCATACCTGAATCAACTTAATTATACTATGTTAAAGTAATTGATTGGAGAAATTTGCTTAAATAACAAGTTAGTACCCTTATATTCTCTATTGCTTAATATCATGAATGAATTGATGTTACTCATACCAGATCATAGATCTGACCCTTGTTTGCTCATGGCATCTGGGGTGCCTCATTTTAAAATGAGGCAGCCACTCATGCTCTTTTAGGTAACCCAGGCACTAAGTAAAAATGAAGTAATGGCTGTTATGGAGGAGTGAATGAACATGCTAGCTAGTTTCAATAAGAGCTTAAATTGATTATATCTGCATGTATTCAGGAAAAATTTTATGTTTCTAAGATTTCCAGTCATGTATTGAATATTTTATGGTTAGTGATCATGTTGCCCTTATGTTCTGTAAAGTGTCAGATTAAATTTGTTGGTCTGTTGAAATTGTTGTGTGTTAAGGTTTGATTTGTTTTTGAAGTAGGGTCTGAAACATAAACAAGAGAAATATGCTCAAGTATCAGCTATAAAAAAAATCTGGCAAGAAATATACAATTATGTGAGCTACTGTATTGCATAATTTATATATGTATTATCTAATCTTGAGACATAACAGAGCACTGAGTTTTAGAACTAAATCTGGATTTAGCAAGAAGTAAACATAAAAGGATTTTATTTTCTCTTTACTGAAATGCTTTGTAAATAAATCTGAATTCATTTCTGAATTGAATTAAGAAAAGTAAAATGTTTTTCTAAAAGCTTCAAACAGAATGCAATGAAAGGTATCTCCATTGTTTTGAACTAGTGTGTAGCATATACAGGACTCATGGGTTAACCAGCCTCAACTAAATGAAGTATTGGTTGATCATGATAGACTGTATCTTGAAAATACAGATGCATTTCAAAGCTTAGTACACTTAGCAATTGTTTCACCCAGTTTTCTGGAAACTGAGCAAAGATATTGACATGTACATGTATACCTGTGTACATGTTGATAATTGGGCAAAAATATAAATATAAATTCTTAAAACAGTTGTAGGAATGGGTTTTAAAAATAGTTATGTAAGAAGAATTGTTTTGTATGTTAGGTTATAGGCAAAAATTAAATATATATATGTACAAATATAGGTAGGTATCAGATTTCTAACCATACAGGAGAAAAATAAAAAGAAAAACCAAAAATTGTGTTTGAACCGACCAGCATAGCACTCGAACTCGTGACCTTTCATGTATAAGTTAGGCGCGTTTCCATTACGCCTAGATGTTGCTTGTGTTCACTTAGGATCCACTTTCTTTTATACTGAATTTGATACTATCCAGACTTTAACACAACCATCTATATTAAAAGCTTGTTTACTACTGATTATTACTTGATCATTTATTAATTATAATGGCAGACTAAAGTACATGTTTCCAGTGGATTTTATGGCCAAAAATCAAGATACAATAATTAAATCTGAATTGCTAAAAATCTAAATCAAACAGAATGTTCTTGTACAAAGAAAAAAAAATAAAGTATATACTCTGAACTTAAACAAGAAGAACACATACATCTTCATATGTATGTGTATGTTATTAGATATACACTGATATATTTATATTGGTAAGTTATTTTGATCCTGGATATATTTTTTTTATTGGAAAAAAAGAAAATGACCTTGGAAAACATATTTGTAATGGATGATATATCTATATATCATCTCTAAGTAAAAAAAAATCCTTATGAAATTAGGGTGGAAATAGGAGGGTCATTTCAGTTGGTATCAGAGCACTTGGTTGCATTGATTGTTAAGTATTATAGAAATGTATTATGTCTGTTTGTTTTGGATGAAATAATTTAGATAAGAAATTAGAAATTATAGAGGTACTCATAATATACTAATACCATTTACCCAGAATTTAGTTAGCAGACCATGGTAGGAAGAGGATCTCATCACAATGCAGGACCCAGTGCACCTCAAATGCTTGATATGCAAGAATTTGTGAGGGTTTTAAGAGATGGAATTAGGCATAGGCCTGAGAACCCACATGAAGAGCTTTCAAAACTACTGAAGACTTATTCCAATTTGGGAGGCAAGAGTTTTGAAGGAACTGAGAGTGTGATGGAAATTCAAGCATGGTTGAGAACACTTGATAGGATTTTCAATGACATGCAGTTGGATGACCAAAGGAAGAGGCAAGTAGCTTCTAGACAACTGAAAGGGGTAGCTTTAAGCTGGTGGGAGGTGATCATAGCTGGAAGAAATGAAAATGAAATCACTTGGAATCAGTTCAAGGAGATGTTGGAGGCAAGATTTGTACCAGCATCAGCCAAGACCATTTTGCTTGAAGAATTTATCAAACTTAGGCAGGGAACTTTGAATGTCACTGAATACACTCAAAAGTTTGAGGGGCTATCCAACTATGGAGCAATGCTAGTGGCAGATGAAGCATCCAAAAATGATAGGTATATAAAAGGACTGAACCCAGGACTTAGCAGAGCTATGCTACCATATGCAGATAGAACATTTGATCAAGTAATTGATCTGGCTTTGAAACTGGAACAACATGACAAAGAAAGAGAGAAATATAGGAATTTTAAGAGCAACAACAAGAAGGATAAGGGGAGATATCACCCTTATGATAAAAAGAAGGAGGAGGCAGACAACAGGAAGAGTAAAGACACAAAAGCCAGTGATACTAAGAAGAAATTGGTTTGCCATCATTGTGGAAAAGAAGGACACATCAAACCAAGGTGCCCAGAGTTAAAAGGAGGAGCCTTCAAATGCTACCTATGTGGGAAAGAGGGGCATATGAAGAGGAACTGTCCTGAGAATAAACAGCAAGGGAAATTGGCAACTTTGGAAGGAAAAGGCAAATCTGCAGTGAAAATTGATGCTGAAAATCATGGCCAAGTGGAAGGTACATTACTCATTTGTGCCATACCCATACCAGTAGTATATGATACTGGAGCAACACACTCTTTGATTTCCTATGAATTAGTTAAAGTGTTAAAATTAAACTGCATATTGGTTGAAACCCCATTGCTTGTACAAAGTCCCCTAGGGAGTTCTAGTGTTTTGAACATGAATTGTGTGGATGTGGAGTTAAACATAGGAGGAAATATTTTTATTTCCAATTTATATGTTTTAAATTACCCAAATATAGGAGTTATATTGGGGGTAGATTGGTTAAGGCAATTTAAAGCCATAATTAATTTAGACTCATCCACCATATCATTGCAAAATTCTAGAGGCCAGAGAATCACAGTTCTATGTGAAATAGCTAAGGAAGGGAAATTGTATCATTTAGTTGACTTAGAAAAAGATCTGAGTGAACTAACCATTGAAGAAATTCCCATAGTTAATGAATACTTGGATGTGTTTGGGGAAGTTAAGGGTGTTCCACACCACAGACCAGTTGAGTTCCAAATTAATCTCATTCCAGGAGCAAGTCCAATAATCAAGAAACCTTATAGAATGGGGCCAAGTGAACTGAAAGAATTGAAAAATCAGTTGGAAGAATTAGAAGGCAAGGGATTTATAAGGCCAAGCAATTCCTGCTGGGGTTCTCCAGTAGTGTTTGTAAGAAAACATGATGGTACCTTGAGAATGTGCATAGATTACAGGGAACTAAATAAAGTAACCATCAAGAATAAATACCCATTGCCTAGAATAGATGATCTCTTTGACCAACTCAGTGAAGCTAAAATATTTTCTAGATTAGACTTAGCATCAGGATTCCATCAAATGAAGGTTGAAGACTCAAGTGTTAAGTATACTGCATTTAACACAAGATATGGCTTATATGAATTTTTGGTTATGCCATTTGGTTTGACAAATGCTCCTTCATATTTTGTTGATTTGATGAATAGAATATTTAGAGATTATTTAGACAAGTTTGTACTAATTTTTATTGATGACATTTTGATTTATTCCAAGACAGTGGAAGAGCATAAAAATCATTTGCATTTAGTTTTGTCAAGGCTAAGGGAAAATGATTTAAAGGCAAAATTTTCAAAATGTGCATTTTGGAAAGAAGAAGTGCATTTCCTTGGGCATGTTATCTCTGCCAAAGGAATATCAGTAAACCCTAACAAGGTAGTGGCAATCCAAGCATGGAAAAGGCCTAGCACCATCAGTGAGATTAGATCATTTATGGGGATGGCAGGATATTATAGGAGATTCATAAAAGATTTCTCAAAAATATCATCACCACTTACCAATTTAACTAGAAAGAACCAAGCCTTTGTATGGACAGAAAAATGTGAGCAAGCTTTTATCAAAATAAAAGAAGCCCTGATTAATGCACCAGTATTGAGAGTGCTAGAAGGAAATGAAAATTTGGTTGTGTACACTGATGCAAGTGGCTCTGGGTTAGGGGCTGTGTTGATGCAGCAAGACCAGGTGGTAGCCTATGCATCTAGGCAATTAAAGCCACATGAAACCAGGTATGCAACCCATGATCTTGAATTAGCAGCAGTTGTGTATGCTTTGAAACTTTGGAGACATTATTTGTTAGGTGCCAAATTCATTTTGTACACTGATCATAAGGCACTGAAATATTTATTCTCACAAAAAGATTTGAACATGAGGCAACATAGATGGGTAGAGTTCCTAGCTGCCTATGATCTAGATATACTGTATACACCAGGCAAGGCAAATAAAGTTGCAGATGCCTTGAGTAGACAACATGCCAAAGTAGCCATGTTGATGATGGAAGAGTTTAGGGATTTGTCTATACTTACTGATTTGGAAATTGAGGAAAACAGTGAGGAACAAATGATGCCCATTGAAGAAGGTGAAGGTAAAGGGAAATTAAGTATGATATCTCTGCAATCAGATTTACTTCTTAAGATTGGGCAAATGCAGGAACAAGACCTAAACATGGTGGAAAAGAAAATGCTCATATCAAAAGGGGAGGAAGTAATAAATTATCAAGTTGATAAAAATGGATATTTGAGGAATAAAAATAGAATATGTGTTCCAGAAAATATAGAATTGAAAGAGGAAATATTAAATGAGTACCATAGGAGTAAGTACTCCATACACCCAGGTAGCACCAAGATGTATCAAAATTTGAAAAGAAATCTTTGGTGGAAGGGGATGAAGTCAGATGTGGCCAGATATGTTGCAAGGTGCATGACTTGCCAACAAGTCAAGGCAGAGACACAAAGGCCATCAGGACTATTGCAACCCCTTAGTATACCACAGTGGAAGTGGGAGGACATATCTATGGATTTCATAGATGGTCTGCCTAGATCTAAGAAGGGAAACACAAGTATATGGGTAATAGTGGATAGGCTAACTAAGGTAGCACATTTTATCCCAGTTAAAACAGAAAGAAATGCTCCAAAATTGGCTCAAATATTCATGAAAGAGGTAGTAAGGTTGCATGGCATACCCAAAACCATTGTGAGTGATAGGGATACCATCTTCACCTCAAGGTTTTGGAAAAGTTTTCAAGAGGCTATGGGGAGTGAATTGTGCTTAAGCACTGCCTACCATCCACAATCAGATGGTCAAACTGAGGTGGTGAACAAAGTCTTAGAGGATTTGTTGAGAGCATGTACACTGGACTTTGGAGGCAACTGGGAAGACCACCTCCATCTAGCTGAATTCACATACAATAACAGTTACCAAAGCACCATAGGGATGGCACCATTTGAAGCCTTATATGGCAAGCCATGTTTATCACCTATATGCTGGGTAGAGACTGGAGAAAGGGCTGTTCTTGGACCTGAATATGTTAAAGAAACTACAGAGAAAATTGGGTTAATAAGAAAAAGAATAGCAGCAGCTCAAGATAGGCAAAAGAAATTTGCAGATAGGAAGAGAAAGCAAGTGGAATATGAAGTGGGAGACTTTGTTTTCATCAAGATTTCACCTATGAAGAAAGTCATGAGATTTGGCAAGCAAGGTAAGCTTACACCAAGGTATGTTGGACCCTATAAAATTCTGGAAAGAATTGGTTCATTGGCTTACAAATTAGAACTACCAAAGGAAATGAAAGCAATGCATAATGTTTTTCATGTGTCCCAACTTAGAAAATGGGTACATGATAAAGAAGACATTTTGGAAGAGCCTACCAAAATTCAAATAAATCCTGACTTGGTTTATGAAAAAGAACCAGTGGGGATTATAGCCAAGGAAGAAAAGAAATTAAGGAGCAAAACCTTGAAACTAGTTAAGATCCAGTGGAGTAATGATCCTAATGACTGCACATGGGAGCTAGAGGATAAGATTAGAATGGATTATCCTAAGCTTTTTGCAAATTAAAATGTAATTTTTTTTTTCTGGAAAATTTTGTTATGCATGGTTGATATGGTTGAATTTGTTTGCTTATGCATATGTTTGATAAGTTTTCAGAAAAGAAAAAGATGCTTACTATAAATGTTAGAAAAATTGTGAGGACACAATTCCTAAAAGGAGGGGTGAATGTAATACCCCAAAATTTTGTGAAAAATCATTTTTGTAAAATGATTTAATTTTTGAAATATTTAGATTTAAATATGGTGAAATTTCTGGAGTAAATAGTGTGCAAGTATATGTGTGCACGTGCACACTGAAATGGCACAAGGGAGAACTCCAGAATTCTTGGATTTTAAAACAAGAAAAAAAAACAATACAAACATGATTTTGCAACATGGATATTTGATTTCTGGAATTATATGGATCATATTAGAAAATAAGAAAAGTAAGTTTTACTTTAGATCAGTAAACAGATTTTAATTAAAACCCAGAAAAGAAAATTATACATATGTATATGTTAAAAGGATTTGTAAACTTGTATACATATAGGTGCATATGTTTCTGAATTTAAAAGAGGAATTAAAAATAAGCCTAGATAAGATATGTATACAAATATACATTTTCTTTTATATACTGAAAAGTACATATATATATAAGCAAGTGAAACCATAACATTAAAATGACATGAAATGTGATACAAGTTAACATGCTTGTATAGGCAAAAATAGCAAAGGGGATTTTCAGAAATAATTAAAATATAAAATAGGATAGTCACACTTTTAACATGACTAGGTGAGTGGCCATTTTCTGTAAAGTAAAAGAAAGAAAATGCAGCCTTTAAATTGGTTAATATGGCCGGGGTATTATGAATGAAAAATGCATGATGCTAGCCAGGACAGAAATGGAATTCTGTTTCAACAAAACCCTAGAGGAAAAATGTATATAAATAGACAGTAGAATTGTCTTTACCCCGGGCTGCACAAAAATAAGAAAAGAAGAAAAAAAAATATTGGAAGGAAGGAGAAAACACTCAAACAAGAATTTTCTGGATTAATAAGAAGAAACATTTAGGTGAGTAATCTCACTGAGTTCATGGCATTAAGACCTGAGATGAGGCAGCCACTTTCTATTGCCATATATATATATACATTCTGATTTTGAAGTATATGATTTCATCAATGCTTTTTTTTTGGATGTCTTATTTTAAATCTGATATGATTTAATATGGATGATTTTGATGATCTTTTGATTTGGTTGAGACATTTGTCTTTGGATGTGTATCATACTGTTTTGTTTATACTCATAAAATGTTGAAGTCTAGGATCTTAAAAATTATATAGAGAATACTCTCAGCTGTTATAGATCTATGGCATGGAAACTTTATGAAAATAATTGGAGCTGCATTATACTTGGTATAAGTGCTGAGGCTTGAAAAGAAAAATGTTAAGGGTGCAATAGAAATTTTCTAAGTGCTGAGCCCTTAATCAAATCAAAAAAAAAACCCACAAGCTAAAATTATGATTGAACCAAATCTTGAATCTGAATCAATCATAAAGGCTTGTAGATCAATGTAACATGCCATGTCTCTTTTTACAGTTGAAAATGTTCCTATATTTTACTAAGATCAAGACATATTGACCCCATTTAGGAAATAACTGTCTGCTTATTTCTGGGGAAAATTATGCTAGGAAAAATTTATGGATGTTTCCATGTTTGAAGTGACATGTTCACTTAGCACATTTGATGATAGGATATAAGACAATACACTAGTAAATAAACTAGGAAAGGGAAGGCCAAGAAGACTGCTGGAATGCTTGTCATATTTGAAGTATGCAAGTTGGCACATGGTTTGTTTAAGCCCTGAGATCTTTGTGCAATGATGTGAATTAGTTCATTGCAATGTGTCCCAGTGATTCCTTAATAGCAGATGAGGCAGGGATTTAAATTGAATATTACAACCTGTAAATGAAGAAATAGGAATATGGATATTTCTTAGGTTGAATGGTATGGAACCAAGATGATTCCAGTGAATGAAATTGTTGCAAATAGATAATTATGTTTGCATGATTATGTATGCAAGTGAAAGAATGATAAATGAATATATCATACCTGAATCAACTTAATTATACTATGTTAAAGTAATTGATTGGAGAAATTTGCTTAAATAACAAGTTAGTACCCTTATATTCTCTATTGCTTAATATCATGAATGAATTGATGTTACTCATACCAGATCATAGATCTGACCCTTGTTTGCTCATGGCATCTGGGGTGCCTCATTTTAAAATGAGGCAGCCACTCATGCTCTTTCAGGTAACCCAGGCACTAAGTAAAAATGAAGTAATGGCTGTTATGGAGGAGTGAATGAACATGCTAGCTAGTTTCAATAAGAGCTTAAATTGATTATATCTGCATGTATTCAGGAAAAATTTTATGTTTCTAAGATTTCCAGTCATGTATTGAATATTTTATGGTTAGTGATCATGTTGCCCTTATGTTCTGTAAAGTGTCAGATTAAATTTGTTGGTCTGTTGAAATTGTTGTGTGTTAAGGTTTGATTTGTTTTTGAAGTAGGGTCTGAAACATAAACAAGAGAAATATGCTCAAGTATCAGCTATAAAAAAAATCTGGCAAGAAATATACAATTATGTGAGCTACTGTATTGCATAATTTATATATGTATTAGCTAATCTTGAGACATAACAGAGCACTGAGTTTTAGAACTAAATCTGGATTTAGCAAGAAGTAAACATAAAAGGATTTTATTTTCTCTTTACTGAAATGCTTTGTAAATAAATCTGAATTCATTTCTGAATTGAATTGAGAAAAGTAAAATGTTGTTCTAAAAGCTTCAGACAGAATGCAATGAAAGGTATCTCCATTGTTTTGAACTAGTGTGTAGCATATACAGGACTCATGGGTTAACCAGCCTCAACTAAATGAAGTATTGGTTGATCATGATAGACTGTATCTTGAAAATACAAATGCATTTCAAAGCTTAGTACACTTAGCAATTGTTTCACCCAGTTTTCTAGAAACTGAGCAAAGATATTGACATGTACATGTATACCTGTGTACATGTTGATAATTGGGCAAAAATATAAATATAAATTCTTAAAACAGTTGTAGGAATGGGTTTTAAAAATAGTTATGTAAGAAGAATTGTTTTGTATGTTAGGTTATAGGCAAAAATTAAATATATATATATGTACAAATATAGGTAGGTATCAGATTTCTAACCATACAGGAGAAAAATAAAAAGAAAAACCAAAAATTGTGTTTGAACCGACCAGCATAGCACTCGAACTCGTGACCTTTCATGTATAAGTTAGGCGCGTTTCCATTACGCCTAGATGTTGCTTGTGTTCACTTAGGATCCACTTTCTTTTATACTGAATTTGATACTATCCAGACTTTAACACAACCATTTATATTAAAAGCTTGTTTACTACTGATTATTACTTGATCATTTATTAATTATAATGGCAGACTAAAGTACATGTTTCCAGTGGATTTTATGGCCAAAAATCAAAATACAATAATTAAATCTGAATTGCTAAAAATCTAAATCAAACAGAATGTTCTTGTACAAAGAAAAAAAAAATAAAGTATATACTCTGAACTTAAACAAGAAGAACACATACATCTTCATATGTATGTGTATGTTATTAGATATACACTGATATATTTATATTGGTAAGTTATTTTGATCCTGGATATATTTTGTTTATTGGAAAAAAAGAAAATGACCTTGGAAAACATATTTGTAATGGATGATATATCTATATATCATCTCTAAGTAAAAAAAAATCCTTATGAAATTAGGGTGGAAATAGGAGGGTCATTTCAATGAAAGAAGAAAATAACTACGTTGACGTTTAATTCACTATAGAGGAAGGGAGCAGTGAAGGATTTAGGTTTATTACAGCCTAGTAAATAAAAACTTTAGCTAATAAAATCTGTACCCTTAACCACCATTTAATTGAACCACCTTTAAATCAACTTTTTATACCCATTTAAAGAATCCACTAAAGACATTTTATCCATATTTTATTTTATTCTTACAAAGATTTTTCTTTTAATAAAATATCACTTTCCGATTTCAACGATTTTAAAATAATTGTTGTATTTTCAAAATAATTCCAAAATTTCACAAATATTATTATTTTGCCAAAATAAATTTTCAAATAATATTTGGACTTTTAAAAATATTATTCAAACTTCGAATTTGAAGTTTAAATCATTATTCCTCAATTAAATCCTAAAATCACTTTTATTGAACTAAATTCATTAAAAGTTTACAAAATTAATTTCTGATCCTATTTATTAATTATTTCAACTCTTTATCAAATAAAAATAACATCCAATGCATATTCAAATTTTTTCAATTGAAATTTCTAAATCTATTTATTCCTTAAAATTCCAAATTAAAATCCTAAAATATATTTTATTATAATTAATCAAATAGCGGGATGTTACATTGCTAAAGTACATTATAGGGTTGATTTCAATGCTTGTAGATCGATTAGGTGAAATCGTATTTATGATCGAATATAAGCGCACCTAGTAATAACAGTTTGTACACATATTCTTTTTGTCATTGCTACGTCATTTTGATATCAGAAGTTTGGTCTATGGTTAAAAACTCTATAAATATCCTTATTAGTTGCATGGCTCAATTTTAAATTCTTGGTTCAATCTGATAACAATTATGGATTAACTGATTTACTTTGTCCAAAGATTTTGAGTTTAATCCGACTTACCAATTACGGTGATATCAACTTTCTATAACGAAGGAGAGAATTATCTCCTGAGTAATATTTCACTTCTAGTATTTCAATGTGCACCCTATTATGGTCATATCATGGTTGCTATGTCATGTGATTTCCTATAATAAAAGTACAATCTATATACTCAAAATTTACAATACCCTCAAGTTAGAAGACTACTGTACTTACCCTGAGATATTCTATTTTGGCTAAGTTATATTAACCTATAGAAGACTCTCGTTGAGTTGTTTTGTGGTTATTCCAAACAACCATAAGTATGTAACCCCTTGGTGACACCAATTGTCATCGATAAGTCATCGTCCATCATACAGAAAGCATTATGTACATTAGTTTAAACAGATGTCCCGATATCCTTTTCTCAATACATCTCGTCTAGGAACATTTAAATATATATATATATATATATATCGATTCAATACTATTGGTTACAAACATGTTTGTAATTGCAATCGATAAAATACTTCTTCTAAGGATTTCTACCTATATATAGTTAATGTATTTAATTCATTATCTATATCTATATATACACGTATATAAAAGAAAATTAAACCATTTGCTTACATCATTTCAAATAAGACTCTTTTGTAAGTTTGTTACATATAAAATTACATAATTTCACCTAAGGCACATCCTTAACTCTATCACCTATAACTCATTTAGATTTTAAGGTCGTGAATACTCAATAGACCCTTGTAACTTATTTTAGAAACTAATTATTACCTTAAACAATTAGCAAATGGTATATTTAATCTAAAATACCATTATAAAAATCTATAAGTTGGAGTCACACTACTACAAAACAAGTCATTTGCATTGGTTGTTGACCTTCCTCTTGCTTTGCTTCAATAACCGATGCAAATGCAGACGATGCAATAGGCCTAAACTCGTTTCATCGGTTTTACAACCAATGCAAAAAGTGGGTCTTTTGCATCGGTTGTTACTAATAACCGATGCAAAAAAATGTCTTTGGCTTAGA
This sequence comes from Allium fistulosum, assembly GCA_030737815.1. NCBI lineage: Eukaryota > Viridiplantae > Streptophyta > Magnoliopsida > Asparagales > Amaryllidaceae > Allium > Allium fistulosum. The sequence goes on from CM060903.1 coordinate 990,409,125, forward strand.
AACAGTCTCCTCTTTTGCATCGGTTGTTAGTAACAACCGATGCGAACGACCCACTTTTTTTATCGGTTGTTAGTAACAACTGATGCAAAAGGAGGTCATTGGCTTAAAAAAGTCTCCTTTTTGCATGGTTGTACTATATTGCTTCAGCTGTTAGTAACCGATGCAAAAAAAACCTCCTCACAAATCCCTAAAATACTTGAATAGGCAATAATATTGATATATGGATATATATGTCATAAAAAACAATTATTTCATGTAATATTATAATCATTTAAAATCAAACTAGATGGCAAATACAAATTGAATAACCTAATACCAAAATAAATATAGTTCAATTATTGTAACGACCCCGGATTTTATATAAATTTAAATTGATAATTAAACGAATTTTTGAATAAAATTGTAAAATAAATCGTTTAAAAATTTAAATTATTGTATATATGAGAATATATATCTGTATTTGAACATATCTGACTAAATTGTTTAATCAATTAGTAATTAATATTGATTTAGTTAAGTTATGGATTAAGTGTGAATTATTGGAAATAATATATTCGAGTAGATTCCACAGCTTGTAAATTTCAAACAAACACTAAATAAATAAACAACATATTGAAACAGCATCTATTACACTCTAAAATTAAACAATATATTACGATAACATTTACACTACATCATTAAAAGAAGACTTCCAGCCTTTATACATCTGCATAGTAAATGGAACAGAGAAAAGGATTTAAAGACAAACATGTTAGCAAACTTGTACAGGGCAATCTGGAAACAATGGTTAGAATGCATGCAAACTTAAAGGAATTAGAGGCAAAGTAAAATGTATATGCTGTGACTTGTTGATGAAGCCGAGCAAGTATGTATAAAAGGAATAAGATATGTACAAAATAAAAACAACAAGTACAAGTATTAATTGCCTTCGTTTATTAGCAGCCATACCTCTAGCATACAAAAGAATGTATCAACCTGGGAAAACAAGATATAGTGTAAACAAAAGATAAAATAAAATAATAAAACAAAGTATAGGTGAATAGCTTGTAAAAGATAGCCATCATTTTATCTCAAACATTTACAGCCGAGGTCAAGAAGAAATAAAAAAAATACATGGTACAAAGCTAATAAATGCAAAGATATGTATTTGTACATGGCAAATCAATGCAGCCCCAAAATGCTACACTTCAGCCACCATAGAGATAAAAATCTCTGAAACCTGTTTGTACCAAAAGAAAGAATAACCTGTATATTTGTTCACACATATCAATTTCCTCATTTCAGTTCGAGCTGAGAATATATCAAGTAAACATCATCTCCTCTTAAACACAAACAAACTTCAAACCAAAACCGACATCAAAACAGAAAACAAATCAAAGAAACATTTTCAGTTTGAAAATTTTAAGCTTTAACCTGGAAGCAGGAAGATCAAAAAGCAAAGGCAACTTAAAACATTTTTCAAAGGAAACCAAGCAAGTTTAAAACAGGACTTAACTGCAGATTTCAAAAACAAGAGAAAAGGTGCTCTCTGTTTCAGTATTTCAGGTGAGCAACTCTTCTTATTTACCTGTGAGGAATCCTTCATTTTCTTTTATCAGATACATATATAGAAGTCTGCTTGTTAATTGCTTCTCTGTTTTTGTTCCAGTTCTTCAGTTTAGCTTAAATTTCTTTTCTCTAGAACTAGTTGCTGTTAGGACTTACATTACAAACTAAGGATGTTTGATTTAACTTAGATTAAGGTTAAAATTTGAATTAAGTCAAACAAAAGCTTGGTTGCCTCTGTAAACCAAAAAAAACTAGAAACAGAGTCATCTCTATTTATTTATTTTTATTTTTTTTCAAACCAGAAAAATAAAAGCAAGTTCAGAAATTTAACTTAAGGATTTCAAACATCAAAATTTAAGACTTCAGCTTCATATTTAGAGCTTCTGGAATAAATGTTCAAAGGTGAGCAACCTTTTGTTTTAACCTTGGATTTGTTTATATGACTTGATGTTGTGATTGGTATTATAATAAAGTGAGTAACTTTTGTTTTTTTTTAAAACTTAAAAGTTTGAATCTGCTGAATACTTACATGTGAGTAAACCCCTGTTTTATTCAATCACTTGCTGCTGTTTGAATGCCTGAATGAATGTTGAAAGACACTTGCTTGTGAACGGGTTGTTATGCATTGTGTTCCAGTAACAAAAAAAAAAGAACCTATACTAAGTTCCAGTAATAGATTAAAGCAATGACATATAATCTTCTTCCTGGAATTATGAAACACAGTCATAATTCAAAATTTGCAAATTTTCGAACTTCACAAATTTTTATCTCAGCAATACTATTTGAATCCTCTCTAAAAATAATAATTTTAGAAACAAAAATTTTATTTTTTCATTGGGCATTCCTCTGGAAAATGGACCGTGATCATAATATGAACTTTTAACAAATCCTGGTGATCCAAACGATGGTGGGTCTCGAGTTCATTGTCAGGGATAGATTAGAGGTGCGAGATTACAAGAAAAATACTAGCATAATTTATAAATTCGTAAATCTTTGATTCGAGGTCACATTAGGGTTTTAGTTCCAGTTTCGAACGTCTTCCGTAAAAAAGAGGATTGCGCCCTCTTGAGTTGATCGAGCTTCACGAGGACTCGGGGGATGATGGCTTGGGGTGTTGTCGTGCTTGGGCCGGAGTTTCATGGCGTCAGGTGGTCGGCGTTGGGAGGCCGAGGTGATTTTGTTCGATATGTTTATGTTGATTAGCTCATGTTTCAAGCGAGATTTTGATTTCGATAAATTCGCGATGTAATGGGTTTCGATCTCGTATGTGGGGTTGAATCGGGGTTTGCTGGAGGTCGCGATCACCACCGGAGCGGAGGCGTGGTGGTGTACACGTGCACAGGGCGGTCGCGTGTCAGGGTGCTCACGTTTAAATAAAATGCTTCAGTAGTTTATAACTTGAAGAAAGAAAAACAAAATAGGAGAAGAAGAAACTGGGTACGGGGAAGTGACGAGGAGGACCCGGGTTTGGTTCGAGCGGGAAGCATTGTGTGCTCAGGTTTTAGTTTAAATGATGAAAGGCTAACATTTTTAATATAAACAGTTTTGTTTAAATGCAAGATACAAGCTTTGATTTAAATCAATGGCAAGATGATTAAGAGTATGTGAAGTAACTTAAGATTTGAAATTTAAGATCAAATAAATTAGTAGTTAAGAATTTTAATTTATAATTGGAAATGGTTAATAAGGATTTAATCTAAGATAATCCCTTAAGAAAAGTAATTAAAAAAAAAATGTTATTAGTTAATGAAGATAATTAACTAGGGATTATTAAGTAATTAATTTATGTGATTAAATTTTGATAATTAATTAGATTAATAAATTTAGATAATTAATCGTAAATTATTAATTACTTAATGAAAGTAATTAAGGATTAATTACTAATTGTAATTGATTTTGGGATATTTTGTTTAATTAAAATTTATTTAATTTAGTCTAATAAATTAAGAAAATCAATTAATAATTGGATAAGTGTAATTACTTAGTTGAATTAATGGAGATAATTACTTAAGGAAGTAATAAATGATAATTACTAGAATGTAATTAGAGAAGATGATTTATGAATGAAGTAATGTGGGTAATTACTTTTGTAATAAATTAAGGGGTTAATTAATTATGAAAATAGTTTAATGGTTGACGTAATAAATATGATTAACCAAGAATAATTTAATTTATTAAGGTGGTTGATTTATTAAATTATATCAAATGATTTGTAATTAATTAACCAGGATTGAATAAATTATTCATAAGTAAATAATTCAACTGGAAATAAATTGAATTTAATTAGGATTAAATGATTAATTAATCCTGCCTACAAATGATTATTGAATGCTTGACCTTACTCATGAATGATCGTATTTTATGTGATGCCTTGAATTGATTGTTATATCTAATCTATAATATTTTGTTCTGTGGATTGAGTTGTGTGAAATTTATTCGTTCATTTGTGATACATTTGTATACTATTTGTGAATCTGTGAATGAACGATAAGCGTGATAGTTAATACCGCTTATCAACTATATTTCTGTATTTTGATCTGTGATGATTGTGTGATGTTGCACTGCTGTGTGAAACCCCTGGACTACACCTTTACACACACAAATATGGATTTCACGTGGAAATCAGTTAAGTCACAGATAATTTAAATTTGATGTTTTTGAAATTGAAATTTTAATTTCAATTGATTTTGAAAATTAGAAATTTGGGTTTAATGTGAAAAACTTTTGAAATGGAATTTCAAGATCAAAGTTATTTTGAATAACTTAATCGAGTTATGAAAATTTAAATAATTTGATTTAAATTTGAATTCAAGTTGGGAATTGAATCCTATGATTTGGAACTAGGGATTAAAGATATTATAAATGTGTTTTCTATGAATTTGAACCATTTTAAAATATTGGTTTGAGAATTTAGATTTAACCCAAAGATTTCAAATTGTATGAATGAATCAGATTTCCAAAATGAAAACTGTTTGTTTTCAAAATAATAAAAGGCTTTCCGATAAGAAATGAAATTTCAATTTAGTTAAAGGAATTTCAAGATTGAATTGAAAAATGGTTTTCTAAGTTATGAATGAATTCTTTTTGAAAGCTATGAATTAAATCTGTTTATTTTTAACAGATTTGAAATGATGATTTGTTTAAACCATTTGAAATGAAATTGTTTTGAAAGCTATGAGTTAAATCTTTGATTTAAAGATTTAACGAGTTAATCAAATTGAAATGGGAATTAATTTGGAAAATCTGTGAATGAATCTTTTGTTTAAAAGATTAAAGTGTGGAAATTGTTAAACCGTTGAAGGTTGTTAAAATGAATCTTTTTGTTTAAAGATTTGAAAATGGTAATTTGTTTAAACCATTTGAAAAGAAAAGTTTTGGGTAATAAGTTGTGACTTAATTGAAATCCCAATATCCATATGTTTTTAAAGATTGCGCTCATTATTCGGTTTAGCCGGGAGAGGACCTTTGTGTCATATAACCCGTTCCGAATAATGATACGTCGTATATGGATAGCATTTGAAGACCGGTGGTGAAGACCGGATATTTTCGAAAACGAAAGGACAACTCGTCGAATGTCTCTGCATCGACTGGTCCCCGGTATAGAGATTTGATCACCCTTTGTGATGGGAAGTCCGGACGTGATTGGAAATTATCCGGAATTGCAAGGGCTTCGTGAGAAGTGCCTTCGGTTCTGTTCGAACCCGGAACAGACTTATATGGATACATGTCTGACATTACACTTTGAGATATAAAGCCGATTTCTTTCAAATACATTTCTGTTGGTGGCGGAGAATTTATTCTCTTAGCTTAACACCCTTCTCTGAGACGTACGAGCTCAGAGGTTATGTAGTTGAAGGTTATCAGCGATATATCCCAATTTGGTAATGTGACATGCTGAGTGTAGCTGTGTGATGATCATCGTTTGATCATTTGTGATATGATCATTTGTTTGATCATTTATCTTTGTGATCATAGGTTGATCATCTGTTGACCCAAAGCATGGCTTTGTGACAAAGCGTAGCTTTGTGGACGAGACTTCGTCAGGGCCTCACAACCCGAAAATGGTCGAAACAGGATCGTTGCGGCAAGGTTATGAGGGTCGCGCCCTTTAGGGTATGTCATTTCCTTCTGGAAAGGGGTGGTATTATGGTATGGAGCCCTGATACTTACTCATGTGGATACACTTTCTTTATGATGTGTGATGTTGGATATCGAGCGCTCGGATAAAGGTCCCAAAGGACCGGGTGATGACATATTCGTGAGTTACCTGTTATAGGGGTAACCCGGCCTTGTTAGCAGAGAGCAGTTTGTCTCTCGGGGCGTCCCGCCAGAGGCGTTCCCATGCGGTGGAAGGAAGTTCCTTAGCCTGACCATTTGTTGGAAATCCAAAGAAACAATACGAACTCTGTACGGTTTTAGTTGTATTACCTGCTATGGAATGTGGCGGTAACCTGCTATTGAACATAGTAGCTATAGTAGGCATACGATAATGGTCGTATGCTGGCTAAGATTTATATTCTACTTTCGAAATTGTTTTCTGCACTATGCACTAATAATAATATCAAGATGATTTTACGTAGTAAGCATCTTTGACTATCATAAGAAGAAATCTCCTCCAATTCTGCGTTTGCATTGTGTGTGTGGCGGGAGGTCTTATGGTAGTTTCATTTTCTAAAAGAATTGTGGATTTCAATGTTTAAAATTCTTTTGCTGTTGTTTAAAGTTAAATTGTTTTTGTTGCTCACACCAGTCCCATGACTGATCCGGAGTTTATTGTTCCCTTCCTAAACTCTGGGTGCTCATAATTTTCCACACGAGCAGTCTAGAGTTGGGGTTTTCAGATATTCAGGTTTAGTAGATTATCTGGAGCTAGTTCATTCATCGGGGTTGCTTATCTTGGAGTTGTGGATTCATTCTTGTCTGAAGATCATTTTGGAGTTATCAGTTCTATTGATATTGTTCCGCTGCTGTTGTTATCTTTTCTTTTCCGCTGCTATTTCTTGTATCATATCTCTGATGTATATTGATATTCATTGTATCACTCTGTTGGATCAGATATTGTATATCAATGTACTATTCATTTTCTTCCGCTGTGTTATTTACTTAATTGTGTTATAGCTCCGGCGAATCGGATTTGAACGGTCGAATCTGCGGCATTCTAGTACAATGTGAAGTACGGATGTTGATTTTCGAGCGGGCAAAACCCGATACGTTACAATTATAGTGTTCATAATCCATATATAATAGTGACTCATACAAATATCATAGGCTAGAGGTCAAAAAGAAGTACAACTTATATCAATCGGGTCGTGGAGTAAGAAGAAGCCGAAACCAAGAACTCATCATCCTCTTCAAGAGAGAAAGAATTTTAATCATAAGGAAAATTCTTCTACAGTCGTCACCAAAATCCAGGAGGCAACCAATCTTGGTCGTCTCAGAAAGCTCATTGATTAGAATGCCTTTGTCAAACAATAGTCCCCCAAAGAAAGCTTTATACAAATGAACCGAAAGATCAAACATGTTAGTATAATTTGAACAAACCAAGGACTAACATTTTAGTTATTTGCAACAATTGAATTCATATTCAACAACGAAAAAAGTTTAAGCCTAACTTTTTGCAAGGCCATATAGATTGACACTGAGTTTTTTGACAGGGAGTGTAAGGACCAAATTGAATTCATATAGGTCTAGGAGCAAAAAGAAATAATTGTATATTATTACATGTTAAAGAGTTTGGATGTATCATTACATGCAATAAAATTGTAGATATATACTAATATAATATTCATTAACATGCATTTAATATAAATTATTACATTACTATTATTACACTAATTGTAATGTCAATGGACAAGTTGCCTACATTACTATTATTGCATCTTTGGCTTCAAAGATTCATTTTGCAAATAGTCGTTTGCTTGTGAACAAAAAGAGGCAAACATCATGCTATATGAAAGTGACATGGTTACACTCACAAGACGCAATTCAAATATACAACAAATTCTACTATAAGGAAATCAGTACTACTATTGTATGTGTATACTAGAAAGGAAAACTGAACCCCAACAAAGAAACTGAGATCAGTAAGCAAAAGACTTAATAATAAGTAAACAAAGACCAATAGGGTAAACATTATTTTGTTATTTCCTCACCGCATTATTTGTAAGACATAAAAGAACATACGTATTTATTATTTTATCTAATGCGATGAGCAAACTAAGAAATTGTAGCTGGTTGAACAAACAGGATGCATATATGGACTAAAGCCAAAATAACTTGCAACATGACAAAGAATGATACTATTGGGAATTGTACAAACAAGGCATTTATCGAGCGTTGAATAGTGTTGAAACAAGGTAGCAGAAATAGAGATCAAGAAGGCTAGGAAACAATAGGCATCTGAAATAGAGAACAAATATATTGCTCATGACTGGATACATAGTCACAAACTTATCTCATATAAAACTCATAATCACTAATAGAGCATCACTTAAGGACTCGATGAATTTGACATGTGCACAACATTTCAAATAGAACTTAGACTCGTAAACTTTCTCATAGAACTTACTTTGGTGAAAACACTTTCGTATTCCAAAGACGACATAAAATATTCAGAACTAACCAATATTGTACACATTATATCACTGAAACCATCCTTCAAACACCAATGCATCAATCAAACCAACATCTTCAAGCAACTGGGACAAATAACACATTAAAACATAGCCTTCAGTTATCAAAACTAGAACCAATACGACAATTCATTAATATTTATCTAAAGGCGGCGTTTAGATAATCACAAGTATCATAGGCGTCTGTTACCTTGGTGGAATTGAATTAGTCCTGAGGCACACAAAGGCATTGCATCACTGATTCTCCATCTCCATAAAGCTTGAATCCAAGGGATAACACCCCATCATCATCTTCAAATTTTACCATAACCACGTTCGACGTTAGTGTTTTGCACCCAGCGTTGTAGTTTACCGCAGTTCTTGAAAATGGACTTGAAGAATTAAATTTCAGGTAATTAGCAATCAGAGTGTCATTGTCTTATATTTTTCTAACTACAGACAAGGAAATTTTACCTGTTGTTAAGTAGCATGAAGTCATTGATCCAACAATGTTCATCATTCCAAATGTTATATCTCTTTGTTACTGTCAATGTGATAGTCCTTGAACATGGCAAAACGCCTGCCTATAGCAATTCCTTCTTGTATAATTAACAAGATGATACAAATTGTAGTATTTGTGAAGTACATATGTTAATTATGTTTGAAAAATGATGAGAAATAGCATACAACAAGAAGCAGATATCTCTATAAGAAGAAAAGCAGATAACCACTTCTTACATGATCTAATAACATGTGAAATAGTAGGAAGACCAATTCAAACTTCAAAGCATAAACCTAAAGCCTATGTATTATTAACAGTAAAAACATAAAATGTAAATATTACACTATTATTCACCAACGTAATTATTATATTCTATGATTCACTAACCATAATAAAATAATATAATATGGCTCTTTGAGATAAAAGCGCCGATAGTTCAACCCACTATCTAAATCAAAATACCATTTTAAGTGTGAGATCCCAATCCATTTGTCTGAAAGATATTTAACTTCTCACTCATTGTAACGACCCTGGATTTTAATTAAATTTAAATTGATAATTAAATTAATTTTTGAATAAAAATTGTGGAAATTGATTTATAAAGTGATGTGAGTTTCCCCGGATTAAAATAAATTCTATGTTAAATCAATTAAAATCTAAAATATGTATATATGTGAATATATAGGTATATGTGCGTATATGAGTAGATTTGAATTTATATTTATACATATTGGATTTGAGTTTAAAATCTCAAGTAAATGGTTTGAAAATAATATAAAAACATAGACATACAAGATAACGAATATTTAAGTTAGAAATAAGTAAAAATAAAATAAAATAAATAAATATAACTAAAGTGTTTGGTAGTTAAGTTTAAAAAAAAAGAAAAGATACATTAGTTAAATAAATAGATAGTCACGTAAAGAAATAGGAATAAATTCACTAGCTAACATAATAGATTAAATATAACAACTTTATTTAAGCTTAAGTAAATCTAGAAATAATTATAGCAACTGTATGAAAACATAGGCTAGTAAACAAATTAGACAAAGATATATACAAGTCAAAAGAAAATTTATAAAATAAGATATGGATGAAACATAAAGTACATCAACATTGAAAGCTTTCATCTCAACTCAAAACAAAGGACAATTCGAAATATATAAAAGATCATTTCAGCCTCCATATGATCAAAGAAAATCTCTGACCAGAAAAGAAGACTAAACCAGAAAATGCCTTCCCTGTAAACACCTATCTTTTCTATATATACACCTACTCTATTTCATTTCGTTCATCAAAGCTATAACCTGAAGCAACTCATTCATACAGTAAGAAACAAATCAGTTTCAAAGTTCAAAGTATACATGTTGCAGGCAAGTAAAATAATTTAGCAACATGAACAAAAGTAAAAGAATATATATAACATCTATGTACAAAGAAGAAAAGTATGATACAAAAAGTACATTAGCATTTAATGTTTCCCACCCTAGCACAAAACAAAGCCTGCTCGAAATACTTTCAGCCCCCAAAGAAACTAAAAATCTCTGATTTCTTTTGTACCAGCTAAGATCATTTTTGTGTACAAATGCAACTATCAATTTTGCATACTTATGTTTTATTTAGCAAAGCTTCTTCCCATCTTCGATTCATTTAAACAAATATAACCTGGAACCAAAATAAGAAAAACAAAGCACTTTAGTTTCAAATTTAAAATGGAGGCATCTCAACTATAACAAGATTTCAGATCAATTCATGTTCAAGTTTTAAAGCCAGTTCAAAGTTTCAAGAAAACAAAACAGGCAGCTAGACACAAACAAAATGCTTCTCTGTCCAACTTCCAGTTTTCAAAAATATCAAGTTCATTATCTCTGCTGCAAAATCAAAGGTGAGCAAAATTTCCCACCTTAATCCTTTGTTTCTGTGAGTAAACAGTCTGTTAACCCTTAAGAATTGTTTAATCTTTGCATAGATATATAGTGTATTGTAGGCATGAAGCTCTGAATATATATTTATATTTGACAATGCTGAAGCATGCATCTTCCTCTCTGTTTTGGCCCACAGGGTAGAAACGACCAAAGAAATTCAATTACATATTATCTACTCAGTATCAGGCTTTGGTTTCAAAAGTAAATATATGTGTTTAAGTATGGAGTATGATTAAAAAAAATAGTTTCAAAGAAGTATAAGTACATACAGTATGGAAAAACTTAATTTTACAGAGGGAAACTTAAATTCGGGTAAATTCGAATGTCACGAATTAGTGGTTCAATTATATAATATGAATCGACACTAGAAGATAGGATTTTTAGTACGAGTTTTATGATTTTTAGTTGGGTATTGTGAGAGCAGTTTTGGGTTGATCAAAAATTGGGTTTCGAACGAATTCAGGCGATCGAAGGATGGTTGATGGTCGGGGCTTGGCATGGAGGTAGAATGGTGTACGACGATGTTGGGAAAAATAGTCGAACATGCTCACGTTCGTCATGGAGTCGGCGGCGTGGGGTAAAAGTTTCTAAACCTAGTTTGAGCTGAGGTCGGGAAATTGAGCGTAGAGGCCTGGTTCGAACATCGAGTTGCACGAGGTTATTGGAAATGATAGTAGGAAGGGTTGACGAAGTTTTGGGAAGGTTGGCGAGGCTTCTCGTTGGTCAATGGCGTCGGAAATCGAAGAGTTCTGGCCATGGCGTTTTGGGTTTGGTTGGGTTGATAGCTCGATTTCGATTCGTGGATTTTGCGTACGATCTGGGTGCTGTCTCGTGGACGTATGGGTACGAATGATTGTCGAAGGTGGCCGCATCGATCACCGATGGCCAGAGGCGACGGTGCATGTGCACCGTGTGCGCGATGTATCAGAAGAAGAAGAAGAAGTAGGCACGGGGGAGAAAGAAAATGACTCGGGAAGGACTCGAAGCATTCGAGTGAAAATCTCGTGGATTTTGGGAGTTGGCTCAGGCTTGCGTTAGCATGGGTCGAGTAGTTTTAAATATGATTTCCAGGTTTTCAACTTGAGAAAAAAATGGTTCAGGGTATTTAAAAATCTGATAACCGTGTTCTTTTTAAAAACATGATTTGGTTTAAAGTTTATCCATATGAAATAAGTTTCAAAATAAATGTACTAAGTTCCAAAGTAAAGTTAATCCAGTTCAAGATAAAAGTATTTATCGATTTCAATATAAATATGAGGTCATGGGGTTTGGAATTTTGTTGTTTTGACTTGAAGAAGTTGTCTTTATTATTTCAAAAATCAAGGGATGGAAACTGGTAATGATTACCGTGAGGGTAATTTAAACTTTAATTAATAAAAGGCCATAAATGTTTTGAACAAGTTATTTACCTTCATTCCATTTAAATGATAATTAAAGAAATTTAATTAAGAGTTAATTAATTTATAAGATGGATTAAGATTAATTAACTAAGGATAAAAAAATTAAGAGTAACTAATTAAGGTTGATTAATTTATTATCAAAGGGTTAATTAATAAATGATTAAAGGATAATTAATCAAAATGGTTTGCAATTAATTAACCAGGATTAGAAATTCATAAGTAATTAATCTGATTTGAATTAATCAGACAATTAATTGATCTTACTTATGAATGTTTGGATTCTATGGAATGTTGAATTGTTTGATATCCCTGATATATGATGCTTTGTGATATGGATTACTTTGTGCTGAGCTGTGATTTCTATTTCTGTGATATATTACTATGTGAATATGAAACCCTTGACCCATAAAACGACACTTGAACTTCGATGCGACAGGGAGTCAGATTCCAGTTGGTTATCCGAAACCCACATCGAATTATAATTGTGAATCTTTGTGACTGATAAATTTATTTTATCTATGAATCTGTGAACGAAGATAAGCGTTATCGATTTTACCGCTTATCGATATATCTGTGATGATTGATGTTGCACTATTGTGTGAAACCCCTGGACTACACTTTTACACACACAAATTTGGATTTCACGTGGAAATCGGTTAAGTCACAGATAATTGAAATTTGATGTTTTGAAATTGAAATTTTAATTTCAATTGATTTTGAAATTGGAAATTTGGGTTTAATATGAAAAGCTTTTGAAATGGAATCTCAAAGATGAAAGTTATTTTGAATAACTTAATCGAGTTTTGAAAATTTAAATAATTTGATTTAAATTTGAATTTAAGTTCGAAATTGAATTCTATGATTTGAAACTAGGGATTAAAAATGCTGTACAAGTTATATATGGGTTAAACCATTTTTTTTTGGTATTGATTTGAGAATTTGAATTTAATTCAAGAGTTTTAACTCGTGTAAATATAACTGGATTTTTCCGAAACGAAAACTACTGGTTTTCAAATAGTAATAGCTTTCATTTTAAGAAAGAATTTCCAAATTGTGTTGAACGGTTTCAAGTTTGAAATAGAATTGAAATGTTTTGAAAACTGTGAAATGAGTCTTTGATTCAAAGACCGAACGAGTTAATCCAAATTGAAATGGAATTGTTTTGAAAGCTATAAGTTAAATCTTGATTTAAAGATTTAACGAGTTAATCCAATTGAAACGGAAATTGTTTAAACCATTGAAGGTTTTTGAAATGAATCTTTTTGTTTAAAAGATTGGAAATGGTAATTTGTTTTACCATTCGAATGAAAAGTTTTGGGCTTTTAAGCTGTGATTTAACTGAGACCCCAGTATCCATATGATTTTTAATTGCGCTCGTTATTCGGTTTAGCCGGGAGAGGACCTTTGTGTCATATAACCCATTCCGAATAGTGATACGACGATATGGATAGCATTTGAAGACCGGTGGTGAAGACCGGGTATTTGCGAGAGCGATAGGATGACCTATCGATTGTCTCTGCACTGAGTAGCTACGGTATAGAGATTTCCTAAGTGATGGGAAGTCCGATCAGGATTGTGAATACCCGGATTTGCAAGGGCTTCTTCGGAAGTGCCTTCGGTTCTGTTCGAACCCGGAACAGACTTGTATGGATGTGTGTCTGACGTTACACTTTGAGATGTAAAGCTGGTTTCTATCAAATACATTTCTGTTGGTGGCGGAGAATTTATTCTCTTAGCTTAACACCCTTCTCTGAGACGTACGAGCTCAGAGGTTATGTAGTTGATGGTTACTAGTGATACATTCCCAATTTGGTAATGTGGCATACGAAGTGCTGCTGATCATTGGTTGATCAAAGCGTGGCTTTGTGAAAAAGCGTGGCTTTGTGAAAAAGCGTAGTTTTGTGGATGAGACTTCGTCGAGCCTCACAACCCGGTAATGGTCGAAACAGGAATGTTGCGACAAAGGTTTGTAGGGGTAGCGCCCCTAGGGTATGTCATTTCCTTCTGGATAAAGGGTGGTATCATGGTATGGAGCCCAGATACTTAACTCATGTGGACACGGTAATTTATTACTGTATGATGTTGCTTTGTTGGTTTTTGGGATCCCTCGGATAAAGGTCGGTAACGACCGGGGAATGACATGACTCGTGTGTTAGTTACCTAGTTACAGCTGTACAGCGTGAGGTAGCGTCACTGTGTTAGTTACCTAGTTACAGCTGTACAGCGTGAGGTAGCGTCGGCCTTTTGTTTGCAGAGATCCGGTTAGGATCCGGGGCATCTTTCCAGAGGCGTTTCTATTTCGGTAAGGAAGTTCCTTATCCTGATCATTTGTTGGAAAACCAAAGAAACAATACGAACCCAGTACGGTTTTAGTTGTATTACCTGCTATGGGATGTGGCGGTAACCTGCTATTGAACGTAGTAGCTATAGTAGGCATACAACAATGGTTGTATGCTGGCTAAGATTTATATTGTATTTTCGAAAGGATTTTCACACTATGCACTAATGATAATAATATCGAATGATTTTGCGTAGTAAGCATTTTTGACTATCATAAGAAGAAATCTCCTCCAATTCTGCGTTTGCATTGTGTGTGTGGTGGGAAGTCTTATGGTAGTTTCATTTTCTAAAAGCATTGCGGATTTCAATGTTTAAAAATTCTTTTGCCGTTGTTTAAAGTTAAACTGTTTTTGTTGCTCACACCAGTCCCATGACTGATCCGGAGTTTATTGTTCCTGTCCTAAACTCTGGGTGCTCATAATTTTCCACACGAGCAGTCTAGAGTTGGGTTTCTTTTCAGATATTCAGGTTTAGTAGATTATCTGGAGCTAGTTCATTCATCGGAGTTGCTTATCTTGGAGTTATGGATTCATTCTTGTCTGAAGATCATTTTGGAGTTATCACTTCTATTGATATTGTTCCACTGCTGTTGTTATCTTTTCTTTTCCGCTGCTGTTTCTTGTATCATATCTCTGATGTATATTGATATCTGTTGTATCATACTGTATCAGATTTTGTATCTGTCATTGTATCAATGTTATATATATTGATATATTCTTTTTCTTCCGCTGTGTTGTTATACTTAATGTTGTTATAGCTCCGACGGATCGGATTTGAACGGTCGAATCTGCAACATTCTAGTACAATGTGAAGTACGGATGTCGATTTTCGAGCGCGAAAATCCGAGACGTTACACTCATGCTAAGTATATAAGGCTAAAATGGATAACTCATTTGAGCTCCAATTTGATCTAAAACATACATGTTAAACGCCATCAATAAGAGAATAATACATTCAACTGAATTGACACTTTTGAAGGTTATGTAGTTAAATAAGAAAGATCTAAAATAAGGGATAAGAAGTTACATCTTGAAGTCGGATTTTCACAAACAACAAAAAAAAAATATTGGCATCTTAAGGACATTGACAAAAATCAATAAATTTACCTTGTATCGATTTTTGAAGTTTGTAAATTGTTCTTCTACTTGCAAGTGATGATGGCATCGATGATGCAATTAACGATGGTACTGGTGAAGAAGCTGACGATGCGATTGACGAAGAAGCTAACGACGCGAAGAAGCTGGATGTGATTAGTGTATGATGAATTCCAGCTCAAGGTTGATGGCGAAGACACTGACAAAAATAAAAAAATTGGGAATAATTTTCGGGTCGATAAAAATTATATTATAACAGAAGGCAACTAGCAATTACGTATCACGGAAGGCGATTGGCGATTTGGTATCACAGAAGATGAATAATGGTGTAGAAAGGGGATTCGATAATGGTTGAGAGGGGAGAAAGGGAAACAAAAGTATAAACTAGCGGCTGGATTTAGAATTTAGGTTTAAGGAAAGAGTGGAAGTGGGAAATGAAAAAAAAGAGGGCGAGAAACCAAGGAGAAATATTTGATATTCCAATTTTATGGTTGATCAAAATGGGTGGAATAACAATTATTATAATATTATTTTTTTAATTTTGGTAAAATTTCAAATTTTCTTTTAGTTTTTATGAATATTCTTAAATTTATTTAACTTTTTTAAATTTTTTAAAAAAATTAAACATAATTATTAATTATCAAATACTAAATTATAAATATTACTTCTTAATTATTAAATTCTAATTACCAATTAATTATTAGTTATTAAATATTAACCTTTATTATTTAATAGTAATTTATAATTATTAGTTATTAAATTTTGCTCCTTATTTATAAATTATTAATTATCAATTGTTACTTATTACTGAAATTAATAAATAATATTTTCTATTTAAAAAAAAAATTTGAAATTACTAAATAATAATTTCTATTTAAATAATTAAAATTTTAAATTAATAAATAATAATTTCTATTTAATATCAATTTACTATAAAAAAAGTTGTTTTACTTGTATATTGTGAAAGTCTTTGAGGAAACGATAACTATAGGAAAAGGCTTAATTAATGTAACTAATAAATGTTTTTAATATTTAATAATTTATTATGGTTAATTATTAATAATTAGTAAATTACAGTTAATATTTATTAATACTTAATAATTAATAATTAGTATTATATAATTAATAATTAATATTAAATAATTAATAATTAACGCTTAATAATTCATATTTAACAATTAATGTTTAATATTTAACATTTTATTTATTATAGTTTAATATTTAGTAATTAATAATAATATTTAATTTACTGTTTAATACTATTTTTAATAATTGATAATTAATAATTGTTGCCGATAATTGATAATTACTAATATACACATAATAATTAGTATTTAATAATTAATATTTTAATTATAATTAAGAAAATTTTAATTTTTTTAAATATTAAATATAATCGTTGGTTATAATTATAAAATGTTAAATGTTAAATTTTAATTCTCAATTATTAATATTTCTTATTAATTATGAATTACTAAATATTTATCTTAATTATGGATTATTTATTAATTGTTAATTTTTTAATAGTCATTATTAATTTATAATTATTTAAAATTAATTATTAAATTCTAAATATCACTTCATAAGTATAAAATTTTATTATTAATTATTAAGCAATAGTCTTAATAATTATATAATACTTAATAATTAATTATTTAATAGTAATTATTAATTAATAATTATTAAAAATTAATTATTAAATGTTACTTCTTAAGTATTAAATATTACTTATTAATTAAGTATTGGATGTTAAACATCAATTATTAAATATTGATTATTAATTATTATTTATTTAATGTAATTAATAAATATTAAATATAATTTACTAATAATTAATAATTAACTATAATATTATAAATATAAAAATAGTAATTATTTATATATAATAACTAGTAATTATAAATTATTTATTTATAATCATTAATTATAATAAATTATAAATAATGACATATGTAAGTTGTTGCTTATGATTATTGATATGTGCATTTGCTCCAATTTAAATAATTTGCGGTTGCTTCAGTTCCTAAGGAACCGATGCAAATAACACTATTTGCTACAGTGCATTTGCTTCATTTCTTGAGGAATCGATGCAAATAACATTATTTGCTTCGATTATAAGGACAGGAGAAGCAAATAGTAGTAGTTGCTTCGGTGCATCTGCTTCAGTTGTTAATACAATCGAATCAAGTGATACTATTTGCTTTCGTTATGATCATAACCGAAGCAAATAACACTATTTGCTTCGGTGCATTTGCATCAGTTGTTAAAATAATGAAAATGATACTATTTGCTTCGATTGTGAGCACAACTGAAGCAAATGAGGCGATGCAACAAACATATTTTGTACTGGTGACATTACATGGATTGGGTGAAACCGCTCACGAGCCCTGCAAATAGTGGATCTTAATAGAGTGATAACAAAGATTTTGCCTTTGATGAATATATATTTGACTCAAGTACCCACTAGCAATCCATTAGGGTAGAAAATTCCAAAAAGAACATGAATTCGTTATACTTTGCATAACGTTGTCACTAAGTTTTCGATTTGTTTCAAGTGATTGCTCATTGTGGTGCAGGACAGATTACTAGAAAAAACCTCCAAGTTGGCAGCAGTTGGTGCCATCCTCAATAGCTAGTGTCAACCTCAATAGCTAGTGACTACATAATTGCCGAAACTATCTTAGGATAATCAAACAGTAGTTAAATAATGTCCGTGTGAATCAACTAATTATGATACTAATCTATTATGAAAATATATCTAGAGTGTAGTTTGTCGATTTAATGTTAACTATCAACAAAGAATAATGAACTTCATTATTCACTAATACAACAAGATAAAAAATAAAGAAGGTGACATTAATATATTAGGGTGGTCATATGGTTAAAGCATTGGAATAACTTGTAACAACCCGGGAGTTTGTAATTTTTAATCATTGTCAAAATGACGATCAAACTGTTTGCAAATTGCTGTTGGAAGTTTTTTAGTCAGATCAAAATTCTTTGTATTAAATCGTCAAGTGATTATGCGGGCTTTACAAATTTAAATCTTGGCCCGTTCTCTTTTATTTTGTTGGGTCGTGATAATTATCAAATAGGAAAACCGTTCCCCTTTCTTATCTTTTTCATTTCGAACCCTAAAGTAAACAAACGAGAATAAATGGCGGCCGAATTCATTCGTCCTCGTCCCCAAATTCAAAATCAGGGTTTTAGTAAATTCATGGTTGCCGATTTCAGATGCTCGTTCGAGTTCCATTTTCTTGCTCTATAGATCGATCGCCTCTTGAGAGGTTCGCGGCCACTTGATTGAGCTCGCCGTTGCTTCGATTTGGCGATTAAGGTGAGTGACTTATCACTCGCATCTAATTTAAACTCATGTTGATTTCTTTGGCCATCAGTGGTTTTGATTTCCATGGCTGTGATTTTTGTTTGAAACTACTGCTTGAACTCTCTGGCCTTCGAATTGATTCTGTTTGACTTCGGCCATGTTCGAAATTCATTGCTTGATTATTTGAAACTGACGACTTTGATTTTGTTGGTGTTTTTTTTTGCTTATATGTTCACCCTGTAGCATATTTGACATTGTTTAATTAACTGGTAGCAGTTGTTCATGTTGCAATTGCAGTTTCATTGGGATTTTGATAATTGTTCGATTTTGAGATAACACGGCTTTGAATTCTTTTGGTTTGAGATGGAGAAACTGACTTGTTTGTGAATTTGCATTTCCGTTTCATGACTCCGGCCTCTTAAACTATTTTGATTTTGGTACTGTTTCAAATGAGATAGATATGTATGTGTATACATATATATATATATATGCATACATGTATATTTGTAGTTGCTCGGTTTTGGTATGGTTCGAACTGTACCATGCTCTTGCAACTGCAGTTTCGTTGTTTTTAACTTTAGTATACTTTGCACTGACCTGTGCTACTCCGATCTTTTGCACTGCCACTGCTAGTTTGAAATCCCCATGTCTTTGTCGAAACTGCTATGACTTATATTGTTTAGAAGATATGTCTGGGTATAGGTATACGTGTGTGACCTGGTGGCAGTGTTGTTTCATTTGTTATTTGATATTGAGACAGTGCCATTGACATTCGAGTCTTCATTTGATAGTTGTATTTACCTTGAATTCCATGTTGACTTCGCCTTGAACCCTTTTTGTAGTTGATGTCTTCTTGTACGTGTCTCTACCGTGTAGTTGACTCATCCATGTACATGTGTAGCTGGTTGCATGGATACTTCACTATGTTCATGCAGTTGAGTTTGATACTGGTACATATGCTTGTTTCTCTTACCAGATCAGTAGCCTGGTGGTGACCCTGTTTTACTGCAGCTAATTTTCACATGTACCATGCTGGTTCATAATTTACTCTTTGGTTTGAGTCATTTCCTACTTGGTCGTACTGGTCATTCATGTAGACTTGATGTAGTCTTCATGCATGTCTGGTTACTGTCTCGGCCTATAGTGTTGCATTGATATTGATTCATTTGTTCTTTAATTCTAAGGTTTCACTTTGTGTTGGCATTACACTTGTGTTGAACCCGATTTTTAGGTTTGACCTTGTGTTCGTTGTGAACTTTCATTGAGCTGTTGTGTAATTTGTGTTGTGGTGGAGAGGCAGTACACGCGTGCGTGTACTGCAGCCCTACCAAAAGTGGCGTTTTAAATTAATATTTCAATTACTTGAAATTTGTCGTTGATTTAATTCAATATTTTGAGTTGTATTCTGATTTGGTTTAAGCTGATGATTTTGTTGATATCTGATTATCTTTTAGATAATTAGATTATATGTTTTCTAATTATCGTATCGATAATTAGATTTTCGTTGTGTACGCTGTTTTGTTGGCTTGGGTTTCACTTTGACCTCTGCAGTTTTGATTGCTGTTAGTATTCACTGTTGTGATGATTTTACGTACTGTGTGGCGAGGCAGTGCACGCGTGCGTGTACTGCAGCCACACAGAAATTTGGTTGGATTGATCATTTTGAGATTTCTAATTATCTATTTAATAATTGGAATTTGTTGTAAATTACTGTCTAGGCAATTCTGGAGTTTTCGTATTATCTCCATTGATAATCGTTTTATTCATCTTGCTGATGATTTGGATTGCTGATTTGTTGTTTAACACTGTTTAGTGTTATATATGCCGTTATCCGACTCTCTTATCGAGAAGTTAGATATACGAGATTTCTGTTGCTGTCGTCTATTTGATATTTGATTATTATTGCTTCTGTGCATTAATAACTGAGTTTGAATTAGACTGACCCGTGTATTATTATTTTTTGAATTTAATACTCGGGTCAGACCCGAGTTATTTCAGGTTGTAGATTTCCTGCTTTGAGTTGCTGCTGGGCTATGAAGTCTTTTCACATCTTTTGAAGTGGTCTGCGTCTTTTTGTAGTAGTCAGTGTACTGATTAGGTTGATATGTATTCATGTACATTAGTTAATAATGTATTTGTATATATAACTTCCAGAGTCGACAGTTGTAGTTGTATCATATGTATTGTGTCAAATGTATTGTAACTGACATCAGTTATATATATATGAGATTTTTGTTATCTGTGTTCCGCATTTTATTATCTGTGTTATTATTATATACATTGTCCTAAACTATTATGAACCGTCGTAGTTCGTTTTATACTAGAATTAGATATGTCGATGGGAGTAAATAAATAAGAAATGAAAAATGAAAAATATATACCACTCCTATCGAGGTAACCAATACTAGTGTAAGGCCAACTACGGATGGTCGCTCCTATCCAGCCTTATTCTTCGTGATAACAGACAATATTTTCCTTTAATACTCTTTGTTATTGTGAGCATAAAGGTGGGGCGTCACATAACTCAAAAGAGGTCGCAAGCTAGATAATTGGAAGATATAATCTTCAACGGTAGTACAACAAACAACAAAACCCTTTCATTTACTTGAAGTCTAACTGTTGGTTCAGTTTGGTTATTCCAAAGTTTGCAAGAAATTAGTTATCCAATCATAGAAATAAAAGATACAAATATTTAATGTGGTTCGTTCGAACTAATCAACGTCCACGGATATAACAAAAACTTGTTATTTACTTACACCACATCAAGATTACAAGGAATAAGAATCGATTACAATATTATTGAATCACAATAGTGATGCATCTCACCAATATTCTTTGCCCAAGGATTTGTATGAAGAATATAATACTTAAGTCGACAATAATCCTAATTTTATTGGTCCTCGATCTTAAGGATTCTATTTGATCTAGTGTAGATGCATGAATTACTTTTCTTAAGAAAATGAAGGCTGGGTTAATTACATCAATACACATATCCATAGTCATAAAATTAGTAGATATCTAGATCACAAACATCTTATAGCACAAGTTCAAGAAACCTAAAATAAAAAACAACTCAAAACTGCCTAAACTTAGTTGCCATTGGTCACCATGCAAAACCATATGGTGGTATGTCTTTAGTTTCAATTTTAACCTTGAGTCAAGATCAGTCAGCACATGGAATGATTTACTGAACGGTCATAGTCTACTGCTTATTTTATATTCAAACTCCAAAACTAGTTTTGCGCCTACCTTATTCTTTATTATAACTCCCAATCACACACATGTTTCATACATTATGAAGCTTATAATCTCATCTTTGACATATCGACTCGTATAATATTAACATTATATTTGCTGATTATGTTCTTATTTTGATGATCACCTTCAAAACTTGTTTCCTTCATTTCCATTTCTTCAATGTACTCCGATGTCACATTCATTACCCCTTACGAGTATATAGCAATATTATATTACATATTACCAAACCGACTGTTAGAGAGGTTTGTCTATTGTAGTCTTGCTAAACCAAGTTGTGTGAAGCCAAAAAAACAAGGAACATATCTATAACATGTTTCCTTAAATATCTCCAATGTTATTAACTTTATTCTCTTCACTAATATTTCCTTAAATCTCTCTATTTTTTAATTTTTTAAAGCGTATTATGATTTGATGTTTAACAAAAGTTAATAAAGACCTGGACTAATCTTTTTTAATTATGTAATCTAATAGTTGGTTCCTCACCATAATACGGTTGTACTAGTTATCAAATCGACCGTTAGGGAGGTTTGTCCACTATAGGGTTGCAAAACCAGTTTGTGTGAAGCCAAAAAAATAGAAATATGTTTTTAACATGTCTGCTTAAATCTCGTTAATACTATTTACCTTGTTTTATGAATAAATGCCCTTCTTAAATCTTTAATTCCAAATTTCCTCATACGTATTATCATTTGATGTTTAAGTAAAATTAATGAAAAACTACCTCAATTTTTTTTTCGAAATTATGTAATCGAACGGTTTGTTCTCCATCATTATGCGGTTGTAACATCTTCTGTATGAGATGAGTTAAAATTTTTGCAAGTTGACTTTTTTTTTGAAAAAGCAAATACATAGGCCCAAAGCCCAAATAGATCGGGTACAATACCCGTTAATACACCAGTCCAGCTTATACATCTTATTCTCATAACCCTAGTCGCACTTTATTACTTCGTTTACTCAGTTTTTCAAAACGTCAAACCCTAGCAAAAATTAGGGTTAGTCAAATTTGGGGCGATCTGTCAATTTCTCGATTCTTTTGCGTCTTCCAACTTCAGGGAGGCTCATATTTCCTCTCTTTGCTGCTATTAGCTTCTCTGTTCCTTAAACTTGAAGTAATGTCCTTAGCTCCACTGCTTTTGCTCAACTTTTTAAGTACGCCCACTGCTAGTTTCTCTTGCGCTCGAAGCTTACTGCTCCCCCCTCTATTCCATACAGATAAGTGATACACCTGATTGTTAAGATTGCTTCTAAAATAGTTTTCTCCTATATGTTGATTATCGACTTCAAGCTATAAAATAATGTCTTGTTGTAGGAAGCAATCCTCTTTAAACTTGCGGTTGGACGTGCTGCTGCCTTTGTTCAAATTAGGTAAACCAAAATTGAAATTAATATTATTATTTCTTAAAGTATTCAAATGATTAATGTATTTATTTGCTTGTTAACTTCCCTTGCAGTCATTTTCTATGATTTGGACATTAGAGTAGCTGCCTCCAATCAGATTATCATCCCAAAAGTCCCCGTTTATGATTTGTAAATTGAAAGCTTGTCTGTTAACTTTAGCTTCTTGCCTTATTTGATTCATCTTTTGATGAGTGGAGTTAGAGCGGTAGTCCTCCTCCAAATCAGTTCAGCCTTTTCTATTATTATGAAACTAGTGCGTGGCCCGTGCTACGCACACGGGAGTTTTTGGTTAAAATTAACTATAATTTAGAGGTAGATCCTGGAATCATCGTTTTAGATAAAAATTGGATTGTGAATAGTGAAGTGGGTAAATAAGCATGTATTATGGAAAGTAGATAAGTTGGAATATTTTAGTAATTCAATCATCCATAACCTAAAGTTTCAACATGTTGATATGTGCTAAAAGCCGTGACAACAGGTTCCGGCTATGGTCGAAGAAAGTGGCTCATATGTCACTATCATAATAGCATTACCCCATCTGATAATAATAAACGGTAGAATACCACGTAATAGTAGAGTGTATTAAGAAAAGATCAAATATACTTCCTCTTTAAGATAATGAAGAACATAGCAAAAGCATTGTTTATTGTAATATTAAGTGGCATTTAAATTTTGTTAACTGAAGTATCGATTCAGTTTGTACAATGTAAAAAAAGTGGCATATATTTATAAAAATGGGATTATAATATAGAACACGTCACAAATCGAGTCAGAATGTAGTGAGTGGCCACAGAAAATATAATTTTATCAAATATTTTTGTACTATAACGTCTGTTTTACTCATTGCTGCGTGTAGGAGATGTCGCATCGAAGAGCTGGATATAATATGAGCGGCAATGAATTTAAAAACGTGTGACGTACATACAATGGATAATAAGTAGACATTGACAATATAATAAGAACGTTTTCACTATAGTTCTTTTATTGTTTCATGATTTTCCTTTTATATTTTTTTCCTTCCAATAGATGGCTTATGTACATAGAAGATAACGGACACGGCATACCTTTGTAGAAAAAACTTTAAATAAATTCATTCTAATATATACAATAATTTTATCCTTAATAAATTATTTTAGTACAGAACAATTTTATCCTATGTAAATTATTTTATTAAATCATTTTTGTACCCGAAAAAAAGACAAAGATGGTCAAATTCCAACTAAAAGTCATCACAATTATGATCGCATGTTAACATTGAGAACATAAATCGCTACATATCTTTTGCTGTTACAACTATTAATGTTATTCCCTGAATACTGAGGTTGAAGATGCCCTCGGTAGACCAATTAGTTAATTAGTGTCTTATTAGATTCCGGTAAATATCACGAAGAATGGAGAAGAAAATAAAGTTAGAATCTATCAGGATATCACTTAAATTGTTCGACTTCATTAAATGTCATACTGAAAACTTGAGAACTCTTAAATGCTTTGTGCTTTAAATTAAATCTTTGTCCTAAACATGATGAATTCCTTCAACCCTTGGTTATTTGAGCCACAATCTGCATGCAATAGAAAGTCATCATTTTTTTAACAGTTACAATAACATATGTATTAGTCATTAATGCACACCCATATAACTACAACTTTAAAAACATAATTTCAAATTAATAACAATTTTGGTATTTCATTACCTCTAGTTTATGGATATAGAACAATTAAAACTGATGTGAGAAGGTGCATGCAAGCAAAATTTGAAAATGTGAAAATAAACCGAAACAACAAATCTTGCTTTTAGTCGGTATATAATTTGAAACCGTGAAAACCCGTTTTGCCATGTAAAGAAAAACAAAGGGATGCTGTGTAGATCCCATGGATTGTTGTTGAACATCGTCATAAATATCACTAATCCAACCATGATTTCAGATGCAAAAACAACCACAAATATTAACTATATATATCAGGCATTGAAGATTAACGTTGTTCTACCTACTGAAATCGTACACTCCCGAAGAATATTACTTTGAGTACTTGCGGGCTGCTAAACAAATCATAACCAAATCCAAAATTCGAAAGTCGATCTTACCCAAATCGCATTTTAGGTTATCGGCATATGAGTTTGTAGATCATAACCTCAAAATTGCCACTAACACGGACGAATTCCAAAACTTGCCAGATCCCCAAAGCGAAATCGAGTGCAAAGGCGGAGACAAAATCGACAATGACGCATCTCCTTTCTGAACCTCGATATGGGTTGACTTGTATTGGCTTATGGTTTGGTATCATTAGAAACAGTTTTAGAGTTTAATAGAGATGAAGCGAAGTTGAATCGTAATTCGCTTGTTCGTTCTCTCCTCATGGGACGGAAAACCGTTTGTTATTGGCTTACCGACGGAAGATTTTTTTTTTTTGAAAATGGGGTCATATATTATTGCCTACCAAATAAAGTGCACGCATAATATGATGTATCAAGCACAAATTCACAACACTTACAATCACAAACTCCTTTATCCACCAATCTACCCGGTCAAACCCATTTACTAAAGCCTAACCTAGCCTAGTAAAATACACACTGCAAAGCATTACATAGTAAAAATCATAATACAAAGCACTCAGAAGTATGATCTTCCTAATCTATTTAATAGTTCACAGTATTAGAAAATAACGGTGGGTAATGAAATGTGACGGAGAGTAATTTTTTATCAAGATATTATATTGGCTCAAGTTGTCAAGTGGTTAAGCACAAAACAAACAACAAGTTCTTGCAAATCATAATACCTTTTGTACCCAATTTTAAAGAAGTGGACATGAGTTTAAGGATAAATGTTTAGCTCCTATAGCATCGAAGCATTGGTGGCAAATGATCTATCATTACTTTATTGCTGAATCCGTGTAGGAAGAAGAGCTCACCAATCATCAGGGCCGGTCCTAGGAGTTTTGATGCCTAAAGCCAAAAGCGAAAACTAGACCCTTATACAGAAACTAATATACTATCGTTAATTAAATCATCAAAGTAATTTATATTGTTTATAAATAATGAGAAGAGAAAAAAAGAAATAACTTCATTCATAACAATAATTATTAAAATAACAAAAACATTTTGAATTATGGGTGTTTAATCTACTAGTTATAATTTAAAAAATTCCAATGATAAATTAAAGTAAAAAATACTGTTTACCTAATCGATTTGACTAAAAAAAATTAACTATACATCCTGCGAAAACATAGTTACTTATCGATAAATTTTTCATTAACTATCCGCTAAAAATCCATCATTATTACCAAATAAATCATTATTGTACAATTGTCTCAAATAACAATTTGAATTTACCAATTTTGATTCAATCCTTGTTAATTAATATACAGATCAATCGTTATATTATTATTTATTAACTAACCTAAAATTAGAAGATACGACCAAAATTGAATCGGTGAATAGTGGAACATAGATGCTGGCGCTGGTTAGAAACAAATTACAGGACAACAACAATAACTGCATATAATGGTGGGAAAATCAAAATCAATACATTTGCAATACCAATACCCTTTCAAATACTACAGACAATAACAATTTGAATTCTTTGAAATTTTCCGATTGAGTAAATTTCAGAGAATCAGAAAATTAAAACTTGTTTCAACTTTGAAATACCAATACCTTTTCAAATACTACAGACAATAACTATAGCAACTTGTTTCAAATTAAAACATTTATGAACCGGTACCTTTTCAACTTTCAGAGAATCAGAATCAATAGACAATAGCAACTTGCCCTGAGTGACGGTGTTGAATTTGTGCCCTAGATCAGCCTTTGCTTCTGCTGCCATGTCGATTGATTTGGAATTGGAGGAGATGATGCCGAGTGGGAGTCGTTTCTGCCACCTCGCCTCGCCAGATGCCAGCCGTCGCCTCGCCAGTTGCGATTCTTTTCCGTTGTGTCGCGTTTTTTCTTTCCTTTTGTTCTTGCACGCGGTGGTTGAGAAGATGGTGCTCTAATTTTTTTGAGGCCCTAAGCGAACGCTTTACTTGCTTTGGGGAAGGGTCGGGCCTGCCAATCATCCATCGATTAATAAAGTTGTTTAAGGTAACATTCAAGTATTATTATTTTTATTATTTTTCCAAATGCATAAATTATAATGAATCTATAACATTCATTCACCTAGTTAATGAATAATTTTTGAAAGTTCAAACACATAATAAGATAAATAGAACAAACTAAAATATTCAGTTACTTCTAACATTGTAAAATCTGTAACCGAACAATTAAATTCAACCGATATTATATCCAGACTACAAAAAAATAATTTGTCCATGAAGCCTAGATGTCATGAAACTTATTCTCCCAAATGACAAAACAAAAGTGAGAAATTACTGCCTCAAAAATAGATGTAAAAAAACTCAACATATGCCTAATGGCTTCTTGCCTCCACTTACTGTATTAAGACGATACCAATTCTAATTAGTAAATAAGTGACCAAAAGATGAATTAGTATTACAATTCGCTTGACCTGGTATAATTTTAAAACTAAACATCCTTTATATGTTTCTTCAAATATGCATTGTAAGGTACTTAAACTATCCATGGGACACGGTTGTTATTAAGGATATATGTAATGATTCGTAGCTTTACAAAATAGATTTGTAGCTTTCAACATGTGATAGAACCATCTTGCATCAGTCAGATATCGTCTGCCAGCCTTTTGCTTTGTACTGTAATGAACCTGCCAACATCTTCTCATTCCTCATACTAACCTCTGATATGATTTCCACAATTATCCCACTCTTGGCAATAGATTCAAGCATTAACAACCCATGATCAAGCAATCATCGAGTATCTTGAATCTCTGCGGGCTAATCGTGAATTAAATTGAAACATATATGGCTCGGTTTTGTCACTGGTTTTTGCTTTCCAGATCATTGAATTAGTTTGAAGCATCGTTGCTTGCAGATCCCAAAATAGATGTCGAATTAAATGAATTGAAACTCGACTTGGGAGTGATGGTAGATCTAAAAACGGTTTCAGGATTTTCACTATAGAAGTGCCTTCCAATATCAATACTCGCCCTTAAGGCTTAAGATATCACTTTGAAACTTCGTGGGCCAAAACGTGTATTATACGCACACAGTGGTTAGATCCTACATCAGCACAGCATGCCAGATCCCTTAATCGAGTTGTTGCAAAACTGTATATGAATCGACATAAATATGTTGGAATTGAGATCGCGATTTCATTAACCATCTCCCATCGATATTGATCACGACATAGGATTTCGGAATGGTTTCAGGTGTACAATGGAAGGGATACGGGATCCCATGAGAATTTGAAACCGAATCGCCCCTGATGAAAGATATAATTTGTAAAATCTACTACAATGTAACTCAATCACACCAGTATATCAAATTTAAGTTATAATTGAAGAAAACATGGAAGAAATAGAAAGAATGGACCAATGGCAAGAGAGAAAATTGGAGAGTGAATAAAGAAGACCATAATCAAATCGAGAAGAAGAATTAGAGAGATGAATGCTAAATCTCTAATTAAATTAGCAGGCAGAATTATTATCGAAGGAGGAAGATGGATGGTTTTTTAACCGCTGGGATTATAGTAACCGGAAAAGATGGAAGACAGCGGGTTGACGAATTGTTTCATTGCAAAGGAGTGATCAATTGAGTGACATTTGGAAATGGAAATTGAGCGCCACTTGTCAAAACGTTGTTACTTGCAAAAGTATGGTTTCTCCTTTCCTTTATAAGTAATAGATACCCCTCTTTCATAGTCAGCTAATAGTCCTTCTGTGATTTCATAGGAGTAGCTTCTGGTATGGGGGATGATCGGCTGCCTGCTAGTAGCTCTCAAGTTGGATCTCGTGGATGTTGTGAGAATCTGCCTCGGGGAATATTAGTGGTATATTTCCCGCAATGTAAGAATGCTCCAACACTTTTTCATAATTATCAAAATCTTGCCTGCTCTAATTATATGCTTCTGCTAGTTCTGCTTGCTTTTTTTCTTTTCTCACAAGGATTTGGCTTTCTGAGTTGATTGTTTTCCAGAGATGAATACTTTTTGTTTCTTTATGTTTATGTAGCCTCATATTTCTTTCTCTCCATATGTGGTATATTACTATTGTTAATAATATTGAAGCATTTTTTGAAGTCTTCTGATTTTGCTTGAAGTTCTATTGTATATATTGAATGCTTTCTCTGATGCTTTGCACTACTTGTTGTAGATTTAATTTTAACTTTGTTTTGGCAATGAACCAAATATGTCTTGAATATTCGTAGTCAATAAATAAGTGTTTTATGTTTTCATCTTTATTTTTACAGAGTAAACATTTGATTCCCCTATCTTATTTCCAATTAAAACATCTATCTCTGGTTGGAAGTTTGTTTAATAAAGCAAAGCATGTACAATGAGACATTTTTGGAGAATTTTCCCTATTCCAAATAACCTTGTACCGGTCAATCTCTACCCATTTCCACTTATAAGTTCCCATGCTTTTTTAAAAGATAATCTGCCTTTTGATGGGAGTTTCCAGTTCCATGTGACCTTTTGTAAACTTGGGTCTATTTTGATTTTTCTATTGTTGTTTTGAATATAAAAGTAGTTGGATGATTATATGTGTTCCACCAGTGATTTTGTATGATGCTTTGCACTTTATCATTTACCCCACCAAAACTATATATATTATTCCACCCAAGTAGATTCACCAATGATTTTCCAAACAACCATGGATTAAACCATAAACCGGTTTGTTTACCATCTTTAAATTTCCTTTCTAATATCTTGATGCCATTTCTCTGCAGTTAAAAATGTTTTTCTATATGAATGAATGATGATTTTCAATACTGGTAGTCCAAATTTTTTTGTTTTTGAGATATTTTTTGTAACGACCCGTAATTTTCAATAATTAAAATGTTAATTAAATAAGATTTTAGAATTTAATATAGGAAGAAATTAAAAATTTATAATTTATTAATGAGAAAAAATAACTAAAATGAAATTAATGATGTTAATTTAAGGTAATTGATAACTATTTTAATGCCATTTCAATTAATTGAAATGATTGTAAATTTAAAATTGGTTATAAATTGTAAATAAGTAAATAAACCAAATGTTGTATTTAAATGGTAAGATTGTATGTATTAATTGAAATTGGTTAATATTGAATAACTAATCAGTATGTGAATTTATTTGTTTATTGTTTGTAAACAATAAACATAGAAATGTGTTTGAATTATTAATGTGTAGTGATTGTTTAATTATCATTTCATTATTTAATCCGTGGAAATTAAATTGGAAATCAATTATAATTAATCTAATTAAAAGTTGCAGTTAATATGAATTAAGATGGTAATTGTAGAAGATTGAGGTAATAAAATGTAACCAATGTTAATTATTTCCGTAGGAAGATAGTTGAGTGAATAGTAAGAAATAAATCTAAATAAAAGAATTTATTTGAAATTAAAATATAATTAATTGGATTTTTATTATAGTTGTAATTGAACGCCATAAGTGGTGCAATACTTAATATTGGATTTGGCATGGAGATTTGTTTTAAAAGATTATGAATCACCAGGTAACCAAAAATAATAAAATTTGTTAATTATAAAATTGGAATTTGAAAAGTGATAAAATCAATTTAATAATAATTTATTAAATTAACGTGGAAATTAGCCATTTTGTCAGTGTCTCGGATTTTGACGAAACCAGTTTCACCGGATCCGTAACGGTAAATTATTATAGGGTTTCAAGTTTCGCAATGATCGGAGTTGTTGTTTGATCGTGCGGGCTCGAAACGCGCAGAAATCAATTTAATGAATTCAATTTAAATTAAGCTGATTTTAAAAGCTAGCTTCTTCATACAATGGAATTAGGACTTAAAACTAGTTCCATCGAATTTAAAAATATCAAAAACGTCTATTTTGATATATGGGATGATCTACTTTCGTTTCGGAAACGGAACGGGCTTTTTGGGTCATTATTGTCGTTTCGAACCAATTCGGTATGTTCATTCTTTCTTATCGGGCCTTGTCCATATAAATAGACTTTGTTTCTCAAACCCTAGAAGTCTTTCAGTTTATTCTGTACGTACATCAACTTCTATCTGTTCCTCTCTTCAATGGCAGAAACCAAATTCCAATTACAAAACCCTAAATCCAATTTCAAAATCACTTTCAAAATTCAAACCCTCAAAACTATATCGAATTATATATCATTGGAAAGCTCTCGACGAGCATAATCCACTGCAGTGATTCATTTTTCAATTCGGTCATCCTTTGACAAGAAAACGTCGAAGAAATCTTGGCCGTCGAAACTAGGGTTTGTCGCTTAATGGTGGATCGTCGACCGTATGACGATCGGGAGGCGCCACTGAGTAGAGGAGAGCGTGCTTGGTCGATTGGCATGGTTCGTTTATGCAGGTCAATTAAATCGCCATGATTGGTGATCAATAGGCGTGGCGGCGCTGCTCCAAGCAAGGCGGCGGAGGCTCAGGCGCGGTTGTGTCAGGATCGGCTAGAGGTCAGGAGGTCGATGGTGGGCGTGGATCTGGTTACAGGCGAACGTTGCGGCGGCGATAGTCAATTTCTGGTGGCGGCTATTAGGGTTAGCAGTGTATTCGAGCACGAACGAGCGGGCTTGGGTTTCATTGCTACAGGTGCTGACGTGTATATGTTTGTTTATTATTTTATTTATTTATATTATGAATCGTATATCTTCTAATCGTTATAACTTTTGCCTACGAGTTCGGATTCATGCGCGGTTTTCTCCTCTATGATCATATCGAAATTCTAGACATTATGGAACTAGTTTGGATGAATTTTAAGACTGTTCAAATTTTGGACTATATTTGGATTTTAAATCGTTGAAAAATCAAAGGTGAGTGCTTTGACCCACTCACAACTACTAAATCATCTTATGTTCGTTAAATTAAATTTATGATGTGATTAGAATTTGATTGGTTGATGTTTGGTATGTTTAAATTCTCATTCTTGTTAAATCTGACTTTTATTGAATTTAATCGCCTTAAATTAATATTGAATTTTAATTGTCAATTAAATACCTGTTAATGATAACCAGTTAATTGTTGTTGTTTATGGGTTGATATGAATGATGATTGTGATGGATGTTTAATTGTTGGTATTTGGATGATTGGATGTGTGTTTAAATTATATATTGTTATCACACTACAAGTTCCCTTAGTTTGTTGTTAGGAAAATCACCATGGTTTGAAATGATACATACCCGAACGATCTATAGACTAGGGAAAATCGTTATGGGTTGAAATGATAGACTCAAATTTGTGAATTTTGAATTTAAACTCTGGATTGCGGGTTGAAATGATATATACCCGTAAATATAAATTATTGTAGGCTGAAATGATGTATATCCGTATCACTTGACCATAGGGTAGAAAATTATATACGGACACCGGATTGGTTAAATTAAATGATTTTTAAATTCTTAAATTTTTGAATCCAATTAAATGATATTTTGAAGTAAAATTAGATTTATAAAAGTTGAATTATTTTGTAAAACCCAAGCTTTAAATGTTGTAATTGGAACTGGTTCAAATGAATTGTTTAAAAGAATCTAAACTGAAGTTTCAAAGTTGAATTTTGAAATATAAATGAAATTTATCGAAATTGAGTTATTGAAATGTTTGAATATTTAAACTTT
Source organism: Allium fistulosum (assembly GCA_030737815.1). Taxonomy (NCBI): domain Eukaryota; kingdom Viridiplantae; phylum Streptophyta; class Magnoliopsida; order Asparagales; family Amaryllidaceae; genus Allium; species Allium fistulosum. The sequence goes on from CM060903.1 coordinate 990,442,199, forward strand.
GGAATCTACTAAATTTGAAGTAGTTTAAATTTATAGTTCAAACATGGATTTGAAATCGATATAGATTTAAATGGTTATTGAGAATCTGAATTGAAAGATAAAAATTGGGTTTGTTAATTTGAAAGCTAGATATGGTCCGGATTGGTTGAAATGGAAGAAATAGTTTAATTTGATATTACTTTCAAATTAATTATTTTAATATAAACTGTTTAAATATATTATTTGAAATTCAGATTTATTTAGATTTTCAAACCATTTTATATTAAACTATATTAAACCTATTTTTAACTATTTTAAACCATATAACTATTTTAAACTTATTTATAACTATTTTAAACTATTTTAATCTATTTTAAACTATTTTAACCTATTTTAGACTATTTAATATATTTTAAACTATTTTAATTTATTTTAAGCTATTTAAACTATTTAAATATAATTTAAACTATTTAAACCATTTAAAGTATTTTCAAGTATTTTAAACTATTTTAACTATATTTAAATTATTTATGACTTATAAACTATTTTTTGAACTTTAGACTGTGTAAAGTTGAAGTGTCTATATTTAAATCCTTGATTTAAAAGCGAAAATGGTTAAATGATGTTATAACCTAAGTTAGGATTTGAAATGATACTTTCTAGTGAAATGACATATTTGAGTAAATATGATGATTTTGAAATGAGGATTTAACCTATTTTGTCGATATGATTTCGAAAATGAATATGATTTCGAAAGTGAATATGATTTCGAAAGTGATTTCGAGAATATGATATTTTGATATCAATTATGAATCGGTTTTGGAAATGTAAAAGAACCATCCGATGTGAAATAAGCGTTTGGTTGTTAAAGAGACCGGGATCGGATATTGTCATACTCTCTGTCAATACCGAAAACCACTTTAACAACTGTGTACGTGGTGGAGATTCCAGAATGAAGTAGAATGGTTTGGCAAACAATTCTTTATGAGGTATTTACGTAGCCCTGACTCCCGGGAGTTAGCTTGATGTGGCTAAAACAGGAGCTATACTGGGCCAAGTGAGGTCGCTCCTCCGATCGAGAACATTTATTCGATACCATATGATGACTTTGTGATTGATTTTCCCCTCGATTTGATTATGGGAGTGTGTTCCGAGGTGGGCGGTAGTAGCTGTTATGCGGTACCACTAGTCCGGAGTGAAAATGGTAGAATCCTACCCTGGCATTGCCTCGCGTGCCTTGTCACATGCCTTATTGCGCCCACTACGAGTTTGTTTTGTACCGTACGTATGGAGTGCTCCCTGATTATCCCATCAGTTTGGTGGGGCTTACAGTATCTGTATAGACTACGGGAATATATAAAAATGTGTTAAGGGGGATATGGGTAACGCCTTAATGCTATTTTAATATTTTACCTTACTGTAGACACTATTATAATAGCATATTGTACTATGTATGTAAATAGTTTAACGGATGCTTAGGAGATGGCAATCCCGAACACCTCATAAGTTATTGCACTTACATTAGACACTGGATAGGAGATGTCAAACCCCGTAAACATCTCTAACGCCGTTACACTCATATTTATTTACTATTGATTTAACTTAAATAAGATCTTGTAGTTCTGACTCGAGTGTTTTGTCTTTTCATTATGCTCGGGTCAGTCTAAGCTTTTTAGTGTATTGAAGATCTTATTTCTAGAGGATGAAGACGAAGATTTTGTACTATTATTATTTATTATATTTATCCACTACATCTTGTTGTTCCGCTGTATTATTTATTTATTTCTGCTGTATGTACTCTAATTTTGAATTGTAAAAGTGTAATCAAATGTTATTTGTAAAACAGCTTCATGAACTGTTTATTTGATTATTATATTTTGCCATTCCGCTGTGAGATTCTATGTTTTGTTTTTCTTTCTTTTCTTTCATTTTCTTATTTACCCCATAACAATCCTCCCTTTTGAATGGTTCGAGTCTGACATGTGTGGTTCATTGTTGATTTGAACCATCCAAAAAGGTGGGTCGTTACATTTTTCTTTCATTCACTTTCCCTATAAAGATTTTCCTTTCAAGAATTTCCAAAATAGTTCGAGTTAGCATGTTTCTCTTAAATCATGTATGTTCCTTAGACCAAAACTCTCTCCTTTCTTTGATTTGCAGACCTTTTCCCATGCAATTTTATGATGTTTTCCCTTTCGAATGAAATTCGCACACATTTTCTCGATTTTGTGTATTGCTTTTGTTGGAACATTGCGAGATTAAATCCAATACATGATAATTACCATGATGACTGTATGTGTTAGCTCCAATCTTCCAGCTAATGACAAAAACTTGCAGACCATCCTTCTAATCTATTTTGAATTAAGTCATATAACCTTGTGCAATCTCTGCCGTTGATGTGGTTCATACTTAGAGGCAATCCCAAATACTTGACTGGTGAACTTTCTTCCTTGAATTTTAAAATACTTAAAATTTCCTCTTTTTTGTGCATCCACTACTGAAATAAACTTTACTTTTGCATTCATTGACTTTCGAACCAACATATTCTCCGAGTTTTTTGAAAATTTTGATAACAGCCCTGGCACTTTGTAAATCTGCATTTACAAACAACAATAGATCATCAGCATATAATAAATGCAAAATAGATGGTTTGGTTCTATTTATTGGTTTAATATTTCCATTTATTTTCTCAATTTCTATTAATATTGGAAAAAAAACTCCATAACTATGGTAAATAAATAAGGAGAAAGTTGATCTCCCTGTCTAATTCCGCTATTGCTATGTATAAATCCCTTGGGTGGTCCATTAACAATCACTGAGTATGCTACATCATTTACGCATTCATTAACCAAAGCATATAATTTTTTATTGAAACCCATATATGGCATCGTATATATTATAAATTGCCTGTTAATTTTATCAAAGGCTTTATGTATGTTTATTTTTATACGCATAAGATTTCTACTTTTAATATTAAAGTTCCTAATCAACTGATATGCTAACAAAGTATTTTCTGAAATAAGCCTTCTAGGTATAAAAGCACTCTGGTTTTTAGAAATTAAATATTTCAGAAATATTTTCATTATGTTACGCAAAATATTTGATATTATTTTATATATAAAGTTATAACAAGCTATAGGTTTTTAATCCTCTAGTCCATTGGGGATTTTGACCTTTGGCCCTAGAGTTATAAATGTATGATTAAGATTTTAAAAAAACTTCCAGATCTAAAAAACTCAGCGATTGCTTCTAAAATGTTAATATTAATTTCCTCCCAATGAGTTTTATAAAATTTAGCCCCAAAATCATCAGGGACAGGACTTTTATCAATATTTTCATTAAAAATAATGTTTATAATCTCTGCCTATTTTATTGGAGCAAGCAAAATGTCTTGACCATTATATTCAGTAAATATTTTGCTTCTACTCTTGGAAAGTTTTTGTATATGCATCAGAGTTATATAAATTCACAAAATATTTTATAGCTTCCTTTTCAATAACAGACATTTCACTTATGAACTTGCCATTTGCATCTAATAGTTCTGCAATGTATTCTTATGTTTCCTACTAGACATTTTCACATAAAAAAATTTGCTTACTTCATCCCCATTAGTAAGCCAGTCAACTTTTGTTTTCTACCTTATATTGATAGCTTGCACATGTAATAACTTAATAAGATTATTTTAAGCTAGAAAAAAGTTATTGACTTCATTCAAGTCTGAGAAATCATTATCAAGTTCATTTTGCAACATTTCACACTCCTCTCTAACATATTTTAATTCATTTTTATTTCTATTTTTATTCCATGTTTTCAAGTTTCCCTTGGTTATTTGGAGCATTTTGCTAAATTATATTGGGTAGTGCCCTGTATATTAACAAATAGACTGTTTTTGATCACATTTCTATAATCTTCTTCATATACCCACCCATTAACAAATCTCAAAAGGGGTATTTTTCTTTGCCAAATTATTATTCGAGAGTAAAATATGGTTGGGTATGTGATCATTAGAGGCTTGGGGTAGAGTAAGACACTTGAAATTAGAAAAGGTGTGTATGATATTTTGATTCACTAAAACTCTATCTAATTTACAATGTATATTTCTAAACTCCCCCGATTTCCAAGTGTATTTATTTCCAGAAATAGTTGGTACTACTAAACCTATTTTAAGCATAAAAATGCTTATCTTCTCCAATTTTTCAAAAGGAATTGTCCCTCCCCTTTTCAAAAGCGTGCATAGCAGTGTTAAAGTCTCCAACTATTAACCAAAGATGATTTATATTTTTGTTTAATTTCTCTAGTTGGTCCATAAAGTTAATCTTCCTTTTTCACAATTGATGCATAGAAAAGAGTGACTTCTAGCTGAAATCCTCCTTTATTTATAAAAGAACAGTGAATAAATTGAAGATTATATAATTGTTGATTTATATTCCAAACATTAGAGTTCCAAAGTATCATAATCCTATCATTGCCTCCCATTTGATTATTATTTATAATGTTCCAATTAGACAAACTTTGGCCTGATAATCGTCTATTTTAGAATTATCCAACTTATGCTCCAATAAATCTATAATACAAGGTTTATAAGTATATATCAGGTTTGATAAATTTAATTTTTTTCAGGGGAATTAAGCCCCCTCACATTCCATGCAATAATCATCATGATTTATATAAAGAAAAGTAAATATAAAGGATACACCAAAGGATACATTCAACAACTACAATGAAGCACCGTAACTATTCTTCTCACCCCTCACTGTCAGCTTTCTGCCCCTTCTCTTGCAAGATTTTTTGTTTTGTATTTTCAGATCATCCCATTTTTTATTTTTAATGATCTATGTTTCCCTGAATTCAGTTTCCTTTGTATCCTCTATATTTTCTAAACTTATTATATCTTGAATGTGAGGTGAAGCCTTGGCGCAACGGTTAGGTCACCCACATGGTGATGTGGGCGCCTAGGTTCGAGTCCGAAAACAGCCTCTTCGCAATGCAAGGGAAAGGCTGCATACATTATCGACCTCCCTAGAGCCCGCTATCATGCGGGAGCCTCGTGCACTGGGTTCCACCTTTATTATATCTTGAATGTTTTTCAATCTACTCTTCTTCTTCTGTTTGCTTATAGGTGGAGAACCAGATGCTACTAAGCTTATGCATTCTAAATAGCTTGTTGCGAGATTGATTTTCTGGATTGAGGAGTTAAATGACTTGCTAATTGAGAGAGATCGGTGCATTTAGGCATCTCGGATGCAAGATCTTTATTTTTTTGATTATGAATGATAGAACCATCATCTACATCCATTATTTCAATGTCTGTATTTAAACTTGAGACATCATTATGAGGGGATGTCTCAATGACCTGATTATAGTCCCTTTTTTTACTTTTGCCGATTATTAACTCTGAGATCACCGTGGGGCTAGCATTGTCTTTTTTTGGTTAACTATCCCTCCTGTGTACTTATCCATCAGGTTAGGGTCTTGCGAATTCTTATCAGAATTTGCAATTTCTTCCTGAATGATTTCCTGTTCAGAACCTGCTTGTACATTATTTGTTGTTTCCTTGTGATGAGTCTTGCATCGAATATTTGTTGAGTAAGTTTCATTATCTTTTCTTAGATTTGTTGCATTCTTTGATGAAGCGTTTGCATTTACCACGTTTTCAGATGCAATCTTTTCAAAACTCATACTTTTATCAACCACCATATTCTCGTTGTCTTCTTCCTGTCTTTCTCTCATTGGATTTTCATCTGCATTTCTTTTCAAACTTTTTTAGCAACACAATTTTCAATCATGCATTGAGGTATCCATTTTTCTTTGCACTATTGTTAAATTTGGATGATTCAAATATTTGTTGAGGAGGAAGGAAATTGATTAATTGGTTCAATCAATCAATTAATTTGGCTTGTATATGGAAAGATATGAGAGGATATTTTGAAAGGGAACTAATTAATTAACCAATCAATTAATTAGTCAATGCATTTGTTATATGAATAAATAAATGATTAGGCATGGAGAATCAATCAATCAGAGAAAGATACAGAAACCAAGATTATGCCATCTATTTGTACTAAAATTAACTCATGCAATTTGGAAAGATATTTGGGTAATCAGGAAATTGATTTTCCTAATCTCCAAGCAACCTTTCATTCTCAAGCCTATTTAAATGAAGGAATTTCATCTTCATATGTGTGTGAGTTTGTGAGAGCATCCACCATTATCCTTCTCTCTCTTTTGTATTCTTTTTTCTTCAGTGGAATAAAAGAAGTTGTTAGGTCTCCGTGGACGTATGATATTCATATCTGAACCACGTTAAATCTTCTATATCTCTTATTTCTGCTATTGTGTCTATGAGATTGCATAATTGATTTTTTAAGTTCCATTGATATCTAAATAGACAATACTATATCCTGGTCAAATAATTCGCTTCCGCTCAAATTAAAACAAATTTCACTACAGTTTGGTATCAGAGCTAGTGTTATTATTCATGTTTGGATATTAATGGCTACTCTAGTAAGTTTGTTAGTAGATCTGCTGTCAATTATGGAGTATCACGTTTTGACGGAAAGGGAGATTTTGGTACTTGGAAGATGAAGATGGAGGCTGTATTAAAGAAGGAGAAGACTTATAAAGTTGTTTCTGCGCCAGAGAAATTGAAAGATATTGATGCAGCTGATTTGGAAGAGATGGAAGATGAATCTCTCACAACAATTCAGTTGAGTCTTTCAGATGAAGTTCTTAGAGAATTCTCTCAGAAGAAGACGGCGAAGGAACTATGGGAAGCATTATCGAATGCATATCAAGACAAGTCTCTGACTAATCAAATTATTCTTCAGCAACAACTCTACTTATTCAAGACGAAGCATGGAGCCAATCTCATGGAGCATGTAGATGCTTTGACCACTTTGAGTATGAACCTAAAGGGGAAGTTGATATTACTGATGAGGCTCAAGCTGTAATCCTCTTATGTTCCTTGCCTAAGGAGTATACTGCTTTTGTTAATTCTATGATTTATGGCCGTAGTAAAATTCGCCCGTCTAATGTAAAGGCTGGTCTTCATAATGAAGTATTAAGGGGTATATTGGCGAGCACTAGCTTGGATAGTGATATCAAAGGTTTATCTGTTTAGAGAGGTAGAGACCAAAGCAGGTTGAAGAAAGGCGGAGAACAGAATTCTTCGCGGTCTCAGTCTAGGGGGCCTAAGAAGTTGACTTGTCATTATTGTAAGAAACCAGGGCACTTCGTAGCACAATGTCCCAAGCTTGAAGGAAGAAGAAAAGATCCAAAGAAAGCATCAGCGTCTACAGCAGAGAAATCAGATACAGAGAGTAACACCGATGTATTTGCAGCTTCTGGCTCTTCTGGAAAGAGCAACTTATGGCTGATTGATTCTGGCGCATCCTATCATACGACACCTGATAGGAACTGCTTTTCCATTTACCGTGAAGTTGATGGAGGAGAAGTTCTGATGGGTAATGATGCTTTCTGCCGTATGATTGGTATTGGTAGCGTGATGATTAGGATGTTTGACGGTGTTATTCCTACGATCATTGATGTTAGACATGTACCTGATTTGAGGAGGAGCTTGATTTCTGTTGGGGCATTGAGTAGACTTGACTTGAAGATTGTAGTGGAAGGAGAGAAAATGAAGATATCGAAGGGTTCCATGATTGTTATGAGAGGTGTGAGGGCAGAAAATATTTATCTATTAAAGGGCACTAATGTAGTTGGTGAATTAGCTTCTGTTACATCTGTTGATTCAGATTCTTCCAGATTATGGCACTTACAGATGGGTCACATCGGCGAGCGCAACATGGATGAGGTGAGAAAACAAGGATTGATTGATGGAGTTCATCATTCAAAACTTGGTTTTTGTGAAGAGTGTGTTCTTGGAAAGCAGACGAAGATTTCTTTTGGCATAGGAGAGCATAAAGCAAAAGTTGTCCTAAAGTATGTTCATACATATGTCTGGAGTCCCTTCCCTTATCAGTCTTTAGGCGGAGCCAGGTATTTCGTTTCATTTATAGATGATTTCTCTCGTAAAGTATGGGTATACTTTCTTCAGTCAAAGAGTGAAACCTTTGCCAAGTTTCGAAAGTGGAAATATATGGTTGAGAAGCAGTCAGGGAAGAAATTGAAAATTCTCCGTTCAGATAATGGCGGTGAATATGTATCACATGAATTTATCGATTATTACGAGTCTGAACATATTAAGAGACATTACACTTCACCAGGCGACCCCCAATCTAATGGAGTTGCAGAAAGGATGAATCAGACATTATTGGAGAGAACAAGATGCCTCAGACTGACTACTAAATTGAAGAAGGGATTTTGGGCTGAAGTTATATAAATGGCAGCTTTCCTCATCAACCGCACACCTTCTACTACCATAGATATGAAGATCCCTGAAGAAGTATGGAAAAGAGAGCCATTTAGCTATTCATTTCTCAGAGTGTTTGGTTGCCCAGCTTATGTGCATGAGAGTAAAGGGAAGCTGGAACCTAGAGCTCGTAAGTGTATCTTTCTAGTTTATAGGAGAGGAGTGAAGGGATATAGACTGTAGTGTCCTATTAGCAAGAAGATCGTTATGAGCAGGCATGTGACTTTTGATGAGAAGGCTATGTTGAAGGTGGAGCCTTTCCTATCAGATGACAATGAAACGACATGTGAAGAATACGAGACACAAAGCAAGTCATCTGTTGATTCTTTCCATAGACGTTCAGATGGTGTTTTCGATGACACCGTGGTTGATGAGGATAATACTGATGTTGGTACAGAGAATCAGACTCAATGTGGAGCTCATTCAGAACCTAGGCCTATCAGACAAAGAAGAAAACCTAAGTGGCTTGATGAGTTTGTTGGATTGAGCATCGAAGACATTAACTTCGATGATATGGCAACATATGCTTTGAATGTTGTCCATGATGAGCCCTGTGATTATAGAGAAGCTATCTCATCAGTTAACAGTTCCAGTTGGTTAGTTGCTATGGAGGAGGAGATTGAATCATTGCAGAGAAATCATACTTGGGATTTGGTGCCTCTTCCCACCGGCAAGAGAGCTATTGGATGCAAGTGGATCTATAGAGTGAAAGACAGTGAAAATGGTGATCTCGGATACAAGGCAAGATTAGTCACAAAGGGGTATGCTCAGATAAAGGGGGTAGAGTATCATGATATCTTTGCTCCAGTGGTTAGGCATACTTCTATTCGTATTCTCTTGGCATTAGTTGCTCATTATGATATGGAATCAGAGCAACTAGATGTCAAAACTGCATTCTTGCATGGTGATCTGGATGAGGAGATTTATTTAAAGCAGCTAGAAGGGTTCATTGATAGTAGCAGACCAGATTATGTTTGCAAACTCAACAAATCTCTATATGGACTGAAGCAGTCTCCTAGACTATGGTATAAGAGGTTTGATAAGTTTATGCTTTCACAGAGATACTCCAGAAGTTTCAAAGACCAGTGTATTTATTTCAGAAGAAGTGATGGTGATATGATTTATTTGTTGTTATATGTTGATGATATGATGATTGCATCTCGGAGTATGGTCAGAATTAAGGAGTTGAAAGCGGAGCTCAGTAGAGAGTTTGACATGAAGGATTTGGGAATAACACAAAGAATATTGGGTATGGAGATAAGCATGGATAGGAAGCGGAGAGAGTTAAGGCTCACACAGGCGTAGTACATCGAGAAGGTCCTTGCTCGATTTGAAATGGAGAAAGCCAAACCGGTTGGCACTCCATTAGGCTCTCATTTTAAGTTGTCAAAAGACTTATCTCCCTCATCGGAAGAAGACAAAAGGTATATGGCTGATATAACTTATTCTAGTGTTGTTGGTACTCTTATGTATACGATGGTGTGCACAAGACCAGATTTGGCTCATGCAGTGGGTGTTGTAAGTCGATATATGTCTAACCCAGACAAAGTGCATTGGCAAGTAGTGAAGTGGATTCTTAGATATCTTCGAGGCACTTCTTCGGTGGGCTTGTTATATGGTGGAGTGGATGGTGATATCTCTCTTAGAGGATACTATGATTACGATTATGCTGGGGATAGAGATGCTAGGAAATCAGTGTCGGGCTATGTTTTTACACTTGGCATAGGCTCGATTTCATGGAGATCAAAGCTGCAATCTATCGTAGCTTTGTCGACTACCGAAGCATAGTTGATATCGATTGTGGAAGCAACAAAGGAAGGATTATACTTACTTCAGTTGTTGGATGATCTTTCAATAGTGCAGCGGACAGTAGAGCTATTTTCAAATAGTCAAAGTGTGATTTATCTTGTAGAGAATCATGCTTATAGTTCATGGACGAAGCACATTGATGTTAGAGGTTTCTTTCTTATGCTTGATGAAAAACAAAGCAAGATCAAATTGTTGAAGATGAGTACTTTGGATAATCTTTCAGATATGATGACAAAGTCACTTCCAAAGGACAAGTTTGAGCATTGCTCAAACTTGATCAGTTTGATTCTTGTTACTTGAGTGCCATAGGGCGCTAGACCCAACAACTTCTATGTTGATTGTTTGATGATGAGGTGATGAAGAGAGATTGTTATATTTGAATCAAGGTGGAGTGTTAAATTTTAATGATTTAAATATTTGTTGAGGAGGAAAGAAATTGATTAATTGGTTCAATCAATCAATTAATTTGGCTTATATATGGAAAGATATGAGAGGATATTTTGAAAGGAAACTAATTAATTAGCTAATCAATTAATTAGTCATTGCATTTGTTATATAAAGAAATAGATTAGGCATGGAGAATCAATCAATCAAAAGAAAGATATGGAAACCAAGATTACACCATCTATTTGTACTATAATCAAATCATGCAATTTGGAAAGATATTTGGGTAATCAGAAATTGATTTTCCTAATCTCCAAGCAACCCTTCATTCTCAAACCTATTTAAATGAAGGAATTTCATCTTCATATGTGTGTGAACATGTGAGAGCATCCACCATTATCTTTCTCTCTCTTTTGTACTCTTTTTTCTTCAGTGGAGTAAAAGAAGTTGTTGGGTCTCCGTGTGTGTAGGATATTCATATCTGAACCACGTTAAATCTTTTGTGTCTCTTATTTCTGCTAGTGACCCAACAACTTCTATGTTGATTGTTTGATGATGAGGTGATGAAGAGAGATTGTTATATTTGAATCAAGGTGGAGTGTTAAATTTTAATGATTTAAATATTTGTTGAGGAGGAAAGAAATTGATTAATTGGTTCAATCAATCAATTAATTTGGCTTATATATGGAAAGATATGAGAGGATATTTTGAAAGGAAACTAATTAATTAGCTAATCAATTAATTAGTCATTGCATTTGTTATATAAAGAAATAGATTAGGCATGGAGAATCAATCAATCAAAAGAAAGATATGGAAACCAAGATTACACCATCTATTTGTACTATAATCAAATCATGCAATTTGGAAAGATATTTGGGTAATCAGAAATTGATTTTCCTAATCTCCAAGCAACCCTTCATTCTCAAACCTATTTAAATGAAGGAATTTCATCTTCATATGTGTGTGAACATGTGAGAGCATCCACCATTATCTTTCTCTCTCTTTTGTACTCTTTTTTCTTCAGTGGAGTAAAAGAAGTTGTTGGGTCTCCGTGTGTGTAGGATATTCATATCTGAACCACGTTAAATCTTTTGTGTCTCTTATTTCTGCTAGTGTGTTTGTGAGATTGCATAATTGATTTTTTAAGTTCCATTGATATCTAAATAGACAATACTAGATCCTGATCAAATAACTCGCTTCCTCTCAAATTAAAATAAATTTCACTACAATTTTCTCCATCATGCATCGAGGTATAAGCTTCACTTGGAAGTTCTGCATCTGTTGTAATTTCTACTAGGATTTTTGCATAGCATAATCTTGTTTCGTTTGCATTGGGTTCATCCAACTTTATTGGGTTTCCAACAATACTAGGTATAGCGCTAAAGCATATCCCATAATCTTAAGTTTAATTCTGGTAAACGAATCCAAACTGGCATTGTTGAGAGCAGATCCCTATAAAGATTTAATTTCTTGTTCCATTTTTTCAAAATTACAAGTTTACCATTTGTAAAGCTTGGACGTCACTTGCTATTTTTTCACAATCCAAGGCATTTGAGAATCTAATTATAAAAACCCATTGTTTCGAGTAAAGATTTTGAATTTATCAGTTGGATTCCAGGTTCTTGTAATGAAAGCCTTGAAATGATGATACGGGGCCTATTACCAACAACATAGGCAACAATTGAATAACTCCACTTACACTCTGTCCTCTTGCTGACTTCTTCTTTCATAACAATTGTCTTCTTTTGGTTGATGGTGATAGGAGTAACAAACCGAAGGTCAAAATCTGAATTTATACCCCCTTTTTTTATCATCTCTGATCAAGTAAAGGCTTTTCCCCGATTCTCCCCATTCTGAAATTGAGTACCTGTATTTGTTTGATTATTTCCTGATGCGTTTCTTGTATCAGGAAATGATCTACGATTCTGGAAACGAGGCTGAAAATCATTTGTCTTTGATCGACTCTGAATTCTTGAACGATTGCTATTTGCGATCGTTTGCCTTTCATGGGTAGAATTACGATGATCTGGGCAGGCGTTATTTTTCTGATTAGACGCTAATTGAAAGGCCATATTCATCAATGGTCGAAAGTTTCTTATGAGGATTTTGTTGTGAATGAAGATTGAGAATTGACAAAGAATGAAGATAGGCCGGGACAGAAAAAGATCCCTCATTCTGATCTTGATTTTAAGCGAAAAAGAGATTATCAATAATATTCATGGCAGTCATGACTGGTTGAGAGAAATATAATTTTGTTCACACTTTTTTTAAAGTGTGAACAAAACACTTTCCTTTTATTGGAGCAATTTTGTAGGTTACATATAGGACCCTTTGAATTCCTCCTATAGGAGTCGAGTGTTTTGTTCATACTTCAAAAAAAAGCGTGAACAAAATCGCACTCGCTTGAGGGAGGGCTTTTCTCTTTGGTAAAGTTTGGTTGGGTTTTTTGCAAGTTGACTTAAAACAACGTTTATTTTATTTTGATAACAGCCTGCAAGCCGGCTAAAAGCCAGCGCAGCTCAAACCCATGGAACATGCAAATGTTTTTCTAAATTCGGCAACGATGATGACAAAGACATTTAGTTTAGTGCTGACTTCCAGTTTATTATTTTAAAAATATTTTGCTGCCAATGGCATTTCACTCACAAAAATTCACAATATTTTAAACCACACCCTAGAACGACCTTATCAAATCTACTACAATGGACTCTATAGAAAGGCATCTATATTTTCTCCCAAAAGAATCATTTCATCCTTCGTTCGGCCATACATCGTCGTCTCCAACAATTAACAAACAATTCTATCTATAACTACTACTGATAGCAGTCCTTGCTCCACTAATTACCATGGAGTTCAATCAACAATACATAGCTTTGGGACTCCTAGCCGCAATATTCTACTACATCTCTGCTATCCACCGCCGGCGTCCTACGAATTCCTCATCCAGAAACCCTCCTTTACCGCCCGGTCCGGCGGGCTTACCGGTCGTGGGCAGCCTGCCGTTCCTGGACCCGGAACTTCACACCTACTTCGCGGGCCTCGCCAAGGCCCATGGCCCCATATACACTATCAAATTAGGGTCTAAACTCGGTATCGTGATATCGTCTCCGGATTTGGCTCGGGAGGCACTTCGGGACAACGACGCTGTTTTGGCGAACAGAGACGTGCCGGCCGTCGCCCGTGTTATTGCTTACGGGGGTTCTGATATTGTCTGGACTCCTAATGGGCCCACATGGCGGATGCTGCGTAGGGTCTGCGTGCAGCAGATGCTCAGCCCCTCTAGTTTGGATTCCATGTACTATCTTAGAAGACGCGAGGTAATGTATACATTTGGCTTCTTGTTTTTAGACCAGTTCTGTTCACAACCCCACTTTTCAACACTTTGAATTGAATAAATTCACCTTTACACTTAGAAGGATACATCAAACTAATTTTTTAGGAAGTTGAAGTACAAATGAAAAGGTAAGTGTTTGTCTTTTTATTGTATTTGCAATAAAACAGCAGATACTTAAAAAAATGAATAAACATCAAAGTATTTCCCTTTTAAATGTATTTTTTTTAATAACCAAACCTATAGTAGTTAGTTGCTATGGCCATCGTTTGGATATGTGGTTGGTTTTAGGAAATGTACAAACCAAATTGAATGAACAAAGCACTGTAGAATGTGCTCTTATATCATGAACTTTTACTCTACTTTTCCCAAATAGCATTTTGTCAAATTATGCAGCTAAGACAGAAAATTTGTCCTTTACCTCAATTTGTAACAAAAGTCCATTTTTTTCATATTAACATTGTTCATTGTAGAAATATATTACTCAATGACCGCGACTGTTATCTCAACTGTTGAAACATTGATTTATTTTTTTATTGTTACTAGGTAATTTGAGTTCGATCCCTAAGATTTGTAACAAAAGTCCATTTTTTTCATATTAACATTGTTCATTGTAGAAATATATTACTCAATGACCGCGACTGTTATCTCAACTGTTGAAACATTGATTTATTTTTTTATTGTTACTAGGTAATTTGAGTTCGATCCCTAAGCATAAATTAACAACTATTTTCAAACGCCAAGGGGAAAAAAATGGAAAACCACCACTAAGGTTGAAATTGAAATTGATTCCTTTGTTGTCCGTGCATTCACAATATTGATGGCTCGTTTGGATAGACTTAAACAAGCTATTTTTTGGCTTTTTGAAAGCAACAATGAATTGCTTTTGGCTTTCAAAAATCTAAAAAGTGGCTTATTTAAGTCTATCCAACGAACAGTTTATATGAAAGAATGCTCAGGGAATTAAAGAGCATGGATTATATGAAAGATGAAAGAGTTGAATTTTAACAACATATATAATAACTTAAGTGTGAAACCACCTTTTGCAAGAGCTTACATACATGTCCGGTTAACCTAGTTATCTCAAGAAGAAAAAAAAAAGATGTGTTTTTAGAGCTAGATTCATATCAACCGACTAATTTGACAAATGCAAAATTGATTATACGATTCTTCATCAATTTTTAGATGATGTCAACGATCCATCACCTTCATGAGTCATCTGGAACACCAGTTGATGTAGGAGCTCAAGTTTTTCTTTCTGTATTAAATGTTATAACAAGCGTGTTATGGGGAGGGACAATGGACAATGATAAAAATAGAGAGATTGGAAACGAGTTCCGAGAGTTGGTAGGATACATTACAGATTTGTTAGGGAAACCCAATGTGTCCGATTTTTTCCCTGCATTGGCAAAATTCGATTTACAAGGGATATCGAAGAAGATGAGAGTGTATCTTGGAAAGTTTGATAGCATATTTGAAAGAATAATTGAGCAAAAGATGAATAACGAAGAAAAAAGCAGCGGAGGAGCGAAAGATATGTTGGATTTTATGCTGGATCTAGTGGCTGAAGGTGGTGATAGTAATCTTCCTTTCACCATGACTAATGTCAAAGCTCTTCTAATGGTAAGTTATCTGATGTATCTAAGGTTAAACAGTTCATTTTCACATTTCTTAGCATTTTACGGACATGAAAAAAGTTAGGAAATTTTATTTTGAAATAGGACATGGTGGTGGGTGGAACAGAAACAACATCAAACACGGTCGAATGGGCAATAGCAGAAATGATGAACAGACCTGAAACAATGGAAAAGGCACGAGAAGAACTAGAACAAGTAGTTGGAAAAAACAACATAGTAGAAGAGTCACATATACCCAAACTGCACTATATAAGCTCGATAATGAAGGAAGTTTTACGACTACACCCTGCTCTACCATTATTGGTCCCACACTGCCCGAGCACGTCATGCACAATTGGAGGCTACAGTGTTCCAGAAGGTGGTAGAGTGTTCATTAACGTATGGGCCATACATAGAGACTCTTCTCTCTGGAGCAACCCTAATGAATTTTTGCCTGAAAGGTTTTTTGAAGGGGGTAGTAAGTATGAATATAATGGAAAGGACTTTAAGTATTTCCCTTTTGGTTCGGGAAGAAGAATATGTGCAGGAATTTCCATGGCGGAGAGGATGAGTATGTATACTGTTGCTTCATTGCTCCATAATTTTGAATGGAAGTTGGAAGCTGGCCAAAGTATCGACCTTGATGAGAAGTTCGGTATTGTTTTGAAGAAGGCTAGGCCTCTTGTTGCTATACCTACACCTAGATTTGACAACTCTGAACTCTATTCTTGAACTGTAAAAAAAATAATGTATTTATAGGTGGTGCATATATCATATATGTATTGATGAAATGGAATGTATGAACCAGTGTTTGCAGAAGAAGAAATAATGTCAATTTATTGGGAAGAAAGGAAACTGTTGCCTAATATTGTTTTGTCTTTCACATTGACCCAAACTTCTTTAGAAATCACACCATGTGGATGCTGGAGATGAACATTCAAACTTTTAAGCTTCCCCAAAAATATTTATATTACCTATCAGTAATGAATGCATGCTGAAACTATGAACTTGAACATAAATGTACTGCCGAATAAAGAGAACTCCCTGAGAATTTGATATGTCGGCATTTACCTAATTGATATCATTTGGTTTGTCTAAATACTACAAGTTCTAAACAAATGGTAGTTCATGGAATTATGAAAATGATATCAAAAGCCTTAATCAGTAATGCTGGAACTGATGCAAGGTTGGACCCAGCTCTGCCAGTTTTAGCAGATAAAAGAACATTAATGAATTTATATACCAAAAGTTAGTTATTGCTAATTATTTCAAATTTTGTGTCCTTTTAAGATACAAATCTCATCAAAATATACATTTTGGTATGGTTTCTTCCTGCATCAATTTGAAACTTTGTTTGCTAAGTCATGTTTTTGTTATTCAAAAGAAATAGAGGCTGATTTAAATATAAATATATAGGTAGGCGGTTTGACTTTACGAAAGGCTCGGAGAAGGAAGTCCCTTTTTTCACCCAACTACACCACATACTGATGAGCATCATTTTAATATGACACAAACAATTACTAACATGTGGTTAACTACATAAATGCCCTTAAATTATGGAAAAGAATATCAGCTAATGTTACTACGACGATATATAATATATCATAGTACACATATCATTTTAAAAAAAAAATGCCATAGTGGTGCATAACTAATAAGGGTTGTGAAGCAGTAAGTCGGAAAATAGGGAGTGTTTAATTTAAAAACGAATTTTGTGTTTTCATTTTTCAATATTTATCTTAAATATAAAAAGAATGGAAGGACGTCGGAAGGGATAAGAAAAACGGATGAAAGACAAAGAGGATAGAGGGACGACGGAAGAATGGATTGTTTCACGTGCTTGTGTTATTTTCCAAAATGCGGAAATGATGCTGATATTGCTTGAACTCGAACCATCCATGGTTGAAAATATTGTCTAAAAATTGTTGGATAATTTGTGTCGATGATTCGAGAATAATTAAGATGATAACTGCTGTACTTCTGACTTCAAGGATCTACTGCGTAGATTCTTTTAGACAATAGCTCAACCCAACAGGTATAAAGGGGTTATCGAACTATCGACTTTAGGATTCAATGAAGCCTTGAAACAGCGTAATCGGATTCAAAACTTGTACGATTTTGATCCGACCAAGAACACTCAAATTTGATCTCTGATGATGCAATGTAGTAAAGAATAGAATGAAGAAGAAGAAGAGAATTGATCTGCAACGTTTCTGCGTTTGCAACACCTTACAGGCGTCGCAAACTGCTGTGAAAAGGTTTCGGGCGTCGCAGATCTGGAGGAGGAAGAAGAAGAAGGTACAAAGAAAAGAGATTGTTCTTTTTTGTAATGGATCCTGGGCGTCACTATTTATAGTAGAAGAGGAAGTGTCAATTCGTCAAGCGTTGCATTCTTTCCAACAGTCAGAAACCGTTACAAACGGTCGTGTCTTTTTGTAACAGTTTAAAACTGTTACTAAACGATCGCGTCCCTTCATTTAAATGACCCGCCAAAATCTGTCTCTTCAAATTCTTGATCTGGTCCGTTAACAAAAATTAATTTGTCATTTAAGACCCGAACCCAACTCGGCCCGGTCGGACGGACAGCCGGCGGCGGCAGCGCGCGTGTGCGGTGTTGATGCATAACTTCCCTCCTCACATCAAAGCAAAGCTTTGGGTGCCCAAAGGGCCCAACCTTTCTTAGAGAAATCCATATATAAATCAATATATTACCTTAAATTTCAAGATGTGGGACTATTCATCCCCTCTTCTTCCTTCTTCCACTTCTTCCCTCTTCAAAAACAAACCCAAACCCAAATTTATTTTGAAAATTTCCAACATTTTTCCTCCATTTTCAAAATAAGTAAAATAAATAAAATAGACGGCTGTATCACCAGAGTGACTACCTACATACCCAAGTGGGATCAAGCCAATGTAGTTCCAAGATCAAGTTTTGCATCATCGTGGAAACCAATACATAAATGATAGGTATCTTTTGGATTTGAACCTTCATTTAGTGTAAACCATTCAAAGTTCTATCGAGGTTTATGGTGAACGTATCTTGAACCAAGTACCCCTAGTGATAGTACCGGAACAGTCACACATACTGATTTCCGTATATAGAGTGTTCTGTATGCTCAGCACATTAATGGCCATGTGCTTAAATCTTGAGTTCATGAGTCTACTTTAGAAAGCGGTCTTACTTTCTTAGGAAACAGCCTGATTTCCATACTCATATAGGTAAGTCTCTTAAGGTATTTCTACGATACACCTTTTTAAGACAACTAGACTTATTAAGGATATATTATCCATCCTTTGTTCTTGCAGAATCCAACACTAAACCTTATGGGATTATTGATTTAGTGTTCCATAATCATTCTCTTAATTTGTTGGTACCCATTGAACTTTGTTTATCCTTTTCAAAACATAAGTTGGGTTTCTGTTAAGGATGATCAACCTTCATTCACAGACCTTAGTCTCATTTCCTTTGATTTTATAGAAACCATTGCCTTTGGAAGACTCTTTGTGAGTGGGTCAGTCAAGTTTTTCTTTGTTTCTATGTAATCAACAGTTATTACTCCATTTTTGAGTAACTGTCTTATCATTTGATTTCTTAGACTCACATGTCTAGACTTCCCATTATATGTCTTATTAGAGACATTGTATATTGTAGCATGATTATCAAAGTTAATCAAAACTGCTGGAGATGACTTCTTCCATAATGGGATTTCTATTAATAAATTCCTAAGCCATTCTGCTTCCTTACAAGCATCTGCTAAAGCAATCAGCTCTGACAACATTGTTGAGTCAGATATACAGGTCTGTTTCTTGAAAACCCAAGACACAACAACGCCTCCTAATGTAAAGATCCATCCAGTCGTAGACTTGAATTTGGATTCTACATTGTTCCAGGTTGCATCACTATATCCTTCTATTACAGCAGGATGTCCTTTATAAGATAAACCATAGGTAACAGTTCCTTTCAAATAAGCTAAAACTCTGGAAATAGCTTTCCAATGTTCGAAACCTGGATTACTCGTAAATCGACATAACATGCTTATAGCATGTGCTATGTCTGGTCTAGTGCAATGCATAGCATACATAAGACTCCCAATAATACTGGAATACGCAAGTTGAGAAATGGTACGTCCAGTATTCTTTTCTAATTTAATACTAGGATCTAAAGAAGTAGGTACTGGTTTGTCATTATAATGACCATACTTTCGGAGGAACTTCTCAATGTAATGAGATTGTGTTAGCAACAACTCCCCCTCTTTCCTAATAATTTTAATTCCCAGAATTACGTCAGCTTCTCCTAGATCTTTCATATCAAATTTAGAAGATAGAAACTTCTTAGTTTCATTCACACATGATATATTGGAACCAAATATTAGCATGTCATCAACGTATAAACATATTATGACATAATCGTTGTTGTCTAATTTGCTATAAATACATTTATCAGCATCATTAACAATAAATCCATATGACAATACTATTTTATCAAACTTCTCATGCCATTGCATGGGAGGTTGCTTCAGGCCATAAAGAGACTTTACTAATTTGCAAACTTTTTTTTCTTGACCTGGGGTTTTGAAACCTTCAGGTTGTTCCATATATCTCTTCTTCTAAATCTCCATTTAGAAACATAGTCTTTACATCCATTTGATGTATGACCAATTTATAAATTGATGCAAGTGCTATTAAACAGCGTATAGAAGATATGCGAGCAACTGGAGCATATGTATCAAAATAATATACTCCATGTCTTTGCTTATATCCTTTAGCAACTAATCTGACTTTAAATTTATCAATGGATCCATTTGTATTCAACTTTTTCTTAAATATCCATTTGCATCCTATAGGTTTAGCACCAGGAGGTAAATCAGTTAAAACCCAAGTTTGGTTTAACAATATGGAATTCATTTCATCATTAATAGCTTCTTTCCGGAATATTGAATCTCTGGAATTCATAGCCTCAGAATAAGTTTTGGGGTCATCATCGACGTTCATGACATATCTAGTCACATTAAGGACTTCGTCCTTACTGCCTTCTATAAGATATGTAATGAAGTCAGGACCATAGTCCTTCTCTATTCTTGCTCTTTTACTTCTCCTTTTTTCAGTACTATTATCTGGTACTGTTACTTCCTTGCTGTTTTGAGCAGGAGCATAGTCATTGTCATTGATATCATCAATCGTATTAGGTTCTGGACTAGATGATCTCAATGGAATCTCAACAGTTTGATTTTCAAAGAATTCTACATCTACGGATTCTATAACTTCTAAGGTGTCAAGAATTAGGAATCTATAAGTTATACTATTAAGTGAATATCCTATGAAAACACATTTAAATGCCATATTTTCTAACTTTGGTCGTTTAGGGTCTGGTTTTCTAACATATGCTAAACAACCTCAAATTTTAAGTCTTGTAAGAGTAGGTTTCATATTAAACCATAATTCATAAGGGGAAACATTATTCTTTTTAAGTGGTGCTCTATTTAAGATATAACATGCAGATAACATAGCATCATCCCATAGGTTATAAGGTAAGTTTGAACTTATGAGCATGACATTAACCATTTCTACTAAAGTTCTATTTTTTCTTTCAGCAACACCATTTTGTTATGGTGTATATGGGGCAGTGCATTGGTGAACTAAACCGTGTTGTTTACAAAATAAGGTGAATTCATTTAAGAAATATTCACCACCTCGATCTTAATGTAATACTTTTCAAGAATATAGAAGAATTTGACCGTGATCAAAAAGAATTTCATCATCTCTTGCCAACGAGTGAAGTTTTCACCATCAAACCACTCCAATCGCATCAAATGCTGATTCATAACTTGAAGAGCATTGATATTGCTTGAACTCGAACCATCCATGGTTGAAAATATTGTCTAAAAATTGTTGGATAATTTGTGTCGATGATTCGAGAATGATTAAGATGATAACTGCTATACTTCTGACTTCAAGGATCTACTGCGTAGATTCTTTTAGACAATAGTTCAACCCAACATGTACAAACGGGTTATCGAACTATCGACTTCAGGATTCAATGAAGCCTTGAAACAGCGTAATCGAATTCAAAACTTGTACGATTTTGATCCGACCAAGAACACTCAAATTTGATCTCTAATGATGCAATGTAGTAAAGAATAGAATGAAGAAGAAGAGAATTGATCTGCAACGTTTCTGCGTTTGTAACACCTTACAGGCGTCGCAAACTGCTGTGAAAAGGTTCTAGGCGTCGCAGATCTGAAGGAAGAAGAAGAAGGTACAAAGAAAAGAGATTGTTCTTTTTTGTAATGGTTCCTGGGCATCACTATTTATAGTAGAAGAGGAAGTATCAATTCGTCAAGCGTTGCATCCTTTCCAACAGTCAGAAACCGTTACAAACGGTCGTGCCTTTCCGTAACAGTTTAAAACTGTTACTAAACGGTCGCATCCCTTCATTCAAATGACCCGTCAAAAATCTGTCCGTTCAAATTCTTGATCCGGTCTGTTAACAAAAATTAATTTGTTAGTTAAGACCCGAACCCGGCCCGACCGGTCGGATGGACGGCCGCCGGCGGCGGCGCGCGTGTGGTATTAATGCATAACTTCACTTCCCTCCTCACATCAAAGCAAAGCTTTGGGTGCCCAAAGGGCCCAACCTTCCTTAGAGTAATCCATATATAAATCAATATATTCCCTTAAATTCTAAGATGTGAGACTATTTATCCCCTCTTCTTCCTTCTTCTTCCACTTCTTCCCTCTTCAAAAACAAACTCAAACCCAAAATTATTTTGAAAATTTCCAACAGTTTACATGGTATCAGAGCAACCCAGGTTAAATAACAAAGTGTTTGCTCATCCACTCAGCTGAGGTTTTCAAGCAGTGAAGTATCTCAGTAATTCATATATATTTTCTTCAAAATGAATGGAAATACATCCCAAGTTTCTGCAGAAAAACTGATTGGTAGCAACTATAGCTACTGGAAGCTATGCATGGAAGCATTTTTACTAGGACAAGATCTATAGGAGCTTGTTTCTGACGATGAAACTAAAATTCCAACAGACACTCCACAAAATGCTGATGCTCGAAGGAAGTGGAAGATTAAGTGTGGTAAGGCTTTGTTTGCTTTGCAAATATCGATTGATAAGGACTACATTGATCATGTTTGTGAGGTGAATTCTCCTAAATTAGTATGGGATACACTTGAAAAATTGTTCAGTCGGAAAAATACTATGAGATTACAGTTCCTGGAAAACGAACTTGCCTCCATCACTCAAGGTAAACTCTACATTTCGGATTATTTTTTGAAAATAAAAAATTTGTGTGCTGAAATTTCAGAGTTAGTTCCCACTGATCCGATCAAAGAAGCAAGAATGAGATGTTATCTCATTCGTGGTTTAAGAAAGGAATTTATGCCTTTTATTTCCTCTATTCAAGGGTGGCCAGTCCAACCAACGATTATAGAATTGGAAAATTTGCTTTCAAATCAAGAGGCTTTAATTAAGCAGATGACACACATGTCTATTGCTGAATCAAATGATGTGCTCTTCGTCAAAGATAAGCGAAGCAATCAAATCAGTCAAAATCTTCTTCAGGTGATAAGAGCAAGCTAGGAGTTGAAGGAGAGCAAGATCGCTCTTCATTTTCTTGTCATAGATGCGGAAAACAAGGGCACATCAGGAAAAATTGTCGTGTTAAACTTTTCTGTAGCAAGTGTCGCAAACCAAGTCATACAAAACAAAAATGTCGAACAAAGCTAACAAATGAGTTAGTGAATGTTGTCCATGAAACAAAAGAGGATGAAGTAAAGTGGTAATATTGCTATTCAATTGAAGTCATTGGGGAGGTGTGTAATGCAGAACCCGATGCACTGTCCAGTAAACATCAGAGCTTAGATATTCCCATAGACTATGATCAACAGTGGATTATGAACTCTGGTTGTTCTCATCATGCCACAGGCAATGAGTCTTTACTTTTTGAAGTTCGTTTGCACAACGGGAAGCGAGCTATTGTTACAGCAGATAATACTACTCATCCAGTTACCACAGAAGGCAGTTTGAAAGTTGAAACTGATAACATAAATTGTTGTGATATTGCTTTGAGCAATGTTTTTCATGTTCCCGGGCTTACGAAAAACCTTTTGTCGGTCTCTTAAATTACTAGCTCAGGAAGGTATGTTTTATTTGGTCCTAATGATGTTCTTATTATTGATAAATTAAAAAATTATGATGGTAATGTTCTTTTCCATGTGAAAAGGAAATAGTCTTTATATGTATTATCTAATAGTGAAGCTTTTGTTGATAAAACAAGTCAAAATGATCGAGCGTTTCTTTGGCATGCTCGTTTAGGCCATGTTGGTTATCAATTATTAAAACAGATCTCAAACAAGAAGTTGCTTGATGGTGTTCCGTCTTTGAAATTGGTACGCCAAGATATTGTATGCTCTGGATGTCAATATGGAAAATCGCATTGGCTTCCGTTTCAAAAATCACGGAATAAAGCATCGCAGAATTTTCAATTAGTGCATTCAAATTTGATGGGGCCAACTAAAACTCCTAGTTATTGTGGTTTTCGCTATGTAATGTTGTTTGTAGACGATTTTTCTCGCTATTCATCGGTGTATTTTCTTAAGCACAAAAGTGACAAGCTTCGTGAAATTTAAACTGCTTGTAGAGAAAGAGTATGAATCAAAAATGAAGTGTGTGCGGACCGATAATGGCGGAGAATACATGTCAAAAGAGTCTTCTCATATTGTAATAATCATGATATTATTAGACAAATGACATGTCCAAATACTCCACAGCAGAATGGCGTTGCTGTGCGAAAATTAACACACCTTACTTCTATGAGCTTGTCATGGTTGCATGATAAAAATCTCCCAAAAGAGTTGTGGGCTGAAGCTATACAGTGTTCTTTCCATGCCATCAATCAGTTGCCTCCTTGGTCAGGTAGCTCAAAGTCACCTTTTGAAATTTTATACAATTCCAAAGCCAAATGTGAGTTATTTTCGTGTATTTGGTTCATTGTGCTATGTTCATATTCCTAAAAGTAACAGAACAAAACTTGATCCAAAAGCAACAAAATGTGTATTTGTTGGCTATGATTCACACAGGAAAAGTTGGAGGTGCATGGATCCCACAACAATGTAGTTTATAGTTTCAAGAGATGTTGTCTTCGATGATCTTTCAAACTATTACTCTGCTAACAATAAAAGCAAGGTCTCACCAAGAGATGTTGTCTTTGATGAGCTTTCAAACTATTACTCTGCTAACAATAAAAGCAAGGTCTCACCATTCTTAATTTTAGATCCAACCGCACTTGAGCCATTCTCAAATGAAGATGAATCCAGTGACGTGGAAATTGTTCCCACGTCTCATGCAGAAGACCAACATGATGATGCATTGTGAAGATCAAATAGACAAAGGAAGCAACCATCTCATTTGTTTGATTATCAAGTCCAAATGAACCAATGCATAATGACAAGTTGTTTTCAAATGGGAGATGCTTATGAAGATGAGCCAAACACTACAGTGAAGCCAATGGCATTGCTGAAAGGGAAGATGCAATGTATCATGAAATTGAAACTTTAAATAAGAATGATACATGGGAGCTGGTTCCAAAACCAAAAGATGTTGAGTTGCTCACCTGCAAATGGGTTTACAAGTTGAAAAAGAAGTCAGATGGTACTATCGCTAGGTACAGAGCACGCTTAGTTGCACGCGGTTTTTCTCAACAGTTTGGTTTGGATTATGAGGAGACTTTTATCCTAGTAGCTAAGATGGTCACTGTGCTAACTATCATTTCGTTGGTTGCATGCAAGAGATGGAGCATTTGACAACTCGATGTAAAAAATGCTTTTCCTTATGGCGAATTGGATTGTGAAATATTTATGGAACAACCTCAAGGATTTGTGTCATTGAAGTTTTCTAAGCACGTTTGTCGGTTGAAAAAGACATTGTTTGGTCTCAAGCAAGCTCCGCGAGCTTGGTATGGCAAGATCTCTCAATATCTTACATTTTGTGCCTTTATTCCTTCACATAGCGACCCTGGCCTGTTTGTGAAGAAGAAATCTTCAATGTATATGTTGTGAGGATATTTATGATTATGTATGCAATATGCAACCTATAAACCAATAAGTATATTGAACAAAAAAATTTATAAGTGTGACCACTCTATTTCAATGTATATGTTACTTCTCTTATATGTAGATGACATGATCATCACCGGAGGTGTCAATGATGATTTAGTTCATCTCTGTGATGATTTGTCTATCCGATTTGAAATGAAAAATCTTGGAGAGATACACTGTTTTCTTGGACTAGAAGTAGAGAAGACTGATAGGTATTTTGTCTCTCAACAAACCTATGCTACAAGTTTGTTGAATTGTTTTGGAATGAAAGA
This sequence comes from Allium fistulosum, assembly GCA_030737815.1. NCBI lineage: Eukaryota > Viridiplantae > Streptophyta > Magnoliopsida > Asparagales > Amaryllidaceae > Allium > Allium fistulosum. The sequence goes on from CM060903.1 coordinate 990,468,066, forward strand.
TACAAACATAGGAAAACACTCCTATGGAATCAAATCTAAAGTTGCAGAAGCTTGAAGCCGATCTTTTAGAGAATGCTACATTATTTCGTCAACTTGTTGGTAGTTTATTCTATTTGACTATAACAAGACCAGATATAGCTTACTATGTAGGTGTGGTTTCTCAGTTTATGGGTATTTATTGCGTTGGTCATATGGTTGCAGCAAAGCGAATACTTCGATATGTAAAAGCAAAATTGATCTTCGTTTGAAGTATAAGCAAAACATATCATTTTCATTATGTGGGTTTGTCGATGCAGATTGGGCAGGTGATGTGAATGATAGACGTTCAACTACTGGTTATTGCTTTAATATAGGTTCGGCTGCCGTATCTTGGTGTAGTAAAAAGAAAAGAACCGTTGGTCTTTCAAGCACTGAATCTGAATATGCGGCTGCAACTATGGCTACCCAAGAGTGCATTTGGATCAAGCAGTTACTTCAGGAGATCATCGACTTCAAGGATTATCCAGTCACTATTTATTGTGATAATCAAAGTGCAGTAAGACTTGCATAAAACCCTATCTTTCATGCTCAAACAAAGCATATTGAAATACATCACCATTTTGTTCGAGAGAAATTGTTAAATGAAGATATTAAACTGCTGCACATCAGAACTGTGGATCAAGTTGCAGATGTACTTACTAAAGCATTACCAAGACTTTGAGTTGTTTCGAAAAACTCTCGGTCTCACTGATAGGAAATCTACACTAAGGGGGAGTGTTGAGACTTAGTGTAGTTTACACGTAATGCAATTTGTGTCCTATTCTTCTGGAAGACTAGGTTTAGTTGAGTCATTTTATGCTTTGTTTTAGGATCAATTTAGGTTTGAATAAGTCTATAGCATGCTGCTATAAATTTATGTACCGCATCTTGTTTGTTCTTCAGTACTTCAAATTTCATTTTAGTGCGTTTCCTGTGTATTTTCAGTTCTTCAGTTGATCAATAAAAACATTTCTGTTTTTGTGTGTTTGTTTACAAAGGAAAGGAGGAGGAGGAGATCCATTCGCTATTTGATAGAGATTATCAACTATCAACTAAAGTGCTAATATTTAGGTATAGAACAATAAATTGTTTTTTTTGAGAAGGCCATTGTCTGGTATCTATGTTTATATAAACTCTCATGAGTCATGTCAAATATGTTAACAATACTCATGCGTGTTATGTATACGATGAGATGTGGAAGCATACCAAATTTAGCAATATTAATGCATGATCACAAAGCAATAAAAAACTTTCCATATGTGTTTGCTCGTATTATCTAATATAAATTCTTCTTGCAAACTTTATGCGTCTAACCATATGCATTTGAATCAAGCATCCGTTTTTATTGTGGTTGTTAAGGATTATGCCAAACCATAATAGAGATTTGATCGTTTATGATGAAACAATAGTTTATTCAAGGTTCTAATATTTGGTTATGACGATGCAATGATTCATTTCGAGTTCTAACATTTACCAAATTAACTACTTAACAGGGATACATTTTCACTTGGAGGTTTTGGTACTGTTCAACGAGTTGATGTCAAAGAGTTTGAAACAACTCAACAAGATAAAATTATAGTCGGTTATATTGGGAAAATGTTGAAGGTGAGTAAGTTCCAAGTGAATTTATACACACATACATATATATAATTAAATTATACACTGGAATTTAGGAAACTTGCTCCATGATTTCTTTAATCTTAATTTTATTGACATTTTTGTAGTTTCCCAAATTCTATATAAGCAAAATTAATGTTTTCTGGACAGTGCAAAATAAATTACAATTATAAAGTTGGTAAAATCCATATTTAAGGCAGTAAAATATAATCCCTCTAATATGCTCAGTTTTTATGCCCTTAAATTTGTTAAAACCAATATTTATGACAGTAAAACATGCCCCCTTTTCTGTTGCAATTATAAATTTGGAAGCATCTATGTTTGCACTTACAAAGAATTTAATATCACCAAAATTAATGTCTCAATAATAACGCAACATCATTCTTATCCCTACTAAGTCTATGTTATGTTATAAGACAGGAACATAATGCAATCTTATCGAACCCCCATAAGGAAAAAACTTCAGGGGATGGAGAGGCAGATGATGCATCTATCACGTCAATTCATGGCAAAAGCATTGAAATTAAGGTTCATCAAAGTGCACAGGTAATTCACACATTGGTATTTTTTTCCATTTTCCTTTTTTTGAGAGATAAAATATTTGCACATAGACGGGAATGTATGAGAACGAGATGATTTGCAAAATATGTTAGCTTTGCCGTCCATTAATTTTGGTGCTTGAATGTTGAAAATCTCTGGATTAGTTAATAAATATTTTTTGTTATTTGAAAATGAATTTTTGACTTCTTTATTCATTTTTTTAAAGAAGAAGTAAAATTAGCACTAAGGGGTATATATTCTATAAGCGCTATAAAATAAGAAACACATGCACATACCTAATTGTATTACTCATATGAATATATCTACCATAGTGTTATTAACAAGTTCAATCCTTTTTCCATAAATTTTGATTTCACCACAGAAAATATGATATTAGACCAACCATTGTTGATCCAAACTTCAAAAAGAATAGATATTATGAAGTTAATCCATAATTTTATACTTCAATATTTTGTTTTAACAATGTGTTTTGACAACTTATTGTCAAACGAATGGAGTTTATATGATAAATAAATGAATATGTGTGTGTTGATTTTTTTGACAAACTTTATGCATATTAAATAAGTGATAAATATGAGTTTTATCTTCTTCCTTGAAAACCATATACTGAGAAACAAGATCTTGATTATTTTGACATCTATAATATGTTCCAATGGAGGACTTTCATTTTTATTTTTTATTATTGTATTTACAAACTTCCTGACACAAATTAGTTACTGATCCTACTCTCTAGTGCTGGTGCAGGTTGAAGACAAAAGAACTTGAAGCATCTGCCAAAGAAAACTACTACTTTAAGCGCCCACTACAAGAGCGGCTTCATTTAGCGACGGCTAAAAGGCGTCGGCGACAGTCGCTAAAAGTCGTCGCTTTTTACCCCGTCGCCAACACAGAAAGCGACGACTTTAGCGACGGCTCCGTCGCCATATTAGCGATGGTTAATGATGGTTAAGTAGACATGTGACAACATCCTAGAAGTTGAAGGGCTGTCGCAAACCGACACCAGCCTCGCTAACTTGAGACCAGACGGCCGTCGTTAGCCGTCGCTAATCTGAGACCAATTTCCTGCACCAAACTCCTCCTTAGGCCATCCAAACGCACAAATCTCTATCCACCTCATTTACAACACATATATACTCAATTTCACAACTACTACCAATGCAAGAATCGTATAATCTCATACATATCACACATAATCAAATATATAACGCAAATATCAATATTTACACAACCATTTCATCAACCAACACCAATATCTCATCAAACTACAAAACCATACCTACAAACAAATACATCAAACAAAACATCCCAACCAACTCATGTACATTAAACAAAACATCTACTAATCCATCAAACAACCCAACCAACAAACAAGTATCAAATCCATAAATGTAACACATGTCACATATGTACAAAACAAAATGATCAAAATCCATCAGAAACACAGCCATACCTACTCATCATTCTCATCGTCGTCGTCATCCCCCGGCATTGTCCCATGCTCAACTAAGTATGTTGCAATATACTCATCTAGTTGCTACGCCAACGCCACACTCTTTCGCCAATCATTGATCTCCGCTAGCTGTTGTTTAAATTGAGCTATCTCCTTTTCAGCCTGGGATCTCCTGTAGGACGACTGGATCATCATCGCCTGTAAATTATTGATAACGGGTTATAATTTATGCTCAATATTAAATATTGCTTATATATTAGTTAATAAAGCATTTTTCCTCCTGATTTCCGAAAGCGTAACGTCTATTTCACGAAGGAGGGTCAATCAAAGCATCCTATATTGTTTGACTCCTTTACGGTCAACTGACGGCCAGTGGATTGCGCCACTGGAGCATGCTCTGTGTCATATCTTTCCTGCGATCACGAACAAAATTTTGCCACAATAAATATTTAATTTATAAGTTTTGAAGTTTGAAATAAATTTAATTAAGCATGTTTACCATTATTGATTGAGATTTATCATCTGTCCAAGTATATGAAACATTGCCTTCCTCATCTTTTTGCTCGACGGCGTGCGCCATTGTGAAGACCTCAGCCATTATAGGCTCACGATTTAACTTCCTACGCTGTTACAAATATGATTAAATAATGTTACAAATATGATTAATGAACAATGTTAACGAACAATGTTAAAAATATGATTAAATAATGTTACATCTGTTTATAAACGCAATTGCTAAACTTACCAACTCTGTGCGATGTTGTTGAAAGAATTTAGATCCACCATGGTGCAAAGCAGGATTTTTATTCCTGTTTGCATGGTTTCAGTTCCTATAAATTTAAAGACACGTTTAACTAATTTAATGCAACTAATATACGAAATTTAAACAAATTATAATAACAATATGAAATTAGATAACTTACTTTCATTTCAGGGGTTTCCCACAGTTGGAGAAATTCGGTCCAAACATCAGTGCTCATCCATGACGGTTTCTTTCTAACGTTCTTTGCTTTGAAGAGGGTGTCCTTATAATTTTTCCGCATCCTTTAGTCCCAATGATTTGCAAAAACATCCATATCATGCGGATCGACGCAAACGGCGGCCTGTATATTGAAATTAATTAGAATTGTGTATATTATATTATTTTTCAAATGAATTATAAATTTATACTTACCATCAAATCGGCCCATATAGCGTTCTTAACATGGTTTGGGATGTCATCCCAATGAGGCTAGCATCCGGACATCCGACTCATATAGGCCTTCGTGAATACCTATATGATGTAGCCCGAAGGCTCAACTTCAAAACCCTGTATAAATTTTAATGTAGGAATTTAATTAGTATAATTTTAAATATTAAAACAAGCAATAAATTTGATACTTATCCCGCACTCTTAGGAACAACCTCTGCCATTGGACGTACATCTGGCGCTGTGCCGCTGGCACCCGCGCCGGGAGAAGGAGAAGGCTGCGAAGACTGAGATCTGCTGGAATGTCTCCTGAAAGACATATCTGCTACAAACAAATCATTTCATATAGTGATAAAATATATCATTTCATAGAATTCAAAAAACATAACAATACATAGCTCGCAACATAGTCATCATTATTAACATATAACGACGACAACTCAGAATATACAATATACAACAACCGATACATAGCTCACAACATAGTCATCATTATTAACATATAACATCGGAAACTCGGAATACACAATATACAACAATCGATACATAGCTCACAACATAGCCATCATTTAGAATTATCAGTCTTTGTCGTTTTCTGATTCAGACTCGGTCTCATACTCTACGTCATTTTCTTCTGTGCTCTCAAAGGCTTCTATTAATTCATTCGATTCATCGTTCAACAACACTACATCAATATCATCAGTTATTACTATTTCATCATTTGGCTCAAGATCCGCTTGATACGCTGTTTCGTCTGAAATATTAATTCCACCAAATGTAAATCTTGTCTTTGTTTTAAAAACAGCCGACCAAATCTGCTTTATCTCTTTTTAAGGATGGATATGGAGCAAAATAAACCCTTAATGCTTGCTTGGCTAGTACGAAAGGATCATACTTATAATAATGTGAGGTATGCTTTATTTCAATAAGCTTATAATCTTTGTGCACGTTGATTTCAGAACCAGGAACATTGTCGAACCAATTGCATTTGAATAGAAAAACTTTTTCTACGGGTTGCATATAATATGTCAATTCTAAAACCTGTGTTAAGATGCCTTAAAAATCTTTTATATGCTCATCTGGATCATTACTACCTTTGACAAATACACCGCTGTTATATGTTAATTTCTCAGCACCATAATCTATGGTGTTGAATTTAAATCCATTAATGAAGAATATTAGATAAGTCTTGACATTTTTTTTTGGTCCGAGTGCAAGATGTTGTAATCCTTCATCAACGATACTTTTTCTTGGATCATAAACGTAGTTCGAAAATCATTTAGCAAAGTCTTTACTGAGATCGCCAGATGGATGCCATAATTCGTATATACTGCGAACATATATGTAATATGTTCCATTATAAGTAACATGTAAGTATAATTGGAATAAGTATGAATTTATTATTACCTAACAAATGGTGCAACTTCAACACAATTAAGAAGAACATATGTGTGCGTTATATGGTAATCTCTATCGTCTAACCATATTTCCACACATTTTCCAGCAGGTTTGTCATGTTGTCTAAAAATAGATAACATTGTTTCAGAGGAATCTTGTTCAACGACTTCATCATTATGAGGAACACTTATAAATGATAAATTCACATGGTCATTGAAGTATTGAGAGAAAAATAATGAATCATTTTCTTCAAGATATGATTTGCAAATCGAACCTTCAACTCGTGCTTTTTGTCTAACTTTTTTCTTTAGATGATTCAAGTACCTATTAGAAAATTAATTCAATTCAAATTTTCTTATGTAAATCTGAATTACCTCTCAAACGAAGACCTATTAGAAAATTAATTCAATTCAATTTAAAATAACATAAATATTACGGATAGTCAGTATTACCTCTCAAATGGATACATCCATCCATATTGCGTATGACCTCGAAGAAGTGCTTTGGATGGAAGATAAACAGGTAAATGCTCCATTATATAATAGAAAGCCGGCGGAAATATTTTCTCCAGTTTGCAGAGCAGTATAGAGGTTTCTACTTCAAGTTTTTGTATATAGTCGACTTTTAACATCGTCGAACAAAACTGTTTATAAAACATACTTAATTCTGTTATAACACTTCATACTTTTATGGGCAACGGTTCTTTAAAAATACCATCAGGACATCTTAGTCATTCCACCCACTTTAGCGCGAGTTTTACTTACTTGCTGTCTAGTTCATAGTATGCTTTGGATTTTTTTATTGTCATTAGGCTTCATATGAAGTTCGGGACGTTTACAAAAGTGTGCTATATCAAGTCTCGAATTCAAATCGTCCTTAGTTTTTCCCTTTATATTCTAACAATATTAAACACGTTTCTTTCATTGTGCATCATGTCAATATTATGTCGGAGTAAGAGATCTTTTCAATATGGTAACTCCCAAAATATACTTTATTTGCACCCATTATGAATGTCCGATTTACTTGGAATTTCAGTCTGTACTTCAGTTTCATGTATTTTCGGATAGTCCTTCACAATCTCATATATTTCTTCGCTTGGCCAAACATTTGATGGTTGCATATTCTCTTCTTTGTTAGCTTTAAGGTTTTTTTATCTCTTCTAAAAGTATGATTGAGATGGAGAAAACACCGATGAAAATCAAACCATAAAATTTTCTTTCCATACCGTAAAGAAAATACTCGTGTTTCTTCCATGAAATGAGGACAAGCTAGAGACCGACTGTACTTCAACTTAAAAGCATCCCATATGCAGGGAAATCACTAATAGTCCATAACAAAGAAGCGAACATACAAAAATTCTTTTTTCTTGAAATGTCGTATGTTTCAACTCCTTCATGCCATAGTATTTTCATCTCCTCTATCAATGGTTGTAAATAAACATCGATTCCTTGTGTTGGATCATCAGGCTAGGGACGACAACAGTCAGAAACATATATGGAGTTTTCATACACATCATTGGAGGTAAATTATACGGAGTAACGATAACAGGCCAAGATGAACATGAACATTTACTACCAAACTGAGAGAATTGTGAAAATCCATCCGTACATAAACCAAGTCTCACGTTACGACTCTCTGCAGCAAACGTAGGGTATGTTTTATCGAAATGTTTCCATGCTTCTCCATCATATGGATGTGTTAAAGTTCTCTCTTTCTGTGTTCTCACACTGTGCCATCGCAAATGGCATGCCGTAGTTGAAGACACATATAACATTTGAAGTCTAGGAGTGATGTGTAAATAATGTATTCTCTTGTACGGGACTTCCTTTGCTTCCTTTATTCTTGGTTTATATCTTTCCTCATTGCATATTTTGCAGTTTCTAAGGTTAATGTCATCTTTCCAATACAACATGCAACCTTTTATACATGTATCTATCTTTTGGTATGACAGATCGAAAGCCGACATAAGTGTTTTCACTTTATAATGACTATCGCACATCAGATTATTAGGTGACATATGTTGTTTTGCAGCTTGTACAACTACTGTAAATCTAGCTTCTGTAAAGTTGAATTTTGATTTCATACTGATGTATTCGGCGGTTACTGATAATTCGGTTCCACTTTTACAACCTTCTCACAACGACCTCTTAGCAGCATCCAGTAAATCATAAAAAAATTCGCTTCCACATTCGGTTCTTCTTCGATGTTTACGTCTTGATCGTCAACTTGGACGGTAGGTAACATTGATCGTGCTGCATCTTCCACCATATCTTCTATTGGGTTTGTCATAACATGATCGTCCTCTAACGCTACAGAGTTAGGTGTAAGTGCAACATGTCCTCCATGACGATCCCACAAATAATATTTTGGCACAAAACCAAATTTATACAAATGTACTTTAACCGTGTCTGGTTTCCAATACTTCAAATGTTGGCACTTACTACAAGGGCATCGAAGTTCTTCGTTATTTCGATTATTAGATGTAGCGAATCTAATAAATTCATGTACACCATTGTAGAAATGTTCCTTCACCGAATCTTTCATACCGGTTCTGACTTCATACATCTAAGTACGTTCGAGAAAATAATCGAACATTGTTTCTAATTTAAAAATATATGTTAGTAATTTCGACAGCACTTCTGTAACAGCCCGCAAACCCGTACCCCTTGAATCGACACTATTCTCCAACATATCGACTCAAAGTGAACGGAAATACGAACCATTAGGGTTAAAGAAGAAGGAGGTAGAAGAAGAAAGTAGAAAACCACATCAGAATCTCACATCGCAGCGGAATAAAATATAATAGATAATAACTGATCTTTACAGAAAAGAAACTATATCTGTTTATACATACATCATCAGGATACACATCAGAGTACAATACAATCAACATCACAATTCAGGACAGTTATAATAACTTATCCCACAAACAGAATACACAGTACACAACACAGCGGAATATACATCAAGTACGAGTGATACGTCTCGCCATCCTGCTCGTCTCCTGAGCTCCACAGCATCATATCCTGTATCTGTAATACTCGGTCTGACCCGAGCATTATAATAAAATAACACCCGAGTCAGTCTGGAAAACCAGCGTGAGAAAACACACTCAATTGGATTATTAAAGTTTTCCAAACCCTTTGAAATCAAAAGCATCTCGTAAGACCATGCCACAAATAAACATGTCGGGTTTTTACCTTACGATAGCCAAAACACTTTTTATCAAAATCCTCTGATATTATAATAGTGTCTATATACAAATACTTATTCAAATAGCCGAAATTGTTACATCTATTAAATTCCAGCTAATAGGTATACAAACAAAATCGTAAAGGCACGTAGGGTGAATGGATTTCCAACTAATGACTAGGCACTGGGGTACCACCTGTCACAGTACCTGGTCTAGATCAGCGTACCGAGGACCACGCCCGATCCCCTGCAACACAAGACCGGAACTACCCCTTACTGGATAATTCTGAGTAAGATCACCCCACGGTTGGGATCAGCAACCGCACCACTAAGCCGAATAAAAAGGGACATCTAGACAGGGATGACCTCACCCTAATGGGCGCGACCCACATAGCCATGCTGCATAACCCCTGATTTTCAGTCATTCCCGGTTGATGAGGCTTGAGGCTAAGCGTTACCTTTTTAGAACACATCTCTCAGAATGCCCACCGTCCACTTGACGAGGTTCCGAAAGCATTCATCCAAACATGTCTGTTTCGGGTTCGAACGGAACCGAAGGCACTATTCCTACTACATCCATTTGGAATCACCCTCAGGATTAGTAGTGACTAGCCCTTGCACTTCACTGCTCCATCTTCAATTCCAAACTCGTTTTCCCCACGAAAACATACAAACCGGATCGAAGTGGTTTTCGGAAAATAAATCCCGATCCCGGTCTCTTCGAAACGATCAGCGCATTGGCCAATATTGATAGTCGGTTATTTAACTATTAATTAACATTCACAAACATCCATCAAACAATAAAAATCTTGCAAATATTTCCTCAAAATATCTTTGCACGATATATTTCCATTTTCAACCCTTTTTGAAAACAGTTTTCAAACCACACTCCTCTTATGGAATAAATTCCCAAATATTTATTTCCATTGGAACACCAAGCACAAAAACTTTAGATTTTTAAAATAATTTAAACTCTTTATTATAAAATATCCCTTAAGACATTTAAGTTAAAAACTACTTTAATTCTTATTCAAAAATATATACTTTAAGAATATTTAAAATGAAGCTACCTTATAAAATATAAAACTAAATTTGTATCCCTTTAAACAAAATTTCAAGTCACCTTTAAATAATTACTACTATAATAAAATTTGAGAAATACTTACTTTAAAATCTAAACATTTAATAATAAATTTTCTAAAACATGCTTTTTAAAACAACATTAAAACTTTTAACTTATATTTTAAATTTTGCTTTGAAAACGTACTTGGCTATCCAGGGAAATACGCTTCTCTTTCACATCTTTTTTAAAAATAAATCACTATTTATTTCTAAACAAATTTACCCATTTCTTTAATAAATTCCCACCGTGAATTTATTCTTCTAAATATCCACTGATATATTACTTCACCTTTATAAACCTAGTTTATAAATTTCATAGTTTCATTCTTCTTTTGAAATTCCAATTTCAAACACTTAAATCAATTTTCAAATTGATTTCCAAATTACTCCATTTTAAAATAAATTTCTTTACTTACTCAATTTATTTCAAACCCGGTAACTTCAGATTTTATTTCTTTATTATGGTTTAAAATCTTTTAACTGAAAATACCAATTTCAGATTTCCCAAATTCCTTCCTTATCCCTTAAAATAAATCCAAACCTTGAATTTAAAAATAAATTCTTTATTCCTTGATATAATATTACATAAGTTTAAAATTCAATATTTCTCTGTTTATTTAAAATTCCCTTCCCATACTCGGAATTTACTTATCATAGGTTTAAAATCACTTTTATTCTTTTCCAATCCATTCTTTGATTTATTCAAATTTTCATAATTATTTTACTTAAAATTTTACTTTTATTTTTTTTCTTTCAAAAATCCAATTCTATATATTTTGGTAGCTCGGTGTACCGAAATATTCAAGCAAACCATAGCATTCAATACTCCAATTATTGATATAATTCATCACAGAATATCAAATATTCATAACGCAGAATATTAAACAATCTAAATAATTTTGAGGAATCCAGTTGGATCCCTCCAACCTGTTTTCCTGCATCCACAGATGTTAGCACAATACCAATTCCACTTCGAGGTGGAATATCGCGGTATATGGGTTTATATAATATCATCCGCTATTATGCGGCGCATAGGGTCTCATCCGCTATATAATGCGGGGAATCAATCACTCCAATATATATTATATACTACTATATAATATATCACATCTAATCAATTCAATCATTCAACCAAATATTTAAATTAACCATTTAAATTTAAATAACAACTCAGACGAGTGAGATTAACTCACCTTTGCTTTTTATTTGCAATCCACTTCATTATTGCCTTGGTTTTCCGATTTTGACCTTGAATAAATGATTATATGATTTATTAATATTCGAATAAATCAACAATTAAATTTCCATATATAAATTGAATTATCCAATGCTTTTATTTCAGACTAATTATTTAATTTTAAGCTGATTTCTTTTTTCTATTATAAAATATTCTTAGTAACTAAAAGAATTGAATAAGTTTATTAAACAAATCTATCTTCAAAATACATTATTAACAATAAACTAGTTAGTGAAAATATGTGTGTGTGTGTGTGTGTGTATATATATTTTAAATAGATAGGTTTACATATATATATATATATATATATATATATATATATTTCTTTGAAACTCATTCACTTAAAAACTCATTTATATAGATTTTAGATTTATATAACTTCTTTTCAACATTCAAAATTCCTATCTATTATCAAAATTTTATCTATATTTCTATTTCCTGTTTCTATCTATATATTAAACATGTATGTATATATTTATATATATATTTTTGTTTTGTAAATAACATAAAAAAATGATTTTATTACTATAATATATATATATATTCTTATACCAAGCAGATTAAACTAAAATCAAAGACCAAATCGATATGCAGATATTCAGATCGATGATTACCTACAAAAATGCTGTCGCCTCTGCCTATTCCCATCGCAACTCGCCCCTTCGTCCAGTTGCAATTGTGAACCCCGATCATCGCCATAAGTCTTACATCCCACCGCCTCCTCCCAAAACGTGCTCGCGACCTACCCTGACGCCAGCAGCCGCCGCAACTTCAAATAAACAAGCCGAGCCTTCCCAGATCTCGAGAACTATCAATTGCGACGGAGTTCTGAGCAAGTGCAATGCCAGTCGATCGAACGTGATCCTCGAGTAGGCCGTTGTCTCCGCTTCGAACTCGCGAAGCCCTGATTTCGAACGAATTCGACTCGTTCATTTTTTTCTCCTTCTGTCAATTTGATTTCGATGCCGAGATTTTTGCTTTAGGGAAGAGATTTCGATTTCGTGCTCGGTTCCCCCTTCACAGACGAATGCGTCTCTCCCTTAATATTTTTGGATTCAAACGAATTCGAATTTCGTTTCGAATGGAAAGGGAAAAAGAATTTTGTTTGTTCGGCCATTACTTAATTTTATTTTCGTTCAACCTTGTTTGAAAATGATCGTTGTGAGCATTTTGTTTAAAAAGAAACGAGGGAGACAAGAAAAGATAGTTGCGTGAGGAAGATGTCTTGCTACAGTAACACGAAGTGAATAGAATTACAACTGATGTGAAGGAATTTCAACTGATGTTTGACCAGGATATAAATATATATTAATTCAAATTCAAATCCAAATTGACTCGATAACCGTAACTCAAAATCTTACCTCCTATCGAGGCGTGCCGCCAGGCGTTCGTAATGTTATACCCCTATTCCGAATGCAATGGAAAAGGTTTCGAGTCCTAATTCGATCGTATGGAGAAGATAGCTTTTTGAATCCAGTTATTATATTGAATTCGATATAAATTTCAGCGCGTTTATCTATCGTACGATCACACGACAACTCCAAACGCTCCGAAATTTGAAATCCGATAATAATACAATATTACGGATCTAATGGAACTGGTTTCGTCGAATTCCGAGACTATGCCTCAGAAAGCTATTTTTAAATTCAATTTAAACGATATATTTTCAAAACTGAACAAAACACTTTCGAATTCAATTTAAAAGCTTTTATTTTCTTCAGTATTATCAATTGAAATTTTACTAGCCTTCAAATTATTTTTAAAAGGCTTAAAACTCCAGATTCAATATTTTACCCGACTTCCAATTATTAAATTCAATAATTTAATTATCCAATAACTGGTTACATTTGAAATTAAAGTTAAAAAATAAACTTTCAAATATTTAAAATTAATCAAATATTCCAATTTCAAATGTTCAAAATTCCGGGTCGTCACATTCCTCCCCCTTAAAAGAATTTCATCCCCGAAATTGCTAGTTAAGAAAAATGGTCCACACCCCGTTAATTACTTCCCAAAACCAAACAGTTTTTCAACGACTTCCCAAAACAATCTTTTTACTAAAGACACACCAACACTTTACTAACTTTCCAAACTCATCCATTTGTCCCAATAATATTATCCCCTCAATAATTCAAATTATAATTTAAACCAAATTTTAAACTATCAAAATTTTCTCAAAATTTTTCTAACTCCTTAAATTTTTGAAAAATTTCGCCAGCGTCTCCTTTCCGTGGCTAGCTCGGTACAACTACAAAATGCCTCTACGGGCCCCCAGATTTCAAAAGAAAAGAAAAAGCCAAGTGGCTAGACAAGGAAGTCATAAATTTTCATATAGAAATTTAAACACATATCTTTTCCGAGCAAAATTCAATTTATCTTCTGAAATCAAAAATACCAATTTCCTTTCTGCTTTTTAAACACATGTGTCCTACTTAGCAATAATATCCAATTACAGAATCCAAATCATTTTATTCATTCCTTTTCAAAAGTTTCAATATCAATTTCACTCAAGCCCGTACGATGTACATATATCATCCGTACGCAATATCAAATCCGATCGCTTACTCGATCACACAATTTCACTTCCGAACTAGTATCGTCCACCCGACTCTCTAGCGCGGACTCAGATCTGGTTTCTTGATCAGAAACCGTCATCCTCCTTGCATAGTCACAAACTATGATAGAGAATTTCCAGAATCAATCAAAATCCATATCCAGGGTTCGCCGTCGAAAATCGAGTGAAAAATCCTAACTCGGATCAGTATAATTATCTCGAAATTCTATGCTCGAATTTTGGATCAAATCGCTATGCGAATAAAATAATATACGTACATCCTACGTATTAATTTCAATTAATTATCAACTATATCAATTTCCTTTTTATTCACATTCATTTTGATTTCTATTCACTTATCAACACTTATCATTTCACATATTTTTATCAAATTTTCACACAGATGCTTATTCAATATATTTTCCCGACACCCATATTACTTAAGAATTCTACCCTTTCTTCTTAAGTTCAATATAAGTATTTTATACACTTCTTATGTTCATTTTTACTTCACTACTGAAGTTATATACACTTCTATTCACTTTGCCTTTACAATTCCATTTGAATTTAATTTACCTTCCAATTTTAAATATTGAGTTCAATTCATCTCATCTCAACAAGATTTAATTAATCCTTCCTTAAATTAGTTCCACTTACTAATTTACTTAAAATCTCAAATAAAAGTTTATTTGCAAACTTTTTCTTCCTTTAGTTTCTTCGAACAATTTCTTCGATTTCACCTTACTTCACATACACAATTTTAAATTAGATTTCAATATTCAATCTCAATTCTATTTGCTTACAAATTTTAAATCATTTGTTAGTGAAAATTTTTAAAAATTTTCTAACTCCCAAAATTTCCAGAAAATTTTGGCAAAGTATCCTTTGTACGGAGGAGCTTTTGCAATTTGACAAGAGATATAAATATATATACATCGACCCATACGGTCGGAAAAACAATAAAACAAACAACAGTTCATATTTCTTATCTTTTATTGCGTAGGCGTACCTCTATTTAGCATTTTTAAGCTAGCGGCTTATTATTTTAGCAATTAGCGTAACCAAATCCATCCACACGGCTTCCCTATACCTGTACTTACTCAATTAAAACATGTAAGTGCCAAATATATACAATTTACGACATTTCACTTTCGTTTACAAAGTTAATACATGAATTCTATAAACAATGCATGTTATATAGTTTTCAAAGGCACATATAAGGTTTCGACACCTATTTCAATTGCATATTTGCATAATTTTCATTCAAAACCATTTTATTTAGGCTCGACAATCATTCCTTGCTTGTATATTAATAACCATTTCCAAATTAATTCAACTTAGACTTTATTTAATGGACTTTTATTTTCACTGAAGTCAAGCTTCCATAAATTTAAACTTAAGTTAATTTACTCCAAATCATTCCAATTTCATAACTTAAGTTCATTCTCATTATCCATTTTAAATTTTAATTCATATTATCAATTAATTTCTAAACTTATTTTATTAATAACAAAACCAATTAAATTCTATTTAAGTCACCATTTTACCCAATTTACTAACAAATTTCCAAATTCACTTTCATTTAACTATTGTAACGATCCCAGATTTTATATAAATTTAAATTGATAATAAATTTAGTTTTGAATAAAAAAATTGTTAAATTAATTGATAAAGTGATGCGAGTTTCCCCGAATTAAAATAAATTCTAAAACATATTAATTTGGAAATAGAATTAGATATATATATATATATAAGATAAATTAAAATATAAAGTAAACACAAAAATAAATTTAAACAACATATTACAATAGAACTTCATTTATATTATAAAGAAATAAAAGCAAAGAAATAAAATACATTCAAAATTAAAGAAACAATACGTTCACATATGAACAAAGGATAAGTATGAACACTTATAAAAGTAAACCAAGTCAGGTTGTACAAGAAAAGAAATATACAGTCATGTACAAACTGAATTGCAAAACAAATATATAAAAGCAAGCTACAACCTGGAACAAAGCAAATTAATAAATATTAGCACACGATTTACATCATTTCAGCTGAGACAAAAATATATGTGACTGCATATGTATTAGCGTGCAAATGAAGATACTATATATTCAAGTATGATTTAAAATTAGGATAAGTAAAGAATTGTACAAAGTAATAAATGTTAGCCTAAATTGTATTCTATCAGCCACCAAAATAAACATCACTTCAGCCTCCCATTAAAACAAAAATCTCTGTATTTGTACAAATCATAACATCACTGGTACAAAATATAATCACTGTTGTACAAAATATTATACCCTGTAAGCTTTCTTTTCATATATCAGCCTTCTCAATTCATTTCAATTCGTCCATTCCAAGCCATGTAAACCTGAAGTGAAAATCATTCAAAACTTAAAACAAAAACTTCAACCTAAACAACACTCCAATTCATATAAACCAGAGATCAAGGAAGATTTCAACTTGCATTCTCAAAGCCTGTGTTAAAGGAAAGAGGCTCTGTTCTTCTTCCTAAATCACGATGAGCAAACTTTATTGTTTAAACCAGTTTCTTTTGAATCTTATGCCTACGATGATAATGTTAATGGATGTGAATATATCTGCTGGTATTTATGTATATATGTGTGTAAATGGTTGAATGTATGTCTGTGTATATACAGATCTATCTCTGTTTAACAACAGGTTAGCCAAATTCCAGAAAAAAATTCATATCTCCAAATCCAAAAAGATTTCGGTAATGATCTTTAAATGAAATCTGATTGTATTCACCTGATTCAAATTTTAAAAATGATTTCCAAAATTTATATTAAGTAATTAATTTGTAATAGGAAAATACAGTAAAAAGAACTCAAACATCCCAAAATTTGGTTATCAAATTTCCTTGATTTGATTATATAATTTAATTCGTATTCAAAAATGATGATTTTTAAGGGAAAAATCAGGATTTTTAAGTTGGTATTCAAAGAGGTGTTGCAAGTTGAACGGATAAGTCATTTTTATCAAAATTTGGTGATCGGCATAGTGCTAGTGGTCGAGATTAATGGTGAAGGTGGCTGGAACGTTGGAGAACACAGGAAAAATGGTAGAAATTTTTTTAGATGATCATAGGGAAGAATGGTGTTGATCTAGGGTTTATGTTGCAATTTTGGTCGAAGGACTTTCTGGGTTAATTCCGATGTCGATGTTTGATCGGAGTCGATCGGACCCTAGAGGGTTGTTGCGTTGTCGTATGGTGAAGCTGTGGGCGTGATGGCGATGCATCAGAGGGTCGGAGTTGTCATGACGAGGCAAATTTTGGTGACTGGGTTGGTCTCAGTTTGGTGATGGGTAGCTCGATTTTGATCTGGGGCAAATCGATGAAGTTTGAGTAGTCGTGGTGATCGGAGAAGTTATTGGTGAGGTGCCGGAGGCTACGGCGAGGGTCGGAAGTCAACCTGGCGGCGGTGCACGTGTACCATGTATCCACCGTATCAGTTTTGAAAGGAGGAAGGAGAAGAAGGCTTTGCATCGGGTTTTACTCGGGTAGAAGCTTGGGTAGGTGATGTAATAGCTCGAAGATGCTCGCGAGTGTTTAAACTATATACCAGTTTTGAATTTAAATTAAAACATAGTAGAAAAAAAAGTAGCTCGGGGAGGAGCTCGTGGAAATAGGGTTGGATCTCGGGTTGATACCCGAAGTGGTTTCGGGTCAGGTTGAAAACATTAACCATGTTCTGTTTTTGCCAATTTAAAACTAAATTTTAAATTATAAAGCAAGTTTAAATTAAGTTTTAAAAACAAAGGTTTAACCATAAATTCAAGTTTAGTTCGAAGCCTAGTTTGGGAATAAAGCTTGTAAATTTAAATTGTTTTTAATAACTGAAAGTGTTTAAGTTTAAGTGTATTTAAAAAGAGTTTGAAATTTAAAAAAATGGAATTTGAACTTAAATTTAAAGTGTAATGTTTAAAATACACTTAAATGTTAATGAAATCATTAATGAAGAAATTAATTATCTTAGAGATAATTAAGGTAATAAAAATGATTTAATTAATAAGTAATTAAAGAATGATTTATCTAATTCGTAAATAAATAATTTAGATTAATTTATAATTAGAAATGATTAATAATGAATCAATCTAAGATAATTTCTTAAGAAAGTAATTAAGAAATGTTATTAGTTAATGAAGATAATTAACTAGGGATTATTAAGTAATTAAATTAATGTGATTAATTTTGATAGTCAATTAGATTAATAAATTTAGATAATCAATTATAAATTGTTTAACTGTAATTACTTAATGAAAGTAATTAAGGATTAATTACTTATTATAATTAATTTTGGATATTTTTATTAATTTAAGTTAATTAATTTAGTTTAAGAAAATCATTAGATAAATTGGTAATTAATGATTAATTGTTATGAGATGATTACTTATGGTAAGTAATTAAAAGGTTTAATTTCTTAAAAATAATTAATTAAGAAGTTAATTAATTATGTAATGAGTTTAAAGGTTAATTTAATTAATATGATTAATTAAGAATAATTTAATTAATTAAAGTGTTTGATTAATTAATTAATTTATATTTAATGATTTGGAATTAAATAAATTTGATTGGAAATAAATTGAATTAATTAGGATTAAACAATTAATTAATCCTGCTTATAATTGATTTTTGAATGCTTGACCTTACTTATGAATGATTGTATTGTATGAGATGCCTTGAATTGATTATCCTATCTGATCTGTGATATTTTGTTCTGTGGATTTAGCTGTGTGTAATTTATTCATTTACTTGTGATACATTTGTATATATCTGTGATCTGTGTATAAAAAGATAAGCATTATATTTCATACCGCTTATCAATTATATTTTTGTATTTTGATCTGTGATGTTTGAATGATGTCGCACTATTGTGTGTGAAACCCCTGGACTACACTCTTACACACACAAATATGGATTTCACGAGGAAATCAGTTAAGTCACAGTTGATTTAAATTTAATACTTTTGAAATTGAAATTTTAATTTCAATTGCTTTTGAAATGAATTTGGGTTAAATGTTAAAGCTTTCGAAAAGGTGTTTTCAAAGATAAAAAAAAGTTACTTTGAATAACTTGGTAAAGTTTTTCAATTTAAATAATTTAATTTGAATTTGAATTCAAATTTTGGAATTGAATTCCATGTTTGGAAATTTTGGTTAAGATGTTATAAATGTGTTTATATGAATTTAAACCATTTTAAAAGTACGAGAATTTGAATTTAACCCAAGGGTTTAACTCGTATAAATGAATCAGATTTTCCGGAATGAAAACTGTTTGTTTTCAAATGATAAAAGCTTTCACATAAGAAATGAATTTCCAATTTGAATTAAAGGAATTTCAAGTTTGAATTGTAAGATGTTTTCCAAGTTATGAGTGAATTCTTTTTGAAAGCTATGAATTGAAACTGTTCATTTTTAAAAATTTTGAAATGGTGATTTGTTTAAACCATTTGAAATGGAATTGTTTTGAAAGCTATAAGTTAAATCTTGAATTAAAGATTTAATGAGTTAATTCAATTGAAATGGAAATTGATTTGGAAAATCTATGAATAGATCTTTGTGAAACTGGGTGAACTTTAGGAGATGAATCTTTTTGTAAAAGATTAAAATGGTGATTTGTTTAAACCATTTGAAAGTGAAGTTTTGGGTAATAAATTGTGACTTAACTGAAATCCCAATATCCATATGGTTTTAAAATATTGCGCTCACTATTCGGTTTAGCCGGGAGAGGACTTTGTATCATATAACCCATTCTGAATAAGTGATATGTCGTATATGGATAGCAATTGAAGACCGGTGTTGAAGACCGGGTATTTGTGAAAACGATAGGATGACCTATCGATTGTCTCTGCACTGGGTAGCTCCCGGTATAGAGATTCCCTAAGTGATGGGAAGTTCGATCGGGATTGTGAATACCCGGATTGCAAGGGCTTCTTCGGAAGTGCCTTCGGTTCTGTTCGAACCTAGAACAGACTTGTATGGTTGTATGTCTGACATTACACTTTGAGATATAAAGCTGATTTCTTTCAAATACATTTCTGTTGGTGGCGGAGAATTTATTCTCTTAGCTTAACACTCTTCTCTGAGACGTACGAGCTTAGAGGTTATGTAGTTGAAGGTTATCAATGATATACTCCCAATTTGGTAGTGTGGCATGCTAAGTGTTGCTATGTGTTGATGATCATTTGTTGATCAAAGCATGGCTTTGTGAAAAAGCGTAGCTTTGTGGACGAGACCTCATCGAACCTCACAACCCGGAATTGGGTCGAAACAGGAATGATGCGGTAAGGTTATGAGGGTCGCTCCCTTTAGGGTATGTCATTTCCTTTTGGAAAAGGGTGGTATCAGATATGGAGCCCTGATATTTAACCTATATGGTTGCTCCAATCTCATTTACTCTGTGTGATTGTTGCTTTGTGATCGAGGTACCTCGGATAAAGGTCCCAAAGGACCGGGGCGTGGCATATTCGTGTAGTAGTTACCTAGTGTAAGAGGTAACCCGGCCTTGTGTTGGTAGAGAGCTAGTTAGTTCTCGGGATGTCCATCCAGAGGCGTACCCATTGACAGTGGGAAGTTCCTTAGCCTGACCATTTGTTAAAAATCCAAAGAAACAATACGAACCTTGTACGGTTTTAGTTGTATAACCTGTTATGGAATGTAGCGGTAACCTGCTATTGAACATAGTAGCTATAGTAGGCATACAATAATGGTTGTATGTTGGCTAAGATTAATATTATACTTTCGAAATGTTTTCCACTATGCACTAATAATAATATCGAATGATTTGGCGTAGTAAGCATGTTTGACTATCATAAGAAGAAATCTCCTCCAATTCTGCGTTTGCATTGTGTGTGTGGCGGGAGGTCTTATGGTAGTTTCTTTTTCAAAAAGCATTGTGGGTTTCAATGTTTAAAATTAATTTGTTGTTTGTTTAAAAATAAACTATTTTTGTTGCTCACACCAGTCCTATGACTGACTCAGAGTTTATTGTTCCCTTCCTAAACTCTGGGTGCCCACAATTTTCCACACGGGCAGTCTAGAATTAGGTTTTTCAGATAGTCAGGTTTAGTGGATTATCCGGAGCTAGTTCACTTCATCGGAGTGGATGACTGACCTTGTTTAGCTTGGTGCAAAGTGATGGTGGTTCGAGCTGATGTTGGAGTTATTAGCCTCATTCTCTTTGTCGGATCATTTGGGTTATCACTTCTGTTATTTCCGCTGTATCATTATTTATCTCTGATATTGTTGTATCTTATTGATATCATTGTTGTATATGATTCTGGATATTGTATTCATTGGAGTTGTATATGATATCATTGATTTCTTTCTTCCGCTGTGTTGTTATACTTACTGTGTTATAAGCTTCGGGAAGCCAGATTCGGTGTTTGAATCTGCGGCATTCGAGTACAAGTGAAGTACGGGTACCGATTTTCGAAGGCCGGGTTTTTGGACTCTTACAAGTGGTATCAGAGCTAAGGTTGAACTTTAGCTAAGGAGTATAACACATTAAGTAGCTCAGTAGAGATAGGGTGATGTATACCCTAGAATGAGTATCTCTAAGATATCTGTCCGTATACCTCAGTAAATTCTCTTACTATTCACTGATAGTGAGTATGAGTGTAAGAAGAGGATGAGATAGGGGACAGGGGAATGCGACTATAAATGGTTAATACCCTGTAACAACAAGGAAACAAATCTTTTCTCTATCAATCTCTTTTGTTCGTCATCTTTTCTCAATTATTCGATAATTTCTGGTAGATCCAGGAAGAGATTCGATATATTAATATGGGACATAAACTCCGGATGGACCAGAATTATTTGTTTGGATTGTATTGGTTGCCTTGTTTGCTTTGATTGCTATGGTTAATGGGAAAAATTTGGTTTCTAAACTAAAAGTTTTGAGATTATATCTATATATCTATTTCTTTGGAATTCCGAATATATTCTACGAATGGTTAGTTATCCCTTCGAACTAACCGATGCCCCTGCATATCTCGTAGATCTGGATAACCCGAGTATCTTGTAAAAAAATTAAACAGATTCGTTCTTGTATCTATTATTGATATTCTGATTTGATAAGCCAAATGTAGAATAAATATTCAGTTTAATTTGATGAAATATTCTTTATCTATATCTGTGTCTCCCTGGCAAATTTCGGGGACGAAATTTTTTTTAAGGGGGGAAGTTTGTAACGATCCCAGATTTTATATAAATTTAAATTGATAATAAATTTAGTTTTGAATAAAAAATTTGTTAAATTAATTGATAAAGAGATGCGAGTTTCCCCGAATTAAAATAAATTCTAACAACATATTAATTTGGAAATAGAAATATATATATATATATATAAATATATAAGCTAAATTAAAATATAAAGTAAACACATAAATAAATTTAAACAACATATTACAATAGAACTTCATTTATATTATAAAGAAATAAAAGCAAAGAAATAAAATACATTCAAAATAAAAGAAACAATACGTTCACATATGAACAAAGGATAAGTATGAACACTTATAAAAGTAAACCAAGTCAGGTTGTACAAGAAAAGAAATATACAGTCATGTACAAACTGAATTGCAAAACAAATATATAAAAGCAAGCTACAACCTGGAACAAAGCAAAGCAATAAATATTAGCACACGATTTACATCATTTCAGCTGAGACAAAAATATATGTGACTGCATATGTATTAGCTTGCAAATGAAGATACTATATATTCAAGTATGATTTAAAATTAGGATAAGTAAAGAATTGTACAAAGTAATAAATGTTAGCCTAAATTGTATTCTATCAACCACCAAAATAAACATCACTTCAGCCTCCCATTAAAACAAAAATCTCTGTATTTGTACAAATCATAACATCACTGGTACAAAATATAATCACTGTTGTACAAAATATTATACTCTGTAAGCTTTCTTTCCATATATCAGCCTTCTCAATTCATTTCAATTCGTCCATTCCAAGCCATGTAAACCTGAAGTGAAAATCATTCAAAACTTAAAACAAAAATTTCAACCTAAACAACACTCCAATTCATATAAACCAGAGATCAAGGAAGATTTCAGCTTGCATTCTCAAAGCCTGTGTTAAAGGAAAGAGGCTCTGTTCTTCTTCCTAAATCACGGTGAGCAAACTTTATTGTTTAAACCAGTTTCTTTTGAATCTTATGCCTGCGATGATAATGTTAATGGATGTGAATATATCTGCTGGTATTTATGTATATATATGTGTGTAAATGGTTGAATGTATGTCTGTGTATATACAGATCTATCTCTGTTTAACAACAGGTTAGCCAAATTCCAGAAGAAAAAAAATTCATATCTCCGAATCCAAAAAGATTTTGGTAATGATCTTTAAATGAAATTTGATTGTATTCACCTGATTCAAATTTTAAAAATGATTTTAAAAATTTATATTAAGTAATTAATTTGAAATAGGAAAATACAGTAAAAATAACTCAAACATCCCAAAATTTGGTTATCAAATTTCCTTGATTTGATTATATAATTTGATTCGTATTCAAAAATGATGATTTTTAAGGGAAAAATCAGGATTTTTAAGTTGGTATTCAAAGAGGTATTGCAAGTTGAATGGATAAGTCATTTTTATCAAAATCTGGTGATCGGCGTAGTGCTAGTGGTCGAGATTAATGGTGAAGGTGGCTGGAACATTGGAGAACACAGGAAAAATGGTGGAAATATTTTTAGATGATCATTGGGAAGAATGGTGTTGATCTAGGGTTTATGTTGCAATTTTGGTCGAAGGACTTTCTGGGTTAATTCCGATGTCGATGTTTGATCGGAGTCGATCGGACCCCAGAGGGTTGTTGCGTCGTCGTATAGTGAAGCTGTGGGCGTGATGGCGATGCATCAGAGGGTCGGAGTTGTCGTGACGAGGCAAATTTTGGTGACTGGGTTGGTCTCAGTTTGGTGATGGGTAGCTCGATTTTGATCTGGGGCAAATCGATGAAGTTTGAGTAGTCGTGGTGATCAGAGAAGTTGTTGGTGAGGTGCCGGAGGCTACGGCGAGGGTCGGAAGTCAACCTGGCGGAGGTGCACGTGTACCATGTATCCACCGTATCAGTTTTGAAAGGAGGAAGGAGAAGAAGGCTTTGCATCGGGTTTTACTCGGGTAGATGCTCGGGTAAGTGATGTAATAGCTCGAAGATGCTCGCGAGTGTTTAAACTATATACCAGTTTTGAATTTAAACTAAAACATAGTAGAAAAAAAAGTAGCTCGGGGAGGAGCTCGGGGAAATGGGGTTGGATCTCGGGTTGATACCCGAAGTGGTTTCGGGTCAGGTTGAAAACATTAACCAGGTTCTGTTTTTGCCAATTTAAAACTAAATTTTAAATTATAAAGCAAGTTTAAATTAAGTTTTAAAAATAAAGGTTTAACCATAAATTCAAGTTTAGTTCGAAGCCTAGTTTGGGAATAAAGCTTGTAAATTTAAATTGTTTTTAATAACTGGTGATGACCCGGAATTTTGGCAATATCAATTTAATAATCAGTAATTAATAATTAAATTGATTTGGTAATTTTCCCTTATAATTTTAATTTAAATTGGTAATTTAATCTTTTAAAGGCTAATGAATATTTAATCTGGCAATATTGATTCATTTCTTTTTCTAATTATTTAAAATTGATAAGATTTATTTTCAAAGCTAATAAAATTTTATTCTATTTATAATATATATTTTGTTATATATATTGTGAATAGAAATCTTTTGTTTAAATAAAAGAAATATTTTCTATTTAAATATATATGTATGTATATGTTATGATTTGAAGTTGTATTGAAATTTAATATAATAATTCTCAAATTAAGGTTAAAAATATTTTCTATTTAAATATATATGTATGTTTGTATAAATTGAAGTTTTGGTTTGAATTTAATATAATACCTTTCAAAAGCTATTGAAAAGTTAATCATATATTTCAAAACACTTAAGGTAAATATTTATTTTATTAAAAGTATTTTAGCTCTAGTTTAAATAAGATTTAATAAAAGATTTTATTTTTGTTTTCTTTTAAAAAGTACTTAATCTAAAAATGGTTATAAATATATATATATATATAGATTTAATTAGACCTTTCTTTTTAATATCTCTTTAATTTAAATGGTTTGTAAACATAAATAAAATTTAATAATAATTCACATTTACATAAATATATAAATATAAATACTTTTTATAATAAGGATTTAAACATAATAATTCAAGCTTTTAACATTTGTAAGATAATCAAACATGCATTTAACATGTGTAAACTTGGTAGCATGCAAATTAACAAATGGCAACATATGTTTCTTTTAAAAATTTAATTATATAACTAGTGTTTAAAGAAAAAAACCTGGCTCTGATACCAACTATCACGATCCCTTTCTTTCTTAAATCATGATGCGTCTTTCTGGGCTAAGAAAGTCGGGTCGTGACAGAAAGTGTTTAAGTTTAAGTGTATTTAAAAAGAGTTTGAAATTTAAAAAAATGGAATTTGAACTTAAATTTAAAGTGTAATGTTTAAAATACACTTAAATGTTAATGAAATCATTAATGAAGAAATTAATTATCTTAGAGATAATTAAGGTAATAAAAATGATTTAATTAATAAGTAATTAAAGAATGATTTATCTAATTCATAAATAAATAATTTAGATTAATTTATAATTAGAAATGATTAATAATGAACTAATCTAAGATAATTTCTTAAGAAAGTAATTAAGAAATGTTATTAGTTAATGAAGATAATTAACTAGGGATTATTAAGTAATTAAATTAATGTGATTAATTTTGATAGTCAATTAGATTAATAAATTTAGATAATCAATTATAAATTGTTTAAATGTAATTACTTAATGAAAGTAATTAAGGATTAATTACTTATTATAATTAATTTTGGATATTTTGATTAATTTAAGTTAATTAATTTAGTTTAAGAAAATCATTAGATAAATTGGTAATTAATGATTAATTGTTATGAGATGATTACTTATGGTAAGTAATTAAAAGGTTTAATTTCTTAAAAATAATTAATTAAGAAGTTAATTAATTATGTAATGAGTTTAAAGGTAAATTTAATTAATATGATTAATTAAGAATAATTTAATTAATTAAAGTGTTTGATTAATTAATTTATATTAAATGATTTGGAATTAATAAATCAGAATTGGATAATAAACTCATAAGTAAATAAATTTGATTGGAAATAAATTGAATTAATTAGGATTAAAAAATTAATTAATCCTGCTTATGATTGATTTTTGAATTCTTGACCTTACTTATGAATGATTGTATTGTATGAGATGCCTTGAATTGATTATCCTATCTGATCTGTGATATTTTGTTCTGTGGATTTAGCTGTGTGTAATTTATTCATTTACTTGTGATACATTTGTATATATCTGTGATCTGTGTATGAAAAGATAAGCATTATATTTCATAACGCTTATCAATTATATTTCTGTATTTTGATCTGTGATGTTTGAATGATGTCACACTATTGTGTGTGAAACCCCTGGACTACACTCTTACACACACAAATATGGATTTCACGAGGAAATCAGTTAAGTCACAGATGATTTAAATTTAATATTTTTGAAATTGAAATTTTAATTTCAATTGCTTTTGAAATGAATTTGGGTTAAATGTTAAAGCTTTCGAAAAGGTGTTTTCAAAGATAAAAAAAAGTTACTTTGAATAACTTGGTAAAGTTTTTCAATTTAAATAATTTAATTTGAATTTGAATTCAAATTTTGGAATTGAATTCCATGTTTGGAAATTTTGGTTAAGATGTTATAAATGTGTTTATATGAATTTAAACCATTTTAAAAGTATGAGAATTTGAATTTAACCCAAGGGTTTAACTCGTATAAATGAATCAGATTTTCCGGAATGAAAACTGTTTGTTTTCAAATGATAAAAGCTTTCACATAAGAAATGAATTTCCAATTTGAATTAAAGGAATTTCAAGTTTGAATTGAAAAATGGTTTTTCAAGTTATGAGTGAATTCTTTTTGAAAGCTATGAATTGAATCTTTTCATTTTTAACAGATTTGAAATGGTGATTTGTTTAAACCATTCGAAATGGAATTGTTTTGAAAGCTATAAGTTAAATCTTGAATTAAAGCTTTAATGAGTTAATTCAATTGAAATGGAAATTGATTTGGAAAATCTATGAATATATCTTTGTGAAACTGGGTGAACTTTGGGAGATGAATCTTTTTATAAAAGATTAAAATGGTGATTTGTTTAAACCATTTGAAAGTGAAGTTTTGGGTAATAAATTGTGACTTAACTGAAATCCGAATATCCATATGGTTTTAAAATATTGCGCTCACTATTCGGTTTAGCCGGGAGAGGACTTTGTGTCATATAACCCATTCTGAATAAGTGATATGTCGTATATGGATAGCAATTGAAGACCGGTGTTGAAGACCGGGTATTTGTGAAAACGATAGGATAACCTATCGATTGTCTCTGCACTGGGTAGCTCCCGGTATAGAGATTCCCTAAGTGATGGGAAGTTCGATCGGGATTGTGAATACCCGGATTGCAGGGGCTTCTTCGAAAGTGCCTTCGGTTCTGTTTGAACCCGTAACAGACTTGTATGGTTGTATGTCTGACATTACACTTTGAGATATAAAGCCGATTTCTTTCAAATACATTTCTGTTGGTGGCGGAGAATTTATTCTCTTAGCTTAACACCCTTCTCTGAGACGTACGAGCTCAGAAGTTATGTAGTTGAAGGTTATCAGTGATATACTCCCAATTTGGTAGTGTGGCATGCTAAGTGTTGCTATGTGTTGATGATCATTTGTTGATCAAAGCATGGATTTGTGAAAAAGCATAGCTTTGTGGACGAGGCCTCATCGAACCTCACAACCCGGAAATGGGTCGAAACAGGAATGATGCGGCAAGGTTATGAAGGTCGCTCCCTTTAGGGTATGTCATTTCCTTCTGGAAAAGGGTGGTATCAGGTATGGAGCCCTGATATTTAACCTATGTGTTTGCTCCAATCTCATTTACTCTGTGTGATTGTTGCTTTGTGATCGAGGTACCTCGGATAAAGGTCCCAAAGGACCGGGGGGTGGCATATTCGTGTAGTAGTTACCTAGTGTAAGAGGTAACCTGGCCTTGTGTTGGTAGAGAGCTAGTTAGTTCTCGGGACGTCCTTCTAGAGGCGTACCCATTGACAGTGGGAAGTTCCTTAGCCTGACCATTTGTTGGAAGTCCAAAGAAACAATACGAACCTTGTACGGTTTTAGTTGTATAACCTGCTATGGAATGTGGCGGTAACCTGCTATTGAACATAGTAGCTATAGTAGGCATACAATAATGGTTGTATGTTGACTAAGATTAATATTATACTTTCGAAATGTTTTCCACTATGCAGTAATAATAATATCGAATGATTTGGCGTAGTAAGCATGTTTGACTATCATAAGAAGAAATCTCCTCTAATTCTGCGTTTGCATTGTGTGTGTGGCGGGAAGTCTTATGGTAGTTTTATTTTCAAAAAGCATTGCGGGTTTCAATGTTTAAAATTCTTTTGTTGTTTGTTTAAAGATAAACTATTTTTGTTGCTCACACCAGTCCCATGACTGACTCGGAGTTTATTGTTCCCTTCCTAAACTCTGGGTGCCTACAATTTTCCACACGGGCAATCTAGAGTTGGGTTTTTCAGATAGTCAGGTTTAGTGGATTATCCGGAGCTAGTTCACTTCATCGGAGTGGATGATTGACCTTGTTTAGCTTGGTGCAAAGTGATGGTGGTTCGAGCTGATGTTGGAGTTATTGGTCTCATTCTCTTTGTCGGATCATTTCTGTTATTTCCGCTGTATCATTATTTATCTCTGATATTGTTGTATCATATTGATATCATTGTTGTATATCATTCTGGATATTGTATTCATTGGAGTTGTGTATGATATCATTGATTTCTTTCTTCCGCTGTGTTGTTATACTTACTGTGTTATAAGCTCCGGGAAGCCAGATTCGGCGTTTGAATCTGAGGCATTCGAGTACAAGTGAAGTACGGGTGCCGATTTTCGAAGGCCGAGATTTTGGACTCTTACAACTATTCTCCAAGTTAAATTTTATTCTAAACAAATTTCAAGTTTTTATAAGTTTTTCAAACCCATTTATTATTCCATAAACATTTTTAATTAACTTCTAGAGTTTTAAGCAATTTCTCAACACTTCAAAATCACCTTTGAAATCAATTATATCCAAAATCCTTTGGTATAACCAACTATTTCTTTGAATTTCAAAACCAAAACCCAGTTTTGCAAACAACACCAACCCAAAACATCCAGGTAGCAATTCCTCTCTTGGAAACTCGAAAATGAACACCGATGATGTCGCGATCATCATCAGAATTATTTCCCAACGACCGAAGAGAGTTTAGTGCTTTTATCCCAATAAAATGCATTTCAAATATTTTTAAATTCCAAACCTCACCAGATTTCAAATCCAATTCAAAAATATTTTCCAAATAATATCACCATTATTTCTCCAAAACCTTTGAAAACCATTTTCAAATCCAAAGGAATTTAAACTTCCCAAACTTTCAAATTTCAAATCCATCCAATTTATATTCAAACATTACTCTGGAATTTTTATTTTCAAATATTTCTTTGGAATTCTATTTCAAATTATAAATCACATTTATAGTTTACATTTACAAATCTCATTGGTATAAGAATTTATTTCTTATCCTTTTAGTTATGATTTTAATTTCCTATTTAATTTCCTCACAACATTGATAATAATCCAATATTATCACTTCCTAACAACTAAGCAACCAATAATTTACAAAAACTTTTCCTTTTACACCCGAAAATAATTTTGGGTAAAATTATTTCATTTACCCTATTTTAAAACAATACTGTGTCGAATTGTTCTATTCAAGTGTTTAGAGATCCCTATCAATAACGTTAATTACTCGTATTGACCAGAATCCATAAACTACTTAACAAACCAATCAACACAATATAAAACCATTTTATATTCACTAACAAATACGTGCTCATATCTATTAATACACTCAAACTCATTCTAGAGTACTAAGGACTCTATTTCAATGAGTAATTCCCACCAGAGCCAAGGTTCTCGCTTAACCTTCAGCACTGATACCACTGTAACAGCCCACAAACCCGTACCCCTTGAAGCGACACTATTCTCCAACATATCGACTCAAAGTGAATGGAAATACGAACCATTAGGGTTAAAGAAGAAGGAGGTAGAAGAAGAAAGTAGAAAACCACATCAGAATCTACATCGCAGCGGAATAAAATATAATAGAAAATAACCAATCTTTACAGAAAAGAAACTATATCTGTTTATACATACATCATCAGGATACACATCAGAGTACAATACAATCAACATCACAATTCAGGACAGTTATAATAACTTGTCCCACAAACAGAATACACAGTATACACAACACAACGGAATATACATCAAGTACGAGTGATACGTCTCGCCATCCTGCTCGTCTCCTGAGCTCCACAGCATCCTATCTTGTATCTGTAATACTCGGTCTGACCCGAGCATTATAATAAAATAACACCCAAGTCAGTCTGGAAAACCAGCGTGAGAAAACACACTCAATTGGATTATTAAAGTTTTCCAAACCCTTTGAAATCAAAAGCATCTCGTAAGACCACGCCACAAATAAACACGTCGGGTTTTTACCTTACGATAGCCAAAACACTTTTTATCAAAATCCTCTGATATTATAATAGTGTCTATATACAAATATTTATTCAAATAGCCGAAATTGTTACATCTATTAAATTCCAGCTAATAGGTATACAAACAAAATCGTAAAGGCACGTAGGGAGAATGGATTTCCAACTAATGACTAGGCACTGGGATACCACCTGTCACAGTACCTGGTCTAGATCAGCGTACCGAGGACCACGCCCGATCCCCTGCACCACAAGACCGGAACTACCCCTTACTGGATAATTCTGAGTAAGATCACCCCACGGTTGGGATCAGCAACCGCACCACTAAGCCGAATAAAAAGGGACATCTAGACAAGGATGACCTCACCCTGATGGGCGCGACCCACATAGCCTTGCTGCATAACCCCTGATTTTCAGTCATTCCCAGTTGATGAGGCTCGAGGCTAAGCGTCACCTTTTTAGAACACATCTCTCAAAATGCCCACCGTCCACTTGACGATGTTTCGAAAGCATTCATCCATACAAGTCTGTTCCGGGTTCGAACGGAACCGAATGCACTATTCCTACTACATCTATTTTGGAATCACCCTCAGGATTAGTAGCGACTAGCCCTTGCACTTCATTGCTCCATCTTCGATTCCAAACTAGTTTTCCCCACAAAAACGTACAAACCGGATCGAAGTGGTTTTCGGAAAATAAATCCTGATCCCGGTCTCTTCGAAACGATCAGCGCATTGGCCAATATTGATAGTCGGTTATTTAACTATCAATTAACATTCACAAACATCCATCAAACAATAAAAATCTTGCAAATATTTCCTCAAAATATCTTTGCACGATATATTCCATTTTCAACCCTTTTTGAAAACAGTTTTCGAACAACACTCCTCTTATGGAATAAATTCCCAAATATTTATTTCTATTGGAACACCATGCACAAAAACTTTAGATTTTTAAAATAATTTAAACACTTTATTATAAAATATCCCTTAAGACATTTAAGTTAAAAACTACTTTAATTCTTATTCAAAAATATATACTTTAAGAATATTTAAAATGAAGCTACCTTATAAAATATAAAACTAAATTTTTATCCCTTTAAACAAAATTTCAAGTCACCTTTAAATAATTACTACTATAATAAAATTTGAGATATACTTACTTTAAAATCTAAACATTTAATAATAAATTTTCTAAAACATGCTTTTTAAAACAACATTAAAACTTTTAACTTATATTTTAAATTTTGCTTCGAAAACGTACTTGGCTATCCAGGGAAATACGCTTCTCTTTCACATCTTTTTTAAAAATAAATCACTATTTATTTTTAAACAAATTTACCCATTTCTTTAATAAATTCCCACCGTGAATTTATTCTTCCAAATATCCACTGATATATTACTTCACCTTTATAAACCCAGTTTATAAATTTCATAGTCTCATTCTTCTTTTCAAATTCCAATTTCAAACACTTAAATCAATTTTCAAATTGATTTCCAAATTACTCCATTTTAAAATAAATTTCTTTACTTAATCAATTTATTTCAAACCCAGTAACTTCAGATTTTATTTCTTTATTATGATTTAAAATCTTTTAACTGAAAATACCAATTTCAGATTTCCTAAATTCCTCCCTGATCCCTTAAAATAAATCCAAACCTTGAATTTAAAAATAAATTCTTTATTCCTTGAAATAATATCACTTAAGTTTAAAATTCAATATATCTCTGTTTATTTAAAATTCCCTTTCCCATACTCGGAATTTACTTATCAGAGGTTTAAAATCACTTTTATTCTTTTCCAATCCATTCTTTGATTTATTCAAATTCTCATAATTATTTTACTTAAAAATTTACTTTTTATTTTTTTTTTCTTTCAAAAATCCAATTCTATATATTTTGGTAACTCAGTGTACCAAAATATTCAAGCAAACCATAGCATTCAATGCTCCAATTATTGATATAATTCATCACAGAATATCAAATATTCATAACGTAGAATATTAAACAATCTAAATAACTTTGAGGAATCCAGTTGGATCCCTCCAACCTGTTTTCCTGCATCCACAGATGTTAGCACAATACCAATTCCACTTCGAGGTGGAATATCGCGGTATATGGGTTTATATAATATCATCCGCTATTATGCGGCGCATAGGGTCTCATCCGCTATATAATGTGGAAAATCAATCACTCCAATATATATTATATACTACTATATAATATATCACATCCAATCAATTCAATCATTCAACCAAATATTTAAATTTAACCATTTAAATTTAAATAACAACCCAGAAGAGTGAGATTAACTCACCTTTGCTTTTTATTTGCAATCCACTTCATTATTGCCTTGGTTTTTCGATTTTGACCTTGAATAAATGATTATATGATTTATTAATATTCGAATAAATCGACAATTAAATTTCCATATATAAATTGAATTATCCAATGCTTTTATTTCAGACTAATTATTTAATTTTAAGCTGATTTCTTTTTTTTATTATAAAATATTCTTAGTAACTAAAAGAATTGAATAAGTTTATTAAACAAATCTATATTCAAAATACATTATTAACAATAAACTAGTTAGTGAAATTATGTGTGTGTGTGTATATATATATATATTAAATAGATAGGTTTACATATATATATTTCTTTGAAACTCATTCACTTAAAAACTCATTTATATAGATTTTAGATTTATATAACTTCTTTTCAACATTCAAAATTCCTTTCTATTATCCAAATTTTATCTATATTTCTATTTCCTGTTTCTATCTATATTTTAAACATGTATGTATATATTTATATATATATATATTTGTTTTGTAAATAACATAAAAAAATGATTTTATTACTATAAAATTTATATATATATATATATATATATATTCTTATACCCAGCAGATTAAACTAAAATCAAAGACCATATCGATATGCAAATATTCAGATCGATGATTACCTATAAAAATGCTGTCGCCTCTGTCTATTCACATCGCAACTCGCCCCATCATCCAGTCGCAATCGCGAACCCCGATCATCGCCAGAAGTTTAACATCCCACCGCCTCCTCCCAAAACGTGCTCGCGACCTACCCTGACGCCAGCAGTCGCCGCATCTTCAAATAAACAAGCCGAGCCTTCCCAGATGTTGAGAATTATCAATCGCGGCGGAGTTCTGAGCAAGTGCAACGCCAGTCGATCGAACGTGATCCTCGAGTAGGCCGTTGTCTCCGCTTCGAACTCGCGAAGCCCTGATTTCGAACGAATTCGACTCGTTCATTTTTTTTCTCCTTCTGTCAATTTGATTTCGATGCCGAGATTTTTGCTTTAGGGAAAAGATTTCGATTTCGTGCTCGGTTCCCCCTTCACAGACGAACGCGCCTCTCCCTTAATATTTTTGGATTCGAACGAATTCGAATTTCGTTTCGAATGGAAAGGGAAAAAGTATTTTGTTTGTTCGGCCATTACTTAATTTTATTTTCGTTCAGCCTTGTTTGAAAATGATCGCTGTGAGCATTTTTTTTTTAAAAGAAACGAGGGAGACAAGAAAAGATAGTTGCGTGAGGAAGATGTCTTGCTATAGTAACACGAAGTGAATAGAATTACAACCGATGTGAAGGAATTTCAACTGATGTTTGACCAGGATATAAATATATATCAATTCAAATCCAAATTGACTCGATAACCGTAACTTAAAATCTTGACCTCCTATCGAGGCGTGCCGCCAGGCGTTTGTAATGTTATACCCCTATTTCGAATGCAATGGAAAAGGTTTCGA
Organism: Allium fistulosum; assembly: GCA_030737815.1. Taxonomy (NCBI): domain Eukaryota; kingdom Viridiplantae; phylum Streptophyta; class Magnoliopsida; order Asparagales; family Amaryllidaceae; genus Allium; species Allium fistulosum. Next base: position 990,502,918 of record CM060903.1, read on the forward strand.
GTCCTAATTCGATCGTATGGAGAAGATAGCTTTTTGAATCCAATTATTATATTGAATTCGATATAAATTTCAGCGCGTTTATCTATCGTACGATCACACGACAACTCCAAATGCTCTGAAATTTGAAATCCGATAATAATACAATATTACGGATCTAATGGAATTGGTTTCGTCGAATTCCGAGACTATGCCTCGGAAAGCTATTTTTAAATTCAATTTAAACGATATATTTTCAAAACTGAACAAAACACTTCCGAATTCAATTTAAAAGCTTTTATTATCTTCAGTATTATCAATGTAAATTTTACAAGCCTTCAAATTATTTTTAAAAGGCTTAAAACTCCAGATTCAATATTTTACCCGACTTCCAATTATTATATTCAATAATTTAATTATCCAATAACTGGTTACATTTGAAATTCAAGTTAAAAAATTAACTTTCAAATATTTAAAATCAATCAAATATTCCAATTTCAAATGTTCAAAATTCTGGGTCGTCACAACTTCAGTTCACTTCTCTTCTACGCATAACTTGCACTCAAATGGTATATTGTTGTTGTATTTTCTAAAATAAAGTAAAGTAATTTAGGACTAAAGGCTTCACACACCACACTTCTGTCTAATTTCGACAGCACTTCACTTCTCTTCTACGCAAAACTTTGCATTCAAGGTGGTATTTTTGTTGTTGTATTTTCTAAACTAAATTAAAACCTTTTGGGACTAAAGGCTCTAATTTTTTAGCGTCAATTATTTGATGAAATAATATTTAATGTTTATTTTCAAATCAACACTATATTCATTTCAAATTTTTTTAGAAAATCGATTTGGGTATAATATTTATTCTTGTTATATTTATTTCTCAATTTTTTGGATAATCGGTTCTAGCACAATATTTGTTTTTATATTCATTTCTTAATTTTTTTACAAAATCGATTCTAGCAGAATATCTGTTGTTGTTTTATTCATTTCTAAATTTCTTTCAAAAATCAATTTTAGTACAATATTTGTTGTTGTTATATTCATTTCCTTTTTTTTCAAAAACCGATTTTAGCAGAATATTTAATGTTATATTCATTTCTTAATTTTTTACAAAATTGATTTTAGTAGAATATTTATTGTTGTTCTATTTGTTTCTTAATTTTTTTACATACAATATTAGTTTTGTTATATTCATTTCCTAATTTTTATTAGAAAATCGATTTTAGCCAAATATTTTATGTTATTATATTCATTTCTTCATCTTTTACAAAATCGTTTTTAGTAGAATATTTATTGTTGTTATATTCATTTCTTAATTTTTTACAAAAGTTGATTTCAGTATAATATTTGTTGTTGTTACGCTCATTTCAAAATTATATAATTCATTCAACCATTTAAATATTTTATTTAATACATTTGAAATTTAAAACGTATTTTAAAATTCAGCTAACAATTTAATTTTTTTTATCGATTTTGTAAACGAAAATTAGACGTTGGCACTTGTAATAAATTAAATTAATTTTATTTTTAACTAACAACTAATACTTATAATGTACACATGCTAATTAAATAAAAAAATATTACTTATATTTAACCGTACCAATTTAGCAGCATATTAATCAATAATTGTACACTAATTTTTGCGCAAACTATAACAAGCATTGTTCTAATTAACTATAACAAATATTCGCGTAAACTTATATATCCATTAGCATATCAATCAGTAATTATATACTAATTTTCGGATTATAAATAAACCATAATTTTTAATTACAAATTAAACAATTAAACCACTAATTAATATCACGAACTCAATAAATACAATATTATCATTAACTAGTACATAATAACAAATCCATAATTAACTAATTTGCCAAATTAGGATTCTCAACATATCCCCAAATCAATCAATACGCTACTATCAACATTTAGTACCGCATAATCATCAATTTCTATCACATAATCAACCAATTTTCGAAAATAGGATTTTGATTAAACCTAAATTAAGTAGAAATTGAAGAGCAATACCATACCTTCGAGCTTTGGAGAGTTGTAGCTTTCGCGATGGAGAGATTGGCGGCTCGCGTCAGGGGGCGGCGGCTCGCATCGGGGGACGGCGGCTGGAGCCTCGTGGAGGAGGAGAAAAAGCGGTTGAATTTTTTTTAAGGAAGAAGATAATGTGTTTTCTGTTCGCGGGTTGCTGCTGTATATACGTGTTAAGCAACAGCTAGCGTCGGCTGCTTTTTTTAATAGTCGCTAGCTACTATCGCTAAACGGCCAGCTGGTACTACTAAAGCTTTTTTTTACCAACTAGTAAAAATAGTTTACCCCTCGGTCGTCTAAACTTATTTACTTTAAGCACTTATGCTTCTTTTAGATTACTTTAATTTCAGTTACATCACACTTTGCTCATAAGGGGCGAATCCAACACAATTCATGCTACGTCAAGATTTGACAGAGCAAAATGCTTCTTTGAGAGAGCTTAAGAATAAAATGGAAGCGATTCAAGCTAAATAAGGAGAATTTTAAGTGATGAATTGCTGGCTTTTAACGCTGAGTATCGAGTCTTTGCAAACATATACCCGAAGGTTAGAATCTCTGGTACCACAGTATCCAAGCTAAATAAGGAGAATTTCAAGTTTGTCGAGATGTTAGAGACGATGAAGGATATCCATAGAAGGTATTTTCTATTGTGCTCCTTTTTCCTTTGAAATTTTACTCACTTATTCTACCTACATATATGCATATTCACTGTGGAGTTCAATAATTAATTTGTGTGGTCGACAACATATGCGTTTGCTAAGAATTTTGTTTTTTAATGGGTAGGACAAGTGTACAGAGTACCAAATACAGGCAATTCAACCATTGTATGATTTTGAAGCTTCAATTTTTGCAATTGTAGGTGGGATATTGCTTCATTGTTTGTATTATAAACGTGTATAATTTGTTTCTTTCTATCATATGTACCATCATACAGTAACTACCATTTTACACTAGACTCAGCAAATTTCATTCTCCTATAAATAAGTAGGTCTTTCAACTGCATTATAAAACCATGATTTTGATTTGAATTGGTATGAGAATACATATGAATAATATATTACAACACAAACCACTGTGAACACCTGTATGGAGACATAACGCTTCCACGCTATGATAGTGGCTCTTTCTAGAAATCTTCAAACAAAAATAAGGATCAAGCCAGCTAAGAGGGTCAGCTTCAGTTGTGAGGCATAGGAGAGACGGTTTAGTGGTATTTGATCTAGGAACAGAAATTCATATTTTAGAATAATTTTCTTCTTTTTTACAATAACTACGCCACTCAAGTATTTTATTTTGATTTGGGGTCCTACTGTTCTCCTTTATTGACATGCTTCTTTAATGTGTAACGTGAGTTTAATATTTTCTGATACTCATTAGACATGGTTGATATCACAAAATAGATGGTAAATTATGTACAGCTTAGCATAAAAGAGATTTATTCTCAAATTCTACAATACTTGGTATCACAAAATGTATGGTAAATTATATCAGAAAAAATGATTTTCTCACCAACTCTACGGTACTTGGAATTTTTTGTTTAATTTTAAGGTGGTTGATGAAGCTTGATTGTCTTTGATTAACTTACTGTTTACAACCACGCAATTCTTCACTTCCTAATCATTTTTGAGCTGGCTATTCAGTTGTGCCATCAAAATTCGTAATGTTATTCTCACCATCGCCTCGGTCTATACAACACAGACAAATGCACATGTGATACTTTCATCTTCGTGTGCAAAACATGAGCCTCATGCTAGTTTATTGGAAAGAAAGGAAACTGCTGCCTACACTGTTATTTTGTCTTGCACATTGATCCAGAATTCTTTAGCAATCATACCATGTGGATTGTATTGGTTAAAGGAGGCTTTAATATTTGATTAACAGTGTTTCACGTTAAATTATCATAATACAAAAGAAAAATTGTTGGATATAAAGTTTGGCTTGTTTGCATGAATAGTGATATATGATAATAAAGTTTGAGGTGTTTTTTTGAAACTTTGAAATTCATGTTGTTTTTCTATTTAAGTTAGAACCATGTTTCATGGCACCACTTTAAAATTAAACCCATTACCTCTCCTTAAAGCGAATGAGATAATATTACTTATAATAAGGTTATTGCTGGAACAACTGGAAGATTGAAGTTGCGTTAAGTATAGGGATGAGGGTAAATGATGGAGATTAGAGGGTGAAAACCCCAAAATATCGAAGGAAAACCCATCACTTATTTCTCCACAGTAACTTTTCAGTGGCTTTCCTACTAGTTGATGCAGCATTGTTGTACAGTAAAATAAGAGTGCAACCATTAGTTTTTCTGATTACAAAATCAATTAAAATCATTAATTTTGCATGCTTCTATAATCAATCAATATTTAATTATTTTATACTTCTACTAATGCAGATTAATTTTTATTCAATATATTCATTATACGTTTAATTGAAATAATAAAATTACAACAAACGTTTCTTTTGAAATTAGGTTGTACTAATGTAGCTTGTGTTTGTGTATGAGATGAGTTAAAAATGTTTCAAGTTGACTTAATCCAACGTTTTATTTTATTTTTATATCTGGCCTGCAACGGGCTAAAAGCCAGCGCAGTTCAAACCCATAGACATTTAGGTACCATTCTTTTGACGAACTGGGCAGACGAAATTGACGTCTGCGTCCGACGCGTCGGAGGTGGACCCCACAAGTTTGCCCAGTTCAACTTAATCATTGAAGGGGAGCCGTTCGCGTCTGAGGCGTCGGACACGTCCGATGCGAATCGGACGCAAATGGCTCTCTTACAACGGCCATATTTCCCCTATCTTTTATATAATCTCCCTTCTCTATCACTCTCCTCACTCACTTTCAATTCTCAATCTAAAAATTCACTAATCCGAGCTTTCGTCCCGACAGCACTGTATTTCGGTAATTTTATTTTTGTTTTTTTTCACTTCATTTAGTTTCTTTTTTTGTTTTTCTAATTTTTTTGACATATTTGTCTCAGAAATGGCCGAACAAAATGTACTGAGAAATTCCCGCCGTAGCCCAAGAGTTTGGTCCGCTCATGCAAATTCTGCATTTTTACGAATAACTGCCGAAGCTTATCATGCTGCCGGTCAATCCAAAAAAGGAATCCATAAGAAGATAATGGCAGAATTGAACGAGGCTTTAGTGGGTGTTCCGAACGAAACACCGTTCATTGTTGAACAAATTACGACCAAATACGACTCGCTGAAGAAGAAATGGACGGTTTGGTGCAATTTGAGAAATAAAATGGGCGCAGGATGGGATAATGTTCGAGAAACGATTAGTGGAAGCGAACATTGGTGGATCAATCGCGCGGGGGTAATACTTTTTATCTTTTTTTGTTTTCTAATTTACCGCAACTAACTTATGTTTCTTTTTAATTTTAGGAGTTTGGCAACTCGGTTTTGAAGAATAGGAGACAGCCGATAGAGAGTTTAAACGAACTCTAACAAATTTTTGGTAACAGTATTACAACTGGTGCCGATGCTTTCACTCTTGGCACTACCGAAGGTCTCAACGCGCAACAGTCACCCCGTTCTCCTCCTCAAGAAGACATCACACACACGTATTTCGACCGAACATGGGGAACAGAAGGTTTTCAAGTCCCATTTGAATACATCAACATGCAACAGTCGTTTCAACAACCTACAAACATGTGGCGTAGGTTCTTCTTTCAGGTCTCGATCAAGCAGAAGAAGACGGACAGAGAATGAGGAAAAAATGAATGCACTTGTTGATATGATGCATGAAAAACATAAAAACAAGAAATATCGTTCTGACACAGATAGTCCATCCTCTAATCCATCCACTAATGCTAGTAGCTCATCTTATGCTAATGTAAGCTCACAGTCCACTACCCCTTGTTCGGATTTGAAGGCTACAATTTAGCATGTGAAGAAATTTGAAGATATTCAACTTTTCAAAACAATTTCACTACTTCAAATTAAGAACAACAGAGATACGCTCACACTTGTGGAAGACAACGAAGCCCAAAAATGATTGCGGTACGAGATCGACAAATGCAATCATACAATCAGATACCAACAGTATATGATGTCTATGCCACTACCTGCCTTTACAGCTGCATTTCCACCTACATTTCCACCGAACTTTCCACCCACCTTTCCACCTGCATATCCACCAAACTTTCCACCTACCTATCCACCACAGTAGTTTGTGTTTGTAGATTCTGCTTTGTGTTTCGTATTTTGTATTTTGCATTTTGAATTCTGAACTATGTATTTAGTATTATGTATTCTGTATTCTGTATTCGGTATATATCTATTTTATTTAAAAATAATTAACATAAATAAAATAATAATATAAATAATAATTTTGCCCCTTTCGTGTTGCCCCTTTCGTAAAAAGAACGCATTCCCCTTTCATGAACTTACCGTTTTCCCAACCCCTTTCGTTTGCCCATTTCATTCGCCACTTTCGTTTAAAAAAAGGCACCCTTAGTTTAGTATCGACTTCCGATTTATTGTTGCATAGATATTTTAAACTACAACGGACTCTATAGAAAGACATCTAAATTTAACTTAAAGAAAAAAGGCATCTAAATTTTCTTCCAACGGAATCATTTCATCCTTCACTCGGCTATACGTCATCGTCTCCAATGATTAACAAACAATTCTATCTGTAACTACTACTAATAGCAGTCCTTGCTCCACTAATTATCATGGAGCTCAATCAACTATACATAGCTTTGGCACTCCTCGCCGTATTATTCTAGTATATCTTTGTTATCCACCACCGACATCTTATGAATTTCTCATCCTGAAACCCTCCTTTACCGCCCGACCCGACAGGCTTACCGGTCGTAGGCAGTCTGCCGTTCTTGGACCCAAAACTTCACACCTATTTCAAGGGCCTCACCAAGACCCATGGCCCGATATACGCTATCAAATTAGGGTTTAAACTTGGTATCGTGATATCATCTCCGGACTTGGCTCGGCAGGCACTTCGGGACAACGACGCTATTTTGGCGAACTGAGACGTGTCGGCCGTTGTCCGTGTTATTGCTTTCGGGGGTTCTGATATTGTATCGACTCCTAATGGGCCCACATGGCGGGTGCTGCGTAGGGTCTGCTGCACGCAGATGCTCAGCCCCTCTAGCTTGGATTCCTTGTACTATCTTAGAAGACGCGAGGTAATGTTTACATTTGGCTTCTTGTTTTTAGACTGCTCCCAACAATTATTCTGTTCACAACCCTTCTTTTCAACACTTTGAACTACATAAATTCACCTTTACACTTAGAAGGATGCATCAAATGTGAGAGTTCATTCACACTTTTGGTCTTGGGTTTCACCATGATGAAAAACGAGAGTACTGGTTTATGGAGAATAGTGCAAATACTAAGAGAACATGCAAGGAACAATAAAATAACAAATAAAGGAAATGAGGAGAAGAAGAAAATTAACTCAGTACTGAAAAATATTCTCTATATCATTTTTCATTTCTTGCTTTGCTTTTATACTGGCATTTCAGTACACAACTTGCAAAAAAAGAAACAAATAACAACCTAATTCATGTTAGCTTGACACTTGTCACAGTACCATTTGCCAAGATACTATTTACAATACAACAACTCATGCATGCCTATAATTATTTGTCTGCCTTTTCTGCTACTCTACTCTTCAAGCTATATTATAATTAATTTGATCCTTGCATTTGTTTACTCCTTATGTACTTTGTGCACTATAGCACCATGCACACTAACACACTCCGCGGGTGGGTAACAACTCCCCTCCCCTATAAAATTCGACATTGTTCAAGGTCGAATGTGGGTAATCTAGCTATTAAATCTCAATAATTCTCCCAAGTTGCTTCATACTCACCCCATTGCTTCCATTTAATTAATGCATGTATTGTGTTTGTGTTATTGACTTTGGCCATTCTTCTAGCTAAAATTCGCTCAAGCTCTTCCACAATTAGTTGATCATATGATGGTAAATCTGGATGGACTGTTACATTGGTTCCAATCATCTTTTTAAGTTGGGAAACATGAAATAATGGGTGAATTTTTGCTTGCTCTGGGAGTTGTAGTTTGTAAGCGACAGTTCCAATTTTCTCAAGCACTTTAAATGATCCATAGTATTTTGAAGAGAGTTTGTGGGTGTGTCTACTGCTTGCTGTGAGTTGTCTATAAGGTTGAAGTCTAAGATAGACCCAATCATCCACTTTAAATTCTCGAAATGTCCTAGTTTTATCTGCAAAGTACTTCATTTTCTCTTTTGCCAAAGTCAACTTGTCTTTCAAAATTTGTAATGTGACATCTCTAGCAAATAATGCCTCCTCTACTTGTTGAACTTTTGCAGTTTTTGGAACATAACTAAGGATTGTGGGTGGTTTCCTGCCATAGACTGCTTTGAAAGGTGTGGTATTCGTGCTTGCTTTCCATGTTGTGTTGTACCATAATTCTGCTAAGGACAACCATTTGTGCCATTCTTTGGGTTTGTGACTGCAAAAGCAACGAAGATAGCATTCCAATGTCTTGTTTACTGCTTCAAATTGTCCATCACTTTGAGGATGATAGGCTGTGCTGAGTGACAATTTACATCCCTGCACTTTGAATAATTCTTTCCAGAATAGGCTAGTGAAAATAGAATCTCTGTCGCTAATGATTGATCTTGGAAGGCCATGGTGTTTGACTACATTGTTGAAAAATAGTCAAGCAACTTGTTGAGCAGAAAAAGGGTGACTAAGTGGTAAAAAATGAGCATACTTTGAAAGTCTATCTACTACTACTACTAGAATGACTGAATATGAGTGAATTTTGGGGAGTTGAACAATGAAGTCCATACTTATATCATCCCAAGTCTGGTCAGGAATTGGAAGGGGCTGCAAGAGACCAAGAGAGGTTATATTTTCTGATTTCATTCGTTGACAAATATCGCAAGAGGCTATAAATTTCTGAACATTACTTTTAATACCTTGCCAATGAAAGACTTTCTTTATTCTATGTAATGTTCTTTGAACCCTTGAATGGCCTGCTAGTGGTGAAGCATGGAATTCTTGAAGTAAATGAACTTTAATATGTGCTGCTTGTGGACTAATCAGAATTCTTCCCTTGTAAAAAAAACTCATCTTTCTTCTTATATTTTGATTCAGGGTTTTGCATCTTTTGTTCAACTGACTTATAATATGGATTAGTAGTTGATAGCTTCTTAATTTCTTCCAACCATGGACTGTCCATAATAGAGATTGCTTGCAAGTGAAGTGGATATTGAATGACTGAGTCATCACCTTTTCTAGATAAGTAGTCTGAATGGTATTTTCTTTCCCTGGTTTGTACTGAACCATGAAGTCAAAGCCGTGAAGCTTATTTAACCACTTATGCTGAATGTTGTGAGTCAATCTCTGGTCTAACAAATACTTAAGGCTTTGATGATCGATTTTGATTACAAATTTTTTTCCCAACAAATATTGAGACCATTTCTTTGTGGCTAAAATTAAGGCTAACAATTCCTTTTCATAAGTTGATAATAACAGATTTTTACCTTGCAAGGCTTGACTAATAAATGCTATTGGTTTGTTTTCTTGCAAGAGTACCGCTCCTATTCCATTTCCTGAAGCATCACACTTTAAGACATTCTTTAGAGAAGTCAGGCATAACTAAGACGGGTGGTTTAGTCAGCAAGTCTTTCAATTGTTCAAATGCAAGTTGAGCCATAGAGTTCTACATGAAGGCATCCTTCTTTAGTAAACTTGTAAGTGGTTTGGCTATAATTCCATAATTTTATATGAATTTTCTGTAGTAGCCAGAAAGTCCCAAAAATCCTCTAAGTGCCTTCAAGGATGTAGGAGTAGGCCATTCTTTAATTGCTTGAATTTTGGAAAAGTTAACTGCTATCCCATTGTGAGAGATTACATGTCCCAAATAATCACCTTGCTCTAGTGCAAAACTGCATTTTGAGAGTTTAACAACAAGTTGATTATCCTTGAGAACCTGCAAGGCCAAGATTAAGTGATGTAAGTGATCTTCCGATGTCATCAAAAAAAACTAGAATGAACTTCCTAAGATATTTTTTAAAAACTGTGTTCATCAAGGATTGAAAAGTTGATGGTGCATTTGTCAAGCCAAATGGCATGACCAAGAATTCATAGTGTCCTTCATGTGCCTTGAAGGCTGTTTTGTGGATGTCCTTGTCATGCATTCTGATTTGATGGTAGCCCGACATAAGATCAAGTTTTGTGAAAATTTTGCACCAGCTAATTCATCAAATAAGTTATCAATTAATGGAATAGGAAATTTGCTTTTTAATGTTATTTTGTTAAGTTCTCTATAGTCAATGCACATTCTCCAACTGCCATCACTCTTTTTAACTATCACTATTGGTGAAGAATAGGGGCTTTGATTATTTTTGATTGTGCTAGAATTCAACATTTCTTCAATCAGTTTTTCTATCTCATTTTTTGAGATGGTATGAATGCCTATAGGGTTTCAAGGAAACTGGTTGGGAAAATGGAATGAGTGAGATTTTATGGTCAATGGATCTTTGAGGAGGTAAAGATGGTAGTTTTTGGAAGACGGTTGGATATTGGAGAATGATATCTTGGATAGGAGGAGGAATTGATGGACTGTGGTTTTGTACTTGGGTAAGAAGAGGTGTGTCGAAGTCAGGTTTGGATAATCGGTGGATGTGTAGGAAAAAACAAAGAGAACTATTTGTCATTGCCTTGTTGATTTCTTTTTGCCCCATAATTTTTGTCATAGGGACCTTCATGCCTTGCCATATAATGTTTCGACCATTATAATTAAATTTGAGCTGAAGGTTCTTAAAGTTGAAAATGATGTCATCAAACTGTTTTAGCCATTGAACTCCCAAAACTACTTGACATCCTTCTAGTGGCAGAAGTAATAGATCAATAGGCATGACTAATTCTTGGCACTTGAGCAGTACACCTTGACATACTCCAGTTACTTTTAATTGTTTTCCACTTGCTACTAAAACCCGAAAGTCATTAGATTGAGTTATGTGAGTTTTATGTGCCAGTTTATCATTGATGAAACTATATGTGGCACCAGTGTCAACTAAAATGTTAACTGGATTGCCCATTATGGATCCTTGCACTCTTACTGTATGTGAAGCTGGTAACCCTGACATTGCTTGGAGTGATATTGATGGGGTTTGTTCTAAAGGTGGATTATGTTGTTCTACTGGTGTTTCATCATTCAGATCGTTGTTTTCTTCACTAGAGTAGAACCCTTCCATGATGAATACTTTTTTGTTTCGGCATCTATGTCCTGGAAACCACTTGTCATCACAAGTAAAACATAAATTCTTGTTCCTTCTGGTCATAATATCTGTGGGGTTTAGTCTGGGGTATTGGGCAAGTCTATGTTCCGGTTTAGATTGGGCATTGTTTTGAGATTGGTTGTTTGTGAATGTAGAGTTATTTGTAGGCTGTTTCCATGGTCGTTTCTGAAGAAAATATTTTTCTTCAAAAGTTTTTGCTAGACTAACTGCATCTTTAAAAGATTGTGATCTAGCAACTAGGACTTCAAACTTGATATCATCTTTTAGCCCCCCAATGAATTTATCAACCAGGTAGCTTGGCTAAAGTTTATCTAAAAGTCCTGCTAATTTTTTAAATTTGCTCAAATATTCCTTAACAGATGTTTGTTTTAAATTTTCTAATGATTCAAATGGTCTTATCATTTCTGGTGGTCCAAACCTTGTTTTAATTTTTGAATGGAAGACTGGCCATAATGATGCGTCGTCTACATTTGTTAAGTACTAGTTGAACCATTGTAATGCTTCATCTCTTAAGTAAAAAGCGCATACCTGAACCCATTCAATAAATGGTACCTCATGATAAACAAGAACCCGTTCTACTTGCCTTAGCCATTTCAATATATTTCCTTCGCCATTATAAATGGGAAATTCTAATTTTAATGACCTGTGTTGACAAATTTTGGGTGTTAATGGGTTTCTTGGATTTGGTTGAAGTGGTGTTGATGTGGAAGTAGGCCAAGGAAATGGTTGGTATGTGTACTGAAATTGTGATTGAATGTAAGGAAATGTTTGTGGTGGTGAAAAAGTTGTATTTGGAGGAGTTTGAGTGGTGTTAATAACTGATGTTTGAGGCAAATGAGAAGGCTGTGTAGAAAAAAAATGAGGAGGTTGTGTGGGTAGATTCATGTAAGGCACACTGAAACTATGAGTATTTGCAGGTTGATGATGGGGTGAAAATTGATGTGGGTGTGGTAGTGGAGGAGATTGGTTAATGGTTTGTGAATGTGGTTGTATGGTTGGAATAACAGGAGATCTAGTTATGATTGGCTGTTGCTGTTGAGTGATTTGTGGTGAAATGGTGGTGGTAAAGGTTGTTGGTGTATGTTGTGAAGATGGTGGTGGTTGTGGGTTTGGTGTAGAAGTGTGTGTGGAAGTTAAAGAGAGTGGAGGAGGGTGTGACATGGACATTTTATAAAGCTTGATGATCACAGATTGTAGAGCATCTTGCATTCGTGAGATGTTTGAATTCATGTCTGAAATTTCCAGAACCATTTGTTTATTGAATTCATCTTGCTTGTCTTTCCATTCTGCAGTTATCAGATCTGGTTCATTTATGTGCTTCGAAGTTGATGATATTGGCTGCTTTTGATATGGATCTGGTGGTTCTGTGCTAAGGAGCGTGGTTTGTTGTGGATCTGAGGGCAAATCTGATACCACTTGTGAGAGTTCATTCACACTTTTGGTCTTGGGTTTCACCATGATGAAAAACGAGAGTATTGGTTTATGGAGAATAGTGCAAATACTAAGAGAACACGCAAAAAACAATAAAATAGCAAATAAAGGAAATGAGGAGAAGAAGAAAATTAACTCAGTAGTGAAAAATATTCTCTATATCATTTTTTATTTCTTGCTTTGCTTTTATATTGGCATTCCAATACACAACTTGCAAAAGAAGAAACAAATAACAACCTAATTCATGCTAGCTTGACACTTGTCATAGTACCATTTGCCAAGATACTATTTACAATACAATAACTCATGCATGCCTATAATTATTTGTCTGCCTTTCTGCTACTCTACTCTGCAAGCTATATTATAATTAATTTGATTCTTGCATTAGTTTACTCCTTATGTACTTTGTGCACCATAGCACCATGCACACTAACACACTCCGTGGGTGTGTAACATCAAACTAATTTTTTAAGAAGTTAGATACAAATGAAAAGGCCAAGTGTTAGTCTTTTTATTGTATTTGCAACAAATACTTACAAAAATGAATCAAAACATCTAAGTATTTACCTTTTAATTGTATTTTTTCAATAAAACAATAAACGTTTTATCTTTTTAATAACCAATACTATAGCAATCAGTCATCGTTTGGATGTGTGGTTAGTTTCCGAAATGAATAAACCACGTCTGAAAAGGAGGTTATTAAAACGGCAGAGGTACATGGCTGCATTTTAATTAAACCGGCAATCATTTTGCCATTTTAGTTACACAACTTAGAATGACAATCGTTTTAAATGTAAAACTGGTTATGTGGTTAGTTTGTGTGCTTCTAGATGAAAGAGTTGTTTTGTTCAGTTTTTCCACTCCATAAAGTATGAAGTGAAAGGAATGGTTTAATAACTTAAGTGTAAAACAGACACTTTTTGCAAGAGCTTACATACATGTCCGATTTACCTACTTATTTCCAGAAAAAAGAGGAAAATGTTGTGTTTTTGAGCTAGAGTCATATCAACCGACTAATTTGACAATGCAAAATTGATTATACAATGTTTTCTCCATCAATTTTTAGATGATGTCAACGATTCTTCATCTCCGTGAGTGTTAACCTAAAATATGGATCAACACCCTAAATCAAGTGTGAAAGTACCAGTGCAGATAATCAGCATCACAAATCTCAGATAAGCAACAAATAAACAACAGAAGTAAAAAAAGGGACACATGATTTTATAGTGGTTTGGCTGACTCTAGTCGACGTCCACTTTAATCAATCTTTATTATGATTGTACTAGTTGAATCTCACTGTATATCAACTAGTTAGTCCTTAGATCTAAGTTAAAATGAGTTAGAATAATTCACAAGCATAAGCGTTGACTGGAGAATCACAGTAACTCCTTGATGATGGTTGTGAGGGAGAAGAAAGTTGAAGAAGTGAAGGAATTCCAGTAGAGTAATAACGGATCTCTCTCTGGAAAAGATCCTTCTCTAGTTACAGGCAGTTTAGTATTTTTGAGGAAATTCAGTGAGTGTTGGGTCAGAAGTCCAAGTACAGAAGAGTCCAGTTGTTATGTCAAGTCATCACTGAAAATCTCAAATCAATCTGATTCATTTCTATGGATCGCTAGCAATCCATAGGGGATGGATCGTTAGCTATCCATAGAGGGTGGATCGTTAGCTATCCATAGAGGGTAGATCGCTAGCTATCCATCAACTTAGCATATTTTTCTACTAGAAGCCTTTACTTAGTGCTACGAAGAAGCTCGAAAAGTTTGAAGACGATCCGATCTATTTTGATGGATCGCTAGCTATCCATAGGGGATGGATCGGTAGCTCAGTTTTTTCTTTCTGTATTAAATGTTATAACAAGCGTACTATGGGGAGGGACAATGGAGAATGATAAAAATAGAGAGATTGGAATCGAGTTTTGAGAATTGGTAGGATATATTACAAATTTGTTAGGGAAACCCAATGTGTCTGATTTTTTCCCTGCGTTGGAAAAGTTCGATATACAAGGGATATCGAAGAAGATGAGAGTGTATCTTGGAAGGTTTGATAGCATATTTGAAAGAATAATCGAGCAAAGGATGAATAACAAAGAGAAGAGCAACGGAGGAGCGAAAGATATGTTGGATTTTATGTTGAATTTAGTAGCTGAAGGCGGTGATAGTAATCTTCCTTTCACCATGACTCATGTCAAAGCTCTTCTAATGGTATGTTATCTAATGTATTTAAGCTTAAAAGTTCGTTTTGACATTCCTTAGCATTCTATGAACATAAACAAAATCAAGAGCTTTCACTATGAAATAGGACATGGTGATGGGTGGAATAGAAACAACATCAAACACAGTCGAATGGGAAATGGTAGAAATGATAAACAGAACTGAAACAATGGAAAAGGCACGAGAAGAGCTAGAACAAGTAGTTGGAAAAAACAACATAGTAGAAGAGTCACATATACCAAAATTGCACTATATAAGCTCAATAATGAAGGAGGTTTTACAACTACACCCTGCTCTACCATTATTAGTCCCACATTGCCCGAGCACATCATGCACAATTGGAGGCTACAGTGTTCCAGAAGGTAGTAGAGTGTTCATTAATGTATGGGCTATACATAGAGACTCTTCTGTTTGGGACAACCCTAATGAATTTTTTCCTGAAAGGTTTTTCGAAGGGGGCAGTAAGTATGAATATAATTGGAAGGACTTTAAGTACCTCCCTTTTGGTTCGGGAAGAAGATGTTGGGGAAAATCCCTTAATATGATCAGTCTAAGGGAATAAAAAACCCAACGCAGCGGAAAACAACTGGATCGTGATTGTAGTGAGACGATACAAACAGAGATAAACATTAGAACCGACGGTCATAAATCAATGCAATGCAGAAAAATAAATAACACCAGTATTTATAGTGGTTCCACTATCGCGAGGCAGTGTACGTCCACTTGGGGAGAGAAGATTTTATTAATCACTGAAAGATTACGGTTGCAAGATTTATTTTTGGAGGCTATAAATAAGAAGAATTTACAATACAGACAAAATTCTGCAGAGTTTCAATTCTCTAGGCTGACTGCCGTTGCTGTTTAGAAGCTCCACTATCTATAGAGTGAAGATATAAGGAGGGTTTGCTGCTATATAGCAGCTCTGGGTTTGGTTCGGCAGTCTTGGTTCGGCAATAAGCACAATAGCATTTGATTCGGCTTTAATTTGGTTCGCATCTGGTCCGGCACTCACCTGGTTCGACATTGACACTTAGTTTGGAAGCATGCTCAAATACCGAACGAGATATTTCGTTCGGCACCACTTCTCCTTCACCAAATCACCGAACCAAATTTCTCGTCCGGCAAAACCATTCCACCGAACGAAGTACCACCGAACAAGACAACTTTCTTCTCTTTACCGAAGTCACCCACCTCCACCGGACGAACTCCATCAGACCAAATCTTTAGTCCGGCATCTCCTCCACCGAACCAAATATTTGGTTTGGCATCTTCTTCTCAACATTGATGCAAGTGATGCCTCCACCAAACGAAGCCACAAAGCACTGCGACTTCCCTCTCCTTCGCCGCACCTAGGATTAGGGCTTTTCCAAGCTTCGCGAGTATCTCCAATGGCCTCATCTTCTTCAGATTCAAAATCAGGTATCAAAACTAACAATCTCCACCTTGATACCAGATTTCCAAACAAGCTTTCCAACTTCATCTACACCTCCATGCTTCAAGCAATGGATTACTTACCCAATGAACTTCGGTTATGCCATCACCCATTACACTCTGTCAAAGAACTCTGGCAAGGCCTTGACACTTAGTTTGGAAGCATGCTCAAATACCGAACGAGATATTTCGTTCGGCACCACTTCTCATTCACCAAATCACCGAACCAAATTTCTCGTCCGGCAAAACCATTCCACCGAACGAAATACCACCGAACGAGACAACTTTCTTCTCTTTACCGAAGTCACCTACCTCCACCGGACGAACTCCATCGGACCAAACCTTTGGTCCGGCATCTCCTCCACCGAACCAAATATTTGGTTTGGCATCTTCTTCTCAACATTGATGCAAGTGATTCCTCCACTGAACGAAGCCACAAAGCACTGCGACTTCCCTCTCCTTCACCGCACCTAGGATTAAGGCTTCTCCAAGCTTCGCGAGTATCTCCAATGGCCTCATCTTCTTCAGATTCGAAATCAGGTATCAAAACTAACAATCTCCACCTTGATACCAGATTTTCAAACAAGCCTTCCAACTTCATCTACACCTCCATGCTTCAAGCAATGGATTACTTACCCAATGAACTTCGGTAATGTCATCACCCATTACACTCTGTCAAAGAACTCTGGCAAGGCCACCGCCCGTTAACTAAGTGTTCGAAGTATCCAGTCCGTGTAGAACCTATCAATCTCCACCATGAAAACAAACGTCTCCATGAACCATCTCAACTCTCCCCCCGTGCCACCCCGTGGCACCTAGCACTTCATTAAGCGAATCAAGTCCGAGCAATGCTCGAACTTAGCAACATGCAACGACTTGGTAAACATGTTTGTTGCATTCTCCTTTGTGTGAACTTTCTGAAGACGAACTAGTTTCTCTTCACTCATCGAGACAAGGAACGACTCTCTCACCTCAATATGCTTCGTCCTTGAGTTGAATGCCAGATTTTCAGCTAAGTGAATTGCACTTTGATTGTCACAGTATACATCCACTCCTTCATATACGAAGCCCAAATCACACAACAGTCGCCTCAAATAAAGCGCCTCCTTAGCTGCTTCAACCGTAGCTATGAGCTCTGCCTCTGTAGTAGACAAAGCCAAAATCGTCTACAACCTTGCTCTCCAACTAATCGCTATCCCACCAATGGTGAACACATATCTGGAGGTTGACTTTTTTCGATCTCTATCACCGGCATAGTCGGAATCACAAAATCCAACCAAGCTGAAATATCTTCCTCTGCGGCCAAAGACAAGTCCATTGTTTGGAGTTCCTCTATGGTATCTGAAGATACACTTCACTGCTTCCCAATGCGTCTTTCTTGAATTTACCATGAACCTACTCACCAATCCAACCGCCCGTGCAATGTCAGGCCTAGTGCAGACCATAACATACATCAAGCTGCCAACTATACTTGCATATGGGACCTTTATCATATAAGTCTTGTTCTTTTTCGAGATCAGAGAGCCTTTACTAGAAAGCTGTATGTGCAAAGGCATGGGTGTGCTGGTTGCTTTTGCCCCTTCCATGCTAAACCGAGCAAGTACCTTTCGAATGTACCCCTTTTGAGTGAGGCTCAAAGGTCCTAGCTTTCTATCCCTTTGGATTTCCATACCCAAAATTTTCTTTGCTTCTCCAAGGTTTTTCATTTCGAATTCCGCTTTTAGCTTTCGTTTTAAACTATCGATTTCAACTTTATTCTTAGAAGCAATTAACATATCATCCACGTACAAAAGTAGGTACACCCATCTACCATTCTTTAAATGCTTGAAGTACACGCAAGCGTCTTTGATGCTATGATCAAAACCAAGTGAAAGCATAAAAGAGCCAAACCTTTTGTACTATTGTCTAGGCGACTGCTTAAGTCCATACAATGGCTTCTTCAATTTGCAAATCTAATTTTTCTTCCCATCTACAGCATATCCTTCTTACTGCTTCATGTAGATGGTCTCATCTCAGTCTCCGTGCAAGAAAGCAATTTTCACGTCCAGTTGCTCCAGCTCCAAGTCATGAGCTGCGACGATAGCGAGCAAAATGCGGATGGATGTATGCCTCACTACTGGAGAGAATATCTCATCATACTCCAATCCCTTTCTTTGTGAAAAACCTTTCAGCAACTAGTCTAGCCTTGTATCTCCCATCATCCTTTACCTTGAACATCCATTTGCAACATATGGCTCGGCTTCCTGGAGGAGGTGGTACCAAATCCCAAGTCTTGTTCTTCTTCAATGACTCTAACTCCTCTTTCATAGCGCGCATCCACTTCGAACTGTCACATGACTTCAAAGCTTCATCAAGGTCAAGCGGTTTCTCATAAACCACATGCAGGGCATAGTCAAACTGATCACCAAGGCTAAGGTTCGCAAACTGCCAATCACCATACCTTTCGGGTGGCCTAATAGTCCTACGATTGACCTGGGTAGGTACTGCTTCGCCTAAACTCCTTTCAGCTCCACCATGAACTGAACTTCCTCTAGATTCATGCACATCACCAGCACTACTAGAAGGTATCTGTAGACTATCATGTGATGTTTCATCAACTGCGTTTTCCTCGACAGCATCAACAACAACTCTACTATTTGGCTAGAACACAAGAACTTCTTCCATCTCTTTAGGCCTATCAGAATCTTTTGATGTGGTAGGTAGCTTTTCCTTCGAATTGAACATAGCAGACTCATCAAATGTAACATGTCTGGAATGAACAATCTTTCGATCAACATGGTTCCAAATTCGATACCCTTTGATACCATCGGTGTATCCCATTAGTATGCCCTTATATGCTCTAGCCTCCAACTTGTCATCACCTGTATGGTGAACGTACACAGGACTACAAAAAATTTGGAAGTAACCAAGATACACTGCTTTACCTCTCAATTTCTCCTCTGGAATCTTCTCATCTATGGCTGAGCATGGAATTCGATTTATGATATGCGCCATAGTTGATAATGCCTCAGCCCAAAAGCCTCTATACAAGCCCAACATCAATCTCAAGCAACGAGCCTTCTCCAGTACAGTCATGTTCATCCTTTCTGCAACCCCATTGGATTGCGGATCTCCAGGTGTAGTGAAATGTCTCCGAGTGTCATGCTGTCTACAGAAATCGAGGAACTCCCTAGAGACAAATTCACCGCCATTATCAGATCTCGACACCTTCAACTTAGAACCAGATTGGTTCTCAACAAGTGCTTTCCAGTCTTTGAACTTCTCAAAACTCTCTGATTTGGCATTTATCGTATACACCCATACTTTTCGAGAAAAGTCATCAATGAAAGAGATAAAATATTTTACTCCTCCAAGAGAAAGAGTAGCAACCGATCCCCAAATATCTGTTTGCACGTATTCAAGTACTCGCCTCGATATATGGAGTCCAACTCCAAAAGATACTTTAGTTTTCTTGCCTAACACACACTTCTGACAAAAGTCCATCTTGTTGAAGTTTTCTCCTTTGATCATTTCCCGTCTTCGAAGAAACTCTAAGCCCTTATCTGAAATATGATCCAATCTGAGATGCCAAAGCTTTGTGGCATTCAATGCACGAGAATTATCCACTCCAACATACGACTCTCCAAGAACTGTGCTTCCTTTCAGCAGATACAGATTTCAGAACACATCATAAGAACTAGTGCACCTATCGAAACCTTCAGACTATTCTTCTCGATAGTTACCTTGCATCCCAAAAATGCCAATTGTCCTAAAGAAATTAAGGACTTTCGAAGACCTAAAACATACCGAACACTTGTCAAAGTGCATATCACTCCATCAAACATCCTGATCCTCACTGTACCTTCACCCATTTCTCGACAGCTAGCATCATTACTCATAAGAATAGAGCTTCCCTCTCGTCCAACGAAGGAACTGAAGTAATTCTTATTAAGCTTCATATGAAAGGACTCCCCCGAGTCTAGCGCTCAATGGTCTGAGACATCCGATACTGCTGTAGACAATACATCGTCAGATACAGACTTCTCCACCGCAAATGATAAAGATCCGTCTTCTCCTTCTTCTTCAAATCTGGACAATCATTTTTCCAATGACCAGGTTTCTTGCAGATAAAGCACTTCCCGTCCTTAGACTTTCCTCTCCTGCCATTATCGGGCTTCCTGGACTTGGAACGCCATCTAGAGTGCCAATTCTTTTTATCTTTTCTACCTCTTTCAACAAACAGGCCGTGACTACTACTTTCACCTTTACTTACTTCACTTATCTTATTCATCTGATCTCTCAAGCGCTCAGATAGAAGGCCTGACTTCACATCTTCCACTGTCAATGTGTCTTTAGCGAAGATAAGACTCTTAGCGAAACCTGTGTATCGCTCTGGAAGAGAACACAAGAGAATCATTGTCATTTGCTCCTCATCCATCTTTAAGTCAACAGTCTTCATCTTCATCACGAGATCATCAAAAAAATTAAGATGTTCCTTCACTGAAATACCCTTTCTCATCCGCATGGTAAAAAATGTCTTCAACAATATCAGACGGTTAGTCAGAGATTTCTTCAAGTAGAGATTTTCCAGCTTAGTCCAAATGCCACTAGCAGTGGTCTCACTGGTAATCTCTGAGATGACATTCTCTCTCATAGCTAGTTGTAAAGTAGTAAGCGTCCATTTCTCCATCTCCTTCCTTTCCGCGACTGAGATGTCAGCCGTCAACTCCTCATGGGCAAACACTACTAGATGGACTTCATTCCTCATTAGAACAGCCTTCATCCTCCATTGTCACTTCTCGAGGTCTTTATCCCCATTCCATTTCTCAATTGCCAACTGTGATCCTGACGCGATATACATCCTTCTAGTATAGGGTCTTGTAACAACTGGAGTCGCTTCATCTCCTGCCATAGCGTCTAACACTCCTCAATCAACCTGGCTCTAATACCAGACTGTTGGGGAAAATCCCTTCAGATGATCAGTCTAAGGGAATAAAAAAACCAAGGCAGCGGAAAAAAACTGGATCGTGATTGTAGTGAGATGATACAAACATAGATAAACACCAGAACCGACAATCACAGATCAATGCAATGCAGAAAAATAAATAACACCGGTATTTATAGTGGTTCCACTACCGCGAGGCAGTGTACGTCTACTTGGGGAGAGGAGATTGATTCACTTTTGGAGGCTATACATAAGAAGAATTTACAATATAGACAAAATTCTGCAGAGTTTCAGCTCTCTAGGATGGCTGCCATTGTTGTCCAGAAGCTCCACTATTTATAAAGTAAAGATATAAAAAGGGTAGCTGCTATATAGCAGCTCTGAGTTTGGTTCGGCAGTCTTGGTTCGGCAATCAGCACAATAGCATTTGATTCGGCTTTAATTTGGTTCAGCATCTGGTCCGACACTCATCTCGTTCAACATCGACACTTAGTTTGGAAGCATGCTCAAATACCGAACGAGATATTTCGTTCGGCATCACTTCTCCTTCACCAAATCACCGAACCAAATTTCTCGTCCTGCAAAACCATTCCACCGAATGAAATACCACCAAACGAGACAACTTTCTTCTCTTCACCGAAGTCACTCACCACCACCAGACGAACTCCACCGGAGTAAATCTTTGGTCTGACATTTCCTCCATCGAATCAAATATTTGGTTCGGCATCTTCTTCTCGACATTGATGCAAGTGATGCCTCCATCGAACGAAGCCACAAAGCACTGCAACTTCACCACTCCTTCACCGCATCTAGGATTAGGGCTTCTCCAAGCTTCGCGAGTATCTCCAATGACCTCATCTTCTTCAGATTCGAAATCAGGTATCAAAACTAACAGAAGAATATGTGCAGGAATTTCTATAGCGGAGAGGATGAACATGTATACGGTTGCTTCATTGCTCCATAATTTTGAATGGAAGTTGGAAGTTGGACAAAGTATCGACCTTGATTAGAAGTTCGGTATTGTTTTGAAGAAGGCTAGGCCTCTTGTTGCTATACCTACACCTTGATGCGACAACTCTGAACTATATTTGTAACGACCCATCTTTTCAGCCAAATGCAAGCCAAACACATGCCCAAGCACATACAAACACAAGAACCACTTCCTATCATCTTCAAAAAATTTCCCTTATTATACAAACAAATGCCCAAGCACATGCATATGTTTGGTTTGGATTTAGATTTTGTGAGTTATCTCACTATCTTGTATGTATATATTTTGTATGTATATACGTGTGTGTGTGCAAATATAAAGATAAAGTGACATTAACTAATTTAAGTTATAAACTTTCGACCCTCTTGCTTTTGAAAGCAAATGCTAACTTGATATTTTATGTTATCGTTACGCTGTAAAATTTTGATATTGTGTTTTTTTCTTTCTTGTTTTGTTTATGTTTCCTTTTATTTTACCATAACAATCTGTTTTTTCGGCATTTGAATGCTCGGTATGTGAATATCATGAATGTATTAGTGTCAACATTCGGGACCGAAAAGGCAAGTCGTTACAATATTCTTGAACTGTAAATAAATAATGTATTTATAGGTGGTGCGTATATCATGTATGTATTGATGGAATGTAATGTATGAACCAGTGTATGTAAAAAAAAGAAATAATGTCAATTTATTGGAAAGAAAGGAAACTGTTGCCTATTGTTATTTTGTCTTGCACATTGACCCAAACTTCTTTAGCCATCACACCATGTGGATGCTGGAGATGAACATTCAAACTTTTAAGCTTCCCCAAAAATATTTATATTGCCTAACCAGTAATGAATGCATGCTGAAACCATGAACTTGAACATAAATGTACCAGTAAAAAGTCAAACCATAAACATTAGTCAAGAATTAATGAAGCTGCAAACAGGAGACAAAATAATGCTACGTTAAACAATTTTAGTTTGATTTTAAATCTTATGAGCATGTACATATGGGAGACATTCATTTCTAATTTATACTTTTAACGATTAATAAATTTAATTGGATAGACATGATAAAATCATGATCTTTTAAGATGAACCATAGAATGGTTGATGAACATAATCAAACCAAGGGCCTGTTTCCATCTCAACCTTAGTATTTCTTCCCAGGCTCTCCCATACAACACTGTTACATTTTGGTCCACTTCCCATTCCAAGTTGTAGCAGCTTTTCTCCTTCTCTTACAACTCCTTTATTTGATGTTGCTTCAATGTATGCTAATTGATACCACATAGATGAAGATGACTGGTTTCCATATCTGTATATAGTTGCCAATGCTGCTTCCATCTTTTTTCTATCTAATCCCAAACCTTTACCAATCTCTTCAATTACTGTTTTTCCTGACCCTGGCAAACAATAGTGTTGTATCACCGATTTAAAGTTCGGTGCCATCGTCACCGATGACGATGAAGGTTTTGAAAGTCTTTTCAACAAATACCTGCAATATTTCAAAAAGAATCTGTTTTTGTAATCTAAGAAAAGAAAAGGAATTGTGATTGTCAAGAAAACATGGATAACTCCCTATTTGAAAAAAGATAGATACCTTATTTTTTCATGCATAGGAAGAATGAGAGGGCCTAGTGTTTCCAGGTTTGACCTAAGAGTTCTTGCTGCAACTGTAAGTAGATATCTCTCAACTGTAAAACCAGTGATTCCTTCACAGTCTTCTTCTCGAATTGCAGACTTATATGCGAAATCGTCAAATGATAGTTGTGTTCTATGCAAATGCACCAACTTATACTTGGATTTTCTCATATCCTTGCTTCTATTTGTAAGCAAAACAGCTGAACTTCCAGTTCGAAAAGTGCAGTTAACAATAAGTTTTCTCTCATCTTTTCCTTTGTACCATCCATTTGATAAAACCTCTGTACTAATCACAACAGCATAAGAGTTTACACAAGATTTCAAAAGATTGTTTGCTATATCGATTCCAATAGCACTAGCACTGCACCCCATTCCTGATATATTAAAACTCTTCACATTTTCTCGCATATTGAATCGATTAATGACCAATGAACTTAAAGAAGGAGACGTGCAGAAACCGCTACAGTTGACGACCAATATGTCTATATCATAAGCAGATAGATTAGTCTTCAGTAAAAGATCTTGAAATACAGGAAAAAGAAGCATTTGGGCCTCATTTATCGAATCATGATGACGAGTTAAAGGTGGAATATAATGTAAAGATGGAGGCAAACACGTTTCTTCGCCAATGCTTGAAGTTGATATCAACTTAGACATGAATGAAATGCTTTCTTTCGGGCAATTGCTTAAGGAGATATGCTCAATGAATTTGGCACGAGGTACACGAAACTGAGGCGATGGTTTTAAACAAGAAAAATTGAGCATATACACATTGCTTTTGTATAGTTTAGAAACTATAGGAGAAACAAGAATGAATGATGTTGGCAGGAGATGATATCGTGGATTTATGTTATGTAGAAATATGTATGATTCCATGATGATGCATATGAAAACTATGGTGAGGTTGAGGAGATTAATGAAGTGATGTACTGCAAAATTGAGGGATGTATCCATACTATATTTTGTTTTGCCTTTTGAATGTGTAGACGGTAGGATATTTATAAAGAGGTTGTGTGAATAGCAGTATGGATAGTTGATGAAGACGTAGTTATTGAGATCGACAGCTGTAACTAGTTTGAAACGAGTTATAAAAACTATGAATTATATATGCGAGTCAGAAACTTCATGGCTCAAATTACTATGTATAGTGCATTTTTCCATGTTCTTATGTTTTTACGTAGGTCAACGTTTTTAATACAACTGCTGCCATGTAATCTGTACATAAAGATTGGTCAATTCTATTCAAAGTCAATTGATTACGCAAACGTAGTTGAAGATACGTGGCCATTAATGTGCTGAGCATACAGAACACTCTATATACAGAAATCAGTATGTGTGACTGTTCCGGTACTATCACTAGAGGTACTTGGTCAAGATACGTTCACCATAGATCTCGATAGAACTTTGAATGGTTTACACTAAGTGAAGGTTCAAATCCAAAAAATACCTATCATTTATATATTGGTTTCCACGATGATGCAAAACTTGATCTTGGAACTACATTGGCTTGATCCCACTTGGGTATGTAGGTAGTCTAGTCACTCTAGTGATACAACCGTCTATTTTATTTATTTTACTTATTTTGAAAATGGGGGAAATTGTTGAAAATTTTCAAAATAATTTTGGATTTGGGTTTGTTTTTTGAAGAGGGAAAAAGTGGAAGAAGGAAGAAGAGGGGATGAATAGTCCCACATCTTTGAATATAAGGAAATGTATTGATTTATATATGGATTTCTTTAAGGATGGTTGAGCCCTTTGAACACTCAAACCTTTGCTTTGATTTTAAGTCCATCTATTTGTTGAAAAGACTTGCAAAACCTTAAAAAGGGAAGTATGAATACATCTTTCTCTCATATTTTTGATGTACTTTATTATCGCTATAATCATTATTTTATTATGTTGATAGTAGGATGAACAATGACAATTATGACACTGCGTTAATATGATGAGAATGGAAAGATAGAAATTGTGTTGAACAGTTAAATAAGTCTAGTAACACACAGGGGAAAATTAGTTGATTAAATACGGTAAGTACCTAAAGGAATTTGAATATTTAGAGTCGGAAAATGATAGAAAGATGTATATGGGTATGACGGAGTGAAAGGAAAAAAAATTAAAAAAAGAGAGAGAAAGGGTAATGATGGATTAAATAGCTCAAGGCCTAAGCCCATTAAGAAAATGCCTTAGGACTTCACTGTCTTCATTCCTTTGAAAATAAATTATTATATGAAATTAGTCATTTAGAATATCAGGAAATATTTCCAGATTTTTTTTCTTTAAATTTTCATTACAAGAATAGTTTGATTTAGTGATAGTAAAATCCATTGTAAATTTGTCATTAAACATACATCTTTAATGAATTTACGATTGATAGATCCCTCACTAAATAACCCGTGGTTGATCTGTCGTAAACAAAACAACAATGGAAAATTAACACAATCTACGATGGATTTGCCAATATACGTCACATATATCATTTGGTGCTGTTTTTTCATTAATTTGACATAAATTTTAGGTACATCGTAAATATTCATGACAGATGTAATTGATTTGTCACGGTTTTATGATGGATAGTTCTCTCACTAATAACACGTGGTTGATCTGTCGTAAACAAAACAACAATGAAAAATCAGCACAATCTATGATAGATTTGCCAATATACGTCACATATATTATTTGGTGCTATATTTTCATTAATTTGATATAAATTTTAGCTACATCTCAAATACTCATGATAGACGTAGTTGATTTGTCATGGTTTTATGATGGATTCTTGTTGCGTCATAAATATTTGTGTCTAGTAACAACTTTATTATATAAAACTAAAATAAAATAAACACACAAATCATTTGATATCATTTTGATAGTGGAAATAACCCTTGAAATGGTAATGATATAAATGCCTAAATTGGTACCAACGAGAAGCTGTATTTGGTATAGACAAGAACCCTTAATTAAAACTAGCGAGAACTATATATTAGTACCGCGAGAACTATATTTCATACTAACAAAAGATGTTTAATAATTATGAAAATGTCATTTTTACTTAGAATAACTCAAAAAATTTACAGTTGAGAATATTATAATTTGTGCTAGGGAAAGTTGTTCATGATGGAATCGGTTCGGTTTAAAATGGGTGAAATAGGTAAATCTTATAAAAAATCCTATTTTAAATCATAGTAGGCTTATGAAATGTAATGGATCGTATTAGATTATTTACATAAAATCCAATATTATTTAATTTTATTATTTATTTAATTAATGAATTTAGCAAATTAAGTTATATGGTTTATGAGTATATCATTATATACTCATACGTATATAACATGCATATGTAACATAATAAAGTGCACATGTCAAGTTTATATATAATAGATATTGAGATTTATATCTACTATGTACATACCACTATTGTATAATCCTTCTAGGCCTCCGATTAAGCCAGGCCTAGGGGCCAGGCGAGGCTTTACCGTCTAGCGATTTTTCTAGGCCCTCCTAGACAATGTTTATCGCCACATGTAAAAATCTAAACATGTATTTAAGTACCGATTATGCATTATCTAAAGTCCAATGCCATGTACAAGCATCAATATGCTAGTCTTAAATAGTCTTACCTCCTTGGCTACTCCGAAGCACATCCAAAACCTCAAATTTTTAATGTATGTCAATCGACACTAAATAAAACATTAAATTTTGATCCAAAATACATGAGTTATCAAAAACCCTACCTCCGATTAATCCTGGCCAAAATGATTAATCCCTAATTCATGCTTACCGCCTAGTGTCCGCCTAGCGATTTTTACAACCTTGGTATATACTTCACTCTTACATATATGTTTATTGTCCGTATTAAATAGTTTTCTAATAAAAATAAAATTGTCGAAAATTTTAATTAATCACTACAAGACACACAGTGCATTCCAACGACGGGCAGACGTTGGCGGCCATTGGAAAGTCGTTGATGGACGTTGGAAACGCCGTTGATATACATTTCAACGGCGTCCAACGTCTACCAACGGACCCAACGCCCATATACCAACGTCTTCCAACGTTCAGGTTGTCCACGTGGAAGAAGATGTTGACCAACTAGACGTTGGAAAGACGTTGGAAGATCCGATGGAGGACGTTATAAGACGTTGGAATAAATGTGCCAGTAAACCGTTGGTGGACGTTGGAAGACGTTGGAAATCTGGGTGTTTTTTTTACAAAACCAACAATGCATGCTTCCAGCCACCTCCAACATCGTATATCTCATAAAAGCTCAATTTCGAGCACATATACAACAACATATCTCACATATAATCAATCATAATAGTAAATCCAAGCAATAAGCATATATACTAATCAATATACACAATACAAATCAATATAAACAACATAAACCATCCAACATCAACATCCAACAAAATGTCCAATCCAACAATATCCAAACTACTACGTCAACATCTAAAAAATCACATCCAAACCAACATCCAAAACATCAGAATGTATCAAATCCTCACACTCTCCAAATATACATGTCCATAGCAAAACAAATCAAATCATACCTAAAATCACTCTCCTCCAGAACCACCAGAAGACGGAAACCGGCCGTATTGCTCCATAAACTCCGTAAGACGCCTATTCAGCTCCTCCGTCTTGGCTTCGGTGCGGATATTGCGTTCCTCGAGCGCGGCGACCTGGGCTCTAAGCTGTGCAATCTTCTCCTTATCTTGAGCCCTCTGATACTCAATCTGAGCCGTCTTAGCCTGTAAATAAAATTTAAATTATCAGTGTTTAATAATTGTAATTCGTGTTTACTATAATCCATCACAATGTGAAACAGTTGGTTCAGAATAATTATTTTAAAATTTAAGTTAAATTTATTACCGATTGATTCCCAGAACCATAGCGTTTGCCATGTGCCGCTGGATCCATGACAGACTCAAAAATAGCGTCCTCCTCGTCGGCGGTCAACTCGTTGCGCCCAGAGCCCTCGAGAATGGAAGTCCGTGCTTGCTGAAACTTTTGCTGTTATGAAAAATAAGTTGAATTTAGATAACATTATTTTAATTAACTTATATAAGTGTTAAGCCATTATGTTACTTACGTATGCGGACTGCGCTTTGGCATCATGATCCCAGGAGTATGAAAAGGTGCCTGCTTCGTCAACCTGGCTCAACGCATGAGTATGCGTGAAAACATCCCAGCTCTCCTGAAATATGTCCATATACATATATATTATATATATATTGTTACATTATCTACAACTTAGAACTTAAAATCTTTAAATTATTATCGTAATTAATAAATCTACCAAGTCCTCTCGGTGATGCTGAAATGACTTGGAACCACCACGATGTGTGACAGGGTTCTTGCTCCTATTGGCTGAGTTCCTCTCTGACTGCCTCTGTAAATTTAATTTAAAAACAAATTTTTTTTAACATTTCTAGTTAGTATTTGCGTAGAAGAATTTAAATTAAACATGTGATAAATTTACCTAAAACTCCTCGTTTCCCCACCATGTCACAAAATCATCCCACACAGCTGCGCTCATCCACTGAGGCTTCTTTCCCGCTGTTTTTAAGCTGTTTACTGTTTCCCGGTAGTTCTTTGCGACTTTGCTGCACCAGTGGCGATATACGATTGAAATATCAGCGTCCTGAAGGTCCACTTCCACCGGCACGTTTGACAAAATAAGAGTTATACAGCTTTTGTAAATAATGTAAACATGAATTGATATAACATGTTCCTAATATATAAAGTGACATACCAAAAAATCCTGCCAAATAGTCTCTTTAACATTATCTGGAATCAATGTCCACTTAGGCCAACATTCGGTCATACGACCCATGTACACCCGTCGAGATATAGATAGAACTACTTGAGTCGGCTCCAAAGAGAAACCACTGTGTTTAAACAGAGAAAAAACATTTAATATTTCATGACTACTATATATTTTCAGAGTAGATTGTACGAAAATGAAATTTAATTTTGAAATTTAATACTTACCTTTGATCTGCTTTTGGCTTTAGCCACACCACAGGACGTCGTAGCTCCTGTGATGGACCACCGCCATCACCACCATTCGAACGAGCATGCCCTCTTTGTGAGGAAGAGGGAGACCCAGAATGTCCACTGGTACGTCTACGTGACGACATACCTATATAATACATGTTACAAACAAACATTATAACAGAAAATAAAATGACTATATGTAAAACATACAGTATGGCGTAACATAAAAACGAGATGTGATACATATCATATATTAGCATACCATTTCATTTTTAATGAAAACAGGATAATGTTTAAAAAAATATATATTTACCTTCTCAAAATGTAGATAGTTGATCAGTCCTCGTCATTTTCGGATTCAGACTCTGTTTCGCACTCTATATTTTGTTCCTCTATACTCTCAAATGCTTCAATTAATGCATTTGATTCATCGTTTAGAGGTCCAAAATCTGTTTGATCGTCGGTTATTATTATTCCTCTATTTTCCTTGATATTTGCTTGGTAAGATTGTTCTTCGGGAATATTCCGTCCATCAAATGTAAACATTGCCTTTGTTTTAAAAACGGCCGACCAATCTATTTTATCTCTCCTTAGAGATGGGTAAGAAGCATAATAAACTTGAAGAGCTTGTTTGGCAAGTACAAAAGGATCGTATTTATAATAACGCGAAGTATGTTTTATTTCTATAAGATTATATTTTGGGTGCACGTTGATTCCAAACCTGGAACGTCGCTGAACCAGTTGCATTTAAACAAAAATACTTCTTCCGCGGGTCGTGTGAAATACGTCAATTGCAAAACCTGGATTAGCACGCCATAAAAATCATGTATATGATCATTTGGATCATCACTACCTTTAACAAATACACCAGTATTGTTAGTTAATTTTTCGGCACCGTATTCTTTGGTATTAAATTTATATCCATTGACAAAGAATATTGGATAGGTCTTCACTTTCCTTTTTGGTCCCATAGCTAAATGTTTCAATCCTTCATCTACAACACAATTTGTTGTATCAAAAACGTACTTAGAAAACCAAGAAGCGAATTCTTTGCCGATATCGCCGTTAGGATGTTGTGATTCGTAAATACTGCAATTATATAACAAATCTTGCATTATGATTAAGATACACGTGTGTGCATATATTTGTGTATACACACGTGTTGATGATATATATATATATATATATATAAGTAAATTACCTAACAAACGGTGCACTTCGGCACAGTTGAGAAGAACATATGTGTGTGCAACATGATAATCTCTATCATCCAACCATACTTCCACACAAGCACCAGCAGGTTGATCTTGTTTTTTAAAAATTGATAAGGTCATTTGACAATCATCTTGATCAATGCCTTCATCATTACGCGTAGCACGTTCAAATGATATGTTCACATGGTCACTAAAATAATGAGAGAAAACAAACGAAGCTTCTTCTTCGATGTATGATTTGCAAATCGAACCTTCAACTCGAGCTTTCTGTCTCACTTTTTTTAGATGATTTAAATACCTTTCAAATGGATACATCCATCCATATTGCACAAGCCCTCGAAGACGTGCTTCTAATGGAAGATGAATAGGTAAATGTTCCATAATATTGAAAAAACCTAGAGGAAATACTTTTTCCATTTTGCAGAGCAATATCGGGATTTCTTCCTCAAGTTTACGTAGACGATCAACTTTTAATGTAGTAGAACAAATCTCTTTATAAAAAAGACTAAGTTCTGTTACAACAGTCCAAACTTTTACGGGCAACAGTTCTTTAAAAGCGACGGGTAATAAATTTTCCATCAAAACATGACAATCATGACTTTTCATCCTACTAAGTTTATTGTTCTTATAGTCGACACATCTACGAATATTAGAAGATATACCATCCAGGAATCTTAGTCCTTCCATCCATTTTAAAAGTACTTTAACTTGATTATTGTCTAGCTCATAGCAAGCTTTTGGCTTTTTTGTGTCATTTGGTTTTATATGAAGCTCAGGACGATTACATATTACTTCAATATCACGTCTTGATTTCAAATCATCTTTCGTCTTCCCCTTGACATTCGAAATTGTATTAAAAACATTATCAAACACATTTTTCTCATTATGCATCACATCAATATTATGACGAATCAGGAGATTTTTCCAATAAGGCAACTCCCAAAATATGCTTTGTTTGCACCAGTTATGAATCGATGATTTACCTTGAATTTCAATTTGTTCTCTGGTTTCATGTATCTTTGGATAATTCTTTACAAGTTCATAAATATCTTCGCTTGACCAAACCGTAGGTGGTCTCAAAGTTTCATGTCTATTAGCTGTAAATTTTTTCTTATCTCTTCTAAAAGGATCATTAATATGAAGAAAACATCGATGACAGTCAAACCATGAGATTTTCTTTCCATGAGGTAAAGAAAATGCTCGTGTATCTTCCATGCAGTACGGACAAGCTAGAGGACCAACCGTACTCCAACCTGAAAGCATTGCATAAGCAGGAAAATCGCTGATTGTCCACATCAAAGAAGCATACATGCGAAAGTTTTTTTTTTGGAAATATCGAATATTTCTACTCCTTCGTACCACAGCGTTTTTAATTCTTCAATCAAAGGTTGTAAATAAACATCAATTTCTTGTGTCGGATCATTAGGACCAGGGACGACAACTGTGAGAAACATATATGGAGTTTTCATACACATCTATGGAGGTAAATTATAAGGTGTGACAATTATAGGCCATGACGAATATTTAGAACCAACCGAGAAAATGGTGAAAATCCATCCGTACATAAATCAAGCGAACATTATGACTCTCGGATGCAAAATCAGGATATTTGTGGTCAAAATGCTTCCATGCTTCCCCATCAGCTGGGTGTGTTAACGTACCTTCTTCCCGTGTTCTAACACTATGCCATCTCATATGTTGCGCGGTTACAGAAGATGCATATAACCTTTGAAGTCTAGGAGTAATTGGTAAATAATGCATACGTTTATACGAGACTTCCTTTCCTTTTTTCTATCTTGATTTGTACCTTTCCTGATTACATATTTTACAATTTCTAAGGTTGGTGTCTTCTTTCCAAAAAGCATGCAACCGTTTAGACATGTATCTATTT
The DNA here is from genome assembly GCA_030737815.1 of Allium fistulosum. NCBI lineage: Eukaryota > Viridiplantae > Streptophyta > Magnoliopsida > Asparagales > Amaryllidaceae > Allium > Allium fistulosum. The sequence goes on from CM060903.1 coordinate 990,535,930, forward strand.
TATGATACGGTAAACCAAAAGCTGACATCATTTTTTTTACTTCATATTGGTTTTCGCACATTAAATTATTGGGAGGCATATGCCGTTTCGCAGCTTGTACAACAGCTATAAATCCAGCTTCTGTGAAGTTGTATTTAGATTTCATCGTAATGTATTCAGCAGTTACCGATAATTGGGTTCCGCTTGTGCAGCCTTCCCAAAGGGGTTTCTTTGGGGCATCTAATTTTTGGTTCTTCTTCAGCATTACCATCATCATTAATTAGTTGAGGAACAGGAAACATTGACCGTGCAGCATCTTCAACCATATGTTCTACGAGATTCGTCGTATCAATTTCAGTACACACTAACTCCTCAGCTTGTACATTGTTAGATGCTAACGGTTCTCCATGACGATCCCAAACCAAATAGTTCGGCACGAAACCGTATTGACGTAAATGAACTCTAACCATTTCTGGTATCAAATGCTTTAACATTTTGCATTTAGTACATGGACAACGAATTTCTTCGTCGTTTCTGTTATTACTTAAAGCGAAATCAATAAATACGCGAACACCGTTATTAAACTGTTCACTTATTGAGCCTCCATTTTTTACCCTTCTTTTTTTGTACATCCAGCTTCGATCAGTAAAATAATTGTCCATTTACCTACGTATATAATTAAAAAGTACGACATAAATTTAAAAAATTGACATTTTATTAAAACAATATTATTGGTGAATTTTATATTAATAGGTCATTGACACTTTGTCGATGGGTCATCCTACCTCCCATTACAAATACAATAACGTAATTAAATCACGTAAATCATTTCAATTTAAACGATTCAACAATATTTCGGCAGCACTTCGCTTTAGTTCCCTGAACAGTACACATTTGCGTGTACACAGGGAACATAAAGGAAGCGCTGTCGAAATTCTATGAACCATTTAAAATGAAATGTTTTACGAGATTTAATTACGTTATTGTGTTCGTAACTTGTCCAATACAGTGAAAAATCCAACAAATATTGTATACGATGAATATAGATATCCGTTCTGTTAAAAAACGAATATCCATATAACGATCATATACAATACTTATCAGACGGGGCCGAAAGACACTCTAAGAGTTTCATGAATATAAAATATCGTTTTTGAAATTTTCTAAAATACATAAACTAATTGTATGCTCACTAACAACTAACGTTTCCAAACAAACCTAAAACTAATTGTATGCACATTATTCTATTGTTAACACAAACTTAAATATATATAATCTTGCAATACATAAGTTAATAACATAAATTATGCCTCAATAAACTAGATTATACATACAATAAGGCAATACAAACATTTAATACACTAATTTAACAAATTTAATTAAATATAGGGATTAGGGTTTATACCTTTTCTTGAGAGATTAGGTAGTTAGAGAGGACAGGAGGGAGGCTTGGAGTCGGAGGAGGAGCCGTTGATCGTCGGAGCAGCGGGGGGGGGGGGGGGGGTGGGGGGGTCGGAATCAGAGCAAATTGGGAATTGGGGGGGGGAATGTTTAAGCCGAATGGGGAAGAAGAAGCTGGGCTTCTATTTTGCTCGCGAATTTCCAATGTCATTCAATGGCCGCCAACGTCTACTAACGTCCTACAGTTTTTAACTAATAAAATATACGAGAAAACACTGGACGTTGGAAGACGTTGGTCAATGACGTTGGAGGCCGTTGGAAGGCTCCGTTGGAATACACTGTGTGTCTTGTAGTGAATATATATATATATATATAAATGTAATTTTCAAAGTATTACATACAAATTTGATGAAGTCTTTATTTTCAAATTTGAAATTTAAAATATCTAGTTTGACTTAATAAAATTCAAACCAAACAGTATCTGAGATCTAAATTCAAAATGTTAAAGCTATATAATTTTATTATGTAATATTTTTAATATATATATTTATATGTATGTATGTATGTATGTATGTATATGTGTGTGTGTCGTTAAAAAGATTTTAGCCGAATATATATTAACACACACACAAACACATCATTAAAAAGATTATAACCGAAAATAAAACATATATATATATAGTATAAATAAATATTAATACACACACATAATATATATATGTGTATGTATGTACGACAAAATCATTTTTCTAAATTTAGGCCGAGAGACAAAATTGTATTTGTTTTTGAAAATAGAAATAAATAATCAAAATACATATACATATATGTATATATATTTATTACTATAAAACTAAACCAAATTTTTTTATATCGGTCATGAGCAAAAATGCTTTTTGCTTGAAATAAAATTAATAATAAATATACATATATGTATATATTATTAAAAACAAAAATATATTTTTTCAACCATGATCCAAAAAAATCTAACTTTTTTTATAACAAATGATTTACATATATAATAATTAAATTGAATTTTGATTATGCACAAAGTTTTAATTAATAAATTATGTTTAAATTATTTACTTTAACATTTAAATATTTTTTTCATTGTCGAATATATATATGTGTCTATTCATATTATTATTTTTAATCATGAACATATTGCAATATTAAGATGATGTAAAATTAATACAGATGTATAAAAGATGCATCAACATATATGTAAGGACAAAACATAAACATCACATATAATCATGGTAATAAATTATTTTTCTAGAGATGATTTCGTAGATTAACATGTTGATCTAGAGCATCTCCTCAATCTCTCAGATCTGCACCCACTGCTGCAAACAGTTAGCATGCCAACACTTGATCTAGATGTATTTGATTGAATGGATGTTAATGTAGTTGAAATAAAAAGGGTTTGGGTATGTGGAATTTGCGGCCAAGACCAGAGAGGAGGCAAGCCAAAAAGTCAACGGAAAAGAGGAGGCTAAAATTTGAATTTATAACGAAGTCTAGATAGAATATCTGCATATTTTTCTCCAACCATTTCAAACTCCAATGCCCACATTTTGTCTCCCCTTATAGCCGATCATAAAATGGTCCAAGATGGATCAAATTCATAACAAACCCATCTGTAAATTAATTAATTTAAATTCTTGTTGATATCGTATATCGACATGCATATATATAGCTTTTATATATGCACCCAATAGATTATTAACACCACCCCAAACGATTCCAAAGGCCACTCCATTTTACTAAACATACACCATACAATAAATACAATAATGATATTCACAAATATTATTAATTTATAGTTATTACAAATTAATCAACTCAAGCGGTATTATTATAAATTAATTATAATAACAACATTTTTTAATAACGGTACTACTATGGCTAAAGATTTTGACTTTGAATTGACTATAATTGACTGTGATGCTAACCTCATACCACTTAAAGACGAATTCTCTATTTATTAACATTTCACTTCTAATGCTTCCACTCAATCACAACTATAGTTGTTTGATATTCGATATGCCTTGATTTAACCATTATCAAAGTGGAGTATCCACATTGAAGTTCGGTAGTATTCTCAAGTCGCGGGAACTGTGTAATATCGTTACTTTAATATTTCCCATTTGATCTAGTCGTCATTAACCAATAAGAAACCCTTGGATGAGTCATTCCATAGTAATCCAATAAATATTAGTACATAACCTCTAGGTTCTCTCAACATCTGTAACAACCCGCCCTTTAATGGGCCCGAATTTTGACTAAATCAAAACCCAAGTCTATTAGAGTATAGATCGTTGGTGTTGATAACCTGTAATAAACATAAGTATATAAAATAGCTATCTATATAAATTCACGGTGGAATAAAGATATATAATAGAACATATATACCGACTAAGGCTACTATCTTGGAATCAATATTATTCCTTGGATATCTAGTCGCTTTGTCAGTACCGAGCATGAATGAGAAGACTTCTTCATCTACCGTTCCTTTCTTGCACCAGTAGCTTGTCCCTCTAAATCTATCTCGTTGATTATTATGAGGAGGGGGTCAGAACAATGTTTTGATGATTGGAAAACTATGTACTTTATCCATAACACCAATTTATGCCGCTTGATTTCTATTTAAGTGTTATGTCTATTATTCACTGCTTATCCGTTTAATTCCATCTATGCATATGATATATCCAACCTTTTTCGAGGTATAACCACACACACACATGCCTATATATATAAGTGTTGTACTACCAAAAAGGAACCCCGACCACCTAATACTTCTTAAATAGGGAGGAGACGGACTAATTGGCCATTTAATACACCTCAACTCTAAAGCGGGCTCTCCGTAATGTAATCGCTAGTCAATCGGTCCTTAGCTATAAATGCCGATGACCACTAGATGCAGCTCTATAATTTAATTTGCCATATTACTTGTAGGTTGCGGAATTATGGATCTTAAGACTAATTAAACACTAAAAAGAGGGTGGATAGTGTTTTCTAATTTTTATGAATCTTTTAAAATTCTTTCAAGATTATCATTAACCAATGTAGAATCAACAATCACAGATACAAACACATATAAGTATAAATGCAGTAAACTAAAAAGTAAAGAATTAGAGAGATCACACTAGGATTTTTAAACTATTTCGGAGTTACCCTTCGTCCAGTCCCATACAATTGCTTGTACAGATTCCTTTTCAAATGTCAATCTTTAAATGGGTAAAAGGAAAACCCAATTACAATCTTGATTCCTAGGCTACGAGACATACCCTCCTAATTTTCCAGACTCAAGGTACACCCACTTGATTTGGACGGGCTATAAGCACACTCACTCGGATTTTCGGGCTCCCAAGCACACCCAATTGATTTGAACGGGCTACAGTCACACCCAAGCAAATACAACTAGAGTTTGATAGTTTTTCCAAAGACAATTTCTTGATCTTTGGTTACAATGAATCTTATAGCCTCTTGGATAACACTTTGACCTTGATTGAGAGAGAGATGAGTGAAATCATAGAGTAAATAGTAGAGAACCAATACAATGAAGATTGAATTGATTTTGGTTAAATTTGAGAAGATTCGAATATATTTTCCACCAGAAATTTTGGCAGAGTAAGAGGAGAAAAGATAATAAGAAGTAGTTGTAAAAATGAAAACCCCCTATATATAGAGAATAATCAGACATGTCCGTTCATGAAGAATTACGATGAATAGACACTTCGTTTCAAAATTTGAATTTCAAAATTGCGGCATGTATGTCGACATATCATCTGCCTATATGTTGACATAGGCTAGTGTAATTTGAAAACTTGTTCATTTTAAAATGTTTTGAAAATCCTATACTATGTAAAATAATTTGATCCTTTGTAAAATGGTTTAAACATAGTTTATAAACATTTTAACCTTTGAAAACTTTTATAAAATATTTTTAAATGATTTTACAATTATATTTTATTTTAAAGATAAAGGATTAGAATATGAGAAATAGAGATCAAAGATTGCTACTAGGAACTTTAACAATATTCCATGACTCTATAAACTTTACCGTAGCCTTGAGATCTTCATATCTTGATCTTTATACTTATGAGTCTTCATGTCCACTATTTCAGTCTTTATACTGTACAATCTTCGATTCAACACCTATATAGTATCCTACACTATATACTATATAACTTGGCAAAACATTAGTATCCATAAATCGATACTTGAGGTATTAACAATCTCGCCCTTTTTGATGATGACAATTATTAATAACTCATACATATAAAATATGATATAACTCCTCTGAGTTAGGTAACTCCCCCTGAATATATGCATATGTATATTTTATATTTTTCTTCCCCTTTGTCATTGACATAAATGGTTGAAAAACTAAAAACTTCCCCGATGCTTAGAAAATATACATTCAAAATCAATAATCCAACTTAAACTGATATGATTATATATGATGATATATGATAAATAATGTACTATTTTATACTAAATATGATATTGAAGATGTATAAGTTAAATTTTATTTCAAACTATACAAATTCAAGTCATACATATAAGCTAATCCAACTCCAAACAATCCAATCTTTCAAACCAAACCAATCAAACCAAATAACTCAAACAATCCAAACTAAATCGTAAGAGTACATATCAAATCCAAACTAATAACTAGACGATCCATGGAACTTCAACCCAACCGTGGGACCCAAAGATTGGTTCTGCTTTGATGGCATCCCAATCTTCACTATCCTTGTTAGTAGTGCACTCTGGGTTGTTGGTTATTTCGTCTTTGGTTAAGGAAGAAATCATCCATCGAATGGCAACAAAATGCTTTTCTTATTCCTTGATCATCTGCATTTGAGTCAACTCTAAATGCCTTTGATTTCATAGGATAAAGGAGAGAATGTCTTTGAAAGATTGAAGAGTTTGTTCAAGATTTTCACATAAATTTTGATGTGGAGAAGACATTTTTGTGAAAATATGTTTGAGAATTAAAAGAGAGTATAGAATAAAATGATGAGTGAGTTTTCTGGAAGAAATAAGCTTAAATAAGAAAGTCGTTTGAAATGAATGGATGGTTGATAGTTATTTATATTTTGAAATTTAAAAAAATTGCTTTATGTCCGTTATATGTCGACATATAAGTAGCATGTATGTCGACATACATACATAAATTTTCGAAACAAGAATTTTGCTATGATTTTTGTTTTTATTTTATACCATTATATATTTATAACTTCTAGGGACTAATAAACAATATAACATAGTAATAAATATATACCATTACTTAGAACTTGAAGGATACATGGATTTCAATGATTAATAAAAGCAAGTACATAAACACGACATGAACTTAAACCAAAATCACACAATGCAAAGCTAGGTATCATAAGCAGACAACTAGATAAGTTTTAAAAGGATGTAGATGATAATGAAGAGCCACCAAGCTTGTGAATGATCTTTCCAAAGTATTTGTCCACTTTGTTGGAAAGAGAAGTAAACTTTTTACTAAATGAATGCTTAAGCTTCTTTTGGTTTTTAAGAAGCTTTTCTTGGTTCACTAGTATCTCTTTATTGGTAGGGTGGGATAGTTTTTCGAAACTTTCCAAGGAAAAAACTATTTCTTCCTCCTCCTCTTATTCTTCTTCCACTTCCATCTCATCCCCTTCTTCTTCTTCTTGTTGAATTTCTTGCTCTTCTTCCCATGCCAACCTTTGCTCTTTTTCGAGAAGAGTCTCATATGGTTCAAAAAATGATGGAATGTGCATAAAAGATATATTGACTTTATCGAAAAAATTTCAAGGAACGGATTTTTCTCCTCTTAAATCCACACCAAAATATAAGCAAAATTCTAGTAAGATACACACCATGGAAGAGTGTGTTCTCATGTCTAGAAATGTTCTTTTGAACAAAGTCATCTAAAATGACTTGTGTCCAATTTATGGTATAGCGACCATAAATAGGAAAAAGTGCATTGAAAACTTTTTGATTAAGGTTATTATAATTATCCATCCTCGGAGTTATACTTTGTCGTAAAATGAGACTCATAAGTCTCGATTTGTTTGAAAATTCTTGTGTTTAAATTCAAAATCATCATCACTTTCCAAAATATCACTAAGAACTTCATGATTTTGTATATCAATTTGAAAAGTGAAGAGGTCAGTTTCACTAGATTTACAACCTAGAATATGACTCAAAAGTTCACAATTTAAAATGATTTGAGTACCATTAACGCAGCTGTAACGACCCGTATTTTTTCCGATGATTAAAATATTGAATTTAATAAGATTTTAGGATTTAATATTGTATGAAATTAAAAATTTATGACATGTTGATAAGAAAACAATTAGAATGAAATTTAATAATGTTAATTTAATGTAATCGATGACTATTTGAATGTAATCTCAAGTAATTGAAATAATTGCAAAGTTAAATTGGTTAGAAATTGTAAATAAGGAAATAAATTAAATGTTATATTAAATGGTGAGATAGTATGTAATTAATTGAAATTGAATATAATCAGTGTTGTGTAAGTAGTCATAACATTGTTTTTAGATAATAAACTTATAAATGTGATTAAATTAAGTAAAAGGTAACAATTGTTATTTATCACCTATTTATTTAATCTCTTGAAATTAAATTGGAAATCAATTGAAATTAATCTACTTAAATGTTGTAGTAATATGAGTTAAGATGGTAATTGTAGAAGATTGAGGTAATGAAATGGTAAACCAATGTTAATTATATCCATAAGGTGATAGTTAACTGAATAATAAGATATAAATCAAAATAAATGAATTTATTTTAATTTAAATTATAATTAATGAATTTATTTCAATTGAAATTGAACACTGTAATTAGTGAAATATTTAACATTGGATTTGACATGGAAATTCATTTTAAAAGATTATAAATTACCAGGTAATCAAAAATGATAAAAATTGGCTAACTGTTGAATTTGAATTGAAAGTTGATTAAATTAATTTAATAATAATTTATTTAATTAACGTGAAAATAGCCATTTGGCCACTGTCTTGGATTTTGACGAAACCGGTTTCATCGGATCCATAACAGTGAATTATTATAGGATTTTAAGTTTCGTAGCAATCAGACTTGTCGTTTGATCGTGCGGGCTCGTAACGCGTAGAAATCAATTTAATGAATTCAATTTATAATAAGATGATTTTAAAAGCTAACTTCTTCATATAATGAAATTAGGACTTGAAACATGTTCTATTGAATTTAAAAATATTGAAAACATCTATTTTGATATATGGGATGATCCACTTTCATTTCGGAAGTGGAACGAGCTTTTCGGGTCGTTATTGTCGTTACGAACCAATTCGATATATTCATTCATTCTTATCGGGCCTTATCTATATAACTAGTTTCTTTCCTAAATCCTAGCAACCTTTTATTTTTGCCTATACGTACAATTCTATCTTTTTGTTCTTCCTTCTTCTAATGGCAGAAAACAAATTCCAATTACAAACCCTAATTCAATTTCAATTTCAAATCAAAAATCAAACTCCTCAAAACTATGTCATATTATATAACGATGGAAAGCTCTCGATGAGCGTAATCTAGATTTGCTATTCATTTTTGCAATCGAGTTTTGGTTTGTCCAGAAATGAACAAAACAGTTTCGGCCATTGATTTTGGTGGTTGATCGACAGCCATGATTCGTCGATTTGAGGGTACAAATGTGTAGAGATCGTCATGGGGAGTTCATCGGTGTTTTTTATTTGAAATCGTGATGGTCTGATTGGCATGCAAAATTGATTATGGTTAGAGATTTTTACGGCAGCGGCAGCTGCTCTGGTCGACGTCGTTTGGGTTTGAGAGTGGTGTCGCGAGGCTATAGAGGGAGGCGTAGGAGGACGGCGGTTCGATTGGGGATGCTTGGCATGGCCATGACTGGCCATAGGCGACGACATTCGAACGTTGTTGTGGCGGCTGATGGTTGACTTGGTTCAAGCTATAACGAGATATTCTACGGTTTTTATAGAATACAATAGCCTATGATTTTTGTTTGATGATAATAAACATATATATATATATATATATATATATATTCGTTTAAATGTATTTGTTATTGTACTATTTTATTTTTCACATAATTAAATAAATATTTGTCGAATAAAATAAATAACTCAGAATTCATATTCAAACAAATATTTTATTACAAATTCAAATAGTACAAATTTTAGCTCTCGCTACATTTACACAATTCAATTTCAATTACAAAAATAAATTTTCACTTTACAATTTTCACCTCACTACATATATTCACTCAACACTCGTATTTTTATCTTCAACTTTGTTCCAGCTTGAATTCAGCATCTGAGCTATCTGCAAAATAAACATTGACGCAGTAAAATTGAAAAAGAAAATATTTTGCAGTGCAAATTAAAGTTCGTGTTTTGAAAATATCATTTGCCTCAGTTATTTGGGTTGTTCGTCATTTATTTATTTTGAATTCATCTTACACGAACAGCTTGTAACATGCACAGTGTATCACTGTCCATGTCCGTGCTCACTGATATACACTTGGTAAAATTGCAGGGACAGGTGAGCACAAGGTCAAACCCAAGCCAAAGGCTGGATTCAACTTAGGTGCACACAAAACACATACAACATGCCACCATACATGATGTACATGTTAAGCAACTCAACATGACATGGTCAGAACCAATATGAAATGAAGACATCAACACATGTACAAAGCTCAACTTCATCATAGACCAAAATGCAACAAGGCTTCACAATGTTGCCAGTAAGAACCAGATCAATCAGTTCGACCAGACCAGACAAATATGCAGTAACATTCACTACACATATATACATGCATATGTATGCATGTATATACATGAATATGTACATGTTTTCCAAAATCAATGAGCTACAGTTCAAGTCCTTCAAGGGTAACAAGACAGAATAAAGTGGAAAGCAATGCTATAAGAAAATACAGCAAAACAACAACTCCAAACAAAAGAACTTCAAACAAGGTCAATTGCATCTGGACACAAAGCAGTTAACATGAAGGTGCAGATCAACATACAACAAATTCAAACCAGATTTGAAGAAATGAATGAGATGGATGCAATGCTCATGTACACAAACACCAGAACCAAACAAGTGATCGAGTTTCAAATGCATTCAGCTATCTTTAGATTGCAACAACCAGACTCGAGTAAGCCAGAGTACACACATCAGAGGCATGTATAAGACAGCAGACTACATGATGCAACAAACCCAAACATATGAAACACAGACAACAATGGGAGCAGTGCACAAGGAGTTGTGAACAAAAGAGATGCAACTAGAATAACAAAGTGAGATCAGTTCCACATATGAAACCAGATCACACATGAACACAAAGAACAACAACTCAACATGAAATATACAAGGACATGAAAACAAGATCAAACCACACAAGCATTCAAATAGAGACCAGATCAAGTGCAACATCAAGTTCACATACATACAACTCTGCATAAATAGAAAAACCTCAACATACATATATACATGTATGTTCACACATGTATATACACAGTGCATACATACGAAACAAAGAGACTCGAGTACACATGAAACCAGAGAGATGAAGATCAATATGAAGTCCAGACCAAAATGCAAGGCAACCCAGACTTGTACTGACCAACAACATGCAAAACCGAAGTGAACTAGACTACAAGAATCATGGAGGCTACAATGACTCAAACACGCAACAGACACTGCATCAAGTTATACTAAGAGAATACTACTGCACCATACCTGACTTCAAAATGACAAACAATAACAAGTGTATATGATGACACACATACAAAATGTACATGGTGACACACATACAAAATGAACCAGACAGTGATATATATGTTCACAGAACACAATGGCACAAGTATATGAAGTATACAAGCATTCAAATGATACAGGTCATCATCAACAAAAATGAATACAACATGAAACAGTGGAACATGATGAACACAACAAAGGTACCGGACCAGTCAGAGGCATGAACTCAATGAAGCAGTGGAACAAGGCTACACGATACATGCAAACAAATATATACATGACGCAAGACTGGAAATTGTACTCAACTAGACCAAAGGAAGAACAAGTCAACATGAATTAAGCTACATGCATGACTAACAGCTGTAGTTTACAGTTCTACAAAACAGTGAAGTAGCAGTTCGATGAACATGTCAAGGTAAAAAAGAACGGAGCTAATTTGAATTCATGGAGTAATTCGAACAAGTCAATCAAAATTTACCCAAAATATTATAACAATTTCAAATGTCGAAGTTATAGGAACCGACCCAAAGCAACTTCAATCACGTGAACAAATCAAGGCAGAAAAGAACGTAAAGCAATTCAAATATATCAAAGATGGAACAAGTCAAAAATCATCACATCGTTCAATCGAAAATCAATGGCCGAGCATAGCAACGTGACAAATTCAATAAGAAATATACGAACGTAATTTTAGGGATTTTATCCCTATAAATTACCCCATATCATCATCGGCATATGCATTCGAGTTCTATAAAATCAACAAGTAAAATTAAGCATAAATCACATACCAATTTCGTGTCATTCGAACTTGAACCAATTGGAGTGACCTAAAGCCAATCAAAGCCAGGAGACGATTGACGAAGCAAAGCGAAGTAAATACTTCAATTCAATCGATCAATATCAAGCGGCGCCTCAATTTTACAGAACCCTAATTGTTAAAGAGGAACGAAGAAAGAACGGTCGAAGGCATTAACAAGAGAAAAATAGAACGGACTTATTTTTATCACAGTGTTATTTTTTGTGGGCCGGTCCTATTTTATTTATATTGGGCCTAACTTTTAATTAAATTAGAAAATATGGTTTTGTTTAAGTTTTTATTTTCAGTTGTAATTTTCTTTTTTAAACTGTGTAACTTTCTAGTCGTGTGACTAGGTTACGAACTACAGTGGTGTAGTTCAAGAATTCGCAACTCAGTGGCTGAGTTGTGGCAGGGTTTTGAGCGTAGAGTTAGGTTAGTCAAGTAGCGAGTGTCGCAAGTTTACGTGTGTAAGCGTTTGACTACTTAATTTCTAGTAGAAACCTTAGAGGCAGCACGTAAGCAGGGTTTTGCTGAAGCTGGATAAATTATGTGTGATCTCTACTGCATTATTATCTATGATTGTTTTTATTTCTGCATTAATTTTTATTATTATTAGTACCACCCTATTCACCCCCTCTAGGGTGAAAACGATCCTACAGTTTCTTCACGTGAAACGGTGACGTGGCTTCTTTCCTTTTTGTTTTATTTATTTTAATTTATATTCAAATGTTCTAATCTTAATATCTTTTGCATACGAGCTTGGATTCGCGCATGGTTTGTTCCGTTGGGATCGTATCGAAATTCTGGACATTATGGAACTAGTTTGGTTGGATTCTGAGGCTGTTAGATTTTTGGGCCTAAATTGGATTTTTAATCGTCGATAAATCAAAAGTGAGTGTTTTAACCCACTCACAACTACTAAATTGTCTTATGTTAGTTAAATTGAATTTATGATGTTATTAGAAATTGATTGGTTGATGTTTGGTATATTTAAATTGTTATTTCAGTAAAATCTGATTTATATTGAATTTAATTGCATTTAATCTAATATTGAATTTTACCAGTTAATACCTATTATTGATAATCAGTCAATTGTTGTTATTTATAGGTTGGTTTGAATGATGATTGTGATGGATGTTTAAGTTTTGATATTGGATGACTGGATGTTATATTTATATATTGTTATCATGCTGTAAGTTCCCTTAGCTATTGCTAGGAAAATCACTATGGGTTGAAATGATACATACCCAAACGATCCTATGTATTAGGGAAAAATCGTTATAGGTTGAAATGATAGACCCGAACGATTTTATGGATTTTGAATTTTAATTCGGGATTGCAGGTTGAAATGATATATACCCGTAAATTTAAATTTATTGCGGGTTGAAATGATATATATCCGTATCACTTGACCATAGGGTAGAAAATTATATACGGACACCAGATTGGTTAAATTAAATGATTTTTAAATCCTTAAATTTTGCATTCAGTTAAACGATATTTTGAAATAAAATTTGATTTATATAAACTGAATTATTTTTGAAAATCCAAGCTTTAAATGTTGAAATTGGAATTGATTTTAAATGAGTTGTTTAAAAAATTAAAATTGAAAATTTAAAGTTGAATTTGAAGTATAAATGAAATTTATCGAAATTGAGTTATTATAAACGTTTGAATAATTAACATTGAAATCAATTGAATTTGGAGTAGCTTAAATTGATAGTTCAAACATGGATTTGAAATCGATATAGATTTAAATGGTTTATTGAGAATCTGAATTGAAAAGTAAAATTTTGAGTTTGTTAATTTGGAAGCGGGATATGGTCCAGATTTGTTGAAATGGAAGAAATGGTTTAATTTGATATAAATTCAAATTAATTATTTTAATATAACTGTTAAAAATATATTATTTTAAATTTAGATTTATTTAGATTTTCAAACCATTTTTATATTAATCTATATTAAACCTTTTTTAACTATTTAAAACCATTTAAACCATTTTAATCTATTTTAAGCTATTTAATCTATTTTAAACTATTTTAATCTAATTTAATCTATTTTAAATTATTTAAAACTATTTTATTCTAATTTAATCTATTTTAAATTATTTAAAACTATTTTAAGCTATTTATTCTATTTTAAACTATTTAAAATATTTTAAGCTATTTAATCTATTTTAAACTATTTCAACTATTTTAAGATATTGTAATTTATTTTAAAATATCTTAACTATTTTAAACTACTTTAAACTATTAAAACTATTTTTAAACTATTAAAACTATTTATGACTATCTAAACTATTTTCTAAATTTCGAAAAGTGCAAAGTTGAACTGTTATATTTAAATCTTTGATTTAAAAGCAATATGGTGAAATGATGTTATAGTTTACGATTGGAAATTTGAAATGATATCTTCTAGTGAAATGACATATTTCGAGTAAATATGATGATTTTGAAATGAGAGTTTAACCTATTTGTGAATATGATTTCGAAAGTGATATGATTTCGAAAGTGAATATGATTTCAAAATTGAATATGATTTCGAAAGTGATATGGTTTTGAGAATATGATATTTTGATATCAGTATGAATTGATTTTTTGAAATGTAAAAGAACCATCCGGTGTGAAATAAGCGTTGGTTGTTAAAGAGACTGGGATCAGATATTGGCACACTCTCTGCCAATACCGAAAACTACTTTAACAACTGTGTACGTAGTGGAGATTCCAGAATGAAGTAGGATGGTTTGGTAAACGATTTTGTATGAGGTATTAATGTAGCCTTGACTCCCTCGAGTCAGCTTGACGTGACTAAAACAGGAGCTATACCTGGGACAAGTGAGGTCTCACCTCCGATCAGACATGCTTCTTCGATAACATATCTGTTGCTTTGTGATTGATTTGGTAGCCACCCCTTGATTTGATTATGGGAGTGTGTTCCACGATGGGCGGTAGTAGCTGCTATGCGTTACCACCAGCCCGGTTATGCAAACGGTAGAATCCTACCCTAGCATTGCCTCACATGCCTTGTCACATGCCTTATCGCGCCCATTACGAGTTTGGTTTGTACCGTACCTATGGAGTGCCCTCTGATAGCCCTCTAGTTTACGGAGGAATTACAATATTGTATAGACTACGGGAATATATTAAAATATGTTAAGGGGGATATGGATAACTCCTTAACGTTATTTTAATACTTTACTTTACTATAGACACTATTCTAATAGTATATTGTACTATTTATGTTGATAGTTTAACGGATCCTTAGGAGATGGAAATCCTGAACATCTCTTAAGTTATTGCACGCACGTTAGACACAAGATAAGAGATGTCAAACCCCGTAAACATCTCCGAAGCCGTCACACTCATATTTATTTACTGTTGATTTAACTTACATAAGATATTTTAGTTCTGACTCGAGTGTTTTGTCTTTTGATTACGCTCGGGTCAGTCTGAGCTTTTCAATGTGTTAAAGACTATTCTTTGGAAGATGAAGACGAAGATTTAGTATATTATTACTATTTATTATTTATCCCACTACATCATATTGTTCCGGTGCATTATTTATTTATTTCTGTTGTATGTAACTCTGATCTGTATTGTAAAAGTGTAATCAAATGTTATTGTTAAATAGCTTCATGAACTGTTTATTTGATTATTATATTTTGTCATTCAGTTGTGAGATTCTGTGAGTTTCTGTGTTTTATTTTATTCTTTTTCTTATTTACTCAATAACAATCCTCCCTTTTGAATGCTTTGAGTCTGACATGTGTGGTTTATTGTCGATTTAAACTTCCAAAAAGGTGGGTCGTTATATTTGGTATCAGAGCTTTGGTTTAGCGATAACCTTAGCTTTGTGGGGTCTGATTCATTGGAAATAAGGTAGTAATACCCTAGAATGAGTTGTTTGAGAGTATATACGAGAGAGCGTATTTGTTAGTTTGTTCTGTTTAGTATTTGTAAATTCAGGTCGGTACATAGGATGCTATGGCATCGAAAGGGATTTGTAAACACTCAATAGGGCAGATCGACAAAATATTGTTTTCGAAATATAGGTAAATGAAATAATTTTACCCAATATTATATCATATATATATAAGAATAATTTTTATAGATGGATACAGTTGTTTATGATATGTTTGTTTGTTAGAAAGTGAAATTTTATAAATATTGATTGCAAAATAAGGTTTACAGATAAGGTAAATATAAATTGGAAATTTGAGAACTTAAGTTCCGGGGTTTGAAATTTGTTTTCAAAAGATTTTGGAATATAATATTAGTATTATTTGGAAGTATTCTAGATATAAATATTTAAATTTATTTAGAAGAAATGTTTCTAAAATAATTTTTAAGGAAATAAGTTCTGTAATCCCTTCTCTGTCGCTGGAAATAATTTCGGTGATGAGTGCATGCATCATCGACGTTCATTTTCGAGTTTCAAAGTGGGAAGGCCGCTGTAGTAGTTTTACTACACATTTGTTTTGATAAAAAAGTCTTAATTTTAATTTCTAAATATGATTGGATATATATAACAGCTATGAGTATATATATATATATATTATTTTAAATGATTTGAAATAGAACCCGTCATTTAGTTCTTAAGTTTCTATTAAATTAATGATTTTTTAGTTAGAAATAAAGTGAACTTTTAATAGTTGGAAATTTCTAAAATGAAAAATAAGAAATTAGATGCTAAGTGATTAATGAAATATATGAGAAATTGGAAATTTGTAACTTGTAAATCAAAAAATATGAAAATTTAGAAGATGTAATTATTGAACATTTTATTAACTAATATGAATAAGATAAACTTGTGTAACATTCAAGTATATTCTAAAAGATATATATATATATAACTTACCAAAAATGTTTAAAAAGTTGTTATGTTAAATAGGAATATGTAATAGAATATTATACAAGTGAAACTTAAGTAATGAAAGTGTTCAATGGAATTATTTCTATAAATAAGAATTCTGATGTTAAAAAAAATGTTATAAATGTTAAAAAAAATAAGAATTATTTCTATAAATAAGAATACTTCTTCGTATGTATTGAATGTGTTTATAATCAACAATTGAATTGAATAATAAATGTTGAATTCATTAGTTGTAAATAAAGTAATTGGTTGATAACTAAAATTCATGTCAAAGATAATATTGAAATTTATTGAATATTGGACAACTAAATTGTTTAAAATTTAATCTTGAAAATTATATAAATTACCGAATCCTAAATTAAATATGAATGAAATGATTTCAAAAATTAATTTAGATGTTATTAAAATATGGATGAAGATTGTCAACACTTAAAAATTGAATTTAAGTGATTAATTTAAAATTTGAAAATTTTATATTTTAATTGACGAGTAAAAATAGCCTTCCAAGGCACAGTCTTGGATTTCGACGAAACCAGTTCCATTGGATCCATAATAGTGTATTATTATTGGATTTCAAATTACGTAGCATTTAGTGTAATCATTTGGTCTTACGAGATAAAAACGCTTTGAAATTAATATTGAAATTCAATATAATAACTGGGTTCAATAAGCTATCTTCTCCATACGATCGAATTGGGACTCGAAATTTGTTCCATTGCGTTCGGAATAGAGGTATAACATTATGAACGCCTGGCGACACCCCTCGATTGGGATCTGAAAATTTTAGCTGGATATTTTCGAAAATAAAATAATATATATTCTTAATTTGGACCACCAGCCCACATTCTTTCACTTCAGCCCATATTCTTTCTTTTCAGCCACCCTACCCCTATGCTATCTCCATCATTCTCCTTCTATTTATTCACATTGGTTACAGAAAGAAAGAAATACATAGGAAAGCAACTTCTTTAATTTCAAAAATCCATAACTCTATTTATACTCAATAATAAAATATGAAACCACCTTTAAAATTCTTGTTGCAGCAAGAGCTTCGATCTGGTATGGCATTTGTAGGGTATGGCAGTTGTTTGGGAAGCTCAACTTTTGTCAAAGCATGGTTCGAAACTAGGGTTCGCAAATTTTCTCAATTTTGAAAGCAATGGGTGAAGTGAAGCTTTGATTCATGTTCGAGGAATCAAGGCACACCTGGGGACGAGTTTTGGTGACGTGCGGTGGTACAAGGTCGAATGAGATCTGATGATGTTTCGCGTACAGGGATGGTGTTCAATTTTTGATTTTGGGGCTCGAATGTGATAGGATGGTCGGCGATCGAACGGGGATGAGTGGAGCGACGTGTGGGTGGACTCGAAGCGGTCGATGGTGGGTTGTGAGGGTCATGCATGTGCACGATTTTGCTATGCATATGGTTTACAGGCGAAAGAAGAAAAAGGAAAAGGGGGAAGAAAAAGAAGGTCGGGTTTGGCTTCATGGGCTTTGGGCCGTGCAAGAAAAAAAAAGGAATCGGCCTGTTTCTTGGTTTGAAAAAAAAAATTTGAGGCTGCGATCATGTTTTGAGGAAGAAGCATAGGCGGGTGTTAGGCTGGGTAATGATTTGTTTGAGAATTTAATAATATAAATTGATTTAAAATTTTAGAAATATCATATCTCGTTCGTTTTAGGTCCAATCGGGATGCGGTTTGTTACGTTGCATTCGCATCGACGAACACAACGCATATGAGTTAGTCTGTACGGATTTGGAGACAGTGGAAATTTGGGCTAAAATCGGACGTTGCTCGGTTTTAGTTCCAAAACGGAACGACTCGACGACAACAGAAAATAAAGGTGAGTGTTTTATAATGCTCACAACGTACTAGAATATTTTTATGCTAGTTAAACTCGAAATTATGAAGTGATATAATTTATTGATCATTGTTCGATAAATGAAATTGTCATTGAATTAACTGTTAAAAATTAAAATTGACAGTTAAATTTGAAATTGGAATTTAATTGCCAGTAAAATGACTGATATTAATAACTATGAAATTGTTGTGAATTATTTCGACTGTTTGGATAATTGATTGTGATGGATGCCAATTGATTGATATTTGGATGATTGGATGTTTATTTATTTTATATATACCCAGTTATCACCTAGTAAATTATACAGTATATAAATTATAAATTGAATTATTTCGAATAAATTAAGAAATAGGTTGAAATGATATATACCTATGACACTATGATTTGGGTTAAAATGATATATATCCATCCCTGGAAATAGCTGATCACTTGGCCATAGGATAGAAAATTATATACGAACATCGGATTTGTTAAATTAAATGATTTTAAAAATTTTGATTTGAAATTTATTTAAATGATTTAATTTTAATAAAATGAAAAATTGAATTTATGGAAATCAAACTATTTCGAAATTGAGCTCAGAATTGAATTATATTTGAGGATTTGGATTTCAAATTGGGTATCGAAAGTAAATTGATTTAAGTGTTTTGAATCGATGTTTTGAAAGTCGAACTCGAAATTGATAAAAACCGAAATAGTTCACAATTGGAAATTTAAATTATTTTGAAATTGTAATTGAAATTAATTTGAAATTGTAATTGAAATTAATTTGAAATTGGAATTGAAATTAATTTGAAATTGACATAAAATTAATTTGGAATCGGAGTAAAAATTCGACTTAAAATCGGAATTGAATCGATTAAATCGAAATGGAAATTTAAAAGTGATTTGAATCGAAAAATTTGGAAATTGAATCAGTTTGATTTTGAAACTATTTTCAAATAAATTATTTTGATATAAACTATTTCAATCTATCTTTCTAGATATTCAAATCATTTTGGATTTTCCAGACTATTTTGCTATATAAACCATTTTAATACTTAAACTATTTGATATTAAACTATTTTTAACTATTTTCACCATTTAAACTATTTTTAACTATTTTAATTATTTTATTTTAAAATTATTCAAACCATTTTTCAAAATTCAAACTGGTCAAGGGTGTAATGTTTTTTTTAAATCTTGGATTTAAATATGAATTGGGTTAAATAAAGTTATAACCTACATCGAAATTCGAAACGATTTTGGAACTGAAATCGAGATATTAAGGCGAAAATGATTTTGAATTGAAATAGTATATTTTGAGTAAATATGATGATTTCGAAATGGATTTGATTTTGAAGCGAATATGATATTTTGATATCAAGTATGAACTGTTTTCGAAACGTAAAAGTACCAACCGGTGTGTAAAACGACGTTTGATTGTTAAAGAGACCGGGGCCGGATATTGGCATACTCTCTGTCGATACCGGAACCACTTTAACAACTGTGTACGTGGAGTGATGATCCAGAATGAAGTGTTGGATTTGGCGTGCGCTTGTTGGATTTGAAGAAAGAGAACGATGATGGATTAGCCTGACACTTGTGCCAATTTGAAATGACTAAAACAGGAGTCGTACCAGCCAAGTGGGCTAGCTACCCCGAGCGGACACACTTCTTCATATTACCATCATTTACATTGTGATTGATCGGTGCGCACCCTCGAATTATGAGAGTGTTGGACTCGGTGGGCGATCATGGCTATGATGCGTTACCACCAGCCGGGAAGGGTAAACTGGTAGTATCCTACCTTGGGCATTGCCTAACGTGCCTTGTCACACTTTTATCCCTATACGAGACCACTACAATTTTGGTTTAGTGTTGTCGTATCACGGCGCATCCCTATCCACCGATGGTTTACTGGTGTATTATATGCAAACTGTACGACAATGCTTAATAACGCGTTAAGGAGGATCAATGTAAAGCCTTAACACTAAGAAAAATATTTATTTTACTGATTAGACATTATATATGTAGCGTATTCTACTACATATAAATATTTTGATGGATTCTTAAGAGATGGAAAATCCTGTAACATCTCTTGGGTAATTGCACGCATGTTATACACTAGATAGGAGATGTGAAACCCCGTAAACATCTCTGTTGCTATTACACTCATGTTATATGTGATATTGATTTGACTTACATAAGGATATTTTAGTCCTGACTCGAGTGTTTTGTCTTTTCATTACGCTCGGGTCAGTCCTGAGTTTTTCAGCTTATCGAAGATTATTCTCTGGAGGATGAAGACGAAGATTTGATATATGATTACTAGTATTATCCCATCATTGTTTATTCCGCTGCATTATTGTATTTGTTCTGTTGTATATATATAACTCTGATAAATGTTGTATAAATTATAGTCAAATGTATAGTAAATAGCTTCATCAACTGTTTATTTGATTATTATATTTTGTCATTCCGATGTAAGATTCTGTGATTGTTTCCTAATTTTTTTCTTATTTTTATTAATTAACCACATTGATTATCTATGTTTCGGATGGTTTAAGTCGGATATGTGTGGATTATTGTCGATTTAAACCTTCCGAAGTGTAGGTCGCCACAGTTGGTATCAGAGCTTTGGTTTAGCGATAACCTTGGCTTTAAGGGGTAACTCATTAGAGATAGGGTCAGTAGCACCTTAGAATAAGTTTGAGTGTATTAATAGATATGAGCGCGTATTTGTTAGTGAATATAAAAATTGTTTTATATTGTGTTGGTTGATTTGTTGAGTGGCTTATGGATTTTGATCAATACGAGTAATTAACATTATTGATAGAGATCTCTAAAAACTTGAACAGAACAATTCATAATATTGTTTTCAAATTGAGTAAATGAAATAATTTTACCCTAATTATATTTTATATATAAAGGAATAATTTTCAGAAATTATTATGGTACATGTAGTGTGAATTGGTTGTTAGAAATGATAATATTGATCATTATTGTTTATTGTTGGATTAGACAATATTCCTGAACTATTAGCTATTCTGTGATTATAAGAAAATGAAACTATATAAATGCAATTTATAAAATATAATTTGCAAGTAAAATAAATATAAAATTAAGAATTTGAAAATTTTAAATTCTGGTTTTTTTGAAAAAGGTTCTCAAGGTTTGAAAAATAATATCAGTATTGTTTAAAAGTATATACAAATACAAATTGTTTTCAAATAAATTTTAAAAGGAATGAATTCAGTGCTCCCATCTTCTGTCACTGGAAAATAATTTCGGTGATGACTGCGCAACATCATCGACGTTCATTTTCGAGTCTCAAAGTGGGGGAGACTTCTGAGAAGCTTTGCTATGAAATTGTTTTGATAAACGAATTTTGGTTTAAACTCCAAAAGTATGATTTGATATACAAAAGAGATAAGTATGCATACTTATTTCAAATGATTTGAAATGAACCCGGTATTTAAAATTTTTAAGTTCTGTCAATTAATAATCTTCAAATTATTTGAATGAAATGAAATATTTGACTAACTAGAACTTATAAAATAAGAGAATTAAGAAATGTAAGCTAATTTTTTTAAGAAACTATAGAGTTGAAGTTTACAACTCTAAAATTGAAAGTAAAGAAAATTTAAACAAGTTAAAATAGTGAACATTCTAATTAAGTAAAATGAATCAGATTAATTTGTATAATACCAAATTGCATTCTAATAATATATAATAAGACTTACCAAATGTTAAAAGTTAAAATGATGATTTGTATATGTAATGGGATATTGTACAAGTAAACGAAACTTAAAAAGCAATTAAAATGTATATAAATGAAAATTTAGTTGTAATAATAGATGTTATATACTTAATTAGTATAATATGCAATGATTAATGACTAAATGGAGTAAGTAAGTGGGACTTAAGAAAGTAGACAAATGAATTAAATAATATCTTTGTAAATTGGTTATAGAGTTAAACATAAATTTGCAAAGAAATTTTGATTGAATTTGTAACCTTTGAGATAATTATAAACTTAGATAAAGTCGTATATAAGAAGTTGGACTTTTATAGAATGATTATAAACTAAAGTGATGATTAATAAGATGTTTCACAAATAAATTTGTTATTAAATGAAATTGTGAAAATAAATGTGAATTAAGTTATAATGAAACTTAAGTAAGGATATAAGAAATAATGCACTAATGATGTTGAAGCTAAAAATGGAGATACGAACATTATAATTCAAATGTTTCGCGAAAATGTAAAGTAAAGTTTATAGTTTATAACTTTGATAAATGTTAGTTAAACAAGATGTTAAATGAATTGATATGAGATATTGCTAAATTAAAAATGAAACAATTGAAATTTAAAAAATTGAATAGAATAAAATTGAATGCAAATGAAATAGATTTGGGTAAATAGGAGTAAATCAATTATATGTTGATAAAATTTGAATGTTAATAAGAAATGAAGTGTATAAATTAAATATTGGCATTGGATAATGTAAATTCGTATCGTTATGAATTAATTGGATGAATACTAATAATTGATTGGTTTCTTTTGTTGTAAATCGTCGTTATAACTGTTTTATTGTATTTGATTGTTGTTTGTCGTATATTAATGCTTATATTATGGTTTGGATTTAAAAATTCATGCTATGTGATTCTATTTAACTCATATATGCTTTCATTATCTTATATAAATGAATAATATTCTAAATTAAATTGATATAGGTGCATACGAAGACCGTTTGGTCATATACACGGATTATATTTTGCTTTTGTTTGTTTAATACGAGCAAACTCGCTCGTATTATTAATAATAATAATGTACACATCTCGGATTACATACTGCGCTTTTATATTTTTCCCTACGGGATACCTCGTCGTTGAGATGGGATGTATATTTGATATATATTGGATATATTTGGGGTATATATTGTATTGTAAATTTTTTCGATCGAGCCATGCAAAGGGGACTCTGCCGAAATTTTCCGTAAATCCGGGTGTTAGAAATTTTTTAAAGTTTTTTTAAAATATTTATAACTTGTTTTGATGACTAACTTGTAAATTCCGTAAGCCGATCATAGTAGCATAGTAGAAATGTAGTAATGGTTTTATAAATGAGATTTTATTGTTTTATAAGTTGATTTTTTTTTAAATATATCAAATGTAAAATTCTCTACTTAGTTCCTTTTCGAGGGCGAAAAGCTTTGAGTGGGGGAGAATGTAACGACTCGTATTTTTAACTATTTTAACTTATTAAATCTAGTGTAATTAATGAATAAAAATGGTTTAAAATAACAACTTTAATGATTTATTAATATAGCTATTGAATATGAACCTGGATAAGATTTTAAAATAAACAAATTTCGAAGATTTAGGTAATAACGAGTATTGAAAGGAAATGCTATGTATTGAATGTGTTCCTAATCAATAGTTAAATTGAATAATAAATGTTGAATTAATTAGTTGTAAATAAAGTAATTGGTTGATAACTAAAATTCATGTGAAAGCTAATATTGAAATTTATTGAATATTGGACAATTAAACCATTTATACTTTAATCTTGAAAATTATATAAATAACCAAATCCTAAATTAAATATGAATGAAATGATTTCAAAATTTGATTTAGATGTTATTTAAATATGGATGAAGATTTTCAACGCTTAAAATTGAATTTAAGTGATTAATTTAAAATTTGAAAATTTTATATTTTAATTGACGAGTAAAAATAGCCTTCCGAGGCACAGTCTCGGATTTCGATGAAACCAGTTCCATTGGATCCGTAATAGCGTATTATTATAGAATTTCAAATTTGGTAGCATTTAGATTTATCTTTTGGTCTTACGGGATAGAAAGACGTTGAAATTAATATCGAAATTCAATATAATAACTGGGTTCAAAAAGCTATCTTCTCCATACAATCGAATTGGGACTCGAAGCTTGTTCCATTGCGTTCGGAATAAGGGTATAATTTTATGAATGCCTGGCGGCACACCTCGATTGGGATCCGAAAATTTTAGCTAGATATTTTCGAAAATAAAATAATATATATATTCTTGATTTGGACCACCAGCCCACATTCTTCCACTTCAGCCCAAGTCTTTTCTTTTCAGCCATCCTACTCATGTGCTATCTCCATCATTCTCCTTCTATTTATTCATGCTGGTTACAGAAAGAAAGAAATACATAGGAAAGAAACTTCTTTAATTTCAAAAATCCATAACTCGATTTATACTCAATAATAAAATATGAAACCACCTTTAAAATTCTCGTTGCAGCAAGAGCTTCGATCTGGTATGGCATTTGTAGGGTGTGGCAGTTGTTTGGGAAGCTCGACTTTTGTCAGAGCGTGGTTCGAAACTAGGGTTCGCAAATTCTCTCGATTTTGAAAGCAATGGGTGAAGAGAAGCTTGGATTCGTGTTCGAGGAATCAAGGCGCACCTAGGGATGAGTTTTGGTGGCGTGCGGTGGTACAAGGTCGAACGCAACCTGATGGTGTTTCACGTACAGGGATGGTGGTCCCCTTTTGATTTTGGGGCTCGGACGTAGTGGGATGGTCGACGATCAAACGAGGATGAGTGGAGCGACGTGTGGGTGGACTCGAAGCGGTCAATGGTGGGTTGTGAGGATTGTGCACGTTCACGATTTTTCTATGCATATGGTTTATAGGCGAATGAAGAAAAAGGAAAGGGGGGAAGAAGAAGAAGGTCAGATTTGGCTTCATGGGCTTTGGGCCATGCAAGAAAAAAAGGAATCGACCTGTTTCTTGGTTTGAAATTTTTTTTTTGAGGCTATGATCATATTTTAAGGAAGAAAGCATAGGCGAGCCTTGTGTTAGGTTGGGTAATGATTTGTTTGAGAATTTAATAATATAAATTGATTTATAATTTTAGAAATATCATATCTCGTTCGTTTTAGGTCCAATTGGGACGCGGTTTGTTACGTTGCGTTGGTATCGACAAACACGACGCATAGGAGCTGGTCTAGACGGATTTGGAGACAATGGAAATTTGGGCTAAAATCAGACGTCTTTCCATTTTAGTTTCAAAATGGAACTCCCCGGCGACAACAGAAAATAAAGACGAGTGTTTTATAATGCTCACAACGTACTAGAATATTTTTATGCTAGTTAAATTCGAAATTATGAAGTGATATAAATTTATTGATCGTTGTTCGATAAATGAAATTGCCATTGAATTAACTGTTAAAAATTGAAATTGACAGTTAAATTTGAAATTGGAATTTAATTGCCAGTAAAAAACCTGATATTAATAACTATGAAATTATTGTGAATTATTTCGGCTGTTTGGATGATTGATTGTGATGGATGCCAATTGATTGATATTTGGATGATTGGATGTTTATTTATTATATATATATATATCCTATTATCACCTAGTAAATTATTACAGTATATAAATTGTAAATTGAATTATTTCGAATAAATTAAGAAATTTGTTGAAATGATATATACCCATGACACTTTGATTTGGGTTGAAATGATATATATCCATCCCCAAAATTAAATTGAAATAACTGATCACTTGGCCATAGGATAGAAAATTATATACGAACACCGGATTGGTTAAATTAAGTGATTTTAAAAATTTTGATTTGAAATTTATTTAAATGATTTAATTTTAAGAAAATGAAAAATCGAATTTATAGAAATAAAACTTTTTCGAAATTGAGCTCGGAATTGAATTATATTTGAGGATTTGGATTTCAAATTGGGTATGGAAAGTAAATTGATTTAAGTGTTTTGAATCGATGTTTTGAAAATCGAACTCGGAACTGATAAAAGCCCGAAATAGTTCAAAATTGGAAATTGAAATTATTTTGGAATTGTAATTGAAATTAATTTGAAATTGACATCGAAATTAATTTGGAATCGAAGTAAAAATTCGACTTCAAATCGGAATTGAATCGATTAAATCGAAATGGAAATTAAAAAGTGATTTGAATCGGAAAATTTGGAAATGGAATCAGTTTGACTTTGAAACTATTTTCAAATAAATTATTTTGATATAAACTATTTCAATCTATGTTTTTAAATATTCAAATCATTTTGGATTTTCCAGACTATTTTTCTATATAAACCATTTTAATACTTAAACTATTTTATATTAAACAATTTTAACCATTTAAACTATTTTTTACTATTTTAACCATTTAAACTATTTTTAACTATTTTAATTATTTAAACTATTCTAAAATTATTCAAACTATTTTTCAAAAATTCAAACTAGTCAAGGGTGTAATGTTTTTTTTAAATCTTGGATTTAAATATGAATTGGGTTAAATGAAGTTATAACCTACATCGAAATTCGAAACGATTTTGGAACTGAAATTGAGATATTAAGGCGAAAATGATTTTGAATTAAAATAGTATATTTGACTAAATATGATGATTTCGAAATGGATTTGATTTTGAAGCGAATATGATATTTTGATATCAAGTATGAACTGTTTTCGAAACGTAAAAGTACCAACCGGTGTGTAAAACGACGTTTGATTGTTAAAGAGACCGGGGCCGGATATCGGCATACTCTCTGTCGATACCGGAACCACTTTAACAACTGTGTACGTGGAGTGATGATCCAGAATGAAGTGTTGGATTTGGCGTGCGCTTGTTGGATTTGAAGAAAGAGAACGATGATGGATTAGCCTGACACTTGTGCCAATTTGAAATGACTAAAACATGAGCCATACCGGTCAAGTGGGCAAGCTACCCCGATTGGACACACTTCTTCGTATTACCATCATTTACCTTGTGATTGATCGGTGCGCACCCTCAAATTATGGGAGCGTTGGACGCGGTGGGCGATCATGGCTATGATGCGTTACCACCAGCCAGGAAGGTTAAACTGGTAGTATCCTAGCTTAGGCATTGTCTAACGTGCCTTGTCATACTTTAATCCCTATACGAGACCACTACGATTTTGGTTTAGTGTTGTCATATCACAACGCATCCCTATCCACCGACGGTTTACTGGTGTTTTATATGCAAACTGTACGACAATGCTTAAAAACGCGTTAAGGGGGATCAATGTAAAGCCTTAAAGCTAAGAAAAATATTTATTTTACTGATTAGACATTATATATGTAGCGTATTCTACTACATATAAATATTTTGACGGGTCCTTAAGAGACGGAAAATCCAATAACGTCTCTTGAGTTATTGCATGCATGTTATACACTTGATAGGAGATCTGAAACCCTGTAAACATCTCTCACGCTATTACACTCATGTTATATGCGATATTGATTTGACTTACTTAAGGATATTTTAGTCCTGACTCGAGTGTTTTGTCTTTTCATTACGCTTGGGTCAGTCCTGAGTTTTTCAGCTTATTGAAGATTATTCTCTGGAGGGCAAAGATGAAGATCTGGTATATTATTACTAGTATTTTCCCATCATTGTTTGTTCCGCTGCATTATTGTATTTATTCTATTGTATATATATAACTCTGATAAATGTTGTATAAATTATAGCCAAATGTATAACAAACAGCTTCTTGAATCGTTTATTTAATTATTATATTTTGTCATTCCGCTGTGAGATTCTGTGATTGTTTCCTTCTTCTTTTCTTATTTTTCTTAGCTAACCCTATTGATTATCTATGTTCCAGACGGTTTAAGTCGGACATGTGGATTATTGTCGATTTAAACCTTCCAAAATGTGGGTCGCCACATTTTCAAAATTTTATTAACTTGAATATGAAGATTTAATTGTTTATTAATTGGTATATTTTATTTAAAATACTTAATTATGTAAATTAATTGTTTATAGATTGAACACTTTGAATAAAATATATTAATTCACTCTTTCCCTTTTCGAGGACGAAAAGTTTTGAGTGGGGGAGAATGTAACGACTCGTATTTTTTCCGATAATTAAAATATTGAATTTAATAAGGTTTTAGGATTTAATATTGTATAAAAATTAAAAATTTATGATATGTTGATAAGAAAACAATTAGAATGAAATTTAATAATGTTAATTTAATGTAATCGATGACTATTTGAATGTAATCTCAAGTAATTGAAATAACTGCAAAGTTAAATTGGTTATAAATTGTAAACAAGGAAATAAATTAAATGTTATATTAAATGGTGAAATAGTATGTAGTTAATTAAAATTGAATATAATCAGTGCTGTGTAAGTATTCATAACATTTGTTTGTAGATAATAAACTTATAAATGTGATTAAATTATGTAAAAGGTAACAGTTGTTATTTGTCACTTATTATTTAATCCGTTGAAATTAAATTGGAAATCAATTGAAATTAATCTACTCAAAAGTTGCAGTAATATGAGTTAAGCTGGTAATTGTAGAAGATTAAGGTAATGAAATGGTAAACCAATGTTAATTATATCTATAAGGTGATAGTTAACCGAATAATAAGATATAAATCAAAATAAACGAATTTATTTGAATTAATATTATAATTAATGAATTTATTTCAATTGAAATTGAACACTATAATTAGTGAAATATTTAACATTGGATTTGACATGGAAATTCATTTTAAAAGATTATAAATTACTAGGTAATAAAAAATGATAAAAATTGGCTAACTATTGAATTTGAATTGAAAGTTGATTATTTAATAATAATTTATTTAATTAACGTGAAAATAGCCATTTTGGCCACTGTCTCGGATTTCAACGAAACTGGTTTCATCGGATCCGTAATAGTGAATTATTATAGGATTTCAAGTTTTGTAGAGATCGGACTTGTCGTTTGATCGTGCGGACTCAAAACGCGTAGAAATCAATTTAATGAATTCAATTTAAAATAAGCTAATTTTAAAAGCTAACTTCTTCATACAATGGAATTAAGACTTGAAACATGTTCTATTGAATTTAAAAATATCGAAAACATCTATTTTGATATATGCGATGACCCACTTTCATTTCGGAAGCGGAACGGGCTTTTCGGGTCGTTATTGTCGTTTCGAACCAATTCGATATATTCATTCATTCTTATCAGGCCTTGTCTATATAAATAGTTTCTTTCCTATACCCTAGCAGTCTTTTATTTCTGCCTATATGTACAATTCTATCTGTCTGTTCTTCCTTCTTCTAATGGTAGAAACCAAATTCCAATTACAAACCCTAATTCAATTTCAAATCGGAAATCAAACTCCTCAAAACTATGTCATATTATATATCGATGGAAAGCTCTCGACGAGCATAATCTAGATTTGATGTTCGTTTTTGCAATCGAGTTTTGATTTGTCCATAAATGACCAAAACAGTTTTGACCATCGATTTTGGTGGTTGATCGACAGCCACGATTCGTTGATTCGAGGGTACAAATGTGTAAAGATTGTCATGAGGAGTTTATCGGTGCTGTTCATTTGAAATCGTGATGGTCTGATTGGCGTGCAAAATTGATTATAGTTAGAGATTTTTACGGCGATGGCTACTCTGGTCAACGTCGATTGGGTCCGAGAGTGGGGTTGCGAGGCTATAGAAGGAGGCACGGGAGGACGGTGGTTCGATTGGGGATGCTCGGCGTGGCCGCGACTGGCCATAAGCGACGACGTTCGAACGTTGTTATGGGGGCTGATGGTTGACTTGGTTCGAGCTGTAACAAGATATGCTAGGGTTTCTTCACGTGAAACGGTGACGTGGCTTCTTTCCTTTTTGTTTTGTTTATTTTAATTTTAATTTATATTCAAATGTTCTAATCTTAATATCTTTTGCTTACGAGCACGGATTCGCGCGCGGTCTGTTCCGTTGGGATCGTATCGAAATTCTGGACATTATGGAACTAGTTCCGTTGGGATCGTATCGAAAACTATTTTAAGCTATTTAATCTATTTTAAACTATTTTAAGCTATTTAATCTATTTTAAACTATTTTAAGCTATTGTAATCTATTTTAAACTATCTTAACTATTTTAAACTATTTATGACTATCTAAACTATTTTCTAAATTTCAATAAGTGCAAGGTTGAACTGTTATATTTAAATCTTTGATTAAAAGCAATATGGTTAAATGATGTTATAACTTACAATTGGAAATTCGGAATGATATCTTCTAGTGAAATGACATATTTTGAGTAAATATGATGATTTTAAAATGAGAGTTTAACCTATTTGTGAGTATGATTTCGAAAGTGATATGATTTTGGAAGTGAATATTATTACGAAAGTGAATATGATTTCAAAAGTGATATGGTTTTGAGAATATGATATTTTGATATCAATTATGCATTGATTTTTTGAAATGTAAAAGAACCATCCGGTGTGAAATAAGCATTTGGTTGTTAAAGAGACCGGGATCAGATATTGTCATACTCTCTGCCAATACCGAAAACCACTTAAACAACTATGTACGTGGTGGAGATTCTAGAATGAAGTAGGACAGTTTGGCGAACAATTCTGTATGAGGTATTGACGTAGCCCTGACTCCCTCGAGTCAGCTTGATGTGACTAAAACAGGAGCTATACCTGGGCCAAGTGAGGTCGCACCTCCGATCGGACATGCTTCTTCGATACCATATTTTTTGCTTTGTGATTGATTTGGTAGCCACCCCTCGATTTGATTATGGGTGTGTGTTTCGAGGTGGGCGGAAGTAGCTACTATGCGTTACCACTAGCCCGGTTATGCAAACGGTAGAATCCTACCCTGGCATTGCCTCGCGTGCCTTATCACATGCCTTATCGTGTCCATTACGAGTTTGGTTTGTATCGTACCTATGGAGTGCCTTCTGATAGCC
Source organism: Allium fistulosum (assembly GCA_030737815.1). NCBI lineage: Eukaryota > Viridiplantae > Streptophyta > Magnoliopsida > Asparagales > Amaryllidaceae > Allium > Allium fistulosum. The sequence goes on from CM060903.1 coordinate 990,567,369, forward strand.
CTCCAGTTTACGGAAGAATTACGGTACTGTATAGACTACGGGAATATATAAAAATGTGTTAAGGGGGATATGGGTAACGCCTTAATGCTATTTTAATACTTTACTTTAATATATACACTATTATAATAGCATATTGTACTATTTATGTAGATAGTTTAACGTATCCTTAGAAGATGGAAATCCCGAACATCTCTTAAGTTATTGCACGCACGTTAGACATAGGATAAGAGATGGAAAACCCCGTAAACATCTTTGAAGCCGTCACACTCATATTTATTTACTATTGATTTAACTTACATAAGATCTTTTAGTTCTGACTCGAGTGTTTTGTCTTTTCATTACGCTCGGGTCAGTCTGAGCTTTTCAGTGTGTTGAAGACTATTTTCTAGAGGACGAAGACGAAGATTAAGTATATTATTACTATTTATTATTTATCCCACTACATCATATTGTTCTGTTGCATTATTTATTTATTTCTGCTGTATGTAAATATTATATGTATTGTAAACGGGTAATCAAATGTTATTTGTAAACAACTTCATGAACTGTTTATTTGATTATTATAGTCATTCCGCTTTGAGATTCTATGTTTTATTTTATTCTTTCTCTTCTTTTTCTTATTTACCCCATAACAATCCTCCATTTTGAATGGTTTGAGTCTGACATGTGTGGTTTATTTTCGATTTAAACTGTCCAAAAAGGTAGGTTGTTACAGCTGCTCCAATTGACTTTCTTCTCCTTGCTAAAATTTTTCGTTTAAAATCACATAAAACATTTTGACCAAATTGGAATAACAAACAAAATCTTTTTAAGAAGATTCTATTAAACAAAGAATTTCATTTTCAAAACAGAGATCATGTAAATCAAAAGAAGAAAAATCTTCAAATTTAGAAAATCTACCGGGAGAAACCTTTTCGGAAGTAATATACTCTATATAGGATTTAATGACATCTTTCTCATTGAAGAGAAAGCTTTTAATTTTCTTAAAGAGGCTAATGGTTTATGGATTTTGACTAGAGGAAGCCATTATTGAAAGTTTGAGAAGATAAAAGAAGTGAAATGATATTTTGAATTTGAAATGAAGTGAGTGAAATGATAGTATGAAGATGGAGTAAATAAGTAAAGAATCAAAGGATATATTCTCTGGTCAAAAAAGCATCTTTCAGAACATAGGGGTATGTGTAAAGAGACAAGGAAGTTTGAAATTTGAATTAAAAAATTCAACTTTCAGTTTTCTAGCAAGTACGGCGGCATATGACATGGGGTGTGTCGACAAATAGTTCGAAATTTCCAAAAATAAAACTATGCTAATATATTCCTATATATATATATATATTCATCCAATATTATTGCTAATGTATTTGTTATTCCTAAAAGCCAAAATCAACCAAGAAAATAAAATTAAAAATTATTAAATAAAAGGTACCCATTTTTCTGCTTTTTATTGATCAGTTCTGACTAGTCTGTTGTTGCTATAAAACACATACTCATGTTCTCAGTATCTAGTTCATTGTCGCTAGAGGATATGTACGAGTCATCCAAAGTTTCTATATAAGCCGTTTTTCTTTTTCTGGATGAAGCATTTGCCGGTGAGATCTTTGATTTATTTGGATGTAGGAAGTCTCTCTGAAAATGGTCAGGTTCATCATAGTTGAACAATCTAGTCGTAGTTCCAGTTCCAGATGTTTTGTTTTTAGGTTTTCGAAAATTGTTCGTCTTTCTCTACTTCAGAAATTTTCTTAAATTTCTGGTCATGAAAGTAATTTCTTCATCATTGTCATCGTCCGAATCCCGATCGAAATTTATTGCGTTGAAAGCGATGGATTTCTTTTCTATTGCCTTGCTTTCTCCTTCTACCCTCCATTGCAAGTGTCTTTTGATCCTATTCTGAAGAGAGTGAATTTAGGATTTTTCTAACTTGATCCACTTTAGAAAAGTTTTTTACCTAATGCAACTAATGAATGCAATATAACTTGAAATCTACAGTACATCTCAGAAATGGACTCATTTGGATTCATTTTAAATAATTGAAAATGATTGGTTAACATGGAAATTTTAGTCTGTTTCACTTTACGAATGCCCTTATGTGTAACTTGTAGTGTCCTCCAAATTTCATATGTAGACTTACAAATAGACACTCTATTAAATTCAATTTTATCTAGCGAACAAAATAGAATTTTCATGGCTTTAGATTTATTCTGTGTAAGTGCCTTTTGATCAGTAGTCCATTATGCAAAATTTGTTTGTCGTTCTGTGTATTCAATTTGTGTAACATTCCAAATATCCAAACCATTAGATTGTAAATAGATCTTTATCCTAAAAATGACCAGTAAGTGTAATTACTTCTATTAAAAAGTGGGGTCTAGTAGTAGACTGTCCTTCGACAAAAGTGTTTACAAATGCACTAATAGTGTTGTTAGCCATCAAAACTTCTCAAAAATCAAGTTACGAGTTTCTTAAAACCTAGTGCTCTGATACCAAATATGGGTTGCAGAATTATAGATCTTAAGGCTAATTAAGCACTAGAGAGTGTGAATAGTGTTTTCTAATTTTTATGGATCTTTTAAAATTCTTTTAAGATTATCATTAACCAATGCAGAGTCAACAATCACAGATGCAAACATAGATAAGTATAAATGCAGTAAAGTCAGAAGTAAAGAATTAGAGAGATCACACCAGGATTTTTATACGAGTTCGGGGTTGCCCTATGTCCAGTCACGTACAATTGCTTGTACATATTTCTTTTCAAATGCGAATCTTTAAATGGATAGAAGGCAAACCTAATTACAATCTCAATTTCGAGGCTACGAGACACAACCTCCTGATTTTCCGGACTCATGGTACACCTAATTGATTTGAACAGGCTACAAGCACACTCACTCGGATTTTCGGGCTACCAAGCACACCCAATTGATTTTAACGGGCTACAATCACACCCCAGCGAATACAACTAGAGTTTGATGGTTTTTCCAAAGATAACATCTTGATCTTTGGTTACAATAAATCCTATAGCCTCTTGGACAACACTTTGATCTTTGATTGAGAGAGAGAGATTATTGAAATTAGAGAGTAAATAGAAGAGAATCAATATAATAAAGTTTGAATTAATTCTAGTTGAATTTGAGAAGATTTGAATATATTTTTCACTAGAAATTTTGGCACAGTAAGAGGAGAGAAGATAAAATAAGTAGTTGTAAAAAATTCGTTTGGAAACCCCTTATATATAGAGAATAAACAGACATGGAGAGTTATGATGAATAGACACTTCATTTCAAAATTTGAATTTCAAAATTGCGGCATGCATGTTGACATATCATCTACCTATATATATATATATACATAAGCTAGTGTAATTTGAAAACTTATTTATTTTAAAATGTTTTGAAAATTCTATACTATGTAAAATAATTTGATACTTTGTAAAATTGTTTAAACATAGTTTATAAACATTTTAACCTTTGAAACACTTTTATAAAATATTTTTAAATATATTTTTAAAATATATTTTGTTTTAAAGATAAAGGATTGGAAAATGAGATCAACGATTGTTAACAGAGACTTTAACAATACTCTATAACTCTATAAACTTTACTATACTCTTGAGATCTTCATATCTTGATATTTATAGTCATGAGTCTTCATTTCCATTCTTTGAATCTTATAGTGTATAGTCTTCGATTCAACATCTGTATAATATCCTGCACTATATACTATATAACTTGGCAAAGCATTAGTGTCCATATTTTATACGAATGTATTATTATTATTAAATTTGTTATCATCAAAATCAATAACCGAAGAATTGACATTACTAACGCATCTCAAAGACTTATCTAAGAGTTAACTAGCCCACCTTCGACAAACAAACAACTAACTAAACTTTGAGGTCTTAGCATATCCCAAACGAATTCTACACTAGCAGGAAGCAATATCCATTAGGACATAACCTAAGTCTCTGCTAACGACTGATCGGGACAACTGGGGTCAAAGCCTATATGCCAGCCTTACCATTAAATACCGATTTTGCCAACATTACTAACATAGCCCATCGACATCCTACAGTTGAAATCAAGTTTAGACTAACCTATTGTAAGTCAAGAAAATACCCATCCCAATCACTTAATACCTCTTGTTAGAAATAAAGAAGACCCCATTTCCTTGTTAGGTACTATAGTATGTTATTTAAGACTTTTGATATAGAAAGGAGGCAGGCCCAATAGCCATTTAATACCTGCCACCCTGAAATAAACCCCTTGACATCCCTGAAGGTACCGAGCCATTTAATACTTCAAATCCAAGATGAACCCTTGGAATATTTTCCCACAACTATACGCAAACATATCCCTTCCTCATGGGTTCTATGGTTATAGATATTCCACATCAATAGTATGTATACACAACTACTAGTAGCCTCTAGGTGAAGGACAAACTTTTATTGTGTAACTCTACCGACCTTGCATCCTAACCCATTCTAAACCAAACCAATTATCCTAGACATAAATATTAGGATAGGCCCACTAATTCACGCTCGTCCTAATGTATTATCGAGGCTATATAATTTCCTACTATGAAAATTATACTTCCTCCTAAGTTTATTTACAAGTATTTAATTCACTTAACTTATTTGCTGCGAACCTATTCCTATTTTAAACGCTTATTTCCTATATTCCTCAATTCCTTCTATGTCCCATAAATGTCAACTGTCCATAATAAATGATAATTATTATTCAAATTGGATATTTACTAATTACATGTATTTATTCATTCAAATTCAACTTATTATTCCTATTTCGTTTTCTCATAAATGCCATATTAAATTCTTTAATCGGTCACTTAAATGCATTTATGTCCCTATTTAATTCTTATAACTCCCTATTAACTACATATTTATTGTCCACTAAATTTGCAATCATTGTTCATAATTTTTGGAATTACTATCTTTTTTCCATTTTAACCACCTAGTCCTGGATTTACTACGCTACCAATAACTATTCTTCCTAATTATAACAAATACGTACACCAAGGTGTGTTACGCTTCATTTGTTATCCAAAGTATATTTATACTTTTAATTAGTAAGCGCGGTTATACGTGTGTGTGTTTTCCTATCTCCAACTCATTAATTCTTATGCTTAAGAGTTCCAAAACATATACTTATATGTATATTCTATGAAGAACATTTATTTCTACATTTTAATGTATTAGAGCCATCATTCAAAAAAGGATTACAGTTATAACTTTCCATAAATTACCCAAAAGTGAGACTTTGCTCCGTTTGAAATTATAAGAAATTATCTCTTTTATTTTACTAAAAATGGTAATGCAAACTATAGAGGAGATATGTACTTTACACATCTTTTTTCCTTTTTGGTAAATTCCTTTTTATTTCAACGATGCACTTTTTATACATAGTTGTGGAATTAGATAATTTATGGAAATTACATGGAAATGGATACAACTAAATGGTACCCTCATGCTCCTAATAAATTAAAACATAAAATTCACATTTCAAGTCAAATTAGGACAATCCAAATTAATACTAACAGTCTACAACTGAATTATCTTAAATATGAAATAAATCTTACAATCTTATCAACATTCTATGTTAATAAATTTAGGGATTGATTTTCGAATTCCAGATTAGGATTAAATACCATTCCATTCCAATTACCGAACTTACAGAATATATAGGCGAGATTTCAATCGAATACGTTCTTTCTAAGTCTACGATTCAACTGATCTTGCATAGGCATAATAATTAAATAAAATTCAACGATATAATTTTCAAAGTTATATATAAATCATATAACTTTCCACTCACCTTTCTAGATTTCCAAATTTCCCAAATCAGAACTCATCCCTTTAATTTGACTCATTTTTCCTTTCCAACTAAAAAATATGTATAAAAAGATATATACATACCCATAAGAATTACAGATATAAGAGGGGATTTGAGTTAAGTGGAATATAGATTTATAATTATAAAATTTACTTTTTTTCGCAGTATCGATTCACTCATTCTCTTATTCTCTTTTATTTTCTTCCCTTCTTTGATATATATATACATATATACATATATATAATATTTTATAATTAATATATATGGTGGAGAATAGAAAATGACAGAGCTTCACTTCTTTGATCAAAAAATATAAGAAGAAAAGTAAGGGGTTAGGCTTGTATTTATAGGCGCTCGAATCAATCATATCCATTAGATTTAAATTAATTAAATCCGGGTCATTCGACCAAGGTTCAATCCTAGCCGTCCCTATTCCAACCGGTCGACCGCCACCTCCTAGGGGCTCGACCACTAGCGGTCATCGACCCAAGTAGAGGGATGTAACACCCTATATTTTTGGTAACATTATTTAGGATATCCAATTAGCTAAATAAAATAAAATAAAATAATGTAAGTTGATTAATGGATTGAGATTTGTGATTTAAAATGGGTAGTTATGCCATGTTAATGAGTAAATCAAAATGAGATAACATGAAATAAAATAGGTAAGGGCAAAATAGGGAGAAGGATATCCTTATACCCTAAACCCTTAGGAATTTACTTCCACGTGTTCATTTCATTTACTAAAATTTATCAAGTAGAGGTCGGTCACCATTTCAAAGAACAAGCGGAAGAAAGCTAAAGGAAGAAGCTAAATCAAAATCAAATCCATTCAAATCTTAAATCCTTAATCTCAGAAGCTAAGGTGAATAATTACTACATCTCATTTTCTTATGATTTTCGGTTTTAAGGAAAATCTGAACTTGTTTGCATGATTATGCCATGTTTTCGATGGATTAAATATTTATGTATACTTGTTGATGATTTATGCTTGTTCATATAGATTTTATGATATGTTTTGATATGAAAACCTATTACATGACATCTAAATGCCTTGCGATTTTAGATATAGATTAGAAATGATATTTTAGAGATGGGTTTCGATTTTCATAATTTTCTGAATTAATGTGGATTTTATATTAATTTTCTAGTGAAGAAAATGATTTATTGGGTTATAAATAATTTACGGTTAAATTATAAATAATTTGGGTCTGAAATTTATATATGTTAGAAAACTTATTAAAAAGGTTTTTCTGGAATTCTTGTAGAATTTTCCAAAGTGTTTTAATGAATATATAAAATTATTTAAGGTATGGGACTTAAATGTTTCATATATTTATAAAAGGAGAAGAGGTTTCTTGTAAATGATTTAAATTAATTAATTCTGAAATTATGGCAGTGCTTTTAGAAAAGGAAAATTAGCAACCAATAAGATTTTGACAAACATAGCAGGTTAGTGAAAAAGATTACTTTAAAAAGAAAAAGAAAAATCAGTTTTTACATGCTTTCAGCATATTTCGCCACTTTCGGCACCCTACTATCGGCTTGGTTGGCTTTCGACTGAGTTCCTCCACCACATCATCATTGAAACCAATGTGAATGACATCAAAGCCTTGGTGCATAGTGAATTGGACATAGGCGGAAGGTATGAGGTCGAAAGCTGGGGTTCCGAATGAGGTCGAATCGCTGCTTTGTTTTAAATTGAAAATGCGCCTGCTTTGCTTTCGACTATATTGCTTTCAACTTGGTTAGCTTCCGACTGGGTCAAATGGTTTAAAGAATGGTTTTAAAGAGGTTGTGCCTTTGTTTTTAAATGACCGCTTGTGACTAGGTAGAAGCCTTAGCTGTCACCTTCTACCTTTCGAAGCAATGCCTTCGACTGGGTTGATTATGTTTTATAAAAATCCTACTGCTTCTTCAATGCTTTCAGAAGGATGGTTTCGACACCATCACTTCTTTACTTAGGTTTTGGCTTTTGAAAAAGTTGCTTTCGACCCTGCTGTTTGTGACCCTTAGAGATTTTTAAAGATTAACCCAAAGGTTACGAAAGAAATGGTTTTGAATGGTTTCGAACGTTGTTTTCACATGTTTTAAAATTGAACCCAAATGCTTTCGACGGGTTTAAGGTTTTTATGCTTTCGAAAGGTTTATAAGAAAGGTTTAAAAGTAGTGGGTTTCCAACTGTTTCAAGAGATCTTGAACGAATGGTTTCGTAGGGTTTAAAGGAAAAGGTTTTTCCAATGGTTTCGAAAGGCTATGTTTAAAGGTTTTAAAGATAGGATGTCAAAGGTTTTTAGCTTCCAAAGGAAAAGGTATTTCAATGGTTTCGAAAGGAAGTTTTGGCCATTCGGCCTAGATGAAAGAAAGAGATTTATTTGGTTACGAAAGGGATATTTTAATGGGATCGAAAGGGTTACTTTCAAAGGTTTAAATGTTTTCATCAACAAAAATTTGAGTAAAGTATATGTATAACATGACAAGGTGATTTTGAGTAAAGCACAGTGTATATGTATTTTCCTTGTGTGAGTTAGATTTAAAGGTTTTAAATCAGTTTGAAAAGGTTTTCAAGGAAAATTTATGGGAAGGTTTCCCTAAGTAAAATGACTTAGATATTAGAATACCATATGAGACTGGTATAGGGTCGCGTCCTATACATTAGCTATTAGCTCTAGCAATTTAGTCCAAAATTCCAGTGTGTAGGGATTTTTCACAGGTAAGACTAAAATTATGATTACATACAGAAGGAAATATATTTTTGTATACAGATAGGTTATTGGTGAGCCCGCAAAACCATTAGGATCAGGTGAGCCTAGGAGATGTTAAGTTAGGAAAAGACCATCCAAAAGAGGAGTACTTAACAGATAGTTAAGGATAGACCATCTAGAAGAGGTGTATCTAACAGGTGTTAGATTATTTTGATTATATTGTCTGGTAGGCTCGAGTCAGCCTAAGGTTAGTAGTTAGCCAAACAAAACTATAGAGTTTGGACATATAGTCCATTTGTTACCTGATATGTATATTTACATAATAATGCTTTACATCAATAACCGGTTTTGGTTGCAAGATTTTGATTTGCAAAAGATATGTTTTAAAATGATATTAGTGATGGGAAACCCGTTCCGCTAAGCGACGTGGTCTCACTTAATATCGTATATCCGAGATGTATAGTATTATTCACACTAGGATTTATGTCTGACACAAAGTTTATACTTTTTCCCCATAAATGCTCGGGTGCTCAAAATTTATTTGAGTAGGCCGAGGGTTGAGGTTTTATAGGTTTTGTAGATTGACGAATAAAGTTTCCGAAGACGAGCAGATGGCTGATGGATAGCTATTTTGGATTTGCTGTTTTGTTTCGTTTTATTCCGCTGTGTTGTATTTAAGACAGTTATGTCTATATAGTACTCTGGTCAACCAAGGGGCATCATCATATGTCGCTCTTAGCATATTTATGTAATAATTATATTTTATCTGAACTTGGGAAACGATTATGGGATAATGTAATTTAAATGTGAAACATGTGTTTTGAAAATTTAATGTGAAAAGATGGTTTTGAAATCTATGATTTTGTTTCATATTCAAATGCTTCTAATATTATGGATACCATTAACACAACCGTATTTAGTCATCGGAAGTTAATACTATGGATGACTGCAACATTTGTAGCGCTTAGCTTTGGGCCTCTAGATAGGGTATGTTACAACTTGGTATCGGAGCATAGGTTTATGAAATACTTTAACTAAAAAAATGATTTTTGAAAACTATAATCCTTAGGAATTAGAGTTAAGGTCGGGGTATGGGATAACGCTATAGTAACGTACTTGCATTTGCTATATATAAGTATACGCTATATCTCTATTCTCCTATCTCTCTTAGGCTATTTTTCTGTATCTCACGAGGCTTGAATATAGATATGGACGCAAGAAGAGGTAGAGTTAACCTAGGAGGGGACAGCACCACCACCAATGGAAAAGCCTGACCCAGTACGAGGACTCAAGGTCAGGCTCAAGTCGAGAATGTTGGTGCTGGAGTCCCACAAGTAGATATGGGAGTCATGTATTTGTTTTTCATGAACATGATGCAAGTTGGGATTGCTGCTGGAGTTGTTGGAGGGAATGCAGGAGTGCGAGTTCAGAAAGCTCCAGTTGTCAACGATTATGATATGTTGAGTGGATATTATGCTAATTGGAGGGAAGCCATTTATTGGAATTGAGGATGCTATCAAAGTGGAGAATTGGTTGCTACACTGTGAAAGGATTTTACCTGACTTAAGGCTTAATGATGAACAGAAGAGGATGCTTGCTTCTAGACAGCTTCAAGGAGCGGATTTATTTTGGTGGAATAGTGTAACAGCGAGTATGGATGAGGAGACAATGACATGGGCAGAGTTTAAGAGGAGGTTCTAGGAGAGGTTCATGTCGGTGATGGCGCAGTCTGTTTTGATCCGAAAGTTTGTTGAGCTAGAGTAGGGAGAGATGACTGTTTTGGAGTATGTTAGTAGGTTTGAAGAATTTGCTAGGTATGGTTATGCCACTGTTGATACAGTGATAAAGAGGAATGAAAAGTTCATCAAGGATTGAAGCCTGAGTTGGTTAGTGCTACCTTACCGCATAACAGAGATCCCTGTAATGTAGTAGTGGAGATGACATTAAGACATAAAGAGATGCTTGTTTGTTTGGATAAGAAGAAGGAAAAGGAGGTCCGGGTTGGGCAAGGTCAGAAGAGGAAGTTCTTTCACAAGAAGGGTGCTTAAAAGGGTGGAGCAGCGAAGAAAGAGAAGTCTGAAGTGGTTTGTTTTATGTGTGACAAGAAGGGACATTTTGCTAATGAGTGTCGTACTGGAAAGGCTAAGGAAGTGATCGGGAAGAAGAATATTATGTGCTTCAATTGTGATCAGATTGGCCACTATAAGAATCAATGCAAAGAGCCCGCTAAGGATAGGAAGGGAAAGGTATATGCATTGGAGCCTGCTACTTCGAGGCCAACAGTGCAGGAGAAAGGAAAGGCAGTTTTGGGAGGTACGCTTCAGATCCATGTTATGTCTGTAGCATTTTGTTTGATACTGGTGCATCACATACTTTTATATCTCAATGTTTAGTAGATAAGCTTAACCTAGAACCCACCGATTTAGTTACTTCCTTAAGAGTTGCAAATCCGATAGGAGGGTATGCGACACTTGGGATGAAGTATGACCACTTAGAGTTTGACTTGCTAGGTTCCACCTTTGTTTACAGTTTGCATATATTTGACTTTGAAGGGTTCAGAATTATATTGGACATGGATTGGTTAAGTACGATGCTAGGATATTTTGCCTCGATAGGAAAATATCACTTAGACACCCTGATTGCAGTGATCGGATTGTATATACCGTAGAAAACCCTAGTTGTAAGGTGAATGCTTTGTTGGGTGTTGTGGAGTTGGAAGATGAGTTAAATCGCGTTTTCGTGGTTAGAGAATTTACAGTATTTTCGAGCCGGTTGTAGGATTGCCACCGAAATGAGCCATTGAATTTCAGATAGATTTGGTGCCTAGAGCAGAACCAGTTAGTAGACCGCCAAGCAGGATGACACCTATAGAGATGAGGGAGCTGAAGGTGCAGTTGGTGGATTTGGAAGGGAAATTTTTTATCAGACCTTGTAGTTCACCTTGGGGAGCAGCTGCTGTGTTTGCTAAGAAGCCAGATGAATCATTGAGGTTATGTATCGATTATCGTAAGTTAAATGAGAAGATGATAAAGAATCGATATCTGTTGCCTGAAATTGATGATTTGTTCGATCAGTTGAGCAGAGCCAAGATATTCTCTCAGTTGGATTTGGCGACAGGTTTTCATCAGCTTAGAGTGGCAGAGGATAATATACCTTTGATGGCATTTAGGAATCGATATGGATCGTACGAATGGTTAGTTATGCCGTTTGGACTAACTAAAACGCCGACATTCTTTGTAGACTTGATGAACCGAATTTTTAGAGAGCACTTGGATAGGTTCGTGTTAGTGTTCATAGATGGTATTTTGATATACTCTAAAGATGAGAAAGAGCATGAAGTTCATCTTAGAGTGGTTCTTGAGACTTTGAGAGAACATCAGCCGAAGGCAAAGTTTTCAAGGTGTCATTTCTGGAAGAAGGAGGTGAAGTTTCTTGGTCACGTGGTTTCAGAGAAAGGGTTGTCAATCGATCCAGGTAAGATTGAAGCTGTTAATAATTAGAAAAGACCAGAAACAGTGATTGATATAAGAAGTTTTCTTGGATTGGCTGGATGTTATCGGAGGTTTATAAAGGATTTTTGTGGATAGCAGCGCCAATTACCAAGTTAACGCGAAAGAATGTGAAGTTTCTGTAGACAGATAAGTGTGAGGAAGCATTCCAGAGCTTGAAATACTTATTGACGCATGCACCTGTATTGGTTGGCCCGGAGGGGAATCAAGATTTGGTAGTTTATACAGATGCGTGTGGTATTGGATTAGGATCTATACTAATGCAGAGAGGCAAAGTGATTGCCTATGCATCTAGACAGCTTAGACCGCATGAGGTTAGATACCCGACTCATAACTTGGAGTTAGCTGCAGTTATTTTTGCTTTGAAGGTGTGGAGACATTACCTTTTGGGAGATAGGTTTGAGCTTTATACGGATCATAAGTCGTTGAAGTATTTGTTCTCTCGGAAGGAGCTAAATATAAGACAGTAGAGGTGTTAGAGTTTTTAGCCGCTTATGATTTTGGAATTGAGTACACACCGAGGAAAGGCAACAAGGTTGCGCATGCGCTAAGTGGGAAGCATTTGATTACAGTGTTAGCTATGGTAGCAGAATGGAAAGACTTGAAAGCATTGTCGACTTGTAGAGTGCAATGAAGATCCGAGGTTGGGTCTAGTGGAGAATCTGCTATGTTATCTTGTTTAGGAGTCCGACCGGTATTGATCGAGAAGATTGCTTCTAAACAGGAAGAGGATCCAGTGTTAGCTGAAAGGATAAGGAAGTTAAGAGATGGAACGTAGAGCGATGACCTAAAATATTTCAGTCTTGACCAAAGTGGGTGGTTGAGAAAGAAGGGTAGATTATGTGTTCCATATATGGGAGACATAAGAAAGGAAGTTTTAGAGGAATGCCATCGTTTGAATTTCACTATTCATCCAGGAGGAACGAAGATGTATCAAGATATGAAGAGAAGTTTCTTTTGGGAAGGAATGAAGAGGGATGTAGGTTTATGGGTGAAACAGTGTTTGAACTGTCAGTAGGTGAAAGCCGAGCTTCAAAAGCCAAGTGGGTTGCTTCCGCCGTTGGATATTCTGGTATGGCAATGGGATTTTATTTCTATGGATTTCATAGACGGGTTGCCGAGATCTAATAGAGGAAATGAAAGTATATGGGTCATAGGGGACAGATTGACCAAGAGTGCCCATTTCATTCCAATTAAGTCAAATAGGACGGCACATGTATTGGCTAAGTTATTTATGAAGAATGTAGTTAGATTTCATGGAATTTTTAGTAGTAGTGTTAGTGATAGAGATTCCTTATTGACTAGTGAATTCTGGAAAAGCCTACAGGAGAGTTTAGGAACCAAGCTCAAGATGAGTACCGCTTACCATCCGTAGACAGATAGGCAAACGAAAAGAGTTAATAAGATTATGGAAGACTTGTTGAGAGCTTATGTATTAGACTTAGGGGGGTCATGGGAATACTATCTACATCTAGTTGAGTTTTCGTATAACAATAGTTATCAGACTAGTATAGGGATGGCACCGTTTGAAGCTTTGTATGGAAGACCATGAAAATCTCCCGTATGTTGGTTAGAGACCGAAGATAGATTAGTCCTTGGTCCTGATTTGGTAAGAGAAGCCGCAGAGAAGATTGAACTGATAAGGGAAGAATGAAGGAAGCTCAGTCTAGGAAGAAAAGTTATGCTGATAGAAGACGAAAATATTTAGAGTTCTCCGTTAAAGACCATGTTTTTGTCGAAGTATCGACAATGAAAGGCGTTATCAGGTTCGGGAAGACAAGGAAGTTATCACCGAGATTCATAGGACCATTTCCTATTTTAGAGAGGATAGGGAAACTCACATATAAAGTAGAGTTACCGAGTAGTCTGGCAGGAGTCCACGATGTTTTCCATGTATCTCAGCAAAGAAAGTGTGTTAGGGATCCAGAAACTACTATAACACCGACTGTGTTAGAGGATTTAGTAGTGGAACCAAACTTGACTATTTTGGAAAGCCGATTCGTATAGTCGTAGAGATGAGAAGAAGTTGAGGAACAAGACAGTCAGATTAGTGAAGGTCCAGTGGAGTGACGATGATAGAGACTGTACTTAGGAGACTGAGAGCAGGATAAGAGACGCTTATCCTGATTTGTTTGATGGTATGTTTTACCTTTGCCTGTTTTATTGTGTACCTTATCGTAATTTCGAGGATGAAATTCTTTAAGGGGGAGATTGTAACATCCCATATTTTTAGTAACATTATTTAGGATATTTAATTAGCTAAATAAAATAAAATAATGTAAGTTAATTAATGGATTGAGATTTGTGATTTAATATGGGTAGCCGTGGCATGTTAATGAGTAAATCAAAACGAGATAACATGAAATAAAATAGGTAAGGGCAGAATGGGGAGAAGGATATCCTTATACCCTAAACCCTTAGGAATTTACTTTCACACATTCATTTTATTTACTAAAATTTATCAAGTAGAGACCGGCCACCATTTCAAAGAACAAGAGAAAGAAAGCTAACGGAAGAAGCTAACTCAAAATTAAATTCACTCAAATCTCAAATCCTTAATCTCAGAAGCTAAGGTGAATAATTACTACATCTCATTTTCTTATGATTTTCTGTTTTAAGGAAAATCCGAACTTGTTTGCATGATTATGCCATGTTTTTTATAGAATAAATGTTTATATATACTTGTTGATGATTTATGCTTGTTCATATAGATTTTATGATATGTTTTGATATGAAAACCCTATAAAATGACATCTAAATGCCTTGCGATTTTAGATATAGATCAAAAATGAAATTTTAGAGAAGGTTTCCAATTTTCATAATTTTCTGAATTAATGTGGATTTTATATTAATTTTCTAATGAAAAAATGATTTATTGGGTTATAAATAATTTATGGTTAAATTATAAATAATTTGGGTCTGATATTTATATATGTTAGAAAACATATTAAAAAGGATTTTCTGGAATTCTTGTAGAATTTTCCAATGTGTTTTTATGAATATATAAAATTATTTAAGGTATGCGACTTAAATGTTTTATATATTTATAAAAGGAGAAGGGGTTTCTTGTAAATGATTTAATATAATTAATTCTGAAATTATGGCAGTGCATTTAGAAAAGGAAAATTAGCAACTAATAAGATTTTGAAAAACAAGGCAGGTTAGTTAAAAAGATTAATTAAAAAGAAAAAATTCAGTTTTTACATGCTTTCAGCATGTTTCGCCACTTTCGGCACCCTGCTATCGACTTGGTTGGCTTTCGACTGAGTTCCTCCGCCACATCCTCATCAAAACCAATGTGCATGGCATTAAAGCCTTGGTGCACAGCGAATTGGACATAGGCGGAAGGTATGAGGTCGAAACCTGGGGTTCCGAATGAGGTGGAACGCTGCTTTGTTTTAAATTAAAAATGCACCTACTTTGCTTTCGACTATATTGATTTCGACTTGGTTGGCTTCTGACTGGGTCAAATGGTTTAAAGAATGGTTTTAAAGAGATTGGGCCTTTGTTTTTAAATGATCGCTTTCGACTAGGTCGAAGCCTTAGCTGTTGCCTTCTACCTTTCGAAGCAATGCCTTCAAATGGGTTGATTTTGTTTTATAGAAACCCTACCACTTCTCCAATGCTTTCGGAAGGATGGTTTCGACACCATCACTTCTTTATTTAGCTTTTTGCTTTTGAAAGAGTTGCTTTCAACCCTTTTGTTTGTGACCCTTAGAGATTTATAAAGATTAACCCAAAGGTTACGAAAGAGATGGTTTGAATGGTTTCGAACGTTGTTTCCACATGTTTTAAAATTGAATCTAATTGCTTTCAACGGGTTTAAGGTTTTTATTCTTTCAAAAGGTTTAAAAGAAAGGTTTTAAAGTAGTGGTTTTCCAACTGTTTCAAGAGATCTTGAATGAATGGTTTCGAAGGGTTTAAAGGAAAAGTTTTTCCAATGGTTTCGAAAGGCTATGTTTAAAGGTTTTAAAGATAGGATGTCAAAGGTTTTTAGCTTTCGAGGAAAAGGTATTTCAATGGTTTCGAAAGGAAGTTTTGGCCTTTCGGTCTAGATGAAAGGAAGAGATTTATTTGGTTACGAAAGGGATACTTTCAATGGGATTGAAAGGGGTACTTTCAAAGGTTTAAATGTTTTCATCAAAAAAGATTTGAGTAAAGTTTATATATAACACGGCAAGGTGATTTGAGTAAAGCATAGGGTATATGTATTTTCCTTGTGTGAGTTAGATTTAAAGGTTTTAAATCAGTTTGAAAAGGTTTTCTAGGAAAATTTATTGAAGGTTTCCCTCAAGTAAAATGACTCAGATATTAGAATATCAGATGAGACTGGTATAGTGTCGCGCCCTATACATTAGCTATGAGCTCCAGCTAATTTAGTCCAAAATTCAAGTGTGTAGAGCTTTGTCATAGGTAAGACTAAAATTATGATTACACACAGAAGGGAATATATGTTTGTATACAGATTGGTTATTGGTGAGCCCGCAAAACCATTAGGATCACGTGACCTTGGGAGATGTTAAGTTAGGGACAGACCGTCCAGAAGAGGAGTATTTAACAGATATTTAAGGACAGACCATCCAGAAGAGGAGTATCTAACATATGTTAGATTATTTTGATTATATTGTCTGGTGGGCCCGAGTCATCCTAAGGTTGGTAGTTAGCCAAACAAAACTATAGATTTCGGACAGATAATGCTTTACAGTTATAACCAGTTTTGGTTGCAAGATTTTGATTTGCAAAATTTATTATTTAAAAGGATATTAGTGAAGGGAAACCTGTTCTGCTAAGCGACGTGGTCTTACTTAATATCGTATATCTGAGATGTATAATATTATTAACACCAGGCTTTATGTCTGACTCGAAGTTTATGTTTTTCCTCTTAAACTCTTGGGTGCTCAAAATTGATTTGAGAAGGCTGAGAGTTGAGGTTTTACATATTTTAGTTGGTTAACAAATAAAGATTTCGGAGACGAGCAGGTGGCTGACGAATAGCTATTTAGGAGTTGATGTTTTGTTTTGTTTTATTCCACTGTGTTGTATTTAAGACAATTATGCCTATATAGTACTCTGGCCAACCATAGGGGCATCATCATATGTCGCTCTTGGCTTATTTGTGTAATAATTATATTTTATCTGAATCTGAGAAATTAATATAGGATTATGTAATTTGAATGTGAAACATGTGTTTTGAAAATGTAATGTGAAAAGATGTTTTTGAAATCTGTAATTTTGTTTCATATTCAAATGCTTCTGATATTTTGGATACCATTAACATAGCCGTATTTAGTCGTTGGAAGTTAATACTATGGATGACTGCAGCATCTATAGCGCTTAGCTTTGGGCCTCTAGATAGAGGATGTTAAAAGGGTCGACCAGTAGGGTCCGCGTGGTTAATATAATATATTTCCCTTTTTAAATTCCAATTTAATTATTTTGTTCTGAAAACTTCAAATGCTAATAACATCTTCGTTCGAACTCCGATCGCAAAACTCAAAAAAAGAAAGTTGCTCGGAAAATTGCCATGAACACAATGATATAAGTTTTGTAGCCAAATTCTTATGTTTGCTCAAATTTCATTTTTGAACCTTATTAATTATTTATTAATTACCATTAATTCTACGGGGTGTTGCAACATCCATGAGTAAAACATTGTCCAACATTTGAGAGTGTTACACACTTTAGTCTCAAAAGTTGTATCGATATCCTTTCTCGAAACATCTTAACTACGAATGTAATACCAATAAGGGTAAAGATGTAATTTTATAAATAGAGACAAAATATAAAGTTTTCACAAACATTAGAATCGGGTCTTGCGACCTATACCATTGTGTTCGGAATGTTGTTTACAATCAGAAAATATATATAACTTATTGAATTAGATAAAAATAGGTTAAAATTAGCGGAAACTGGACGCAGTGACATTTCTGTAAATAATGACTTTGAGATTAAGCCCAATAACCCTAATTTTAACTATAGATATAGATTTAATCCTCAATTCTCTTTATTCTAACCCTAGCTGCTGCCTCTTTAATTCTATATGTTCTTTTCTTCTTCATCCTCCTTAAAACTTCTCAAATCTAAACACTTTTTTATTTTCTTCTTCAAATTTCTAAGTCAAAAAAGATAAATTAATTAAAAGAAGAAAAAGAGGATCATAGAAGAAGAAAAATTATTAGAGGATGAGAAAGCTAATTTGAGTCAGATTAGAAGGGGAATTTCAAGGGAAATATAAGGAAAGCTAAAAAGGTGAGTTGATTTATTACGATGTGTTATAATTTAAGCAAGTAATTGGATTTCTTTTATATATCCACTTAAGGTCAAAAATATAGTTTTTAATTCGATCAATGATTTTCAATTGATAGTTCTTGTGAATTATACGAATTGGAAAACCCTAAGAAACATTTAAACACTATAATTGTTTGAACTTGGGAGGGAATGGTAAATTAAATTGAAACTACGCTAATTGTATAGATCGAGCTTTTATATGATAAATTGGATAGACTTTGATGAATAAAAGGTAGTTGAATGAATTTACCTAGAACTGATTCTATTAACCTTGAAATATACATAAATTGTTGTTATAAATATACATGGGTAATTGATTGAAATGTTGTATATAATCGTTGAGATAAACTAGATGAAGTTGTGTTAAATAAAAATAGAAACTATACCCAAAATACTATTAAAAACAAAATCTTACATCTATATTTGAATCTGTCAAGAAGACAAATAAAACAACCATGTGAACAGACCTAGAAATATTAATCCAGACATCTGAATTGATAGCCAAACGTCTGAATTTTAGGAAATATGAAACAGAATGGAATTAGTTCAAACCTGGCATGATTCAGACATTGGACTTATATTCATACGTTTAGAATCGAAGTTAAATGTCCGAATATAGGATTAGATGTATGAATGTCGATAGCCAAATTTTTCTTAGGGGTTAAACGTCTGAATTATAAATCAGACATCTGAATGGCTGAAGTAAGCCCAAATTGAACTTAGACCTAGTGTAGGCCAAGTAGGGTGGATCAAGGAAATTTATTCCCACTTCTTTGACATTGGGAATCTGCATAACTGAAAGGAGATATGCAACGAGATGAAATAGTATCACACTTGGTGATGTCCTAGGTTCTCACTTCATGAAGTTGTTAAATGTGACGCTCAATGCACCGTGTGATTCTATCGCAATTAAGCACTTTGGAGCATACAAGCTCTAACGAGGATGTTACTCAATGCTTTTGGGGCAAGTGGTCTCAAGCATTATGATGTATACTCAGTGATGTGCATAGGTACAGGCACCAACATGGAGGTTACTTAATGTCTTAGGGGAAATTGGGCTCGAAAACTGTGATGTATACCCAGTGCTGCACATAGAATTTAGGATATCGGGCACTAACGGGGAGGTTACTCGATGTTTAATGGCAATCAGGCTTAGAAATTGTTCGTGGTGTTATGCGTTGGATAACAAACTCTAGAAAGGGGGTTACTTAATGCTTTCGGGGAAATATAGGCTCAGGCATTGTAAGGTATACTCGACAAGATGTGACGACCATAGGGAACATATACTTGGGATTCATATTATAGATTGTCTACTTAGTGTATGGGTTTGATTTAATTCTAAGAATGGATTGGATGGCTAAGTATTGAGCGGTATTGCATTGTGTTCGTTTAGGAACTTGTAGTAGGCGTAGCCATGAGGTTTACTACGATCCCAAAAAGTTACGTTGAGTTACCTATATTCTCTTGACCTATCACATGATGAACTAGCTTTCATGTGTATAGTTCGTGTCTTTTTCGAATTTTTTGGTCTTCCTCGTTATCGAGAGGTCGACTTTCAAATTTATCTAGAAGAGCATGCTAAAGCTATTGCCTACTCCTTAGGCATATGTCTCCTAAAGAAAGACACGGGCTTAACAAACAAGTGAATCAATTATCACAGAAGGGCTTTATTCGAAGAAGCATTTCAAAATGGGGAGCACATGTTGTCTATGCTACCAAAGCGGATGGATTTTTAAGGCTCTGCATCGATTACCATGAGATGAATAAGCTGACAAATAATAATTGTTACCCACTTCCATGAATAGATGATCTTTTTGATCATTTAGTTGGAACAAAGATATTATCTCAGCTTGACTTGGCTACTGGATTCCATCAGTTACATGTGGCTGAGGATATTATTAGAAAACTGCTTTCTATACATCTAATAGACATTACGAGTGGTTAGTCGTGCTATTTGGATCGACTAATGCACTAGTATATTTCGTGACCTTATGAGTCGAGTCTTTAGAGGGTTGCTAAATAAGTTTGTGGTGGTACTTGTCGATGATATACTTGTATATTTGAAAAATGAGGAAGAGCATAAGTTGCATTTCGAAGAAGTGCTCAATGCTCTCCATAGTCATAAGCTAAAGGAAAATTTTCCCAAATGTCAATTTTGGGCAAGGAGGTTCTCTTTCTAGGACATGTTGTTTTTGAGCATGGACTATCATTCGATCATATAAAAGCAGTTGCAGTACATGATTAGCACTTACCAAAAAATGCTACGGAGGTGAAAAGTTTTCTTAATTTGGCTGGCTGGTATAGGAAGTTCATTAAGGACTTTGCAAAAATTTCTGCATCGTTGGCACACCTTACCAATAAGAATTTAGTTTTCTCGTAGAACTCGAAATGTGAACATGCTTTTATTATGTTGAATGAGTTGTTGACTAGTGCGCATGTTTTAGTACTCCCTAATGGTTTGAAAGCATTCATGATATATAAAAATGCTTGTGGTATGGGATTGGATGTTGTGTTGATGTAGGAGGGTAGTGTTATTTGCTACACTAATCGATAGTTGGCAGCAAACAAGAGAAACTATCTAACCTACGATTTTTAGTTGGCAGCTGCTGTTTTTTCCCTCAAATCTTAAAGGCGTTATCATTTGAGGGAGCGATTTGGGTTATTCATGGATCATTAGTCTCTTAAGTATTTTTTTCTTTAAAAAATAATTGAATTTGAGACAACAGAGGTGGATGGAGTTCTTAGCATCGAATTATTTCAGTATCTCATATACTTTAGGCAAAGGCATTATTATAACTGATGCCTTGAATATAAGGCATGGGATGTTAAGCCCTATATTTTTGGAGTGGAAACACTTGTACTTCATTTCTACATTTAATTTTTGACCTTCATCGGAGTTATTGGCAGCTTCAAATGTTCAGCCTTTACTTATGGACTGTATTCGTAATGATCACCCTACACCTCCAATAGTCAATATACCTGTAGAGTGCGCTATAGGGTACCCAGTCGATGCAGGATGACTGCCAAGAGTGTAAAGTAACAAAAATCCAAAACATGGGGTCTCACACCGCATAGATAAAATATAATAATAACATAGATGTAAAGTAGGTGAGATGGTACAAAGGAACCATAAATAAGAACATCAGAGTGCAACATGTTCACAGATTATACAAAATTGAAAACAAATGAGTTCATACATCCCATATCTCCAAAATAAACTCTATAACTTTCTCTAAAGTAATACAAGTACTGGTATAGCTCCACTGTACTACATAGCATTATATAAGCGATAATGAGCTCCAAAGTATAGATATATGAAACATAGCCACCAGCTCATATTCTGTACAGCTCCATGCACTATCTAGGTCACTCATTTAAGAGTACCCAAGATAATAAAAAGCAAAACATAAAATCTCGGATCAAATAATAGTCTGGTGTGAGCTATACGTCATCTTAAAATGCTATAAAAATCATATATAGTAAATAGCGGCATATGGTGTGAAGAACCATACCTGACCTATCTCTAGAACCAAAGAGTTAACACATAACAATTGATATATGCTAATCTACTATTATCATCGTATAAGTGTACTACAATCAAAGTATAGTATCTAGTGTCACCCTAGAGTGATAAGTAACATAGCAAACATAACATCCATCAAATAATCCTCACCATCACCGTGCACATTGGATACATGACAGATCATATGACACAATTGCAAACCATGGACTCAATCAAATCCTGGCTTCTTTTGCGCTCAAATCCGTGCTACTTCGTAAGGCTAGAAACCAGACTCACAATCACAAAATTTCCAGGTAATTTAGCATCGCAAAGATTCGGTGGCAAATCCAAGTGGGCATCCCCACATGCCCCTTCTACACGGGCACACTAGAAACCTCTGGGTTATCAATGATCCCTTGCATACGTCTCCATAGCGAATTCAACCATTATTCCATCCCAACAATTACCATAGTAGAAGACAATTGCAAATTCTACTCATAAGCTCGCTCGTTGAACTTGTCCTTGTGGATCACCATCATAATTCCATCATTAAGTTGTTATAATCAAAACATCTCTAGACAACCATCATAAGTCATAGAGCTATTGTACCAAAGTTCTTAATTCGTCTTACTGAAGCGTCACGAGGTTACTTCACTAGTTACCACATGAACCCCAAAGTCGCCTTGACATCCTGAAATCGTACGCCTTCACCCTAAAAGCGAACTCCCAAAGTCCAATTCCTGCTTGGGTCACTCCATGACCAAACCCAAAGCCATATCCTAGAAAACCCAAAGCAGCACAACACTGGACAACATTTGTTGTGCACGGTCCTTCTTTAATGCCGACCCGGAGCAACCCCAGTGCAAACCACCATCGAACCTGGAGCATACCCCAAGAGACCTATCGCCGAATAAATGCCACCGAGCTAAAATACTGTAGCATTTCCAAACTTCAAATTTCGCGTTGATTTCATCGCTACGCTCTGTTCTTCAACCCATGTGCATTTCATATGCATCGATACAATTCCTAACATCCTTGAGTCTATCTGTTGAAGTTTGATTCTACAGTTTCTACCTCTAGTTTGCTCTGATGAGCATTTTCAACCATTCAAGCATACACACAAATACCCACATACATCAGACAACATTAAAGCATGCAAAACATATAACAAATCATTGCAATAATCATATAATGCGTCTATAACATAGCCAAACTTCGATAAAAGCGATCACGCATCCAAATAATAAGTTTATAAAACCAAAACTACTTTTATTTACGTTTTTACTACATGTAGAGTTTTCAAAAAGCATTAAAACATAATTTTGACTTTAAAAGTGGATACAAAACATATTAAAACCTATAAATACATATATAGTAAGGGTGAGATGATAAATCACTCACTAACCCCTCAAAAATCTAAGTTTTGCACGTAAATCAAGGTGAATCAGAGAGTGCAGAAAATACCCAAATTTTCCTCCTCAAAAATGTAGATTTGAATGTCTCTAGTTAATCCACGTGCTAACCTACTCTCAATTATGATTTAAGATTGATTTGGAAGAGAAAGGAGAAGGTTTTGATTAAAAGTATCAATGTAGGCTTAGATCTATTTAGGAGACAGGAAAATTGATTTGGAGAAGGTTATTTCAGCCTCTAATAGCCTGAAACTCGAAATGGGTTAGTATGCCTATCCCCAATCGTACTAATTACCCATTGGGCTACTCTAAAAATTTCAAGAGTTCAAACAGCCATATCTCCTAGCTAGGATGTCCAAATCGCTATTATGACCACTTCACGGAAAGGGAATCCATCATATCTTTCTAATAAAAGTTTCTCGGGTCCTAATTCTACTTCTATCAAAAGTTATGATTGTTAAAAGTCTTCAAGCGTAAAATCATCCGATAAAATTTCTCAAGGTAAAAAATGTCACTACTCAACTCCCCTTGTGTTATAGTGTTATACAACCCAATATAAATTTAAATATAATATTATACGACCCTCTGATGCGTAAAATGCAGGTCATTACACTCTTCCTGCTTTAGGAATTTCACCCTTAAAATACCTAATACAACCAAGGCAAAGTCAAACATAGCTATTGTGCATGCCTAACAACCATGAGCAATCATATCAAACGTCAAACATGCACATAGAAGCAAGAAATAATATCTACACCTATCCTATCATGCTAGTATACTAAACTACACTATATGATATCAAAAGAGAAAATAAATGCGACAAACAGAACATCTCGCCAAGTAAAGAGATTCTGGATAAGCGGTCCTTATGTTTTCCTCATTCTCCCAAGTATAATCGTCTTTGCTCTCACTCCACTGAACCAACACTAGCTCTACAGTGTTCCTCCTAAGCTACTTTGTATCACATCTGATGACATGAATAGGCCTGTGAGGTCTCGAAGCTTCTGGTTCAATCTCGATATCATCAAGCTGATACGGTTCAACTATCAGGCCTGAGCCATGCACAAACTTCCATAAGTGAGAGACATGGAGCACGTTGTGCACTTCCCTATTTTCTAAGGCAATTTGACTCTATAAGCTCGATTCCTAATCCACATGAGTATCGGACAAGGATCAAGGAATCTCGACGCCAACTTCCTTTTATTACTAGATCGAACAACATTCTTCAGCAGAGTGAACTTGACAAACACAATGGCCAACAGAGAACTCTAAATCGCATCTTCTATTATCAGCGTAGCTCTTTTGTCTACCTTGAGCAGCTTTCATTCGCTATCAAATGAACTTGATCTTCTCTAAAGTCTCTCTAACCATATCTGGCCCAAATATCAGTTTTTCGCCTACTTCCCACCAACATGAAGAACATTGCATGGTCGGCCATAAAGTCTCAAATGGTGCCATACTGATGCCATACTGATAACTTGTAACGACCCACATTTTTAATGATAGTATATTTAGATAATTGATTTAAATATTGAATCATTAATTAATTGAAGGTCCAAAAATATGACTTTTCACATAAAGTTGGATTAGGACTCGAGACCACTTCCATTGAGTTTGAATCGATGTTGCGAATCAAAATGAGTATAGATATTGCTATATATGGAATTATGGTATTTTTATAGTTTACGTATTCTTGTACGTATTTTATTAAAATACATGCGCAGTCCCATCCATTGGGATCTCGATTGACGACTTGTGTGTCTAGGATGAGGACTTCATTATGAGGCGTACAGTTAAGGGATTTTTGGAATCGGACGATCTAATGGCTAAAACGACCTCAAAATGCATGAAATTGTCATCTTGGAGTGCAATCTCGGATAATGATGAAAATTTTACCATTAGGACCAGAGAAATGAGCTGATGCGCGCCGACGAGTTTTATAACGATCGGATGTCTCGTGTGATCATACGAGCTCAAAACGTATGTCGATTTATTTGAGAAATCAAATAAATTATATATACAATAATATATATACAATAATATATATACACTCACATACTCTTTCCCTTATCATTTTTCCTTCTCTTTCTCTTTCCAGTAAAAGAAAAGTAGCTTCCCCCTTCCATGAATTAAATCGAGTGCTTTGGTCCACGAAAATCGACGAGGTTAGATCTGTTAAACTTGGGAAGGCAAGAGCTTCAAATTTATATGAGCATTGGGTTGGCAGTAGTGATTGCAGACATTGATGCATTTTAGCCACCGACTAGGTTTATGCTTTTCCCGAGATAGAAGAGGTTTTAGGTGAAACAAAGAGTGGCGTTGTGCTTCTCTTGCAGAGGCGAGGGGGTGGGAGCTTTATAGGGAGGTGCGGCTCCTCTTGGTGATGCATGAAAATTTGGATCCAGGGGGAGGGGGGCCTGTTGTGTCGCGTTTTACATAGAGGAGCCGGGCGAGGTGATTTTGGGTGCATTATGAAGAGGACACATGGTGGAGTCCGTTGGCGTGCATTATGGAGTGAGATAAAAGAAGAGAGGGTCTGCGTGTGTATGGGTGCACATGTACAGGAAGGGGATTGGAGTTTGAGGGAAAGGATTTGGAAGGTGATTAGCTAATTAATCACTTAATTAGCTTAACTGATTAATATTTTATTTTGAATTCTTATAAAATCCATACCTTTTGCATACGAGGTCTAATTTGGATGCGGTTTCTGCGTTGCACTCGTATTGGAGCCTTCTACGACTAGGCATAGGGTTGGTCAACTTTTGTTGATGTGGGTGATATTTTCTCGCATCATACTATGATTGTTAATATGGTATGAAAACGACCTTTTAAAAAGATTTTCAACTTTAAAACATGATTTCTGATATATTTAAATCCACTCCTAATTTTATAAAAGAATTTTAAAGTGTTTTAAAATACTTTTGAATCAGATGTTACATATGTTATTAGAGACATACTATTATTAGGAAATCATTATATTTAGGCAACATTTGATATGAATCCCCATATCGGTTGTATATATAAGTTATATATGTTGTACATATGATATGGTAGATGTATTTACGCTTGTTGGTTGCATATATGCTTGTTTGGTTGTTTTGGTTAAAAAAGTTGATCGATAGGCGACATAGTGTTAGAAAATATCCCATAGGATAGAATTTCGTGCATAAAGTTTCATATGTACCGACCGATCTGAAGACGAAAGATGATGGACTTAGGTATATGCTTTGGACTTCGATATAAAGTTGGACGTTTTCGATTGGTTATACCTAGCCATTTTTAGGCAAGTACACTACCAAAGTGGTTCTTTTCAACTACTCTAGAGTGGTCGGTATTTAGTATTATTGATGATGACCGATTTGGCTAATTTTGATGTGGACGATGGAGAAGGTTCGAGGAGCATGCTGTGATGGTCTACTCGTTCGTTCGTTCGTTTGACGTTTAATTTCGATGTTATGGCTCTTCGACGAGCAGTTTTGGCGCTGAAGCAAGGATGTGAAGCTTTGACGGAATGGCTCATGATGGTAAGTGATGGCTTCGACGATGGATAGCTGTACTTCAAGATACAGAGTAGGCGACGGCGAGTCGGATTGAAGGAACCATTGAAGGAAGGTTACGGGATGAAAGATGATATTCTATGACTAACGATGGCTATCTACAATAGTTCCCAGCCACATTGACTTCTGATGGAAATTCAAGATTAGTTCTAGAAGGTTCTCTACTATATATGACATTTGTAAAGGGATCGTTCAAACTCGAGGGTTCAAAGAGTACTCGTAAAGAAACGGTAATATGAAGTACCCATTCAGACCATAGGGTGTCCTGATATCCACGACAGGCAATCTTTACCCTGGATCGGCCATGACGGGCGATCTAATTCCAAACCTAATTAGTGGCATGGATTTGAGTACTAAGGAACTGGGACATTGGGTAATCTTCGACCATGACGGGTCGTTCGAGTTATCATGTATCCAACATACTAAGTGAGTGAACGTGAGAATGGATGAAGGATGCTATGTTTGCTTTTCTTAGCACCTTAGGATGACACATGATTGTCGATGTTGCCGATATAGACACTTAGACACCCATACTACTTTGATGTATAGTACACCCATGATGACTATGATGTAGAGTAGCATATATCTTATGTATGTGCTAAATCGATGGATGTAGGGATAGGTCATGTATTATTTTCATAACATTTGTCCTATTATAGTGGTTTATTAGTATTTAGATATTTTCTACCACTCACACCAAACTATTGTCTAAATCGGTATTTTATGGTTTGCTTTCTATTATTCCCGGTACTCTTAAATGACTAGATTAGGGATATTTGGTCTGGTGAGCACGTGGAGCTGGACAGAGGACGAGCAGGAGATCACATAATCGTATTACTACATTTACTTATTATGATTTGCTATTCCACTGCACAGTACTATGAAGCTTGCAAATGTCTTTATTACTTAGAGATAGTTTTTTTATGTGTTATTATTTGATGTATAACTCTATAATTTATGATGTATACTGTATGGATTTATTTCTTCCAATTTCTGCGATTCATTCAGTTACTACCATTTCGCCTATTTTATATTCAAGATGTTTGCTATTATTTTATTCAATGCGCTATGACATATACGATAGGTTCTATGATGTTTTATTTAAACTACAAACCTTGACTATTATCCTATCGACCGAGCACCATTGCAGTGCACTATACAGATATATTGGGTGCCGGTGATGTAGGGCGATCGTCACATAACTATTGCTGTATGCAAATTCTACTAAATGCAAATGATTGTCCCACGAGTCACCAAAATTAAGAATGCAAGCTCGCATGAGATCCTCCAAGATACGATTCACCCTCTCGGTCTGTTCCTTAATATCCGGGTGATAAGTTGTACTGTGATGCAGCTCCGTCCTCAACACCTCTTGTAAGCTCTTCCAAAACCCACAAGTTAACAAAGGGCCTCGATTGCTCATGATGCTCGTTGGCACACCGTAGAATCACACAACCCACTTCACATACAACTAAGCCAATTTGAATGTCGTCTTATGGGATTTACACGTATAAATTTACCACTCTTCGTCAATCTATTGACTATAACTCAGATGATATCATACCCTCCTCTAGTCCTCAGCAATCCATCGATGAAGTCCATCAAAACTTGTTCCCATTTCAACTCGGGAATCTCAAGCTGTTGTAGCAAACTACTCTGCTTCTTGTGCTCTGGCTTTACCAACCGACAATTCATGCACTTCTAGATGAATACCTCGATGTCCTTCTTCATCCCTTCCCAATAAAAAGTTTACCACATATTATGGTACATTTTAGTGCTGCCTGGATGTATAGTCAATCTCGAATTATGGAACTCTCGGAGCACCTCATCCCTTAACTCATCGACATCAGGTACGTACAATCTCCTCTCCTTACAGGGCTAATCATAACGGTCAAATCCATACTGCTTCATCTCCTCAAATTCTACTCCTTCCTCTATCTTCGCCATTATCTCTACTATTTAGCATCTCGCCTCTAACTAGCATTGATCCACTCAATCAAAGTAGGTATGACCATCAAGCTAGCCAACACTTCTGGCTCTAGCTCACATTGAAGTCTGAAATCATAGCCAGCGATAATCTCCAACCGCTTCCACTCTAGGAACATCGCTCCTAAGTTGGCATGTCTCCTACTCAAAGTATCAATGACTGCATTTCCCTTACCAGGCATATAGGAAATGTCAAAGTCGTAAGTGGTCGGGTACTCTAACAATCCCTATCGACGAATGTTAAGATCCTTCTGTGAGAAGAGGCACTTTAACGATTTATGGTCCATATGCAACTCGAACCTCTCCCTAAGCAAATAATGCCACCATATCTTCAAAGCAAATAACATTGTCGCCAACTCTTAATTATGAGTTAGATACTTCTTCTTGTACGGTTTCAGCTGTCGACTAGGTTAGGCGACAACCTTTCCCTTTTGCATCAACACCGCACCTAGTCCAGTACCATAGGCATATGTGTATCTATCAACTCCTCATTCCTACTTGGAATAACTAATAATGGTGCACTCGTTAACCTCTCCTTCAAACTCACGAATGCATGCTTGCACCTTGCATCCCAAATAAAAGTTCGATTCTTCTTCGTCAAGTTTTTAACAGCGCTGCTACCTTAGAGAAGTCCTTGATAAAACTTTTATAATATCACGCCAATCCAAGGAAACTTCCCAAGTACATAGCAGTCTTGGGTTGATCCCAGTCCTGTACTGCTGCCACCTTTCCAGGTGCCTTGCTCCAAAACAACATGACCCAAGATTCACACTTCCCTCTTCCTGAAGTGACACTTCTAAAACTTCACCTTCAATCGGTGCCTCCTCAACACCTCTAGCACAATCCTCAAGTGCTCATCGTGTTCTTCCTTCATCCTCGAGTAAACAAGGATATCATCCCCAAAAACAAGTACAAACTTATTTAGTTGATCACTGAAAACACGGTTCATAAAATCAACAAAGTATGTTGATGCATTGGTTAGCCCGAATGACATAACCAAACACTCATAGAATCTAGACGATGTATGGAATGCTATCGTCACACTCTCCTTCGCCACTCTCAGTTGATGGAATCCCGTTGCATGGTCCAACATAGAGAATAACCCAACACCATGGAGTTGATCGAATAAGTAATTAGTGCACGAAAGAGGATACGTGTTCTCCTTTATCACCTTATTTAGCTCATGGTAATCTACACACAATCTCAAGGAGACGTCCACCTTAGTGCCAAACAGCTCCCACTTCGATATACTCTGTCAAATGAACCCTTATCGCTATAGGTCATTTACTTGCACCTCCAGTTCCTTCTGCTCTTTTGGCGCCATATGCCACAATAGCATAACAATCAGTCTAGCATCCCTCATCAAATCTATATGGATTTCGATCTCCCTATGTGGTGGTAATCCGATTACCTTTTCGAATATGATTGGATACTCCCAAGCTATAGGCATATATGACTACTCATCATGTGGGATCTTGAGTAAATAGAAAAAGCTAACGATTACCTCATCATCGGCTAGGCAACCTATCTCTAATCTAAGCCCATGATCCATCCTTATCATCACCAATGGCCTCTCACAATCGACCACTACTCTATAATTTTGTAACCACTCCATCCTTAAAATAATACCAAACCCCACAAAACCAAAATAAAGCCATCACAAACAAGTAAACATCCATGACTCGATAAAGTTAAGTTTTTGACAAATCATGCAAAGGCTAGTTGATCCTCCAACAGGGTTGGTAACAATCGAAGGTCGGTCAACTATCTGGGGTTCCAATCCAATTTATCAACCATATCACTGGATATGAAGGAATTGAATCCCCGATATCGAGTAAAACATGTATAGATGTATAAACAGAAAGCATACCCGGTATAACGACGCTCTTTCCCTTTTCCTTCATCGATCGAGCACTCGATGAAGCTGGAACAACAGTCAAAGCGTAAGCACACACAACCTGCTTATTCATTGACGATTCTAGATAGTCCTTCTTGACATGCCTAGGCTTGTTGCAGTTGTAGGACTTCTTGCCTTCTGCCTTACAGTATTTGACAAGATGGTCCTTTTCCCCATAATAATAGCAAGTAGGCATCAACTTTC
Source organism: Allium fistulosum (assembly GCA_030737815.1). Classification (NCBI taxonomy): domain Eukaryota; kingdom Viridiplantae; phylum Streptophyta; class Magnoliopsida; order Asparagales; family Amaryllidaceae; genus Allium; species Allium fistulosum. The sequence continues at coordinate 990,598,266 of CM060903.1, forward strand.
CCTTCTTCTAGCCACCCTTGTTCTATGCTGCTTCCTCTTATTGCCGTTGTTCCACTTCTTCTTGCCTCCCTTGCTTGCTTGTGGCTTTGGCTGATCTTTGGAATCAAGAATCAGCTTAGACTTCGAATGCAAACTCTTATGTCAAAGAGCCTTCTCCACTAGCTTCTCAAAGGACACATCAGTCTGTCTCATCAACTTCTCTCCTAAGCAGTCGTCCAAGCCCATAATAAAATTCTCATTCTTCTTGAGCGGAGTATTGATAAAAGATAGACCATATTTTGTTAGCATATCGAATTTAGCCTCGTACTCTGACACAGACATCTCCCTTTCCTTAAATTAGCAAACTTCTTGAAGAGCACTAACTTCTTAGCAGCCGGTATATACTACTCTTCAAACCTTGCCTTAAACTGCTCCTAGGTAATCTAATCCTTAGAAGTAGTAACCTTGGTGGCGTTCCATCACCTCATTGGTTGCCCTTAAAACTATCTAGAGGCTAGCTTCCCCTTCATTGCATCCTCTAACTCCATGTCCTCAAAGATGCATTCACAGATTACAACCAATCCTGCACTTCAATGGCTAATTTTGTTCTGAGAAATAGTTTACCTTTCAAAGTAGAATAATATTTGTTCAATTTGGCAAAGTCAGCACTCGGTGCTTGCACCGGAGCACCACCGCTAATGGCTACAGAAGTATCAATTTCTTAGTAATTCTATAGCATGTTCCTCATCATGTTGTTGAACATAGCCTACATATCAGGGTTCACAACTATCCCGTCACCCACTCCTTGCTCTATGATTGAAGCAGAAAACCTGACAGCATTCCTCATTAGCTAGCTTATTCTTATAAGCTGTAATAACAATGATCAGTCTCTCTAAAAGGAATAGGTGGTGTTCATCAATGCAATGTGATTTATATACTATATGTACTACTATATTGTTTTGAAAACCAAAATGTAACAAGTACGCTCTCTTATGTATCGCTTCACACATTCTAAGGTGATAGCTCCTGCCTTATCTTTAATAGATCTAGGTATCAACTTAGGTTATCTATGCAATCCAAGCTCTAATACCAAATGCGATAACTGGCCTATACCTCCAGTACCCAGTATACATATAGAGTGCACTATGGAGTAGCCAACCGATGCAGGACAACGGTTAAGGGTGTAAAGTACCAAAATATAGAATCTATAGAACATATCACAGTGCATAGACAAAGTATAATAATAGCATATATGTAAAATAGGTGAGACGGTAATATAATCAAAATAACCATAAATAAAAACATCAAAGTGCAACAGGTTCACAAGTTATACAAAATTGGAAATAAAAGAGTTCGTACATCCTAGATCTCCAAAATAAATTTTATAATTATCTCTAAAGTAATACAAGTACCAATATAGTCCCACGGTCTACACGGTGGAATGTAAGTGATAGTAAGCTCCAAAGTATAGATATATGAAAGTGTAGCCTCCTATTCATACTCTATGATACTCCATGCTCTATCCAGACATGTTATCCCTAATCTACACAATTATGAGTACTCGAGATAATAATAAGCAAAGCATAAAACCTCGGGCTAACTAATAGTCTGGTGAGACTGATATATCATCTCAAAATGCTATAAAAATCATATAGAGTAAATAAGGGCATATGGTATGAAGAATCATACCTGACCTGCCCTTGCATCCAAAGAGTTAGCACATAATAATTGATATATGCCAATCTACCATCATTATCATATAACTATACTATAATCGTTATACCTACATCGTGTGACACCCTAGAGTGATAAGAAACCATGGAAAACATAACATCTATCAAATAATCCTCACCATCACTTATGTGTGTTGGATACATGATAAATCATATAGCACAATCGCATACCAAGGACTTAATTAAATCTCACTATCTTTAGTGCTCAAATCCATGCCACTTTGTAAGGCTAGGACCCGGACTCACGGTCGCAAAAGTCTAGGGTAATCGATCATCGCAAAGATCTGGATACGGTCATAATTCAAAGTAGGTGTCGTCATGTACCCCTTTTGTGCGAGTACATTAGAAACCTACGAGTTATCAATGATTCCTTTGCATGCGTCTCCATAGTGGAATTCAATCATTATTTCACCTTAATTATCTCCATACATAATCGCAAATTCTACTCAAACGCCCTCATCATTGAACTTATCCTTATGGATCACCACCATAACTACCATTATTGAGTCATCATCATCAAAATGTCCCTAGACAATCATCATAAGTCATAGAGCTACCATACAAAAGTTCGAAGTTCTTTTACCAAAGCGTCACGCCATCGCTTTACTAGCCATCATACGAATCCAAAAATCACCTTGAGTCATTCTGAAGTCGTATGCCTTCACCCCAAGAATAAACTCCCAAAAGTCCAATTCCTGCTCGGGTCACTTGATGACCAAACCCGAAGCCACACCCTAGAAAACCAAAAGCAACAACCCTTCTAACTCGAAGCAACCTAAAAATCTTCCCATTTAACTTCTTTCTTATGCTATTGTGCAACACTGTGGAGCCTTGACAATGTTTGCTTATTTTCATTATTAAAAGACAGTTATTTGAGTTTATTTTCGTTCTGTTTAAACTCAATTACTATGTTGTATAACCCTATGAATATGTGCTCTAGTATTTGGTTCACTTAGTTATTATTGTCCACCATGTTTTATATCTATGATGTATATTATATTTTATTCCATGCTTGTGAGATATATGACATGTTCTGTGTGATATTTCATTTTCCTTTCAACCCTTGATGATTGTCCTATATCGACTGGGCATGTCAGCAACATACTATTTAGTCATATTAAGTGTCAGTGGTGTGTGTGTATATAAGTGTGTACTTGTTATATATTTTGGTTTTCCAAATTATACAATAGTATATATAATTTATAATTTATAAGTTGCATGCACACTCGAGTACCTTCAGCATGGTTTTCTTTTTGAGAGACTAATCATTTTTATTACAGATCAAGAATGAGCCGACAAACAAGAAACACTATGAGGAACTTCATCTCCAAAGTTGAGGAAGGAGCGGGTTCGGGGGCTGCTAATCCTAAATTGTAGGCGATGTTCAACGCAAAGGTGGCAAACATGCTGCAAAATGCCCAAGTGACCGCTCCAAATGTTACTGTTGTTGGTGGTGCTCAGGTGGCATGAGTGCTGACTTTGCCAAGCTATGCAATGATTATTCCACCTTAAGAGGTAAACCATTTTTGTGAATGGAATCAACCATCGAAGTGCAGGATTGTTCTGGATACTCGTAAGCATATCTTTGGTGACATAGAAGTAGATGATGCAATGAAAAGGAAGCTGGCCCTAGACAGCTCAAGGGGTAGGCCATGAACTAGTGGAATGCCATTACTATTACTACACCCGATGATCAGTTCACTTGGGACCAGTTCAAGGCTAGGTTCGAGGAGAAGTTTGTCCAAGTTGCCTAGAAGTCGGTGTTATTCTGAAGATTTTCTAATTTAAAGTAGGGAGATATGATCGTCTTCGAGTATTTTACTGAGTTCAACGCTTTGTTGAAGTACGGGATATCCTTCATTGACACTCTGTCGAGAAAGAATGATAAGTTTCTAATGCGTTAGGATGAGTTGGTGACCCATATCGATGAGACGTTTGAGAGACTTGTCGAGAAAGCTCTTTGCTAGGAGAGTTTATACCCCAAGTCCAAATTAGCTATTGTCGTTAAGAAAGAGCCAAAATCGCAACTAGGCTATAAAGGCAAGAAGAAATGGAATGGAAAGAGGAAGGAGTCTCAAGGAAAGAATGCTCACAAGAAGGGTAAATAAGAACCCATCTATTTTTCTTGTAGAGACAATGGTCCTAGTCAAAGACTGCAAAGCTGACGGGTAGAAGAAGTGTTACAATTGCTGCAAGTTCAGACATATGTAGAAAAGTTGTCCGGAACCAGCACATCAGAAGCAGGTTGTGAAGGCATATGTTTTGGATGTTGTCCTGACTTTGTTGAGTGCTCCCCCAACAAAGGAGAAAAGGAAAGGCATCGTTATTCAAGGTTTGCTTTCCATTTATGATGTTCTCACATGTGTTTTATTTGATACTGGGGATTCACATTACTTCATATCTAGTGACCTAGTAGATGGATAGGGATTGAAACCCAAAATAGTTGACCACCTTTGATTGTGATGAACTCGGTTGGAGGCTCCACTATCGAGTATATGGTTTGTTGTGGTTTGGTCTTACCGAGTCATAGATGCTCTTTTGTTTGTTATCGCTTTGTTTTATATTTCATTGGGTTCGGGATTATCTTGGGGATGGACTAGGTAAGGAAGTATGCGGTGTTAGTGGATTGTGAGAAGCTATTGGTGACGATCAAAGCTATGGAGGGATGGATGGTAGTGATTGGCTGCCTGCTAGAGGATAGGTTATGGTTAGCTTTCTATATTCGCTTGATGTTCCACATGATGAATTGTCATTTTTGCCTGTTGTTAGAGAGTATCCGGGTGTGTTTGAGGAGGTGTAACACCCCTAATTTTTAATAACATTATTCAGGAGATTTAATTAGATAAATTAAATAGAAAAATGTAACTAATTAGAGTGATAAGGGGATTGAGATTTGAAACTAAAACTAAGGGCCGAGCTTAATTAAATAGATGGGCTTAAGAATAGTTTGGAAGCTAATTATACATAAGGGCATATTGGGAAATGGCCGCACCCTATTACCATGACCCCTATATATTCTCGTTCCTTATACCATTCACGTTCATTTTCTTATTTTCACAAAACATAAAACACAAACATAAAAGAGGAACCGACCATTGTTAAGGAAGAAAAAAAAGAGAAAATTCAAACTAAGCTACAGATTAAAGCAAGGGGAATAAATCTTAATCTCAATCCAATCTCCTTATCCTAATCAAGGTGAATAATAATCTATATCATCTCGATCATTTTTTTGGATTTAAGACTAAATCCATTTTATTGATAATTTGGATGATGATATGCTTGGATTATAACAAGTTAGATTTAAACAAGGTTGTTTAAATATGATTTTACATGGTTTTAAGGGTAAAATCGATTATAATTGATTTTGAATGCCATGAGAAAATTTTATGTTATGTAAAACATGACTTTGGAGTTGGGTTTTAATTATCATAATTTTCCAAGTTGTGGAGAATTTATTATGAATTTTCAAAGGAAAATATGGTTAATTGAGTGTAGAAATTTATTTCAGAAATTATATTGAGAATTTGGGTTTGAATTTTAGATATGTTTGATAACATATTAAAAGTGAATTTCTTTAATTTTTGATTATTTTTCCTAAGTGATTTACTATGATAATTAAATTATTTTGAAAGGAGGACCTAAATGATTTAATTGTTTTGCTTAACGGAAGAGCTTATTTGTTAAATTAATCTTGATTTAGATCTGGAATTATGCGGCAATTATTTTGTGAAGAATTAAAAAGTTTAGGCAACCAATCACATGTTTACAAGTAGGCAGGTTAGTTAGAAAGTATTTGCTTTAATTGGCATTAATCGGCTTTTACCCAGAAAAGTGGGTTCTGCCTCTATTAGAAGCACCTTGCGACCTTATGCTTCCGCCTTCAATCATGTCGAAACCCACGAAGTCAGAACCATTACACAGGGTATCAACAATGTTGGTACAAAGTGGATTGGAGAAAGGCGGAAGACATGGTATCGAAATCTTAGCTTCCGATGGGGTCGAGACCTTTGCTTTGTTTTCAAATGATTAAGCGCCTGCTTTGTTTTACTAAAGTTTTCGAAGGAGTCGAAACATATGCTATCAAAAGTGGTTATCTAAATAGCTTTCGAAGAAGGTTGCCATCTTTCATTTTTAAGTACGAGCTTTCGAACGATCCCTTGTTTATAAAACAATGCTTCCGAAAATGGTGGTTACGACCTAGTCGAAGCCCTACTGCCATTCATTTGCCTTTTGAGTGTATTGAAGTCATCAACGCTTTCGAAGGGTAGCCTTTGTTTTAAACATATATTAAGCCACTTCCTAAATGCTTTCAAAAGGGTTCAAGGGTTTCGAAGGCAATGGCTTCGAAATGGGGTTTCGATGCTATCCTTCAATGTTTTACTTAAATGGTTTGAAGCTTTTGAAAGGATAGTGCCGACGCCATCAAACTTTCCCCAAACAATTTTATATGAAGAATTAAGGTTTCGAAAGAGATACTTTCGTATATATTCACTTTGACCCAAAATATGTTTTGAGTAAACCCAAAGGTTTTGAAATGGGTATTTTCATTGGTTTCGAAGCTATGTTTCTAAGGATTATTAAGTAATGTTTTGATGCTTTCAAAAGGTATAATTCGGTTGTGAAAGAGATGATTTAAAGAGCTTCGAAAGGTTTATATGTAATGTTTTGAAAGGAAGTTTTATATACTTTCGAAGGAGGTTATCCAGAGGTTTCGAAAGTAATGTTTTAAGGTTTCGAAAGCCTTAGTTTTCAAAACAAATAACCCAATCTCATTTTAAAGGAAAACCATGGTATAAATAAAGAGTTCTGAAATGATTTTAAGTATGGATTTTTTGAAGAAGTTTTCCTTGATTTATAGGTTAAAGAGATTAACCAAGTTATTATGTTTGCTTCTTCATATATGTATATATTCACATTGTAATGGACCCATAACTGTATTTTGGGGAAAAGCAGAATAACCAGCTAGGCTGACCCAGTAGTGAATATAAATTAAGTTAACTCCTGAATGAATAGAATTGCATCCAGAAGGTCAGAAAGACTAGAATATAAGATGATAAAATATTGATTAAAGAAGTTGTCAGAGAGACTGGTTCATAGTAAACACATGAAAACTATGTATAAAAGAAGTTGTTAGGGAGACAGGTTCATAGTGAACCCCTGAAAACTATGATTAGAAAGAGTTATTGGTAAGGGTCAATAGGTTTGTAGTGAACCCACGAAAATTATATCCGGATTAAGTTATTGACAGATGTCAATAGGTTCCAAGTCAACCCATAAAAACTAGGAAGAGGGAAGTTATTAGAGTTACCGATAGGTTCAGGTAGAACCCATGAAACAATGATGTTATTGGTAGGGGCCAATAGGTTCTTGGTGATCCCATGAAAACTATGAAATATGAGCAGGAGTCCGTAAATTTAAACATGTTTATAATAAGCCCATGAAAACTATGAAACTGGACGGCAAGTCCATAAACATTAAATAGGTTATTAGTCAGCCCATGAAAACTAATAGGTTAATACTGACCCTAGAAACTATAAATGAGATAGTTAGTCAAATTGAATGGGGATAGGAAATCCAGAATTGATTTACTTGTTTGCATATCATCATATTATTTTGAGATGTTTTAACCATTGTGGATGCAGGAGCACAGTATATGGTTTTATAAAGGTTTTATGATACTAGTGAGGGGAAAACCCGTTCTGCTAAGCGGCGTGGTCTCACTAGATATCTAAATGGTTTGTGGTGGTAGATTATTATTCATACCAGGCTTTATGTCTAACTCGAAGTTTATGTTTTTCCCTTAAACTCTCAGGTACTCAATTGATTTTGAGTATTTTGAGAGTTAAGGTTTTCAGGTACCTCTTTAAACGAATAAGCTTTCGGAAACGTGTAGGAGGCATGATAGCTACTTAGAGTTCTCTTTTATTTTGATTCTGCTGTGTTGTTGTTGTAAAGGCAAAGTTGTTTAATTGCCTATATATACTCTGATCATCCAAGGGGGCATCTTTATATGTAGCTCTTAGCGTATGTTGTAATAAATATATTTTCCTTTGAACATGGTACTCGTACTGGGATTATGTAATGAATTTGAAATATTTTAAAATGGAATGAAAATGTTGTTTGTTGATTTTAAAAATTTTCCATGTCCATGTGTTTCTGTTATATCAATGTATCTAACATTACCATATTTGGTCGCCGAGGATTAATAAGTATGGATGACTGCAGCATCCGTAGCCGTTAGTTTTGGGCCTCCAAATAGGAGATGTTACAAGTTGGTATTAGAGCATAGGTTTATGAAACTTAAAAGAAATTTAAACCTAAATGATTTTCAAACATAATCTAATGAATCAGAAAGTAAGATCGGAGTTTGGGATAATGCTATAGTACCGTACTTGTATTTGATATATATATATACAAGTATGGTGGCACGTCCGTTGGACGTGTGCAAAGAAGGAAGTGACGTATTTTGTCTTTGTTACAATTATGATATTGTGAGAGATTATAGTAATGTTTTCGTTAATTACGGGAAAAAAGAGGAAGATGATATGACAAATAAACAGAAATAAGGTGTTGTAAGAAAGACGGTAGGTAAACCCGATAATGATGAAGCACCTTTGTAGGAGTTCTTTGGCACGTGTGCAGGAGGAATTGGTATTTTGAAACATTGTTTGTTAGTTTTTTTTTGTCACCTTATGAAATGACATTGTATGTGATGTTGCATTTTTATGTGCGTACATGCACAATTCTTTTTTTACATTAATGTTGGTATTTTGTATATAAAAGGAGAGTTATATGATATATACAATAGTTATGGCTCCGCCATTCAAAATTTAGCATCATCCAAAAAGCCGAGCATTTCAAGAAATGATTTCATAAGGAATTATAATGTACATGCATTGATCTTTAGTATATAGGGGGAATTATATATGTGTGAAGTTAGAAGTTGCATTGTAGCAGCAAAAGTGTAGTAATCTGGTATGGTGGAATGCGGTGGGGTTGAAATTAGTAGATGAAATGTTAGTTGGTTGACGTAGTAGGAGGATATCAGGTCAGCTTATTTTTTGTGTTTGAGAATGTGTTATTTAGATGCAGTTGATGGTGGTGTGTTGTGGGGAAAAAACATTTGTTGTTGTAGTAGAAGATTACTTGTTGGATATACATATTTTATAATAAATATATGTATACTCTTGAGTGTTATAATCGTGTTGCTATTTAGTTTGCTGTATTAACTATTGCAAGTTCAATATAATTTTAAATTTGCTCGCATGTATGAATGGATGCCTAAAATTTAATGTCAACTTGCTCTTAATTTTTCACTTACATTGGTGTGCATAGTATAAAATCTGAAGATGTATGAAGGCTCCTAAAACCATGGATGATTGGTATAATATTTTGTTATTTGGCTAAGGTATTATGCACTTTTGAAAAGTCCCTCAGATTTTCTTGGTGGCCTTCCCACAGTCCCTTCCATACGAACTAACAAATATATAGGCATCACCACTGCACAATTTATGTTATAAATTGTGTAAGACTTCATATAGTTTTTTTAAAACCGAGAAGAACCCGACGGACGGTAAACTGTTGAGGAGGGTATACTAAATCATATGGTAAACAAAGTGAATATTGACTGTGTAACATAGTAATTGAACAAATTGTTCTGTTTAATATAACTGAAAATTACATTGAAGTGTATGATGGTTGATATGACAATGAACTGAGTTAAACCGACGGGTTCATAAAGATGCTGAAGTAAACATGAGAAACAAATAAAATAGATATTACTGCAAAATTAATTTAAACCAACCAAATCTTATAACATTGCAAGACAACAAATAAACTTGTGTAATGGTTAAAAAATGGAAATTATGATTAATTTAAAGACACATGTACCTACAAAACTTTGAAACTTTGAAAAAGAAAAATACCAAACAATAGGTACAAATATTTAGCAAAGAAAAAAGGAAAATGTGAAAATGGTGTTTGATTGAGGCTGGAATGCGGAGATTGATGGGTGTTGGAGAAGGGACGAAGGGTTAAGTAGTTTCAAATTTTTTACCATGATTAATGAGCTCTCTAAATTCAATAAAAGCTGAAAGAATAATGCAACCAAAACTCACCACCATCTTTTTTGCCAATAGTACACAATCATGGAAAAAAAACCTGATAAACTACTTCTTTTGTTATAGTGAATGAGAATAATAAGTCATTTTTATCTACGAATTTGCTTTTATTTTTTAGACTCTACTCCTATTAGAATCAGTTTCTTCAATACCATAGAACACAAAACAATGGCCAAAGTTCATATCATGCTTAATTATTGTTTAAAACAGTGGTTGAAAATAATTTTAGAAAAGAGTTGGTAAGAGAAGATATCAAATCCAAGGCAAAAAGAACATTATTAAACATGACCCTAAAACAGATCACCAAATGAAGATTACTCACCTAACTCCAAGATGCAGAACAATAATCATCTTCCACACAAAAAAACTATCTCACCGACTTGCTCGTTGTTTCTTCATTTAATTTTTACTATAATAGGAGTTGACCAAGTTGCATATGTGACATAATTTTTACTGAATTGACTTAGATTACTCCTATAATTTAGCTTGACTAAAGAATGACTTAGATTGGTCCTACATAACAAAATTGAACTTGAACGTTAGTTTCGTCATGTTCAAGTTCTATAATTAATTACGCTATGCATGTTCCTAATTATTATATCACGTAATAAAAATTATTTTATATATTATAGAAGCCAAATTACATTTTCCATATTTTTAACGTTGAAGAACAATTACACTGAACCATTTTGAAAATGATGAACTTGAACATGAGGAAAATAAAAATAAGGTTGAAAACAGCATAGCCATATTGTCAGTATCCTCCGTCCCCTCCTGCAAAGCTCAAATAGATGTTCCTATCAAGAGCCTTCGCAAAGACTCTATAAGCATCTTCTTCCATCCATGAATTCTGAAATTGAATCATGCGATACCCATCAATCCTAAATTTCCAGAATTTATTATAAGATAAAAGATGTATAGTTAATTAAAGGATGAAATCTTTAACATAACCGATATCATATTATAAATAGCTTACGAAAGATTTCTTGCTTCCATTTTCTTAAGCTTGCAACAGTAAGAGCTAATAGTGCACCTCTAAGAATAAAACCAAATCTAATAGCCTATATAGTCCCATTGAGTGTAACAAACCCAGAATCAAAAAGAAAATCACCTATCTCAAAATCACATTGAAATGAACATACTACCATAAAGAAAACGATCCATAAAAGTTATCATATTCACATATATGAACACAAAATGTGACACAATGTATTTTGACCGATGACATTCTGTAATATAAATTATTGTTACAAAATCAACTCAAGTCCAACCGATCCATCAAAAGAGGAACATGAATTCGATAAATTAAGAAAGATTAAAATAAATATATGTGTGCAAACAATTGGAAAGTGAGCTCAGGTATTTCAAAGAATTGGTAGTGCTGATTCTTCAAAGATTTCTAAAAAGTTTGGCTCAACAAAAATGTACAATGGCATTGCATTAAACTGAAAAAATGTTGAAGTTGATTTTTTATGGATATAAATTAATTAAAATATATATTGTTAATGAGTATAGGTTTAGTGTCACTATGTCCAATTGTTTGTTTATTTGAACTCAATCAGAAATTCGATATTAGCATACAACGATCCATGGTATATAAAAGTTGATTTATGGTGAAAACAGACACTGTTTGAAAACTTTATGCAAGTTTCAATATTTAAGTCAAAATGATTGGGATATTCAAATTTTTATAGCATAGAAGAAAAAATCATGGACTATACCTTCTAGTTGACAAATGATAACTGAGAAGCATTATAATAGTTAATTGTCAAGATTAGTAGAGTCATTATGACGGTCTAAAACAAAAAATTATGCATATTGACAAAGAGACATATTAAACACATTCTTATTTCTTCATTTTTGAACCATTGTACAACACCTTGAACAAACACATTCTGACACAAATACCTAAAACTATATATTATAACTAAGAAAGGCACCGATCTTACTGTCGATAAACAACATGAGCAATAAAACATGAAATATAGAAACACAAATTTGGTTTACAATCACAATTCCATTAATTAAACCCTCAACAAAAACAGGTAAAATGTTTGATTACACTCTTTTTTCAGATCAGGAACAACCTTTATAACCTCCTCCATCCCTACGCAATATTCTACAATCCCATCTAATATGGTAATTATATAATTTAAAATCTTGCAAATATATTATTATGCATATAAAATTTCACTATAAAGTCGCAGTTTATCCTTTTTGTATCATGCAACTTCGGTATTCATAAACCTCCTTAGAGATAATGTCATTAATGACAATTGGATTAGGAGACGGATGGATTCTTTTCAGCAATATAAAGCAGCAACAACTTATCAATGAAGGTAATAGTTTTAATAGAAATTGAGGTATTGAAAAATCAACTATGCGGTTGGTTTAATATACAACATTTGATGAATTATCATGCTATAGAACTGTACAACATAACTTAGCATCAAAAAGGGGCGTCTCAAGATAATTCAGGGCTCTAAACTAATAATTACTATTTATCATAATACTTGAAATATCAACCATCCAATTTCCTCAACCGAATCCCTAACATCATCAGAAAAGAAAACATTAAGAACAAAATCTGCAAACAATAATTCAAAAAGATGCTTACGTGAAGGAAGAAGAGATGAGAAGCTAGCCTTTTGTGTTCTAGGTCTAATCCTTGCCAGTTCAAAGCCAAATGTCTCCCATGTTGAAGATTCAACATGAAATTGGAAGGGAGATTGAATGAGTTCTGTAGAGTGTGGAAAACCGAATCCCTAACACCATCAGAAAAGAAAACATTAAGAACAAAATCTATAAACAGTAATTCAAAAACATGCTTACGTGAAGGAAGAAGATAAGTGCAATGTGACAACAATGATTTCATGAACCACTACACATGCACATACCCGCCATATCCTAAGTTAATAAAACATTGTAAAAAATTCATTTAGAAGTCCAACTCAAGTACAATATAGCTTTTTATCAAAAAAGTACAATATAGCTGTAAGAGCCTAAAAGTATTAGTTTCAAAAGCCAGCACCCTATTAAACTTTAATCAAAAAGGATAATACTGATATACTGCTACTATTGTTTCTCCTGCCTAACATGTCGTTCTTTTCGACGAAATTATTGTTATTAAAATAGATAATATTAGAATGAATAGTTTGTGAACAAATAGTACCTACATTCTTCAACTACTCTATTTCGAAGACCTCTAACTTCCCAAACTTGCTGTAGTCCAAGCCATTTGTTGTGAAAACTCATCATTGTCCGCTTCTTATTGATCAATTGGTTATTGTAGCTTGACCTGAATCTGAAACGTGATGCCATCAAAGTTGCTATATGTATGAGTTATAATTTTGATTTTCCTGAAATAATTTCTGGATAAGTCGATGTTAATTGATGAAATAGGGTGATAGAATTACCTTGTAAAGCCAATCAACAGAAGATACACCAAGGAATATGGAATGTGGATCTATTTTCGGTGGATAAGTTAGTGGGTCAGGGTAGCAATGACAGCCATAAATCTTAACAGCAATCAGAGAAGACCACGCAGTGCTTCACCATCGTTATTCCTTTCTGTATCAAAATTCGCCCAATAAATATTGCTTCGAATCCATATAGGCTGCCAAACTAAGTAATTACCAAATCCAAAATCGAAAAAACGATTGAAGGATTCTTACCTAATTCAAGAATCAGATTGAAGCATATATGGCAGATGATGTTATATAAGAAAACTCAGTTGCGCCACTGATATTACTTGCCAGAACTGTAATCATGAATTAGGCCGAAGCACTTCGATGACGACATAAGATTTTGTATAGGTAGTTGCGCCGTGAATATTGCATGCAGATCCCTAAATTGAAAAGTGAATCAATAGAAATGAAACGACATAAGGGATTGGAAAATTGAAATACAATTGCATTGATGCATACCTAAATTCGGTGACATAGGATTTAGCAGAACAGAAAATGGTTTGGATAAGGGAGGGTTTTAAAGCTTTTTTGTTTACGAAGGCGAAGGCATTAAGAAATTGGGGAAGAAGGTGGATCTGTTTTCTAGCGAACGAACATGGAGATGGTGGGACAGTAAATTGCCCGAAATGTCATTTAGTAGAGAGAGGGCAGGTAATTTCAAGCATGGGCATTCTGGTCAGTTCGAAAAAGGCTTCACTTTGACCATTTGACTAAAGGTTTTGCATTATAGTATAGATATATATATAAGTACGTATTCCCCTCTCTCTTAGACCGTTCTTCTATATCTTACTAAGGCTCGTATGTAGATTTACGAGAAAGAAGATGTGGCAGCAGGAAACGGAAGAGGAAATCTCGGTGGAGGAAGCACCACAACTAACAGAAATGTCCGGCCTAGTACCAGGAGGAACCAAGATCGACAGGCTAATGCTAACCAAAATGCAGATGTCAATGTAGGTGCAGGAAATCTACCAGTGGATATGGGGGCGATGTATCAGTTCTTCGTCAATATGATGCAAGCAGGAGTTGCTGCTGGTGTTGCTGGAAATGTTGGAGGAACTAATCTTGTGGCTCCAGTTGGGAAGAGCTATGCTAAGTTGAGCAGAGATTACACCAGTCTTGGTAGAAAGCCATTTATGAGGACGGAGAATGCCACAGAGGTAGAGAATTGGCCGTTGCATTGTGAGAGAATATTTGCTGATCAAGGTTTAGATGATGAGCAGAAGAGAAGGTTGACCTTTAGGCAGTTGCACGGGTCAGCACTTCATTGGTGGAACAGTGTTACTATCGGAGTTCCGGAGGAGGAATTGACATGGGCCATTTTGGAAGGAGATTTGAGCAAAGATTTATGTCGGAGGTTGCTAAATCAGCGCTGTTGAGGAAGTTTTTGGATCTGGAGCAGGGAGATATGTTGGTTGTTGAGTATGCCACTAAGTTTGATGAGTTGTCGCGTTATGGATATAATACTATAGACACCGTCATCAGGAGAAATAAGAGGTTTATTAGGGGATTGAGGCCCGAGATCACTAGGGCGACCCTGCCACATCTTCGTGATCCTAGTAAAGTAGTGGTGGAGATGGCAATTCGCCATAAAGATATGCTTGCTATTTGTGCTAGAGAGAAGCCAGTTGAAACCAAGGGTTCTCAGGGAAAGAAGAGAAAGTTTTTTAAGAAAAGGGGGGAGGTTGCCAAGAAGGCTAAAGCTGATTTAGTTTGCTTCAAGTGTGATAAGAAGGGTCATTATACTCATGAGTGCCGGTCAGGCAACGGGAAGAAGGCTGAAGATAAAAAGAATATGAAGTGCTTCAACTTTGAACAGGTTGGACATTATAAGAACCAATGTCCAGAACCAAACAGGGCGGACAAGGGAAAGATTTTTGTTATTGGACCATCATCTGATAAGCCAACTGCAACCGAAAAATGGAAGACTGTGATGGAAGGTACGTTTTTGATTCAGAGTATACTAGTTAGGATACCATTTTATACTGGTGCATCACATTTATTTATATCTTAGTGTTTGGTTGATAGATTATGCTTAGAAACCACATACCTTATTTCTTCCTTAAGGGCTGCGAATCCAATAGGAGGGTGTGCAACTCTGGGGATGAGATGTGACCAGTTAGAAATTGATTTGTTAGGTCATAAATTGCATGTAGTTTGTATGTTTTTGATTTCGTGGATTGCAGAATCATTTTGTGTATGGATTGGTTGAGTAAGTATGAGGATAGAATAGTTTGCCAGGATGTGGTGATATCACCGAGATACCCTGATAGTTATAACCAAATCATATTCTCAGTGGAGAATTTTGACCGGAGTGTTAGTGCTATACTAAGTGCTATGGGAGTAGAAGAAGAGTTAAGTCAGGTTCGAGTAGCAAGAGAATTTGTAGATATTTTTGAGCCGGTTACGGGACTACCACCGAAACGAGTTGTTGAGTTTCGGATAGATCTTGTGCCAGGAGCTGAACTTGTAAGTAGACCACCTAGCAGAATGACACCGACCGAGATGAAGGAATTGAAGGTGCAGCTAGTGGATATAGAAGGAAGGAATTGAAGGTGCAGCTAGTGGAATTTTATTCAACTAAAATAATGTCTAAATTTGATATGAAATCTGGGTTCTGGCAAATTCAGATTAAATATAAAGATAGATACAAAACAACATTTACCGTTCCATTTGGACATTATGAATGGAATGTAATGCCGTTTGTGTTAAAAAATGCCCCTTCTGAATTTCAAAAAATTATGAATGATATTTACAGTGCTTATACAGCATTTACCGTAGTATACATTAATGATGTTCTTATATTTTCGGAATCAATTGATCAACATTTCAAACATTTGAATATTTTTATTAATATTACTATAAAAGCTGAATTAGCTGTATCAGCTAAAAAGATAAAACTTTTTCAGATAGAAATTAGATTTCTTGGACATATTATAAAAGACGGAACAATATTTCTTATTGATAGAGCAATTATATTTGCAGAAAAAATTCTAAATGAAATTAAAGACAAAAATCAATTACAAAGATTTTTAGGAAGCTTAAACTATGTTTCTGAATTTTACAAAGACTTAGCTTATGATGCTAAACCATTATTTGGAAGATTAAGAAAGAATCCACCTGCCTGGATAGAAAAACATACCAGGGCAGTAATAAAAATAAAAGCAAAAATAAAGGAAATCCCTTGTCTTACAATCCCAAACCCTAATGCACTTAAAATAGTTGAGACTGATGCATCAGATATAGGTTACGGTGGCATTCTTAAACAAAGAATTGGCAATAAAAAGTCTTTAGTCAGATTTACTTCGGGAATTTGGCTAGGACCTAGAGTTAATTACTATACTTCGAGAATTTGGCAATAAATCATCTCTGGGGCTTTTAAGCCTGAGCAAACCTAACTCCTACTTCCATCGAGCTCTAATACCAAATGCCATCGGACCTTCGTTTGCTCCTTGTTTGAAGTGGTTGTTGATGATGATGATAATCAGATACATAAAGATATAATAATACTGGAGAAGATTTTATTATAGCAAGAGAAATTTTATTACAGTAGACTATATTACAGAGGGTGGCTTTCTGCCATTACAAATTTTTTTACAAGTTTTTATTTCTTCTAAAACTTCTTTCAAAAACTTTAGCTTTATAACACAGATTACACACACACACAAATATATATATATATATATATATATATATATATCCGGTTACTAGGTGAACATAACCGGCATGTGCTAACTTCAAAGATTAATAATGCATCTTATCTTCTTTGTTGGCATTAATAATGCTTCCTACTTCCGTCCTTTTATCATGATTAAAGTCTCCTTTATTGCTGTCATGATGAGAATCTTTGCTTTTTCTTTAAGAATATAATTCATTTTGTCGGCATTTTAAAGTAAATTTCTGCTGGCCCACTCTTTTAATCATCACCTTATCTTCTGAAGTATTCTGCATTTAAACAATATCATGTATAACACTTAGCTACTAGATATTTTTTGCCTCAAATTTTATCTTGTCGGTGGAGGGACTTCTGGTGGATGTGTTAGAGATGGAAATCCCGAAGGAGGAGATAATGGTATTTCATCCATAATGAAAGTTACAATGCTGGGTTGATGGAAATATACCTATAGAATCCAAACACCATTAACCTTCTTCTTGAAGCATCTAACATTGTGCCTTCTGCTTTTAGCATATAATATTCCATTCCTTTTAGGCCCTTTCATGAGCTTTGATCTGTACACATGCTCATAAGCTCATCGTCATTTTCTGAATCCAGTATAGCTTTAAGCTGTATTTTCAAATTTCTTTTTAAGAACTTGCCACTAGTTCTTTTAATAATTCGGATAAATCCTTTTTAGGATTGGCGAATCTAGTATTTTTTGTGGTTCATAGCTAATTAAACCCTTTTCTTAGAAAATTGAATCTTTAAAAAAATCAAATTTGTCCCACCATTTTATTAAAATTCTTCTTCCTAAATAAGGAAGGTTTTCAAACTTTATTTCAAGCTTTTGAAGCAATCTTGGAATAACAATTACATCCCATTTCATAATCCAAGGCACTTGATAAAGTGCTGCAAATCTCAAATTATTATATTTCATGGAAGTATTTACTTGAACAAATTCATCATAAATATTTCTTATCTTTTGTGGTAATGTAACGACCCGTATTTTTCATAATTAAAATATTAAATTTAATAAGATTTTTGAATTTAATATTGTCAGAAATTAAAATTTATTATTTATTAATGGAAAATTTATTAGAATATAATTTAATAATGCTGATTGGATGTAATTGACAACTATTAATGTAATTTCAATTAATGATAATAATAAAAGTTAATAATGAATTAAATTAAATGATGTATTAATTGTGAAATTGTATGTTATTTTATTTAATTGTTTTAATATAGAATATGGAATCAATTAATTAGTACGTAAATTTATTAGCTTTTGTTTGTAAACAATAAATTTATAAATGTGTTTAAATTACTTAAATGTAAATATGGATTTATTCTCATCTCATTAGTTAAATCTGTTTGGAATTTATTTGAAAATCAATTATTGAAATTTAATGTAATTGAAATATTGCAATTAATATAAGAAAAGACGTAAAACGTAGAGTGATGAGAATAATAAGATGGAAACTTATATTAAATAAATTCAAAAGGTATTTGATGATTTAATAATAAGAATGTAAATCAAAATAATAGAATTGTTGGAATTCTAATTATAATGAACTAAGATTTTATTACAGTTGTAATTGAATGGTGAAATTAATGTAATATTTAAATCTTTGATTTAATATGGAAAATTTAATTTTAAAAATATTATTAATTTCTGTTTAATCAAGAATGATAAAACGGTCAACTTTTAATTTAGAATTTAAAAGTGATTAAATTGGTTTTAAATTAATAATTTATTTAACTAACGTGAAATATTAATCTTTTTGGGCACTATCATGGATTTCGACGAAACCAATTTCATCAGATCCGTAACGGTGAATAATTATAGGATTTCAAGTTTCGTAGCGATCGGACTTATCGTTTGATCGTGCGAGATCGAAACGCGTAGAAATCAATTAAAGGAATTTAAATGAATATAATTTGATTTTAAAATCTAACTTTTGTATACAATAGAATTAGTGTTTGAAATTAGTTCCATTGAGTTTAAAGATGTTGAAAACCTATATTTTGGTATATGGGATGACCTATTTTCATTTTGGGAACGAAACGGGCTTTTCGGGTCTTTGTTATCGCTTCGACCCAATTCGATCTGTTCCATCCATTCTTATTTATCTCCGTCTATATATAGCCTGTTATAAACCCTAGCAGTATTTTATTCTATTGTTTGTACGTACAATTTCTGTTCTTATCCGTTCCATTATCTATTCCTTCTCAATGGCAGACATCTCAAACCCTAATTGCAATTCCAAATCAAGTCAAAAAATCCAAACTACTCAAAACCTATCATATAATATATCATCGTGAAGCTCTCAACGAACGTAATATGTATTTGTTTTGCAATCAAGTTTTGGTTGTCTAGAAACCAGTGAAGAAGTCTCGGCCGTTCATGTTAAGGTTTCGCGATCAACGGTGGATCGTCGACCAATCGAAGATCGGGAAGTGCTAACGCGTAGAGGAGGACGAGCAGGTCTCAACGATGGTCGTCGAACATCCTAAGGGCGACGAATTTGCCAGGAATCACGACCAAAGGCAGCAGCAGTACGGCGACCTAGGAGGCGGCACAGCTAGCCGCGTGGGGCCTAAAGGGGTGACTGGAGGTGGGGAACTCGGCGACGAAGTTGGATCTGTGGTTAGGCGATCGTAGTAGCGGCAATCTGGACGAGAAGAACGGTGGCAGTTAGGGTTGCTCGATCACGTACATGTTGTTATTCGTGTACGTTAGAGAAGGGGAACGTATTTACCTTTTTACCCTTGTTTAATTTTAATTTAAGTTTTAAATTTTCAAAATTCTAATCCTCATAACTTTTGCATATGAACTCGAATTCGCATGCGGTTTCTTCCATTGGGATCGTATCGAAATTCGGACAACATAAAACTAGTCTGGTTGAATTTAGAGACTATTCAAATTTTAGGCTTTTATTGGATTTTAAATCGGCTTTAAATCAAAAGTGAGTGATTTAACTCACTCACGCAATACTAATCTTCTTATGTTAGTCTAATTAAATTTATGAAGTGATAAGAATGTTATTGGTTGCTATTTGGTAGTTTAAATTGTCATTTTAATTGAAATTGAATTTTATTGAATTAAATTGACATTTATATTAATATTGAATTGAATTACTAGTTAAATACCTGATATTGACAACTAACTAAATTGTTGTGATTTATTGGCTGATTTTGCTGTTGACTGTAATGGATGTCTATTTGTTGACATTTAGATGATTGGATGTTTATTTATTTATATATATTCCTGTTATCACCCTGTATATTAACTGAAAGCATATAAACTGTTATTTGAACTATTTAGAATAAGTCAAGGAATAGGTTGAAATGATATATACTTATGACACTTTGATTTGGATTAAAATGATATATATCCATCCCTATAATTAAAATTGAAATAACTGAATACTTGGCCATAGAGTAGAAAATTATATACGGACACCGGATTGGTTAAGTTAAATGGTTTTAAAAATCTTGAATTTGGATTTTGATTAAATAATATTGTTTAAAAGAAATAAATTTTGGATATATATGAATTGAATTATTTTCTAATCCAAGCTTTGAAATGTTGAAACTAAAATTGGTTAAAAAGAAATTGTTTTTAAAAAAACTAAATTGGAAATATGAAGTCAAATCGAGGTATGACTTTAATTTTGGAAATTGAATTATTTTAAGATTTGGACCTTAAAATTGAACAATGAGGTTTAATTTGATTTAAGCGATTTAAATCAGTAAACTGAAATTGGACATGAAATTTGATATAAATTGAAATGGTTTAAAATAAGAATTGGATTGGAATTTAAATCATTGAATTAAATTGTTGAATCGAATTTGAAGTTAAAAATGACTGTTTCGGAAATTTAAGTTAATTCAAATTGAAATTGAAATCAAGTTGATTTGGAACTAAATTGAAATTGAGTCAATTGAATTGAAAGATTGGAAATTGAGTTTTGTTGATTTGAAATTGGACATGGATCCAGCTTTTTTGAAATGGAAAGGAACAGTTTGATTTGAAATTATGTTCAAAATAAATTATTTTAATATAAACTGTTAAAATCTATCTTTTTTTAATATTCGAATAATTTTGATTTTCCAAACTATTTTACTATATAAACCATTTTCAATACTCAAATCATTTTATATTGAACTATTTTTAATCTCCAAACTATATAAATTACCTTAAACTATTTATAACTATTCAAACTATTTTCTAAAATTTCAAACTGTGCAGTGGGCGGTCGTGGCTATGATGCGTTACCACCAGCCTTGCAACCCGAACTGGTAGTATCCTACATTGGGCATTGCCTCACGTGCCTTGTCATACTTTTATCCTTATACGCGACTACTACGATTTTGTTTTAGTGTTGTCTTATCACGGCGCCTCCCTAGCTACCGACGTTACTAGTGATGCTACTAAGGCGAATTGTAGGACAATGCTTAAAAATGTGTTAAGGGGGATCAATGTAAAGCCTTAACGCTATTTTAATAATTTCCTTTACTGATAGACACTACATATATAGCGTATCTTACTACATATAGATAGTTTAACGGATCCTTAGGAGATGGAAAATCCCATAACATCTCTTAAGTTATTGCACTCACGTTGTACACTTGATAGGAGGTGTAAAATCCTATAAACATCTCTGAAGCTATTACACTCATATTTACTTGTTGATTTAACTTACATTAGAAATTTGAGTTCTAACTCAAGTGTTTTGTCTTTTCATTTCAGTGTTTAAAGACATTATCCCTGGAGGACGAAGACGGAGTTTGGTATATTATATTATTAGTATTATTCTGCTGCATCATTTTGGTATGTTGTTGATTGTACTCTGATTTTTTTGTATTGTGTAATCAAGTGTATATTGTAAAATAGCTTCAAGAACTGTTTATTTGATTATTATATTTTTCATTCCGCTGCGAGATTCTGTATTTTATTTTTCTTCTTTTCTCTTATTTTATTATTAAATCCCATTGAAAATCCTCCCTTTTGAATGTTTTGACTTAGATATGTGTGGTTTATTGTCGATTTAAACCTTCCAAAAAGGTGAGTCGTCATAGGTAAAATTATTGGATATAATCCAAAAATTGAAAATAAAATTACAAACCAATTTGGAAAATTTATGGTGCTTTGAGTTTTAAACTGAATAAACCAGCCATGTTTTCTCTGCCTGTTTTCATAAGAGAAAGCAAGATCCTAGGCTTTGACGTAGTCAAAGTAATTAAATTTTAATTTGTTCCTATAAGGATTTTTTTGAAATTATAATCAATTCCTTAGGCTTATATAGATCGCCTTCCCACTGTTCTGGGGAAATTATTTTAATAATAGAGGCTTTTGAGAAAGCCCATTCACCACCTGTTCTCATGGCTGATTCGAATTGCACAGAACATGTGTAGGTTAAAATTTCTTGGTAGAAATTGAAATCCTTTGGATAAATGCATGGGTCAGTAAAATTTTTATGTAAAAGGTCATAACCTCTTCTATAGATAAATGTATATATATTTTTCTCTACAGGAGTTACCCATATAGTTGATATTGGAATATACACGTACATGTATTCTCTTGCTGATACAGATTTTACCGCTAACTCATAAGCGTCAGCTCTTAGTTGTTCTTCAACCGGAGTAGTCTTTAAGACCTTCTCTTAAAGTTTTTTCATCCTTCTAAAATACCGACTTATAAGTCGTTATAGGACGAAACAGTGCAGTTTAACTACTTTCTTCCTTTTCTTTACCTTTATTCATTTTTTCCCTATAAAAAATTTCGAGTTAATAAATCTGGTAAAGAATTATCAAATCCTATAATAAACTCAATATCAAAATTAAATACTGAAAAGATTGCTTTCCATCTGGCAAATATTTTTTTTCGATGCAATGTTTTTAACATCCTTTTGCAAAATTTCTTTGGCAGACTTACAGTCTACCCTTGGTAAAAACTTTTGATTTAATAAATCACTTTCAAACTTTTATATGCATAATACAATTGCTTATACTTCCTTTTTGACAGTATAGTAATTAACCTAAGTCCTTGCCAAATTCCCAAAGTAAATCTGACTAAAGACTCTTTATTGCCAATTCTTTGTTTAAGAATGCCACCGTAACCTTTATCTGATGCATGAGTTTCATCTATTTTAAGTGCATTAGGGTTTGGGATTGCAAGACAAGGAATTTTCTTTATTTTTACTTTTATTTTTATTACTGCCCTGGTATGTTCTTCTGTCCAAGCAGGTGGATCTTTACTTAATATTTCAAATAATGGTTTAGCATCATAAGCTAAGTCTTTGTAAAATTCATAAACATAGTTTAAGCTTCCTAAAAATCTTTGTTATTGATTTTTATCTTTAATTTCATTTGGAAATTTTTCTGCAAATATAATTGCTCTATCAATAGGAAATATCTTTCCGTCTTTTATAATATGTCCAAGAAATCTAATTTCTATCTGAAAAAGTTTTATCTTTTTAGCCGATACAGCTAATCCAGCTTTTTTAGTAATATTTATAAAAATATTCAAATGTTTGAAATGTTGATCAATTGATTCCGAAAATATAAGAACATCATTAATGTATACTACGGTAAATGCTGTATAAGCACTGTAAATATCATTCATAATGTCTAAATGGAACGGTAAATTTTGTTTTGTATCTATCTTTATCTTTAATCTGAATATGCCAGAACCCAGATTTCATATCAAATTTAGACATTATTTTAGCTGAATAAAGCCTTGCTAATAAATCCTTTATATTAGGAATTGGATATCTAATCCATCAATCCTTATTTAAAGGTTTTTAGTTTATAACTAATCTTGAAACACCGCGTTCCAATTATGCTGCATTTTCGACATAAAATGTTGAACAACTCCATGGGATTTTAGATGGCCTTATAAGACCTTTCTATAATAATTCTTCAATTTCTTTTCTACAAATTCCTAAATGTCTTTGAGACATAGCTATAGGTCTAGCCTTAGTCGAAATTTGACTTTTTTTAAAGTTGGGTTCGGAGGTAAACCTATCTCATGTTTTTTCCTTTGCCAAAAGGCATTAGGAGTATCTGCACAAATAGTTTTTTCAATATAACTTTGCAGGTCTTTAACCTTTTGTTATAAAACTGGTTGTAACAATTTTTCTTTTATTCTTTTATAATTTATTTCTTGAGATAAAGAATTTAGAAAATTTTCTTTTCTTTTAATATTTTTTTGTATAATATCAATAGTACTAGTAATTCCTTCTTTTGATATATTTGTTATAGGATATAACAAATGTAAGAAGGGATTTCCCAGTATAACATTATGAGATAAATTTTTAACCATTATAAATGGTATTTCTAAAGAAATTCCTTAATTACAAACGGCTGTATTTTGTAGCTTATAATTAACCAATAACTTTCTGCAATTTGTAGCATTTAATGTTTCTGTAGTTTTAGAGAAATATTTTGATGGTACTAATCCTTCATTGATGCAGTTTAAATCTGCGCCTAAATCTATCATTGTTATTGTAGTAAAATAATATTCTTTATGAACTACAATAGTGACCTTAGTGTGCCATTTATGGATAATTACCTTTGCATTGACAAATGTTAAAGAATTTAATTCTTCTTCTCCCAGAATATTATCATTGTTCCTGTTATTATCATCTGGACGTTTTACCTCTATTAGAGACATTCTTTCTTTTAATTCTTTTATCTTTACTTTAAGTATTTAACTTCGTGTTGTAATTCTCCAATTGTAGTTTCAATGTTTACTGGATTAATATTATTTGAGGTTTTTACTCTGTTTAGAATATCTTTTAAACCATAATTTTCTGGTTCTTTTAGCTTTAACTTCTTTTCATTTTTATGTGATTATAAATATTTCTTTAACATATTTCTGTTTTCTTTTGGATCTGAAATTTTATCTATGATATCCAGAATAAATTTTTCTTCTTTTGTTAAACAAACAATCCATTTGCTTTACATAAAGCTTAGTAATAGTCACAATTACCATCACAATTATTAGATTTTGAATTATCACCTGAATTATTTTCTACTTCATTTCAGTTTCTGAATTAATCTCTGTAATAATAGATAATTTTAAATTTTCCTTCTCTGAATCAGAGCTTGATATAAATAATTTTTTAAATGAATTTTTTAATTCTTCATCTATATCAAGATTATTTATTTTATTTTTCAATTTACACTTATTAGCACGATGGCCTGGTGTTTTACATTTCCAACATATTGGAATTTTTCTTTGAGCATATTTATTTTGCTCTTTTCTTTCGTAAGGTTTATATTATTTTCATTTAGGAATTTTACTACTTTCTACATAATTTTCATTTTTAAAATTCTTATTTTTATAAAATCTTTTCTTAGATGATTTTTTAAATCTTTTGTTTTCGTTTATTGTTTTTATTGGTAATAAACCAAGCTGATCACAAAAATCTCCTAAGATTCTTTTTCCATAAATTTTTTCTTTTTGGATTTGTTTGTGTAATTTTATTTCATTGCATAAATGAATTCCTTATGCAACAACCTTTACTGCTAATTCGCCATAATTATATTGACTATAAGGGATTGTTCCATTATTTTTTTGCTTTAAACGGTTTTTAACCCTTTCTACAAAGAAATGTGGTAGTTCTGATAAGAACTTTTCTTTCCGAATAACTTTGAAAAATATACATCTTTATAACACCTGAATTGAGATAAATTCTGATATCTTAAATTCATTAACTTCTCTTGTGTTCTATCCGTTTGAAGGGTGGTGGCACCAATAAAATGTTTGGCTATTGCATATATTAGCGTATTTACGCAATCAGTTTTAGCCATTCCATCTTCTAATTTTCACTACTACAAACCATGTCACTTGTGACTATTGTTTAACCCCTGTTGCGACGGTTCAACAACCGTGGCAAATGCAGACGTCGCAACAGGCAAAAACCTATAACGACGGTTTTTAAACCATCTAGAAAATTACTTTTTACTACAGTTATTTATGGCAATCATCGCAACAGACCTATTTTTTGCGACAGTTCTTCATAACAACCATCGTAATAGACTGTCATTTTAGCTTCGGAAAGGTGACATTTTGCTACGATTGGATTAAACAACCATCGCAAATTGCCTATTAAACAACCATCGCAAAGATGACATTTTGCTATGGTTGGATTAAACAACCATCGCAAATTGCCTATTTTTTGCGACTTCTTCGTAACAACCGTTGCAATAAACTGTCATTTTGACTTCGAAAGGATGACCTTTTGCTACGATCAGGTTAAATAACCGTCGCAAATTGCCTATTTTTTGCTAAGGCTTTTTATAATAAATGTCATAAAAAACTAGCATTTGGCTTCAAATATTAAATGTAGATTCACATAATGATTTCATTAATAACATAATTTTCTATTTCTATTCATAAATTACTTAAACATAGATTATAAATTACTAAAACATAACTAATAATTGAAAAGGTAGCAGCTAATTAAATGTACAACATCTCCTTTATACATTGAAGTTATATGTACAAATTTACTTATATCTGTATGTCTTCTATTCCTTTTGCTTCAAGCCAATCCATTGCATAATGTTGATTGTACAACTTCATGTTAGGTGTGGCTCGCATTGTATTAGAGTGGATGCGTAGATTGGATTATGATTAGTTTCACATCGCAAGGTATTCTAAAAGAAATCAGTATATATATGAGATTGGTAGCATGTAACAACAAGGGATTCCTTTTGTTACAAATAAATGTTGCCATGAAAATATATGTGCTCTAAGGGATGTAGGGATATCCAATCATGACGCTGGCACCAAAAGAGCTTCATTCAGTGGTCTTGCCTCTTCTACACTAAATGAAGTGCGCGCATAGCGGAAGGTGCGAGGGGGTGCCAAAAATTACAACATGGTATCGGAGCCGATGGTTCGATGGGACCAATATGATGCAGCGTTGACCTAAGTATGCTCCAATATGTGGTTTGAGCTCGGGATTCTCATTAAGGTGGAATTATAAGTTAGAACGCGGTCTGCTTCAACCGTGGAAAAGAGAACTCTTTGTGAAACAGCTTGTCCCAACTGCTAGAGGTGGTAGCGACCTAATCTAAACTACTGGAGGTGTTAGCGACCTTATCCAAGTGTTTGAGGACTCTGTATAACTTCAAGTTGAATTAAGAAAATGTTCGTCAAGGTGGAGATCTGTTAGGTGTGGCTCGCAATATATTAGAATGGATGCGTAGATTGAATTATGATTAGTCTCACATCGCAAAATATTCAAAAATAGATCAACATATATGGGATTGGTAGCATGTAACAACAAGGGATTCCTTTTGTTACAAATAAATATTGCCATGAAAATATATGTGCTCTAGAGAGATGTAGAGATATCCAATCATGACGCTAGCACCAAAAGAGCTTCATTCAGTGGTCTTGCCCTTTCTACACTAAATGAAGTGCGCGCATAGCGGAAGATGCGAGGGGGTGCCGAAAATTACAATATAGTATCAGAGCCGATGGTTTGATGGGACCAATATGATGCAGCATTGACCTAAGTATGCTCTAATATATGGTTTGAGCTCGGGATTCTCATTAAGGTGGAGTTATAAGTTAGAACGCGGTCTGCTCCAACCGTGGAAAAGAGAACTCTTTGTGAAACAGCTTGGCCCAACTTCTGGAGGTGGTAGCGACCTAGTCTAAACTGTTGGAGGTGTTAGCGACCTTATCCAAGTGTTTAAGGACTCTGTATAACTTCAAGTTGATTTGAGAAAAAATGCTCGCCAAGGTGGAGATATGTTAGGTGTTGCTCGCATTATATTAGAGTGGGTGCGTAGATTGGATTATGATTAGTCTCACATCGCAAGATATTCTAAAAGAGATCAGCATATATATGAGATTGGTAGCATGTAACAACAAGGGATTCCTTTTGTTACAAATAAATGTTTCCATGAAAATATATATGCTCTAGGGGGTGTAGGGATATACAATCATGACATTGACACCAAAAAGAGCTTCGTTCGGTGGTTTGCCTCTTCTACACTAAATGAAGTGTGTGCATAGCGGAAGATGTGAGGGGTGCCGAAAATTCAACATGGTATCGAAGCCGATGGTTCGATGGGACCAATATGATGCAGCGTTGACCTAAGTATACTCCAATATGTGGTTTGAGCTCGGGATTCTCATTAAGGTGGAGTTATAAGTTAGAACACAGTCTGCTCCAACCGTGGAAAAGAGAACTCTTTGTGAAACAGCTTGGCCCAACTGTTGGAGGTGGTAGCGACCTAATCTAAACTGCTGAAGGTGTTAGCAACCGTATCCAAGTGTTTGAGGACTCTGTATAACTTCAAGTTGAATTGAGAAAAATGCTCGCCAAGGTGGAGATCCGTTAGATGTGACTCGCATTGTATTAGAGTGGGTGCATAGATTGAATTATGATTAGTCCCACATCGCAAAGTATTCTAAAAGAAATCAGCACATATATGAGATTGGTTGCATGTAACAACAAGGGATTCCTTTTGTTACAAATAAATGTTGCCATAAAAATATATGTGCTCTAAGGGATGTAGGGATATCCAATCATGATGCTGGCACCAAAAGAGCTTCGTTCAGTGGTCTTGCCTCTTCTACACTAAATGAAGTGCGCGCATAGCGGAAGATACGAGGAGGTGCCAAAAATTACAACACTTCACTCCCACAATCAAAATAAACACTGTCCAAAACAGTTAAAAGATGAGAATCTTTTACGTTACAATGTTTTTAATACCAATATCATTTATGTTATATTTGATAATAACACAAAATTTACTGTGTTATATTGTATGTAATAGTCATGCTAACTTGTAATATTGTGTACATGATAGGAAAAATATAAATTACCAGTCCAAACACGAGCATCTGTAGATGAAATATTCCAGATGAAAATGAATACAGATGCAGCAACTGCTTTCTTTTGCATACACGATTTCCATGCATCTCCAAATCTTTCTATCCAAAATTTACCTTTAACAATAATCAAACATATTTCTTTTACACAAAAGTTTTTATAAACTGGTTTGTTCCATGAAGCAACTTAGTCATTCAAGTGCCTTTAGAAAGTAAATTTGTCTATTTTTGAGAAAGAAAAGCGCATGTTCATTTTCATGTTGTTAAATTTACCATAACGAGCCAGTTGAATTGAATAGGAGGATAGCACTTTTGGTATAGTGAAAACTCCAAAAAACGCTGTGGTAATTCAAAAAAGTTTATTCAGTAATTTAATCAAATGGCAAATTTACATTTCACTACAAAAAAGATAAAGATTAGAAAGCCCAAAAACATACAAAGTTTGCATAAGGTCCACATAGTAATGGAATTTCCACATATGGCCATCACAAACAAAATCACTGCTAACTGCCATGTACATACAAATTACAGAAATTGCACATTATAGAACCGATTAAAGACAGCTAAAACCGTGTAAATATCAATAAATAAGGGCGCATGGTAAAAACGAATTAAAAAGTAAAAGAGGAGCAGCAGTACCTTTATGGTAGTCTAAGGACCTCCAAAAAATAGAGCCTTGATGTTAACTAATACTTCATATATGTATGGAAGTAATATTCTCAATATACAGATTACATCTTCTTCTCTAATTATGCATTTTGCTTTATTTTCCTTTTCATATTCTATTTGTCCATTACATCTCTCCAGTAGCAAATGAGGGTCAATGAGTATATTTTAACTGCTCACCCCACCAACACTAAGCAACTTTATCCGTCAACTTTATCCCGCTAATAATGTGTTTTATACACAAATATGGAACAATGAAATTCAACAATGTTTTTTTTCTCTGTATTATAACAAGTATGCAATGGTATGAAATTTACTATGAGTCATAGTGTCATAGCACTGTATGTAGCAGTAATTATCAAAAAAAAATAGTTGAAACAGAATTTTGTAAACTTAAATGGAATATGATTTGGCAAACATAACTTAAGAAGAAAAAATACAAGTATGTGACATTTAATGGAAGAATAAACGGATAAGATTGGTTAAATGTCAAGTGATGTTAACGACTGGAAGATTCTGATCAACCAAACAAAACATACATATTCGGTATATCGGAAGGGTATATGCATAACAGTCTCACCAAGTCCTAACGCATAAACAAAATTTGGCTTAATTCTATAATTAATAAATTAGAATGAAATTGACAGGGAGGTTAGCTATAAATGTAATTGTTCATTTTCGTAGCTACTACAAAATAAATACTTATAAGCACTTTCATACACAGCATTATAATTAGGTCACAAACATGTTGTAAACTGAGGATTTTTCACATTAACATTATAGTCTCAAAACTAAATAAGAAGAAAATAGATACTAGATGTATAGATGAGTCATATATTAATCAATATTTTAAAACATACTTGGTATCAAACAATCTACTATTATCCAACCATAGGTAATCAGTTTGCAACATGGTTCCTTCCAAAATCAAAACTTACTTTATCAGAGAGCAATTCACGCTCCATATCAAATGGCATCGGATCAAGATGAACAGTTTTTATGAACTCAAAACTTTTCAGCTAATCAAATAAACACATAAAAGTAACTTTAGAACTCTCAGACTTTATATAGCAAGCAAAAACAATGTCTAGACATACATACCTTTTTTCCATTGCAATTTTTTCTAACTGCTAAGAATATATTCTTTTACCTTCTGATTTTCACATAAGGATTTGAAATCTCCACTTATACTATTCTCTACAGCCCATTGCTCAACCGCTTCTTGTTTTGGGTTAATAATAGGGACAAGAAAAGTCTCAAGCTATTTCCATATACCCAAATCTGCATTATAACAATACCCATTTAAATAATGAAATCAAAATATTTCCAATGATAATGTATAGTGATACTTACAGCAATAACAGCAGGAACAAGTCTGTATACATTTTCTAGATTGTAGCCAGATCTAGAATCCAGAGGACAACAAGTCTCACTCTTGCCTGAACCCTCTACTATAACGCGAAAAGCACTAAATAACGACTCCATCCGTTGAAGGAGACGATAGGAAAAGGGGATTTTACTTGCATCAGATCAGTGTCTATAGCTCTAAAAATTAGTGGCAGAAATCGAAGAGATGATCAAATTCTGATTTTAGGTTGTAGGTATTAGCTTTCGATGGTATAGATATGAGATTGCCAGATGCAGATCTGGATTTGAAGCTGCCATGGTTAATTACCGAAGCTAGAGATCTCCAACATGCGTAGCTACATTGTTTATGCCCAAATTTGCTATAAAAAACAACGAATTGGCTCGCGATAATCAACATAGCAATGATTGAGTGCTCCACACCGAAAGCAGTGCAATAAAGAGGTTCTACGATGGATGCAAGGATCGTGAGATCGACAGTTTTAGGGTGGAGTATATCGCAAGGAGGAATAGGATGATTGACTATGAAATTTTATTAAAGCTTCGGGTAATGGATCGAGAGAAATTGTCATGATTGACAGGGAAAACGAGAAGAGAAGGTGAAGCACGAGCGGGAACAAAAAGCTAGAGAAGGGAATGGAAAATATAAAAGGCGGGAAACCAAAAGTTGAGGAGGAAAATTATTAATTATTAGTTGACAATAAAATATGCGTAGCAATTATTATTTATTCACTTCTAACTTATTAATTATATTTATTAAATTTTACTTATTTTCAAAAATAAATATAATTAACAATTAAATATATTTACTAATTATTACTTTTTTTCATAGTTTATTTATTATTAATTATCAATTATTAATTATATTTATTGACTATTAAACATAACTAATAAATATTAATTATAATTTAGTAATTATTAATAATTAACGATAACAAAGTATTACATATAAATTATTAAATCTTATAAAATTTTAAATTTTTCTAAAAGGTCTAATTTTATTTCACTTTGGAATTTTATGAATATTTTAAAAAAAATTGAATTTTATGAGTTGTTTTGAATTTATTACAGAAATTTTCAAATTTTATTGAAATATTACTTCTTATTGTTAATTATATAAAAGTAATTATTAATTATTAATTATTAGTTCTTATTTATTAAATATTAATTATTACATATTACCTCTTTAATATAATTGAATTTTAATTATTAATTATTTAATAAGTTATTAATTATTAATTGTTAATTATATTTATTAGTTATTAAATGTAACTAATAAATACTGGCTATAATTTACTAATTATTAACAATTAATTATAATAAATTATTAAATATAAAAAATAATTATTGATTGTAGATAATGATTAGTAGTTATAAATTATAATAGGTATTTGCTACAATTATGAAAATAATAGTCGCAAATAATAACGTATTTGCTATGGTTATAGACAAAAACCATCGCAGATTGCTTTTATTAAATTTTCTTCTACTTCTCATAGACCAACTGCTACGATTTTTCAAACCGTCGCATATTATACTATTTGCTACCGTTTTTACCTAAATCATCGCAAATAAGGCGACGCAACAGACAGATTGTGTACTAGTGTTTGTCGTAGTAAATACATGCGCTTTTGCTTCATTAGAAAGATGAAAGTCCCACCAACATTTTAATTGTCATGTAAATCCTTGTACAATAGCTTTAGCTATTCTATCGTCTGAATTATTTTTAATTAAGCATGCATTAGCATACATTGTCATATAATTCGGACTACTTTGGTATCCCAAATAACCATCAATATTCCATTCTACAATGGAGGTACCATCAAACGATACAGCTCCATAATTATTTTGTTCCTCAAATAAGAGGTCGACTGGCGTCGGTCGCGTATAATAAGGTTTACTATACAAGGTGTTTCCGTAATAAATTTTATTAACTTCAAAATTATTCTCTGGTTTATCTTATTCTATGTTTAAGAACATTTTTTGTAAATTATTTACTTCTTCATCTGAATTATTATCCAATTCTGGTTTTGAAGTTTCCCTAGATCCTTTATCTTCTATTATGAGTGCAACTTCCTTTTCTTTATTATTTAAGGTGGCAAGCCTTTTCATTATTTCTTTTAACATTTTGGAATTTTATCCTGGCTTATCCATATTCTTTCTAAATTTTGTGCTGACCGGTGTTTGAATAAAACTTCATATGTATAACAGATTTTTGTTGTATTTGTTTGATCTTTATTAGACCCTTGTTAATTTCTTGTAAGTTGATTACCTATTCATTGCAATGTTAAATTTGTAAAATTATTTTTCTCTATAATAGCTTCAAATGACTTATCTTTCCTATAAGGAGTAGCAATAATTTCTTTTTTATCAATTTTAACTAATAAGTTTGGTTTGGAGGATGAATACTCTTAATAGTTTTTCCTGCTTTTGTAGTATATTCTTTATAAGCAGAATATATGTTGGCAACTGTTAAGAAGTCATCAGAATCTAAAAAAGTACCCTTTTGTTTTCTATTTTATACATTTTTCTATCATTACAAAGATATCATAATCTTCTGGTAGATCGTTTCCCATCTTTTTTAAAACATTTTATATCTTTTAATCCATTTTTCTTGTTCTTTAGGATCTTTCATAAAAAACCATTTTATTTTGTATTTGTTTTCTTCTGAATAAAACTTCAATTTTTCAGATTCTGAAAAAGAAAATTTAAACTCTTCATCAAGAGTTATGGTATTTATACCAAACACAGATCTCTCCTCATCATATCCCATATCTGAAGCAGTTGGTGATCTCGGATTTGATGGAGGAATTTCAACCCTATATTCAGGTTGACTAACTCCGTCCATTGTGTTTCTCACAATTATAGTTTCCTTTTCTATTTTTAAAGGATTGGTTTCAACATTGCTGAATCTTGATTCCTTTGATTTAGAGTTAGAATCTAATTTTAGGCGTGTGACTATATCTTTTGAAAATCTGATTTCAACGTCACCATTAGGTATTCAACAATTTCTTTTAATTTTTTATTTTCTACCTTAGTGGGTTCATTTGCTTCTTCAAGAAGCTATTTATATGGTAATTTTATCTCATTTCAACTAATTGATTTTGGGATTACAACGTTACTTTTACTAATGTTTGTTATAAACAGTGTAGTTGTACCTTGATTTTTAATTGGTATATATTTTATATCAGTAATAATAGTATTCATTACTTTATAACATATTCTATAAATAAGAATAACATTTTGTGTTCCTGTTTTCATATTAAAACCTCTAGTTTTATATCCAGACAGATAGACTGGAGTAAATTTAGGTCTGCTAAAGACATAGTAAAATTTGGAAAACATGAAAAATATATTGGTCCATCACATAATGTTGATTCAACTATTCCTAATAAGGAATCATGAAATTTATTATGTCTTTTGTCTCTAACTACAATTATAGAAGAGGTATTTAGTCCTAATCTTGTTGCTGGTTTTGAAGCAACTTGGATTAATTTAACATGAATGAATTTATATTTTCTCTATGCAAATTTAAAAGCTTTTTTGAAAATAAACTAAATGAACTATATCCTTCAGATAAAAGAATTGCTTGTTCAATAGTCTAAATTACATAATATGTTTTTGTAATAAAACTTCCAGTTTTCTTGTAAATCATTGAAGGCGAGTAAGCCGGAATATTCTCGTTATTTAAACTAGATTCTAAATCTTCATTTAAAGTAATTTCTTTATTTTTACTAAGAATTTCTCTATCTAGATTATCTACACCATTATTATTATTATTATTTCTAAATGATAATGCTCTAGGTAGTATTTCCATATTATCTACCTTATCACTATCAACGATCTGCACAAAACTTCCCTAAAACGCTTATTAGGCAACAAACGGGAAAACACGGCTACCGACTTAAGGATAAAGTCCCGGGTTTCAAAAGCAAATAATAAGCTGGAGTAACTAGATTTTATCAGATAGAATTAAAATAATAACAGTTTGATAAACTAGCACTGAAAAATTTCTACAATAATTGTTAATAGATGGTGATGAATAGTACCTACGGAAGAATAATACGAAATAGTACCTTCACTCTAGGGGGGTTTTAAGCCTGAGCAAACCTAACTCCTACTCCCACCGGGCTCTGATACCAAACACCTTTGGACCTTCGTTTGCTCCTTGTTTGAAGTGGATGTTGATGATGATGAAAATCAAATACTTAAAGTTATAATAATACCAAAGAAGATTTTATTATTGCAAAAGGTTTTAGTAATTTTCCAAGATCGATGATCTAAAAGATTTTAGTCTTGACCATAGGGGATGGTTGAGAAAGAAGGGATGGTTGTGTGTTCCAAATGTTAAGAACTTGAGGAAAGAAGTTCTCAGAGAATTTCATCGATCAAAGTTTACAATTCATCCTAGAGGGATCAAGATGTATCAGTAAATGAAGAGAAGCTTCTATTAAGAAGGTATGAAGATGGATATTGGCTTATGGGTTAGGCAGTGTGCAAACTGTCAACAAGTGAAAGCCAAACATCAAAAGCCGAGTGGATTGCTTCAACCTTTAGAGATTCCAGTTTGGAAATGGGATTCGATATCCATGGATTTTATAGACGTGTTACCAAGGTCAAATAGAGGAAATGAAAGTATATGGGTTATAGTGGATAGATTGACCAAGAGTGCCCATTTCATTCCAGTAAAGTCAACCAGGATGACACCTGTTTTAGCTAAATTGTTCATGAAGAACATAGTTAGACTACATGCGATTCCTAGTAGTATAGTCAGTGACATAGATGCTTTGTTTACTAGCGAATTCTGGAAGAGTCAACAGGATGTATTAGGTATCAAGCTTAATATGAGTACTGCATATCACCCTCAGATGGATGGGCAGACAGAGAGAGTCAACAAGGTACTCGAGAATTTGTTGAGAGCTTGCGTATTGGACTTTGGTGGATCTTGGGTGGATCACCTACATTTGGTTGAGTTCTCATATAATAACAGTTATCAGACTAGTATAGGAATGGCGCCTTCCGAAGCTTTGTATGGAAAGCCATGCAAATCACCAGCATGTTGGTTGGAGACTGGAGACAGATTAGTCTTAAGTCCAGATCTGGTTAGAGAGGCGACAGAGAAGAATGACTTGATCCAAGGAAGGATGAAGGAAGCTCAGTCCAGACAGAAGAGTTATGCAGATAAGAGGCGTAAAGACCTAGAATTCTCAGTTGAAGATAAGGTTTTCATTAAAGTATCACCGATGAAAGGTGTGGTATGGTACGAAAAGTTAGGGAAGCTAGCACCGAGATATGTTGGTCCATTCCAAATTACAGAGAGGATTGGAAAGCTCGCATACAGAGTAGAGTTACCGAGCAGTATGGCAGGTGTCCATAATGTATTCCATGTGTCTCATCTTCACAAGTATGTGCATGATCCAGAGACTACTATTCCTCCGATAGGGTTGGGAGATTTGATAGTAGAGCCTAATTTGACTTTTGTTAGACAACCGGTTCGGGTTGTAGCGAGAGATGAGAAAAAATTGAGGAACAAGACTGTCAAGTTGATGAAAGTTCGGTGGAGCGACAACGAAAAGGACTGTACTTGAGAGGCAGAAGACAAGATTAGAGATACTTATCCTGATCTACTTTGAGGGTATGTCTATATTAAATTTATATAGATAATTGCTAGTCAGGTAAACTAGTATGGTTGTTAGGAGTGGTTACAGATGATTGCTATGTTTAGTATTTACTCCTTACTGAATTCCGAGGACGAAATTCTTTAAGGAGGGGAGCCTGTACATCCCTAATTTTTAATAACATTATTCAAAAGATTTAATTAGATAAATTAAATAGAATAATGTAACTAATTAGAGTGATGAGGGGATTGAGATTTGAAAATAAAACTAAGGGCCAAGCTTAATCAAATAAATGGGCTTAGGAATGGTTTGTAGGCTAATTAAATTGCACAAGGGCGTATTGGGAAATGGCCACACCCTATTACCATAACCCTTATATAATCTCATTCCTTATACCGTTTACGTTCATTTTCTCATTTTCACAAAACATAAAACACAAACGTAAAAGAGGAACCGGCCATTGTTAAGGAAGAAAAAGAAGAGAAATTCAAATTAAGCTATGGATTAAAGCAAGGGGAATAAATCTCAATCCAATCTCCTTATCCTAATCAAGGTGAATAATAATCTATATTATCTCAATTTTGTGTTTATGATCATTAATTTTCGGATTTAGGATTAAATCCATTTTAATGATAATTTGGATGATGATATGCTTGGATTATAACAAGTTAGATTTAAACAAGATTGTTTAAATATGATTTTACACGGTTTTAAAGGAAAAACTGATTATAATTGATTCTGAATGCCATGAGAAAATTTTATGTTATGTGAAACAAGATTTTGGAGTTGGGTTTTAATTTTCATAATTTTCCAAGTTGTGAAGAATTTATTATGAATTTTCAAAGGAAAATATGGTTAATTGGGTTTACAAATTTATTTAAAAAATTATATTGAGAATTTGGGTCTGAATTCAACTGAAAATGAACTATAATCCTATAGTAACAAGTTCTCGGTGCAAATGCCGGAAGGCCCATTTCACGGCATCGTCAAGCGTCCGTCGAATCCTGATGAGCTCACCTTTGTCAACTGATCTCCGTAGCAAGCACAACGTCCGTTTAGTTTCGATTAGAAAGGTTGATGAAGTTCAGGTAGGGCGAGGACAACTACGGTCTAATCACGTTGTTTCCTTTCGTTATTTCCAAGTCTTCAAAAATCTAAATAGCAAGTTTCTCATGATATTAGTTTCCTTAGATTTAATGATAATATCAAAAATTATACAAAAATGCAATGCGATCCAAATCCATTCGATGAAGATCACGTCAATCCATTTGCGAAATCAGCAGATTCAAGTTCTAAACCTCATTTTCCAGGACTTTCGCCTTTACCATTTGGATTTGGTAATAAGAATGATGCTACAAATGACATTCCACTTGGGTCAATGAATGGATCAAAAAGTAGCGATCTTGCTTCTTGGGAAGCTGATTTAAGGCGCAGAGAATAGGAAATTAGAAGAAGAGAGGAGGCTTTAAGCAATGCTGGTGTTCCTGTTGAGGAGGAAAATTGTCCTCCATTTTTTCCAATCATTCATCACGATATCTCTAAGAAAATACCAATTCATGCTCATTGTTAGCAGCATTTGGATTTTGCAAGTTGGTTGAGCATCTTGATTTGTCTGGTGTGGAATGTGATTGCTATAACTGTTTGTTGGATAAAGGGTGGAGGTTCTTGGATTTTTCTGCTCGCATGCATATATGCTATACTTGGGTGTCCACTGTCATATGTGCTTTGGTACATGCCTCTGTATCGTGCAATGAGGACAGATAGTGCAATTAAGTTTGGATTGTTCTTTCTTGTCTACTTGATCCATATTGGTTTCTGTATAGTTGCTGCTGTTGCTCCTACAATTGTATTTCATGGAGACTCATTTACGGGCCCCCTTTTTGTAAATAAATGAGCTTAAGAATGGTTTGGAAGCTAATTAAATTACACAAGGGCATATTGGGAAATGGCCTCACCCTATTACCATAACCCTTATATATTCTTGTTCCTTATACCATTCACGTTCATTTTCTCATTTTCACAAAAAAAAATAAAACGCAAACATAAAAGAGGAACCGACCAATGTTAAGGAAGAAAAAGAAAAGAAAATTCAATTTAAGCCACGGATTAAAGCAAGGGGAATAAATCTTAATCTCAATCCAATCTCCTTATCATAATCAAGGTGAATAATAATCTATATCATCTCTATTTTGTGTTTATCATCATTTGTTTTCGGATTTAAGACTAAATCCATTTTAATGATAATTTGGATGATGATATGCTTGAATTATAACAAGTTAGATTTAAACAAGATTGTTTAAATACGATTTTACACGGTTTTAAGGGTAAAACCGATTATAATTGATTTTGAATGCCATGAGAAAATTTTATGTTATGTAAAACATGATTTTGGAGTTGGGTTTTTATTTTCATAATTTTCCAAGTTGTGTAGAATTTATTATGAATTTTCAAAGGAAAATATGGTTAATTAGGTTTAGAAATTTATTTCAGAAATTATATTGAGAATTTGGATCTAAATTTTAGATATGTCAGGTAACATATTAAAAGTGAATTTTTGTAATTTTTGGGATTTTTTCTAAGCGATTTACTAGGATAATTAAATTATTTTGAAAGGAGGACCTAAATGATTTAATTGTTTTGCTTAACGGAAGTGCTTATTTATTAAATTAATCTCGAATTAGATCTGAAATTATGCGGCAATTATTTTGTAAAGAATTTAAAAATTTTAGGCAACTAATCACATGTTTACAAGTAAGCAGGTTAGTTAGAAAGTATTTTCTTTAATTGGCATTAATAAGCTTTTACCCAGAAAAGTGGGTTCTGCCTCTATTAGAAGCACCTTTCTAACTTATGCTTCCGCCTTCAACCATGTTGAAACCAACGAAGTCAGAACCAATACACAGGGTATCAACAATGCTGGTACGAAGTGGATTGGAGAAAGGCGAAAGATATGGTATCGAAACCTTAGCTTTCGATGGGGTGGAGACCTTTGCTTTGTTTTCCAATGATTAAGCGCCTGCTTTGTTTTACTAAAGCTTTCGAAGGAGTCAAAACATATGCTATCGAAAGGGGTTATCTAAATAGATTTCAAAGAAGGTTGCCATTTTTTATTTTTAAGTATGAGCTTTCGAATGAGTCCTTTGTTTATAAAACAATGCTTTTGAAAATGGTGGTTCCGACCTAGTCGAAGCCCTACTGCCGTTCTTTGGCGTTTCGAGTGTATTGAAGTCATCAATGCTTTCAAAGGGCTGCCTTGGTTTTAAACTTATATTAAGCCACTTCCTAAATGCTTTCGAAAGGGTTCAAGTGTTTCGAAAGCAATGGCTTCGAAAAGGGGTTTTTATGCCCTCCTTCAATGTTTTACTTAAATGTTTTGAAGCTTTCGAAAGGATGATGCCGACGCCATCAAACTTTCCCTAAACAATTTTATATGAAGAATTAAGGTTTCGAAAGAGATACTTTCATATATATTAAATTTGACCAAAAAGATGTTTTGAGTAAACCCGAAGGTTTCGAAATGGGTACTTTCATTGGTTTCGAAGCTATGTTTCTAAGGATTATTAAGTAATGTTTTGATACCTTCGAAAGGTATCTATTGGCTTCGTAAGAGATGATTTAAAGAGCTTCGGAAGGTTTATATGTAATGTTTTGAAAGAAAGTTTTATATGCTTTCGAAGGAGGTTATCCAGGGGTTTCGAAAGTACGTTTTAAGGTTTCGAAAGCCTTAGTTATCAAAACAAATAACCCAATCTCATTTTAAAGGAAAACCATGGCATAAATAAAGAGTTTTGAAATGAATTTAAGTATGGAGTTTTTGAAGAAGTTTTCCTTGATTAATAGGTTAAAGGGATAAACTAAGTTATTATGTTTGCTTCTTCATATATGTATATATTAACATTGTAATGTACCCAATTTCGTATTTTGAGGAAGTGCAGAATAACTAGCTAGGTTGACCTAGTAGTGAATATAAATTAAGTTAATTCTTGAATGAATAGAATTGCATCAAGGAGTTCAGGAAGACTAGAATATAGGATGCTGAAATTTTTATTAAAGAAGTTTTCAGGGAGATAGGTTCATAGTAAACCCATGAAAAATATGTATAAAAGAAGTTGTCAAGAAGATAAGTTCATAGTAAACCCATGAAACTTATGATTAGAAAGAGTTATTGGCAAGGGCCAATAGGTTTGTAGTGAACCCATGAAAAATATATCCGGATTAAGTTATTGACAGATGTCAATAGGTTCCTAGTCAACCCATGAAAACTAGGAAGAGGGAAGTTATTGGAGTTACCAATAGGTTCAAGGAGAACCCATGAAACAATGATGTTTTTGGCAGGGGCCAATAGGTTCTTAATGATCCCATGAAAAATATGAAATAATACAGGGAGTCCATAAATTTAAACAGATTAATAGTAAGCCCATGAATACTATGAAACTAGATAGGGAGTCCGTAAACATTAAACAGGTTATTTGTCAACCCATGAAAACTAATAGGTTAATAGTGACCCTAGAAACTATAAATGAGACAGTTAGTCAGAATGGATGGGGATGGGAAATCCAGAATTGATTTACTTGTTTGCGTATCATCACATTATTTTGAATTGTTTTAACCATTGTGAATGCAGGAGCACAGTATATGGTTTTATAAAGGTTTTAGGATATTGTGAGGGGAAACCTATTCTGCTAAGTGGCATGGTCTCACTAGATATCTAAATGGATTGAGATGGTAGATTATTATTCATACTAGATTTTATGTCTGACTCAAAGTTTATGTTTTCCTCTTAAACTCTCGGGTACTCAATTGATTTTGAGTAGTTTGGGAGTTGAGGTTTTCAGGTACCTCTTTAGACGAATAAGCTTTCGGAGACGTGCATGAGGCATGATAACTACTTAGAGTTCTCTTTTATTTTGATTCTGCTATGTTGTTGTTGTAAAGGCAAAGTTGTTTAATTGTCTATATATACTTTAACCATCCAAA
This sequence comes from Allium fistulosum, assembly GCA_030737815.1. Taxonomy (NCBI): domain Eukaryota; kingdom Viridiplantae; phylum Streptophyta; class Magnoliopsida; order Asparagales; family Amaryllidaceae; genus Allium; species Allium fistulosum. The sequence continues at coordinate 990,639,712 of CM060903.1, forward strand.
GGGGCATCTTCATATGTCGCTCTTGTCATATGTTGTAATAAATATATTTTCTCTGAACGTGGTACTCGTATTGGGATTATGTAATGAATTTGAAATATTTTGAAATGGAATGAGAAAGTTGTTTGTTGATTTTAAATTTTTTCCATATACATGTGTTTCTGTTCTATCAATGTATCTAACATTAACGTATTTGGTCGTCGAGGATTAATAACTATGGATGACTGCAGCATTCTTAGCCGTTAGTTTTGGGCTTCCAAGTGGGGGATGTTACAAGTTGGTATTAGAGCATCGGTTTATGAAACTTAAAAGAAAGTGAATATTTGGCACACATCCCTAAAACCAAACTAAATTCAAAGCCGATCCTTGTAAAAAAACATACTTTCTACGTCCCTGTTTTTGTTTTACGCCTATTTTTTCCCTAAATTACCCCTGCGCTTCAAAGTCTAGCCATGGTTCTTCTTCTTCAGTTTCTTCTGATCAAATTGAAAGTCGAGTTGAGTTTTCTTCAAACAAATGTTTAATTCTCGATTTCAATAAAAAAAACTGCAACTACTTGAAGACGAATCAATCTTGTTTACAAAAATATGAATTGTTTTTTATTTTTTATGGATATCGGTATTGTTTTGATGTTTAAATTCATTAATTATAATAAGAAATGGTTGTAGTTTGATATTTGAAGTTATGTGCATAAATACTGCAAATGTTACCTAGAATAACATTCATACAGTTCTTGCCTGCAAATATTTTTAATAGTTGCAGGAAAATCAGCTATTTTTAAGATTATTTGCAGACATTGGTGAAAATTTTCATAATAATTGCAAAAAATTCAGCAAATATTGGGAATATTTGCATATAAATATGATTTTATTTAGGAATTTTCCTCTGCAATTATTCAGTTAAAATTTAGCATATATTCATAATATATACTTGTTGAAAAATCGGCAATTATTCCCTTAAAATCATTTGTATTCATCTTTATATGCAATTATTCAAAATAATTGCAGAGATGTATGCAATTATTATGTATAATTGCATGTATGTCTACTATTCTTGTGAATGATTTGCATGTATGTCTTAAAAATCTGCAATTATTCTCAATAATTGCAGAAGTTGGTGCAAATATTGTGAATAATAATAGAAATTAACTACTAAAAAATCTGCAATTTTTAAGAATATTTGCAAACATTGGTGCAAATATTCAGAATAATTGCAGAAAAGTCAGCAAATATTGGAAATTTTTGCATATAAATATGCATTTCTGTAAGAATTTTTCTCTGCAATTGTTAATTTCAATATATTGCATTAGGAAGATGAATTTTATCTTCAAAGAATACATGCATAAAAACTGCATTTACTGAGAATACTTGCAAATATGTGCATTAGAAACTGCAATTATTGAAAATACATGCATACAAATCTATAAATATTCCAATATTTGCAATATTTCTGCATGTATTCTCAATATTTGCAGAAAAATATGCAAATATTGAGAATACTTGCATAAAAAATTTCAAATTGTGTCAATTTTTGCATTAAAAAATCTAATGCAAATATTATGAATATTTTTACTTTTTATACAAATATTATGAATAATTACAGTCATGGCTGCAATTATTCTTAATAATTGCAGAAAAATATGCAAAATTTGAGAATATTTGTTTATAATACTGCAAATATATTCAGTATTTTTGCAAAAAATATATATAATAATATATGTTGAAGCTCCAAGTGTTTTTTAGTAAGTATTCATTATTTTTACTTTGATATGCCATTATTATGAATACTTGCAGATATAGCTGCAATTATTCTGAATAAATGCAAGAAAATCAGCAAATATTATGAATTTTTGCTTACAATACTGCAAATATGTATATTTTTGCAGTAAAACATGTAATAATATATGTTAGAGCTGTAAGAGTGTTTTATCAAGTAATCAAATTTTTTACTACAAATTTTCTATGTATTCGCAACTAAAACTGCAAATATTAAGAATATTTGCAGAAAAAACTGCAAATATTATTAATATTTGCACTTTTAGCTCCAAATATTCTTAAATTGTTGCTGATATATTATAATTTTTAAATTTTGTAAAGAATGAATTCGTTTTCATACAAATTATTGTTTTCTTTCGCTATTTCAATTTTAATGTTTGATTTTAGTGTTCTAATTGATTGTTCTTTCTATTATTTGATTTCAGATTCTTCTCGATTAATTAAAATGAGTATTTGGTTTCGTTTTCCTTTTAAATCAATGTTCTAGTCACCTTGATTTCAGTTATTCACTAGATTATGATTCCATTTTGTTTACTGATTTCATTTTTACAGGAACGATGAAGTGTAGAGAGAAATTAGAACGGAATGGTACTTTTGTCTTTTAGATGGTTCGATTTTAAAAACAGGGACCAGAAACTTATTTAAAAAATGGATGGATGTTTTGTGTATTTGCAAACTATATGAGGGATATTTGCCAAACGCTCCCTAAAAGAAATTTAAACCTAAAAGATTTTCGAACATAATCCAATTAATCAGAAAGTAAGATCGGGGTTTGGGATAATGCTATAGTAACTTACTTGTATTTGATATATATATAAGTACGAATTCCCCACTCTTTTAGACCGTTCTTATGTATCTTACTAAGGCTCGTATGCAGATTTACGAGAAAGAAGATATGGAAGCAAGAAACGGAATAGGAAATCTCGATGGAGGAAGCACCATAACTAACGGAAATGTCCAGCCTAATACCAAGAGTAACCAAGGCCGACAGGCTAATGCTAACCAAAATGCAGATGCCAACGTGGATGTTGGAAATCCACCAGTGAATATGGGGGCGATGTATCTGTTCTTCATCAATATGATGCAAGTAGGAGTTGCTGCTAGTGTTGCTGGAAATGTTGGAGGAGCTAATCCTATGGCTCCAGTTGGGAATAACTATGTTAAGCTGAGCAGCGATTACACCAGTCTTGGTGGGAAGCCATTTATGGGGACGGCGAATGCCATAGAGGTAGAGAATTGGTTGTTGCATTGTAAGAGAATATTTGCTGATCTAGGTTTAGATGATGAGTAGAAGAGAAGGTAGGCCTCTAGACAGTTGCAAGGGTCAGCACTTCATTAGTGGAACAACGTTACTATCGGAGTTCTGGAGGAGGAATTGACTGGGGCTGGTTTTAGAAGGAGATTTGAGCAAAGGTTTATGTTTGAGGTTGCTAAATCAGTGCTGCTGAGGAAATTTTTGGATCTGGAGCAGGGAGAGATGTCGGTTGTTTAGTATGCCACTAAGTTTGATGAGTTGGCCCGTTATGGATATAATACTATAGACGCCGTCATCAGGAGAAATGAGAGGTTCATTAGGGGATTGAGGCCCGAGATCATAGGGTGACCCTGCCACATCTTCGTGATCCTAGTAATGTAGTGGTGGAGATGGTAATTCACCATGAAGAAATGATTGCTATTTGTGCTAGAGAGAAGCCATTTGAAACCTAGGGTTCTCAGGGAATGAAGAGAAAGTTCTTTAAGAAGAAGGGAGCCCAGAAGAGGGAGGCTTCCAAGAAGGCTAAAGCTGATTTAGTTTGCTTCAAGTGTGATAAGAAGGGTCATTATGCTCATGATGCCGGTCAGACAAGGGGAAGAAGGTTGTAGATAAGAAGAATGTGAAGTGCTTCAACCGTGATCAGGTTGGACATTATAAGAACAAGTGTCCAAAACAGTCAAGGCAGACAAGGGAAAGGTTTTTGTTATTGGACCATCATTTGCTAAGCTAACTGCTGTTGAAAACGGGAAGACTGTGATGGAAGGTACATTTTTGATACAAAGTATACCAATCAGGATACTATTTGATACTGGTGCATCACATTCATTTATATCCCGTGTTTGGTTGATAAGTTATGCTTAGCACCCACATACCTTATTACTTCCTTAAGGGTTGTGAATCCAATAGGAGAGTATGTAACTCTGGGGATGAGATGTGACTAGTTAGAAATTGATTTGTTAGGTCATAAATTTGCATGTAGTCTGTATGTTTTTGATTTTGTAGATTTCAGAATAATTTTGGGTATGGATTGGTTAAGTAAGTATGAGGTTAGGATATTTTGCCAGGATGGGGAGATATCACTAAGTCACCCGGATAGTTATAACCGAATCATATTCTTAGTAGAGAATTCTGATCGGAGTGTTAGTGCTGTGCTAAGTGCTATGGGAGTAGAAGAAGAGTTAAGTCAGGTTCGAGTAGCAAGAGAATTTGCAGATATCTTTGAGCCGGTTACGGGACTACCACTGAAATAAGTTGTTGAGTTTTGTATAGATCTTGTGCCAGGAGTTGAACCTGTAAGTAGACTACCTAGCAGAATGATACCGACCGAGATGAACGAATTGAAGGTGCAGCTTGTGGATCTAGAAGGAAGGAATTTTATTAGACCAAGTAGTTCGCTTTGGGGAGCGGCCGTGGTGTTCGTGAAGAAACCAGATGGGTCGTTGAGGATGTGTATCGACTATCGTAAGTTGAACGAGAGCACGATTAAGAATAAGTATCCTTTGTCAAGAATTAATGATCTATTTGATCAGTTGTGTGGAGCCAGAGTGTTTTCCCCATTGGATTTGGCGAAAGGTTTCCATCAATTAAGTGTGGCAGAGGACAGTATTCCTTTGACAGCATTTCGGACTAGGTATGGTTCATACGAGTGGTTGGTAATGCCAGTTGGGTTAACGAATGCACCTACTTTCTTCGTGGATTTGATGAACCGAGTCTTCCGAGAGTATTTGGATAGGTTCGTGTTGGTGTTTATAAATGACATTTTTGTATACTCTAAGGATGAAAGAGAACATGAGGATCATCTTAGAGTAGTGCTTGAGACGCTGAGGCAACATCATGTAAAAGAAATTTTTTCCAAAGTTCATTTTTGGAAGAAAGCGGTTAAGTTTCTTGGCCGCGTGGTTTCAGAGAAGAGCTTGTCGGTCGATCTAAATAAGATCGAAGCTATTAATAATTGGAATAGACCATTGACGGCGACTGAGATTAGAAGTTTCCTTAGACTTGCTGGCTATTATCGAAGATTAATCAAGGATTTCTCACGTATAGCAGCACCTTTGACTAAGCTAACCAGAAAGGATGTGAAGTATGTCCGGTCCAACAAATGTGAGGCCTTAAGTTAAAGCATTTGTTGACCAACGCACCAGTGTTAGTAGTTCCAGACGGAAACCAAGGGTTGGTGGTGTATACTGATGCATGTGGGATTGGATTAGGAGCTGTGGTAATGCAGAAGGATAAAGTGATTGCCTACGCCTCACAACAGCTTAGACCGCATGAAGTGAGATATCCTACTCATGATTTGGAGTTGGCTACGATGATCTTCGCACTGAAGGAGGCATTATCTCTTAGGGGAGAGGTTTGAGCTATACATAGCTCATAAGTCTTTAAGGTACTTATTCTCTCAAAAGGAGCTGAATATGAGACAGCAGAGGTGGCTGGAGTTTTTAGCTACTTATGATTTTGGTATAGAGTATACTCTTGGGAAAGGAAATAAAGTAGCAGATGCTCTTAGCAAAAGATATCAGAATGTGGTGTTAGCTATGTTGGCGAAGTGGAAGGATTTAGAAGCATTGACTACTTGTAGTGTGCAGTTAAGGTCGACTACTAGTTTTAGTCAGAGTACGACCATGTTGTCATGTTTAGAAGTTCGACCGGTGTTGATCGAGAGGATTGCTTCTAAGCAGAAAGAGGATCCAATATTAGCCGAGAAGATTAGAAGGCTTGAGGTTGGAACCGAGATCGATGATCTAAAAGATTTTATTCTTGACCAGAGAGGATGGTTGAGAAAGAAGGGATGGTTGTATGTTCCAAATGTTAAGAACTTGAGGAAAGAAGTTCTTGGAGAATGTCATCGATCCAAGTTTACGATTCATCCTGGAGGAACCAAGATGTATCAGGATATGAAGAGGAGCTTCTATTGGGAAGGTATGAAGGGGGATGTTGGCTTGTGGGTTAGGTAGTGTGCAAACTGTCAACAAGTGAAAGCCGAACATCAGAAGTCGAGTGGATTGCTTCAAACTTTAGAGATTCCAGTTTGGAAATGGGATTCGATATCCATGGATTTTATAGACGAGTTGCCAAGGTCAAATAGGGGAAATGAAAGTATATTGGTCATAGTGGACACATTGACCAAGAGTTCCCATTTCATTCCAGTAAAGTCAACCAGGACAACATAGTTGGACTATATGAGATTCCTAGTAGTATAGTCAGCGATAGAAATGCTTTATTTATTAGCGAATTCTGGAAGAGTCTACAGGATGTATTAGGTACCAAGCTTAATATGAGTACTGAATATTACCCTCAGACGGATGGGCAGACAGAGAGAGTCGATAAGGTACTCAAGGATTTGTTGAGAGCTTGCGTATTGAACTTTGGTATATCTTGGGAGGATCACCTACATTTGGTTGAGTTCTCCTATAATAATAGTTATCAGACTAGTATAGGAATGACGCCTTTTGTTGCTTTGTATGGAAGGCCATGCAAATCACTAGCATGTTGGTTGGAGACTGGAGACAGATTAGTCTTAGGTCCAGATCTGGTTAGAGAGGCGACATAGAAGATTGAGTTGATCCGAGAAAGGATGAAGGAAGCTCAGTCCGGGCAGAAAAGTTACACAGATAAGAGGCGTAAAGACCAAGAATTCTCAGCTGGAGATAAGGTTTTCATTAAAGTATCACCGATGAAAGGTGTGGTACGATATGGAAAGTCAGGAAAGCTGGCACCGAGATATGTTGGTCCACTCCAAATTACAGAGAGGATTGGAAAGCTCGCCTATAGAGTAGAGTTGCCGAGCATTATGGCAGGTATCCATATTGTATTTCATGTGTCTCATCTTCGCAAGTATGTGCATGATCCAGAGACTACTATTCCTCCAACATGGTTGGAAGATTTGATATTAGAGCCTAATTTGACTTTTGCTAGACAACCAGTTCGGGTTGTAGCGAGAGATGAAAAAAAGGTTGAGGAACAAGACAGTCAAGTTGGTGGAAGTTCAGTGGAGCGACAACGAAAAGGCTTGTACTTGGGAGACAGGATTTGAGATACTTATCCTGATCTACTTTGAGGGTATGTCTATAATAGATTTATTAAGAAAATTTCTAGTCAGGTAGACTAGTATGGTTGTTAGGAGTGGTTACAGACGATTGCTATGTTAGTATTTAGTCCTTACTGAATTTCGGGGACGAAATTTTTTAAAGAGGGGAGCCTGTAATGCCTCTAATTTTTAATAACATTATTTAAGAGATTTAATTAGATAAATTAAAAGAATAATGTAACTAATTAGAGTGATGAGGGGATTGAGATTTGAAAATAAAACTAAGGGCCGAGCTTGATTAAATAAATGGGCTTAAGAATGGTTTGAAAGCTAATTAAATTACACAAGGACATATTGGGAAATGGCCGCACCCTATTACCATAACCCTTATATATTCTCGTTCCTTATGCTATTCACATTCATTTTCTCATATTCAAAAAACATAAAACGCAAACATAAAAGAGGAGCCGACCATTGTTAAGGAAGAAAAAGAAAAGAAAATTCAAATTAAGCCACGGATTAAAACAAGGGGAATAAATCTCAATCCAATCTCCTTATCCTAATCAAGGTGAATAATAATCTATATCATCTCTATTTTTTATTTATGATCATTTGTTTTCGGGTTTAAGACTAAATCCATTTTAATGATTATTTGGATGATGATATGCTTTGATTATAACAAGTTAGATTTAAAAAAGATTGTTTAAATATGATTTTACATGGTTTTAAGGGTAAAACCGATTATAATTGATTCTGAATCCCATGAGAAAATTTTATGTTATGTAAAACATGATTTTGGAGTTTATTTTTAATTTTCATAATTTTTCAAGTTGCGGAGAATTTATTATGTATTTTCAAAGGAAAATATGGTTAGTTGGGATTAGAAATTTATTTCAGAAATTATATTGAGAATTTGGGTCTGAATTTTAGATATGTTAGATAACATATTAAAAGTGAATTTCTATAATTTTTGGAGATTTTTCCTAAGTGATTTACTATGAGGATTAAATTATTTTGAAAGGAAAACCTTAATGATTTAATTGTTTTGCTTAATAGAAGGGCTATTTGTTAAACTAACCTTGATTTAGATCTGGAATTATGCGGTAGTTATTTTGTAAAGAATTTGAAAAGTTTAGGCAACCAATCACATGTTTACATGTAGGCAGGTTAGTTAGAAAGTATTTTCTTTAATTGGCATTAATCGGCATTAATCAGCTTTTACCCAGAAAAGTGGGTTCCGCCTTTATTAGAAGCACCTTTCGACCTTATGCTTCCGCCTTCAATCATGTCGAAACCCACGAAGTCGGAACCAATACAAAGGGTATCAACAATATTGGTGAGAAGTGGATTGGAGAAAGGCGAAAGACATGGTATCGAAACCTTAGCTTCCGATGGGATCGAGACCTTTGCTTTGTTTTCAAATGATTAAGCACCTGCTTTGTTTTACTAAAGCTTTCAAAGGAGTCGAAACATATGCTATCTGAAGGGGTTATCTAAATAGCTTTCGAAGAAGGTTGCCATCTTTCATTTTGAAGTATGAGCTTTCGAATGAGTCCCTTGTTTATAAAACAATGCTTTCGGAAATGGTGGTTCCGACCTAGTCGAAGCCATGCTGCCGTTTTTTGCCTTTCGAGTGTATTGAAGTCATCAATGCTTTCGAAGGGTAGCCTTTGTTTTAAATTTATATTAAGCCACTTCCTAAATGCTTTCGAAAGGGTTTAAGGGTTTCGATGGCTTTGAAAGGAGGTTCTGATGCTATCCTTCAATATTTTACTAAAATGTTTTGAAGCTTTCGAAAGGACGGTGCCGACACCATCAAACTTTCCCCAAACAATTGTATATGAAGAATTAAGGTTTCGAAAGAGATACTTTCGTATATATTCACTTTGACCCAAAAGATGTTTAGAGTAAACCCAAAGGTTTCAAAAGGGGTACTTTCATTGGTTTTGAAGCTATGTTTCTAAGGATTATTAAGTAATGTTTTGATACTTACGAAAGGTATATTTTGGCTTCGAAAGAGATGATTTAAAGAGCTTCGAAAGGTTTGTATGTAATGTTTTGAAAGGAAGTTTTCTATGCTTCCGAAGGAGTTTATCCAGGGGTTTCAAAAGTAATGTTTTAATTGAAATCCTTAGTTTTCAAAACAAAAAACCCAATCTCATTTTAAAGGAAACCATGGCATAAATAAAGAGTTTTGAAATGATTTTAACTATGGAGTTTTTGAATAAGTTTTCCTTGATTAATAGGTTAAAGGGATTAACCAAGTTATTATGTTTGCTTCTTCATATATGTAAATATTCACATTCTAATGGACCCATAACTGTATTTTGGGGAAGGGCAGAATAATCAGCTGGGTTGACCCAGTAGTGAATATAAATTAAGTTAACTCCTGAATGAATAGAATTGCATCAAGGAGGTCAGGAAGACTAGAATATAAGATGCTAAAATATTGATTAAAGAAGTTGTTAGGGAGACAAGTTCATAGTAAACCCATGAAAACTATGTATAAAAGAGGTTGTCAGGGAGATAGGTTCATAGTAAACCATGAAAACTATGATTAGAAAGAGTTATTGGCAGGGGCCAATAGTTTTGTAGTGAACCCATGAAAACTATATCCGGATTAAGTTATTGACAGATGTCAATAGGTTCCTAGTCAACCCATGAAAACTAGGATAAGAGAGAAGTTATTGGAGTTACTAATAGGTTCAGGGAGAATCCATGAAACAATGATGTTATTGGCAGGGGCCAATAGGTTCTTAGTGATCACATGAAAACTATGAAATAGGACAGGGAGTCCATAAATTTAAACAGGTTAATAGTAAGCTTGTGAAAACTATAAAACTGGACAGAGAGTCCATAAACATTAAACAAGTTATTAGTCAGCCTATGAAAACTAATAGGTTAATGGTGATCCTAGAAACTATAAATGAGATAGTTAGTCAGAATGAATGGGGATGGGAAATCCAGAAATGATTTACTTGTTTGCATATCATCATGTTATTTTGAGATGTTTTAACCATTGTGGATGCAAGAGCACAATATATGGTTTTATAAAGGTTTTAGGATACTACTGAGGGGAAAACCTGTTTCGCTAAGTGGCGTGGTCTCACTAGATATCTAAATGGTTTAAGATGGTAGATTATTATTCATACCAGGCTTTATATCTGACTCAAAGTTTATGTTTTCCCTTAAACTCTCGGATACTCAATTGATTTTGAGTAGTTTGAGAGTTGAGGTTTTCAGGTACCTCTTTAGACGAATAAGATTCCGGAGACGTGCAGGAGGCATGATAGCTACTAAGAGCTATCTTTTATTTTGATTCCACTGTGTTGTTGTTGTAAAGGCAAGTTGTTTAATTGCCTATATATACTCTGATCATCCAAGGGGGCATCTTCATATGTCGCTCTTGGCGTATGTTGTAATAAATATATTTTCTCTGAACATGGTACTCGTATTGGGATTATGTAATGAATTTGAAGTATTTTGAAATGGAATGAGAAAGTTGTTTGTTGACTTTAAATTTTTTCCATATCCATGTGTTTCTGCTATATCAATGTATCTAACATCACCGTATTTGGTCGCCGAGGATTAATAACTATGGATGACTGCAGCATCCGTAGCCGTTAGTTTTGGGCCTCCAAGTGGGGGATGTTACAGGAGGTGACCAGATTACCATCATACAGAGAGATTGAGTTTCGTATAGACTTTACGAAGGATGCCAAACCGATAGTTATACCTTTGATGCGTATGATACCCAGAGAGCAAAAGGAGTTGGTGGTGCAAGTAGATGACCTGTTGAAGAGAGGTTTCATTCATAAGAGTATATCTGAGTAGGGCGCATTTGAAGTATTTTCCACTAAGGCGGATGGCTCTCTGAGGTTATGTGTAGATTACCAAAAAATAAATAAGGTGACGAAGAAGAACGGGTATCCACTCCCACATATTGATGATTAGTTTAACCAGCTCCATGGTGCGAATGTGTTCTCCCAATTGGATTTAGCGATGGGATTTCACCTACCGACAGTAGTAGAGGATAGTGTGCCGTTCACCGTGTTTCTTATGCAATCTGATCTTTATGTGTGGCTGGTTATGCCATTTGGGCTAACCAATGCTTCGGCATACTTTGTTGATCTCATGAACCGAGTCTTCAGGGATCAACAAAACAAGTTCGTACTTGTGTTCGTGGATGATATTCTGATCTATTCTAGGAAATAGGAGTTACACGGACACACTTGAGGATTGTGCTTTAAGTGTTGAGGAAGCATATATTGAAAGTGAAGTTTTCGAAGTGTTATTTCTGCAGGAGGAAAGTGAGATTCTTGGGTCATGTCATCTTTGAGCAGGGCATCGCAGTAGATCATGCCAAGGTGGCAGTGGTTCAAGATTGGAGCCAACCCAAGAATGCTACATACATGAAGATTTCCTAAGATTGGCGAAATATTATTGACATTTTATCAAGGGCTTTTTGAAGGTAGCAGCACCGTTAACCAGTTTGACCAAGAAGAAATAAACTTTTGTTTGGGACGCATAATGTGAGCATGCATTTGTAAGTCTGAAGGAGAGGTTGACGAGTGCTCCATTATTTACCATTCCGAGCAAGAATGAGGATCTAACAGTATACACAAATGCCTATGGTACTGGATCAGGTGGGGGTATTGATGCTGAAGGGAAAAGTTTTCGCATATGCTAGTTGATAGCTGAAGCTGCCTGAGATCTGACTCGTGATTTGGAGTTGGCAACGATAATGTTTTCTTTGAAGATTTGGAGGCACTAGTATTAGGAGAAAAGTTCGAGTTGTTCATGGACCATAAATCCTTGAAGTGCCTTTTCTCCCAGAAGCATCTTAACCTTCGCCAATAGTAATGGTTGGAATTCTTGGCCTCCTACGACTTTGACATTTCCTCTACGCCTAGTAAGGGAAATGCGATCGCCAGTGCATTGAGTAGAAGACATGCAGGTTTTGGAGCGATGTTATAGAGTGGAAGCAGTTGGAGTATATCACTAGTTATGAATTCAAACCTCATTGCGAGTTAGAACCAAAGATGTTTGCAAGTTTGACGATCAAACCTACTTTGATTGAGCGGATCGGTACTAGTTAGAGGCGAGATGCTACACTAGAAGAGATCATGGAAAAATTCGAAGAAGGAATAGAGTTTGAAGATATGAAGCAATATAGACTAGACCAAGAAGGTTGGGTCCGTAAGGATGGACAATTGTTTGTTCCTGATGTTGATGGATTGCGACAAGAGGTGCTACGAGAGTGCCACCATTTTAGGTTGATCATACATCCTATCGGTAATAAGATGTATTATGATATGAAGCAGAAATATTATTGCAAGGGAATGAAGAAGGTTGTTTGGACATTTACCTTAAAGTGTATGAACTACCAGTGGGTGAAGGCAGAGCAGAAGAATTCTGGTGGGTTGTCACAACCGCTTGAAGTTCCCAAATTGAAGTGGGAGCAAGTATCAATGGATTTCATTGATGGACTACCAGCAGTGTACGACAGTTTGTAGGTCATAGTCGATCAACTGACCAAGGGCGTTAGAATTATACCCGATAAGACAAGTAGAATGTCAGCCAAACTGGACGAGTTGTATGTGAAATGAGTTGTACACTTTTATGGTGTGCCAAAGGGCACTCTGAGGGATCGAGACTCGTTGTTCACTAATGGATTTGAAGGAGTTTACATGCAACGACCCATAAATTAATCGCTTTGTATTTGAATATTTAAATCATTTTTTAATATTTAAATATAAATATTAATTAATGATATTAAAATCATTTTCAAATTTTGTTTACTAAAATAACTAGTTCAAATAAAAATAGAAAATGTGATTGAAAAATAGTTTTTGAAATTTCGACCTTTCGGTATCAAAAAGTTGCTGGAAACATTATGCACATTTTTTATAACTCATATACACATGCACACACATGTACATATGTCATGCGATAAGTTAATTATAGTGTTAAAGTTAATAATCATGCTTAGTTTAAATATAAAATGTGATGTGACCTTTTATGCATAAATCATGTAAAGTGTATATATAAATGTAACATTCCCACCTTTTATGCAACACATCATGGTAGCTCCTCGATTTAAGGGCATGGAGGGGTTTATTGTGACGACCGCCCATGACCCCTGCACCGAATCTAGAGATAGAGCGCTGTAAAGTGTGCCAGGCGACCATGGACGATTGTCAAGGTAAGATTAAAACAACAGGATCTATCGTATTACTCACAGCGCATGGACAAAATACAATAGAACATATGTATAGTGAAGCTTTACAGAATAAAATGACATCATATAAAACTCCATAATAGTTGAATACAAGCATCCACATAGTCAATACATCAAGCCTCACTACATATCTCTCAGAGAATACAAAACAGCGGAATATCCAGTACATATAATAAGAAGATAATATGCAACCCTCCAGCTCGTCTTCGATATCAGCATCGTGAGAAGAGAACAGCACCTGTCACCTGCTACCTAGTCTGCCCGTCCCAAAATGGACGAACAGCCCAAGGCAATAAGAATTAAAACATAAAGCCTTGAGTCAGACAACAGTCTTAGTGAGCAGTAAATTAACTAACAACATACCAAAAGAGCATAAAGGAAAAGGAATAGGAATACAACCCTCCCACTCCAACCTCATTCTACAGTGATAGCCCCCAGACACACACTAAGCAGAAGCAAACATAGCAGAGCATACAATTTAAAGTAAAGCAATTGTCACTCGAGTCAAGAGCGATGTTTTCCAAGTACAAATCCCAAGGTCTAAAACCAAGGTCAGATAAGCACCCAGGAAATACCGCTCTTGAGACCGAATGATGATACAACCAAACATCCATGACTCGGCTATCACTGTTATCATTGTTGCGATATCACCGTTAATTGAATGACCGGCACATTCTTTCAGCCGTCCGTCAAGGGCTAATGGTAACCCCGGTTCTAGACATAACTCCCGCACGTCATCGTGACCCGTGCCTAGGATTATCGAATCTACCCAGAGTACTCGACCATCAACTTAGTCTTTTGGGCGTCCCCATGTACTCTTGCTTAGAGCATGCTAGAACCTTCAACAACGATGAGATCTCAACCTCCTAGTCATCCTCCTCGACGACTATTGCCATACTAGCTCAAGCGCCTCTCGAGCATCCATTATCCTCAACTCGAATCATATCACCGAGTTATCAACATGCTTGGAATGATCCCGCCTGGATTAGACCAAGTCTTCATCATATGATTGCCTTGCTTCATTACATCCTTGCAAAGCCCCATCTCTACATCACATCATCGGATCTATGCATAAGAGCTTCATCATCCCGCTACATATGCCACGAGCAGCTTTTCCAATTCAAGAGCCTTTCCCTTAGCTTTTGAATCATCTTCGATCTAATCTAATCATCAATCATCTAGTTCATAACAATCAATCAAATCAAACATCAATCCAAGCAATCAAGCATTCAAAAATGATCTAAGTAGACAATTATAACAATAATGGCATTTTCGTAATTAAAGAGTTGAAAGTCCAATAAGCATGAAAACATGGATTATATCTCTACAAACTTGATGAATGAACTTGCATAGGTTAACATATGATAGAATGGATGTAACATCATCATGAACAATGGATCTATATGGATCTACACATAGGATGAAGAAAATGCATGGAAATCTCTATTTTAACACCAAAACGAGCCAACAATCCGATATACTCTTTTGGATCCGTGTGAGAGATAATCACCACTCACCAAATCACCTAAACAATCCAAAAGATATCAACTTCAGATCTGGACAGCGAAGAACTAAGCTAGATCCGACAAGATCTCACTTCAAACGATGAAATCTCTCTTGAAAAGATGAAGATCTTCAATCTAAGCTCTTGAATCTTCAATCTTGATCTTCGATTTGGATGGATGGAAGCACTAGATTAGAGTGGAGAAAAGAAGTGAAGAAGTGTAGAAGTCGAGCTCTCAAAATGGCAGCACTTCGTCGCTTCAAAATCCGGATCCCAAAAAGTGAGAACAACCCCTCCTATTTATAGCAGAAATTTCCTTAAGTCGCTTAACACGGCTATCTCCCTAGGTCGTTTCCGACCTAAGACTCTCCGACCTAAGCTTCTCCGACCTAACAGATAGATCTACGCGACCTAACACAAACTATCCTAGCGACCTAACAACTTAGCAATCTACGCGACCTAACAGATGTACGACTTAACTCCTTTGCGACCTAACACTTAGGAAACCCAGCGACCTAACAACCTAACGACCTAACTACCTAAGACTCAGTTGGGTTGCGACCTAACACAAGTCGACCTAAAACAACACACGACCTAACACTTAGCCTAACTCCTAAGGTCGCCAACTTGTTAACTCCTTAGGTCGCCAACACGGAACCACTAGGTCGCTAACTCAGAACCACTAGGTCGCTAACTCAGAACCACTAGGTCGCTAACTCGGCAACTACTAGGTCGCTAACTCGGCAACTACTAGGTCGCTAACTCGGCAACTACTAGGTCGCTAACTCGGCAACTACTAGGTCGCTAACTCGGCAACTACTAGGTCGCTAACTTTCCCAGCCGACCTAACACTTAACAAAACTTAGGTCGCTCACAACATTTTTCTTAAGTCGCAGACCTTCTCTAAGTTGCCAACAACCCTTAGGTCGCGTACGACCTAGGACTTAGACAAATCTGCCTAAAAAAATCTGAAATGACATGAAAGTGCTAAAATTCCAGATTTTGACGAACATGTCGATCCGTAAAAATACGGGTCGTTACATTCTCTCCCCCTTAGAAATTTCGCCCCCGAAATTCCAAGCAATCAAAACTATTCTGTACGCCTACCATCCATAACAATCAACAAACCATGCATCCAATTCTAACTTAGCGTACAGAATTCTAAAACTTAGAACAAGTTACAATATCGCGAGATGAGACGACACCTTAGGGCCATACCTTGAAGAGTTCAGGATGAGCTGCCTTCATCCTCTCTTCCACTTCCCACGTACAGTCGTTATCATCATCACTCCATTGTATCTTGAGCAACTTAACTACCTTCCTCCTAAGCTGTTTCGTGTCGGTTTCAACAACACGAAGCGGCTTACGAGGTCTTCTATCAACTGGATCAACTTCTAAGTCTTCACAGCTATCAGCAGAAATCACCGTACTCGAGTCGTGCACATACTTCCGTAGATATGATACATGAAAAACATTGTGCACACTCGACATCTTCTCTGGTAACTCCAATCTGTAAGCGAGCTTTCCGATTCGCTCGATAATCGGGAATGGTCCAACAAATCTCGGAGTCAACTTTCCTTTCTTTCCAAATCGAATAACATTCTTCAGTGGAGAAATCTTCACAAAAACCATATCTCCCACGTCGAACTCCAAATCCTTTCGACGCTTATCAGCATAACTCTTCTGACGGTCTTGGGCTGCCTTCATTCGTTGCCGAATGATCTCTATGCAATCCGAAGTCTGTCGAATCATCTCTGGCCCAAGTATCAGCTTTTCCCCAGTTTCCAACCAACATGTCGGAGAGTTACACGGTCTTCCATACAATGCCTCATATGGTGCCATACCAATACTTGACTGGTAACTGTTGTTGTACGCAAACTCCACCAAATGAAGGTGATCTTCCCATGATCCTCCGAAGTCCAAAACACATGCTCTAAGAAGATCTTCCAAAACTCGGTTGACTCTCTCGGTCTGACCATCTGTCTGAGGGTGATAAGCTGTACTCAAACACAACTCGGTTCCCAAAACTTCCTGGAAGCTCTTCCAAAATCCACTAGTGAACAATGGATCTCGATCGCTCACTATACCCTTCGGAATACCATGGAATCGAACTATCCACTTCACATACAACTCAGCCAACTTTGATGCAGTCCTAGTCGATCGAACAGGAATGAATCGTGCACTCTTAGTCAGACGATCCACAATGACCCAAATCCCTTCATTTCCCGTTCTGGTTCTAGGCAATCCATCAATAAAATCCATCGACACTTGTTCCCACTTCCATGTAGGAACTTCTAAGGGTTGAAGCAATCCACTTGGCTTCTTCTGTTCAGCCTTTACCAACTGACAGTTCATACACTTGGAAATGAAATCTCCAACATCCTTCTTCATGCCTTCCCAGTAGTAGGTTCTCTTCATATCCCGATACATCTTATTTCCACCTGGATGAATTGTCAACTTCGAGTGATGACTTTCCTTCAGAACTTCACTCCTCAATTCATCTATATCGGGAACCACTAGTCGTCCTTGCTTTCGAAGCCAACCTTCTCTATCGACCTCGAATCCTTTATCCTTTTCTGACTCCAACCCAGATTCCAATTCACGGATAATCTTGACAAGCTTATCATCTCGCTTTTGACTCTCGCCAATCCTTTCCACAAGAGTCGGTCTTATCGATAAGTTTGCCAACATTTCAGGTTCCAATTCGCATCTAGGCCTGAAGTCAAATCCAGCTAAATACTCGAGACTCTTCCATTCAGAAAACATGGCTCCCAATCCCGCATGTCTTCGACTTAACGCATCAGCCACTGCGTTACCTTTTCCCGGAGTATAAGCTATACCAAAATCATATGATGCTAAAAACTCTAGCCAACGTTGCTGCCGAAGATTCAAATCCTTCTGGGAGAAAAGATACTTCAACGACTTATGATCCGTAAACAACTCAAATCGAACTCCCAACAGATAATGCCTCCACATCTTCAGAGCAAATACAATCGCCGCTAACTCCAAATCATGAGTTGGGTAATTCCTTTCATGCGGCTTCAGTTGTCGACTGGCATACGCAACAACTTTATCCTTCTGCATCAGCACTGCCCCAAGTCCAGTACCACACGCGTCGGTGTAAACCACCATCTCATCATTCCCACTTGGAATAGTTAAAACAGGAGCACTCGTCAATCTCTCTTTCAGGATTCCGAAAGCTTGCTCACACTTAGCATCCCAACAGAACACTTGGTTCTTCTTCGTCAATCCTGTTAACGGTGCAGCTATCTTGGAGAAGTCTTTGATAAACCGTCGATAATATCCTGCTAATCCAAGAAAACTTCTCACATCAGATGCATTCTTAGGTCTAACCCAATCCTGGATTGCTGCCACCTTAGCGGGATCAACCGCTATTCCATTTCCAGAAATCACATGGCCTAAGAACCTCACTTCACTCTTCCAGAAGTGACACTTCGAAAACTTAGCCTTCAGCTGATGTTTCCGTAAGATCTCCAAAACAATACGCAAGTGCGTCTTGTGCTCTTCCTCCGTTCTGGAATAAATCAGAATATCATCCACGAACACAAGTACGAACTTGTTCAACTGATCTCTGAACACTCTATTCATAAGATCCACAAAATATGCTGGCGCGTTAGTCAATCCAAACGGCATTACCAGCCACTCAAAGAAACCGGATGGTGTCCTAAAAGCAGTCTTCGGCACACTATCCTTAGCCACTCTCAACTGGTGAAATCCCGTTGCCAAATCCATTTGAGAAAACACCTTAGCCTCGTGAAGCTGATCAAACAAGTCATCTATTCTCGGCAATGGATACTTGTTCTTCTTAGTCACCTTATTCAGCTCACGATAATCCACACACAATCTCAACGATCCATCTGCCTTGGTTGCAAACACAACTGGTGCACCCCACTCGGACACACTACGCCGAATGAATCCTTTCTGCAAAAGATCATCAACTTGCACCCTCAACTCTTGCTGTTCCCTAGGCGCCATCCGCCTAAGAGGCATCACAACAGGTCTGGCTCCTTCAACTAGATCTATACGAAACTCGATCTCTCTATGCGGCGGCAACCCTTTGACTTCGTCAAAGACATCCTCGAATCCATTTGCGATTGGCACTAAAGACAGTCCATCCCGTGGAACAACTAGCGAATACATGAAGCTCATGAAGACGCCTTCCTCATGCTTACATCGTATCACAATCTTTCGCCCCTCCACATTCTCGACTGTCACTTCCAACCTTTCGCAATCAACCTTAGCCGCATACTTCCTAAGCCAGTCCATACCCAAGATAATTCCGAACCCCGCAAAGTTCAGAACAAAGCAATCACAAACAAAAGAGCAACCATGACTCGACACAACTAGACCACGGCATAACATACACAAACAAGACGAACCCCCAACTGGATTAGTCACAACCAATGGCCTATCAACAATATCCGGCTTCAAACCTAACCGGCCTACTAGTTCATTACAAACAAATGAATGCGACGCTCCAGTATCAAATAGAACTCTAACTGGAACACCACATAGGAAAAGAGTACCTTGAACAACCACACTCTTTCCCTTTTCTTCAGCAGTAGGAGCTTTCGAAGACGACGGAACAGCCCCCAAAGCATAGGCTTGCACAATCTGCCTGTCCTTCCTTGGTTCTGGACAATTCTTCCTGAAATGCCCCGGCTTGTCACAGTTGTGACACTTCATCGGTGCCTTCGGATTCTTACAATCCTTAGAGAAATGGCCCTTCTGCTGACAATTGTAGCAAGTTACCTCGCCTTTCGGCTTCTTCTGGCCATCCTTACCCTTCTGCTGCTGCTGCTTCCTCTTCTGGTTTCCACCCTGCTGTGGTTTAGATTCTCCCTTGGTAACAGCAACAACAGGTCCTTCCTTAGGAAACAGACTCTCATGCCTAAGAGCTTTCTCCACAAGCTTCTCAAATGAATCGTCCAAATGATCCACCAACTGTCTCCCAAGATAACTATCCAAGCCGGTCACAAACTTCTCATTCTTCTGATAAGCAGACTCAATATATGACCGAGCATACTTGGACAAAGCTTCAAACTCAGAAACATACTCAAGAACAGATCTCCCTCCCTGCTTGAGCTCCACAAACTTCTTGAACAGAACAGACTTCTGAGCTGTAGAAATGAACTTAGCTTCAAATCTAGCTTGGAATTGTTCCCAAGTAATCTCTTCCTCCGCAGTATTGATGGTAATAGAGTTCCACCAATCAGAAGCTCTCCCTTGAAGCTGCCTTGATGCCAACTTCCTCTTAGTTGCATCATCAATTCCCAAATCACCAAAGATCCTTCTACAAGCATCTATCCACCTCTGGACCTCAATGGTAGATTCTGTTCCCAAGAAAACCTTCCCTCCAAGAGCAGTATAATCCTTGCACAGCTTAGCAAAATCCACTGGTTTCGGAGTTTGGACTTGAACTCCAACATCTACTGCCGCCCCCGGAACTGGTATCCTCCTCATGATCGAAGTCATCATAGCTTCGAACATGGCTGCATAATCAGCAGTCTCTTCAGTAGCACGGCCTTCCCTAGCAGCTGGTCTCCCTCTTCGACTCATTCTCAATATCTATAAAAAGGAATGATTAAAACATCTAGAGAAACAACTGCATAAAGGACTCAAACTCTTCTAAGCTACTATATTATATATAGTAATCATCCATCAAAATACAATTACGTCTCTCATACGTAGTTACGACAGCGAGCGTTGGGTAAAATCGATTAACCTCGCTCTGATACCAAATGTGACGACCGCCCATGACCCCTGCACCGAATCTAGAGATAGAGCGCTGTAAAGTGTGCCAGGCGACCATGGACGATTGTCAAGGTAAGATTAAAACAACAGGATCTATCGTATTACTCACAGCGCATGGACAAAATACAATAGAACATATGTATAGTGAAGCTTTACAGAATAAAATGACATCATATAAAACTCCATAATAGTTGAATACAAGCATCCACATAGTCAATACATCAAGCCTCACTACATATCTCTCAGAGAATACAAAACAGCGGAATATCCAGTACATATAATAAGAAGATAATATGCAACCCTCCAGCTCGTCTTCGATATCAGCATCGTGAGAAGAGAACAGCACCTGTCACCTGCTACCTAGTCTGCCCGTCCCAAAATGGACGAACAGCCCAAGGCAATAAGAATTAAAACATAAAGCCTTGAGTCAGACAACAGTCTTAGTGAGCAGTAAATTAACTAACAACATACCAAAAGAGCATAAAGGAAAAGGAATAGGAATACAACCCTCCCACTCCAACCTCATTCTACAGTGATAGCCCCCAGACACACACTAAGCAGAAGCAAACATAGCAGAGCATACAATTTAAAGTAAAGCAATTGTCACTCGAGTCAAGAGCGATGTTTTCCAAGTACAAATCCCAAGGTCTAAAACCAAGGTCAGATAAGCACCCAGGAAATACCGCTCTTGAGACCGAATGATGATACAACCAAACATCCATGACTCGGCTATCACTGTTATCATTGTTGCGATATCACCGTTAATTGAATGACCGGCACATTCTTTCAGCCGTCCGTCAAGGGCTAATGGTAACCCCGGTTCTAGACATAACTCCCGCACGTCATCGTGACCCGTGCCTAGGATTATCGAATCTACCCAGAGTACTCGACCATCAACTTAGTCTTTTGGGCGTCCCCATGTACTCTTGCTTAGAGCATGCTAGAACCTTCAACAACGATGAGATCTCAACCTCCTAGTCATCCTCCTCGACGACTATTGCCATACTAGCTCAAGCGCCTCTCGAGCATCCATTATCCTCAACTCGAATCATATCACCGAGTTATCAACATGCTTGGAATGATCCCGCCTGGATTAGACCAAGTCTTCATCATATGATTGCCTTGCTTCATTACATCCTTGCAAAGCCCCATCTCTACATCACATCATCGGATCTATGCATAAGAGCTTCATCATCCCGCTACATATGCCACGAGCAGCTTTTCCAATTCAAGAGCCTTTCCCTTAGCTTTTGAATCATCTTCGATCTAATCTAATCATCAATCATCTAGTTCATAACAATCAATCAAATCAAACATCAATCCAAGCAATCAAGCATTCAAAAATGATCTAAGTAGACAATTATAACAATAATGGCATTTTCGTAATTAAAGAGTTGAAAGTCCAATAAGCATGAAAACATGGATTATATCTCTACAAACTTGATGAATGAACTTGCATAGGTTAACATATGATAGAATGGATGTAACATCATCATGAACAATGGATCTATATGGATCTACACATAGGATGAAGAAAATGCATGGAAATCTCTATTTTAACACCAAAACGAGCCAACAATCCGATATACTCTTTTGGATCCGTGTGAGAGATAATCACCACTCACCAAATCACCTAAACAATCCAAAAGATATCAACTTCAGATCTGGACAGCGAAGAACTAAGCTAGATCCGACAAGATCTCACTTCAAACGATGAAATCTCTCTTGAAAAGATGAAGATCTTCAATCTAAGCTCTTGAATCTTCAATCTTGATCTTCGATTTGGATGGATGGAAGCACTAGATTAGAGTGGAGAAAAGAAGTGAAGAAGTGTAGAAGTCGAGCTCTCAAAATGGCAGCACTTCGTCGCTTCAAAATCCGGATCCCAAAAAGTGAGAACAACCCCTCCTATTTATAGCAGAAATTTCCTTAAGTCGCTTAACACGGCTATCTCCCTAGGTCGTTTCCGACCTAAGACTCTCCGACCTAAGCTTCTCCGACCTAACAGATAGATCTACGCGACCTAACACAAACTATCCTAGCGACCTAACAACTTAGCAATCTACGCGACCTAACAGATGTACGACTTAACTCCTTTGCGACCTAACACTTAGGAAACCCAGCGACCTAACAACCTAACGACCTAACTACCTAAGACTCAGTTGGGTTGCGACCTAACACAAGTCGACCTAAAACAACACACGACCTAACACTTAGCCTAACTCCTAAGGTCGCCAACTTGTTAACTCCTTAGGTCGCCAACACGGAACCACTAGGTCGCTAACTCAGAACCACTAGGTCGCTAACTCAGAACCACTAGGTCGCTAACTCGGCAACTACTAGGTCGCTAACTCGGCAACTACTAGGTCGCTAACTCGGCAACTACTAGGTCGCTAACTCGGCAACTACTAGGTCGCTAACTCGGCAACTACTAGGTCGCTAACTTTCCCAGCCGACCTAACACTTAACAAAACTTAGGTCGCTCACAACATTTTTCTTAAGTCGCAGACCTTCTCTAAGTTGCCAACAACCCTTAGGTCGCGTACGACCTAGGACTTAGACAAATCTGCCTAAAAAAATCTGAAATGACATGAAAGTGCTAAAATTCCAGATTTTGACGAACATGTCGATCCGTAAAAATACGGGTCGTTACATTTATTTACCCTAAACTCTCGTGTACTCATTTTATTTGAGTATTCCGAGAGTAGCAGGTCTTTTGTTGGGCACTTTTGAAGACAACATTCGAGCAGAAGGCTTTTATCTACTTAGCTATCTACTCCGCTGCATTATCTAGTTTGTGCAAGTGTATTTTGTTTCAGGATATATAAAGGCAGGATGTTATAACTGCCAAAGCTGATTTGTAGTACTTTTATATAAGTCTGATAACTCCCCGTTAAGGAGTAACCTGATGTACTATTGACTGTTGTGTTTTATTTAGCATTTTTTATGAGGTTTTCTACTCTGTTCTTTATTTCATCCCACGATGATTCATCTTTTCGATGCTTGGAAAACGACAGACGAACACCGAGGATGTGTTAAGTGTCATTCCTAGGGGTCAGAAAGGTGGTTCATCTTAGTTGATATCAGATTGGGGTTAAGAGCATCGGTTGAGCGAACACCTTAGCCTGATTGGGGTATAACTAATTAGAGATAGGGTGAGTAGAGCCCTAGAATGAGTTAATCTTAAGAGAGCGTTTCCTTTTCTCCCCCAGAAGTCTGGTTTAGATCCTTTGTTGCAGTTTGCCTTTTATCATCTTTGACCCTATCTTTGTATTCTAATGATACCTGTCACTTGTCCAGGTTATTGAAAATGAGTACAAGAGGAAGAAGAGGGATGGGATCTGGAACCAGCATGGCTACAAATGGAAGAACTCCTAGAATTGAGCTAGTTTTAGAGCCGGTAGTAGAAGTAGCGATGCAAGTTCAGCTGCCTCAGAATTTACGGCCTTGTGCAAGAATTACACTACTTTAGGTGGTAAAGCTTTCTATGAAACTAAAGATATTTTGGGAGTTCAAACATGGCTCCGCTCTTGTGAAAGGATATTTGAGGATCTTCAGTTGGGAGATGCTTGAAAGCGATTGTTGACATCGTGTCAGCTTCAGAAAGCAGCAATGGATTAGTGGGATTCAGTCACCATTAATACACCAGAAGAAGATTTCTCTTGGGCATAGTTTATGGAGATTTTTGAAGCTCGGTTTATCCTAGAGGCAGGAAGGACTCAGTTGTTCATAAGTTTTATGGATTTGAAACAAGATGAGATGACAGTGGCACAGTATAAGCATAAGTTCAATGCATTGTCTCGCTTTGACTATGATCGATTGATGCGCCACTCAAAAAGAATGAAATGTTCATGAAAGGAATACGACCAGAATTCCATCATGAAACGACCAATCATCTCAAAGTTACCTTTACCAATTTGATTAATGTGGCTTTGAGGTTTGAAGCTCTTGATATTGAGGAAAGAATTTAGAAGGGAGTATTACTAGCAGTTAATGCCCAACTCTTTTCAGTGATACCAGTTGCTAGTAAGCCATTTTTTAAGTGCAAAAGGAAAACGAAGTGGTCGGGAAAGAAACCTAGAGGGGGAGCTCCAGTGCCAAAAAAGCAGATCGACTTCTACAAGATTCTCTGTTATAAGTGCGATATAGATGGGACACTTTGCAAATAGTTGCTCGGAGACTAATCTACCGTTATGCTACAATTGTCATAAACATGGACATATGGAGAATGAGTGCTCATTTCCGAACGAGGCTCAGGGGAAAGCATTTTCTATTGAAGAGATACCTTCTACTTCTACGGATCCAAAAGGAAAGCAGTTGTTGCAAGGTACACTATCCATCTCTAATATTTTGGTTAGAGTATTGTTTGATACCCGTACATCCTATAGTTTTATTTCATATGATCTATTGAACTAGTTAACCCTTAAATATAGTATTCTTCGTAATTCTCTTTGTGTGTCGAAACCGATTGGTGGTCCGACAAATCTTGACACTATGTGTCTGAATGTGCCGATTTCTTATCGAGATTGGCATTTCTCATTCGCCTTTTGTTCTTGGGTTCATGTGTTTTGGGTTACTTTTGGGGTTGGATTGATTATCTAAGTTCAATGTCATCCTAGATTGTAGTAGAAGAATGTTGCGATAAAAGATGCAGTAGGCAGAAGCATTCATATTTGTTGCGGAGTGCCTGATAAGTTGATGATTAGTTTTCTTTATTCCCTTGAAGTAGCCAAAGAGGAGATAAGGAATATACCAATTATCCGGGACTTTAAGGAAATTTATGAAGAAGTGCAAGATTTACCTCCTCACTGAGAAATGGAGTTCTGCATTGATTTGATTCCAGCAACCAGACCGATTATACAACCTCCTCTATGGTTGGCTCCAAAGGAAAGAAGATAAATAGAGAAACAGACGTTTGATTTATTGTAGAAAGGTTTGATCAAACGTAGTACATCGAGTTGGGGATCGCTGGTAGTTTTTGCTACCAAGGCAAATGGTTCTCTTAGATTATGTGTAGATTACCGAGAGTTAAATAAGAGGACTATCAAGGATA
This sequence comes from Allium fistulosum, assembly GCA_030737815.1. Classification (NCBI taxonomy): domain Eukaryota; kingdom Viridiplantae; phylum Streptophyta; class Magnoliopsida; order Asparagales; family Amaryllidaceae; genus Allium; species Allium fistulosum. Next base: position 990,665,339 of record CM060903.1, read on the forward strand.
AGTATCTTTTACCTAGGATTGATGACATGTTTGACCAGCTCCACGGAGCTTGGATATTTTCTCAACTGGATCTTGCCACTAGTTTTCACCAATTAAGCGTAGCAAAGGAGAGTGTACCCTTAATAGCTTTTCGTACTGTGACAGTTTTTACGAGTGGTTAGTCAAGCCATTTGGATTGGCTAACGCACCCGCTTATTTCATAGATTTGATGAATAGAGTGATTCAGAATTTTCTTTACAAGTTTGTTCTCGTTTTCATTGATGACATCCTTGTTTATTCTAAAATGGAGGAAGCGCACAAGTACCATCTTCATGTTGTTCTAAATATTTTAAGAAGTCATGTTATAAAGGTAAAGTTTACTAAGTGCCATTTCTGGAAATCCGAAGTTAGGTTTCTAGGGCATGTAGTTTCGGGAGAAGGTATATTTGTGGACCTAGCAAAGTAGTTGCGGTTCAAGATTGGAAGAAGCCCAAAAATGCGACCGAGGTTAGAAGTGTTTAAGGATTGGCTGGTTTTTATAAAAGGTTTATTAAAGGTTTCTGGAAGATTGCTTCTCATCTAATAAAGCTGACAAAGAAAGTTGCTAAATTTATTTGGGCAACCAAGTGCGATCAAGCATTCAATGAGTTAAAGGAGAAATTGACTAGCATTCCCGTCTTGAGTACCGATGCGAGTGAAGGATTAATAGTTCACACAGATGCTTGTGGGACTAAATTAGGAGCAGCTTTGATGCAGAATGGAACAATAATACCGTAAGTGAGTCGATAGTTGAAAACTAATGAGAAGAATTACACTACGCACGATTTGGAATTGTTGGCTATAGTCTTCGCATTGAAGGTGTGGAGGCAATATCTTTTGGGTCCAAAGTTCGGGTTATATACAGATCACAACTCATTAAAGTATCTTTTTACCCAAAAGAATTTGAACTTAAGGCGGCAAAGATGGCTGGAGTTTCTTGTGTCTTATGACCTAAAGATTCTTTATACCCTAGGGAAAGCAAACACCGCTGTAGATGCGTTGAGTAGGAATGTGGTGACGATTTCAAATTTGGAAGTTAAGCCAGCATTAATGGAGGGGATTGCTTATTTCCAAGAAGAAGGCCTTATTCTTGCTCAGCTTAAGAAGGATGTGGAAGATAGGAATTATTTCTAGTTCTCAGATTGACTCCCGAGGCATTTTAAGAATGAGTGGATGAGTTTCTATGCCAGATGTTAATGGAATTAGACAAGATGTACCGAAAGAGTGCCATTGGTCAAGGTCATCTATCCTCCCAGGAGTAACCAAAATGTTTCAGAATATGAAGAAAACCTTTTGGTGGAAAGGGATGAAGAGGGACATTTTGATTTTTGTAAGCCGGTGTGCGAATTGTCAACAGGTCAAGAGTGACCAGCAGAAGACTGCTGGGTATCTCTAACCGTTGGAAATACCAAATTGGAAGTGGGAGCATGTATCCATGGACTATATCGATGGGTTTCCTAGAACAAGAAGAGGTAATGAAGGCATTTGGGTAATTGTAGATAGATTAACAAAGAGCGCACACTTTATTCCGGTGAAGTCAACAAGAACAGGACCTCCTTTGGCAGGGATTTATTTGAGGGAGATAGTTCGACTGCATGAGATTTTAGTAAGTATAGTTAGTGATCGAGATCCTATCTTCACCAGTCGATTTTGAGGAGCATTGCAAGCCATTTTAGGGACAGAGTTGAATTTGAGCACGGTCTACCACTTGTAGACAAACGAACAAACCAAAAGGGTGAACCGAATTTTGGAAAATCTCTTAAGAGCATGCATTTTGGATTTTAGAGGTTCTTGGGAAGATCATCTATATTTGGTAGAGTTCTCTTATAACAACAGTTACCAAGCCAGTATTGGCATGGCGCCCTATAAAGCTTTGTATGAACAACCATGTAAATCACCTTCATATTAGGTAGAGACTGGAGACCATCTACTACTTGGACTCGAAATTATTCGAGAGGCATAAAAAAAAGTGGCTATGGTCATGGAAAGGATGAAAGAACCCTAGGTCGACAGAAAAGTTATACTGATCAAAGGAGAAGGGACTTAGAGTTTGCGGTCGGGGATTTGGTATTTGTGAAAGTTTCCCTGATTAAAGGAGTTGTATGATTCAGAAAAACTGGAAAGCTTGCACCCAGATTCATTGGGCCATTTTGAATCCGTGAGAGAATGGGATCGTTGGCCTATAGAGTAGATTTGCCTGAAATATTGTCTAAAGTTCACAATGTTTTTCATGTATCTCATCTGAGAAAGCATGTTCATGATCCATCGCAGATTGTGATACATCTGTTCAGGATGACTTAGAGATAGAACCAAATTTGACAGTAATCCGACATCCAGTTCATATTGTAGATCTTGATGAAAGGAGATTGAGGAACATGGTGGTGAAGCTTGTGAAGGTTCAGTGGAGTGATGATCCTCGCGATTGTACTTGGGAGACAGAGGATCATATTAGAGAAACATACCCTGATGTAATGTCAGGTTAGTTATTTGTTGTTCAAATGCATTATGTATGTTCTTTTATGGCATATTTGCTTTGCATTAATATATGAATTGCTTGGTATAATATATACTTTTGGATTGTCTTTTTATGTATTGATTTCGGGAAATTCTCCGGGGGGGAGAGTGTAATGACCCGTAAATAAATCGCTTTGTATTTAAATATTTAAATCATTTTTTAACATTTAAATAATGTATTTTAATAACCAAATAAACATATTTTAAATATGAATTACTGATATTAAAATCATTTTCAAATTTTATTTACCAAAATAATTATTTCAAATAAAAATAGAAAATGTGACCGAAAGACGTTTTCCGAAAGTTCGATCTTTCGGTATTAGAAAGTCGTTGGAAACGTTGTGCACATATTTTATAACTCATATACACATGCACACACATGTACATGTGTCACGTGATAAGTTAATTATAGTGTTGAAGTTAATAATCATGCTTAATTTAAATATTAAACATGATGTGACCTTTTATGCATAAATTATGTAAAGTGTATATATAAATGTAACATATCCCACATTTTATGCAACACATCATGGTAGCTCCTTGATACAAGGGCATGAAGGGGATATACCCCATGACCAACGTGTATAAGGAGGTATGGGAGAGGATGGAGCTTCCATAATTCATGCATACTTTATTATATTTAATTCCAAAAGTTAATTTACTAAACTACCCTCCTCATTTCCTATAAATACCTCATACCTCCACACATTTTCACTTTATATTATCATTTACTTCTTCACTTCCCTTCTCTTCATATCCAAAAATACTAGCTTCCGTCTCATTTTCCTAAGAGAAAAGTTAGTGTATATACTCTAAAACCAAGTCTAAAATCGCGTACATCCACTTACATACCTCCTCTACCAAAACAATCCCTTATATCTCCTAAATAGTGTTCTCCAAGCCCATTCTTAGCCCTTGGTTGATCCATGTTGCACCCTACAAGCTCACACTAGGTCCTATTTTGGAGTTAAGACAAGTTGCTAAGAGTTTAGGGAAGTTCGGCGAAAGTTTAGCTTGGTTTGGAACAAGTTTGGTGAGTAAAGCTTCCACCTTTGAACCATAAAGTTTAAACTATATTCATGCTCATATCTGTAGTTATTGAATGCTTATTGTATAGTTGTAATAATGGTTTGGTTGTCGGATTGGTTTGTTGCTTTGAAAATTAGTCGCTTTGGAAAGTTAGTAAGCGAATCATAAGTTATACGAAAATCTAGTAGCCAAACTAATTCCGTTGTTAATAAACGCTTCTTACATGTTGAATCACTATAAACTACCATGTATGTATGTTCATCCCCTTGCTTTGTGATGATTGGTTGTATTGAAAATGTCATATACTTGAATTTTGAAATGCCCGTATAGCGATAGTCGCTATATCGGCACTCTTGGAAAATCACTTTTTTCGAAACCATATGGTTTCATTATCGTGCTTGTAATTATTTTACAAGTTAATCAAGTTTTTGATTGATGATGTTTTCAAAAAAATTAATTATTTTAATAACGATTATTTAATTTAATTAATTATTTAATTAATAAGGATTAAAGTTAACTAATTAATGATGTGTTTAAAATTAATGAATCACTTTGTTAATGATGTTTGAAATTAATTAATCATTTTATCTAATGTGTTTAAGGTTAATTAATCTTTTAATAATGATGGATTAAAGTTAAATAATCAATTTACTAATGATGTATTTAAATTAATTAATCTTTTTAACTAAAGACTTTTAAAAGTTAATAAATGTGCTTAACCCTAATTAATCTTTCCTTAAATAAGGTTTTAAATTAATTTATCACTTTTAATTAATTATATTTAATTATTATTTAATTAATTATATATTAATTAAATGAATCAATGATGTTTTAAAAGTGATTTACCCTTTTTAATTAAAGGTTATTGAAGTTAATTAATTAACTTAGTTAACAAAGTTTTAAAGTTAATTAATCAATGTAATAAGATGTTTTTAGTTGTTACATAAATTTTATAATGATATTTCAAAGTTAGTAAACTCTTTTAACAAAGAGTTTTAAAGTTAATACTTATAATGTGAAGCCAAGTATGAATTCGGATTTTTTAAAAGAAAAAGTTTGATTCGTTTATGGAAATGAATTAATTTTCGTAAAGTGATTCACTTATATGGAAACGATTTATTTGTATAATTAGCACTAAATATCGAAGACGTAGACTTGTCACTATTTTGAAATTTAAGAATAATCGTGAGGCAAGACTTTGAGGTAATATTACCTTGACTTGTCCGGTATTATTGTTAACAAAGAAATAGTACAAGTTTGAATTCGATGAGTGGTGATAGGTATACAAGACTTAATTTCCATATACGATCATTTTATATCCTCGATAGTGGGTTTCTCAACTATCGGTTACTTCGGCTTCTGTATCATCATCATTTTAAGACGATTTATTGCTCCATTGAGCATTGGTATCCTTTGTCGGAAATGACTAAATCCAAAGCGTGAGAGGAAGCCAAGCTATATGGGTTTGCTTCCATTAAGATACTTTCACATCTCATCTAGATTTGGATTTGGTAGCGCTATTAGATGTGAAATATTTGGATTCTCGGTAAGGTGGCGGGGTCCGGTTTGGTATTGTCCGAGAAGTGTCGTCGAGTATATGAGCTTCTTAGAAGTATATTACTAGAGGTATGCTTTAAGGATGGTGCACCTTCCTAGTCATTTGTTGAAAATTTTCCTTTTTCATATTTGATTCAAACTTTCAAATTGTTTTTCTTAATTGCAACGGGAAGAGTCTACTACTCTTCACGATGTTTAATTATTTATCCATTCTTTACATTTTAATGTTGATTTATGTGAGAGTAAACATGTTCCACGTTCATCGGCGTGGTCTCACATGGTTGTGTTTAATTACCCACCTATTGATTAGAGTTTTACTCATACTAGACATATTGTCTAACTCGAGTTGTTTCTTTTCCCTAAACTCTCGGGTACTGATTTTATTTGAGTAGTCTGAGAGTAGCAGGTCTTTTGTTGGGCTCTTTTGAAGACGGCGTCCATGCTGGAGGCTTTTATCTATTTAGCTATCTATTCCACTTTATTATATAGTTTATGTAAGTGTATTTTGTTTCAGCATATGTAAAGGCAGGATGTTATAACTGCTTGAGCTGATTTGTAGTACTTTTGTGTAACTCTGATAACTCCTTGTTAAGGAGTAACCTAACGTACTATTGATTGTTATGTTTTATTTAGCAGTTTTTTTTGTGAGATTTTCTGTTCTGTTCTTTATTTCATCCCACAACGATTCATCTTTTTGATGCTTGGAAAACAGCACACGAACACCGAGGATGTGTTAAGTGTCATTCATATGGGTCAGAAAGGTGGGTCGTCATAGTTGGTATTAGAGCATCGGTTGAGCGCACGCCTTAGCCTGATTGAGGTACAACTCATTAGAGATAAGTTGAGTAGAGCCCTAGAATGAGTTAATGTTGAGAGAGTGTTTCCTTTTCTCCCCTAGAAGTCTGGTTTTAGATCCTTTGTTGCAGTTTCCCTTTTATCATCTTTGACCATATCTTTGTATTCTAATGATACCTATCACTTGTCCAGGTTATTGAAAATGAGTACAAGAGGAAGAAGAGGGAGGGGATCTGGAACTAGCATGGCTACAAATGGAAGAACTTCTAGAAATGAGCCAGTTGTAGAGCCAGTAGTGGAAGTAGTGATGCAAATTCAGCCACCTCAGAACTTTGGTCCTTATGCAAGAATTACACTACTTTAGGTCGTAAACCTTTTTATGGAGCTGAAGATATTTTGGGAGTTCAAACATAACTCCGCTTTTGTGAAAATATATTCAGGGATCTTCAGTTGGGAGATGCTAGAAAGAGATTGTTGGCATCGCGTCAGTTTCAGAAAGTAGCAAAGGATTGGTGGGATTCAATCACCATGAATACACTAGAAGAAGATTTCTCTTCAGCGCAGTTTAAGGAGGTTTTTGAAGCTCAGTTTATCCCAGTGGCGGAAAAGACTCAGTTGTTCATAAGTTTTATGGATTTGAAACAAGGAGAAATGATAGTGGCACAGTATGAGCATAGGTTCAATGCATCATCTCGCTTTGGACCAGGATTGATTGATACGCCACTCAAAAAGAATGAAATGTTTGTAAAAGGAATGTACTAGAATTCCATCGGGAAATGGCCAATCATCTCAATGGTACCTTTACCAATCTGATTAGTATGGCTTTGAGGTTTGAAACTCTTGATATGGAGCAAGGAGTTTAGAAGGAAGTATTGCCATCAGTCAACCTTTATCAATGATGCTAATTGCTAGTAAGTCGTTTTTCAGGCGCAAATGGAAAAATAAATGGCCGGCAAAGAAACTTGGAGAGGGAGCTTCAACACCAAAAAAGTAGATCGACTTGTCCAAGGTTCTCTGTTATAAGTGCGATAAGATGGACCACTTTGCAAATAGTTGCCCGAAGACTAATCTACTGTTATGCTACAATTGTCACAAACATGGACATATGAAGAACGAGTGCCCATTTTCGAAGAAGGGGGCTTAGGGGAAAGCTTTTACTATTGAAGAGATACCTTCTACTTTTACGAATCCAAAAGGAAAGCAGGTGTCGCAAGGTACACAGTCCATCTCTGGTATTCCTATTAGGGTATTGCTCGACACCAGTGCATCCCATAGTTTTATTTCATATGAACTAATGAACCGGTTAAACTTTAAATATATTATTCTTCGTAATTCTCTTTGTGTATTGAACCCTATTGGTGGTCCGACAAATCCTAACACTACGTGTCTGAATTTGCCTATTTCTTATCGAGATTGGCATTTCTCGTTCGACTTACTCGTTTTTGGGTTCATGGGTTTTAGGGTTACTTTTAGGGAAGGATTGGTTATCTAAGTTCAATGTCATCCTAGATTGTAGTAGAAGAATCGTTGTGATAAAAAATGTAGTAGGCAAAAGCATTGATATCTATTGCGAAGAGCCTAATAAGTTGATGAGTAGTTTTCTTTATTCCCTTGAAGTACCCAAAGAGGAGATAAGGAATATACAATTTGTTTGAGACTTCAAGGATATTTTTAAGAAGTGTAAGGTTTACCTCCTCACTGAAAAGTGGAGTTCCGCATTGATTTGATTCTTGGAACCAGACTGATTGTACAACCTCCTTGAAGGTTGGCTCCAAAGGAAAGAAGAGAATTGGAGAAGCAGACGTTTGATTTATTGCAGAAAGGTTTGATCAAACGTAGCACATCAAGTTGGGGATCACTCGTAGTTTTCGCTACCAAGGCAGATGGTTCTCTTAGATTATATGTAGATTACCGAGAGTTAAATAAGAGGACTATCAAGAATAAGTGTCATTTACCAAGAATTGATGACAAGTTTGACCAGCTCCATGGAGCTTGAATATTTTCTCAAATGGATCTTACCACTAGTTTTCACCAATTAAGGGTAGAAGAGGAAAGTGTACACATAATAGCTTTTTGTACCCCTGACAGTTTTTACGAGTGGTTTGTCATAACTTTTAGATTGACTAACGCACCTGCATATTTCGTGGATTTGATGAATATAGTTTTTTGGGATTTTCTTAACAAGTTTGTCCTCGTTTTCATTGATGACATCCTTGTTTATTCTAAAGTGGAGGAAGAGCGCAAGTACCATCTTCATGTTGTTCTAAGTACTTTAAGAAGTCATGTTTTAAAGGCAAAGTTTTCTAAGTCCATTTCTTGAAATCCGAAGTTAGATTTCTAGGGCATGTAGTTTCAGGAGAAGGTATATCAATGGACCAGCTAAAGTAGTTGTGGCTTAAGATTGGAAGAAACCCAAAAATGGGACCGAGGTTAGGAGTTTCTAGGGATTGGCTGGTTTTTATAGAAGGTTTATTAAAGGTTTCTCAAAGATTGCTTCTCACCTAACAAAGCTAACAAAGAAAGATGCTAAATTTATTTGGACAACTAAGTATGATCAAGCATTTAGTGAGTTAAAGGAGAAATTGACTAGCGCTCATGTCTTGAGTATTCCAGATGGGAGTAAAGGATTAACAGTTCACACGGATGCTTGTGGGACTGAATTAGGAGCACCTTTGATGCAAAACGGAAAAGTAATAGCGTACGCAGTCGACAGTTGAAACCTTATGAGAAGAATTACGCTATGCATGATTTGGAATTGTTGGTTGTAGTCTTCGCACTGAACGTGTGGAGGCACTATCTTTTGGGTGCAAAGTTTGAGTTATATACGGATCACAAATCATTAAAATATCTCTTTACCCAAAAGGATTGAACTTTAGGCAGCAATGATGGCTGGAGTTTCTTGCGTCTTATGAACTAGAGATTCTTTATAACCGTGGGAAAGAAAACGCCATTGTAGATGCGTTGAGTAGGAATGTGGCGACGATTGCAAAATTGGAAGTTAAGCCAGCATTAATGGAGAGAATTGCTTATTTTCAAGAAGCAGACCCTATTCTAGCTCGGCTTAAGAAGGATGTCGAAGATGGAATTATTTCTAGTTTTCAGATTGACTCCCGAGGCATTTTAAGAATGAATGGACGTGTTTGTATGCCAGTTGTTAATGGAATTAGACAAGATGTACTGGGAGAGTGCCATCGGTCAAGGCTATCTATGCATGCCGGAGTAACCAAAATGTTTCAGAATATGAAGAAAACCTTTTGGTGGAAAGGGATGAAGAGGGACATTTCGATTTTCGTAAGCCAGTGTGCAAATTGTCAACAGGTCAAGAGTGACCAATAGAAGACTACTGGGTTGCTCCAACCATTTGAGATACCAAATTGGAAGTGGGAGCAAGTATCCATGGACATTATCGATAGGTTGCCTAGAACAAGAAGAGGTAATGAAGGCATTTGGGTTATTGTAGATAGATTAACGAAGAGTGCACCCTTTATTCCGGTGAAGTCAACAAGAACTGGAGCTTCTTTGGTAGGGATTTATTTGAAGGATATCATTCAACTGCATGGAATTCCAATAAGTATGGTCAAAGATCGAGATCCCATCTTCACCAGTCAATTTTAGGGAGCATTACAAGCTGCTTTAGGGACAAAGTTGAATTTGAGCACAACCTATCACCCGTAAAATGACGGAAAAACTGAAAAGGTAAACCAGGTTTTAGAAGATCTCTTAAGAGCATGCATTTTGGATTTTAGAGGTTCTTGGGAAGATCATCTATATTTGGTAGAGTTATCTTATAACAACAGTTACCAAGCCAGTATTTGCATGGCACCCTATGAAGCTTTGTATGAACGGCCACGTAAATCACCTTCATGTTAGGTAGAGACTAGACATTTAGTACTTGGACCAGCAATGAATCGAGATGCATCAGAGAAAGTGGCTATGGTCAAGGAAAGGAAGAAAGAAGCCTAGGATCGACAGAAAAGCTATGCCGATCAAAGGAGAAAGGACTTAGAGTTTGCGGTCGAGGATTTGGTATTTGTGAAAGTTCCCCCGATTAAAGGACACTACAAGAAAAACTATTTTTAGTTGCATTAATTGGTGGCATTTTAAATTTTGTGCAACTGTTGGTAATTTTACAATATAAAAATAAACAAAGAAACGCGGCTAATTCTCCCACCAGTAATTCGTGGAATTTTTTGCTAAAGTTTTTTGTGGCCGCTCAAATTTCCTTTACCACTTTTTCTTCTTCTCAAACTACTCCACTTAAAAAAATTTATTCGTCTCTTCCAATTTACTCCACAAGCCCTAATCTTCCTAATTCAAAAACTGCGACCGAACTAAAATAAAGCAAACGCGATTTTAAAAGCAGAATTCCAAGTTTCGCGAATCAAAATCCCAATTACCAAAATCAAAACCCCCAACCCAGACTTCGAACTGGATTTAGGTGATTGTGGAATGAATGCAGAGGCGGTGAAGGTGATTTCAAGTGGAGCGGTGGTGGATCAATTCGAGGAGGTGCTGGTGTAAGAGACGAAGGCGAGTTTGAGTTTGAGATTTCGAACAGCTGAAGTTGCGAATTTCAGGTGTGTATCTGCCTTTTTCTTGCTTTTAGTTTATTATGTCAAATATTTTTTATCAGTACATTGCAAATTAGATACTACTAAAATAAAGGAAAATTTATGTATATATAATTGTAGATCACTTTGCGGGTTCAATAAAAACATGCCTATTTGCAGACTTATTAAAAACATGGGTATATTTCTGCCACATCAGTTGTACAATGGTTTTCCTAATTAGGATGTAGCAAGCACACTAGTTCAGATCAAGCTATGTTGCCCTCTTAAAGTTACTTTAGAGCCAAAAGCACTTTGTGTTGCTAGTTCATGGTAAGGAAGTAGCATTAGAACTCAAAACGGAGAAGTGCAGCTTCCAGGGATGAGGGTCAACATATATTCTTTGTATGTATTGATTGATGGATAATAAATGAATGATTGATATGAACCATTTTCACTTTGAATACATCAGTTCATCAAGATTTTGGGGCTATGTTATATGTCACTTGTTGATTGCTTGAACACACAATATGTAAACTATCAAGTATGTTATACGAGAGTAGTCTGATTATGCACAATTGCTTCTTGACCACATATGGTTTCTTTGTAGGTCACAGTGATGAATGTTAGAAAGGTAATCTAAGAAAAGGCAATTGACATGGGACATTGTTAATAAAATCTGTTCTTTTTCTTTTCTTTTCTCCCTTTAAGGTGATTGAAGAAGCTAAGAAGAGACCTGAGATATTGGTTCAAGTAGGGTTGAAATACATATACATGCCTCCTATAGCAAAACTGCTTGATATAGTTCACAGTGGCAAACTTGGGCATGTTAAAATGGTTGCTATACGTGAACATCGATTTCCATTTTTGGTCAAGGTAAAATGTATTCCCTTTTCAGTATGCAGTAGAACTATTCAGTACTTAAATGTAAGAAGTGAACAATGTTGGATTATTTTTAATTTAATCAATTGTTAAAACTAAAAATTATTTCTAAGACACAGCAGAAAGCCTACAAAGAGCATGAAGTGCATCCTATACAAATGGCGAGTTCATTTGTTTTGTTTTCTTATCTAACCTTTTAATTTTGTGGTTGTTCAGAAATGCTTGAGCTGATTCTATATCAAATTATTTTGTAGATGCATGTATGGTCCCTAACAAATTGTCCCCAATTCAACAAGTGTAAAAAATGTGTGTATTGTCAAAATTTAACTAAATACAAGGCATGCAATTTAATATCAATGCTGCATAGGATAGAATTCTTAAGTGTCCATGAATGAAAAGTAATCATTTTATTACATCCATTTGTCAATATTTTTGTATTTGTTGTGTATTTAGTTATACATGATCCACGAAAAATGATACTTTGGGTTATGAAAGGTGTGATAGATATCCTTTTCTTTTGTCTGAAGACCCGATACACACACATATCCAGACAAGTCAAATAGAGTTTTCTAAACCACAAAGAGATATCTGAAGTTTAGCAATTGAAAACATTTAACCATATAATGTAAACTGTAGATGATCTTTTTCTTGTTAATTTCCTAGACTGGGTAATTTTTATAGGTGAAAAACTGGAATCGGTTCAATGTCAATTCAGGAGGAACACTGGTTGAGAAGTGCTGTCACTTTTTTGATTTGATGAGGCTTTTTACAACAGCAAATCCTGTACGCGTGATGGCTTCTGGAGCAATTGATGTTAATCACAAGGATGAAATTTACAATGGAAAGGTTAAAATTACATTTTTCGACTTGTCAAATAGATTATTGAAATCAAACATTTTGCAACATCTCTTCTGGTGGAAACATTGTGCAAAATTAAAAGATTTCATGATATGAAAGCTAAAATTCATTACTCTTGCATTCCAAGCAATTTGCAGTACTTGATTCTCACTGATGGAAAGTATGAATCAGGTGCCTGACATAATCGACAACGCATACGTGATTGTTGAGTTTGATAATGGTTCACGAGGAATGCTTGATCTGTGCATGTTTGTGGAAGGCAGTAAAAATGAACAAGAAATTTGTGTAGTTGGCGACACTGGCAAGGTAATATTTGGAAAATATTTGCACATAGCTTGTTTATGAAATGTTTTTTAAGAGGACAACATAGCGCATATATCCAAATCTACACCCTAATTGCAAGGTAATATTTGGAAAATATTTGTGCAGACTAGACATATGCACACCCACGCTTCAATGCACTCACTAACACAGCCTATATCCAATCTACACCCTTACACACACAGTCCCAAACACATGAGAGTTTATATTTTTTTTAGGTATATATAGTGGAGAGAGTTGCATTCAAGTACTCCTCCCTTGTTTTCATTTTAATGCACTGTTTTGATTTTGGATATCATAGTTCAGCTAGTTTGTTATAACATACTCTGTTAATCCATTGTCTTATTGGGACTTGTATGTGGGTAACATATGCATACATCCATTTATATGTATTTAAGAGTGTGGTCCTGTTTCTCTGGTGTGTATACACTTATTTCTATTGAATAATTGCTGTCACTTTTGTGGTGTTCATGTCTGCAATTGTTTCCCTTCATGTCTATTGAATAAAACAGAGGTAACCCTATAAATAAAATTCACAGTTGTGTATGTGTGTTGTGTGTGTGTGTGTACACACGTCTGTATGTAAGTATGTATATGTATATATATGTTCATGTGTGTGTGAACTTATTTTTGGAAAAGATGTCTTTGTCTCATGTTCTGCGGCCTATACTTTCTATTGTTTATGTACAGAGGAAGTAGGAAATAAGAGTAGGCAAATAATGTTGCAGACCAAAATAAATTAAATACTAAAAATAATCACAAGAAACATTAAAACTTATGATCACTTTTTCGTCCCAAAACCATTACATGATAAATTATATCTGGACATGGAGCTTGAATAAATATGGACATGAAAACAATGGCTTGCCTAGAAAGATGTCAAATTATAGGCAATATGTAATATTGATTTTTTCTCATCTTTTAGTCCATGTATACTTTAACCTTATCTTTATCTTTCTTAATATATATTTTCCTTGTATATTCTGTACATGCAGGGATACGATATTAGCTTCCTTGTAACAAATTCGCATTGTGAAGATATGCATAAGCACATGCTTATATGCTTCATTGTTCAATCTATGGAGGTAATTTTCTTCCACTTGCAAAAACCTATTATGAACAAACATTTCTATTCTGCAATCTTCATGGTCAGTGTTTTAGTGTCGAATGTTAAAACTATGCTACAATCATAAAAGGACTTTTGTGTTTTTGACTTTAGTTAGGCTAATTATGCTTATGTGTTATCTGACCTTGAAGATCTATGTTTGGACGGTCAAATAAACTATATAGTGAAGGAATTCATATTAGAACTTGAATTTTAGGAACCATGGCCTTTTTAGTGCTTTTGATATTTATTACTGGTTTTGGTTTCAAGATTTGGCGGTGTTAAACAATTGGTATCAACCAAGGATTTTTTGCAGTTTTTATATATAAATAATTACTGAAAATGAAAAAAAGTAGTATGAATGTGCAGTTTTAAGATTGGAGATGAAAGTTGAATGTGCAGGAGTAAAAGGAGAAGAATGGTGGAGGAGTAGAAGATGCAGTATGCGTGGGGTTGAGTTGGTGATAAAACTTGTCAGTTGGGTGGTGTAGGAGTTGTTTTTGGTTACTGTGTTTGTGAAGGGGAGGATGAAAGTGCGTGGAGGGAATGGTGTGGTCGAATGTATGGATTGAGGAGGAAGTGATGAGGTTGCTTGCTTCACCTGACGGTCAAGAAGCCCTCTGCCAAAATCTAGAAAATACAGGAGCCCTTCACCTGACGGTAGCAGAAGCCCAAAAAGTAGGTCAGCATCTCCAGTTAGAGAGCCCAAGAGATTGTTGAAGCTTCGAAAGGATTTGTCTACCTTGTGAGTTCTTCGCATAACTTTCAGTCTATGACTCTGTATGTATCTACTTCTGTTGACTTCAATACAGCCATGGTCTATGTTAGTATGGACATGGTGGGAACTACCCTTCAAGTGAGGGCAGTAAGAACGATCTTTTAGTGCAGTGGTCTCATGGAGCAGGTGGCATAGCCCTTATGCTTTGCAAAGCTGCTCGGGTATATATGTTATGTTAGTATAAGAATACTGTATCTTATATTTTACAAGTGATTCAAATTTCAAACAACTAAAATCTCTTTAGATATCATATCTAATTGTTGTGAGAATTCAAATTTTAAAACTTGAAACTTAAAACTTTTAAATTAACTTTTAAAACTTAAAAATCAAAGCTTATAATTTAATTTATTTAAAATTTAAAACATATAAAATAAATTAACTTTTAAAAAATAAATTCAAAATTAAATTAACTTTTAAAAGTTTAAACTTAAAACTTTAAATTAACTTTAATTTTACTTTAAATTAACTTTAAATTACCTTTAATTTTACTTTAAATTAACTTTAAATTAACTCTAATTTGAAATTAACTTTAATTTTAAACTTTAAATTAACTTTAATTTTAAATTAACTTTAATTTTAAATTAACTTTAATTTTAAATTAACTTTAATTTTAAATTAACTTAGAACTTTAAATTAAATTAAATTTAAAACTTAAAATTTTAGTACCTTAAACTAAACTGTTAACTAATTGCTTTACTGTTAACTAATTGCTTTACATATTATGCATTAAATTACAATTTACAAAAGTATTATGAATTTAGGTGCTTACATTGTCATTTTTTTCTTGCTCAGGTTGTTGGATTCACCATTCTATCAAAGGAGGGTTCGTAAGTGTGCAAAATTGATTCCTACTATTTAAGCTCAAGAAAGGACTTTATTTCATTTTTTAATAACTTTGATAATTTATATGACATCATTTATAGTAGGATATACTTGTATAATGTTGTAGATGTTTGATCTCATATTTGAAGTCCTACGAGTTAATATAATTGTTTGACTATCTGTTGTGCTTTCACTTGTGTAGGCATCGGACTGTCTGTTGTGCTTTCATTTTGTCGAAAAACTATTGTATTGGAATGGTTATAGATATTTTATTTGATTATATGGTTAATGTGTTTTTTAACTTATTTGAATATGATGATTATGTGAGTGATTGTTGATTGATATAATAGAACCAAAATAGACCATTAACAGGAAATAATAGCATGAAAAATGGTGTAAAATAATAAACAACTTTTAGTAGCGTTTCAAAAACGCTACCGAAATATATATAGTGACGTTGAGTAAATGCAACCGTAAAACAGGGGTAAAGTTGGAAATTCTATTAGTAGCGCCAAAAAATCTTTTGGTGGGGTTTTTTAAACGCTACAAAAAGATTTATGGTGGCGTTTGAAAAACGCTGCCAAAAATGCATTTATAGTGGCGTTAAAATAAATGCAACAAAAAATCATGGATTTTTAGTCGCATATTTTCTCGCGGCGTTTATCAAAACGCCACCAAAAGTTTTTGTAGCGTTTTTTGAGCGCCACAAAAAATAAAATTTCTTGTAGTGGGAGTTGTAAGATTCAGGAAAACTAGAAAGCTAGCACTCAGATTCATTGGACCATTTAGAATCCTTGAGAGAATTGGATCGTTGGCCTATAGAATAGATTTTCCTGAAAGATTGTCTAAAGTTCACAATGTTTTTTATGTATCTCATCTAAGAAAGAATGGTCATGATCCGTCGCTGATTGTGAGACACATGTTCAGGATGACTTAGAGATAGAACCAAACTTGATAGTATTCGACATCCCGTTCATATTGTAGATTAGGGTGAAAGGAGAATAAGGAATAAGGTGGTGAAGCTTGTGAAGGTGCAGTAGAGTAATGAAACCCGCGATTGTACTTGGGAGACAGAGGATCATATTAGAGAAACTTACCCTGATGTAATGTCAGGTTAGTTGGTTATTGTTAAAATGCATTTTGTATGCTCTTTTATGGCATAGTTGCTTTGCATTGTTATATGAATTTATTGGTATAGTATATACCTTTTGGATTGTCTTTTCGTGTATTAATTTCGGATACAAAATTCTCTTGGGGGAGAGTGTAACGACCCATAAATTAATCGCTTTGTATCTGAATATTTAAATCATTTTTTAACGTTTAAATAATGGATTTTAATAACAAAATAAACATATTTCAAATATTAATTAATGATATTAAAATCATTTTCAATTTTTGATTAACAAAATAATTAGTTCAAATAAAAATAGAAAATGTGAGCGAAAAACGTTATACGAAATTTTGACCTTTCGGTATCAAAAAGTCATGAAACGTTGTGCACATATTTTATAACTCATATACACATGCACATACATGTACATATGTCATGCGATAAGTTAATTATAGTGTTAAAGTTAATAATCATGCTTAGTTTACATATAAAACATGATGTGACCTTTTATGCATAAATTATGTAAAGTGTATATATAAATATAACAAATCCCACCTTTTATGCAACACATCATGGTAGGTCCTTGATTTAGGGGCATGGGGGGATATACCCCATGACCAACGTGTATAAGGAGGTATGTGAGAGGATTGAGCTTCCTTAATTCATGCACACTTTATTATATTTAACTCTTAAAGTCAATTTACTAAACTACCCTCCTCATTTGCTATAACTACCTCTTACCTGCATACATTTCCACTTTATATTATTACTTACTTCTTCACTTCCCTTCTCTTCATATCCAAAAATACTTCCATGGCTTCCATCTTCTTTTCCTAAGAGAAAAGTTAGTGTATATACTCTAAAACTAAGTCTAAAATCACCTACATCCACTTACATAACTCTTCTCCCCCAAAACAAGCCCTTACATCCCCTAAATAGTGTTCTCCAAGCCCATTCTTAGCCCTTGGATGAGCAATGTTGCACCCTTCAAGCTCACACTAGGTCCTATTTTGGAGTTAAGGCAAGTTTCTAAGGGTTAAGGCAAGTTCGGTGAAAGTTTAATTTGGTTTGGAACAAGTTTGGTGAGTAAAGCTTCCACCTTTGAACCATAAAGTTTGAACTATATTCATACTCATATTTGTAGCTATTGAATTCTAATTGTATAGTTGTTATAAGGGATTGGTTTATTGCTTTGAAAATTAATCGCTTTGGAAAGTTAGTAAGCGAATCATAAGTTATATGAAAATCTAGTTGGCAAACTAATTCTGTTGTTAATAAATGCTTATTACATGTTGAATCATTGTAAACTACCATGTATGTATGTTCAACCCTTTGCTTTGTGATGGTTTGTTGTGTTGAAAATGTCATATACTTAATTCCGAACCGCTCGTATAGCGATAGTCGCTATATCGACACTTTAGGAGAATCACATTTTATCGAAACCGTTTGGTTTTATTATCCTACTTGGAATTATTTTACAAGTTAAGCAAGTTTTTGATTAATGATGTTTTCAAAAATAATTAATTATTTTAACAATGATTATTTAATTTAATTAATTATTTAATTAATTATTTAATTAATAAGGATTAAAGTTAACTAATTAACTTATTAACGATGTGTTTAAAATTAACTAATCACTTTGTTAATGATGTTTTGAAATTAATTAATCATTTTATCTAATGATGTTCAAGGTTAATTAATCTTTTAATATTGATGGATTAAGGTTAAAATAATCAATTTACTAGTTGTGTTTTTAAATTAATTAAATTTTTGTAAATAATGGCTTTTAAAGTTAATAAATCTGCTTAACCCAAATTAATCTTTCCTTAAATAAAGTTTTAAATTAATTACTCACTTTTAAATAATGATATTTAATTATTATTTAATTAATTTAATTTATTATATTATTAATTAATTGAATCAATGATGTTTAAAAGGTGATTTACACTTTTTAATAAAGGTTATTGAAGTTAATTAATTAACTTTAGTTAACAAAGTTTTAAAGTTAATTAATCAATGTAATAAGGATGTTTTAAGTTGTTAAATCCTTTTCATAATGATGTTTCAAAGTTAGTAAACTCTTTTAACAAAGTGTTTTGAAGCTAATACTTTTAAAGTGAAGCCAAGTACGAATTTAGGTTTTTTTTAAAGGAAAAAGTTTGATTCGTTTATGGAAATGAATTAATTTCCATAAAGCGATTCACTTATATGGAAATGATTTATTTGAATAATTAGCACTAAACATTGAAGAAGTAGACTTGTCGCTATTTCGAAAGTTAAGAATAATCGTGACGCGTGACTTTGAGGTAACACTACCTTGACTTGTCCGATATTATTATTAACTAAGAAATAATACAAGTTTGAATTTGATGAGTGGTGATAAGTATACAAGACTTAATTTCCATATACGATCGTTATCCTCGATAGTTGGTTTCTCAGCTATAGGTTACTTCAGCTTCTATATTTTCGTCTTTCTAAGAAGATTTATTGCTCCATTGAGTGTTGATATCCTTTGTCGAAAATGACTAAATCCAAAGCATGAGAGGAAGCCAGGCTATGTGGGGTTGCTCCCTTTAGGATACTTTCACATCTCATCTATATTTGGATTCATTAGCGCTATTAGATGTGAAATATTCGGATTCCCGGTAAAGTTTGGCGGGGTTCGACTTGGTATTGTTCGAGAAGTGTCACAGAGCATATAAGCTTCTCAAAAGTATATTACTAGAGGTATACTTAAGGGTAGTGCACCTTCCTAGTCATTTGTTGGAAATATTCCTTTTCTTATTTGATTCAAACTTTTGAATTGTTTTTATTATTTGCAACGGGAAGAGTCTACTACTCTTCACGATGTTTAATTATTTATCCATTCTTTATGTTTGGTTGTTGATTTATGTGAGAGTAAACCCGTTCCGTGTTCAGCGTCGTGGTCTTACATGGTTGTGTTTAATTACCCATCTATTGATTAAAAATTTTACTCTTACCAGACATATTGTCTGACCCAAGTTGTTTGTTTTCCCTAAACCCTTGGGTACTCATTTTATTTGAGTAGTCCGAGAGTAGCAGGTCTTTTGTTGGGCCCTTTGGAAGACGGTGTCCAAGCAGTAGGATTTTATCTACTTAGCTATCTATTCCACTGCATTATCTAGTTTATGTAAGTGTATTTTGTTTCAGCATATGAAAAGGCAGGACGTTATAACTGTCTAAGTTGATTTGTAGTACTTTTATGTAACCATGATAACTCCCTGTTAAGAAGTAACATGTTGTACTATTGACTGTTATGTTTTATTTAGCCATTTTCACTGTGAGGTTTTCTATTATGTTCTTTAATTCACCCTAAGATGATTCATCATTCCTATGTTTAGGCAACGACACACAAACACCAAGGATCTGTTAAGTGTCATTCCTAGAGGTCAGAAAGGTGGGTCATCATATTACAAGATGTGTTGGAGACCGAGCTGCATCTCAATATAGCTTATCATCCACAAACAGATGGACAGATTGGGAGAGTGAACCATATATTAGAGGATCTCTTAAGAGCTTGCATTCTTAATTTCAAAGGCTCGTGGGATGACCACTTGCATTTGGTAGAATTTTCATACATCAATAACTATCCGTCTAGTATCGGTATGGCACCATATAAAGCATTGTATGGCCGACCATGTAATGCTTCGTTGTGTTTGATGGGAAGTGGGTGAGAACAGATACTTGGGCCAGATAAGATTAGAGAAACTTCAGAGAAGATAGAAATCATTTGACAACTAATAAAAGCTACTCAAGATTGATTGAATAGCTATGGTGATAGAAGAAGTAGAGATTTGGAATTTTAAGTTAATGATATGGTGTTTTTGAAGATTTCTCCTTTGAAGAATGTTATTCGATTCAGTAATAAGGGGAACATGGCATATAAGGTCGAATTACCTCAGAAGATTGCAACAGCATCTTCTATGTCTCTCATAAGCGGAAGTTTATGCATGACTCGGGCATGACGATTGCACCAGATTAACTTGATGATATAGAGATTGAACCAGAAGCTTCGAGACCTCGTAGATCAGTTCGTATTGTCAGATGTGATATGAAACGGCTTAGGAGGAAGATGGTGGAGTAGTGAAAGTTCAACGAGGCGAAAGTGAAGATGATTGTACATGTGAAAGCGAAGAAAGCATAAGGGCCACATATCCAAAGCTCTTTGCATGGTAATGCTCATCGTTTATCGTATTTATTTTCATATTTGTTATCATATATGGTAGATTATTATCTTGTGTGCTATGATAGGTTTATCTACACTATTGTTTGCATGGCTGCTTGTTTGATATGTATGATGGTTGCATATGATTGTTAGGCATGTGAGGTAACAATGTTTGATTTGTTTGGGGATTTCGGGGACGAAGTTCTTAAAGAGGAAGAGTGTAATGACCCATATTTTACGTATTGGAGGATTGTAACATGTTTTTATTTTATTCATATGAGGTCGTATGACTTTAAAATTTTGGAAAGTGAGTCTTAGGGACATTTCCCACATCTATGATTTTTGCCAAATTTCTATGTGACCATTTTGACCTTAAAAATATTGTTTGGACTATAACTTTTGATAGGAGCTAAATTATGAACTCAAATCACTTACATTGCTTCAGGATAATGGTTTCTCTTTCCGTAGAGTGATCATAATAGAAAAACAGACTTACCATTTAAAATTATAGTTGTTTAAGTTTTGGCTACTACTGATCTGCATTAATGGGTAATTAAATAAGCCCGTGCTTAGGCCTACTAATCCACCTGGAAACTGTGCTAAGGGGAGGCTGTAAGAATTGATTTAAGTCATTTCCATCTTTCCCAAAATAGCTCTAAACCTCTATTAACCATAATTTCATCAAAAAACCTACCTTTTCTTTACTAATCTTAGCCAAATCATCAATTAGAGGAGTGATTAACATAGAACAGCTTAAGACTATCATTTTTGCTGATTTGCATCTTCTTCCTTGTTGTCCACTTCAAATCTAAGGGGAGGAATTGGTATTTTAGGTATTTGGTGAGTGGTTCTTAACATCTCACTCTACCATGCATGTTTATATAGTTAAAAATGATGTTTTTAGCATGTGCCCCTAAATTGTTTTCCAACTTTAGTCACTTTTTAACATATGTTTATGGCTGAATCTGAAAGGTTTTAAAGTGGTTTTAAAATGGTTTTAAAACTCCTTTTTTTCATACCCATATGCTGGTGTGAAAGTTAGATTTAGATTAGAATTTGCATGATTATCATGTTCTTATGTATTGCATGTATAAATGGATGTATATGTATGATATTCCATGTTTGTATGTTGTGCTTTAATGTGGTTTGCTAGTGCTTTTAGGTTATTAGGAAAGGAGTGGCCAAATTGGAAAATTTGAGGCAAAGATGAAGGAAATTGGATGAAAGTTAGAGGAGGGGCTCTGGAGCATGGGAGGAGCCCAGGATTCAAGTTACAGCAAGATTGGAGCTATGTATAAGAGTCGTACCGAGAGGTCGCATCGGTACCGAAAGCTTTTGTACATTGGAAATCGTCTCGGTGGGTGATGGTTTTTCAAGTTGGGGACTAGGAGAGATGAGCGAAGACCAAGTGTAGGAATTCGACTAAGTATTGGACTTGATGTCGATAACTTTGGAGGGCATGGAAACAAGAGCTTTTGGAGTTAGTACCAAGAGCTTTGGAGTTGATTCTGATAGCTTTTAAGTAGAGTGGTCGAGGTCCAAGCACTTACAGAATAGAGCTTTGGAAAAGGAAGAAAACTTAACCAATATTTGGTTAAGTACACCTCTCGACACCGAGAGGTACGATCAGTACCGGGGGGTCTGGTTTGATGCGATCGGGGTGGAACTTCCAGAAGGGGGAGTAGAGGCCCGGCAAATCTGCTGAAGGTGTCTGTTTGTTCTTGTGGGGTTTAATGGTGTTGTAATAGCACGATGATAGCTTCGAGACTTCGAAGATGGCAACTCAAATGTGAATGAAGTTAGGTTCCGATGATGACATCCCGATGTTGAAAGGAGTCAGAAGAATGGTAATCCACAAAAAGGCAGGTTCTAGAAAGGGTGACCCATGGGTAGAACTTGAGAATGGTTCTATCATGAAATAGAGGAATGTGGAATTGTTCCTTAAGAACAATGGAGACTAGATGGAGTAAGGAAAGGGCTCAGATACATGTGCTATGGGATTGTTGATACTTGGATTGCTTTCTGATGTACTCAAAAGCAAGGTTATTATAAGTGCACTCATGGGGACTTTGAACGGCTACACTACATCATTCGAAATGATCCATGTATCGTGGACCGTGGGAAAGGGTCCATTATCAGCTTCGAGCTAGAGAGGAGTATACTAAAAATCGAGATTTCCATTTGTCCCTGGCATAGGAAAGACCATACGAGTTATCATATGTCTAGGGACATGTCAGGTATGGTTCGTATACCCTTGTTCCTTACTATATCGACTTGTTTAGTATTTTGAGATTCATTAACCGTTCACATCAGACTGTTGTCTAACTCAAGGTTTTATGCTTTGCTTCTTATTATCTCAAGTACTCTTAAATAAGTAGACTCGATATTAGGTCTAGGTGAGATGTATTAGTTGTGCAGAGGATGAGCTGAATGGAGCTGTCACGTATCATATATGGGTTTCTATGCTTATTCCACCGTGCAACATTGTGGAGCCTTCACAGGGTTTGCTTATTATCATTATTATGAGATAGTTATTTGAGTTTATTTCTATTCTATATAAACACTATTACTATGTTGTATAACTCTGTGGATCTGTGCTCTGATATTTGGTTCACTTAGTTATTATTGTCTCTTCTGTTATTTATATATGTGATGTATATTAAATTTTATTCCATGCACTATGAGATATATGATAGGGTCTGTGTGATGTTTCATTTTCTTTCAACTCTTGATGGTTGTCCTACATCGATCGAGCACGTCCGCAGCTCAATATTTTGTTATGTTAGTTGTAGGTGGTGTAGGGCGGTCACAACAGTTAGATTCTTAACTTTGTTTTAATACTTCTTAAATTTTTTGTAGACATTTTATTTATTCTTTATAAGATATACATAGCCTATTATCCAGAAATCATCAGTAAAATTTATGAATTGAATTGTCCTTAGTCACCATAGGCATCAGGACACATACATCCGTATTATGAGACCCAAGAGTTCATCAACTCTTTCGTCACTTCCACTGAAGGGGTGCTTAGTCATTTTCCCATTGAGACATGACTCACAAGTGTCGAATGATAGATAATAAGACAATGGTAGAAAACCTTTGGTTTTTGGTTTGCGTAGTCTTTTATCACTAATACATCCTAGCCTACAGTGTCATAAGTAATTATTAATAATGTCAATAGGAGATTTGTTAATAGCAAAGATATGATTAAAATTAAGTACATAAATGCCACTATCTGAAAAACCATTTCAAAAAGTTTTTTCCATCAAACACAATATTCATAATATTGTCTTTACAAGAAAACCAAAACCTGTCTTAGACAATCTAGACACATATATGAATACACAAATATAGTTTTTAACATAATAACAATTTATCAATATTAAATCAAATCTGCTAGGCAAAGTCAAGTGATAGTCTCCAACTGCTATTGCATCTACTATAGATACTTCAGTAACTTGAAGCCTCATTTCACCCTTTTCCCATGTCGTCTTCTCCTATGTCTCTATAATGAATTACAAATATGGGTCCTAGGTCCATTATCTATAACCCAAGATAATTTATTGATTGTAAAATAATTTTAAATCATAAAGGTACCAGTAGAAATAAAGAGTCTGACTCTTTCTTCTCTTTGACCATCTTCAAATAATCTCGACATTTACAACTAACATCATGTTTAGATCCTTGAATGATCCCTCAGCTGACATCAACCTATTGATTAGCTCGATGAGGCTTATGCTCAACCGGTTCATATTGTAATTCAATATGAATGGCTCAAACTGTGGAGTAAGCTAGCCTATGATCAAATCCACTTGCAATTCATTATTTATTATAATATCTAGCTCAGAAAGTCTATCAATATAGTCTTTCATTGTTAAAACGAAATCCTCAACATGAGCGCCTTTGTTCATTTTCATATTGAACAACTTCTTAAACAATCTCTTACCTTACAGAAGGAGACTGTTCCCTAAACAAAGCTTTAAGGATTTCAAAATTTTTATGGATGAACATATTTTCGTGTTGCCTTTGCAATGCCTTGTCTAAAGCGGAAAACACAAAAACTTAACCAATTTCACAATCAGCTACCCAAGTATTGTAAGCATTTACTGTCTTGTGGTTAATAGGTGCAATGGCTTTTTCCCTTAAAGGTTCATTAGTAGACGACCATAAGCGCTTATAAGTGGGTGATATTTTAATTTCTCTTATCTAGTTAATGTAGTTTGGTCCGGCAAGCATATCATTTTTCGAAAATGGCTGTAGGTTGGTTGTTTTGCTGAAAATTTTATGTGATTGGACTAGATAGGTTAAATGGATTCTTTGATCTATCTAATAAGACACCACTAGACTTTCATGTTTCTCAAAACCCTAATTACAATATAGATTTCTTTCGACTTATCAGTTGTATCATATACAAATTCTAACCAATGGTCTTTGACCTTATCTCATCTCTACCTTATGTTTGCACAACAAATTAAAAGAGATTATTCACTTGTACCTACTATTTTGCAATGACCTTAGAACAGTGCACGTACCTTGAGCTTGTTCAATAAATATATGCATGTATCTTACCTTGCTTAGTCAATATATTGATAGTACTACACATAACATCACGGATGTTATGTTTTCTCAACAACTACAGAGTATGCAAGTAATATATTAACATATAAATGGTAAAGGACAACTCTAAATATTAGAGAATCATAATCTTTAATATATTTTTATTGAATGATATCGAATTAGGGAATAATGTATCTATTATAAAATACCCTTGTGATTCATGTGTCAAACTCATCAGAAATCATGGTATATGTACAATTAGTATTTATTTCTTAAACTAAGTAGGGTTTTTTTTATAATTCCACCTATATTATACATTTATGTTACGTGTGTTTAATTTCATATATAATTATTTATAATTTGATTAACTTAAATATTATTCATATTTATATTATTAACTAAATTATATTTATTTAATTTTAATTTATTAGTTTTATTAACTAATTAGTTAAATTATTTGTGAAAGTAGGAATGTATTTTGTTTATTTTAAACAATTTAAGATGAGTATAAACTACATACATAAATATATTTGCATACATTTATATTAATTAACATTTAATTAACTTATTTAACTAAAATTATTTTAATTATATTTTTTTTTATAAATTTGAAATATTATTTTAATTTACTACAACCAATTTAAGATAAATATTTATATTATACTCTGACATTTATAGCTATACATATATCAATATATATATGTTTATTTTAATTAATTAAACTTTTTGAAAATGAAAATTAATTAACTTTTGACCAAATATTTATTCGATTAATCCAAATAATTAGATTTTAAATAATTTTTGCAAATATTAATTTATTTTCAAAATTATTTTGAAAAATATTTTATTACTTTTATAAAATATTATTTTATGTTTTGAACTTAAATTTAAAATTTAAAACAAAATTTTGAAAATTAACTTAGGCCTAAATTAGCTTGGGCCTTTAAAACTAGGCCAACTATTTGGACTTATTCTACCCAGTTCGGCAAGGTAGTAACCGGAGAGGGGAGAATACTTGATTATTCAACTCTAAGCCTAGAAACTACTTTTTTAGACATTCGGTCGAATACGTAAGCTTTAGTTAGTTGGCCTAAGTTGTTAATTTTGACCCTGTAAACCATTTAGGTTCTGACATCATTAATCGAATCGAGTTGATCCACAGCAGGTGAAATACGTAGATGTTATTTTTTTTCTATTTTGAATCATAGTGGGCTTATGAAGTCTAATGGTTTGTACTAGATCCAATATAGATTATTTAAGTAAAATCCAAGTTTATTTAATTTTCTGATTTATTTAATTAATGAATTTAGTAAATTAAATTATATGGGTTATGAATATAATGTGCATGTGCAACATAATAAAAGTATACATGGTCAAGTTTGTACATACGTAGATATTACGATTTGTATCTACTATGCATATACTTCGTTGTTACATATATGTCTATTGCTTGTACTAAATAGTTTTGTAATAAAAATAAAATAGTTGAAAATTTTAATTAAGAAATATATATTAACGTAATTTTGAAAATATTGCACAAAATTTTGACTAAGTCTTTATTTTCAGATTTGAAATTTAAAGTATCTAATTTTACTTAGTAAATGAAATTCAAATTCAAAACAATATCCGAGATATAAATTCAAATTTTAAAAGTTACGCAGTTATATTCGGTAATATTTTAAAATAACACACACACAGATATATATGTAGTTATAAAAAATATTTTAGTATATATATATGTATGTATTTGTATTTATTATATGTATATATATAATTGTAAATGAATATAAACATATATACACACACACATTTCGGCAAAATTAATTTTTTCTAATTTAGTCTAATTAGAGCCAAAAGAAATTTTTGAAAAAAATAATAATAAACAAAATACATATACGTATACGTATTTATGTTTATTATTATAATATAAAAACAAATTGTTATTATTATAATATAAGAAAATTATTAATTTTATTTGCAAGCAAATTTTTTTTAAAATAAAATAGTAATCAATTACATATACGTATATGTATATATTTATAATTATAAATCAAAAACAATTTTATTTTTGGCTTTGAGTGAAAATTTGTTTTTCAAAATAATTTCACAACAAATAAATTTACATACATATTATTTAAATTGAATTTTAAATATGCACAAAGTTTTAATTAATAAACCATGTTTAAATTAATTACTTTAACATTTTAAATAATTTTTAATATTATCAAATATATGTGTGTGTGTGTGTATTTATAAAAAAAATTACCTAGGACGTATTACAATATTAAGATGATGAAAAATTAAAAATTAATTATAATATAGATATATAAAAATAGGCATCAACATATATATAAGGTGGTAACATAAACATCATATATAATCATAGTATAATATAAATGAATTGTTACTTAGAGAAGATGCCATAGATTTATAGGTTGATGCAGACTATCTCCTTGATCTGTCAAATATGCACCCATTGCTGCAAAAAGATAGCGTGCCAGCACTGGATCTAGATATATTTGATTGAATAGATGTTAATGGAGTTGAAATTAAAGGGGTTTAGGTGTGTGGAATTTGCACCAAGGCTAGAGAGGAGGCAAGCCAAAAAGTCAACTGAAAAGAAGAGGCTAATGCATGAATTTTGTAATGAGGTCTAGATAAAATATCCGGATACTTTTCTCCTGCATTTTAAGCTCCAGTGCTCCATTATTGACTCCCCTTATGGCCAACCGTAAACTGTATCCAAGATGGAACGAATTCCTACCAGACCCAGTAGTAATTTTTTAAAATTCAAATCTAGTTTAAATTCTTATCGATATCGTATAACGATACATGCGCACACACACACAAATATATATATATATATATATATATATATATATAACTTTTATATACGCACCCAATAAATCACTAAACAACACCCAAATAATTCCAAAGACCCCTTCATTTAATTAAACACACCTCATCTATTAAATACAATAATAATTAATATTTCTCAAATATTAATTAATTTGTAACTATTATAAATTAATTAAACCAAGCGACGTTTCAAAGACTGAATAGATGTGGCTATTCAACTCGCATGTGTGTATTTAGCCAGCGATTAATATTCTAACAGTTCAAATACTAATGTTCACCTTTCACCTTATCTAGTGGTGTGATACTTTGACTTAATTCACCTCTATAAATTTCATCGGTAAAAATCCAATTCTACAACTTTAAGTGGTACCTATTAGTAATGAATATTTATACCAATACTCTTAATCAACACTATATCACCTCAAGACTTATGAAATTTGGTTTTATTCAAAATTCTAGTACCATCTATATTCAACTTAATTAGCCCATAAACAAATTCTATGGTTCAATAATAACATTTATTATAACCATACTATTATGGTTAGAGATTTTAACTTTTAGTTGACTACATTTGATCATGGTGCTAACCTCATTACAACCGAGGAGGCGAATTCTCTATTTAATAGTGTTTCATTTTCAATGCTTCAGATCAAACCCAACTGTAGTCATTCGATGGTCGTTATACTATCATTTAACTACAATCAAAGTGACGTATCCATACTTAAGTTCAACAATATTCTTAAGTCGACACACTACAAGAAAAAAGACATTTTTCGACGGCTGAAAACCGTCGGTGGCCGTAAAAAAAAGCCGTCGGAAAATAAGGCGTCGGGGCGTAGTGTTTCCGACAGCTTCCGACACAGGGCGCCAAACATTTTTCCGACGGATTCCGACACTTGTCGGAAGCCATTGGAAAAAATGGCCTATAGGCTGTCGGAAGCCGTCGGAAAATTATTACCTGAAAGCCGTCGGAAATCTACTGTATTTTTTTATATTCCTGATGCAATATAGCCTTCCATCCACATTTCCCATCCAAACACTATTACACCAATACTGCAGAATCTAGTATACAATATTCCAACCAAATATTAAAACCCAAACTACACAAAATTCATCAAACACACAAATACATCAAATTACATCAAAATAAAATACATAATATACATAACCATTCCAACATTCACAACAACCCCAACAACAAGTGTTCTACCATGTCATACATACACAACATAACATAAAATCATCAACATCCACATCATCATACAACCACATAACCAAGTGTATCAAACATAATCATACAAAAATCAACAACTACCTCCACCGTCTACCAAATCATACAAAACTAAAAAAACATACCTGATGGGCCACTTCCATCGCCTCCTGATGATCTAGGGACTAACGAAACTACTAGACGCTGTGAATCTTGCGATGGGCCACTGCCATCGCCTCCTGATGATCGGGAAGAGCTCCTACCTCTATATGACATTATGATAAACCTGTGACATATATACACATCATTATATAAGAGAATAATAACATGATAATGAAATATATTTCATATGTAAATGACATCAACGGTATAAATTGCTTAATTAATGACTGAAATGGAAATAGAAATGGAAGTGTGGTATACCTGATTCGTAATGGGTCTACTATTCCGATGATAAGCAGATTTCATTGCATTTTTAATAAAAATTGCTAAATAAATGACAAATGGAAATGACATAAAACATGTAAACAATGGTAAACAGATTTGGTTTCATAGTCACATCAATTTCATAATACATCAAGAATTCAACATAGTTACATCAATTGCAGAAAAATCAGATTCAGATTTATATCAGTCATCATCGTCTTCTGATTCAGATTCGGTCTCGTTTTCTACGATATTTTCCTTTGCACTGTCAAACGCTTCTACCAAAACATTTGATTCATCGATCAAAGGACCTAAATCTTTATGATCGTCTGTAATTATTATTTCGTTATTTTGCTCAAGATCTACCTGATAAGCTTGTTCGTCCGGAATATTCTTCCCATCGAATGTGAATCTGGCCTTTGTTTTAAAAACTGCAAACCAATCTGCTTTATCTCTTTTTAGAGACGGATAAGGAGCGTAATAAACTTGCAATGCTTGTTTGGCTAGTACAAAAGGATCATACTTGTATAGTGCGATGTATGCTTTATTTCGATAAGATTATAATCCTTGTACACATTAATTCCAGAACCTGGAACATTGCTAAACCAATTGCATCTAAATAGAAACACCTCCTCCGCGGGTCGTGAGAAATATGTCAGTTGCAAAATTTGTGTTAGAACGCCATAAAAATCATTTAAGTGATTTTCTGGATCGTCACTACCTTTAACAAATACACCAGTATTATTTGTTAATTTTTCTGCACCATATTCTTTGGTGTTAAATTTATATCCATTGACGAAATATATTGGATATTTCTTGACCACTCTTTTTGGTCCCATCGCAAGATGTTTCAACCCTTCGTCAACAACACAATTTCTCGGCTCATAAACGTAATTTGAAAACCAACCGGAAAATTCATTACTGAGATCTCCATTCGGATGTTCACGTTCATAAACACTGTATATATAAACAAATTATCACATTAGGTTATACACGCGCATGCATTATAGAAAAGAATAAAACACAAATTATTATTTCAGATTACCTAACAAACGGTGCAACCTCGACACAATTTAGAAGAATATAAGTGTGTGCTACATGAAGATCTCTATCGTCTAGCCATATTTCTACACATTTTCCAGAAGGCCGACCATGTTGTCTAAAAATAGATAACATTGCTTGAGAGGACTCTTGTTCGTCGCCTTTGTCATTACGAGGAACACTTTCAAATGAAATATTCACATGGTTACTGAAATAGTGAGAGAAAAAGAACGAAGCTTCTTCTTCGATGTAAGATTTACATATCGAACCTTCAACTCGTGCTTTTTGCCTCACTTTTTCCTTCAGATGATTCAAATATCTATGCAAAATTAATTTATATTAACTTCATCTTTCAAATGCAATTAAATTACGTGATAACATATTACATACCTCTCAAATGGATACATCCATCCATATTGGACAGGACCTCGAAGTCGTGCTTCAGATGGGAGATGAACAGGTAAATGTTCCATTACATTAAAAAAAACCTAGCGAAAATATTTTATCTAATTTGCAAAGCAATATAGGAATATCCACTTCAAGTTTACGTAAACGTTGCACTTTTAAAGTAGTCGAACAAAGCTCTTTGTAAAACATCCTAAGCTCCGTTACTACCTTCCAAACTTTTAACGGCAGTAGTTCTTTGAACATAACGGGAAATAAATTTTCCATCATTATGTGACAGTCGTGACTTTTCATTCCGCTCAATCTACCATTTTTAAAGTCAAAACATCTACGAAGATTTGATGATATCCCATCAGGAAATCTGAACCCTTCCACCCATTTTAACATAGCTTTAACTTGATTATTATCTAATTCGTAACATGCTTTGGGTTTTTTTACCGTCATTTGGATTCATATGAAGCTCAGGACGTTTGCAAAATTCTTCTATATCACGTCTTGATTTCAAATCATCCTTCGTTTTCCCTTTCACATTTAAAATTGTGTTAAAAACATTATCAAATACATTTTTCTCATTGTGCATCACATCTATACTATGACGAACCAGAAGATATTTCCAATACGGCAACTCCCAAAAAATAGTTTGTTTGCACCAATTATGAACAACTAATTTGCCTTCAATTTTTGTTTGCTCTCCAGTTTCATATATCGTTGGATAGTCCCTAACAAGTTCATATATATCTTCGCTTGACCATATCGTCGGTGGTTGTCTGGTTTCTACTCTATTAGCTAAAAAGTTTTTCTTGTCTCCTCTGAAGGGATGATTTACATGGAGAAAATATCGATGACTGTCAAACCATGAAATTTTCTTACCATGAGGTAAAGAAAACGCTCGTGTTTCATCCATGCAATATGGACATGCTAGACGACCAGCAGTACTCCATCCTGAAAGCATTGCATAGGCAGAAAAATCACTTATAGTCCACAACAAAGAAGCAAACATACGAAATTTTTTCCTCTTGGACACATCGTATGTTTCTACTCCTTCATTCCACAGTATTTTTAACTCCTCAATCAACGATTGTAAATATATATCGATTCCTTGTGTCGGATTGTCGGGGCCAGGAACGACAACAGTAAGAAACATATATTGCGTTTTCATATACATCCATGGAGGTAAATTATACGGTGTGACGATAATGGGTCAGGATGAATATTTAGAACCAAATTGAGAAAATGGAGAAAAACCGTCCGTACATAATCCTAATCTAACATTTCGACTCTCCACTACAAAATTTGGATACGTTTTATCGAAATGTTTCCATGCTTCTCCATCGGCCGGATGTGTCAACGTACCCTCTTCCTCCGTTTTCACACTATGCCATCTCATATTAGATGCAGTTACAGAAGATGCATATAATCTTTGAAGCCTCGGAGTTATGGGTAAGTAATGCATACGCTTGTACGGAACTTCCTTCCCCTTCTTTTTTCTTGGTTTGTATCTCTCCTGATTACACATTTTACAATTTCTAAGGTTTGTGTCTTCTTTCCAAAACAACATGCAGCCTTTTAAACATGTATCTATTTTCTGATAAGGTAAACCAAAAGCCGACATAAATTTTTCAACTTCATAGTGATTTTCACACATTAGATTATTGGGCAGCATATGTCTTTTTGCAGCTTGAACAACAGCCGTAAACCCAGCTTCAGTGATGTTGTATTTTGACTTCATCGCAATGTATTCTACGATTACTGACAGCTGAGTGCCGCTTTTACAACCATCCCAAATAGGTTTCTTAGCAGCATCTAGTAAATCATAATTTTTTTTGCTTTAATATTTAGTTCTTCAACATTTCCATCATCGTCGTCAACTTCAACCATAGAAAACATTGATCGTGCTGCATCTTCGACCATATTTTCTATACAGGTCGTCGTAACTATTTCGTTAACAACATTTTCAGACTCTACAGAAGTATTTGCTACAACTTCTCCATGCCGATCCCAAACATAATACTCGGGTACGAAACCATTTTGGCACAAATGAACTTTCACAATATCTGGTAACGAACTTTTACAATATCTGGTAACAAATACTTCAAATGTCTACACCTACTACACGGACAACGAATTTCTAGATCGTTTCCGTTATTACTTAAAGCGAATTCAACAAATACGTTTATACCATTATAAAAAACTTCTTTTATTGAGCCCCTCAGTCCTTTTTTTTGGTACATCCATCTCCTCCGATCAACAAAATAATCAATCATTTTTCCTATTTGAGAAAATGAGAAGTTCAAAATTTAATTTATTTTCAAGAATACATATTTGAAAAAGTTTATTTTCATGGCCGTATAATATTTGAATTTAAAGAACTACTTCACAAATTTAAAAATATTTTCAAATAGGGCACATTTTATTTTTTAAAGTATCGATACAAAAAATTGTACAAAAGTATTTTTTTTCCATGATCAGGCATCCTACTTCCCATTACAAACACAGTAAGCATTTACATTTCATATATTACTTCATCTCAAACGGTTCAACGAAATTTCGACAGCATTTCCCTTTTGTTCCCTGCATTGTACACAATGCGTATACTCAAGAAACAAAAAAGAAAAGTTAGGCCGAAATTTTATGAACCGTTTGAGACGAAGTAGTATACAAAATGTAAATGCTTACTATGTTCATAACTTGACCAATACATGGACAAATCCAACAAACATTGTACCAGATGAATATAAATGGTCGTTTTAAAAAAAAACGACTATTTATACAACGATCATGTACAACACTCATCAGACGGGACCAAAAACTCTCTATGGGACATTTGTCAATTAGATGTGCGCATTTTACGAAAAAATACAGTTTTACTAATTGTTCACATTTACAAAAATATATTTTAATTTAACACATTTATTCGACGTATTACATCAACTTAAGGCTCGTTCGACGTTTTTTTGTTGTTGCATAAGTCAATACGTGCACAATATAATATTCCTAGCTCGTGCATTCATTTTATCTTATTCCAACTAACATAATACAATAAGAGCAGCGCTACACATATATACAATCGTAGAATCAAGGCATACATAACGATTTACATATACACGAACAACCACAAATTATACGTGTTTTTCACAATTTCACAATAAAAGATGAAATAGGAATACCATGAAATGCTAGAAATATTATAACATTATTGAAAACAATTTCAATCACCAATTAGCCCTAATTTAACAACTTATGCAAATCTGGATTTAGGGAAAAAATTAGATTTTTGGCAAAAATAAGAGATTACATCTGAGCTAGAGAGCAATAGACGTTGATTACGCAACCGAGGAGGATCCGAAAACTCGAAATTGATGATTGGAAGCTTGGGGAAGAGATTTGGGGATTTTGGGTTAAAAAATTTCGTATGGAAATGAGGAAGAAGAAGGCTCGGCTGAGCCCTGTAATTCGCGATTTTCCGACGGCTTCCGACGGCCGCCGACGGCCCGTCGAAAGCCGTCGGAAATTGGCCGTCGGAAGCCGTCGCTTGATGCTATCGAAATAATTACCTTTTCTAGTAGTGATAGAACTTTGTAATATTGTTACTCTGAAATTTCCCGTTTGACCTAATTGTTATTAGCCAACGGGAAGCTCTTGGATGAGTCATTTTATAATTATCTAATATCTATCATTATGTAGCCTTTTGGTGCCCTTAATGGCCATGAGTATTTCACTACCGAACATTTGAAGAGCGTAACGTACTCTAGTCAACGGATGTATTGATATCCTTTTCCGAAACATCTTGAACATGAACATTTAAAATAATGTTATTTAATATTGTGATAGTTTTCTCATGATTACAACTCCTTTTAATTATTATCTCATAACATATTATGAATATACTTAAATTAATTATTTGATTAATATATCACAATATGACAAGTGTATAATAGGAAAATAAACATCTTTTATTTTTGAACAAGATTTTATTACAAAGTTATAATTAACAATAAATTTCAAAATTGCTACTTGGGCATACCCCTAACTCTCTTAGTTCAATTATTTAAAAAATAAAAATTTTATAATTGAAAAAATTCCATTTAAGAGTAGAATTATAAAATTTATAGTGGCACGAAGCTTCATTATTAAAGGTGCAAACCTTGTTTTGGTATATGCGATAACTCTACAGCTTGATATATGTGAAAAAACACTTCTGATTCATATTTTTCATAACTCCTATAATTGACACACATGCAAGAACTATTGCTTCTTATACATGCTAAAACTCCTATTTCAAACTAGTATAAATTGCACGATACGTGCATCTAGTAGCTAAAGATATTTGGTTTTTATTTAAAAAAAATTAATGGATGAATATATGATATAAGTGCAAAATCTTTGATGGTCACAGCGCTTTTATTTCAAATAGTCGTTGGTGGTGTTAGTTGCAAATTGATAGTGAAATCCGTTGATGAGTGGTCGCAAAGAGGACGGTGATAGAGATAGTTCACCGATAATGAGATTCTGTTGATAGAAAAATGTATTTTTGGAATTTCAAAAGGACACCTTGGAAATTTTATTTATTGAATTCACTTTATTAATAGTAGAGATATGTGCTATTAGATATTGAAGATTATGTGCAGCATCCAAAATTTGAGATGAAGCAATGCGTTGACTCAGCAATCCACCTGTGTTATAAATTTTGATCATCCGATTTTTGGTCCAGCCTTAAAACAAACCTGTATATATTACCTAAATTTCATTCCAACTGCTATTTCAGTAAAGACATATTATTATCGTATGTGCAAATTTTAAAAAGAGAAGACTATCTGTTGCAAAAATGGAAAATGGAGAAGCGGGTGGTTTAGAAACCCATACTAATTCATAGAAACATAATTACGTTGTATTGCTAATCATCCAATGGCAACAGAAGCATATAATAATAACACGGCAGTATAATTAATTAATTAATTACAAATTGTAATGGATGCGGTTCGTTGGAGAAGACGTAGAAATCGCCGTCGGTGTAGAATTGATTTCGGTTAGTGGACAATCAACTGGTGTAGTTGCGGTAGTGGATGATTGCATTGATGTAGTGCAGGATTAGGAAATAGGACTGACATCGTTTTCGTGGGCTAACAAGCGGATAGTAAAGGGGACGACATGTGAAGGGTAGTTTGGGGATTTCAAAAAGACACGGTTGATCCTAGTTCATTGAATTATCATTATTAGTAGTAAAGATGAATGCAACAACCTTAATTCAGCCTTTGATATTATCGATAACCCCATGTTTAATAACATCAATAACCCTAACTATAGATGTGAAAATGCTTAGATTAATACGTATATGAATTTGGCCAATGTTCAAATTTCCAATAAAGGCTATTATCGATTGTAGGAGCAATAACATCGAAAGTGAAGGGTGTAGGCATCAAGATCCGACTGATACAAATTCAACCACCGTGATCTAATAGTTTGAAACCACACGAAGGAAGAATTAATGAAACTAGTTAGGGTTTTCATTCGAAAACATGAGCTTGATCAGACTAGTTTTCTCAATAAATGATAAGGGAAATAGGATCCACTCTTGGTACCAAGTGGAGTAAGGGAAGGTGTACTGCATCTTGACAGTGCTGCAATGACTAGTTTTAGAAAATAATAGCTAGAAATCAGCCCGAACACGAAGTAGTTTTTATCCATTCAAGGAGAATATGGAGTGATTGACAAGTTATCACTTTTGTTGGTAAAAACAAGTTACGTACTAATTTATTATTTTTAAGATTCAAATTTTTTTATGCAAATAAACGAAAATTAGTATTCTTGATTAATTTTATAAAATTTTGTAGATAAATATTCATGTACATTGATTTTGAAATTAATGTTAATCTTTTGATATATTTGACTATAAGATAAATGGTGTATAGATTGAATTTAAATATCACTCGAAAATCAGCAAAAATTCTAAAAGATGGAAGTGAAATGTTATGGCATCGATATATTTTTATACTTTTAAAGCTCTTCTAGCACATATTTATAAAAATAAGTATATAATACTACCAACGTGATAAGCAAAATATTTATTTAGCTATTAAAAGAAATATTAATTGAAAATAAGACCTGAAATGTTGCAAATCACATTGTCCTTTTAATTATGCAAAAAAATGACTTTTAATCCATTGTTTTATACCTCAATAATTTCAATTTCCAATAAAAAGTTCCAAGAAATATTTAACATTTACCTCTAAAAGATGATAAAATACAAAAGAAAAATATTTCTAATCAAAGTATGGTATGATTTTTGTCCATCAATTAACGTAAATTATGGATATAAATAGTTAAATGTAATTTTTTTACAAAACAGTTCTAATTGAAAATTTTAATTATTTTTCAGAGTTATAGAATACAAACATTCACCGCTTATCATTAACTGCAATGTCATTCTTCATAAATATAAACTTTATTAATGGCAAAAACTTCACTTAACGTACAAATTTTGAAAAGTGAAAATGCTACAATTATAATGATATACCAATTTTAGAAAGAAAGAACTGTGCAGATATTTGTTTGTAATGAAATTCCGACTTTAGAAAGAAAGAATTATGTGTGTATTTCTCTGTATTAAAACACTAATTTTAGAAGTAATTTTTTTTATGAGCTTGAATGTAGAATAAAATAAGAGAATAGACGGTAATTTTGTAAATAATTATGAAAATTTTAAATCATATGGACTTAAATGAAAAAATAGTTTTAGTATTTTGTCAATAGGAATGCGATACACATTGAATTGTTTTTTTTAATAATTTATTAGATCAATTAATAATTATTTTTAATTGGATTTATTTACAAGGTTTAAACTTAGGATCACTTAATAAATTCAAACATATGGACTTGAATGTAAAATAATGTAAGAAATCTTAGGAGAAATATATAAATAACTATAAAAACTATTAAGTTTTGGTATTTAAATGTAAAATGACAGAGGAGAAAAATTAGTAAAACACTATTATTTTATACAATTGTAAAGTTTTTAAGCTATATGGACTTGAATGAAAATTAGTTTTACTATTTTTGTCAATATTATAAATATGATACAAACATTTAATTGTCAACTTTTTAAAAGAATTTGCTAAATCAATTAATGGATATTTGTTAATTGTATTTATTTACAAAATTTAAGTTTAAGATTGCTTAATTAGTTTTAACATAAGTACTTAAATATAAAATAATAGAAGAAAACTAGTGAGAAATATATAAATAATTGTACAAAATTATTAAATGTTGGTATTTAAATGTAAAGTGACAGAAGTGAGAACCAATAAAAGGACTGTAATAATTATAAGTAACGGGATTTTAAAATTAAATATCCAGAGAGAATTAAGAAGAAGGAAGATAATCCCAGGAATTAATAAAAGAGCGTGAAATTTTTCGTTTTACTATTATTTAATAGATGTGTATAAACTGCTACTACAATTCAAAAAAATCTAAAATTCATAGACTGCTACTACAAACATAATAAATGCACATTTCATCTATAAAGTGGTACATTTGTTCAAAAAGTGCTAATAAAAATTCATAAATTGCTACTATAATCCATACTATAATTCATAAATAATTTATAAATACAATTAAATGTGTATAAACTGCTACTACAATTCAGAATCCGCTAGTACAGGCATAATCAATATTTAAAAATAAAATAAAATGATACTACAATTGTAATTTTTATTACAAGTAAAATACAACAAACAAAGTGTAACAACCCGCATACTTTACGATTCGTATATTTTAAATGTACGAATCGTAAAATATGCGGGTTGTTACACAAAGTGGAATAAAATTGATACCATATAGTATTATTTTATTCTTATTTAATTTAATTAAAAATATTATTACAACACGTAAAATGCTACTATAAAATAACATTGTAATCTATGATTACACATTCCACCTACAAAATGATAATACAAATCATAAAAATACTACTACAAATCAAAAAATGTTAAATACTTCAAAACTGCTACTGCAGTTCACAAAAATGATACTGCAAAGTAGCACTGTTCTTCTGCTATATTATATTGAAAAGTTTGTCTTTTTTAACTAAAAAATTGAGAGCATCTCCTTAAAGCTAAAAAATTGATGAATTTTGTTCTTCATGCTATTTTCTTGTTAATATTATATACATAATATATAGTTATAAATACCAATATCTATATATTTGTGTGTTGTGCCCATTTACATAATTTTTACGATGACGTATATGCAATGTCCCATTGCCTAAGTTACTTCATACATGTACACTTAACCAAACACTATACGCTCACATATTCACGTATACATCTATGCTTAAACTGAGGGGAGGGAGGTGTACTTGATATCCTTAAATATATCAACCTTATATAAATTTTTATTGTTATTTTTGAATCAATGAGAAAAAAATATAAATAATATAATCCTAAATTTGATTTAACGCGCCAATTTTAATAATTAATGCGTTAAATATGATTTAGCACACCAATTTATTAGCATTAACACATGCAACCATAAACTTTCAAATAACTTCCAGTGCATTCAATACGATTTAATGCAACGATTTATTAACATCAAGACACATGTGTAACATTTCAAATATATTTCTTATGATATAATGCACCAATTTATTAGCATTAACGTAACATAAGATCTAATGATTTAAATTAAGAGGAAACTGCTTAAAAGTAAACGCCTGAAACCAATTTTTACATCAAAGATGCTAGTTTTAAAACTTAGGCCGAGGACAAAAGAATGCTAAATTAAATTAGGATCGTAAAAAACAAAATGCTTGTTTAAACTAGCATCAAATAATCATAAAGCTAAATTAAACTAGTACCAAATGAACTAGATAAACTAAAACAACATTTATTTTCATAATAATTTACAATAACCGATTTAATTTAGCGTTAAGTACGTTCATCTAATAATAGTTTAATTTAGTATTCTGTTTTATTGAAGGCTATTTTAATTTTGCATTTTGTTATCCGTTAGATTAAATTTAAAACCTGTGTCCTTCAATCCAAAAAAATAAAAAATATTTTTTCTTAACCCTATTTTCCTGTTACACAAATTAACTTGAGAATTCTTTCGAAATTTGACTCAAATTATCCACTGTTCACTCGATCTAACTTAATCTTTTAATAATCCCCGTCTAGAAGATTAATCTTTAATAGCTGCCTAACATCTGCCTAATTTTTTTTGTAACGTTGGCACTAACTTTTAAAGATATGAGCAATAAAAAAAAAGTGAGAATTTTAAAGCATGCAAATTGTTTTAAAGTATCATGAATCAAGTCTATATATAACTGTAAAAATGTGTGATCAACAGACATGAATCTTAAAGAAAAGTTGCAAGATCTTAACCAAAAGTCGCCTCACTTTGTTTTACGCTATCAAAAAATAAGTCGGTCTACTTTAATTTTATGGCGACTTGAAAGCAATTAGTTTGACTTAAAAAAACTATATGCAGACCTATTTTGAGTCAAAAAGCATATAAACATTTCTTTCAGATACGATTGACTCAAATTTGTTCATTTTAGCTTAAAATCTAGATGTCCTAACCTATTTGTGTTCTCGAGAGCAAATAAGCATTTCCATCCCTTATATTTCGGCTTATCACCGTTTTATGTCGGCTTAGAGCATCCATGAACTATTTTGATGTAATGTCAATTACACATTATCAACATTTAATTTTGTTTAAATTTTCATCTTCAATTTCAATGTTAATGACAATGTTATGATGACTTGACAAAAAAATTATTAGACATTGTCTAGTGCAATGTCTAGTTTTAGACATTGCACTTCACAATGTGAGGTAATAAATATTCACAATGGAGTAATTTTTATCTATTATTTCTATTTATTTAAATTTTGATTAGAACACATAGTCAATTTTTTCTCAATAAATACATTTGTGATAATCATGATAATCTGAACGAAGAAGATTTAGAAGAAAATGGTAAAAGAAAATTTTATTCTCAGATCTGGAAAACAATGTTTTACAAGACCACGACTAATAAAAGAAAAAGAAAAAACTTTACAGCTGGCCTAAAATACAATGACCAATATATCCCTATTTACATAACAAACCGAACTCTTTATTTGGACAGAACTGACATATACACCAACATCCCCCCTCAAGATGGATCTGGTGGCTTTGACAACAGGCCAAGCTTGACTGAGAAGAATTTGTGAGGTTCAGAACAGAGTGGTTTTGTGAAGATATCAGCGAGTTGTAAAGATGTTTTAACATGCAAAATCTTGATGAATCCTTCTTGCACAAAATCTCGAACAAAATGATAGTCCATTCGCAAATGCTTAGTACGTTCATGGAAAACTGGATTTTCAGCAATGTGCTTAGCAGTAATATTATCACAAAACAAATCAATAGGTTTTGGAATTTTAATCTGCAAATCAGCTAAAAGACCATCTATCCAAATCAATTCACTTGTAGAATAACTCATGCTTCTGTACTCGGCTTCACAAGTACTCTTTGAAGTAGTCTTCTGCTTCTTGGTTTTCCAAGAAATTAATGAATTTCCCAAAAATACTGCATAGCCAGACAATGATTTAGCCGAAAAAGGACATGATCCCCAATCAGCATCACAATATCCTTTTAAAATTAGATCTTTTTCAGGTTGAGCAGAATAGAATAGACCAAGATTAATTGTGCCTCTCAAATATTTCAAAACATGAATAGCGGCATTAAAGTGTGACTTAGCTGGAGCTTGCAGAAATTGACTTAGCTGTTGAACAGCATAAGATATATCCGGTCTAGTCATGTTTAAATATAACATTTTCCCAATTAACCTTCTATATGCTTCTGGATCAGGTAAGAGATCATTGTCTTGAGTACTCAGCTTCAAATGCTTTGGAAAAGAAGAAGAAACTTCCTTACATTCAAGCAAATTATTATCCTTCAGCAAATCAAAAATATATTTTCTTTGACTCAAAAGTATACCAACCCTTGTCCTTGAAACTTCGATACCCAAGAAATACTTCAATCCTCCTAGATCTTTAATCGTAAAATCAGAATGAAGTCTCTTTTTCAAGCTCTCAATTTCAGCTGAACAATTTCCAGTTATTAGAAGATCATCAACATATACTAAAACCGCAATAAAACCTGCATTTTCCGTATTCTTTATAAACAAAGAATAATCTTGCTTGGATTGAATATAACCCAAATTCAACAAAAAACTGCATAACTCAATATTCCATTGCCTCGCTGCTTGTCTAAGCCCATATAAAGATCTCTTCAGCTTACATACTTGCCCAGGTTTTGCTTTCATATAACCTGGTGGAGGATGCATATAAATTTCTTCTTCAATATAGCCATGTAAAAATGCATTATTAACATCAAGTTGTTGCAAATCCCAGCCTTTCGCAACGGCTATAGCTATTAAAATTCTGACTGTTGTAAATTTCGCTACAGGACTAAAAGTATGCTTGAAGTCTTTTTCTTTTATTTGTTTATCCCCTCTAGCTACAACTCTAGCCTTGCATCTTTCAAGGTTTCCATCTGGCTTTAATTTTGCTTTATACACCCATTTACATCCAATTGACTTTTTATCATGTGGTAAATCTGTCAAAACACATGTATCATTCTTCTCAAGAGCTTCCAATTCTTCATTCATGGCCTTTATCCATTCTTGTTTATCTTTTGCATTGGAGCAGTTTTCTTGTTTTTAATGTGATGTTTAATTTTGAGAAATTACATTGAATTAACATTGTGATTTATCCCTTGACGCATATGATTTAATTAACATCACATCCTATTTGCATTGAAGATGCTCTTATGTTATTTTTGTCCTGGAAAGCAAATTCAATTTGAACCCTGCAACTTGCTGAGCTGCCCCTCTATTTTTACAAAAAATTAAAGGACAAAAATACTCCTTGATCATTTTTGTTTAAATTTATGTTTTGTTTTATTTCTCCAAATTTTCTATCCTCCACTGCGTGGTGCCTTTAGGGCACAACGCATGGCAACTACTTGGTACTCTAAAGGCACCACGTAGTGGCTCTGCATGGTGCCTTCAGGGTACCATGCAGTGGCTCTGCGTGGTGCCTTAAGGACATCACTTAGAACCACTGTGTGAAAGAGTATTTTTGAAATTTTTTTTGAAACGGGGCAATTCAGCAAAATGAGAAGTGTTTTCGTTTTTTTTAAGGTTTGGGGGCTACTAAGATGTTGTTGGGTTTAAATAAAATTTGCCCGGCTTAAATTGTAAAAACTTATTTAGTTAAAAATCACTTGTAAAATATTTTTAAAGTCATGTAAACTTGTCTTTTATTTTTAAAAAGTTGTGCATTTGTGCGCGATAACGATCGGTTTTAACAAAGTCTAAGAGTCACGACTCGAAGGCATGCTCTTTGTGGAAGTCTGTGCATATTTGCGCATGTTCGAGTGTATCTCCTTTGATTCTTGATCCGTTTGACTTTGTGCTTCCACTCTAATACCTAAAACATCTTGTAAAATTGATAATAACTTAATCCTATGTTCGACAT
The DNA here is from genome assembly GCA_030737815.1 of Allium fistulosum. Taxonomy (NCBI): domain Eukaryota; kingdom Viridiplantae; phylum Streptophyta; class Magnoliopsida; order Asparagales; family Amaryllidaceae; genus Allium; species Allium fistulosum. The sequence continues at coordinate 990,708,881 of CM060903.1, forward strand.
CATCAAAACAAAGTAGAAATGGGTTTAATAGAGCGGTCGCATATTAAGAAGAAGAGAGTGCAAGTATAAAAGTGAAGAAGACATCGTTATTTTTTTTCTTTGATCTAAAGTGTTTTGACTTTCGGTGAAATTGTTTCATCACGAGTGGCCTAATTCCATTGCCTAATTGACTTTGATCACGAATCGGGTCTACAGACGAGTCAGATGTGGACCATAAACCTGAAGTGGTGCTAAATGAACTCCATTTTGTCCTTCAATTTACCCAAGCTCAAAAAAAACAAAATCAAATAATTTTTGATTTCATTACCCAATTGCTCAACAACATATTACCGATCAGCAACATATATCCACACAATAAATTAGTACCGATTGAAAAAAATAAGGAAACAATGATAATACATTGTCAAATTATTGCCCCAAATAATTGATAACACAATCTAATTACATTGGATAATACGGAGTGGTTAATAGAATTGATGTTGGTAAAATGAAGAGTGGGTAAAACAAAAGAAGTATTGTGGTGCATTTAACACCACTTTATATCTAAACTTAGATTATAAATTAGATCGAGTCAAATTTTTGCTTGGATGTTATCTGTTGTGGTATCATACTTTAAGTTGTGCTAGAGAATGTTGTTTATGTAGATCTATAGCTGTGAGTAGAGTAAGATGTCAAACAATTTCTCTATTCTCAAAACTCATATGCACTTATCTCCTCTGAAATCAAACTGTTTATTTTAAGCGTGTGGTGCATTATTTAGTTTTTTGAGCAAATAACGAATGATTATGATTTGCTGGTTACATGTTAAACACAGTTTGAAAAAGAGAAATTGGGAAAGTTGCTTGGTAAGTTATTTATAAAAATAAAAATAAAATTGCAAGTAACCACCGTTCAAAAAGGTCTAACGTGCGGGGTAATAAAAGATGGTCGCTGCCTATCACATGCTCCACTCTCGCAATTAATTTGCCATTACTTTGCATTAACACGATATGAAAACTGAATCCAGTCTGTTATTATTCTCGGTTTATGGACTCCTTGAAGAAAAAGAAAATAGAGAGAAAAAAAAGACCTTTCTGCTCTGAAACATTATTTTTCTCATCGTTCTTTCTCCTTTCAGTTGACAAATCACTAACATTTGTGTTTCCTCTGAATTCAAACTATCATGCTACATCAATATTCTTTGATGTTGATATCAATATGCTTCATAGTGTCATATCTTCCATTTGCGGAGAGTATAGGAGTGAATTGGGGAACAATGGCAACGCATAAACTTCCAGCAAAAACAGTGGTGCAAATGTTACAGGACAATGGCATAAGAAAAGTAAAGCTTTTTGATGCTGATGAGAATTCAATGACAGCTTTAGTGGGTACGGGTATTGAAGTAATGGTTGCCATTCCAAACGATCAGCTTGGTGTTATGAATGATTATGATGAAGCAAAGAGATGGGTCGACCAGAACGTTTCTCGCTATAATTTTGATGGTGGTGTTGATATCAAGTGAGTGTCTCTTCACGATTTTTTGTTTCAGGATGCTAGATCATATTAGAAGGCCAAAGTCATGCTTTAATAATATTGATGTTTTCCATTAATTTATATTTTGTATTAATTCAAAAAATTTAAGTAGTAAAAGCTAATTATGATCAAGCTACCGTTAATAAATATCCAGAAATTATGGAGAAAAATATGATTACTTGCAAAGATGAATCTAAAACCTTAGCAAATACGGGAATGAAACATATCAATATAATTGATAGGGAGTGCATGCAAATGGAGTTAAATACCAGGATTCACAGGCTTTATATTAGAAATTTGATTAACCTGTTGTATACTAGGTTTTGTTGTAGTATCTAAAATTGAATGCATAAATATACTGGGTGATTCGATTTGTCAATGTTTTTAATACTTAAGAAACATCTTCATGAAATATATAATTTATTTGAATTTCAAATCAAGAACCAGTGTATATTCTAATCTTTCTTCTGTAGAATTATATGTTATGAAAGTTATGTTCAAAAAACTTGACCAGAAGTCTGAAAAGTGAAAACATGGTTAATGATGTGTTTCTCATTTCATGAATCTAATCAAACAGATATGTAGCGGTAGGAAACGAGCCCTTCCTCCAAGCCTACAATGGTACATTCCTCAACATCACCTTCCCAGCGTTACAAAACATTCAAAATGCCCTCAATGAAGTCGGCCTTGGAGACAAAATAAAAGCAACTGTCCCGCTCAACGCAGACGTGTACAACTCTCCTCCATCCAACCCTGTCCCTTCTTCTGGAACGTTCCGTGCAGACATATCCGACCTCATGACCCAACTCGTTCAGTTCCTCGACAAAAACAATGCCCCCTTCACCGTAAACATCTACCCCTTCTTAAGCCTTTACTCGAACCCCGACTTCCCTTTCGACTATGCCTTCTTTGATGGTAATGTTACTACCTTACAAAGAAATCTCAAACTATCATGTTTCATCAGAATGTCAAGTTTTGATAAAATAGAGGAAAATCTCATACTATCATAATTCATTATAATGTTTCATGTTAATGTTGATGAAGATAATATCTGCATTAACAGGTAATGCTCCTCCTATACAAGACAACCACATTCAGTACACGAACGTCTTTGATGCGAACTTCGATACTTTAGTCTCCTCTTTAAAGGCAGTTGGTGTTGGAAACTTACCCATCGTAGTTGGTGAAGTCGGTTGGCCCACCGATGGCGATAAAAATGCAAAAACCACCCTTGCACAACGATTTTACACTCCTCTTTTGAAAAGGCTTGCTTCCAAACAAGGTACCATAAAACTATGTAGTTACCTTATACCATTATTATTATCCTAATAGTCATTTATTGTAGTCTTCATTTCATTCTTAATATTTGTCTTCATACTAGAATTACACGCAAATTCGAGAACTTTTCATGTTTGATAACTCTTTCATTAATGTATGTTATAATTTATATGAACCATAAATAATAGGACAAATTTTAGAATTAAGCTTCTTAAATAAACTTATTTCAAGTTATTACAAAACTAGGTCATTTTTCTTTAAAAAAAAGTTAATTGGATACTTCACCGGTAGTACATAATTTATTGCAAATCTTAAATAGTATATATCATACTACAACTCAACAAATGACCTCACAGCCAAAGCGAGAGCATCTAATCATTGGAACAGTAATACTGAACAAAACTATGTCTTATTTTCATAATGGTAGATTTTGTGTTTATGCACTTGTAAAGTACACACAAGCACAAATTTTTGACCCATTGAAAACCAAACTTGTTTTCATAAATTTTTTGCATCCAGGCTTATACATGAAATAATTTTATTTTAACTTAATTTCAAAATTGATCGTAAATAGTCAATGACCACTAATTCAAGTGACAAGTGATATAACAATTTAAACTGACCTTTTAAATATTATGAATTTGAATTTACAAGACATCAAAATGAGTGTTCTGCTTGAATAAAGTATCAAATTTATTCTAAAAAGAAAACCGTCCTAAATAGTATGGTTAACGGTAGTTTTATGAGCTTTTGAAATTCATTTAATAGGTACGCCGCTTAGACCGAACACGGATATAGAAGTGTATTTGTTTAGCTTGTTGGACGAGGATGCGAAAAGCATAGCACCAGGTAATTTCGAAAGACATTGGGGAATATTCAAATACGATGGGCAACCGAAGTTCCCAATGGATCTTTCAGGGCAAGGGGAGGAGAAAATGCTAGTAGGTGCAAGCGATGTGAAGTACTTGAGCAAAAGATGGTGCATATTTAACCCGAATTCTAAAGGCGATTTGAGCAAGGTTGGCGATAACATAAACTACGCATGCACGTTTTCGGATTGCACTTCTCTTGGGTATGGGTCGAGCTGTAACGGGTTGGATGCGGATGGGAATGCTTCATATGCGTTTAATATGTACTTTCAAACTCAGAATCAGAAGGACTTGAGTTGTGGTTTTGAAGGCCTTGGGATGATCAGTACGCAGAACCATTCGACTGATCAGTGTAGCTTTATTGTTCAGATCGATTCATCTGGTTCAACTTTGTTGTTTTCGTTATTCTGGGTTGTTGTATTGGTATATAGCTTTTTGATGTTCTGATTTGGATATGGTATAGTTGAAACGAAATGTACTGTTTGGTTTATTTTTAGTGGATAGTTTATACGCACGGCGCATGGCATTGGCGGAGGAAGTTTATGTTGTCTTTAAAGTGATTAGAGTATGAAATCACATGCAAATGGAGGAGATGAGTTTTATTAAGCGATATACCATGTGCAATATTGTAAACATGCATGGTTTTGAGTGCAAGATCCTAACAATCAGGAAGGTGTTCTGTAAATTCTAAGATCCTTGCTATTAGGAAAAATGTTTCTAGACTTGGAGAACCATGGTGTATAAAAAAAAATAAGGAAATTTTGTCAATATAAACCACATTTTGAAAAAAAAAATAACAACAAGAGTAGACTTGTTTCAAAAATATTTACAAAAACAGACATATTTTGACCACGCCAGTTTTTGGTTGGGAATTGGTTGAGTGAGACTTTTGAAAAGTCGCTCAAAAACGATATTTCAAAAATCAACTAAACAATAATTAGGTAAAACCACAAGGCGATTTTTCAAATTTCGCAATTGAGCGACTTTTCAAAAGAAGTCTTCAACACCTTCCTGCACTTAATCTAATCAGCATTCTTCCTCACTTCTCACTTTATCAAAAACGTTTTAAAAACCCAAATTTTTCTGTGTTCAACCATTTCAATCAAACACTTAGCTGTTTCATTAAAATTTCGGTTAAGTATTATATTTGTAAATCTAGACAAAGGCCTTCAACAAAGTTCATCAAAGTAGAAGGTACAATCACAAAACCTTAGATTTTTTTTTAAAGTTTTGTGAAAGTGTTATTTGTAGGATATTCAATGTAGGAAAGTTAAATTGGGCGATGGAGTTAGTTAAATGTTGTGTAATTACATATATATTGATAGAAATCTTTCCGCTCTTTTGAATTGTAGAATGATAAAAAATTTGATTCTTACACTTTCCTATTATGACGATGAATTGATCGTTGATGAGTAGAAAAATGCAAAATATGCTGGAGGTATTTGTAAACCAGAAAGAGTGAGCAAAAGTTGCAACTTATTCGAGTTGAAATAATTTGTTTACAAAACTTCTAAAATTAATTCAAAAGAATTTGATATTGAATTAGTGGTTAATTGACCGTCGGACTCGGGTTCGAAAGCAATATTACTATCAAACGATGATGATATTGAAGTAATAATTTCTGCGTTACAAAATCGATTGAGTTATATGTGGGGGAAATTACAAAAGAACGATCGGTAGAGCATTTGCAATCTCATGTGGTCAATAGTGGAATTGGGTATTGTGTACAAAAATGTTGGAGGCGACGACTCCCTTTGCTGGCCTAGTTTCTCCTAGTTATAGTAACCCACACTAATGGCAAAAGTTACGGTCCTCCTCTCATGCATTACGAATTCATGTTGTACATGATTTCGCAACCTCCTACGCAACAGAACTTTCCATATTACACACCGCCTATGAATCTGTTGATGAGTCAAAGGTAACATTGCTATGATAAATTGTTGCATATAATGGTTTATATTTCAATTTTCTTATAAATCTTGTTATGTAATTAGTTTCCTACAACAAAACGCTCAGCACAACACTATAGAACAATCAAATATTCATTTTTCGCACTCTATATATCCTATCCTATCCGAACGCTATGATATGCGTCAGAGGTATGCTTTTAAATATACTTGTGTTTTGGTGTCTTCTCTTCTTGCTTAGTAGTCAACCGATTCTTCCATTTTAAACAGATGTATGACATTTGATACTGCTGCACAATGTAGTGGCGTACCATCGCATCATTCTTCGGATTCAAATCTTAGACGTTGATATGGATGTTGATGTGGGTACAGTAGTTGGTGATGATCCTCCAATCAATAGCATTGTTGTTGCTATTAGGAATGATAATGATGGATCTTGGATTGAAAGGATGCAAGTTAACAATGAACCTTTGAACTATGATTTTCCGAACGGAGATGACATGGATGGTGATAGTGATGAAACAAAGATGGAAGTACCTTTGGATGATGATATTTGTACTGCGCAAATGATGACAAGATCTGTTATTGCTAATCTTCAATTTGGGGGTGATCGATTTTCAACTGCTTACATTCAAAATGGATTTAGCATCGGAATGTTTTTTGAGACAAAAGAAAATTTACTTCAAAAATTAACTGAATGGTCCATTCTACATGCAGTTTTGTACAAGCCAGTCAAGTCAAATAAAACCAAATACATTACTATATGCAATGTTAATAATAATTGTCCGTGGAGAATACATACGATAGTATAGAAAAAATCGTAGTCTAGATGTTGGGAAATTTGAAAATATCCAAGTGAACATTGCTATGTCAACTTCACATTGGACTCCATAATAACAAACTGGATATGGTGATTGCTCGATTGTCATAGCATGGATTGCATGTTGACGATCAACTACATCCTCACCAAAGCAAATTTGTTTACCCGGCCTTTGTTTCACTACATCTTCGCATCCACGAGTCTCTATCCTCGATGTTCCACAATCCAATTTCTACGTTAGTTTATCAAATTATGTCTCTGAAACATAACCAACTTCAACACCAATGTGACTCTCCGCTGCACTACCTCTTTGCATTTCATCAATGTTCTATCGTCAATCTCCCAATCATCCATGTCTAACATCAAAATAAGCTAAACAAAATTAATATACAAAATATAAATAATATACAAACTATGTTAAACAAAATTAATAAACTGCTAGGGAAGCTCTTTTACCTCGCAATGAAGAAGACTTCTCAAACTCGATATTAATTTGGATTTATTTTGAGGGAATTAACTTGACTTTGGACAAGATGAATAAGAGAAATAGGTTTAAGGTTTTCCATTTCATTTTGGTTAGTTTTTGGTAAAGTGAGAAGTGAGGAAGGAGGAAGAATGCTGATTGGATTAAGTGCAAGAACTTATTGAAGGCGTCTTTTGAAAAGTCATCCAAAGGAGAAATTTGAAAAATTTCCCCAATATTTTACCCAATTATTGTTCAAGAACATTTTCAAAAATCGCCTTTGAACGACTTTTCAAAAGTCACCTTCAACCAATTCCCAGCCAAAGCTGACGTGGTTAAAACAAGTCTATTCTTGTAAATACTTTTGAAAATGGCTTATTTGTATTATTATTTTTCGAAAAGTGGTCTATATGGGAAAAAATTTCAAAAAAATATATAAATTAAAGTAGAAAAAAAGGATGAAGAGAAAATCAAATAAAGACTATGGTACAAGCAACTGGGCTAGTGCTTGTCATGGGCTACCTAGGTGATGGCTGTGGAATGAGAGCAATATGTTGAAATTATGACTTTATTGAATATAAATTGTCTCTTTAACTACATTAAAGAAAAGGTAAGAAATTATTACGTAGAAAGGAATAAATTTAACAGATAAATGTAACCAATAAATTACAATTTATCATGTGTATGCATATTAGAGGAAACTGAATATTAGAAAATATTTGTGTTTCTATATAAGTCAGTAGCATTGATATATTAACATAGATGTAACAACCATGCTTATTGTTTGAAGAATAAAACAATTATTTAAATTTATTGAAATCGTAAAGTGATATTTTAATAAACGGAAAATCGTTATAGAAAGGAAGTAAAATTTTGATAAAATGTCTTAGTGGATTTATAAATGGGTATAAAATGTTAATTTATTGCCGGTTCAGTTAAAAGACGGCTAGGCGTACGAATTTATTGTCCCATATTATTAAGCATATTCAATTAAATCATTATATTTTAACATATCCTGAAACCGATCATGCAATTCAAGCTTATTATATTTAACTCTATCTTAAAAATCAATCAATTTTAACTTATATTCCATGCTTACGCTAGAATGTCATCGTTCTGTTTTAACTTATCTTCCACGCTTATCCTAGAATTTCGTTATTTTATTTTAACTTGTATTGCATGCGTATCTTAGAATATCATCATTCTATTTTTACTTATATTACAAGCTTATTCATTAAAATTCATAGGTCCAATAAAGATCCAATATGAAAAAAATGAAATTCACCCATAACTTCCACCGTGGGCTGGCTCAATTCCAACACACCACACTAGTATGTTATTATTATCGTACTATTATACTCGCAACTTGATTTCTAGCCTAGTATGAGGTTTGTTTTATGTGTGACAATGCCTCAAGTCAGACTTAGCTGTTGTGGTTTTAGGATGATTAGCTATGGACATCACTCAATTTCATTAGCAGTCCATGGGAAATATCATAAATAATGTATATTATGTTTGGAGTACAACTAAGTTTAAATTTAGCAACCACTGCATGGAAGTCCAGGTCCATAGTACGATTCATATCATTTGGAGGGACGATGGAGTTCAGATGATTCTAGAAGCGATGGACGTGATTTATGTTTGGTTGCTGGAAAAGTCGTTATATGGATGTTAGAAGTGGGCAGCTTTTGGACTGTACATAGTCTATCAAATTTAGAGTGATATTAGTCCATATACCAAACATGTTTGATACATACATAATATCATTTCTATTAGGAGATCGATACTGATACATTATATGTTCCTGATATGTACGTTACTCAATTTAAGAATTTGTGTACATTACTTTGTAATGAGACATGATACGTATTATTTCAAATGTGTTCGGGTATTGAAATATATCTGTGTTGACCAAAAGTAGTGTATAGAAGAGATCACTCCCTCTGAGCCTTTTGATCCGAGCTATCGAGCGGTAAACACACTTTGATAATCCGGTCACTGGATTTGGAGCATCGTTGTTTGGTATTAGAGAAGAGCCTAAGCTAGAATTGTGTTAATCAGGAATCATAATAGAATTGTCATAGAAGAGTTGGACATAGGTTGTTACCCAGTCAGTATAACCTAGGTGAAGTTTGGAAAGCTCATGTATGTAACACATGAGTTAAGGTTAGTGTAATGAAGGAGAATATTAGGCTAGGAGTTATGTATGTAATCTTGAATATACGTCTTTGTTAGTGAAATCTTTATAAATTATAACATTTATCTCATAAATGATAAATGTTTTTTATTATAAAATGGTTGGACCTAATAGACCTAGAGCAGGTGTACCCATGGATCACCCAATGGCCAAGGAAGCGAGTCAAGAAATCCAGATGTCATATTAACAACAAACTAATGGATGAAGTTATGATGCAAGTTCATGATATGGGCATTGCTAGAGAACTAAATCCAAATCCCAAAACAAAGTTTATAAGATTCTGCCATGATTAGGGTAATCGTTCTTGGGAAGTGAAGTTGTAATGGGTGTGCATAATTAGTTAAGATCCTATGAAAGAATTTTCAACGATTTGGGTTAACAGACTAAGAGAAAAGGTGGTTGGCTTTTGCCAATATCAATCTAGTGCTTTGGACTGGTATGATGTTATAACAGTAGCAATGCCAGAAGAAGAGATAACTTGGTAAGGGTTTAAAGATCATTTTAGAGCTCATTTTATTCCCGAAGTTAAAAGGGCTGATTCGCTTTAGAAATTTATAGATCTAACCTAAATGAATTCATCGATGACTAAATATATAAATGAATTCAAAGCTCTTTTAAGGTATGGACCAACATTGATCAACTCACCATTGAAAAAGAATGAAAAGCTTATTATTGTATTGAAAGCAGAATTGAGAGACAAATTACTTACTTAGATAAGATGTCCGTTTGAGGAGATTATTGATGTGGAATTAAGATATGAGAAAGTCCAATAATGTGATTCAAGTTGTGAAGAACAATCTACTCAAAGAAAAACTGAAAAAGACTTTCCACCCGAGGCAGACAGAGCCACACCAGTTCAACCGAAACAACCTGAATAGAGAAAGAAGTCTGATAAATCTCAAGTTGAATGTTATGCATGTGGAAAGAATGGTCACTTTTCAAATGAATGCAGAACTAAGAAACATAGATGTTGTAATTGGGACGAAATGGGCCATATGGCAAGACAGCACAGAAAGCCCAAGAAACAAACTCTAAGCAAGATATTCACAATTGAGGAACCCAGTTCTGCACATGATAAAGGGAAGCAAGTCTCAATCTTAGAAGCCATGCTTCTTTGAAAATGAAATTTGTGATATTTTGGGTTGTTTAATTTGGTAGTAGAATATTTTTGCTTAAGTGGTTTTAAAATAAATTGGTAATGATTTAAATAGGGAACTGTATAAGATCCTAATCTAAATTCTGTAATAGGGATATCACAGACTAGTGTGATGAAAATGAATCCAAGCTGATGAATCCAGTAGTGATCGGAGTAGCGTAGCAAAAGTAAATAGCTTTCTTTTCACTAAGTACCAACGATTGTCCGATTTAAAGGATGTGCAGTCACTTATTAGTTAGATTTATTTTTGTGCATGACTAGCCTACAATGAAGAAGATTGAGTGGAAATTATCACTGAAAGATATACAGCCCTTATATCTGAATAAAGTTGAAGCCAGTGGTTTTCCAAAGTAAAACCACAAAGGGATTAAGTAATTCTACTTTATAAGGAAAGCACAATATTGGGAACTTTATTGCATTAACTTATCCGTTGAGTGGTTATCAATTCTAGTCGATGCACCTTAGTAGCATATGATAGGAATTTCTTAACACTAAAATGAGATATTTTGACATAACAATATTCTAAGTAAAAGGTTTTAGTCTTAGAAATGACTAGTTAGAGTTTTATCGAACTCAATTACTCTATGTTGAGCAGATGATTACTTTTTAATATTTCGATTACACATAATGGATTTTAATCTCACTTGGAGCATCAAATATCGGTCCGAGTTATTTTCTATAAGCTATGGAATCTTGAGAAAACAAGATTTTATTAATTTTGGCATCTGGATATTTTTTAGCTTTATTGAACCATTGATGTATTTACCGCTTTTAAGGCAACTGAAATTGAGGTTTGACTAAATTCTCGGTACTCAACCATTCAGAAAATTTCTTAACAAGATGAGCATTAAAAAGGTGAAGAAGTTAAGAATTGAGTTGAAAGACCTAGAATAGAGTAAAGGGCATTGAATTATTTTTTTCTCTAAGATACTTAATTTATTATAATAAAGGAGGACAATTATATTAACCGACTTTAAAATTTGACGAAGCTTGCTTAATCGAATCTAGATTAGTCAGAATGATGATTCGGTTTCAGTTGATCAAATTATTAAATTATGAAGTGGAATAGTTCTAAATACTTTCCCAATATAGCCAAGAAAGAGATTTTTTGACGAATATCATCGACTTATATTTAATACGTTCAAGTGAGATAAAGGCATATAAAGAGATTAAGAAAATTTGAAAATATGAAATGAGACATCGACGAACACTACAAGAAAAATGGTTTTTTGCAGCTCCATGTAACAGCATTTAATTCAAAAAGTTGCGATTGTTCAAATTTACTTTCATATATAATTAAATATAAAAAAGAAAACGCTGCGTAACCACGTATGTTTTGGCGGGGAGATGACTCTTTTCGCGGCCTCATTTTTATTCTTTTCGCTTCCAACCAAATAACACTTCATCTCAAATCCGCTCCAACCCTTCATCTCAAATCTGCTCCATCTCTGCAAATCTCAAATCCGCTCCATCTCTGCAAATCTCAAATCCGCTCGGCCTTGACATCGCTGGCTTGACATCGCTCTGCATCTCAAATCCATCGCTCCATCGCGGGCGCTGGCCTTGACATCGCTCTGCAAATCTCAAATCTGCAAAGACTAGGTATTTGATTATATGTTCTGTGTTGTAGTTTGAAGATGCATTAATATTTTGCATCATTCCTCCAATTTGCCTTCGAATCAGTCACGTGAAATGATATCCCCTAATCTAGGATTTAGTTTAGGGGTTTATATTAATTCGCTTATCATTGCTTCCTGATAAAAATAGGTAAGTTCACCTTACGTTTTATTGATGTATGAGAGAGTAGCAAAATGGTTAGGAAATTAGTAAATAGTGATGGCATTGTCAGTTCAGGTATCAACTTTAAGATATAAAATACACCTTTAGTTCACCAAAAAAATCATTGAGAAAGAAATGGTTCCTTAAGCATATGAAATTATATTTTACCTTCTACGAAGCAAGAAGGATTCTTGGGACCAGTTCCTAATTAAAGTCATCACCAAAAATAATTCTAAGAATTTTAGCAAAGTGTGTTACATAAACATCACAATATGATACCAATTTTGATTAAAATTAATGAAGAATAACAATATTTTAGCAATACATACCAAGATATTCACTAACTCTGCTACTGATATATGATTGAAAATGGCGACCTTCCAAAATTTGTAAATCATCCATGAACTAAACCAAGAGTAAACAAATCATTTATTTACTTACCAATTGATAGTGGTTAAGCCTACATGAATTGTTATACTCTTGTTCAGTTGTCTTCCATTCACTATACTTGTACATAATCAAATCACAGAAACTGTAAAGTTGATAGCAGCAGCATGAGGTTTTTGTATATGATTTATATTAAACATAATGACACAATGCACAACAATGTAACATTACCGTGAGAGGAAGAAATAGACTGTAAACAAAACAAACGGGCATACTTGGTTTTGAGATTATACTATTTTATGTTCATAGAATAAAATAAATATTTGCTGGTTTTGAGATTTAGACTATGATATGAAATGTTAGTTCTCATTAAAAAAAAGAAAAAAAGTTGTGTTTTGTGCACCTTATGTGTTGTTCGCTTGTTGTAGTTTTGTATTGTGCATCCGGTTTAGTTTTGTATTAGTATTTATTTAAAAAAATCTGCTATTGTTCACTTGTGTGTTTCTGTTCACTGTTCAATGTTTGTTCTCTACTATTTAGGACGGTTACAACCATTTACATTTTTGTTTCTTCGGTTTACATTTTGTGTCCATCTTTGTTCTTTCCAGTTTGTATCAATCTTTGTTCTTTATTTTCTCAGTTCTTCCTTTCTGTTTTTTGTTTTTTGTTTTTTGTTTTCCCCCCTCTCTTCCCTATGCATATATTTCACATTCCATATTTTTTTTAAAATCTGTGCATTTTCCTTTAAATTTCCAAAATTTATTCTCTGTTTATAGACGTTCACCATTCACTACTGCTCTCAACTTCATTACCCCCATCAACTGCCATCATCCATCCTCTACAATAACAACATTCCATTTCATTGCTTTCAAACAACCACCCATATCACTCAACACCATCTCCTAATTCCTATATAGTACTCCTGCACCTTCACAACTTCACCCACAAAACTTCAAACAACACATCTGATCCACCACCAACCATTCATCCCACTTGCACACAACCAACACAAACCGCAGTAAACAACTTCTGCAATCACTTTCCTCCAAATCCACCCAGCAAATACCAAACATACAACTCCCTCTTCATACACAAACAATGCAGTTCAACCGCCTTATATCCACAACTACAAACTTCACCAAACTATTCTTCAACTTTCATGCAACCAATATTCAAAACTGCACAGAGTGGTGATTCAGGTTGCACTAACAAAGTGGTTGAAGAGAGGTTCAAGAGTGGTAGTTTGTGATGCTTGTTTTGTTGGTTGATGGTTTAAGAGACAGAGGAAGGTTGTTGATTGTGCAGGCGGTGCTTTCGGTTATGACTTTGTGGTTGTATGAGGTTCTGGGAGATGGAAGGTTGTTATGGATTGTTGGGTTGCTGACAGTTTGCAAGTTGGGTTTTTGGTGGTGAGTATTGTGGAACAGGTGAGAGGGTCTGTGTTAAGTAGACGGGAGTTATGAAGTTGCTTTCTATTTGTAGGTGATGGTTAGAAATGAGGCACTATTGTAGTGGTGATGGTGGCACTATGCAGTGGAGTAAGAGGCTGGTTATTGGCTGGTGAGGTGTTGGTCGAATGATTTAGGGAGATGTTGACAGAGAGGTAGAAGTGGAACCGGAGGATGGTGAAATATGGCAATGGATTGTGAAAGGAGTTTTGGGGATTGGTTTGTGGACTGAATTTTTGATTGTTTTGGGTGGAAGTGGATGAAGTGTAGGCTCAGGGTGGGGTTTTAAATATGGTTGTGAACAAAAATGCAAATGCCAATAGGAGGGTGAATGAATGCATGTGAACAAAAATATAAATAGTCAATGCAATGAATTTTTTGTATATGATTATGACATTGTTGTATAAGTGGATAAAATTGTTGTTAATGGCGCAAGCTTAGTATAAGGAGAGGGGTAGTGCATAGACATTACTTCGGTGCTACACAATAGCGCCGTTGTAATGACAAATTTTTTGGAAACAGTTTGGACTTGACTTGTTGATTTGTTGTTTGACATTCTCTGTCTTCCTTGTTGTTTGTCATTTTGTTTGCATTCAATTACGATTATAGTTAGTTGTTATTTTGCTTGCATTCAATAACTGATTATTACTTTAAATTTTAGAAATTTACTTCCTCACATATTGGTTGATGATGGATAAAAATTGGGTACATCTACACAGGTAACTATATTATACTAAATATATTTTGAGAGTCAAATCATATATTTTAACGTCAAAATTAATAGTTATTTCATTTTATTAATAGAACTAGTACTGAGTATGAGCAAGGAGCTTGGAAGTTTGTGCATGCTGCATTGAGAATTTCAAGAAATCCAGAAAAGATTTTATGTCCTTGCTTAGATTGTCGAAATCTTAGTCATCAGTATGGGAAGATTGTTGTTGAGCATTTGATTATAAGAGGAATGGATCCGCTATACAAGGATGGTAGGTGGTACAATCATGGTGAACAAATAACTATAAGCAAAGATATCGAGTCTAATGACACTTATGATTTACTCAAAGCCATTCATTATGAAGATGAAGATTTCATCAATCATACATATTCCGACGATGATAAAGATGAAGATAGCGCACAGAAACGAGAGGAGGATTTATTAAAAAACTTGGAGGATGCCGAAACCCCGTTGTATCCTGGTTGTACCGATCAAACAAAATTATCTTCCATTATTGCCTTATATAATCTAAAATGTGAGACTGGGTTATCCGATAATGGATTCGATAAACTTCTAAATGTGCAACAACTATTGTTGCCAAAGGATAACGTACTTCCTAGGAATATTTACGAGGTGAAAAAATTTCTCAAAGTATTCGATATGGGTTTTGAGAAAATTCATGCTTGTCAGAATGATTGTTGTCTCTTTAGAAGAGAGTACAAAGATTTGGATAGTTGTCCAAAATGTGGGTTTTCGAGATGGAAGAGGAACGAACATACAAATGAAATTATGCATGGTATTCCGGTTAAAGTTTTGAGGTATTTTCCAATCATTCCAAGATTCAGAAGAATGTTTAGATCTAAAAAAATAGCAGAAGATTTAAGATGGCAT
Source organism: Allium fistulosum (assembly GCA_030737815.1). NCBI lineage: Eukaryota > Viridiplantae > Streptophyta > Magnoliopsida > Asparagales > Amaryllidaceae > Allium > Allium fistulosum. The sequence goes on from CM060903.1 coordinate 990,724,300, forward strand.
TTTAACAATAAAACTAATGATGGAAAAATGCGTCATCCTGTTGATTCTATAAGATGGAATGTGGTAGATGAGAAATGGGAATCGTTTGCAGCAGATCCACGCAACCTAAGGCTTGGCCTTGCTACTGATGGTTTTAATCCATTTTTGACATTGAGTTTCAAATATAGTTGTTGGCCCGTGATGCTAGTGACATACAATCTCTCGCCACTGTTATGCATGAAAAAAGAAAATATCATGTTAACATTGTTGATTCCTGGTCCAAAGCAACCAGGAAATGATATAGATATATATTTGGCACCATTGGTAGAAGATCTGCAACACTTATGGATTAATGGAGTTCAATCTTATGATGCATTTAGTAGATCGCTTTTTACTATGAGAGCAATTTTACTATGGACGATTAATGACTTTCCTGCGTATGGTAATCTAGCTGGATGTTGTGTGAAAGGTAAAAAAGGTTGTCCATTATGCGGTGTCAACACTCATCATCGATGGTTGAAGTATAGTCGGAAAAATGTCTACATGGGTCATAGGAGATTCTTACCACCATCGGATTCGTTGAGAAAACAAAAATCCTGGTTTGATAACACTATAGAAAATGGTCGTAGACCTAGAATTTTAACCGGAAGAAACATCTCTATCATTTTGAAAAACTTTCCAAATAATTTTGGAAAAAAAATTAAAAATGGAGATAATAACAGCAAGAAAGGGAAGGGTAAAAAGAAGCCAACTAAGAAGCAGTATAGTAAGAAAAGAAAAAATTCTACTTTCAAACAAGATGATGATCCTGCAAAAATAGAGCTATCAAGATGGAAAAAACGATCAATATTCTTTGATTTACCATATTGGGAGGTTAGTGCTATTATTTTTTAATGAATGAATTATATATATATATATCAATGAAGTATAACAATATTATTTTTGTAGGAACTTGCCTTGCGTCATAATTTAGACGTAATGCATGTAGAAAAAAATGTTGGTGAAAGCATAATAGCGACGATGTTGCATGATAGCAAATCAAAAGACGGAATTAATTCTAGAAAAGATTTGGAAGATTGGAGAATCAGGCATGGCCTTTTTGCACAAGCTCGTGGGAAAAAAACATATCTTCCACCAGCTCCGTATACATTGTCCAATTTGGAGAAAAAAACATTTTGCCAAAGGTTATATGATTTCAAGGGACCTGATGGCTATTGCTCAAATTTTAGAAGTTCTGTGTCATTGGAGGATTGTAAAATTATCGGCATGAAGTCACATGACTACCATGTTCTAATGCAACAGTTATTACCAGTTACAATAAGAGGATTGTTGCCGAAAAAGCCAAGGAGGACAATAATTCGTTTATGTTCATTTTTCAATAAATTATGCTAGCATGTTCTTGATAAAGAAAAATTGCAACAACTTGATGATGAAATTATTATAATTTTGTGTGAAATTGAACGATATTTTCCACCTTCTTTCTTTGATATAATGATACACTTGACCGTTCATCTTGAAAGGGAAGCCCGATTGTGTGGACCGGTTCATTTCCGTTGGATGTACCCTTTTGAACGATATATGAAGACACTTAAACATTATGTAAGAAATCATGCACGTCCCGAGGGTTGTATTGCAGAATCCTATCTTGCAGAAGAGTGCATGAGATTTTTTAGTGAATTTTTAAAGAAATCAATACAAATAGAGGAGAAGGAAGTCCAAAATGAAGATTACGAAGATGATTCCATACTCGAAGGACGAACAATTTCAGCTTGTAAAACAATTACATTGTCCGCCAATGAGAAACAGATTGCACATTTGGCTATGTTAATGAATATGACTGTAGTGGAACCATTTCTAGAGTACGTAACTTTTACAATTTGTTATTACCGTTTCATACAATTTGTACCAGCAAATACAACTTGGTAATTTTTTTTTGTGCTACAATAGTTTGCATTTGGAGGAGTTACAACACTCAAACAAGCGCATGGAAAAAAATGCAACTTTACTTTGGAAAACCCATACAGATAACTTTGCCGATTGGATTAAAAAGAAGGTGAGTGAAATTTTGAAATATTATCTCATTAACTTTAGATTTATTATTATTGAGATCCATTTTAAATAGCTATTTTTTTATAGATACCTATTGATTCAAAGGACCATGACAAGATGTTAAAATGGATTGCATATGGTTCGAGGAGTAGTGCATTATCCTGTAGTGGATATATCATTAATGGACAACGTTTTCACACAAAAGACATTGAGAGAGAAACTCAAAATAGTGGGGTCACTTACGATGCGACTACTATGTGTAGAGCAAGTGCAAAAGATACTTCTCAAGTAGTTGATGTTGTTACTTATTATGGGATATTGACTGATATAATTTTGTTAGATTATCATCATTTTTATGTTCCTGTCTTTAAATGTCATTGGTCAAACATAGGAAATGGTGTGAAGGTAGAAGATGGATTCACCCTTGTTAACTTACATCAAAACCAAGCCTCATTTTCAAAAGATCCATATATTCTTGCATCTCAAGCGAAACAAATTTTTTATTCAAGAGAAGACGATTCTTCTAATTGGTATGTTGTGATGAAGGCGCCATCAAGAGGTTTTCATGAGATAGATATAGACGAACCATTTGAGGAAGTTAGCTTTGCTATGGAGAATTACGAAGATATTGACATGGATGTTGATGATTTTATTGAGGATATTAGTTATGTTAGGGAAGATTGTGAAGACATATTTGAGTAGTTTAATTATTTTGCTATCTAGTTTTAATTCTATTAGACTTTACTCTCTATCTTCTTTGGTTAAGTAATATGTTTGTATGTAATGACTTGTTTTTCATATCTAGTTTTTGGAAATTAACCATGTTGATATAGGTCTTTAATTATTTCCTATTCCATATTTTGGTATCCTAAATATTGTTTTCATTCTACAAAACTAGACTGTTGAGACATGTGCATATCCACTTTTGTATTTGAAATTTTAATTGAAACTCTGAAGGGTGGTCCTATAATTGATACAGATATTTTCATTTAAGTTGAGTTTTTATTCTAATTTATCTTAAGAAATATTGTAACCTTTGTTAAGTTGAAGTAAAAATATTTAGTTATTTAATTTAATTTAATAGATTGTACAAAATCGAAAAATCACAGGATTAATTAGTATTATATAATATAATATCACAAAGGTATTAAAGTTAAAATCAATTTTGAATTACTTAGAATTAAAATTGAAATACTTAAAATCATTTATTGAAACAAAATTAAACAACATAAAGTTAATATTTTTTAACTTTATAAAGTGGCAAGCGCATGTGTACTAGGGGTCAGATACGTGCACATTGTTTATCAAACGTTCAATCCGTATTATTAGTAGAAAAAATTACTGATTATGGTTGTAATATTGTAAATGTCTGCTGTGGTCCATAATTTCAGTAGAAGATGCTTTAATATGAATATTCAAGATACCAACATGTGCAGCGTAGGTAAATAATTCTCTGTTGTGCATTCCATTCAATTGAAATTTACAACAATAAAACCACTAAACAATTACATGAAATACATTATTTTACGAGTAAAACGAACCTAAAATTCAAGCAATAAATAGTACTTTCAAATTAAAAGTGCAAGACATACATATGTGATTGTGTAAGGTTAATCCTATAATTTCGCAGTGTTAGCTTAATACCCTAACACTGACCACTTAACACGGTGCTTATTTTAGCATTAAGTAATAAATATTCATTTCTGTTACATAGAATTTGAGCACGTGTGCCTACTGCCTAGTAGCTTGAATTATGTATGTTCAAATTATTATACAGAGAAGAGAAGGCACACTCGCTCAATCCAAAGTTATAACCAATACCGATTTGTCAAGTGTAGGTATAAACTATAAACTATTATTTCACCACCATCCACCAAATATGGGATGCAAAATCTAAGAATAAAATGAGGTTTTTTTTTCACCATAGCACAAATATATATTCTATATTTGGTCATTATTAAAATATCCGAAAAGGGAATAAGAACAACAAAAAAGGCCATATTATCAGACTGACCACTGTGGGTCTGCTGCAGTACCTGCTTTTTTAAGAGGGAGATGCTTTATTTTTGCTTCATATCTATACAGGAAATGAAGAGGATTACTCGAAAACAGAAAAAAGCAAAAGAGGCTGAAATTGCACTCAAGGAGTCTAATGAATAGAATAAGCATGTTGAAGACAACAACGTTCAAAATGAAGACAACAACGTTCAAATTGAAGATAATCGACATTTAGTTGAAGGCAATAATCAAAATAAAGACAATCTTTGTGCACTTGAAGACAATACAATGCAAAATGAACACAATGTGGAAGACATGATGGAAACCGATAGACCTATTCAAGATGTGAGCGAAAATTTAGTTCGGAAAAGAATTGCTAGAGGTCCTACTAAAATGAAGAGACTTCCTTCAAATTTCGCAAATCGGGTTGAAGTTGAATTTAATGAGAGTGGCATTCCAATAGGAGAAGGGTCAATCCACTTATCTTCTTATCTAGGGCCACTCGTACGAGAGCAAGTTCCAGTCACGCATGCTAATTGGAGACATCTAGGTGATGATTTGAAAGCCGTTTTATGGGATTGCATTCAGGTATATTTATTTATAGTGATAGTGTCTTTACATCATTCCATCTCAGTTCACATGTACATGAGGAAATAAAAGTGAGAAATTAGTTACAAGGTCCCCCTATCATTTTACAGATGTGCAAAAGTGTACTTCAACTTATTAATTGAAAAGATTTAATTTTGCTTCTTTTCACATGTCCATATTTGCATGCTGTACATGTAAATATCAACGTGAATGTAAATATTCCAGGAATTATCTGCAATTTTTTTCAGAATTATAAAGCTAAAACTTGATATTATAAAAATAGAATGTATCAGCATATATTCTGTAGCATAATAGAATGGACAGGCTCCTGCACACAGTTTCAGCTCTGCATACAGTTACAGCTCTGCATATATTCTGTATTTGGTTATTGTTTCACACTTATTTTCCCAGGCTGCATTTGCTTCTGTCATTTAGAACAACAGCCATATAAGTAAACTGGACATCACAAGTGCAAACATAATAATATTCAAAAGAAAAAAATTAAGGCAGTACACCATGATTAGGTTGTATTTTTTTTTAAACATAGCTGTCCTTGTTAGGAGTTTAATCACAAAATCTGAATATGTACAGTCTGGACATCTCATGTTTCAAAACATCTCATGTTAGGGGGTATTTTCTCCCCTGTATGTTGGACTTTGATCAGACGTTGAAACATGAATTTTTAGATCGAGAGGAAGGCATATTTTGTGGGTTAACATTGCATTTACTTAAAAGCAATGTGACATATTGATATGGTCTGTTTGATCCATCTGCTATTAGGGACTGTATGCTGTTTGCAGATGTTTGCTTTCACATAATTCGTTAAAAATAAGCCTTTTATTTTTACCATGTCTGTACGTATTCTTTAAAATTTGGTGTTATTTATAATGCATTTAAAGCATAGTAGATTGTATGTCTGAATTCAAAGTTAATAAAAATTGTTTAGGCTAAGTTGAAAATCTTACTTTGAAAAGGAACAATTGTAGTTGAGGTTATTTTTGGATTCCAGCATCAACACTCATTTTCTTTAAAAATAAAATAAAAATGCAATATTTTTGGACTGGTGAAACGTGATATAGAGTTTGTACAGATAACATGGCACTTCAAAATAGAATGTATCAGCATATATCAGTATATTTTAGCATAATAGAATGTATCAGCATATATCAGTATATTTTATACCTGAATGATATAAAACATAAAAGGATGAAGAAAAAAAAACCTGTGATTTCCAATTTCATGATATCATATTTCATTACATCATTCCAGCAACATTTATTTAATGAATATGGGTTTAAATTTGATATCTATCTGCACACAGTTTCAGCTCTGCACACAGTTTCAGCTCTGCACACAGTTTCATCAATCCGCTATGTCTTCTCGTTTAATATTTGATTTATTTACGAATGTGCTAATTTCGCTTCAACCAATTAATGGATACAGACTAGATTTAAGGTGGATGAGGAATGGCAAAAGGTCTCTATATTTCAGCAAATGGGTTGTATTTTTAGGTGTTCAAAATGTAGATTAGTTAATCAATTAGTAAAAGCAAAGTCAAAGGAGAAAAGACTTCAACTGAAACCAGATAATATTGGAAGTATGACGGAGTGGAATGATTTTATCAGCTTGAAAACTAGTTCAAAATTTAAGGTAAATTACATCTAATTGGTCATTCTTTCAGTGAATGAGATAACTTTTTGATGTATTCTTAATTTTTTTAATTCAGATAAAAAGTGACATATACAAGGCTTTCAGACGCAAGCAAGTGCCACACACATGTAGCCGTAAAGGAATGGCTCGATTAGCTGCGGATATGGTGAGAATTGTCCTATTCAATTTTTGTCACGCCATCTATTTCTATAGTTATGACAATTGTTTTATTCAATTTTTGTAAATGTAGAAAAAAGAGAGTTCCAATCCCTCTTCCATTTCTAGAACTCATGTTTGGATTAGATCTCACACTCGAAAAAATGGCGAACCAGTGAGTTTGGCCATTCAAGATAAAATAGTATGTGCTTTTGTTTCAATTTGATTATTATCAAATCACTTTAGAGTGTAATAATTATGGAAATTATAATAAATGTTAACATTTGCAGGAGCAAATTAAAAAAATTGAAACGCTTTCACAATCCAGCTCAAATACTAATGTGAGAGAAGATGCTCTTTCAGTAGTGCTGGGACAGGATAGACCCGGACGATTAAGAGGTATGGCAAGAAGCATGACCTACACCAAGTTTATTGTGGCACAAGCTAATAAAAAACAAGAAACGCAACTTCAAAATAGAGTAAACGATTTGGAGAAGACGGTGCTAATGCTACAAAATAAGGTAGATTTTATGCACTGATCAGTGCATACCCAGTTTGCACTTATCAATTTAAAACTAGGTTCACACTAAATTAGTGCAAAAAAATAGAATTGGTCAATGCAAATTAGATTTGCGCAGACCAGTTCAAACTAGGTTACATTGAGTAGCGTGAACAGTTTGCACCGACCAATGAAAATCTTTTTGCACTGACCAGTACAAAAAGCATATACTGTTATATTTAGATTATTGAACTAGGATTAAAATTTGCAGACTGGAATTATAGAGGAAAACTAAAGTTCTTGGATTTGAGATTCATTCTCAGTAATCTTTAAAATCTGGACATATGATGGTCACCCGTATTAACTAATATAGTGAGATTTCTTTGAAAATCGTGTATCCTTTTATTAAATCTTCTGCAATGTACAAGGAAGGTTTGTCTTCCTCCTTCATAAGCTGCTTGATGATTTCCAATTTTAGTACTTTCAGCGATATTTCAATAACATAAGGGTGACAATTGGATTTCTGAACGATGACTATATCCATGTTTTTGTCGAGTATACCCATATTATTATTAAGTTTTTTCATTTATACCCTTGCTTGGTAAAAATTGATTCACAAAAAAAAGAAAAAAAAAAGAAACCTTATGAAAAAAAAACAGGATAAGAGGAATAAAAGAAGAAAAACAGGATGAGAGGTATAAAACGATGTGTGGATGACATAAAGAGCAATTTTACCATAATTACTTTTTGAAATTTCGAGGGCTACTCAGCTAACTCTATGGGTTTAAATAGAATTTAGCCAAATTATATATGATAGCTGAATCCCTGTTTATTAAAAATATTTCTAGACTCATATGTTAACTCATGTTTATTTTTCATCTTTTATCCAATTTACATTCATTCTCATTTTATATTAAATTCACATCCATCTAAATCATAATTTGTTTCCTTCAAAGAAGAATCAATTTTATTTTGAGATATTAATTTCCAATTTTACAAGCACTTGCTGAATTACCGGTAAATACAACTACTAGATATGCTGTAAACAGAGGCTGATTTTGCTAATCAAATATAATAGTATATGTTTTTTATTAATATGGTGGTAATGAAATATCTATAGTTTGTCATACCTGCTGTTTGAAAAATTGAACTAAATTTATATCATATAGTGTTGTAAGAGAATATGACAAGCTTTACACTAAATAACAACAGGTATGACAAACTGCAGGTATGACAAACTAAATTTATACGCTACAGGTATGACAAACTAAATTTATACGCTACAGGTATGACAAACTGCAGGTATCTCTGTTGTTATTTAGTGACAATTTTTCAAACTGCAGGTATGACAAACTGCAGTTAGATGCATTTATTTAGTTTGCATTTATATCTATGAGATATAAATTTAGTTCAATTTTTCAATTTGTCTGTTGTTTATTAAAATGTGAACAAATTGTGAATTGTGAGTTATAAATTTAATTCAGTTTAAATATAATTGCATTTTATTTCATATTTAATTGCATTTTAACTATGGGTTATAAATATATGACACACAAACAAAACAACAAAACACAACACAGACACACACACCACACAGACACACACAACACAACATAGACACAAACACACACAATCACATTGCTGCGACACATTCTGCTACCCATACATGCATAGAATGAAAGCAATTCTGTAAGTTATTTATTAATTTTTTTGACAGTATATTTTTGTTTTGATTCAGCTAATGCAGCAATCAAGAAAGGACGAGCAACCAAGAAGGGTCGAAGATGAGAATGCGTCTCAAGCGGTAAAGTTATTTATATTATTTGTGTGACATCATTTGAATTTGAGTTTGAATTTTTAGTTAAGTATTTAGCGTGATTGTTTTTGATTAATTTTAGAACAAGTATGACAACACAAATGCCCACTGTGATTTATTGGATTGGACTGGGGTTGATGAAATAGTTGCTGAAGGAAGAGTTCTTTCAACTGATCCGAAAGAGCTTGTATATAACATCCCTCTTGGACCGAAAGCCATGAAAATTTTGATAGTTATTCCAAAGAAATTAGATGCTTTCTTATGGAGGTCTACACCTAAGATGCTCTCACATATTGGAGAAGCTAAGAATGAGATAGTAGCATGGCCATCTGATAGAGTTATTTTGCACACGATGAGTCACTTTGAAAAGGATAACATTATGGTAAACTTAATTTTTTTTATTTATTCGGTACCTTTATGAATTGAATACAAAATTTATACTTTTTTTTGTTTTCATATGTTCTAATTTGTTTTTATAGAGTAATAGTGGCAGTACAAATATCAAATGCAAGCTGTATGATTGGACCAGAAACAAAGAACTAGTTGCTGAAGGAAGGTTTTACTCTAGTGATCCAAATCAGCTTGTGAATAATATTCCTCTAGGACCATCCGCCGTGCTTGTTTCGATCGATGAGGCCAAAAAACCAGATGCATTCTTGTGGAGACCTCCAGCTGGTATGACATATGTTGGAGAAGCTATTGACAGCAAAATAGCTTGGCCAGAAACAAATGTAGTTGTCGAGAATGTTAATGCTACAACGTCTGCTCATATGGCTAATGTTGTATTATCTTCAACGGTAATGTGTATACTTTACATATTGATTTATCAAAACATATGCAATGACAAGCTTTTATTTTTAGGATCACTTTTATTTTCAAAACTTATTTAAATGGTTTCATTTGTTGCATGACAAAGCGCAAACTCCAAGACAGATATGAAATGCAAGCTGATCAGCGTTCAAGGAGCCAAAGAAGTAATTGCTGAAGGGAGTGTGGCTTCAACCGACCCTAAAGCATTGGTCCATTTTGTTCCACTAGGGGAAAACGCAGTCAAAGTTTGGGTTGATGTTATAAAAGTTCCAAATGCGCCTTTGTGGAGACCTACTTCTTATTTTGAGTTTATTGAAGATGCACTTGGTTCGACGATAGCTTGGCCTTCCACGAATATTATAACCGAATCAACTTCAAGTAAGTATGAATTATCTTTTTTTTCTTGCGATATAATTTATTATGCTTAGCACATCCTTACCATAGTTGGCTTCCTGTTTACCATGTATGTGGAGTGACATGCGGATAGAACAAATGTAGTATAGAATTAAAATCCCAAAAAAAATAAAAATAAAAAAAGAAATAGCTGTAAATGGATGTGGGTCATTATTTGAGGTGAGTTTTGGTTGGTGGAGTGTTTCTGGTTGTATTGGTTGGTCGGAGAGGTACAAGTTGGAGTTTGGTTTTTTTTGGATGGGGATGTTTTGCATGGTAGAATGTTGTAAGTATATGTATGAAATGTTGTTTTGAGGAGTGACTGACTTGATTGTGCTGGCAGTGGTGTTTTTGATTGCTATGAAATATGGAGGATATAGGAGTGTGATTGCAGGTTTTATTGATGTAGTGATTGAAAAGGAGAGGGGATGATGTAGGGGAATTTGAGAGCAAGGAGCAGTGAGGTGAGTGTGTAAGAATTGAACAGTGAAGAGAAATCAAATGTACAGAGCAATGTAACAGAGATGGAATGAAAATAACAGTGTCATTGAATCTATGTGTGAATAAAAAAATGCAAAAGAGATTTGAAATGTGAATGTTCTGTTGCAGAGAAATGCAATGTGTATGTGAAGGTGCACAATAACAATCCAAAAAAAAATGGTAAACTTAAATGAATGTAACCTGAAGTGATTTTTGTTTTCAAAGAAAGTGCAAATGAGAGATCAAAGAAAACGAAACCTGAAGTGATTTTTTTCTCTCAAACAAAGTGCAAATGAGAGATCAAAGAAAACAAAGAAATTAACAAATGTAAATAAAAAACTAACATAGAACTGAAAAGTAACACAAAAATTAACAAATTGTTCCGTCATTGGAATTCTTGCTCAACCTATTCTATATCTATTAATAGTTGAAATCCATTTTGGTGTCATACTTTCTTGATATCAATTTAAAATACAAAAAGTACAATTTTATATATTAACAAATCGTATTTACTTAAAAATACAACCTAATATGAAGTAACAAATAAAAATATTTTATAAATTTAAATCGCTTTTAAAAATAGGATCTAAAATTAAACTTCCTTTACAAATCCAAAATACCAATTTACAAATATTACAAATCTTCATATCACTTAAAAATATAAAATTATTTTCTTTTGAATGAGTTATATATATATATATAATTTATAGAAAATGTATTCGCGTGCGAAGAACGTGTCATAACACTCGTTAACTAATAATAGAAATAAAAATTCAAACTACAAAATGAAATAGACGTTGAAATCTGAAAATAAAATTTCAAAGAAACTACGTATGATTTCAACGTAAAGAACGACTAAATATTTTTAAAAACTATTTTTTTTGAATGTTTTGAAACATATAAAATTTGTAGAACAAAAGTGCATGCCGTCACAAGAACGCTTGTGGTATAGAATTGGTACGCGATGTTCTGATATAGAGATGGACATCGACCGCATATTTCAAGCTATTCTCTGTTCCACTCATATTTGAATTATTCAATATGTTTCCCAAGTAAAAGAACATGACGTTCTATCCCTCCATTTTACAAAGAAAATTTGAAGCTTCTTACTCTTAGTTGTAGTGGCTGATGTCGATGTGGTGGATGCAGATGTGAGGGGGAGGGTAGGAGATATAGATTAAGGCGACTGGATGTTTCAGGAAAGTGGAAGGGGTGAGTTGAAGTTGATTGTAGAGGTTGGGTAATGTGGATTGTGTTGGTGTGTGAATATTGGGGAAGATGAAGGTGGTCAAAGACTGGAGGGGGGTGCTTGGCTATTGGTTATTGTGTAGTGGAGTGTAAGAAGTGACAAGCAGGGGGGATGGTGTGTTGCGGAACTGCTGTAGTTATGGATGCAGTAAGTTCAATGATAGTGGAAGGGGCAGTGTAAGATGTGCATAGTTGTGGTGTGCACAGGAAGTATGTGGATGATGGGGTGATACAGGCTTAGGGTGTGTAGAATTGCGGTAGTTGTGGAGACGAATGCAGGTTGTAGAAGAATCATGTATTCAATAATGAAGCAAGTCAGGATTGTTTGCACTGTCTCATTTGTTTAACTTGGGTCTCATTTGGCTACTTGTTTGTTGGAGATGAGATGCTTGTCAGAGGTGAAGGGAAGTGAGGGAGGTTGGTGTATGGTTTGGTAGAGTTGGACAGGAGGAACTAGGTTCTTGTTGATGTTAGATTCCGGTGTTTGGCGATAGGCGTTGGATAGCAGGTTGTGAAGGAGATAGGCAGCAGTTGTGGTTATGGATGGAAGTAGTAGTTGGCTATTGGGTTTGGTTTGTGGTAGGAATGTGGAGTGTTGAAATTGAATTTGTGCAAGAGGTGCACAGTATAAGTGAGAAGATGGTGAAGTGCAGTGTACATAGGCACAAAAACAGTTTGGTAGGGTGGTGTTTGGAGGTCGAGCAGTTTATTAACATGTTTTTTAATTGAACGTTTCCTAAGAAAGGTTCATGTTCAATCAAAAATGGTAGTTACGATAAGTTCAGGTTGGTAGGGTCTGTATTAATTGAACGTTTCCTAAGCAACAGTGGAGTTCTTTTTAACATTAAAGTGTTAAACTATAAAAAACGAATAAGTTTCCTGCATTATAAACGATGAGATTTCTCTGCGAAGATGCAATGAACTTTCAAAGTTCAAAATAGGAAAATAATTCGCAAAGCGTGCTGTCGTCGTAGGGACGTTTGGAATCGTTGCATGTGGATTGTGTTAATTGATGGTTAGGATGTAAGATATGCTCTCTATATTGAAATTTCAAAATATTCACTTTATTTCTTTTGTGATAATGGCAACTACTATATTGCATGCTGTTGTTTAGTTCAAAAGGTAGGACGGGCCTTTGTTGTTTGTCATTTTTATGTTTGACAGGCAAAAGGGCCGATGCGAGTTGTTCTTAGTTATCATATGTGCTTCATGTTTGTTAGAAAAATAATATTATTTGTTTAGCGTTTCGATAAGTGCTGATATAAATAATTGAAGTAACCAAAATTAATTAAGTATTGTACGATAAACAGTAATGTTCAGATAGAAAAATAGTAGAGGGGTTATGTAACACTACAAAGAATAACACGAGTGCCAACAACAAAAATTCACCCAGAAGCCAAGGTGGTCAGATTATGAAAGAAATTGTTAGCTGGCCAATTCAATTATTAATTTAGCGAAGGCATCGGTATCAATGCTTCTTTCAAGTATACTGGTTTATAAAAAGGCTTTTGTTACCTCTATTGTACACACGAAGAAAGATACACAGGTGACTTAAACATTTTCACTCTTAGTTACGAGTTTATTAACATGTTTTTTAAATGTTTTTTCTTGCAAGAATTACCTATTAACATGTTTTTTCTTACATCTTCGTAGTTTCAAAGTGAGCATGCTTATTTAATTTGACTGACTTAGCTAGTGGAGGTTGAATTGTTGAAGAGGATTAGCTTGGACTCTCACAACTCATATTTTGCTTAATTTAATATGCTATTTATGTAAAACAATGTTACTATCATATTTGCTTACAACATTATGTAAGAAATATACGATTATCGTTTATTTTGAGTATGGAGTTAGTGCAACTTTATTATGTTTAATATAACATGCGAAGATTATATTTATTTATTGTGTTTTTAATTAACTGATATTATCAGATATAAAATTTTATAGCTGGTGGGATGATTGTAAATATAAACTTTTGTGCATGGTATTTTTCATATTTAACAGCGTTTTAAAAACGCTGTAAAAAAGGAAAAACGCTGCAGATGTCAGGCAAAGGGAAAACGCTGTGAAACATCTACCCATATGCAGCGTTTGCTTTATGGTGCTAAATGCTCATTTACAAGCTTTTCAAAACGCTGTAAAAAAGTATTGCAGCGTTTTTAAAATGTTGTCTAAAGGAAGAAGAAACAACGGGTAAGAACATATTACAGCCATCATTAAAACGCTGTAATAAGAAAACGCTGTAATATGTTGCTAATTTTGCAGCGTTTTAGAAACGCTGTGATATGTCTTGACTCCATTACAGCTTGTCGTTAGAGAGCGTTCTTCATAACGCTGCGAAAGGATTTGACCGCGTTTTTAAAACGCTGCGAAAGACCATTTTTCTTGTAGTGGAAATAACTGAAGCGATGTGTTAAGTGCCAATTAGTGAAGGACGGGCATTGCGACGACCCGCCTTTTCAACCCTCGAAAATCGACATAATACCCTCATTGTATAACATGCCGAACGATCGAGTGCCGGAAAGACAGATTGTTGAGGGGAAAAGAAAGTAGGTAGAAGAAAAGAGAAACTAACAAACAGAATCTCACGGCGGACTGAATAACATAAAATATAAATAGTTCTTTACACAAATCAAAACTGTAATATACATATCTCACATCAAAGTACACAAATCAATAATTACCAGCTTGGATAGTTATAACAACCTGCCCTCATAATTTGCTGGTAATTTCAACAAAACACTACAGCGGAATAAATAAGTACGAGAATACGTCTCGGTATCCAGCTCGTCTCCTAAGCTCCATAACATCCTAACCTGAACCTATAATACTCGGTCTAACCCGAGCATTATAATAAATAACACCCGAGTCGGTCTGGAAAACCAGCGTGAGAAAACACACTCAATTTGAATTATTAAAGTTTTCAAAATCCTTTGAAAATCAAAGGTATCTCGTAAGACCACGCCACACATAAACACGATGGGCTTTTACCTTAGGATAACCAAAACATTTCATATCAAATCCTATGATATTATAATAGTGTCTAAGTACAAAACTTATTCAAATAGCTGAAATGCTTGCATCTCACATTTCAGCATAGTTGGGCACAATCAAAACTGTACGGCGCTTATTGGAGAATGGATTCCATACGAATGATTAGGTACTGGGGTATCACCTGTCATAGTACATGTCTAGAAACAATGTATCGAGGACCACGCCGGGATCCCCTGCTACACAAGACCGGACTATCGCTAAGCTTGATAGACCGAATATGCTATCACCCCGGGTGTTCCCACCTTTTCCGAGCTACTTCCATAAATCGTAGTAATAATATTCAAGGCTATCTAGAAAGGTGATAAACATACCCTAATTGGGTGCACCCACTTAGCCTTGCTGCATCTCCCCTGCTTTTCAGTCATTCCCGGTTGATGAGGCTAAAGGCTACGATTACCTTTTAAGGAATTTTCACTTAGAATTCTCATTGTCCCCCAATGATAATGTACTGATAACATTCATCCATACAAGTCTGTTCTGGGTCCGAACGGAACCGAAGGCACTACTCCTACTACATCCATTTTGGAAGAATCCTCAGGATTAGTAGCGATTAGCCTTTGCACTTCACTGCTCCATCTTCGACTCCATGCCCTTGTTTTCCTTTCGAAAACGTTCTCGTTGGATCGAAGTGGTTTTTGGATAACTTACCCGATCCCGGTCTCTTCGAAACAACGTTCGCTATTTTCGGTAAACTCAACCCTGGTCCTTTAGGAAATAAACAGACGAAGTAAGATCAGAGACCATCTCTTAATCGTTAGTGGACGGATTTCCTTATCATCATCCCAGAAGAACGAAACGAGTTTATACGTACAGTATAGCATCTCGAACGGTAACTATACCATATAATCCCCGTGCTTCTTCTAGATTTTTCCAAAGTTATATTTAGGGTCCAGATTTGATATTCGGTTATTTAACTATCAACTAAACAATCATTCAACCAAATATTCCATTTTCCACTGAAAAACCCCAAATCCCTTTTTAATTTAATTTTTAATAAATTAAATCCCTTTATCCAAAATATGCGTACTTAACTTATCGAATTTAGTTTATTCGCAAACTATACTTTTTCGAAATATTGAAACCCTTTAAAATAACAAGGAAAGTACCACTGCGGTATCAAATCATGGATTCACAGCTCAATGGTTACGTCTCTATCCCAGAGAAATCCAAGACTTAACTGCAGGCACTCATTGCCTCCGATTACGCCATGTGAGTATACCATTTACTTCCCAAAAACTTTATTTAATAATTGTCTCAAAATAATGCTTATAAGTTTAAAATAATTTTCCAAGTTTACTCTAGGCAAATACAGTTAAATAAAAGTTATTATAGAAAGCCATATTAATATTTAAAAAATTATCTTTTAAAACAACAATGTTGACTAACTCTTAAATAATAATACATAATTAATAATTAGATATACTTTAAACAATTTAAAATAATTAAATAACTAGTTTCCAGAATATTTTTAACACTTTTAAAGTTACCCAGTTAATAATTAAAAATCTCCTTTTTAAAACAAGCCCAATTTCTCGATTTTAATTTCACTTCATAAATGTGGAAACCTTACTTGAACTCCAATATAACCAATTTTATACTTATTTCCAAATTCACTTCTATGCTTCCGATCTATTAAAAATCTCGATTTTAAAACCTCCTTTATTTTTAAACAAGTGCCACTTAAGAATTTATTATTTAAAATCCTTTTAATATACTCTTTTCCAAAAATCTTTATTTACAATACCCTGAATTTGTTAAGTACAAATTTCAAAAACCATTACTTTATCAGATCAATTAACCCAAATTTCTAGGTAAATATTTTACTTTAAAAAAATCCCTTTTAAATTCTTTTCCAATTTAACCCATATATTACTAGTATTTAAAAATACCAAAATCTTGGTCAAAACCTGCCATAGCATCCAATCAATCCAAATCACATGATAATCTATCACAGAATTATTCAAACAAACATATATCTCTATATATGAAATTAAATTCAACATTTTTAAGGAATCCAGTTGGATCCCTCCAACCTGTTTTCCTTGCATCCACAGATGTTAATACAACATAAAAATACTAATTCCGCTTCGAGGCGGAATATCGCGGTATATAGGGTCATCTGTTATTACGCGGGGTGCATAGGGTCTCATCCGCTATATATATGCAGGAATATAAATCACTCCAATATATATATATACACTACTATATATAATATCACATTCAACTGATAATAATATATCAATTCTATCAATCAATCATTAATTTATTTTAATTATTTAAAATTAATATCAACAGTCCAAAATTGAGTGAGACTAACTCACCATGAGACTAACTTGCTCTAAACGTCTCTAGATCTATTCCAAAGCATAGTGCTTGTCGCCACGATTCCGTCACCGCTTGTTTCGTCTGATTTCGACCTCGTATGACAAAGATACGAGTTTTTAAAGATTAGATAAGTTTTTAAATATAAATTATATAAATAAATTTTCTTTTTTTTTACCAAAGGAAAATCATGGCCATAGATCTGGATCAAGAAAATCACGGCCACCCTCCCTTTCCTTCTCTAACGCGTTCATTTCCGTTCGAGCAAACCTAACTCGACATGCTTTGACCAACGTTAGCTCCCCCATCGCCCACCTGGAACGCGATCGCGACCACCATCTCGAAGCCATATCCCACACCATCAACGCTCAAGGCCATGCGAAGCTCGGCTGCCCCTTTCTCTTGAATTTTATGCTCGAACTTGCAACCTTCTCGAGCCGATTCAGGCGAATCTAAGCCACCATCGACGATCTTAACCGTTCAACTTGTAGATCTTGATGAGCTCTTCAACTTTCATGTTGGATGCTTTGTCTAATAATGCGTGGATCGAGAGATCCGAGGGAAAGAAGGTTAGAAGTTTTTCGGCTATTGAATTTTTAGAGAGGCGGCGGCTGCATATTATTGCTAGAGTTTACTATTGGTCTATATTTATATGCGTGCTTATATTATTTAATTATCATCTTCACAGTTAACGTGCTTTTCCGAACGAACTCCAATAGAGACGTGTTGCTTGGCGTTTATAATGTTTTATCCCTATTCTGAACATAATGGAACATGTTTCGGGGCCTAATTCTATCGTATGTGGAAGATAGCTTTTCGAATCGAATTAAAATTTTAAATTTTCGATTTTTATTTCAACGCGTTTCTATTCCGTACGACCAAACGGTAACTCCAAATGTTACGAAATTTGAAATCCGATAATAATAAACTATTATGGATCCAATGAAACTAGTTTCATCGAATTCCGAGACTGTGACCCGAAAGGCTATTTTAACGCGTCGATTAAATCAAGCGATTTTCAAAATTGACGGAATTGCTTCAAAGTTCCATTTTAAAAACTTACTAACTCCATTATATTTCAAATAGAATTTATATTCATATTAGAAACCATTTCAATTTATATTAAATCAAAGTTCAATTATTTACACTATCACTATATATTAATTTCCACTGTTAAATTAATATATTGTAATGACCCGTAAATTTCGATAATTTAAATTAGTTAATTTAATAAGATTTTGATAATTAAATTTGAAAGAAATGAAAATTGGAGATGTAGTAATGTAATAAATACTAAAATGAAATGTGACAATGGGAATTAAAGCTAATTTTTGATAAATCGAATGAAATTACAATAAATTGAATATAAGTGAATAAATGAAATATTGGATTAACCAAGGAAATAATAAATAGTTAATGGTAATTGAATAAAATCAGTATTTTATAAGGATTGTAACATTTGTTTGTGAATAATGAATTCATAAGTGTAATTAAAAGTTACGGTAATGGTTGTTATAAGTTACCTGTTTATTAGGTCCATTAAATTAAAATGGGAAATCGATTAGAATTAAATGAAATTTAATGTTACATTAATGAGATTAAGACAATAATTGCAAAATATGAATGTAATAAGATGAATGGAAATGTTAGTTTATTTCATAAAGTAATAATGGATTTTATAAAAACAATGGAAATCAAGATTTATCAATTTATTGGAATTTAAATTGTAATAGTTGAAATTTGTGCAATTAAATGAAATTAATTATAACGAAAAGTGAAAGGAAGATGAAATGGGAAATTATTAATGTATTAGGATATAAACCAATGTTAATTGTGCCCTTGAGATGACAATTGATTGAATAACAGGATTTAAAATCAAATAAATGGAATTATTGAAAATTTAATTTATAATTTCTGAATTTAATGAAATTGAAATTAAACAATGGAATTGATGGATTAATCAGCTTTAAATTGACATCTAAATTTGTTTAAATTATTATAAGTGATTAAGAAATCAAAAATGATAGAAGTTGTAAATTATTAAAATTTAAACAGAAAAAGCGATTTAATTAATTAATTATTAATTTATTTAATTAATGTGAAAATAGCCATTTTGGCCACTGACTCGGATTTCGACGAAACTAGTTTCATCGGATCTGTAACAGTGAATTATTGTAGGATTTCATGTTTTGTAACGATCGGACTTGTCGTTTGATCGTACAGGCTCGAAACGCCTAAAAATCAATTTAATTAAAATCAATTGAAATCGATTTGAAATAAGCTGATTTTACCATAACTTCTTCATACGATGGAATTAGGACTTGAAACCTGTTCCATTGAGTTTAGAATATTTGAAAGCATCTACTTTGATATATGGGTTGACCCACTTTCATTCCAGAGTCGAAACGGGCTTTTCGGGTTGTTTATCGTTCAAACCCAAAATCAATCGTGTTCATTCATTTTTATTTTCTGATCTACCTATAAATACCTCGTTATAAACCCTAGTAACTTCTTATTTCTCATTTCAGTACGTACAAAAATTTATGTTGCTCCTCTTTCTCAATGGCTAAAAACCCTAAATTTCCCAATTCAATCCCAATTCAAAATTTCAACTTCAAAATTTAAACTCCTCCAAATATATCGAATTATATATCGATTTGAAGCTCTCGACGAGCGCAAGTCAAATATGTGATTTGTTTTTTTGATCTGGGTTGCTGTGTGGCTAGAACTGGGTGATCTATTCTCGGCCATTCATTGGCGTTTGATGATCTTCGACGGATCGTCGATTAGAGGGTAGCGTATTGTAGAGGGGACCGAGCGTAATTCATCGGTGGTGTTCGCAGGGGGTATTGATGGCTAGATCGCCTTGATTAATTCGATTAGGGCATATTATCGGTGATGGCTGTACTTCCATTTGAATCCATCTGTTCGGCGCGAGAGGATTGGAGGGGGTCGGAGGTCGTGGCGGAAGTAGTTCCGGTCAGGCGCGAGTCGGCGTGGGGCTAGGCAGGGGCGTGCAATCATCGATGGTGGTGGCGCTAGTTCTGTAGCGCGTTAGGGCTTGAGCAGGGTCCTGAACGAATGGTGATGTGGCATACGGTGAGTGTTTTATTTATTTATTTATTTGTTCATATTTTGATTTCAAGCCGTTCTAACTTACATAACTTCCGCATACGAGGTCCGATTCATGCACGGTTTCTTGCGTTGGGATCGTATCGAAATTTTAAACATTTTGACGCTGGTTTGGATGAATTCTGAGACTGTTCAAATTTTGGGTTCAAATTGAATTTAAATTCAATTTAAATTCAAAGGTGAGTGTTTTAACCCACTTATAACTTCTAAAATTTCTTATGTTAGTTAAATTAATTTTTGATGTGATTACAAATTTATTTGTGATTGTTTGGTATATTTTAAATCATCATCTAAGTTAATTTGAATTTATTTGAATTAAATCGTTATTTAATTTATTATTGAATATAAATTGCCAGTTAAATACCTGTTATTTATTATCAGTTCTATATCAATATTTATTGATTGATTTGGATAATGTTAGTAATGGATGTTGATTTTTTTTTGATATTGGATGAATGGATGTTTTATTTTATATATCGTTATAAACTGCAAGTTTACTATGGGTTGAAATGATACATACCCGAATGATCAATAGATTAAGGAAAATCGTTATGGGTTGAAATGATAGACTCGAGCGATTTTATGGATTTTATTATTAATTCGGGGTTGCGGTTTGAAATGATATATAACCGTAAAATTTTAAATTGCGGATTGAAATGATAAATATCCGTATCACTTGACCCTCAGGTAGAGAATTATATACGGACACTTGATTGGTTAAATTTAAATGATTTTGAATCCTTAAATTTTGCATTGAGTTAAATGATATTTTAAAATAAAATTTAGGTTATATAAATCGAATTTTTTTATCGAACTTTGAGTTTTATATTGAAATCGAATTGTTTTGAAAGATTTGTTGAAGGAATAAAATTGAAATTTTATAGTGAATTTGAAATATAAGGGAAGTTTATCTAAATTGAGTTATTAAAATCGTTGAAGTATAACTTTGAAATATATTGAAATTGGAGTAATTAAATCGATGTTTTAACATGGATTTAAGCGATATTGAATTTAATATTTATTTAGAATTCTGAATCGGGAAAATTTGAAATGGGGTTTTAGGACATTATAATGGTCAAAATGTGTTGGAATAAAATGAATAGCTTAATTTGATATTAATTCCAAATTCATGTTTAATATAAACTGTTTTAAAAAATATATTATTATTTCAAAATTTCTAATTATTAAGATTTTTAAAGTATTAAACTATTTTAACCTGTATTAATTATATTAAATCATTTTAACCTATTTAAACCATTTAATTTATTTAAACTAATTAACATGTTTTAACTTATTTTAAATCTAATTAATCTGTTTTAAAACTATTTAATCTATTTTAATTATATTTAATCTATTTTAAATCTATATTAACTATTTATAACTAATTAAAACCATTTTCTTATAAATTCCAAACTAAGTAAAATGGATGGGTTTATATTCAAATTCTCGATTTTTAAAGTGAATGTGGTTAAGCGACATTATAACCTAAGTTGGGATCTAAATAACATATTTGGTTTAATATGATAATTTTGAAATGAGAGTTTAACCTATTTTGGAAACACGACTTTTGAAAGGAAATGTAATTTCGAACTATGATTTCAATGTGATATAATTTCGGAAGTAAGTAATGATTTCAAAAGAGATATGATTTGAATTGAATATGATATTTTGATATCAATTATGAAATGATTTTTGGAAATGCAAAAGAACCATCCAGTGTGTAATAAGCGATTGGTTGTTAAAGAGACCGGGATCAGATATGGGCATATTCTCTGTCGATACCGAAAACCACTTTGACAACTGTGTACGTGGTGGAGATTCCAGAATGAAGTAGGATGGTGGCGACGATCCTAAAGGTATATACGTGGACCTGACTCCTATGAGTTAGCATAAGGTGGCTAAAACAGGAGCAATTGACGGGCTAAGTGAGGTCATTCCTCCGATCGGACACATTCCATCGATACTATATTCTGACTTTGCAATTTATTTGGTGGCCACCCCTCGATTTTTTTGATTCGGGAGTGTCTTCCGAGGTGGGTGGTAGTAGCTGCTATGCGTTACCACTGGTCCGGAACTGTAATTGGTATATCTACCCTAGCATTGCCTAGTTGTGCCATTTCACCTACCCTAACACGCCTTCTACAAGTTTGGTTTGTACCATACCTATGGAGTGCCCTCTGACGACGCCCAGTTTACGGGCGGGATTACGGTATTGTATAGACTATGGGAAATAAAAACGTGTTAAGGGGGAAAATGTAATGCCTTAACGCTATTTTAATAGTTTATATTACTATAGACATATTATAATAGCGTATTGTACTACATAGTAGATAGTTTAACGGATCCTTAGGAGATGTGAATCCCAAACATCTCTTAAGTTACTGCACTCACGTTAGACACTGGATAAGAGATGTCAAACCTCGCAAACATCTCCGACGCCATTTACACTCATATTTATTTACCGTTGATTTAACTTACATATAGTTCTGACTCGAGTGTTTTAATGTGACGACCCGGAATTTTTAGATATTTGAAATTGGAATATTTAATTGATTTTAAATATTTAAAAGGTTAATTTTAACTTAAATTTAAAATATCTCTATTTATTGGATAATTAAATATTGGATTTAATGATTAAAAATTGGGTGAAATGTTGAATCTGGAGTTTAAGCCTGTTAAAAATAGTTTGAAGGCTTGGAAAATTTATATTAATAATACGGAAAGTGATGGAACTTCTAAAATTGAATTTGGAAGTGATTTGTTCAGTTTTGAAAATATATCGTTTAAATTGATATTTAAAAATAGCCTTCCGATGCACAGTCTCGGAATTCGACGAAACCAGTTCCATTGGATCCGTAATATTGTATTATTATCGGATTTCAATTTTCGTAGTGATTGGAGTTGTTGTGTGAGCGTACGATATGTAAACGCGTTGAAATTTATATCGAATTCAATATTATAACTGAGTCCAAAAAGCTATCTTCTCCATACGATCGAATTAGGACTCGAAACATTTTCCAATGCGTTCGAAATAGGGGTATAACCTTATAAATGCCTGGCGGCACACCTCGATAGGAATTCAAAATTTTGAGTTACGATTTCGAGACGATTTAAATTTAAATTTAATATAATATATATTGGGTATTTCGACCAGATAACCTTCAGCCGAAAAAATGTCACACCAGTGTTTTTCCCTTCATTTCAAAATACTGTAGCGAGTATTTTCCCACACGCCAACGTCTCCTCCTGCCTCCCTATTTTCTTTTTAAAATACACAAAGCAGATCTAAAATAGAAGAAGATGATAATAATGGCCGAATACAAATATCTTTTCAAATACAATCTCGTCCCCCTTTCCTCTTCTTCAGTTCATTCGAACGAAACTTAAAAAAAAGAGTGAAAAAAATAATCGCAAGCGTTGTCGAATTCAAATCTATTTGAATCGACTACATATACTCGCGAATCGATTCGCGAGCGTGCCGTAGTCGCCGTGGCTTAGGGCTGGTGCTCGAATGATGGAGGAGTGTCACGTAGTGTAAATCGATGTCGCACTCGAGGCAGGGTGATCGAGAGGGATGGGAAATGGAAGCACGACAGACCTTGAAGGCGAGTAGGCAGGAGACTCTCGATTTGGGTTTAGGGCTTCGGTTCGATGGCGAAGGGGGATTGAGGCCGTGGGCAGCATGGTCTCACGAGGGCAGAGGAGTTCGATTCCCTGGCAAACGACGCGACTATGGGAGGTTCTGGGAAGGATCAATGGAGGGTCGAGTGCCTAAAGCTGTTTCGCGATGATGTCGTCTTCCTGTTCGAGCAAGGTTGTAGCAGTAAGGTATATTAACCTAAATTTTAAACTGTTGATTTCAAAAACAGTAAATTTTAAATGTTCCTTAAGCTTAAACTCCTAAATGGATTTTTGATCTGATCGGAACTAACAGTTTTGTTTTAAAAATGGAATCACCTATATATATAGGACAGTAAAGAAAATTCTTATTTTTGTTAATTACTGAAAAAGAATAATAATAATAATATGTACATGTTTTTAAACTCACAATTTAATTCTAAAATGATGTATAAGACGATTAACTAGTTAATTAGCTTATTTAATTATTTTAGCTACTAAAAATATTTATTTTAGGAAAATCAGTTTTAAACTAAATCACTAGTTAATTAAATTTTAAAATGGTAACTAATTGTTTAATTTATTCAAATATTAATAAATTGTATAAATGTTTATATAGTCTGAAATCGTATAGGAAACAAGACGGGGTGGAAGTGGATTGCAAACAAAAATCAAAGGTGAGTAAATCTCACTCATCTGGTATTAATTTAAATTTAAATGGTTAAATTTAAATAAATGGTTGAATGATTGGATTGTTTGATGTGCTATATTATATATATAGTAGTATATATAGTATATATTGGAGTGATTGATTTCCCGCATTATATAGCGGATGAGACCCTATGCGCCGCATAATAGCGGATGATATTTTATAAACTCATATACCGCGATATTCCACCTCGAAGTGGAATTGGTATTGTGCTAACATCTGTGGATGCAGGGAAACAGGTTGGAGGGATCCAATTGGATTCCTAAAAAATTTGGTTTAGTTTAAATATTCTGTGATATGATTATTTGTTATCCTGTGATGAATTATATTGGTAATTGAAATATTGAATGCTATGGATTGCTTGAATATATTTCGATACTCTGAGATATCAAAATCTATAAAATTGGATTTTTGAAAGAAAAGAAAAGAGTAAATTTTCAAGTAAAATAATTATAGAGAATTTGAATAAGTTTAAAGAATGAATTAGAAAAGGGTAAAAGTGATGTTGAATAAATTCCGAATATAAAAAGGTGATTTTGAAATAACCAAGAAATAATAAATTTTAAAACTCAAGCATTATTATTTTAAGGAAATAAGGAATTTATTTTAAAAATTCAAGGGTTAAATTTATTTAAAAAGGATAAGAAAGGAATTTGGGAAATCTGAATTGGTATTCTCAATTAAAGAGATTTTCTTAAATCAAAATAAAGAAATGAAATTTAAAGTTAATGGATTATTAAATAAATGGAGTAAGTAAGGAAATGTTATTTCAAAGTGAAGTAAATTGGAAATCAATTGTAAATTGATTTAAGTGTTTGGAATTGAAATTTAAAAGAGAAGTGAGATTTTGGGATTTATAAACTGGGTTTATAAAAGTGAAGTAATATATCAGTGGATATTTGGAAGGATAAATTCCCGGCGGAAATTTATTAAATAAATGGGTAAAGATTGTTTAAAAATAAATGGTGATTTATTTTTAAAGATGTGGAAGAAAAGCGTATTTCCCTGGATAGCCGAGTACGTTTTCAAAGCGAATTTTTAAGTATAAGTTGGAAGTTTTAAGAATTATTTTAAAAGCATGTTTTAGAAATTTATTATTTTTAAATGTTTAAGTTTAAAGTAAGTATTTTTCAAATTTATTTAGTAGTAATTATTTAAAGGTGACTGGGTATTATGTTTTAAAGGTTAAAAGTTAGTTTTATATTTTATAAAGTAGCTTTATTTAAATATTCTTAAAGTATAAATTTTTGAATAAAGTATTAAAGTAGTTTTTTTAATTTAAAGTATATTTATAATAAAGTGTTTCTAAATTATTTTTAAAAATCTAAAGTGTTTGTACTGGGTGATTTCAGTGGAAATAGAAATATTTGGGAAAATTATTCTGTGAAGAGAAAGATGGTTTGAAAATGTTTTCAAAAGGGTTGAAAAGTGGAAATATATCTTGCGAAGATATTTGAGGTAAATAAATAATTTGGGAAATTATTTATGGTTTGATGGATGTTGTGAATATTAATTCGTAGTTAAATAACCGACTATCAATATTGGCCAATGCGCTGATCGTTTCGAAGAGACGGGGATCGAGATTTATTTCTCGAAAACCACTTCGATCCAGTTTGTACGTTTTTGTGGGGAAACGAGTTGATCGATGATGGTACTGTGAAGTGCAAGGGCTAGTCACTACTAATCCTGAGGGTGATTCCAAAATGGATGTAGTAGGAGTAGTGCCTTCGGTTCCATTCGGACCTGGAACGGACTTGTATGGATGAATGCTTTCGGAACATCGTCAGGTGGACGATGGGCATTCTAAGTGAAACGTTCTATAAAGGTAACACTTAGCCTCAAGCCTCATCAACCGAGAATGACTGAAAATCATGGGTTATGCAGCAAGGCTAAGTGGGTAGCACCCAATTAGGGTGAGGTCATCCCTGTCTAGATGTCCCTTTTTATATTCGACTTAGTGGTGCGGTTGCTGATCCCAACCGTGGGGTGATCTTACTCGAAATTATCCAGTAAGGGGTAGTTCCGACCTTGTGTTGCAGGGGATCGGGCGTGGTCCTCGGTACGCTGATCTAGACCAGGTACTGTGACAGGTGGTACCCCAGTGCCTGTCATTAGTTGGAAATCCATTCTCCCTACGCGCCTTTACGGTTTTGTTTGTATACCTATTAGCCGGAATTTAATAGATGTAATAATTTCGGCTATTTGAATAAGTATTTGTATAGACACTATTATAATATCAGAGGATTTTGATAAAAAGTGTTTTGTCTATCGTAAGGTAAAAACCCGACATGTCTATTTGTGGCGTGGTCTTACGAGATGCTTTTGATTTCAAATGGTTTGGAAAACTTTAATAGTCAAATTGAGTGTGATTTCTCACGCTGGTTTTCCAGACTGACTCGGGTGTTATTTTATTATAATGCTCGAGTCAGACCGAGTATTATAGGATACATGTTATGATGCTGTGGAGCTCAGGAGACGAGCTAGATGGCAAGAGGTATCACACGTATATGATGTATATTCCGCTGTGTTGTGTATGTTGTGTATTCTGTGTGGGGCAAGTTATTATAACTGTCCTGAATTGTGATGTTGATTGTATTATACTCTGATTCTGTACTATGATGATGTAATATATAAACAGATGTATTTTCTTTTGTGTAAAGATCATTTATTATCTATTATATTTTATTCCGCTACGATGGTTAGATTCTGTTGTTGTTCTATTTTCTTCTTCTACCTCTTCTTCTTTAACCCAAATGGTTCGTATTTCCGTTCTTATTGAGTTGATTTGATGGATATTAATGTCAATTCAAGGGGTACGGGTTTGCGGGCTGTTACAATTTTGTCTTTTCAATTTGCTCGGGTCAGCCTGAGCATTTCAGGATTTGAAGACCTTATTTCTAGAGGATGAAGACAAAGATTTGTACTACTATTATTTACTATGTTTATTCCACTACATCATATTGTTCCGCTGCATTATCATTTATTTATCTCTGATATGTGTAACTCTGAATTTGTATTTTATAAGTATAATCAAATGTTTTGTATACATCTTCATGAACTGTTATTTGGTTATTATATTTTGTCAATCCGCTGCGAGATTCTGTTTTGTTTTTTTCCCCTGCTTTTTCTTATCCACCCCAATAACAATCCGCCCTTCTGTATGGTTTGAGTCGGCATGTGTGTCTGTTTAAAGCGTACAAAATGGCGGGATGTTACATATATAAATTTCAAACTTTAAATTTATCGACTTTTAATTCCATTTAAAGTCTATTACCATCATTCTAATTTAAATAGGGTTTTAAATTAACTTAGAAATCATTTCTATTTCCATTTAACTCCAGATTCCCATATTTACCCAATTTCAAATATTAATTTACTATTTACTAAATCCGTTAATCGCTATATTTGAAATTTTAGACTATTTCACTAATTCTTTCATATTCAAAATCAATTAATAATTCAAGTTCAACATTTAAAAATAAATTAAATGTTAAAAATTAAACGACCAAAATTCGGAGTCGTTACAGGCATTAAACGTACAGTGGGTTAACTTTATTTCTCGAAGTACTGCAATGGACATGAGAATGGCTGAGTGATAATAGATCAACTCGTCAAGAGTACACATGCTATAAAAATTCAAGTAAACTGAATTGTAGAAAGATTATTTAATCTATTTGAAACTTGGATATTACTATAAAAACACGGTATGAAAATAATGTAGTAAAGAAACAAGAATATTATGTTAGTTAAATTTCAATGGTCAGGTAAGCTTAGAAATTATATATGGGAGACTAAGAAACTAATACGATGGAAACACCCCAAGTGGTTCAGATTTTCTAGGTATGTATTTGTTAAATTTATCGAGTTATGTACGATTAAGTTTGATTGTTTTGTGTGTGCATAGATGTGTGTGTATAGTTGAATACTATATAAAATAAATTATAGTACTCTCTAATAAATTGCAAGGATACCACTTTTTCAAAGAAATGAGAGTGTAACATCCCAAATTTTAGATTTATATTGGAATGTTAGGAATTTTGTTGAATTTCATTCAATAAATTAAAATTTTGGAATTTATTTGATAGTAAAATAAATTCTAATTTGAAATTTGAATTGTGTTTTAAAGATCCAAAAGTTGTTTAGAAATTCATTTTTGCAAATTTAATAATATTTATGAAATTTAGCAATTGTTTTGAGGAATAAAACAATTATTTTAAATTTATTGAAATTAAAAAGTGATATTTTAATAAAAGATAAATCGTTAAAAGAATGAAATAAAATCTTGATAAAACATTTTGAGTGGATTTTTAAACGAGTACAAAATGTTGATTTATAGGCGGTTCGATAAAAAGGCGGTTAGCGGTACGAATATATTGGACCATAGTTTCAAAGCTTATCTAATTAAATCATTATATTTTAAGTCTATCCTAAATAAACAATCATGCAGCTTTAGCTTATCCTATTTTAAAACTATCTTGATAATCATTCTATTTTAGCTTATATTTCATACTTATCCGAGAATGTTATCATTCTATTTGAACTTATCTTCCATGCTTATTCTAGAATATCATCATTCTATTTTCACTTGTATTGCATGCTTATCCTAGAATGTCATCGTTCTATTTTAACTAATATTACAAACATATCCATTGAAATCAATATATTTTAACATATACTGATTTTTAACCCATAAGATTTCCTAGCCCTAAGCCTATAAACAACCTTACATGTACTTCATTTCTTGATTCACAAAGTCAAAGTAAATCAACGTAGCTCCATTCCTTTATCTTCATCAAAGCTAGGGTTTCGATCTTTAGGCAATTCAAACTAAAAGCTTAATGAAATTAGGTGAGTATAATTATTATTTCTACAGTGGGTATAATTCTATTTATTTTGATTTAAAATGAAATATCATCTCATTCAGATTCAGTTGTTTAAATATGACTTTATGAAGGCTTGGTAGCCTCATATGATTTAAGTATTCTTTGTAAGTGTTGATTTTGCGGCTTGTTGAGATGATACAGTGGTTGATAGTGCTTTTTCATGATGATATTTGAATAATACACCACCTATAAACTTGGATTTTGATGTCAATATAAAGTGCATAAGCTTTTCTACAGAGGGAATTTTATAGAATTAATTGAAATAGTAGTGAAAGTATTTTATAAATGAATTTAGTTTCATTTAATATAAAATGCATGTATATGGTTTTAAGTTAAATACCAAATGGTATTGATTAATACTTGGTTAAATTTAAAAGACTATAACATCATTTTGGAAGAACTAAGTATATATGTATACATTTTGGAAAACATGAATATGTATTTTATAAGATTATGAATTATAAGTTTAAAGTGGGTGAATAAAAAGTTTGTTTAAGTACGATGCAAGTTATTGAATATTTAATTCACTTTAGCTATGCAAGTATACTCATGTTATGTTAAGTGATTGAAAACTTGCTTGGTTTTGATTTGAATGGAATAGATGATACTTGGTTGTGAACGATATGTGAAATATACTAATTATATAGGGAATTTCCAAGCATGATATGAATGAAATGCATGTTAAATAGATAAATTATATGCTTTGAGTGAGTTTGGGTGATTTTAGGTACTTGTTTGATTTTACAAATACAAGTATATGTTATGATGAGAGTTTCACCCATGATATGAATTTAGTATATCATATTGACATTGACGTGAATATATAACTTATCGTGTTTGAATTGAAGTGTTTTGAATGCATTATTGCTTGATGAAATGAATATACATGACATTTATGTGATGAAAAATGGGATATAGCATCATTTTGGGAAAAACGATGTTTTCAGAAGCCAAATTTTTTTAACGTAGAAATTTTAACATTTGACGAGTATGATACGACGTATTGACTACCGGACTGCTAGAATCTATCCCAGCAGACAGATTCGAGGATTACAACCTGAATCATGATGACTTTGTTGCTCATCACAGTGTTCAATGATCTGATACACTGACAATATAATAGCAATGAATAAATAACTGGAGACATAGGGTAATGAGAGCTGGCACCTCTGGATGGAATTGGGTAGGTGACTACAACACATAAAATGTTTGTCATCAGAAGTCTGAAAGGCGATGAAACTAAGGGATCGTGTGAAGTGCACTCACAACTTGTCGAAAGCCAAAGGTGAAAAATACTGTACGGACTTGTAGAGACAGTTAGTCTTGTAGAGGGTGAATCCAAAAAGGTTACCAATGAGTATTCCTACTAGGAACTCCAGGAAGAGAGTTAAGATATAACTCTCATATATATATATATATTGATTTCATAAAATGTATGTGCAGCTGTTAATTGTTTATATATGTGGTTGAAAAGTACCGTATTATGATAAACAATGTAATCAGACTTATGAAATCTGTAAACAGTGTACTTGAATTGATTTCAACTTACAAGTGGGGACATGTTATTATATCCCAATTAATTAGAGCTACAACTGTTGGCCAATTTTAATTGTGACAGGACATATGTATGTTTACACTGTTTTAGATTGATGATTGGGGTTTTTGTATGGAATAAGCGACATCGTGTTCTAATTGATATGTCACTTGTATGTACCCGACACCACACTTGTAAGTTGTTGTTATTGAACTATTGTACATACATCAAGATTTCTTATTCGACTCGATTTTTTTATGTGTATGACAACTTATCGGGTCAGAGTGAGATGTTGTGATTTCAAGATAATTACCTCTGAACATCACTCAGGTTTATTTGTTGAGCAGTCCCTGGGGCATTATGTTTGGAGTATAACTATGTTTTAGCTTAGCAACCACTACATGGAAGTCAAGGTCCATAGCACTATTCATTTCATTCAAAGGGGTGATGGAGTTGAGATGATTCTAGAAGTGGCGGACATGATTTAAATTTGGATTTAGGGAAAGTCGTTACATGGATGTTAGAAGTGAGCGGTTTTTGGATTGTACATAGTCTACCAAGTTTAGAGTCATGTATTTTAATAGGCTAAGTATCAAACATATTTTGATATGTATACATTATCGTTTTTGTTGGGAGATCGACAATGATATATATGTGCCACTATTTATATATGTTCCTGATATGTGGTTACTCAATTCTAGAATTTATGTACATTACTCAACGTCATGACATGATACATATTATTTTAGATGTATTTAGGTATTGAAACATATTCGTACATTACGTCGAGACAAGAGATCACTCCTTTTGAGCCCTTTGATCTAAGCTATCGGATGGTAAACTCCCTCTAGTGGTTCAGTCACTAGAGTTAAGGCGTCACAATAAATTAATTTCTTCGACCCCTGAGTATCGCTCTCTATATAAATGCAGTCGTTTGTTAGAGGTCCTCGTTCTCTCAAATTCTAGTCCTTCCCTATTCTTGCATTAAGTATTCGTTAAAATAGATATATCAATAATTTGTATTCCTCTTTGAAAGTATTAATAAAAAAATTTCTCCTTCAAAGTGGATGTACGCTATCACATCGATGATATAACCACTATAAATATCCGTGTCTTATTTACTTTCTATTTATTTCATCTTTGCCCAATTAACCGTGGATTGTCGAATTAATTTTGATTATTTGACCTTTTTTTTAACTAACATAGTCAATCCTACATAGGCTTCAGTTGGGATTTAAGATAAATTGGTATTATATTCAATTTTTCCCTAACAACTGGTATTATATTTGTAGGTTTACTATTGGATAATATTTTATAAAATGGCATGACCATTGGATGATAATACTTCGAAGGTTAATTCGGCTCTAGTAGTTGCACCTTGTGCTAGGGGAAACTATATGGTGTCTGATTCCCAATTGGTGATTGAAAATTGAATGGAGATAGTGATTTTGAGAAGTGACAATGGAAGCTGAAGGCAATGTTAAGGATAAATAATGTTCATTATGTAGTGCTTGAGACCTATAATGTTCTTGCAAATGTTTTAGTTACTAAATGTTGGTTGATGAAAGACTGAGCTTTTACTACTTTTATAGGTCTTCTACTAACCTGTTTGTTTTCGCAGGAGTACTAAGAATTTGTTAGGTTGACTTATACCATACAAATTGAGGATTGTCCATCTCACGGGTCATCAACCAAACCCTTATTCATTGAGCGTCCCACTCGGCCTACTTCATGTAATAATTCTGAACCTCAACTTTGTGTTGGTTGTGCTTGTACACTAAAAATATCGACCCTGCACTATAGGGACTAGGAGCCATTATACACATAGCTACCTTTTTGATGTTCTTTTGAAATTAATTCTGATCACTCAATCGTGTTTTGGCTTCAATAATCCATTTATCGTAGCTACTATTACATCCTAACATTTTAGATACATGAAAATAGTACGAAGAACAAAATTCATCAATATTTTACCTTCAAGGATATGTCTCAATTTTTTAGTTAGAAGGACAAACTTTTCAATATAATATAACAGAAGAACAGTGCTACTGTGTAGTTTCAGTATAGTGAACTACAGTAGCAATTTGAAGTATTTAACTTTTTTGATTTGTAGTAGTATTTTTATGATCAGTAATATCATTTTGTAGGTGGAGTCTGTAGTCTTAGACTATGATGCTATTTTGTAGGAGCATTTATAAGTTGTAATAATATTTTTAATTGAATTAAATAAGAATAAAACAATATTATATAGTATCTGTTTTGTTCCACGTTGTTTGTTGTATTTTACTTGTAATAAAAATTACAATTGCACTATCATTTTATTTTATTTTTAAATACTTATTATGCTTATAGTAGTAATTTCTGAATTGTAGATTTTTTTTGAATTGTTGTAGTTGTTTATACATATTAATAGTATTTATGAATTATAGTAGCAGTTTATGAATTTTTATTAGCACCTTTTGAACAAATCACTACACTGATATGCCTCAGTTGCCCTATCCTAATTACCCCACTGATATGTGATTTTGCCAGACTCGTCTACTTGCCTAGATGCGTGGGTGTGAGCAAACAAGTCCACTAAGCTAACGGGATGTCCATAAGCTCGTTCCTGCAATTGATAATTTGGATAATTTAACTCCACATAACTAATTACTGAACTAATCAATATACGAATGTGATAATAGATAAATTACATTTAACTCCAACATTTGGTTCCTCTTCGACGTTAACATCATCGTTATCAATTTCAACGGTAGGGAACATTGATCGTGCTGCATCATGGACCATATGTTCTATGAGATTCGTACTAACTTCATCACTAATGACCTCCACCGATTGTTCTTAATTATTAGGGGCTACAATTTCTCCATGACGATCCCACAGCAAATAATTGGGTACAAAACCGTATTGGCGCAAATGAACCTTAGCTATATTCGGTACTAAATAGTTCAATAATTTGCATCTACTACATGGACAACGAATTTCTTTATCGTTTGCAATATTACTTATAGCAAATTCGATGAACACTTGTACCCCTTTTAGAAAATGTTCACTTATTGCGCCATTAATTTCCCTTCTTTGATACATCCAGCTCCGATCATTAAAGTAATTGACCATTTTTCCTACTTGAAAACCTATGATAAAGTAAAAAAATTATAAATCGTTCATTTTATATTTTGTTTAAATTTTATTTACTGATTTAGTAAACATGTACTAAATTTTATATTTTTTCTACAAACTTTATTTTAAATAAACAACTATTGATTCATTGCCACTTATGTGTCTTCTTTGATGGTCGGTCATCCTACTTCCCATTACAAACACAATAGTAATTATATTTCGTAAATCATATCATTTTAAACGAATTCACAAAATTTCGGCAGCATTTCCCCCGTGTTCCTTGTATCGTACACAAATGCGTGTGCACAAGGAACGTAAAGGAAATGCCGTCGAAATTTTGTGAACCGTTTAAAGAGATATGATTGACGAAATATAATTACTTTATAGTGTTTGTAACTTGTCCAATACAGGGACAAATCCGACAAATGATGTATCAGATGAATAGAGTTGTCCGTTTTGTGGAAAACACGAATATCCCTAAAACGATCATATACAACACTTGTTAGACGGGGCCAAATATATCTAAGGATTTAAATATTTGTTTATATTAAATTTAAATATATAACTCGTTTAATTAATATTGGTTTATATTTTACCATTTTATTACATAAGTACTAAATTCATTTATACACAAAATTTGTACACAAAATTCATTTATTACAAATTCATTTATACACTAAATCAATTCGCGTGTTCGCACAAATACAAAACTCGTGTTCGCACAAATGCAATATCCATTCTAACGGCTTCCAAATACAATAAACTCTATCACACACATACGTTCAATACTAGCCAAATCAACATAAACTAATGCAATATCCTAAATTACAAAATTTACAATCGATAATAACTTGTTCATTATGGGATAATAGTTGCAATTAGGGGATAACATGATGTAATATGCATACACTAACAAGTAGGAATCAATCACAATTCAAATTAAACCCTAAATAAAAAAACTAAATATTAGGTTTAGCAAAATTACCGATTTGGAGAGCTAGAAGGGTGGAGATGGGCTGGAGCATCTTCTAGATGGCGTCGGAGGTGGTTGGGATGGTGTTTGGGGGCGGCAGTAGCAGGCTAGGAGGTGGTGGAATGGCGGAATTGGGTGAAAATATAGATTGGGGAAGGAGATAATGAGCTTCAGGTCGGCTCTCGGGAAAATATGCAGGAAATTTTCCAACAGCTTCCAACGGCCGCAAACGACTTCATTCCAACGGTTTCCAACGGCTTCAAACGGTTACGACAAAATCCAACGAGCCGTTGGAAGCCGTTAGAAATGCCGTTGGAGGCCATTGGAACATGGGCGTTGGAATACACTGTATCTCTAGTAGTGAATGTATTTTATAGATGAAGTGTGCATTTATTATGTTTGTAGTAGCAGTTTATGAATTTTAGTTGTTTTTTGAATTGTAGTAGCATTTTATACACATCTATTAAATAATAGTAAAATGCAAGAATTTCATGCTTTATTATTAATTCTAAGGATTTTCTTATAATTATTACAATGCTTTTCTTAATCCTATTACTTATAATTATTATAATTATTGCAATGTTTTTATTGGTTCTCACTTCTATACTTTGCATTTAAATACCAACATTTAATAATTTTGTAAAATTATTTACAGATTTCTCACTGGTTTTCTTCTATTATTTTACATTTAAGTACTTAAGTTAAAACTAATTAAGCGATCTTAAATATAAATTTTGTAAATAAATACAATTAACAAATATCCATTAGTTGATTCAACAAATTCTTTCAAAAAATTCGACAATTCAATGTGTGTATCATTTTCATAATATTGACAAAAATGGTAAAATTAATTTTTTATTCAAGTCCATGTAGTTTAAAAACTTTACAATTATATAAAATTACAATTTTTACTAATTTTCTCCTCTATCATTTTACCTTTAAATACCAACACTTAATAG
The DNA here is from genome assembly GCA_030737815.1 of Allium fistulosum. Lineage (NCBI taxonomy): Eukaryota > Viridiplantae > Streptophyta > Magnoliopsida > Asparagales > Amaryllidaceae > Allium > Allium fistulosum. Next base: position 990,760,270 of record CM060903.1, read on the forward strand.
TTTTTATGGTTATTTACAGATTTCTCCAAAGATTTCTTATATTATTTTACAGTCAAGTCTATATATTTGAATTTATTAAATGATCCAAAGTTTAAACCTTGTAAATAAATCCAATTAAAAATAATTGTTAATTGATCTAATAAATTTAAAAAAAAATTCAGTGTGTATATCGCATTCCTATTGACAAAATAGTAAACTATTTTTTCATTTAAGTCCATATGATTTAAAAATTTCACAATTATATACAAAATTACCGTTAATTCTCTTATTTTATTCTACAATCAAGCTCATAAAATTTCTTGACTTCTAAAATTAGTATTTTAATATAGAGAAATACACACATGATTCTTTTTTTCTAAAGTTGGCATTTCATCACAAACAAATATATGCATAATTCTTTTTTCCAAAATTGGTATATCATTTTAAACGTAACATTTTTACCTTTTAAAATTTGTACTTAAGGGAAATTTTTGCCATCAATAAAGTTTATTTTTGTGAAGAACGACATTGCAATTAATGATAAGCGATGAATGTTTGTATTCTATAATGCTGAAAATAAATTAAAATTTTCAACTAGAATCATTTTATAAAAAATCTACATTTAACTATTTATATCTGTAATTTACGTTAATCGATGGACAAAAATTATACCATACTTTGATTAGAAATATTTTTCATTTTTATTTTATTACCTTTTAGAGGTAAATGTTAAATATTTCTTGAAACTATTTATTAGAAATTGAAATTATTGAGGTATGAAACAATGGATTAAAAGTCATTTTTTTGCATAATTAAAAGGACAATGTGATTTCTAACATTTCAAGTCTTACTTTCAATTAATATTTCTTTTAATAGTTAAATATTTTGCTGATCACGTTGGTAGTATCATATACTTGTTTTTGATAAATATGAGCTAGAAGAACTTTAAATGCATAAAAATATATTGATTCCATAACATTACACTTCCATTTTTAGGTATCACTAATTCTCGAGTGATATTTAAATTCAATCTATACACCATTTATCTTTTAGTCAAATATATCAAAAGCTTAACGTTAATTTCAAAATCTATGTATATGAATATTTGTCGACAAAATTTTATAAAATTATTAATTATAAAATTAATCAAGAATCAAGTCTCATTCCTCTCATGTCTACTCCCCATGTCCTTCCCCATGCCCCTATCGTACCTACCATCTTCCCCGGTTGTACTGCTTCCATCTCCATCAACCCCATCAGCTCTGTCCTTCCATCGTCCTCTTCACATTCGCCCCCTTGGCCCTTCAAGCTAGCCCTACCCTCCTTGGATTCCTTGTCATCTGCTGTTGTACCATCCTTTTCTGTACCAACTCCTCCTGTACCTCCGCCACCTATCCCCCCTGACCCTCTCCCTTCTAAGCCTCTGCCTCTTCCAACCCAAACCACTGTCCCATCCCTACCATCTCAAGGTGAACAGAAATGGACTTCTTTATTTAAGCATAAGCCAAAAAATGCTGGGAAGTACATCCCTGTTGATCTCTCTCCTGAGTATGAAGATAATATGTTAGTGCCTTCGAAGGAAGTCCTAGAAGCTGGTGCAAGGATCTGGAATGACACCTTAGTTGGTTTCTTCTTAGATAAGCCTCTATCGTACACGGTAGTTATTCAGAAGCTAAAGTTAATCTGGAAGCTTAAAGGCTCTGTCAAAGTTAAATCTGATGGTATAGTATTCTTGTTTAACTTCACTTGTGATGAAGATAGATGTAAAATCCTACAGAGTGACCCTGTAATTATAATAAGCAAAATGTTCATCATAAAACCTTATGATGCTGCTGTTAGTAATATCACTGGCGCTGTCACCGCAGTTCCTGTTTGGGTACACCTGTATAATCTTCCCTTATATGCATGGTCACCACTTGGGATCAACTGGCTGAGTAGTCATCTGGGCAAATTACTGTGTATGGATGAAATGACAGAGAAGCAAAATAGACTGTGCTTCGCTAAATGCTTAATAGAAGTAAAACCGAATAAGGAACTACCAGATAAATTCTTGGTTAAACTTGTTGAAGGAGGCTTTCAGAGAATCTATGTTCAATACCAATGGAGGCCAGATGTTTGTGTGCTGTGCAAAAAGTTTGGACATGCTACTGAATGCTGTGATGTCAAAGATAAAAGTGAAATAGACAAAATGATAGAAATAAAGAAGAATGGCAGGAAGGTAAACAAGGAGGATACTGAAGTTATTGCCCGTGGTAATAAAAAGTTCATACCCTTACAGAAGCTGAATGCCAGGAGTTGGCAACAAGTGAATAAAAAGAAAATAGTTAATATAATAAAGGAGAGAGAAAAGGAACTAATTAGAGGGGATAATGAAATAGAAGTGAATGAAACAGAGATAAACAAAGTTGATGATGAACATAAGAATGAAAAGGGTGATGAGAAAGAGCAGGAAAAAGAGCAATGTGAAAACAGAAAAGAGAATGGAGAATGTAACAATGGAAGTGAAGCTGACAATAGTCATTCTCCATCAGTAGATATGGACAATGAAATTAGAACAAAGGGAACTGAGAAATCAATGGTTGAGGAGTTGGTTGAAGATATCCGGTTATCAAATAAATTTGACGCTCTCCTTGAATTAGATGATACTGAGATTGCGAGAGAAGTGAAAAAAGAGAATGTTATAGTGAACAGAGAAACTGGTGAAGAATTGAGGGATAGTGAAGCACAAAATAAATTTAAACAAGGGGAACAAAGCAATAGAAGTATGAAACAAGTGAAAATACCAAGCACAATACAAAAACAGCAGCAAGAACTGAATTCAGGAGGCAAATTAGCAACCGGCAATGGAAATAAAGAGGGTGGAGCAGGGAAAGATAAGGAAAATGAAGAAGGTTCAAGCTTGACAAGTAGGAAAAGCGAGAAGAGTAAAAGCAAGAAAATCAGGAATACTGATGTAATAAATATTAACATGCACAATGTACAGAAGACATGCACAGCTGACTATCAACCTGAAGCTGTTACACCTCTCAATCATACTCAACCTCATATTTACTCCAATATCAAACCACCTATGGCCTATAAACCTCCTCCCATATCCCCTGCTCACTCCCCCACTTCCATTCTACTTTCCACTCCGACCTTACCCACTCAGACACACCTGACCTCCTCCCCAAAAGATGGTACAACAAACAATGAAGTTACCCCACTTTCAGCTACTATTCCTAATTACTTGACCTCAAAACATGCGGTAACTAGGAGAATGAAGATAGAAATGCTCAATTCCCATGTCATATAATGATGTCGACCATTGGAGCATGGAATATACGAGGGGGACACCACATTATCAAGCTTGATCAATGTAAAGAGCTCATTAGTGCACATCAATTAACGTTACTGGCAATTCTTGAAACAAAACTTAATCTTCCCTTATCTCTCAAGGCAACTAATTACATAAAACCTGAGTGGAAGCTCATTCACAATCTGAATGAATCTCCTTATGGTAGAATAATGATTCTATATAATCCCCTTCAGCTCCAATTAACTCCCATCCTCTCCTCTGCCCAATTCATTCACTGTCATGCTCAAGACAACACTGATAATTCATCTTTTTATATAACCATTATATATGCAGCCAACTCTGCTGCTGCAAGAAGCTCCTTACATGCTGTCATTCCTGCTCTCAGGCAGTCCACTCACCCGTGGTTAATTTTTGGTGACTTTAACTGCTGTTATAACCTCTCTGATAGAGTTGGAGGGAATCCTCTATCCCAAAGTGAGATACAACCTCTTAATACAACGCTATTTGAGGCAGATCTTGTTATGGTTAAAACTGTGGGAATGCAATACTCATGGAATAATAAAAGAAGAAATGGAAGCAGGACCTTTTCTAGAATAGATCACACCTTCTCCAATCAAAAGGCCCTTCTTAAATGGCCTCTCCTCTACAACCACCTTCCCCCTCCTCTCCTTTCTGATCACTCTCCGCAAATCGTTCATCTTCGTGGAGTGGACAAGAGAGGAAAAACAAATTTTAAATTTTTTAATTCTTGGGTTCTTGAACCAGACTTAAAGCTACTATTATACTAGCATGGAACAAAACTAAGCCTGGAAACCATTTATTTGTTTTGCAGGAAAAAATTAAAGAAATGAAGGAAGTATTGAAGCTTTGGGCTTTTAAGAAGTATGGTAAAGGTGATAGAATGAGCACATCCATTCAGTTGAAGCTTGTTGATGCTCAAAAGGCTATGATGGCTGATGTTAATAATGCACAACTCTCTGCTACTGAAGCTACATTGTCACAGCAATACTATGAAGCGTTAGCTAAGGAAAGTGATATGATTCGGCAAAAGTCAAGAATTAAATGGTGGGAAAAAGGGGATTAAAATAGTGCATACTTCCATGCCAGTCTAAAAAAAGCAGAATAGGGAGAATATAGCTTCTATCATAGATAAACATGGAGTTCTTCAGACTACAACTGATGGAGTTCAGGAAGCCTTTGAACAACATTTCTCCTTGATGTATGGTAACTCTAACAATTTCATTCCTGATATTGATGGCATCCCCTCTGACATCTTGCCTAGACTTGATGAAAATGATTTTAACTATCTCTGTTCTGAAGTTTCTCATGATGAAATTGTTAAGGCGATGTTCTCTCTAAAAACTAACTCTTATGGTGGACCGGATGGTTTGAATGCATTCTTCTATACCTCTTGCTGGTCGATTGTATCTATAGATGTGTGTAATGCAATAACTCTTTTCTTCAAGAAGAGTAAAATCTACAGGTCATTTAATTACACCAATATTGCACTAATACCCAAGCTCAAGAATGCTCAGGATGTTAAAGACTTCCGTCCTATATCATGCTGCAATACTATGTACAAGTGCATCTCTAAAGTTATTGCTTCCAGATTAAAGAATGTGCTTCCTCGTTTAGTATCCACAAATCAGACTGCTTTTCTTCCAGGAAGGAATATTCTCGACCATATTCTTCTTGCTCATGAGCTTATTAAAGGTTATAACAGTACTAATTCTCCCCCGAAAGCGATGATGAAGCTCGATATCATGAAAGCTTTTGATATGTTGCAATGGGACTGCATTGTACGTATCATGGGTTATATGAATTTCCCCCTTCATTTTTTAGCTTGGATTTATGAATGTATATCGACTCCTACTTACTCAATCAACGTCAGTGGTGTGATGAAAGGTTTTTTTGGTAGCAAACAAGGGATAAGGCAAGGTGATCCGTTATCTGCTTACATCTTCATTCTGGTTATGGAGCTTCTTACCAGGTTGATTAACAGAACAATACAACAAGGAAAATTTTCGCTACACCCATCGTGTAAAGACCCGCAAATCTCTGCTCTTATGTTTGCTGATGATCTTGTCATGTTCTGTGCTCCTGAGATCAATACTGTTCAGAACATAATGAACACATTACAACAATTTCATGCTATGACTGGGTTAAAGGTGAATCTCCAAAAATCTGATATTATCCTGGCTGGTGTGAATATGGAAAGAGTTACTCAGATTTCATAAATCACTGGTTTATCTCTTAACCTATCCACTGTCTCTTATCTTGGTCTGCCTCTTACGACATCCAAAATTACAACAAATCAATGTCTCCCTCTGTTTGAGAAGATAACATCAAAAATGAACCGCTGGACCACTAAAAATCTTAGTCAAGCTGGTAGATTAACTTTAATCAAGTCAGTGATTTTTTCTATGCAAGCGTACTGGGCCAGAACCTTTGTTCTCCCCTTCAAGTTAATTAAAATGATTAGAAGTGCCATAGTGAGATTCTTTTGGACGGGAAGAACTTTGGGCAGATACATTGCTCCAATTAAGTTTAGCACTCTTGAGCAACCTATGAACAAGGGAGGGCTTGGACCATTAAACCTCAAACAATGGAATAAAGCAGCCTTTGCTAAGCATGTTGACACATTGTTTCACTAGAAGGACAAACTTTGCAGTCCAATTAGTTTCTAGGACACACATCCATAGAAATTAATTTCAAGGCCAAATTCAGTAGAATAATTACTTCTAAGGACAAAGTCAGCAATACAATTACTTTCAAGGACATAATTTTATAGGTTTTAAGGCCTTAGAAACTAATAATTTTGCACTTTGTCCTTAAAAGTAATTATTTCAGTTGTGTGTCCTAGAAACTAATTGCACTTGCTAAAGAGACCCTTGTGGCTAATTTCCACTTGTTTAATTGTCCAGACAGTCTTTGGGCAAAGTGGTCAGACAGAAATGTGATAAAAGGAAAGAGTCTCTGGAATATGAATAAGCCACAAAACTTAAGCTGGACATGGAAGTGTCTCTTCAAGCTTAAGGAATTTTTTCTCCCTCTTATACAAATGAGCACCGATCCTATTTTCAGTGTTAACTTTTGGGATGATCCTTGGCTGGAGAAGGGCTACATACTGCGTCGTCAGCTTTCCTACAATGAAATTAATCATACTGGAGTTCACCATGCTACGAAAGTTAGGGACGTCCTCTACACTTTTCAGGGGGTGGGTACTTTCTCTTCCAATCAGCGTGTTCAAAACATATGGGACAAGATAGGAAAATTCACCCCGATTTCTACTTCTTCTGCTAGAATTGTTTGGGGAGAGAAGAAGGTAACATATAAAATCGGTGATGCCTATGAATACATGCTTCAGAATAGAGCCAAACCAGCTTGCAAATGGTGGAAGTGTACGTGGACAGCTGATAGTAGTATGTGTGAAAACTTACTACTGTGGAAAGTGCTGAAAAGAGCAATCCTTACTAAGGCGAAACTTGCGAGTATGGGAATGAGTATGATTGTTTACTGTTCATTCCGCTGTGAGCAACCAGAGACTGCTGAGCACTTATTTTTTGAATGCTCAATAATAAAACAAGTGTGGACTGAACTGATGACAAAGATACATAGTTCTGGTCCTTCTCAAGACAATCTGACCGAGTGGGAACGTATCCATGCAAAGATAGGGAGAAAGCAGAAGCAAAAAAGAATATTTACAGTGGTGTTGAAGAGCTTCATTAGCGCTGTTTGGAGAGAACGTAATACAAGAATTTTTGATGCCAACAATGCTAAATCTGTTGCATTATTAAAGCCGTGGATTATGCACGAGATTAAATGTTCCCTGGATATGCTCTTCACTTATGATCCAGGGATATTTATGAGATATATCATGTGGTAACTTCAGTGTTTCCTATGTTCCTTTGTTGTCTTCTTGTTGCTTCCTTTGTGTTTGTAGCACTTTGTTCTTTTCTTTGAGCCTTTGCTCATGTTGTTGTTAGTGTTTGTTCTCCTTGGTGTTGCAATAAAATGGTCGGGGACCATTCAACCCCGTCGGCCATGCCAAAAAAAATTAATCAAGAATACTAATTTTTATTTATTTGCATAGAAATATTAAACCCTAAAAACAATAAATTAATACATAACTCGTTTTTATCAACAAAAGTGAAAATTTAATTTATATTCAAATATAAAAATACATAAATCTCATAACAAAAATTATACACTTAAAAACATAGTAAGTTTGATTTAAACTAACTTATCCTAACAAATTCACCATATATTGCAAATTAAATTATATTCTTCAAAAATATTTATGACATTATTTTTCTACAACATACCGTGTGCAACACATGGGTTACACACTAGTTTAATAGTATTTATGAATTATAGTAGCGGTTTATAAATATTTAATAGTATTTATGACTTATAGTAGTAGATTTATACACATTTTATGTTTTTTTATAGTAGCAGTAAATGATACAGTATACACGTTTTGATATTAGCAGTTTTATACACATTTGATAGTAGCTGTTTTTTGATAGTAGATATAGATTTGATAGTAGATATAGATTTGATAGTAGCAGTTTTATACACATTTGATAGTAATAGTTTTATATACATTTGGTAGTAGCAGTATTATAATAGTAGATATAAATGAGAATGTGCGATATCTGTTTTGCTGTTTTCAAAAAAATAATTAATCATGCACCTTTTCTTTATGTATAGTAGGATATGTATTGATGGTGATTATGAAGGAGTAAATTTAAATTGGAAAAGTAGAAGTACATGTATATTTTAGACATTAATGATACTGCCTAGTATAATTTTACCTTATTGAAGGAAAACGATACTACATATTAGCAGTAGTGAACCTATTACTAAAATTTCAGATTTTGGCGATTGTGGTGGTGTTGGGAGCGGCGGTGAGGCTGGTAGTGTAGGTGATGGTAGTGGGTAGTGGTGCGAGGAGTGGTGGTTGGTAATTTCGACGGTTTGTCCTTATGACTAATTTTGGAAGAATGTTTGTCCTTGTGGCTAAAATATGGAGATTGTCTCCTTGAGACTAAAAAATACAAATTTTTGTCCTTTAAAGTAATTTCCCCTAATATAAAAGTGTTATGGCACGTGCTTCGCGTGTGATGATTGCACGCGCTTTGCACGTGAATTGTTTTTTATAAAATGTGTGTGTTTGACTCGTTCAAGAAAATATGATTTTTACAAATATTTAGCCATATTTTTGCATTGAAATAATGTACAGTTAGTTTTAATTTTTTTTCTAAATTACACTATTAATTGTTTTTTAGTTTGAATTTTTATTTCTATTATTAATTAATTAATGAAGAACGAATTTAATTTTTTATCAGTTTGAATTTTTATTTCTATTATTAATTAATAAAGAACGACTTCGTAAAGAGATTTTATTTGTAAGATCCTATTTTTATGTGAAATTAAGTTTCAATAATATTTTTAGAGGAGAGTTTTGAATTGGTAAAGGAAAATTATTAGCGTGATCCTATTTTTAAGTGATATTAATATTTAATAATACTTGTAGAGGAGCATTTTTGGTAGTTCACACTGATACAAAAAAGTGTGACACCAAAGGTATTAAAACTAAAATTTAATATTATTTTCACAGTAAAATAAACGGAGCTCCGTCACTAACTCTGTTAGCATATTTTTCCCTCATAAATAAATCTAGCAATCCTTTTGACTGTAAGTTGAACCACTAATTTCTAACTTTTTTTGTTTTCTTCTCCCTGCATAACTCATCTTTAATAATTTACGAAAAAGTCCTTTTTTTGAAATTCACTTCTCAATTAAGTTTGTGGGAATGGAGGGGCGTTACAAATATGATGGAGGAAAATGTTTAATACACGACAAATTTTATTATAGAGTCAATCGAAAAAACCTATTTGACTTTTTTCGGCAATTTCAAATTGCACAAATGAACTTGGATTTTGTGCTTGCACAAGTACATATTCTGAAAACCAAATCTATCTTTGTAACAAGCATTATGGTACGCGCTTCACCCATGATGATGTTATGCACTTCGCGCGTGAATTGCTTTTTTTACAAATTGTAAATGTTTAACTCGTTCAAGAAAATATGATTTGCACAAATATTTAACCTTATTTTTGCGTTGAAATGATATGCGGTTAGTTTAAATTTTTTTCTAAATTGAAAATTTAATTATTTGTTAGCTGGAATTTTTATTTCTATTATTAGTTAATAAAGGATGAATTTAATTTTTTATTAATTCGAATTTTTATTTCAATTTATTAATAAAGAACGACTTTGTAAAGAAAGTTTATTTATTAGCTTCCGTTTTTAAGTTATATTAAGGTTTCAATAATATTTTTAGAAGAGCATTTTGAATTGGTAATGGAAACTTATCTGTTAGATTCTATTTTAAGTAATATTAATATTTAATAATATTTGTAGAGGGATGTTTTTGGTAGTTCACGCTGACATCCACAAAGTATGACATCAAATGTATTACAGCTATTATTAAAGATATTCTACTAGAACTTGCACTATATTTGTCTATATTAGTTATATAACATCAAATATATATATATATATATATGTTTGTATGTATGTATGTATCTTGAAATATCATTATTATTTTTGACTTTTTACATATGTATTTATTAATATAATTTATATTAATTTAAATACATACTTAATATACACAAAAATGTAAATTACTAAACATATTAGATGATAGTGTGTTTAAATTTTAAATAATAGTTTGATTAATTGCAAACTTATTACCTTTAAGAGCTATACAAATATATGTTAAATTTATAATTAGATCTTAGATCCTATTATACTCCTATGATTTGCAACATAATTAAAACAAAGTGCATACATTAACACATTAATACAAAACTTACCACATTTAAAATTATACACATATATTAAATTTGCTAGTATAACTACATAACAATGGTAGAACCAACCATCCATTTGCATAATTTCAAAAAAAAACATTTGCTATAATTTCTCATTAATTTCAATTAGACATTTAATAATAAAATATATCGAATAAATAACTATTTGCAAATAAATATTGAATATAACGCATAGTAAAGAACAATTAACATGTTCGTGTGTGTATGCACGCACGCACGCACATACACATAGGCATACATACATAGACAGGCATGTATACATACATACACATACACACATATATGTTGTGAAGTGTACTATATATACATCATAAGAGAGGAAGCATTATTTCCTTTAATATCTATGTGGAACATTGCATTGAAAATACGATGTAGTTGCATTTGTAAGGTTGAGATTGGTTAACAAGTAAATGCATACCAAAGTTGACTTTATTGCATGATTTGATCTTAATTTAAATTAGTAAAATTGTTCCTTTTCTATGCATTGCTAATGTGTAACCAGTGCATTTGTAAATGTTAAAACTGTAAAATTTAATTTTTTTACTATTAGTAGTAAAATCAAAATTTTATTATATTAAGTACATTAAATTCAGAGAAATAAATGAACTATATATTAATATTATTATTGTTATTTATGTATAATTTATGTTATGTAGCTTATATATCTTTATATTTGAGTAAAAAAAATAATTTTATCGTTTTCGTATGAATATGATATACATATTGAGTGTTTGCACCAAAATTGGTCACAAGCACCCAATTACGGATGAAAGCACCAGTTCACAATCACAGATTACAGATAATGAGTATGTAGAGAGATAAGAATAGAGAACATTCAGAAAATTCAACAGATCACAGTAAACAACACAGAATTTATAGTGGTTCGGCGATCTTGCCTACGTCCACTCTGAAGTTGATGATTTTATTGATGTACACTTGGTGATTTCAATTGATTACAGCAGATTACAATTGATAATGATGATTTACAGGAGTGAAATTCGTTAGTAGCAGCAGCAATGGAGTTTAGATCTGGATCCGGCAGAGTCTGGGCGTTGGAGAATTCAAAGAAGAAGAAGATTCCTTTTATGTATGCCCTGGGGCTCTATTTATAGATGTAGGAGGTTGATATTTTGCTCAAATCTCGAGAGACGCCCTCTGGCACGTGACTAGGCCCGCGCGCCCAAGCCCGCGAAGTTTCGGCCCGATCTGTGATCGATACGAACGGATTTCGTATCGATCAAGATTGTGTCTGATGGAGTTGAAATTTGGCGTGGACATTCCTTAGCATGCACGTAAGCTTCTGTGAAAATTTCATAGCATTTGAACTTATGGATCTCGAGATATGATCGATACTAAATGGAGACTTTTGGTAGTTCATTTTGTTCGACTAGATCATTTCGACTCGATCACTTCGAATCGATGGTCGCGCGTGATCAGGTGGTGACATGGCGAGCCTTCCTTGTATCGATTCCACTTTCTTCGCCGAGTTGGCTGAGTCACCCTTGATCTTCGCCTTGTTCGCATCGAAGTCCGTTGCCCAGTTCAAATCGATTCGACAGCAGTCTGCTTCGTATTGATTTGTAGCATGCCTTATTCGAATCGATGGAGGTGGTTTGTTCATATCGATGATGGTGACTCTATTCGTATCGATGGAGGTAGCCCTTGTTCATATCGATCATAGTCACTTCGACTTGATGGATACGAACAAGCACCTTTGCAATGGATACGAATGGTGCAATGCTCGATGGATGCGAATAGAAGTCCTACGATCGATACGAAATAGCAGTCGCCTGATGGATACGAACAGAGGGTTGCTGGTCGATGCGAACGAAACATACTCGATGGATTCGAACAACTGGAACCTGATGGATGCGGAGTTGACCGAGTCGAAGTAGGCCCTGGTGATTGATGCAGAGCTGATCGAGTCGAAGTAAGCTACCCTGATGGATTCGAACTGGTTCGATTCGAACAGTGGTTACCTGATGGATTCGAACTCGATCGATTCGAATAGTGGCTGGTTTTCATCCAATCTTGCATCGATCGTAACTTGAGCATACGAACTCGGATTGACTTGAAATTTGGAACGTTGACTTTTATGGCTTCCCTTGTCGTTTCTTTTCGATTGTAGTACGATCCGGACTCGGACAAAATTCACCAATATCCCTGGTGAACCTGCGTATAACCGATCTTCAAGATGAACCGTTATTGGTTTCTAGTCAAGTTCTTGGTGTCACAGCCTTGTCAAAAGGCGGGATAACACTTGCCCCCCAAAACATGCCTTGCGGGAGGAAGGTGTGTTTTGTAATGCCATAAGCTGGATGTTCATATCTTGTTGATGACCTGCAATGAAATCGATAGTCTTATCTGACCATGAATGATGATCATTCGGGATCGTGTGTCATTTGAGGTGATATGTGACCGTTCGCAGTCGGATGATGACCTTTGGCGGTCGGGGTGCCGTTCGAGGCGATTTGTGATCGTTCGCGATCGGGTGCCGTTCGAGTCGAATTGTGACTGTTCGCGGTCGGGTGCCATTCGAGGCGAATTGTGACCGTTCGCGGTCGGGTGCCGTTCGAGGCGAATTTTGACCATTCGCGGTCTGGTGCCGTTCGAGGCGAATTGTGTGTGCCGGGGGGGACTTAGTATCATTAGTGCCAGATTTCACGTTCGAGTGATTTTCTGAACTGTTTGTCATGACGGTTTATCGCCATCTCAGAGCATGCCTAAGGACCGTTCGCGACCTCGTACATGTGTAAGTGGCTTACCCGTTATGGAATCACAAATAGCAGATTTACATTCAAAATGAGTCTTTCAACAGAAATGTCCAATAAAATTAAGTCCAAACATGAGAAATGGAAAATAAAAGCAAAACAGGGACGTCAAAGTGCAAACACCTACACTGTTGCAATTAGTAGTCGTATCAGAGAATGCTTGAGGATTGTTCGTGGTCTTGTACATGTGTAAACGAATTAATCGTGTTGGTGTGGAGTTTGCTACTAATTCGTCATTATCCCAATCAATTGATGACAAGCTGACGCCTCGATCCTGAGCCGTCCCCAGTAGGTGCAAGTGGTGGTCGCTCCCGTTCCACCGTTGTTGTTTCCCTTCTTACATACTGCGATAGCAGACCATTCCGGATATGTCCCTCAACCTCATCCTTCAAGTGTCGGCAATCATTCGTGCTATGACCATTCAGCTTGTGGAATAAGCAGTACTTGTCTGACCTTCTTTCATTGTTGGTTGGATCCCTACTCATTGGATTTCGATAAGGAACCCGCCCCCTGGTGTTCTGGTAGATTTGTTCCAAAGTCTCATTCAACTCCGTATAAAGGGTGAATCTTGGTTCCTTTCGTGGTCGCGTTACTCCATCATCATTATCCTTGGCCTTTCGTTTCCCTCGGTCAGTTCCTGAATCTGTTTTAGGAAGATTTTCACTCTTGACGGCATAAACATCAACTCCATCTCCTTCTTCTCTCTCAGCATTTGCATCCTCTAATCATAAAAATCCTTCAGCCTCATGATAAAATTCTCTAGATCCATAGGGGTATCCCTTGTTAACGAATTCTTTAACTCTGTGCCATCAACTATGCCAGATACAGCTGCCATCAAAACTATGGATGGATCGGGTCGATCCACCGATGCTGCCATTGCATTGAATCGCGTTAGAAAGTTCCCCAAAGACTCCCCGGTTCTCTGCTTTAGTGCCGCCAAACTCATCACATTCTTGGGTCTTGAAATGTGAACCCTGAACTGCCTCATGAACCTTTCAGTCAAATCAGTCCATGTTCCAATGGAACCGTTCTCCAGTTGTCTGAACCATAATGCTGCTATGTCTGCCAGGTACAGCGGGAAGCACCGGGCCATGACCTCCTCCGATGTCCCCAGCACTTCCATGTGTCTCATGTACTTCGTTAGATGAACCATAGGATCCATCCTCCCATTGTACATGTCCAATGTTGGTAACTTGAATTCTGGTGGATTCCTGGCTTGCCTGATCGTAGGAACAAAGGGACTCCTGTTCACATCCTCCATATCTCTATTCACTAGTATGCCTCTCATGGCTCATCTGACCATCTCCGCCAATCTGTCACTATCTCCCAGTTGTAATCCTTCCCCATCGTTTCCAATTTGCCCCCCGAGTTCACGAAGGATTCCTGGAATCTGCTCTCTTGGCGGAGCATTCATTTCTCTGTCAATGTCACATTGCGTAGTTCTACCTGATACTCCGCCTGGGATTGGGCCAACATGCTTTGGGTTATTGCCCCCTAGTTCTGGTGTTGCGCCAGATGGTCCCACTCCGTTCTGAACTCTGGTTATTCCTCAATCTCGCGCTCCAAGCTGCCCAATTTGAAGAAACAAATTTTGGATCATTTCCTCTTACCTTTTCATCATTGTCTCCATCTCATCCCTGGTGTTGAAGATCGATGTCTGATTCGCACCCGAAGAAGCTTCTTGACCCCTTTATGCTGGCTTCTCTCTGGCCTTGGTCTTCTGCTTGATTGCCTTGTCATAGCTTTTCAGATCTGAATCTCCAAGCCTTCAAACTCAACTTCCAAACGATCGAATTCCTGAATTTGTGTTCTCAGTGAAAGCACCAAAATGTTTGTGCCAAAATTGGTCACAAACACCCAATTACGGATGAAAGCACTAGTTCACAATCACAGATTACAGATAATGAGTATGTAGAGAGATAAGAATAGAGAACATTCAGAAAATTCAACAGATCATAGTAAACAACACAGAATTTATAGTGGTTCGACGATCTTGCCTACGTCCACTCTGAAGTTGATGATTTTATTGATGTTTACTTGGTGATTTCAATTGATTACAGCGGATTACAGTCGATAATGATGATTTACAGCAGTGAAATTCGTTAGTAGCAGCAGCAATGGAGTTTAGATCTGGATCCGGCAGAGTCTGGGCGTTGGAGAATTCAAAGAAGAAGAAGATCCCTTTTCTGTATGCCCTGGGGCTCTATTTATAGGTGTAGGAGGCTGATATTTCGCTCAGATCTCGCGAGACCCCCTCTAGCACGTGACTAGGCCCGTGCGCCCAAGCCCACGAAGTTTCAGCCCGATCCGTGATCGATGCGAACGGATTTCATATCGATAAAGATTGTGTCCGATGGAGTTAAAATTTGGCGTGGACATTCCTTAGCATGCACGTAAGCTTCTGTGAAAATTTCA
Source organism: Allium fistulosum (assembly GCA_030737815.1). NCBI lineage: Eukaryota > Viridiplantae > Streptophyta > Magnoliopsida > Asparagales > Amaryllidaceae > Allium > Allium fistulosum. Next base: position 990,775,635 of record CM060903.1, read on the forward strand.
TAGCATTTGGACTTGTGGATCTCGAGATATGATCGATACGAAATGGAGAATTTTGGTAGTTCATTTTGTTCGACTCGATCATTTCGACTCGATCATTTCGACTCGATCACTTCAAATCGATGGTCGCGCGTGATCAGGTGGTGACGTGGCGAGCCTTCCTTGTATCGGTTCAACTTTCTTTGCCGAGTTGGCTGAGTCATCCTTGATCTTCGCCTTGTTCACGTCGAAGTCCGTTGCCCAGTTCAAATCGATTCGATAGCAGTCTCCTTTGTATCGATTTGTAGCATGCCTTGTTCGAATCGATGGAGGTGGTTTGTTCGTATCGATGATGGCGACTCCGTTTGTATCGATGGAGGTAGCCATTGTTCGTATCGATCATAGTCACTTCGACTTGATGGATACGAACAAGCAACTTTGCAATGGATACGAATGGTGCAATGCTCGATGGATGGGAACAGAAGTCCTACGATCGATACGAAATAGTAGTTGCCTGATGGATACGAACAGAGGGTTGCTGGTCGATGCGAACGAAACATACTCGATGGATTCGAACAACTGGAACCTGATGGATGCGGAGTTGACCGAGTCAAAGTAGGCCCTGGTGATTGATGCAGAGCTGATCGAGTCGAAGTAAGCTACCTTGATGGATTTGAACTGGATCGATTCGAACAGTGGTTACCTGATGGATTCGAACTTGATCGATTCGAATAGTGGCTGGTTTTCATCCAATCTTGCATCGATCATAACTTGAGCATACGAACTCGGATTGACTTGAAATTTGGAACGTTGACTTTTATGGCTTCCCGTGTCGTGTCTGGTCGATTGTAGCTCGATCCGGACTCGGACAAAATTCACCAATATCCATGGTGAATCTGCGTATAACCGATCTTCAAGACGAACCGTTATTGGTTTCTAGTCAAGTTCTTGGTGTCACGGCCTTGTCAAAAGGCGGGATAACATTAAGATTGATATATTTTAATGATTTACTAAATTAATTAACAAACATAATTTAACCTAACTTTTTTTAATAACTTAAATCTAATTTATGTAATTAGTTTAAATATATAGAGTTAAAGGTAAATAATTGAAGAGGATTTTGTAAAAAAATTGAAGAAACCTTAATAGGATGTTTGAAATTAAAAATAGAATTTTGTAGTGTAGTGTACGGGAAAATTTTGAGATAAATGACTGTAATTGATTTACGAATTAACTTTATCATTATTTTTATGTACATAATTTAATATGCGATCTATATATCATTATGGTTAAATGAAAAAAAAAGTTTTTTCTATTTTTTTTAATACGAATATTTAAAATGATATGTTTGTTATATTATGATAAACTGCTCATGATTTCAACACCTTTAACTACTATCACAAAATACACCATTTGTGGATTTTTTTTAAATACACTTAATGGAATAATTAATTAATTATAGCACATTATAACGAGTATATAACAGAAAGAAAAATACCTTTTATTTCGAATAAGATTTTATTAGAGAGTCAACAACTTATAATAAATAGCATAATTGCCCCTAAGGCATACTCCTAACTCTATTAATCTCCCACTTGCACTTAGGGTCAATTATGGAATCTCAATCCCATCTCTTAGATCGGCTTAATGAGAATAAACCGAGCTAGACCCTTTGTGAATAGATTCTCTATATTTTCCTTGGTATCTACCCATTGTATCACGACCTCTTTCTTCTTAACGAATTCTCTAATTAGGTAGAAATTTTGAAGAATATGCCATGATTTATTATATGCTCCAGGTTTTTTTGTGATCTACATTGCCACATTATTGTCACAAAACAATGCTACTGGATTCTCCATGTCGGAAGTCACTCCTAGCTCACTTTAAAACTTGAACATCCAGGCTACTTCTTTAGCTGCTTCATTGGGGGTGAACTACTCAGCCTTCATTGTGGAATTATCTACCGTTCCCTATTTGGAACTTTTCCAACTGACAACCCCACCTTTAACAGTAAAGATGTAACCCGATACCGATTTAGTGTCGTTGATATAACTAGAGTCTGTATAATCCTTCATAAGGAGGTCTCCATTCTCATATATTAGGATTAAGTACCTAGTACTTAAGTATACCTTTTAAAGGTGTCCAAAGCTTATCTCCAAAATTGGACTGGTATTGAATTATGCATCCAAAAGCATATACCACATCTAGTCTAGTACATAACATAGCGTACATTATGGAACCGATTGCCGAAGCATATGGTATCCTCTTCATACGCTCTTTCTCCTCATCAGTTTGAGGAGCATCCTTCTTATAAAGGATAATTCTAGATTGCATTGGAGTATTTCCACACTTGGAATTATGCAACTAATGTTTTTTAGTATGGTGTCTATGTATAAGGATTGGACAATCCCAATAGCCTCTTAGATCCACTCTCAGATTGATTTCTATAGATCTTTTTACCTAGTATATAGCTTGCTTCTCCCGAATTCTACGTGGAGAAATTCTTGGGAAACCAAGCTTTCGCTGAATTCAATAATGAAACATCATTGCCAATCAACAGTATATCATCAACTAATAACACTAAGATTACGATAACATTTCCATATTCCTTTCAGTATAGGAATGCTTCCTCATAATAAAAACCAAACTGTTTGATCAATTTATCAAACCACTTATTCCAACTCCTTGAAGCTGTTTAAGTCTATAAATGGACTTTAACAACTTACAAGCCTTGCACTCACTCCCATTGACCTCGAAACCCTCTGGCTGCAATATATAAACAACCTCTTCTAAATAACCATATAGAAATGTCATTTTAATATCCATTTTCTATATTTTGTAGTCATAGGATGCAACAATAGCTAGCATTATCTGAATGTACTTAAGCATTGCTATGGACGAAAAAGCCTCATCATAATCAACACCTTAAATTTGACGAAATCCTTTCGCAACTAACCTTGCCTTATAAGTCTCTAATTGTCCATCTACATTTAGCTTTTACTTAATAATCCATTCATAGCCGATGGGTTTTATCCCTTCGGCTATGTCAGAAAAAGTCCACACTTTGTTTTCATACATGGAATCCATTTCGAATTTCACTACTCTAAGCCAAAGTGCATAGTCTTTACATATAGTGCTTGTTGGAATGATAGAGGAGTGGCATCATATAAAATGTAGTCCTCCTTCTCGTCATTCATGAGAAAACCATAGTATCACTCTGGTGCGTGAGGTTCTCTACTAGACCTTCTAATAGGTTGTATGTTTTCATACACAAATGAGCTTGATTCTAACACGGGTTTGATGTCCATGTGAGTTTTTAAGATCTCATCCAAGTCTCAACTTACTATTAATACTTTTGATAGAAATTCCTTTTCTAAAAAGATAGCTTGTGTGGAAACAATAACCTCTTGTTCTTCAGTATTGTAGAAAATATACCCCTTAGAATTCACGGGATATCCTATAAACTTACATTAGGCCGATCTTACCTCAAGTTTGTTGGGACTGACATATTTAACGTAGAACGGACAACCCCACACCTTCAAATAATTGATATGGGTTTTCCTCCCATGCCTCATCTCATATGGCATCATAGACACAGATTTAGTGAGTAACAAATTCAGCATACGCGTTGCGGTTTCTAGCGCTTATCCCAAATATGACGGCGACAACTTAGCCTTACACATAATCGAATAAACTATATCTAGTAGGGTTTGGTTCCTTTATTCCAAAATACTATTGTGTTACAGAGTATACAGTGGAGTAACCTAAGAGATAATACCGTTATATTTTATGTACTTCTGGAGTTCTTGTCCAATGTACTCACATTCTCGATCAGATCGAAGTATTTTAATCTTTCGGTCGTTTGCTTTTCAACCTCATTTTTATATTCAACAAATTTCCAACAGATATCAGATTTGTTCTTCATAAGATACACATATCCTACTCTTGAGAAATCATCCTTAAAGGTTACAAAATAAGAACAATTATCTTCAGTAAGTATAGGCATCGAGCCACATATATCACTATGTACGAGACCTAAGAGTTCGTTAACTCTTTCATTCCTCCCATTGAAGGATGCTTGGTCATTTTACCTTTGAGACACGACTCACACATATCAAATGATTTAGAATCAACTGACGGTAGAAATACCTTTGGGTTTCAATTTGTGTAGTCATTTCCAGTTATATGACCTAGCGTACAATGCCAAAGATAATTTTTATTGATATTATCATTCATGGAATTACTTACAGCACATACATAATTAGTATTGATCACATAAATACCATAAAATAAAATAACATCACAAACTTTATTACCATCTAACGTAATGTTCATAACATTATTAGCATAGTGAAAAATATAACCGGTCTCATATAATCTACATATAGAAGCAATTCCACAAACAAAGTCTTCACATCATAGAAAATATTTAATATCAAACAAATCCAGTAGGAAAACTTAAATAAAAATCTCCAATTGTTGTTGCATTTAATAGAGATCAATCAGCAACTTGAAGCCTCATTCTACCTTTGCCACATGATACATGTTCCTAAGCCCCTGTAACTAATTATGGATGTATGCTCCAGATCCATTATCTGAACCTAAGATAATTTATTGATTGCAAAATAATTTTGAATCATAAATATACCAGTAAGAGTTGCAAAACTATTATATTTCTTCAATCTGATAATCTTAAAAATTCTATTTCCAGTGGCCCTTCTTGTGATAGTGATGATATTCACCCTTGTTAATTGAAGCATTCTTCTTGTTCTTCTTATTAACCTTTTTTCACTTCTATAAACCTTTTAAAGAGGATGCATTCCCCTTAACTGTAAGAACCACAGTTTGATCTTTGGACGAAGACTTGGCCGACGTTAACATATTGGGCTGCTCCATTAGACTTACGTTCAACTGATTCATACTATAGTTTAGTATGAATGGCTCAAACTGAGGGGTAAGAGAACCTAAGATCAGATTTACTTGTAGCACATTGCCTATCGTAACGTGAGCAAGTCTATCAGTATAACATTTCATCAATAGAACATACTATCCACCTTTTGTTCCTTCGCCATTTTCGTATTGAACTGTTTCTTCGTAAGCTCATACATTATGGAATGAGGATATTCCCTAAAGATCGCTTTGAGGTTATCGAAAATTTCATGGACAATCATATTTTCGTGTTGTCTTTACAATGGTTTGTCTAACGTAGGCAGCACGTAAACATGGGTGATTTCGAGGTCTGAGACCCATTTGTTACATGCTAATCTCAGTTCAGGGTCAGCATCATCAGCGGGTCTAATCTTAGGAGGTTCGGTTACTAATGACCAAAGACGTTCATAAGTTGATACTATTTTTTCCCTTTGTCGGTCTATGTAGTTAGGTCCTCTGAGTTGGTCATTTTTAGAAAAAAACCTGGGTTTAGACATTTTCTGCAAATTTTAACTTAGCACATTAGGACATTTTCATAGTAGATGTTATTAGAATATTAGTAAGATTAGACATTATATTTCATTTTACTAATAAGCTCCCACTGACATTTTATGTTTCTCAAAACCCTAATGATGTAACATAGAAAACTTTTGACTTCACTAGTGGTGTTAGGACTCGTATGCCTTGGGATTCTGACCTTGAGGAACGCTCAATAAATCATACTCTCATACATAATGGATAACTTCTTATTGGTTGTATCATAAGAAACTCCTAACTTTACGGTCTTTTTCCTAATCTCATTTATACCTTGAGGAATGTTTAACGAATAAAGATAGATTATCCACTCATATCTACCATTTCGCGATGGCCAAACTATAATGCACATACCTTGAGGAAAGCTTAACAGATATGTGCAGTTATCTTAACTCATCTATTCTATATATTTATAGTACTACACATAACATTCCTAGCTTGAGGAAAGCTCAACAGCTAAGGAGTATGCAAGTAATCTATTAACATATAAATGGTAGAGGACGACTTTATATTAAAGATTCATAATCTGAGTTGAGTAATATCGACTTATGAAATAATGTATTTCTTATTGGTACCCTTGTGATTTAAGTGTTGGACACATCAGAAATCATGTTATAGGAACTACACGTATGTATTTATCCCTTAAGTCTACTTAGGGTTTCTTATTGTTCCATCTTTAATTATACATTCATATTACACAAGTTTTAATTATTATATAACTTTTACAATCTAATTAACCTTTATAATAGTTTTATATATAGCATTATATTAATTAAATATTATTTAATTAATTAATATTTTAATTAATTTCATTTTACTCAATTAAACATTTTATATTGAATATGTATACAATAATGTTTATAGTTATACAAATACATACATATGTGTATGTATATATGTATGTACTTTATTATTTATTAATTAAATTTTAATTAATTATAAATTTTGAAAATTCCTTATATATACATATATATTTATGTTATCTTAAACAATTCAAGATAATGTTACATTTATTATTATATTAAATGTACAATTTAATTGATTAACTATTTAATTAATTAATTTAATTTATTAATATTTTAACTTTTTTGAAATATATTTATTGTTTTTCAAAAACTTTTTGAAATTATATTATTTTTATTTTAAAGTAATTTTGAAATTATTCCAAGGCCCAATTCAAACCGGGCCTTTCCTATTAGGGACAATCTTTACACTCACTTTACCTTTCGTGCCAGGCCGGTAGCCAGATAGGGCAAGGTTAATTACACAAACTTAGCCTAGACACTACTTTTCTAGACACATACTAAATCAGCAAGCCTAATTAGTTAGCCCTAGCATAACTAATTTAGTTCACATAGGCTACTGGGCTCTGATACAATTATTGGATCCGGACTAGTAAGTAATGGGTTAGATGGGTAAATTTCAAAAATAATTGTCACTTGGGATCTTATTAGGCCAATGAAGTCAAAATTTATTTTAGATCTGATCTAAATTAATTTTAAATAAAATCATTTTTTAATTTAATTTAGTAAATAAAGTTTTATTTTGATATTATATTTATGTTATATAATATAAATATGTGTATCATATACAAATATCCATATGCATGCATGTGCAACATATACAGTGTACATGGTTTAACATGTCTATATATAAGTGTTGGATTTACACTGCAACATACGTGTTGGCCCCTCCTTATACATATGTGTTGTCTAATACACACACACATATATATTTCAATGTGGTATAAAGTTTTATTTATAATAGTATATATATATATATATATAACATTATAAAATAATAATAATTGTAAATACAATTATAATTAATTTTGAATTTAAATTCAAATATAAATTTCAAATTTTATATTACAGATATAGATTTGGATTTTAGAATACCTTTTAATTTCAAACTTAAAACAAAATCTAGATCTAGATCTGGATTATAATGGCTTCCAGATCTAGATCTGGAGATTAGGGTTTCTCCCTTTTCTCCTATTTTCTTTCAATTTTTCCAAGTTATCTTGTTTTCCTCTGATTAATTCTATTTTATGTCTTCACTTCTTTCTCCTTAAACCTGGATGTCATAGCAAAATCATGGGACCTTTGCGGGATGATGAAGGCTGGGAGGAGGTGAGAAGGAAAAGGGGCAAGGCTCCAGCTTCTTTGGGACCTGAACAAAGGCTTAACCTGGAAGGACAAAGACTATCCAGATCTGGGGCTATTCCAGATCGGAACACGGAGAGGAGGGTGCAGGCGGTTCATGCTGGGTGGACATCAACAACAAAGCAGAACGCCTTTCAGCCAGGAAGCAACCCGAAAATCAAATTCACTGTTTCAGTGAACGCTAAAAAAATTTCATACAGTGAGGCAGTGAAAGCAGGAGCAGTAGGAGATCTAGGAAACCTAGATCTTGAATTTATTGAGCCTAAAGTAGCTGATGGTTACAGGATCGGTATCCTTTCTTCTGAAGCTATCAAAGAAGCGGAGGGAGGCTGGGATTTATGTATATTACAGTATGTGGTTGGTTATAAACCATGGCTTAGAACTTTTGAGGGATATGCCAACAGGGTATGGTCTACAAAGAAGCCATTTTCAGTTCACCCAAGGAATAATGGATTCTTTGTAGTGAGATTTGGCTCTGAGGAGGATTGCAACAAGATTTTGAAATCAGGTCCTTGGTTTATGGATCGAAACCTGATCATCATGAAGCGTATGTCCCCAGATATGAGAGCAGACAGAGATTTACTCACATCCTTGCCTATGTGGGTTAGACTTCCTGGTTTAAGTTTTAAGTTGTGGGGCAATAAGGCAATTAGTGCATTAACAAGTACCATTGGAGTTCCCATAAAGATGGACTAGGCCACGAAAAATAAATCTAGACTAGCCTACGCCAGAGTTTTGGTTGAGGTTAACGCTATCTATGGTATGCCTAACACCATTGAAGGTATGGACGACAATGGGAGGAGTTTTATTCAGGAAGTGGTATATGAGAATCCTCCTCCCATATGTGGCAAGTGCGTGTGTTTTGGACACGTAACTGACGAATGCCCAATGACCAAGTCTTGGGTTCCTAAACTGACCCAAGCTGTCAACTCTGATAAGGAGAGCCCTGTGGATTCAAGTATTGTTGGTTGTTCGGAAATAGTAAGGGAGGAAGGTGGAAATGAGATTTCTAATGATCTGGAAAAACAAATGTATGATGCTTGTCCCACTGATCCCCTTAATTCTGAGTTATTGCATGATGGTCATTTGTCTAATGGAGAAACCAGGAATAATGTGGTGGAGGTTTCATGCGGTGATGGTTTGACTGAAATCTTACAACTAGAAGTGCATCAAGAAAAACAAAACCTAAATGTTGACTGTCCACCTATTGATGGGTCTCGAGATAGATTTCAGATAGCTTCTAATGAGCTAGAGATAGAAATTAGGGGAAAGTCCACTACAGAACAAAAGCAAACAGAAGTTTCACCCTTGGATCAGATTTTAGAAGGAGCTGCATCCTCAGAAGAGCGCGGTGAGGGGGCAATCTCAGAAGCACCAGAGTCAGAACCTGTTACTCTTACCGAAGTAGGAGTCGGTGAAGATTGCATCACTGTCCCTTTGGCCAGGTCGGATGTCCCTCCTGATCAAGGAATCAGTGAGCCGTTCATTCCTGTGTCTTCGACTACCCCGCGAGCCAGAGATCCGAGATCATCACTTCCGAAGTCACCTTCGACCCTCACAAATTTTCTCAAATGCCCTTCGTCATCAACGGATACTCCTTCTTTTCTAGATTCTTTATTTTCTAATGAAATTTTTATTGATGATTGTATAATTAATAATGTTAATTTTAGGAGAGGTATTGAACCTTGTATTGATATACAGGTGCAAGAGAATCTGGATCAGGATACAGGAACGACATAAGTGGTAGAGGAACAGAATACTTATGATAATGCAGACCCAGTTCAGGAGGCATTTGTGGAGAAACTTTGTCCTAAGCCTCAAGATTTAGAGTTTGAGAATATTTAGAAGGAAAAGCTTGTTCGTAAGAATCCCAAGTGGGTTCAGATGATAGGTATTCCTACGAAAGACAAAGGGGAGTCCTCCAGCAGTAGGTCGCTGAGGACTCACAATAACAAGGTTAATTAATGTCAGTAGCATGCTAGAATGTTAGAGGGTTTCATAACCCCAAAAGAATGGGAGAAGTGAGAAAACTCATTGATAAGTATAAAATAAGTTGTTTCGGTGTTTTGGAAAATAAGCTGTTGTTATCGGATATACTGAAGCTGGAAAGAGCGTTGGATGATAGATGGAAAATAATAAGCAACGTCTCTTGTTATTATAAATGCAGGATTTTCGTCCTCATTGACGGAGATTCTTGGGATTTCAATTATATTAGTATAAGCGATCAACATATTACCATTGAATTGATCAATACCTCGAAATTCAAATGTAATCTAACCTTTGTCTACGCTCATAACTATGTTGAAATCAGGAAAAGATTATGGAAGAATTTACAGGAGGATGCTATCAATATTTACAGACCATGGCTGGTTCTTGGGGACTTCAATTGCATTCGTAGTCCCTCAGAAAGAAAGGGAGGTAACCCAGTGACATTTGGTAACTTGTTTGAACTAGATGATATGTCTAACTACACAGGTCTTAATGAGATCAATATTAAAGGTTATGAATTTTCTTGGTGGTCTGGTCCGAGTCGCAACATATTTTCTAAGATTGACAGGGATTTTGCAAACCTAGATTGGATCAACTTATTTACAGACTTATCGGCTGAATATTTGCCTCCTTCTGTGAGTGATCATAATGTCGTCCTCATCTCGCTTTTCCCTAAGCCTAGGGACAAGAACAGACCTTTCAGATATATGAACCATTGGTCTTTATGTGATCAATACTTTCCTCTGATCGAGAAACACTGGATTTCTAATCATACAGACAGACCTTTGTATCAAATCACTAATATTCTCAAGAATATCAAGAGAGAGCTTAAGAGTTGGAGTGCTAAATCACGTAATACCAAACAAGAGGTTAAGGTTCAGAGAGAGAAATGCTCTAGACTTTAGAAACTTTTGGAAAAAACACATGATCACAATTTAGCTATGGAATTTCAAAATGCCAAGATTAATCTGGATTTAGCACTCAAGAAAGAATTTCTGGATACCAAACAAAAGGCTAAATGTGAATGGGTGATGATGAGTGATGAGGCTTCTTTTTTTTCTACGCTAAAATGTCTAGTAAAAGAAGTAGAAAGCATTTGACCAACATTGTTGTCGATGGAAAGGCGGTTTCGGAAGATAAGTTTGTCGAATCGGCTACTGATTTCTACAAACGAATCTTTAACCTTCCCTTATGTGAACATTTCCCTGAAGTTATTTGTAAATCGATAATTACTAATTACGGTGCTAATTTTTTGAACGATGGTATATCTTTGGAAGAAATTAAATTTGCACTGTGGGATATTAAAGATACTATCTCTCCAGGTCCGGACGGTTTTAACTCGTTGTTTTTTAAAACTCATTGGAATCTTTCGAAAGACTTAATTTTCAAAGCTCTGAACGATATTTTTCAAAAGGGTCTTATAATCAACGAGTGGAATCATACGTTCATACACTTGATTCCAAAAAAGACCATTCCACATGTATTCAAGATTTTAGACCCATTGCCTGTTGTAATACTTTATATAAGGTTTTCACCAAAATTCTGTGTAACAGACTAGGTCCTTTTTTGGATAAGTTGGTGTCCCCGAATCAGACGGCATTTATCAAAGGAAGATCAATAGGGGATGGAATTTTGTTTGCTCATGAAATTATCAGGGGTCTCGGAAGAAAGGATAATAAATATATGTGTATCAAAGTTGATTTAAAGAAAGCATATGATTCAATTAATCGATCTTTTGTTATACATATGTTAATAAGCTTGGGTTTCCCAGACAAATGGGTGAAAATTATTGAAAACATTATTAAGACTCCTGTGTTTTCTATCATTGCAAATGGAGAAGCGCACGGTTATTTCAATAATTCTAATGGGCTTAGACAAGGCGACCCGCTTTCCCCTATACTTTTCACCTTGGTCATGGAATATTTTACGTTATTGATGGATGAAAAAGTCAGGGTTGGTCTTATTTCCCTAATTACAGACTTTGATAATAAGTTGACTCACCTTATTTACACTGACGACATTATTGTTTTTACTAAAGCCAATGCCCAAACTGCAAATGCTATTGGTGATGTTTTTAAGACCATGAAGAGGGTTACTGGCTTGGAGTTAAGTTTTGAGAAATCTAACGTTTTCTTTGGGAAAGGGGTGGATTGTTGTACTGATATTAGTATGATCCTCAATATTCAGCAATCGGATCTCCCAATAAGGTATTTGGGAATTCCTTTGTCTAGTGCTAATTTGAGGGATAAGGATTGTTCTCCTTTGATAGAGAAGATCAAGTTAAGGATTGGTAGATAGGAAACAAGAATGCTTAGCTTAGCTGGGAGACTTGAACTTATTAAATCTACCATTTACCCATAATAAAATTTTGGATGCAATGCTTTTGTCTCCCAGCCTCTACTGTTCAAAAAATTAAACATTTGATTCTGAACTTTCTTTGGAAAAGTCGTAGCAGTAAGATTCCTTGGGAGGTTTTGTGCAGGCAAAAAGAAGAAGGAGGAATGGGATTGAGAAATTTAGAAGAGATGAACCGAGCGTTATATACCAAATTGATATGGAAAGTAATCAATTCAGAAGGAATTTGGGCGGAACTTTTGCATTGTAAATATATTGGTCATAAAAGTTTTTGGGAAATTAATCAGCGATCGGACGACTCGGGAGTGTGGAAATTCATTTTGAAGAATAGACATGAAGCTTTGAAATGCCTTTCTCTCAACATTGCAGACGGTAAAACTACTTCTCTATGGTATGATCCATGGCTAAATGGAAGTACTATTATGGAACGTATTGGTAGAGACACAGCTTTCAGAACTGGTATGGAAAATTTGTCTCTCAGTAGGATTTTAAGAAATGCTGAGTGGAAGTGGGATTCATATAGTTTTTTTTTTCAAATACATGCAGAAATTGAAGGTGTCAAGATTCACAAGAATAGGGAGAGGGATTTCTGGTCTTGGAAGTGTTCTAATGATGGTTTGTATCAGTTCAAAAAAGTTTGGAACACGGTTAGATCCAGTTTTGAAATTAAGTACTGGGCGTCTTTGGTCTGGAATAAAATACATGTTCCTAAAATGGCGGTATGCCTGTTTAAAGCCATTAATGACTATCTATTGACAAAAGAAAGATTACTTTAGAAGCAGATAGTCGTGGACCATAACTGCGTCTTTTGTAATAACCACATTGAAAATATAGACCATCTATTTTTTCAATGTAATTTTACAGAAAACGTTTGGCTTTGGAGCTGTAAATTTTTTTTTCAATCACCGAAAAGTTTATTCTCTTTCTCTTTGAAAGATGATTTACAGAAAATTGTTTCTATCTCTAGCTTAAAAAGTCTCAATTCAGACTTGTTCCAACTATCTCTTTCTATTTGTGTTTGGCATATTTGGAAAGAAAGGAACGATAGGATTTTTCAGAATCGTTTTACTGAAAGGTCGCAGATTTGTATCAAAATTTTCCAGACAATGAATATCAGAATGGAAAAATCAAAACATTTTAAGAACATTACTGGCATGAATGAAGCAATAGCATTGAAATGGGGATATACCTCTCAATGCTGAATTGGGGCATCATCTGCTTTATCATAAGTATCGTTCTTCTGTCATCTTCTTGTTTCTATGTTTCTTGGCTCTAGTTTCCCCGAACCTGTATTATTTACAGTGTCCTCACCTCCTCTCATTTAATTTACATAATAATTTACAATTAACAATAATTATTGAATTAGTTTATAAGGTTGCAGTTTGCAGGTTGCTCTGAGTGCTTGTAATCACGTCCTGGTCACAAAAGAATTTTTAGCTTGAGTTATGAGCTTTATTTTGAAGGTTTTTTCAGATCTTATACCTTTCTTGCCAGTTTTGGAGGGATCTAACATCCTTGGTTTGCTATCGTCCTCCGATTCATGGTTGCAGTCTCGATATCTCTAGATTTGCTTTCATTACAGATCTGGAAGCAGATTCAAAGGAAATTATTTCATATAAAGCTTAAAGAAGTTTCCTTTTTGGGTATTAGAGACTTATCTTGTCAAGATCTTCTCTATTCTTCATGAGGAAGTGTTGGTTTCTGGATTTGCTTCCATTGGTTTGATAGTAGCGTAGATCTGGAAGCAGAATACGAGGTTTCGAGCAACAGTCGACCTTTGATAGTTGCTCCGACCTTGAAGTGATTTAGGTTGAGATTTTCGTTCTTCCTTTCTCGCCGCCATTATCGTTCTTTTTCATATTTTCTTTCGAGACGAGTTAATGAAGTGGATGTAAATGTGGTATTGCCTTATTTGCCTTGAGTATATTCTCGAAGATTCTGGAAATTGGGCTCCTTTCTTTTTTTGTTTGCTTAGAGGGCTTCGGGCCTAAAGTATTGATCGAGTAGTTTGGGTCTTGCCTTGGCCTGTTTTGTTTATTTTGTAGTTGGCTTAGCCTTGCTTTGGTCTTGCCTTTTGGCACTTGTAAATACTTTGCTTATAGTTTTCCTAATAGAAAAGTTTGAACCCGTATTAAAAAAAATTATAATTTAGTAAAATATATATATATATATGCACTTATAAAAATAGTCTTCTGAAAATATTTACATATATATATATGTATGTATTTATATTTATATTTGTACGTATATGTTAAAATCTATATTTATAACATAAATATAAAATAACTTTATATGTTTAAAATGTAAATTATATAAAATTATACACATACACATACATAGATATATATACATATATATACTTATTAGTATATAATATATTTTCAGCTGCAAAATATATTAACAATATCATATTTTTTTTAAAAAAAAGTGGAAACCCTTACGGTTTTAATTCAATATTTTTAATTAAATTCTTTTCGTACGGAAATGTTAGACAAAATATTTTTCGAAAATAAATTACATAACATGTATAACTTTGTGTATATTAAAATTATATATATATATGCATTTATAATATATATATATATTATAATTACATATATATATATATATCATTTTCAAATATATGCATACACAGATACATAAATACATACATACATACATAGATATATATATATCTAACTGAAATAATGTGTTATATTTAAATGATTTATATATATACAGATTTTAAAATAATATATATTGATTTATAATTTTTTTGAAAATATTATAGTATGCATATTATGTATTTATTCTATGTATTAAAATAATTATTTTAAATCCTTTTAAAATATTATTAAATTTCAATTTATTTTTGGCCAAAATTTTATATATTAATATGCATAAAAAAATTATTTACAATGTGTGTGTGTATCCACATCTAATGCTGACAACAACACACACACACACACACACATATATGGATTTGTGATAATATATTCGGTCTAACTACACATAAGATATATAATAAGCAAGTGTGTGTGTGTGTGTGTATTTTAAACAGGTATATTACCTTATTATAGCCTAGAGTATACACCTCGAATGCTAAATCAGTTGACTTTGTTTGAATTTGAATTTAAATCCTTCCAGAGAGAGCTACCGAACTCAAAGCACCACACGATTTGAATTTGTGTTATTTGATGCTTGAATTAATAGAGAAGGAGGGGATGTGGGTTTGTCTTGGTATGGATGAGAGAGACGTCCAAAAAGAGGGAGCAAGAAAGGAAGGGTTAAAGGCATTTAAATCGGAGAGAGAGAGAGAGGAGCTAAAAGTGGATATGGATCCACTATTTTCTCTCACCATTCAAATCATTTTGAATCAAATTCAACCCTTTTTTCATCGCCCCTATGCCCGCCATCATTGCCTCACATATGGGCCACTTTATCACTTTAAGACCAATTAAATAAAATACATTTAAATCCAATTTAAACGTACATCAATATCGTATATCGGTACAAGTGTGTACAACATTTATATATGTACTATATTCAACACAAATCAAATAAATTTTTTTATAATTAATATTTAAAAAATATTAATTAATTTATAATAATTGTAATTTAATTAAATCATGTGGTAGTTGGCGCATTCAACATTTTCGTTCTATGACTCTTAGATGTAAATTCGGTTAGCGATTAGTATCAAACAATTCGAGTATTAATGTTCACACATTATCTTAATTGGTGGTGTGACATTATGCCCAAATTTGTCACATACATAGCTTCAATAAAATTTAATTTACTTATTTTAAGTGTTACCCTATACTGATAATTATTTACGCCATTTTTTTTGTCAAAGCTATATCACATTAGGGCTTATAGAATTTGGCCATGGTCAAAATTCCAATATGGTCCATATTCAACTTTATAATCCAAACTAAAAGTCCTAGGCTTAATAATAACAATTATTACTAACCAACTGCTCTGGATGAAGACTTTGATTTTGAGTTGACTTCAGTTGACCGTGATACTAACCCCATATAACTGAGGAGATGAATTCTCTATTGAATAGTGTTTCCTTCCGGTGCTTCCACTCGAACCAACTATAGTAATTCGATGGATGCTGTGCCATGATTTAAATATAATCAAAGTGAAGTTCTTATACCGAAGCTTGACGGTATTCCCAAATCGAAAGAATTGTATAATTATTGTCACATCGGTATTTTTATTTGACCTTAGTTATACTAACCAACAGAAAACTATCGAGTGAGTCATTCCAAAATTATCCAATAACTATCGGTACATAACCCTTTGGTTCCCCTAATAGCAATGAATAATACACCACTTAATATTTAGAGAGCATTATGTGCTCTAGCTTCAACAAATGTATCGATATCTAGTCTCGATACATCTTTGCTAGGAATATTTAAAACGATGTGTTATTATATTGTGATAATCACTTATGATTACAACACCTTGTAATTACTATCACAAAACACACCATTTAGGGATCTTCTGTTAAATATGCTTAAATTAAATAATTAAATAAATATAACACATTATAACAAGTATATAACAGAAAGAAAAACATCTTTTATTTTAAACGAGATTTCATTACGGAGTTAATAATTTACAATAAATTACAGAATTGCCCCTACCCATAACCCTAACTCTATCAGATACCAATCCAATATCTGCATTAGTAGAAGATAAATACTTTTTTATAGTAACTAATAAAAAAATAAAAAAAGCCATATAGAATGCTAAACAGATGACACAGTTAACATGTTTTTATATTATCCTATAATATGGAATCGTTTAGCATTTGCTTTAATATATCCTTGGTAGACATTATACATGAAATCTGACACAGTACTATATGCCCTTAAGTCCTTTTTCAGTGCCCTTCACTAATAGTTATGAGGTGCTCATCAATCTACTATGCTGATAAAACTCTAAAAATTGGATCGTCTTTCTTCATCGCTCCAACCTACCATTCATCACAAACTCATAACAACACTAAATAGTAAGACAAAATTATAGTTGAAATAAGCCAAATATCACTATTTTAATTTTCTTATCATACAATTATATTTGTTACTTATGTAGTTGCTAAGCTAGCTAGTTAGATTTATTTCTAAACATGTAGAATAATTGCAACCAAAATTAGTAAACATTTGCACAATCAGCGCAATTGCTAGGAATCAAGCTTGGGTTCTCATTTTAGGAACCAAATAAAATATCTAAGGCTTTAGGTGACCATTCTATAGTCCCGTGGCTAGGAATAATTGTTGATCTATATATTAACATTAAATTTGTAGCTCATGTGGCTTGATTTAGCATGTATGATGTAGATGCTCATACTCTATCATGTTATAAGTAAAATTAAATTTATCTACCATCGTTATATAATGATTCCCTATAAGAGAGTACTAATTATTTCTCAATGAAGTCATCCATATCCCTTAAACTCAATCTGTCATGTATCATAAAAGGAAATAATTGCGAGCTTTCATTTTCAATCAAGTATTGTCACAACCTCAATATCTCTAGTCTTGAAATCCTCATGGAGCACAGATTGTAAGGCTTATATTGCTCCCTACAAAAATAAATCAAGAACAGAATAGAGGAAATGTCTAGTTCATTAAACATGAGCATGTACGCACAGATAATAAACATCTTTTATTTTACATTAATAATTGGAATAGAGAAACAACATTTTGGTCCAAACGCGAACCTCCAAAAATATCTTTATATGCGAATAAGAGGTCGTTGTTCAAATCTCATTCAGGACAAATAAGTTAATGTTTATTTTTACTGGATATCTGAATATATGATTAAGCACATCAATTCAAATCTTGGCACAACAAAAGGATCTTATTTTTCTACTTTATATTTTTCAATTTATATTGACCTAAAACTATGCATTAAACTATAATTTTATTTTAGATCATAATACAAGAGTATTTTAATTGGCACATGCACCGTTGGTGCTTGAAAATGTAGAATCATGCTACATTTTATATATAAACAGCTAATGCCACAATTTATAAGTAGAGATGTTGTGAGTATATTACCAACCCGAGCAGTCTCGTTATAAGAAAATGTAGGATCATGCCACACCCTTTTCTCTAAAACAATTTTTGCCTCTTGCTCTTTTAGATTAGCACTTGTAGCCTATGAGAAAAAGAAACTATTCAAATACATCATAAACATTTAAAATCATAAACATTGGTACATATATGATCAATGACTAGTTTATCATAAGATGAATTGGGGAATATAAACAATGGGGTAAAACATTGTCCTAGGCATGTGCTTGCTCATCATCTTTTTTTTTTTGCAAGGCAAGCGGGGTTAACTGGTCCTGTACCAGTTTATTGATAAAAGAAAAGAGAAAAAAAAGATAATGAACAAGCTCATTATCCCAACATAGAAATGTTTGCTCATCATCTTCTTCAATGTTAAAGCAAAAAAAACAACAGTAGAGACTTAGTAAATTACATTAAGAAATATTCAAAATATCCTAATTCAAAATTAAAAAAAGTGTAAATAGAAAAACAATACAATAGGTAAATAAGATATTTATATATCTTCTATCAAATTTATAATAAATTCAGATAGTATCATCCAGTATATTCAATCAGTTATATCGAATTGGTAAAAGAATTGATTAAGAATTTATTAAAACATAGCTAAGAACTATTTAAATAGCTAAATTCAAACTTAGTAAAAATAAATCCAAACATGGAAAACAATAATTGAGGTTAAGGGCCTCTAGCTCAAGTGGTTAGAGGTATGAAGCTTTAGATAAAAATTATAGAGGTCTTGGGTTCGAGCATTTGAGACATCATAATGAGTGCTCTGCTTGAATAATTATCACTCTTGTTATATAAGAAACAATAATTGAGAATCAATAACTTATAAGTATTCAAAAATAATTCAATTAAAAAATCAAAAAGTTAAAGTGGGCAAGAGAACATAATAGTTATAAGCTTATTCTAGATCTTTTATCCATTTTCATATAAATGAAGAGCTGTGTGGAACTAGTAAAAGAACTGATTGAAAATTAGCAAAACGTAGCTAAGAAATATCTAACATATCTCAATTCAAATTAAGAGATGTTATATCAAAGAAGAAAACAATAAACTAGAAGGGGGATTTGGGAGAAGGACAAAAGTTTGAAAAAAATTTAGGTTAAAAGACGTCAAGTTTTATTTTTGGGCTAAAGAAAAAAATGTTAATTATAACTAGTATTATCTTTAATTTTTACACTACACAAAATACTAGTTATAACTAGCATTATTCCATTTTACATTATAAAAAAATTATTATAATTATCATTATCTTTCACCTAAAAAAATTGTTATACTTCAGCTTAATTTTTTTTCAATGCTTTTCCTTGTGTCTATTTTCTTGAAAAGGGAATAGGTGAAGTATAATAAATATTCAAAGACACCTCAATTTATAAATAGAGAAAAAGTCATAAGAAAAAAAAACAATATAACAAGTAAATAAGTTTTTTCAGGATCTTTTATTCAGTTTCATATAAATGCACATACTTGTTACTTTTCGTGTGTGTTATCATACAATAATTTCAGAAACCAACTTTTTTCCCTTCACATAGGTTTAAAATATCAATATCACACAACCATAGGTACGGTTTTAATTCTACAATTTTAATTTTATTTCAAATTGTTAATTTTACATTTAAATTATTTTGACTTAAACGTGCACACATGTATTTTGACCTAAATATTTTGCTTTGTCAATACAAAATACATGTTGTTTGTGTTAGATTTACCCACAAGCCCATATGTAGGCCGAGTGGGTAATTAACTGGCCCTAGTGAAAAGTACCAAATTGGGTTTGATAAAATAAAGAGAATAATTCCTATTGGTGGATAAATAGGTAATTTCCTATTAACACCTTGATGGTACGTGTGTATAAAGAATAGAAACCTTAATAGGATTGGCTTTCTCTACCCACTCATCTTGTTTTCCTTACCATTAAGAAAGCTTGCCAAACTAAAGGGGTCAAGAGGGAGAAATACAATCCTAGGCAATTATTCACTAGAAATTAACTTTTACTATAGATCAAGGTATGCTCCTCAATATATTATGTGATTGTGAAAATCATTTTGCTCAAAGATCTAGTCTATTATGATTTTGATCTAGCCTATTATGATTTTGATCTAACCTATTATGACTTGTGCAAAAATTATTATTTCTTTTCGTTGATCTAAAAATTAAGGCTTTACATGTGGTATCAGAGCAAGGTTGAGAACTCAATGATATTCCATTAATGATTTATTTTGATTTCCTCGCTATGATATAATTTAAATTTATCAAAACATGCTATATTATTGTATTTTCCGATTGATGTTTGTTTTTCTTTATCATTGTTCATTTACAATTTTTTATATTAAATTATGATATGTGTGTGTGTGTGTTTGTGTGAACCAAGCTTTGAAACTTTATGTAGCCCTAATTAATAACTTAATTGTAAAGTTTTAAATAATGCTATATACAGTTGCGAGTATGTTTGTTTCTGTCTCACATAATGAAAGAGTGTATGTTATAACAATTTCGGCTTGTATGTAATATTTTGGATTATGATACAATATTGTAAATGATACACACACACAAATATATACATACACACACGCACACAAATATATATATATATATATGAATTATATATGTCTTATGATTATGTTCACAATACATGTATGCTTCCATTTGAATTAAAGTATTATTAGTTTGCTATTTGAATTAAAGTGATTATACTATATATTGTTGATCACCAAAGTGGTTAAAAATTAAAGATTTATGCAAACAAATTGTATAATGGTACTTAATTTGATATTTATATTTTGTGTAATTTGTTAATCACCAAAGTGGCCGAATTAGAAAGGTTTATAAATGTCAAATGAAAGGAAATTCATATACTCATGTTTATGTAATGCTTATGAATGAATGACATTATGGTTTATGTATTTTAAAGATTTGTCATGAGTATATTGAGTTCAAAGTTATAAAATATTTTAGATCCAAAGGTTGATCATTTAATTTATAACCTATGAACATTACCGAGGTATATTGATGTTCTTGGTTAGGTATGTTTTGTATATCCAAAGATAGCAAACATATCTAACTGGAGCATGTTAATTGCTAATTATATGAAATTTTATTGAGCATCAATCATGTTCGCTTTGTTGCATATTGTTGTATCACCCAAAGGAGAAATGCAATATACACCTTATGTTTGTTGGCTGAATCTAAATCTATGTTATATATTTAAGTTTATAACTCAAAGCATTAATTTGTGTGAGTGATTTTATATATTGTTACAGCATCTGTTCCTATTTCTGTACATTCACAAGCCATATCTATTATTGAGTTTAATGGGCTCAATTTCTTTGAATGGTCCGAATAAGTTCAATTTCACCTTAGTGTTTTGAATCTCCATTTGGCACTCTTCAGTGAGAAATCAGCTGCAGTTACTGCTACTAGTAGCACTAAATAGAGATCTTCTAATGAAACTAGGTTGAGATCTAACAAACTCTATTCGTACTCATTTCTGGCCGAACCATAACCCTTCTATCCTCTATATCAAGTTAAAATCAAATTAAATACAGTTATATATGATAGCCGGTGGTCATCGATTCACAGACTAGCAATCTACTGGACTGAAAATCAGTTCAAGGAGCAAATCTCATCGTTTCAAGGTGTATTTTCAGGCTTTGGTTATAAGGTACATTCCTAATTTATTTATAATTATTAATATTTACATATAATATAAGACATATATATATAATACTATTAGTTAGGGGATAATTCCAATATACAAATATATTGTCATAATTAGATTGGTTGTATGTTTGCATGTACTTGTATATTTTAAAAAAAATTATGTACATACCTAAGTCAGCACGGCTCAACAAAAACATTTTATTATTTTAATAATTTAATAAATAATATATATAGTTTATAATTTAAATATTCCATCATACTTCATGCAAATATAGTTATATAATTTTATATGTAAACTATTATACATATAGTATTTTCGACAATAATAAAATAATTTATATATTATTATTTAAATAATATTCAAAACAAATAATATATAAATTAATTATAATATATATATATATGTTAAAAATTATATTTCATGATTTATAAAATTAGATTAACATATAATATGCTCGCTGGAAAAAATAGTTTTTCTCTATATTTAAAATTATTTAAATATAAACCAGAAATCAATATAGATTTTAAAATTGTTCTAAAATTATATAATAAATATTCGAAGTACAAAATTATGACTTAGAATTTTGTTGAAAATTAAGAATTTGGAATTAAGTTTTGAAAACAATTTTATTATTATTTTAAAGTATCCGTACGGATGTTATAATAAAATACATTTTAAAATTAAAAAATTACTTTATGCCATATGCAAGACGTAGTATGCATGTAGATTTAAAATATATATTATGTATAATTTTAAATTATAATATACATATACATATATTTATTTTACATTATTCAAACATATATATAAATATTCAATATATTTATATATATATATATATTATATTTATATAGATAGTGTTTTCGACTTTAAATAATTAACTTAGTATAATTTATAATGAATTAAATTTATTCATATAGTTATATATATATAATTATAAAACGTTAATATTTCATTTTATGTTTATATTTATAATATATATTTATATTTATACAAAACTAATTAAATAAAAATATACCTAATACATACATACATAAATACATACATATATATATAAGCACATAAACATACATTTGGATAATATATTTGTATATTAGATGAGCCAATATGCCCGTTGTAGTGTAAATCCCCGCACCTATACATGGACATCTTATACTATGAATGGATTGATATGTTACACATGCATATACATATATATGCGTATGTGGTACATGTATGTATATATATATAACATAAATTAAATAATTCAATGTCATTTTATAAATTTAAATAAAATAAAGATTTTATTTAAAAATAAATTTAGGGATGTTCTCAACAAATTTGACTTCATAGATCCAATAAAGATCCAGCATGGTAAAAAATTGAAATTCACCCATAATTTCCGCTACATGCCGACCTAGTTCCAATAATGGTATCGGAACCCAATAGCCTATGCGATCTAAATTAGTTATGTTAGGGTTAACTATCAAGCTCATAACCCAAATAGTAGGGTGTCTAGAAAGGTAGTGATTAGTATTGGGTTTGGGTAATTAACTACTTTGCTTTACCTAGATACCAGCCTGGCCCGAACATGTATGTGAGCCCAAAGGTTATCCCTAATAGAAAAGGCCCAAATTTGAATTAGGCCTTGAGCTAACTTTCAAAATTGTTTGAATATTAAAAATATAAGATTTTAAATCTAGTTCTTAAATGTAAAATAAAATATATATACATATTATAAAAGTTATAATATAATTAGATTTTTCAAAATGTTTGAGAATAATATAAATTAATTTCAAAGTTTTAAAATTTATTAATAAGATTAATAAAATAAATTAGTTAAATAACTTAATTAATTAATAAGTGTATACATGTATTATACATTATGACATATGTTATGTTGATTTAAAATGTTTGAAATAGCATAAGTGTACATGTATGTATAAGAAATGAATTTTTAAATTAAGATAATTTAAGATCCTACACATGTTAGAATGGGTCCAGGCGAACACATCAAGTTCGCCCGAAGAAAGCTAGGTAATTCCTTCATCATCGTTGCATTGAGCTATGATCCGATCTTCAGGACCCACGATGGGTCATCATGGTTGACCGTGATGTCGAGCATCGGCTCAATGGGTGCAGCCTTGGCTTGGACACCACAGTCGGTTCTATAAAGATATAGATCCAAGAGATGAGGAAGATCAATAAATTAAATTATATATATATATGATATATGTGTTAGGCTATAAAGGTTATAATATATAATAAACATTCAATGTAAATGTTATATTAAGATAATATAAAATTAATTAAAATCTTAATTAAATAAAATTAGTGAAATAAAATTTAATTAATGTAATATTATACATAAGACTATTATATAAGTAATATGAAATATAAAAGTTATATAATAATACAACTTATATAATTCAAATGTATAAATTAAAGGTAAATTAAAGATGGAACATTAAGAAACCCTAACTAGACTTATGGATTAAATATATATGTATATGTACGTATACCGTGATTTTCGATGTGTTTGACACTTGAATCATGAGAGTATTTATAAGAACTATATTATTCCATAAGTCGGTATCACTCAATGTAATATATTGAAGATTATGAATCCTCTGTATAATGTTGTCCCCTATTATATATATATATATATTACTTGCATACTCCTTATTTGTTGAACAAACTCAAGCTAGGGATGTTATGTGTTGTATTATTAATATATTGAATAAACAAGGTAAGATAGCTATATGTATTTGTTGAGCTAACTTAAGGTACATATATTGTACTTAGGCTATCGCGATATGGTAGGTATGAGTGAATAATTTTGCTTTGATTTGTTTGGAAAACTCAAGATTGAAGTGAAATTAGTATAAGGTACCAAGGGTTAGGAGTATTATACTATACAACCGATAAGGAGTTATTCATCGTCTATGGAGCTATGACTTGTTAAGCAAACTCAAGGTTGGAATTCCACGACAGATGAGTCCTAACACCTACTAGTGAAATCGAAAGACTTCTATGTTTCGACTTAGGATTTGGAAAAACATAAAAGATTAGTAAGAGCTTATTAGTAAAATAAACATAAAGTTTAACCTTACAAATATTATAGAACATCTACTATGATTTATCCTAAGAATCTGCTACTTAAACTTGCAGAAAATGACAACTCTAAAACTGTTTTCTGAAAATGACAAGTTTATTAGACTAAACAATATCGATTGGCTAAGAGCAATTAAAATAGCATTAACTTAAGAGCGTCTATGGTTAGCTATTACATGCAAACCCAAAGAATAACCCGTTGATGATGCGGACCCTGAACTACGCCTTGCTTATAAAAATGAGTGTCAGACCTAGAGATCGGCCAAGTTTTTCGTGTTGTCTACATTAGACAAGTCGTTGCCAATACAGCATGAAAATATGTCTATCCTTGTGATATTTGATAGTCTCAAGGCCTTGTTTGGTGAACGGCCATGTTTCGCAATGTATGAGCTTACGAAGAAACTTTTCGATATCAATATGACCAAAGGACAAAAAGTGGACGATTACGTGCTGATGATGAAGGACTATATTGATAGGCTTTCACAATTAAACGTATAGATAAGCAATGAAATGTAAGTTGATTTGATCCTTGGTTCACTTACCCCTCAGTATGAATTGCTCATACTGAGTTATAATATGAACCAATTAAATGTGAACCTTGTGGAGCTCCTCAATAAGTTGAGGTCAGCCGAGTTTGGATCTAAGGACCAAGGGGATGTACTTGCTGTTAAGGGTAGTGCATCATCTTCGAAGAGTTCAAAGAAGTGGAAAAGAGGAGGTAAGAAAACAAGAAAAGTAAGAAAACCGATGACAAGGGTAAACATCATTGCTGCCATAAGAAGGTCATTGGAACAGGTATTATCCTGACTATTTGAAGGTTGTTAGAGAAAAGACACGGAATGGTTCTGCGGCTCAATTAGGTGCATTTATGATTCATAATTGTTTTGTAATCATTAAAATGTCTTGGGTCTTAGATATTGGATCTGAAAATCATATTTGTAGTCCGTTACACGGGTTTAGGAACTGGCATAGCATTGAAAAAGGCGAGATAAGGCTCCAAGTTGCCGATGGATCTATTGTAGATGCAATAGTAGTAGGAGACTATTATTTAGTTTTGCCTTGTGTATTAGTTTTAATATTGAATAATTGTAATTTTGTAAAAGGCTTTGTTGGTTGGATTATTTCTGTTTCTAGATTGTCTAAGACTGGATATATAATTCATTGCGCAAATAATGTTATGAACATTAGTTTGGATGGAAATAAGTCTACAATAGTATTCTTGAAATTGGAATTTATGTAATTTATACTAATTATGCGAGTTCTGTGAATAGTACATCTAACAGTATAAATGATAGTTATCTTTGGAATTATAGACTAGGTTATATTAGTGAGAAACGATTGCACAAACTGAAAACCGAAGGTTTTTTCTCGTTACTTGAAATCGAATCATTTGATACGTGTAAGTCATGTCTCAAAGGTAAAATGACCAAGTACCCCTTCAATGGGAGCAATGAAAGAGTTGATTAACTCTAAGAGTTAGTACATAGTGATGTATGTGACATGATGCCTCAGCAAAGATAATAGTTCTTACTTTGTTACATTCGCTGATGATTTCACGAGACTAGGATATGTGTATCTTATAAAGAACAAATTCGATGTCTACAGAAAATTTGTTGAATAAAAATGTAGTAGAAAACCAAGCATGTTGTAAGATTAAGATTCTTCGATCAGATCGAGGAGGTGAGTATGTTGACAAGAATTCTAAAAGTACTAAAAAGATAATGGGATCATCTCTTAGGAATTCTAACGGCAATTTTGGATAGGAATTCCAATAGTAATTTAAATATATAATAGTTTATAATTTTAATATTACATCACAATTCATCAAATATGGTTACATAATTTTATATGTAAAGTATTATGCATGTAGTATCATTGGCAGCACCAAAATAATTTTTATATTCATATATTATTATTTAAATAATATTCAAATGAATTAATCATTTAAATTAATTATAGTGTGTATATATATACAAAATTATGTATTAAAATTTAAAAAATTAGATTAACATATAACATACTCTCAGAAAAAACCTATTTTTTCTATATTTAAAACTATTTAAACATAAACCGAAAATTAATATAGATTTTAAAATAGTTTTAAAATTACAAAATTATGTAATAAATTTTTAAAGTACAAAATTATGATTTAGAAGTTTACTGGAGATTTAAAATTTGAAATTAAGTTTTGAAAATAAATTTATTCATTATTCTAAAATATCTGTATGGATATTATAACAAAATATATTCTAAAATTTAAAAAAAATCGATGCCATGCACAAGACCCGGTATGCATGTTGATTTAAAATATATATTATGTATAATTTTAATGTATATATATATATTATTACATTATTGATACATATATATAAATATTTGATATATATATATACGGTTTAGAATATATATGTATGTATGTATTATATTTATATAGATAGTGTTTTCGACTTTAAAAAAATTAATTTAATATAATTTTTAAATGATTTAAATTTATTCATATTGTTATATATATTTATAAAATGTTAATATTTCATTTTATGTTTATAAATATATATATATATATATATATATATGCACACAAAACTATCTAAATATGTTTATATCTTATATATATGCATGTATGTATGTATGTATTTGTAACATTTATGTACATATAACTAAAAGTATATAAATATACATTTGGATAATATATTTATATATTGGATGAGCTAACGTGCCCATTGCGATGTAAATCCCAGCATCTATACACGAACATGTTATACTTTGCACAGATTGATATGTTACACATACGCGCATGTGCGCGCACACACACACATACATACATATACATACATACATACATACGTATATATACATATACACATATATATATATATATATATATCTGTGTGTGTATATGATACGCATATATTTATAACATATAACGTAAATTAAATAAAACAATATCATTTTATAAATTTAAATAAAATAAAGATTTTATTTAAAATGAAATTTAGAAATGTTCTAAATAAATTAGACTTCATAGGCCTAATAAAGATCCAATATGGTAAAAAAATTGAAACTCACTCATAACTTCCACTACAGGCTAATCAAGTTCCAACTGTATAAACATAAAAATACATTCTACGTTCATTAAAAGTCACTGCCCTACTCACACTAACCAAACACATACCTAAAATAATCAAAAACATCAATTAAATATGCAAATTCGAATAACATAGTATTTAAATGAAAGATAAAAACGAGACAACATTATCGCCTTATTAATCGAATAAAAACTTATAGTGCTCATGCATAGAGGCACAATATAATTGCAAAAGATAAAAACAGACATAATGTATGTATAACACTTAAAATCCATTGAAAATAATACAAACTATTAGAAGTGTCTTTAAGTTAAATATTCCGACATTGTTAACATCCAATATAGAAACAACAATGCTATAACACTTTAATGAATGATTACTACTTCCACGTCCGAGTATAGTGGAATAATTATTCGAACACTGCCTTTACGCTCCCCATCCTCTACTATATCTAGCGCCCTGCCTTCGACTGCCTGAAAACCCTATTTCGATGTCGTCGTTTTCTGCCCTAGGGTTCGTTGTTCTAGCGAATTCCGGCCACATATGGTCAATGGGAGAATGGAATGGGAACCTACTCGACCACCTCTACATGTCCTTGCCCACTGATCTTTTTATCATCCTTGTTTCACTGTTGAAACCTAATGGACAGTCCATGTTTATTGAACTTCAAGTACGTTTTCTAATAAACCTGTTAACCCAATCGAAAAATGAGCACTACCCATGGATTTGTGTTGTTGAGAGCTACTATTTTGATGTAAAATATGTCTAATTTTAAGCACTTTTATGTTGTTAACATTTTAATTAAAGAGGGATCAAACTCGGGCCCCACTCTGGGCATAGGGCCTCGGGTCTTTAAAGGGCCCCAATTTCAAATCATTATATGTATAAAATATGTTATGTGTTGCATTCTAAAAGCAAGTGTTGTTTACTTGTAAAGGCATTAGTTAACCACCGTACAAACCTTGGTCCAAGTCCTGCCTCCAACATTTTAGTGCTAGCAGCTTTCATGTTTTTTTAAACTGCTCCTTGCCTCCTTGTATAATTCTATCAACATAAATTTTTTATCCTAGGGCCTCAAATAGTTCAAGACCGGGCCTGATCAAATTTTGTCTAATTACAATTAAAAAATCATTTTTCTGTTAACTAGCCATGACATATTACATCATAATCATGAACAATATAATTTAATGTGATTACTATTCAATTTCACCACTTATAACTTGATTTAAGACCATAAGGGGTTAACTACTTCATATTATCAAATATACTCAAAAAGGAAGAGTTCCACTCACCAATTAGTGGAGTATCCTCTCTGATCTAATGTGAATCCTCTTCCTTCGCTCTCCAAAAATTCCTCACATTCGTGATGGCTTTGAATTATTTGGTACCTCTCTTTGTGGTGATCGATTTCATATATTAGTTTGTTTAATTTAGATTAATTTGGAGAATTTGTAACTAATTTATTGATTAGGGTTTTGTAAGTGGAGGAAATATTTTTAAAGTAAAAAATAGAGTTAGAGATAAATTTATAGGCTAAAAACAATAATATTTATGCTGAAATATCATAATCAATATATTATGAAAATGTCATTGGGTTTGACTTCTTTTGATTTCTAGTTTGTTTAACCAAATTCAACAAGTTATATATGTTTTTAACCGTAAACGGCATTCCGAACACAATGGATAAGTGACGAAGCATAATTCTGGCCACTATAGAAATTTACTATTTTGTTTTTTATGTAAAATTACAATTTAATTCTTTTTAATCCAATTATTCTGTTAGGTAAAATTACGAGATGTTATAGGTATTATAAGCCAACATCACCAAAGCAATGGTCATTTTTTGATGCCCAATCAAAGCCATTATTTTCGACGCATTTGGCTTAAATTTAAAGTAATCATTATTGGCTTTTATTCCGGCTAAAATCCATAGAAACAAATCATGCCTCATTCTGTATCTCTATTATAACATGTCTGGATCATAAGTTGGATATGGCGCAAATTAATCCAGCATTAACATTTTATGAAATGCTATCTGATCTCAATTGATAAATCAACGACCTTTAACTGAACCATCATGTGTCCTAGATGATGATGCTTTCCTTTCTTGATGATTTTCCATGAGCATTTGATTCTCTTTATATTGTTCCCGTTTTACTTGTTCATTGTTGGAAGAACTATCTAAATCTATGTAAAGGTCGTTGAAGGATGTATGATTGATATTTCTTAAGTAATAAGTTTTATCTGTGTATGTTAGAGTGCGAACACTTTTGGTATGAAGAAGATGGTAGATGTTGGCCTTCCTATATACTAGTTACTAATATGTCATGTTAGCTTTATCTCGGTGTATTAGTGGTACGTAATGCTCTCTTTAGGAGTGACCTGTCAGTATAATACATTATTGTTCTGTCATGTTAACTTTGTTAGTCCCTGAGAAGTTGGTTTTGATGACAACAACCTTAGAATAAGATTATAAAATATAAATACTAACAATATTGTTTAGATATATATGTATATGCAGGATATATATACATGTACCAAAGAATGAAGACTGTACAGTATAGAGATTCAAGAACTGATGAACTCAAGATCGAAGATATCAATATTCAAGACTCATGAGTATCAAGATTATCAAGATTTCAAGATAAGTAATTTAGTTAGGAATTTTGTTAAAACTCCTAGAAAAGCACTGACATCTAAAAATCCATTTTATTCGTGGAATGGAATCCACTTCGAGCCTGTTAAAGGGATGGAACCCTAAGTAGGATGGAACCTACGAAAAATATAGTGGAACATTGTTTTGTATCCACTAACTTTTATTCAAATGTTTTACAAAATTATATCTTGTTTTCAAAATGATTTCAAAATCTTCCTTTTAAATCAAAAACATCTATCCTGGTTTTAAAATACTTTTAGCCTCAAAATAATCTTTATTTTCAATATCAAATTATCCTTGGTTTTAAACTACCTTTTAATTATAATATATTTAACTTTTAATATTTATATATAAAATTATAGTAAAATTTTATATATACCAAAATATTATTCTCTATACTTATTTATGTATTTTAACTATAATTAAGCATATTTATAAAGTTTAAAATAGTTTTAATACAAGATAGAAGTTATTTTCAAAGAAAAACAAATTACCAAAAATAACTTTGTCTTGTCGACAACCCCAAGGACCCCTTGTCGACAAGGTGACAGTTTATTTCAAAAGTTTGAATTTCAAAGGAAGTGTCTATTCGTCATATCCTTTCACGAATGGACATGGTTGTTGTTCTACTATAAATAGGGGCTGTTTTAAACGAATTTATAATCATATTTTCTCTGAATTCACTCCTCTTCTTCTTCCACATTTCTTTATATACATTTTTACCATTACTCTGTCGAAATCACCATTGAATCTAACTAGATCATCTCTGGTTTGATTCTCTATCACTATCTCAACAAGATCCCAGTGCTATTCAGAGTTATAGACTTCTTTGTATTCAATCGAGCGAGAAAAGGTGTGATTGTAGCCTGGAATATCAATCGGGTGAACTTGTTTCCCGTAAAATCAAGTATCTCTACCCAAAGGATTGTGAATTTGGAGCAGTGTACCTCATGGCCTTGAAATCGAGGGTGTAATTGTAAGAATTGATTTTGAAAGGAAATCCGTACTTGTGTTGCGGGACTGGATGTTGGGTAACTCCGAACCAGTATAAAATCCGGTGTGTTCTTTCCTTTATTGCTTTTACTTTATATATGCATCTGTGTTTGATCCTGTGATCATATATGTGTCTGAATATTGCATACATTTGTATTCAAATTAATATAAACTCAAAAAGAATTAGTAATTTCTTAAAACACTATTCACCCCCTCTAGTGTTAATTCTAGCCTTATGATATGTAATCCGCATTTCTCACATTTGGTATCAGAGCAAAGTTTTCAAAGTTTCATAATCTGAATTTTGAAAATTTTCAAAATGGATACCAACACTGGTACTGTTACTACTACCAACACTGGTTCTATTACCTCTGTCACTAGTTCATTTGTAGAAGGTTAGTCTACTGTCAGACCACCACTTTTTAATGGCAGTAACTATGCATATTGGGCATGTAGGATGAAAATATATTTACAATTTGTAGGACTAGACACTTGGAATATCACACAGACTGAATATTTTGAACCCACAACTGGTTTTGCACAG
Organism: Allium fistulosum; assembly: GCA_030737815.1. Classification (NCBI taxonomy): domain Eukaryota; kingdom Viridiplantae; phylum Streptophyta; class Magnoliopsida; order Asparagales; family Amaryllidaceae; genus Allium; species Allium fistulosum. Next base: position 990,807,687 of record CM060903.1, read on the forward strand.
TGGACTGCTGAGCAAAAGACCGTCGCACAAAATAACTCTAAAGCTATGAATATTCTGTTTTGTTCACTTGATAGGAATGAATTTAATAGAGTGTCAGTTCGTAAGTTTGCAAATGAAATATGGAAAACTTTGCAAGTTACTCACGAAGGAACAAGCAAAGTTAAACAGACCAAAATTTCCATGGTCACAAATCAGTTTCAATTATTTAAAATGAATCCTAATGAGTCTATTCCAGATATGTATAGTAGATTTCAGGATATTGTGCATTCTCTAATATCCTTAGGAAAGGTATTTTTGGAAGAAGATCAAGTCAGAAAAATATTAAATTCTCTTACGCCAGAATGGGATCAAAAGACACTTGCGATCGAAGAGGCAAATGACATCTGTACCTTAAAGATTGAAGAATTAATTGGAAATCTAATGTCGTTTGAAGTCCAAATGCTTCGGAGAAGAGAAAGCAAAGCATCTAAAAAGAAATCAATTGCATTCAATGCAATGACCGATGGATCAGACTCGATCATTAGAAATGAATTCTAGATGCGGCCGGTTAAAGAATTGACTTCAAATTTGACTCAAACAACGATAATGATGAAGAGATAGCCTTTATGACCAAGAACTTTCGGAAAATTCCTAAAATACAGAAAGATGAATAATCTCAAGAGAAACAACTATAAGAACTCTGGTAATCAGAATGTAGTGCCAAACTATATCAAAGGTTTCAACTGTGACAAACCAGGCCATATCAAAAGATACTGTCCGCATCCAGATAAACAAAATCTTCCTATAAACAATGATTCCACAAAGAAACGAAAACGTGCATTTACCGCTACTCTAGATGACTCAGACTCATCCTCAAGCGATGATGATCAGAAGACAGATAATTCAAATATGTGTTACACGGCAGTTCGAGACTTCGACGAATTCAAAGAAACGGACTCAGAAAAAGGTACACGTTTACAATACATTGGTTGAAATTGCATGCTTAGAATTGGATGTTTGATTGGTTGATTTTGAATTGGTGTGTCGTTTGAATTTTAAAATTTTTATTAAATTTTTACTATTATTTTATTATTATTTTTATTTTTAAATAGTATCATAATATTTTATGGAATATGTAATATTCCAGTTATTATATAGACATTAAAATAAATAAATAAATATATATATATATATATTAGAATACTTAAGAGAAATAAATCATGAAAATTTAGAGACACCTGTCGACAAGGGCCCCCTCACGTTGTCGACAAGGGTACAGAAATTTGAAATTCAAATTTGAATTCAAATGTTTGAATTTCCCTCCATCTTTTCACTTCATTCAAGTCTCTAAAAAGTCACCTTTTGACCAGAGAACCTGTCCCTTGAGAATCTATTTATTTACTATCTCTTATCACAACTTTTCACTTTCATTTTCAAATTCAAACTCTTATTTCAAAATATCAAGCTCTCTACACTCTACTCTAATGGCTTCTTCAAGCAACCCTTCCACAATGAGACTTTCCAGAAATATAAAAGAGCAATTTTTCAATAATCTGGAGGCTATAAAAGCATATATCAACTATGCTAACTATGGAAAAGTCCATCTCGGAAAGTTTGCTTTATTTCAAGATTTCTCTACTTATGAAATCGATTCTCTTTTTTGCAAACAACCAAGTTCTTAGTCTTGTTGATGCTTCACAAAATGACTTTGTTTGTTATCCAAATCTTGTTAAAATTTTCTACGCAAATCTCAACCGTGGATTTTATAATGAAAATGATGATGAAATTTGGAGTAGTGTCAAAGGCACTAGAATCATTTTAAATTATAATGTTTTGGGTATCATTCTCAATTGCAAGAGCACGGGAATGGATCTTTCTAGTTTTAATATCGATGAAAATGATCATGAGACATTTCATCACATTTTCGAAGGAGATGATAACTTTGAATTCATAAATCGAAACTTTCGACCAAAAGCAAGAATTGTTAATCTTCTTTTACAACATTCTTTGACCCCAAGATCAGCGAGTTTTAACAATCCAACTTCAAAAGTTTGCAAAGCACTTTTTGCTATTTTTGGAAATTATGATATTAATTGGGCGTAAGTTATTTTGGATGAACTTCGTCCCAAAAATTTTGAAGTGGGTGAAAACACTTTGTATAATGGAATCTATCTCACTCGGATTTTTAATTATTTTGGAGTGGATTTCAAAGGAGAAGAATTTGTTTCAAGAAAAGTTTTTAATCACTCAAACATTTCTCTTATGAAAATTCCATATGTTTTTCAACCATATGTGACTCTTGTTGAAAAGGAAGAGCATTTGGCTCATGAGGAGATGGAAGAGGATGAGGAAGAAGAAGAAGAAGGGGATGAAATGGAAATTGAAGAATAAGAAGGTGAAACATCCTTGGAAAGTATTGACTATACCTTTAATCCAACCAACAAAACCTTACTCAAAAATCAAAAGGCCATTGTTGAGAATCAACGGACTCTTAAACGGTCCGTTAGTAAGAAATTGGATAAAATGTCATCCAAGATGAACAAGTTTTTCTCCAAAGTCAGCAAGAAGCTTGGATTATCTTCATCTTCGTCATCCTCTAACTAGTTCTACCTTTTCATGTCATGTTGTATTGGTTTTAGTTTGTTTTGATTTGAATGTTCGTGTAGTTCTTAATGTTTAATCATTGTATCGTTCTATTATGAAATGAAATTGAATTACTTTTCTGTTATCTAGCTTATCTTATCTCCAGAATAAATGTTAGTATATTATATAAATAAATATATATATACACATAATTATTCCCAAAATCAAAATGAGTCATCAAAATTAACTGACCCCTGTCAACAACCCCCTAGAGACCCTGTCGACAAGTACTGGTCAGAAATGACTTTTCATTTTAAATTTGAAATTTGAATAATTACCTTGTGTCTATTCATTTGAAACGAATTTCTAACCTATAAATACATATTTCTTCCAGAATTCATCACTCAAAATCATTTCTTATCTACTCTATCTATATTTCTTCTCACAAACTCAAATATGACTAATCCAATTCATAGTTTAACCGAGAATCTTGAAGAAACCATTAATTCTTTCAAGAATATTCTTTCTGTCATTCTCCGTAATCAGCGACACTTAGAGTTGAGTCAAATGCAGATGATCAAGGAGCAAGAAAAACATTTCGATGCGATTCAATGGATGATTTAATCCCTACACAAAGATGATAATGAAACACATCCTTCAGTCTCTCTCACCAATGAAAATGAAAATTGGGATGCCATTAAAGCAGACCCTATATTTGGAGAAGAAGGATGGGTGGAAGTTCCTCGTAATGTTTGATTTTATTTGATTGCTTTGTTTGATTTGAATTGATTGCTTGGATTGATTTGATTTGGTTTGGTATGGATTGATAATTGGTGTGCAAAACATAATATATATAAATACACATTGATATTTATATGATCTTTGATTAGTAATCATGTCTATCAGTATAATTATCTCTTAATCTATCTATTATATACTCCATTATATATTTTATTAATGCAGGTACATTAGTACAAGAATAAGAGGGAGTTATATAGTTTGGAGTTAGTTTTTGTTGATGACAAAGGGGGAGAAGTATAAAATAGGATAGTTAGGCATAGATTAAGAGGGATTTATTAGTTTTAGGGGGAGTTATTAGTTTTAGGGGGAGTTATTAGGATACAAGTAATATTTTATAAACAAAGGTTGTCATCATCAAAAAGGGGGAGATTGTTAGTCCCTGAGAAGTTGGTTTTGATGACAACAACCTTAGAATAAGATTATAAAATATAAATACTAACATTATTGTTTAGATATATATGTATATACAGGATATATATACAAGTACCAAAGAATTGAAGACTGTACAGTATAGAGATTCAAGAACTGATGAACTCAAGATCGAAGATATCAAGATTCAAGACTCATGAGTATCAAGAGTTCAAGATTTCAAGATAAGTAATTTAGTTAGAAATTTTGTTAAAACTCCTAGAAAAGCACTGACATCTTAAAATCCATTTTATTCGTGGAATGGAATCCACTTTGAGCCTGTTAAAGGGATGGAACTCTAAGTAGGATGGAACCTACGAAAAATCTAGTGGAACATTGTTTTGTATCCACTAACTTTTATTCAAATGTTTTACAAAATTATATCTTGTTTTCAAAATGATTTCAAAATCTTCCTTTTAAATCAAAAACATCTATCCTGGTTTTAAAATACTTTTAGCCTCAAAATAATCTTTATTTTCAATATCAAATTATCCTTGGTTTTAAACTACCTTTTAATTATAATATATTTAACTTTTAATATTTATATATAAAATTATAGTAAAATTTTATATATACCAAAATATTATTCTCTATACTTATTTATGTATTTTAACTATAGTTAAGTATATTTATAAAGTTTAAAATAGTTTTAATACAAGATAGAAGTTATTTTCAAAGAAAAACAAATTACCAAAAATAACTTTGGCTTGTCGACAACCCCAAGGACCCCTTGTCGACAAGGTGATAGTTTATTTCAAAAGTTTGAATTTCAAAGGAAGTGTCTATTCGTCATATCCTTTCACGAATGGACATGGTTGTTGTTCTATTATAAATAGGGGCTGTTTTAAACGAATTTATAATCATATTTTCTCCGATTTCACTCCTCTTCTTCTTCCACATTCCTTTATATACATTTTTACCATTACTCTACCGAAATCACCATTGAATCTAACTAGATCATCTCTGGTTTGATTCTCTATCACTATCTCAACAAGATCCCAGTACTATTCAGAGTTATAGACTTCTTTGTATTCAATCGAGCGAGAAAAGGTGTGATTGTAGCCTGGAAAATCAATTGGGTGAACTTGTTGCCCGTAAAATCAAGTATCTCTACCCAGAGAATTGTGAATCTGGAGCGGTGTACCTTGTGGCCTTGAAATCGAGGGTGTAATTGTAAGACTTGATTTTGAAAGGAAATCCGTACTTGTGTTGCGGGACTGGATGTAGGGTAACTCCAAACCAGTATAAAATCCGGTGTGTTCTTTCCATTATTGCTTTTACTTTATATATGCATCTGTGTTTTATTCTGTGATCATATCTGTGTCTGAATATTGCATATATTTGTGTTCAAATTAATATAAACTCAAAAAAAATTAGTAATTCCTTAAAACACTATTCACCCCCCTCTAGTGTTAATTCTAGCCTTAAGATCCATAATCCGCATTTCTCACAAACTTTTCCTCGTGTATTAATGGCACATGATGCTCTTTTTAGCAGTGACTTGCCTAATTCGGTGTAGTACGTTACTGTTCTGCCATGTCAACTTTTTCCTAGCGTATTAGTGGCATGTGGTGCTCTTTTTAGCATTGACTTGTCTATTCTAGTATATTATGTTTGTGTTATCTCATGTCAACTTTGTCTTAGTGTATTAGTGGTGTTTGATGTTAGCTTTAGCGGATATTTGTCTAATATGATACAATACGATTCTTTTCTGTTAAGACCACTTTATCTTAGTATATCGGTGGATTTTGATGCTCGCTAAAGCATAATCTTGTCTACTCTATACATTTAATTAATCATATATGGTATTGTGCATAAAATTGTTACAAATTACAAAACATAGAAACATAATAACAATGAACATTCAAAACTGGAACTATTACAAAATTAATTTAGTCAATATAGATGCTCATAAATAAGTCTGACAAAAAATATTTAACACCATAAATTGACTGCATCATTATTATTGTCATCATCACAGTCATCGTTGTCATCATCGTCATCCTCGTCGCCAATGCCTTCATCATCGTCTCCATACACTTGAAAAACCACTAACTGAGCTGTCGAATCATCAACCTTTGTCTCTAGAAGTTGTGTGTGGTTGCGGTACATGTCATGCGCCACCTAACTGCGATTAAGTGTCATGTGTTGATACACAGTATACCCTCGTTTAGACTCATCTAATCTAGTTGTATACTATGATTATGAATGAATCAGTTATCAAATGATAACCTTAATATAATAGTAAATAACAGTATGCATGCGTACTATAAGAAGAAGTAGTCGACTTAAGAGCGCAATCCTCAGGAAGCTCCTTAACTATTTGTAAGTGATATATCATTGTCTTTGGAGTCGATGGAACATGTATTGACCAGCTTCTAGAGTTCCACGGTTTTTGGTGGTCCTCCTAGCAGTTTCGTAACATGTGGCGGTAGTTCGATAGCGAAAACAGAAGAAAAAAAGTGAATAGTGATTAATGGGAGGCTCATCTATGATGAGTTCCCTAGGCACCCACTTTCGGGCATCCAGTTTGGGCGCCCCACTTTTGGTGCTAAAAAATGGGTGCCCTTTCGTTGAGTGAAAATAAGGCATTTAACCTTGAAAATTCAATGCCCTGAATTTTCAAGGTTGTTTTTGTTGGAATTGCCTTTATACTTAAAAGAACAGTCAATTTAATTGAAGTCTTTTTTAATTGACCAAATTATGCCGACTAGGAATATTTACTGCCCATGAAGTGTAGAAAGTCATATTATTGTAGTGGTTTCTCAATGCCACATGATGGAATGATGTTTTGTTCTACGATCGGGTAGCAAATTCATATTTGTATAAAAATGAGTTTAATAGTGAATATAGCAACATTCAAATCACCAATGACAGAAACCTATGTGCATTTCAAAAGGAAACAACTTTCCTACGAAGTCTTTAAGGAATTTGTTACGTAGGCAAATGGCTCATAAAGAAATTTCTATTACTACGGCTTCCCTTTAATTTTCCTAATGATTATATTAATATTTTTTAATTCATTTCTAGATAGATTTTTCTTAAGAGCAATTTCTTATTGACGGAGTTAAGTGGTATGCCCAAAGGGAAATTATGTAATTTGATCATGTATAATTACTTAAATTTTACGTAGAATCTTGTTTGAACTAGTATTTATTTTTATTTTATGTTTCTTTAACCTATATTTATAGGTAATTTTATGGGCATATTAAAAAATATATATATAGAATTCCCTAGGAAAGGTGCTTGATCGATTGCATTTGCGAATAATTTCGGCTCCACGAGTTATGAACTAAACCGTAAAACAATTATCCTTAAATAAACCTAGTCAAGATACATTAATAAAGGAATATTAATGTACATGTTGAGAAAACTGTATGCAATGCTCTCGATACGATGTGAATAACTCAAGACTGTTGAAGTTACATAATGGTTACGCACGTGTAATTTTTTGAAATAATTAAAGAATAGACTCACCAAGGGTACTCTATAGGCTAATGTATCTAAGTCAAATAGAGGATCTCACAAGATGATGAGTAGTAATATTTTGACTTGAAGCTATTGTGGATCTTGTACATGGACACCTTACTTTGATTATGGTAGTTCACTTATTACTGGTTTATGTTATGACCATGTTTGGATACATGTTGAAGTGTAAGAAGTGAAGCACTGCTCAAGAGAAGACTCGACACCTTCATACAGATTACCAGTGCCACAATAATTAGGAATCAAATCAAAGTCTTTAGCTTGAGAAATTTTGGTTAATCGATACATGTTATTGGATTAAACTAAGTGAATTTTAAAGTCTGAACTTTGCAATAAACTACAAACATTAATGGAGTATTTACTTTTAGCCAGACCTAGATGTCTTAGTGAAATATGGATTATGAAAAGAAAAAACACACAACATCTTTGCTTAAGGGCATCACCATAAATTTATAAGGAATAGGATATTTCCTAGATGGTATGTAAGCATCTACATCTTATCAATATTTTACCTTAACAAAGTCCGTAAAGGCTATATATTTAAATTGTTTAAATATTAATGAGGATTAGGTATGAACATGAGAGTCTTACAAAAGAATTTCTAATGCAATCCAAAATAACATAGTTATAATTTATAAATGTTATAAATTCATTATAATGAAGATGTTGGGTCAAAAAGTGCCACAACACCCTCAGTTAGATAAAAATCAAAATAGATCAATCAAAGCTAGTAGTAACAGCATAATGCACACAAGTTTTTATAGTGGTTTAGCCAAATCAAGTGCCTATGTCCACATAATATTATTTCTTATAGATTTGTCACAAATACAAGCGCTTTTATAAGAGATCTAGAAAATAAAGTTTGCTCTGATTTGACAGCACTTTATGACAATGGTTTAAGTAGTAACAAGAGGATGAAGAGTATAGGCCCTAAAAGATCCTTTCTATGTTGCCTAATCTCCCTATTTATAGCTAAAATTAGCTGTCATAGTCGCAAGATCATGAAAGACCAGGTAAGAGTTTAGATTCATTAAGATAGGGAGAAAGAAAAAATCAACTAGTGTAATAAAATAATGTCAACACCGACCAAATTATGCTCAGTACCGAGCATTTTTACCCATCAGATTATTACATGCCATCTCATATTCACATAGATTCCCATCTTCAAAGTTCACAGGTGGGCCCCTTCGTAAACGAACTTGGTACCGACCATAATTGTGGTCGATACCGACCATGTGTTATTTGGCCCTATTCATCCCAAACTTCTTGTATTTCTTCATCTGGTCATCCCAAGCATGCCCCCAAGTTCTCGATCCATCTCATCTCCATCTCAACATCTGGATTCACTTAGAAGTTTCTTGGTTTGAATGTTGGGTAACACTTATCCCACAAAGTATGCTTTCATGAAACAAAGAATGTTTTGAATCAAGACAAGCGATATAGACTCAGCTACGCAAGATTTATCAGTTAGTTAATCATCATCCTTGAAGCATCGTATCGAGATTTCAAGAGCATTCGTTCATCGCTTCAAATAGTTAGCATACTATTTTTTTTCAGCCAATTTCAAATTCCTAACATGGTGAAAGCTACATCGAGTCTCAAATAGGTAAGCTTCCCTTATGCTTCTTCTCTTTCCTTTTTTCTCTCTTTCTTTTAAAAAAATTAAGGTGGATAAATCATTTCGATATGGACCAAATCATGTCGGTAGCGATATGATTTTTGAAGAGATATAAATTTCCAACACTTAGGATTTTTCGCCACTTCAATTCACTTCTGTGCATACTTGTTTGTTTTCCTTTGTGACTTTTACCCTTCAGCCACCAAAGCTTTTCGAACTTCAATGCCATGACCCATGTCATTCTAGCGCCACCAAAACCTCAAAGCTTTTCATTACCATCATAGACCACACTGCAATTGTCTTCAAGTTGACACCTACTTTGTTCAACCCTATACCTTAACTTCTACCTTTTCAGATCTTGGTTTCTAGATGGGTTTTTGGCCCTAGGCTTTGGTGCCGTTGTGCAGTCACTACCATTCCACCATCATCATCGATGCTATGTGTTAGTGTTGGGCCCATTACTGGCCAAAGTTCACTTTGATCGAGTTGACTCAAAGATCACCCAAGTCCTTACTTTACCTTTTATATCCAAATTGGGATGGAAATTTTGGGAATTCCACTTGCACGAGGCCGACACCACATCACTTCGAGTTCACACAAATTTTTTTGTTATAAAGTGCTAGCTTTGTGTTTTTCAAGGATAAGTTCAAATTTTCCCTATGGTTGGCTTTAGTTTTGGATAGGCAATAAGTTTCTTCATATAAAAGTGTTGTGATCAATTTTGCGGAACTTTGGTCGACTGTGGATTGGCGGTTTAATTTCGATGAGGCGGTTTTAAGGAACGGTCACATCGAGTGCAGTCCGGCACTCAAATGGAACATACAAGTCAAATGTCATGTTGTACATCTTGATCCTGGGTTCTTAAAAAGAAAGCTCCATGTCGCTAGGATAACAGTTTTGTTATCATTCCCTCTATGATATAAGGTAAGATTTGATATACAGTTCCATCATGCAACAGAGCTCGTTAGCTAACAAGAGCGGGCTATCAACATAGAGTGTTTCGTACAATGTGCGCTGAATATGGGAGCTGCATTACATAGATCGACACTTCACACAGCCTCGATCGATGTTCAGAATGTGATTGGTCAATGCACGTCGACATTCGTTGGATCTTGCACATCAGCTTCATGGGCTCTAATTATAGTAAATCTTTAAAGTAAAACATACCTGACCACGTTAAGCTTTTTAGTTCCGAATGATCAGATGATGTCCCATTTCAAGGCTGGTACTAGCCCTTCCGCCCATCCTGAGGTGGGATCTTCTACAAATTAAGCTTCTACGTCTACCCCCATTCAAAGCCAGACATACTATAACTTAGGAACTCCATCTACAGGCACCTCCAACTGTACAACCTTAGTTCCAAGCTCCTTTAATCGATGAACAAACTGTTCTGATGGTCTTGGACAATCCCTAAGACCAAACACTATCTATGTTGATGATAGAGTCGCTTCATTTGGTCTTCGTCAAGTATGGGATCCCCGAGGATGAAGTTCTCATTCCAACTATCGACTAACGTGCTCATCTCCCGCCTTCAGGTTATACGACATGAAATACATATATTTTCTTATATGGAACTATGCCACCATTCAATTGCTTCATCAATATTTTTCTTCAAGAAATCGGGCTGGCTCCCACATAAGTACATCTTAATGGTTACACCGTGCTTAATTCTCTATATATTCTTTTTATGATGCAACTGAACCATCCTCCCACCTTCGTAGATCTACTTACTTTTTAAGCTTCAAGAAGAGGACATATTCCCCATCTTTGCTGATAGTCGAGGCCCACAATCATTATAAGGTCGTCGAGGCCCTTCGCGACAAGTGGAATTACTTTAACAGTGAATATTTCTTTCTTCGCTATCCTGAAGGCTCCAATCGCTCTTGGTTGATTGGATGTAAGTCTTGTTATTCAAAGTCTCCTTCATACTTGGGTTTTCTCCATGAAAGCGTCCAACTTTTATTCTGTATCCTTCAAATATATCCTAGAAGGAGAGGTTAACGACGAGCACGCCTATACTTTAGAGTTCCTTAAGAGAGTTGAGTACGACCACCGCATGACTTCCTATCTTCTGACAAACGCTTGCTTTAGCTAGTATCACCTTCTATACAATGATAGGATGGCCATTCTAAACAAAACTTCCACCAAGAAATCTCGAGCTACCATCAGTCCCTCTTGCCCTACTCACAATTCCGATGATGAAGATCAAGGGGATATAGAGGATCATGGTGGTATATGGGCAAGGAAGAAAGAAGAGAGGAAGTGAACATCATGAAGGAATGATTTGAAGGAGGAGAGGAAGAAGGAGGAGATGAAGAAGAAGATGAAGTAGAGGATAACGATGATGAACTCCAACCTCGGCGGGGATGAGTTATATGTAGAGATGTCTCTTGAGGGCACCACCGTCATAGTACCCTCCCAACTAAAGTAGTTAATTATCAAGTCTTCACAGCTCCGCTTGCTCCAAGCCTCGAACTAGTAAAAGAAGCCACTCCTCCCGCGGGCTCCTCCAAGAACATCTTTAGTTCCTTGCGCAATCTTGGGAACTTGTCTGCTTTTGGATCCGAGGGAGCAACCTTCGGAGATATCCTCAACACCAGCCCCGTGAATTCAACTTTATCATTGGGGATATTCTTATCAAGGGAGTTAAACTCCATCATTGGGCCCCTCAAGAATGGTCTGTAGATTACTAAAGGAAACATCAGTTGTACACACACTTCTAGGATCATGAGCACAAGCACTGAGCACTCGTTCCTAATCTAGTATCTTAGTTCTGACATAGCCCTTCCTGTTTTCAGGTATAATGGGCAGCGATCGTTTAGCCTCTGTTCGGGCATAGCCGCATATGCCAATATCGTGCCTTAACTCCGGAGGCTTATTATCATCGCCCTAACTCACATCAAGACTTTGAGTCAGAAAGAAAGAGTAGAAATGATAAAGAATGTCAAGACAAGGAGGATAGATAAAGGCTTCGAGATGAACAGTGTTATCCCACCTTTTGGTAAGGCCGTGATACCAAGAACTTAGCTGGAAACTGAGGACAGCCCGTCCCGAAGATCTGTTATACGTAGGCTCACTATGGATATCGACGAATTTTGTCCGGGTCCGGATCGAGCTACAATTAACATGACGTGACATGCAAAGCTATGAAAGCCAATGTTCCAAATTTCAAGTCAATCCAAGTCTGTATGCTCAAGATATGATCGGTGCAAACCAAGGAAGTCGGTTCGTTTGAATCCATCTGTTCGCATCCATCTATTTGTCTCCATCTACTCGCCTCCATCTATTCGTAGACATCTATTCGCGTCCATCAAGTTTCATCTATTCGTATCCATCAATTGTATGTTGTTTGGGTCCATCACGTACACCCAACTTCGTATCCATCAATTGGAATCAATTCGTATCGATCCCAATTGCACAGCTTATATCGATCGATCAACGATCGATATGAATAAAAACATCAAACGGACGATACAAAAATGACCCCCAGTTATCGATATGAAGTAACCCATTAAGCAATCGATACGAACAGAATGATGACAATCGATACGAACAGGGCAGAGCTGATCGATACGAACAAGGCCGAAATGCAACGATGCGAACAAGATACACTCCAATGAAAGACTTAGTCACTCGACATAAAAAGTGGATCGATCCGAGGAGTTAGCGCCACGTCAACTTGTGAGCACGTGCATGAGGAGCGATCCGAACAGATCGATGCGAGCGATATCGATACGAATTCGACAGCCTAAGGAAAGCCCAAACTTGCATCGATCATAACTCACAATCTAAAAGTCCAAATGCCACCAAATTTTCACAGGAACTTGTGTACATCCTCAAGAATGTTCAAGATCGATCTCGACTTGATTGGACCAAATTACGATCGATATGAAATTCGTTCGTATCGATCACAGATCGAGCGCGCACCGCATGGGATCGATTGCGTGGGCCCACCCACGTGCCAGAAGAGGTCTTCTGAGATCTAAGCGAGATATTTGCAGCCTACGCCTATAAATAGTAGCCCAGAACCTACAGAAAAAGGATCTTTTGGCTCTTTGACGTCCAGACTCTGCCGGAATCATTGTTGTACTCAAAAACCACTGTTGTACTCGAAATTTACTGTGTAATCCGCTGTAACCAGCAAGCAAAAGTTAATAAAAGTCAATCATTTCATAGTGGACGTAAGAAACACACCGAATCACTCTAAATCTCCGTGTTCTTATGCTGCTTTTCTGATTATTGTTTGGAGTGTTTGTTAGATAATCCTCTTTTTACATTTATTTTCTTCATTTTATCTCTTCAAACACTTACGAAGAGTGTTATGCCCAATTTTGGTGCAAACACTTTGGTGCTTTCACAGAGAAATGAAGTTTTTCTCCTGCTCATTGGATCTACCATCGATATCGGATTGCATAAATCTAAGAAGAAGATCCATATTTCAAGTTAAAGTTCTTCCATCCTATTCAGATTTGCATCAAATCTAGGAAAGAGCTTTGCTATCCATCATGGTTAACACAAGGACTACCTCAACTGCCGCAGATCCAGAAGGACAGGACAGACAGAACCTCGTACAACCACCTCCTGCCGACCAGAATGCTGCCAGACCATCAGATCCGCAAGGCCCTGTCACCAGGGAAGAATTCCATATGCTAATGCAAGAACTGACTCAGAGCCGCCAACAGCTCACTCAAAAGCTCTGTGCTAATGCGGAATTGACCAACCAGCTAAGTTGTCAAAGACGAAGGAGATCCATAAGGGATCAGACTTCCTATTCATCCACCGAAAGTTCAGCCTCTTCTGACTACCATCATAGATCCACGCGTCCACGACTGGACGGAAGTTACACACAGGCCACTGGGCATCAGCATACATTGAGTCTTGGGTAACCGAGAGTTGGCCCATCAACCAACCATCAGACTGGACCCTCCTCCCAAGGAGGCGCTACCCTATACCATATTACTGACAACCGTACTACCACAGCTACTGATTTGGGAGTTGACGCTCAGAACCGAACAGATCCGACCCGCCACCAATGCAACCATAGTCCCGAGCCTTACGTCCCCGAAAACGTAGAACCAAGGAGGCGAGACATGGACCATCGACAGCAACCGGCCCCTCCTCGCATTATGGAACCTGACCACACCTTGGCCCAACATGCTCAAAATGTCCAGATGCCTGACATTCCGACGATGATCCGTCAAATAATGCGTGAGAGTCAGGGTCTTAGCAATGACGACTGGGGAATCTACCGGAGTCATACCCCTTTTACTGATGAGCTACTTTATGCTGAACCACCTAGGCGATTCAGGATGCCGACTTTACCTGTTTATGAAGGGAGCTCTAATCCTAATCAACACATCTTGAAGTATGAATGGTTGATGAATGTTGCACGAGCTGATGATGCAGTTAAGTGCCAAAGCTTCTCGATATCTCTAGGGGCCATAGAGACTATGTGGTTTACCCGTTTACCACCTCGATCTATCTCTTGTTTTGACTAGTTGGCAACAAAGTTTATTAAGCAATTTCGCATGCATGTCGCGAGACCGAAAGATGTTAATACTTTGTCCAGTGTCACTCAAGCTCCTGGGGAAACACTTCGACATTATTTAGAGAGATTTCATGCTGCATGCGTTGAGATCAGCAACCCAAATGATAACTCTATTGTTATGGCACTGACTAAGGGGATTGACCCTGATTCTGAGTTCGGCAATTGGTTGGCCGGAAAACCCCCTTCATTATTGGACTGTTTCTATTCCAAGGCAGCCCAATTCTAGAGAAGGGAGGATGCGAAACAGTCTAGGAAGAAGGATGATGCGGGGCCAAGTATGGAAGGATATCAGAGCAATGTTGCTATTAAACAATCCGGGGAGAGCTCCGGAAAAGTGCAATTGAACATTCAGAATAAACAAAATCAGTAGAAAGGCAACGGAGACTAGAATAGGAAACATGATCAGAATCGTGGTCCATGACGTAGGGCTCCTATGTTTGATAATTACACTCCTTTGAATACGTCGCTGGAAAATGTGTATTTACAGACCTGCAATACTATTCAGTATAAGAAACCTGCTCTGAAACAATCATCGGAGAAATAGATTCAGACGGAGAAGTTTTGTAGATTCCACGAAAGCTACGGCCATAACATGAATGAGTGCCGTCACTGCAGGATCTCATTGAAAAGCTGATAAGAGAGAGAAAGTTGGAGCAATTTGTGCGGGCGCCATAGTCGTGAGGTGCGGGCCCATCAAATCAGAATCATGTATCGAATCAGGCAAGACAGGAGGAACCCGCTCGTACTGGCGGGAGGTTAGTGATAAATACTGTTAGTGGTGGTCCTCATCCAGCAGACTGAAGCTGGAAGGAAATGGAGTCGTATGCCAGTTCTATTAGGCATGTGAGCTTCGAGTGTCGCAATAGTTTGGAAGATGGGGCTCCGGCCAAGCAACAGAAGATGATGACTAATGACATCATCTTCCGAGACAGAGATGCCGATAGGATAGAAGCCCTAACTATCGATCCACTTGTCATATCAACTCAAGTAGGTCCTGCTTGGATGAAGAGGATCTTGGTAGACAGTGGAAGTTCTATGAATATATTGTTCAAGCGAGCCTATGACCAGATGAAAATGGAGATTAAAGATTTGAAACCCTGTCAGTACCGTATTCATGGTTTCAATGGGAGTGCGACCATACCCGCTAGAGTGGTGGAATTGCCAGTGGAGTTATGAATTGGAGAGCGCCGGAGAGTCCGGATGTTACAATTTGTGGTGTTGGATGTAGACTCGCCATATAATGCTTTCTTGGGCCGACCGGCCCTAGCTAAATTCAGGGCTGTGATTGCCCCATGGTGTTTGACTCTGAAGTTCCACACCGATCATGGGGTTAGAGTCGTTCAAGGAGATCAGGCTGCTGGACGAGCCTGTTATGTTGTTGAGCTGCGAGATGCACAGTGAATAGAGAAAGGAAAGGACGTAGAGGAATCTCTCTGCGTCCGCTTTGTCGAAAATTGACAATTGACGCCTGGGCCTAGGCCTGGGTACCCCAACCAATTCCAAAGAGATCTTGACCCGAGAGATACCGAAAGTGAAGATGAAAGTAAAGACAGTCAAGCTTCTCCGGTCGAACTAACGATCGATGTCCCGATCGATGATAGAGATGATTCTAGAATGATAAAGATCGGATCTCAGCTAAGCTAACAAACGCAAGAGGAATTGGTTGAATTTCTCCGGGCAAACCTTGACGTGTTTGCCTAGACGCACTCTGACATGTGTGGGATCTCATGGGACATCGCGAGCCATGCATTGAACATTGACCCGCGGCACGTCTCGGTCAAACAAAAAAGGCGTGGTATGGATCCAGAGAGATCTGCCGCTCTTAAGGAAGAGGTACACAAGCTTAAATTGAATGGATTTATTCGAGATGCATTATATCCGGAATGGGTGTCAAATCCTGTACTCATCCGAAAGCCAAATGGGAAATGGAGAACGTGCATCGATTACTCTGATCTGAATAAACCCTGCCCTAAAGACAGTTTTCCACTTCCTCGAATTGATCAACTTGTAAATTCAACGACCGGGCATGAACTCTTATCCTTCATGGATGCGTATTCTGGCTACAATCAAATACCAATGCACTTACCTGACCAGGAGCATACCAACTACGTAACCAATATGGGACTTTATTGCTACAAGGTTATGCCTTTTGGACTCAAGAATGCTGGCGCAACTTATCAACGGTTAGTTAATCGAATGTTAGCCAATCAGATTGGGGGAACCATGGAGGTATACGTGGACGACATGCTAGTCAAATCATGATTCTCCACTGTTCACATCAAATGCCTGGAGTCAATGTTTAATATCCTCCGAGAATACAGAAGAAGCTCAATCCGTTGAAATGTCACTTTGGGGTCACATCAGGAAAATTCCTTGGGTTTATCATCAACGCTCGGGGAATCAAAGCCAATCCCGAAAAGATCTGGGCAATCAGAAATCTAGAGACTCCACGAACTATAAAACAAGTCCAGAGCCTCAACGGAAAAGTAGCAGCACTGAGTAGGTTCATTCAAAATCCACTGGCAAATGTATTCCCTTCTTCGATCTGATCCGAAAAGGGAAACGAAACTTTGAATGGACAACGGAATGTGAGGGTGCATTCCGAGCACTAATTCAACATCTCTCCACACCGCTAATTTTGTCAAAGCTTATCGATTACGAGAAATTGTACATTTACTTGGCGGTATCAGAAAACGCAATTAGTGCTGCCCTAATTCGGGAGGAAGACCGAGTACAAAATCCGGTCTACTATATTAACAAGCGACTAACCGGAGCTGAGAGAAATTATCCGAAGCTAGAGAAGTTGGCTTACTATCTTGTTATTGCCTCAAGGGAGCTCAGTCCGTATTTCCAGGCTCACATAATCACCGTCTATACCGACCAGCCGTTACGACAGGTCCTTATGCAACCTAAGACGTCTGGTAGGTTACTCAAATGGAATATCGATGTAAGTCAGTTTGACATTACTTACACTCCAAGGCGAGCCATTCAGGGACAAGTCCTAACAGATTTCATAGCTGAGTTTACCATCCCAAAGGACTTGCCCGAAACAAGTGAATCTCCCAAGTATATCTGGAAGCTGCATACAGATGGTACATCAAATGATCGTTGCTCAGGTGCAGGGTTTGTGCTTGAAACTCCTGAATGTCGATCTATATGCTATGCTTTAAAGTTTGATTTTTGCACGACCAACAATGAAGTCTTACTTGCCGGATTGAGGCTTGCCAGAGATTTGAAAATCATTGCTGTGGAGATTTATTGTGATTTGCAATTGGTCGTATGTCAAGTTCGGGGGGAATACCAGGCCAAGGACCGAAGACTGGCTGCTTACCTTGCTCGGGTTAAGGAAATATTAAATCAGTTCGATTATTATGCCATCTACTGCATACCCCGAGATCGCAATCAAAAAGCCGATTCATCAGCAAAGTTAACTAACATAGGTGAGGCACAACAAATGGGACTCATTCCCGTGGAGACATTAGCTTCCCTGAGCATCAACTGAATGGAGACGGATTGGATAATTGAGGTTGTTCGCGATAGGGAGTCATGGATGACTCCATTCAGAAATTATCTTGAGCACGGAACCCTGCCAGAGCGCAGGAGTGAAAAGAGACAGATTCTTCGAAAAGCTTCGCGGTTCACTATTCAAAATGGAGTCATGTATAGGAGAGGATACTTTGTTCCTTTACTTCGGTGTATCGCTCACGATGAAATCAAACGAGTGTTGCACGACGTACACGAAAGAGAATGTGGCGATCACACCGGGGGGCAAGCCCTTGCTAAGAAAGTGCTTGGTTATGGATACTATTAGCCAATCGTAAATCGCGATGCATCGGATTACGACAGAAAGTGTGACAAATGCCAGAAGCATGGTCGGATTTTGAGGACCCCACCTATCAAAATAACTCAAATGGTCAGTCCATGGCCGTTTGCTGTATGGGGGATTGACATTATAGGCTCTCTACCTCTAGCCAAATGTGGTGCGAAGTATGCCATTGTAGCAGTTGATTACTTTACCAAGTGGGCGGAAGCTGAACCCCTTGCTACAATCACAACAAAGAAGGTGATCAACTTTGTAGTGCGCAACATCATCTGCCGATTTGGTCTCCCACATACTATCATCACTGATAACGGGACCCAATTCGACAGTGTTGAATTTAAAGACTTCTGTTGTAACAACCCGGGATTTCGTATCAATTAATTATCGTCATTAAATGATTAATGGCAATAGCCGATTGTTATTGAGATTTTAATCGATTGTAATTCTTTCGTAAATTCATCGTTGTTTTACGGGCTTTAAAATTTGTTTTGGCCCATTTCTTTGGTTGCCGTGATTATCAAGCAAAACTCGTTTCCCCTTTTGTAATCCATTCATTTCGTTCGAAACCTAAAGCAAAAAAAAAACAAACGAAGGGAAATTTGAAATGGCGGCTTCGTTCCTCCTAGCGAATTAGGGCTTCAAGAATTTGAAGGCGCTGTCGGTCGTAGCTTCACTTTCTTTTGTCGAGTGATCGAATCGTTCGCGGCTCCTTCTGATTAGTCGAGTTCGTCCTCGCGTCGAACAAGGTGAGTGAGTAACTCTCATTCACATCTAATTTAATCTAGTTATGTGTGAATCTTGTTGTTTGTTTTCTCGGCTATCACTGCTGTGAACTCGAGTGATTTCTTATCACTCACATTTAGTTCAATTTTAATGCTTTCTGCTTTCTTCGTTTGGTATAATTTATTGATTGTCATGGCATTGATTTGAACTTGTTTGACACCTTGATTACCACGTTTCTGACTTCGACCTGTGCATGTTGTTGCTCGATTATGTGATTCCTGTGAGTTTCGACTTTGAACTGTTCTTGTGATTCCTGTGAGTTCCGATCATCCTGTTGCACTTGTCACTGCTGTGTCTTTGTTTCATTGCCTCCATTCAGAAATTTTGTGCAGTTTGATTATTTGAGCTTGTATGCTTCATGTTTGGTGTGTACAGTGCTCTTATTCTTCTTTATGTTGCAATACTTTAAATCATATGTGTTGATTCATGTGTACAACTAGTTTGATTCACTCGATCACTGTCTTGCATTCACTCCAGTGCTCTGACTTAAACCCCTGGCCTGATTTAGTTGGATTCACTGTTAAATTCACTTTCATGATGTACTCGAGTTAGTGTTGTCTCATTTGTTCATCACTATATATGTAAATATATTTTGGGTATTTTGTTGTTTATGAGTCTTGTGCTCGAGCTCCTTTGTTTCAACCAGTTTACTTCACTGTTGAGTTCATGATGCATTTATGCACACATTTATTTTGGAGCCCGGGGCAGTTGTACACCTGTTTATGCATTAATATTCATGTCTGCACTTGAAGTTTCATTTACTCTTGTAGCTTGTTGTATTGGGTCTATGTATTTGTGTAGTCTGGTCTACATTATGTGTTCACTTGAGTGTTGTTGAGTTCATCATGGTTTGCATTTTGATGCTCTTTGAGTTACATTGCTTCATCACTTGAACTACTCTCTGACTTTGGTCTGGGTTCATATATATATATATACTCCATTGTTCATGTATGTATGCATCGTTGTGGCCTAGTCTATTGTTGTCATTTCTTGTCTGGTTCATCTTGATGTCCTGTAGTCACTTATGCATATGTTGACTTGAAGTCTGATCTTTAGGTGGCTTGACTTTGAGTTGTATTTATTTCTATTGCCTGGTCTGGAATTATGTTCTGGTTCATTTGGTATTGATTTTGATGCGACCCTATTATCTTCTTGGTTTGGTCTCTTCCTCACTTCGGCCTTGGCTACTATTTTGCACTGTAACATATGCCTATATGTTGAGTGTCACTGCATTTATACTTACAGTAGTTGTAATTGAGTCTTTTGTGCTTTGCATTCCATTGACTTATATACTTCCGGATTCAATGTGGTCCATTATACCACTGTTGTCTTCCTCTCTTAACCATTTTGGCATCTCTCTGCCTTGTTCGAACTTGTTTGGTTTCCGTTGCTTGAGATAGCCAATCACTTCAATTCACTTGGTTGAAACTCTTCTCTACTGTCACTTGCTTATTGCATTTGTTGGCACTGGGAATTCTTGAGCCTAGTCTTTGTACCTGTTTTCAACTGCTGTTTTATTGTGCAGTTGTTGTGATGGCGAGGCAGTACACGCGTGCGTGTACTGCAGCCACACAGAATTGATAGACTTTAATTGGAATTTCTTTTGTTCTTGATTCATCGACCTGTTGCGTAAATCGCAGGCTGTATTGGCGAGGCAGTACACGTTAGCGTGTACTGCAGCCAATTAGCATTGATGTTTTTAAATTGACATTTCAATTGCTTAAACTGCTTTGGATTTCTGTTTTGTGGATTAACACTGTTTAGTGTTATATCTACCGTTATCTGGTTTCTTTGTTTAAAGAATCGGATAGACGGGAATTATTGTGACTGTCGTCTATTTAAATTATTACTGCCTATATGCACTAATAAACTGGTTTGAATTAGACTGACCTGGGTATTATTTTCTTTTGAATGTAATACTCGGGTCAGACCCGAGTTATTTCAGGTTGTAGATTTTCTTCTTTGAGTTGCTGTTCAGGATATGAAGACTTTTCACATCTTCTGAAGTTGTCAGTGTCATTTTGTAGTAGTCGTATCATTGTATAGAACGATATGTATTCATGTATATTAGTCGATAATGTACTTGTATATATAACTTCTAGAGTCGACAGTTGTAGTTGTATCATATGTATTGTGTCAACAATGTATTAACTGACATCAGTTATATATATATATATATATGAGACTTTTGTTTTTATCTGTGTTCCGCATTTATATTATCTGTGTTATTGTTATATCTAATGTCCTAAACTATTATGAACCATCGTAGTTCGTTTTATACTAGTATTGGGAGTATCGATGTGAGTAAACAAATAATAGATGAAAAATAAAAAGTATATACCACTCCTGTCGAGATAACCAATATTAGTGTAAGGCCAATTACGGATGGTCGCTCCTATCCAGCCTTATTCTTCGTAATAATAGACAGTATTTCTTTTAATACTCTTTGTTATTATGAGCATAGAGGTGGGGCGTCACAGTTGGTATCAGAGCTTGGGGTTTATGGACATAATATAAAACATAACTTGGATGGAACATATGTTACAACTATTAGTCGATGTTTTATTTGTGATTTGAGTCAAAACTAAAGTTTTGAAACTTCGATGAAATTTTTAAATATCTTTTTTAAAAATAAAAGGTTGATGATTTGATTGATTTGAGTACTGTTTATCAGAGTGCGCAGCGGAAACAGTGAAACTGTCTTCGCTGAGTACAACTGATAATCTTTTTGATTTAAAAATCGAAATACGAAATTGATATGAATTCCAATTGTTGTTTTCATAGCTGTAATTATTTGTTTCTTTGAGAATTTCGAATCCAAATTGAGGATTCGAAGAAATTGCAGTTATGTGATTTTTGTTGAAATTTCCGTTGGCTTTCTTTTGTACTAATCATCTATTGATTAGATTTTTGCTGTTTTAAATTATCTTCATTGAAGATACATTTGAATGATTCTTTGTTCATTTTGTAGTACGTGCAAAAATTTAAATTGCACGTTATTGCATTTATTTTACGTTGAGCCGATGCTTGGTTATGAAACGTATTTTGTTGCCGTTATTTTATAACGGGATTTTACACCAATGCTATAATTTGAAGTACGGTGTTTTGTGGCATTTTGATGAATGAAAATTCACTGATATTACATTTTGATGTAAATTGTTTTGATGTGATTTTGACGTTTTAAAATTACTGTCGCTTTGGCTTCAGTAACCGTCAAGTTTTAAAAGTGGATTTTCAAGCGGTTATTCCGCAATACTGATTTGCTATTTTAATCACGTGATTGGAAAATCATTTTAAAAATGAAATTTGTTTTATAAAATTTTAACAGTTTGCGTTTTCAAAAGAATGAGAAAGCGACTTAAACGATTCAGCAAAATCGAGGATTATGACCCCTTTCTTTTACTGTTTCGCTTAACTCCGGACTTGTTCAGTTGAGAATGCGAATTTTTATTTTTACAAAATAAATAAAATTGTTTTCAAAAATTTTACAGTTTGCGATTTCAAAAGAATGAGGAAGCGATTTAAACGTTTCAGCAAAATCGAGGACTATGACCCCTTTCTTTTACTGATTCGCTTAATTCCGGACTTATCCGTTTGAGAATGTGAAATGTATTTTTACAAAATACACAATTTTGCACTTTCAAGGAAACGATGAAGAGAATCAAACGATTTAGTAAAACACGTGGTATGGGACATGTGCGTTTGCTATTTCGGTTAATTCCGGACTCATTAATTGAAACATTTTGATGCTTTCGTGTGCTTTCGTGTGCTTTCGAGCCACTATGAGGACCTTCGGGTCATTTGTTGGGCTTTCGGGCCACTCTGCGGACCTTCGGGTCATTTGTTGGGCTTTCGGGCCACTCTGCGGACCTTCGGGTCAAATACCAGTACTAGACCTTCGGGTCACTCTGCGGACCTCCGGGTCAATCTGATGGGCGCCAAAATTATGTTGAGTACTTGGTAGGCTTCGGCCACTCTGAGATGCACGTGCGGCGAATTAAAAACTCGCCATCTGATGGGATCGATCCAAGCTTTTATGTTGATTTTCTAGTCTTCTTAATTGATTTCTAGATATTTGTTGCTTCCAATTATCTGCAGGTAATTGGATATTTGTTGATATGAGTTCTGATTATCGTTTTTGATAATCAGATATTTGTTGTTTCTAATTATCGCTTGTGATAATTGGATATTTGTTGATATGAGTTCTGATTATCGTTTTTGATAATCAGATATTTGTTGTTTCTAATTATCGCTTGTGATAATTGGATATTTGTTGATATGAGTTCTGATTATCGTTTTTGATAATCAGATATTTGTTGTTTCTAATTATCGCTTGTGATAATTGGATATTTGTTGATATGAGTTCTGATTATCGTTTTTGATAATCAGATATTTGTTGTTTCTAATTATCGCTTGTGATAATTGGATATTTGTTGATATGAATTCTGATTATCGTTTTTGATAATCAGATATTTGTTGTTTCTAATTATCGCTTGTGATAATTAGATATTTGTTGATACGAGTTCTGATTATCGTTTTCGATAATCGGATATTTGTTGCTTTTAATTATCGCTTTAGATAATTAAATATTTGTTGATTTGAGATTTAATTATCGCTTTAGATAATTAAATATTTGTTGATTTGAGATTTAATTATCGCTTTAGATAATTAAATATTTGCTGATTTGAGATTTAATTATCGCTTTTGATAATTCAATAATTGCTTATTTGAGATTTAATTATCGCTTTAGATAATTAAATATTTGTTGATTTGAGATTTAATTATCGCTTTAGATAATTAAATATTTGTTGATTTGAGATTTAATTATCGCTTTAGATAATTAAATATTTGCTGATTTGAGATTTAATTATCGCTTTAGATAATTAAATATTTGCTGATTTCGAATTTAATTATCGCTTTAGATAATTAAATATTTGTTGATTTGAGATTTGATTATCGCTTTAGATAATTAAATATTTGTTGAATTTGAAATTTGATTATCGTTTGTGATAATCGAATATTTGTTGATTTGAGAAATTTGATTATCGTTTTTGATAATTGAATATTTGTTTTCTGACTATCGTATGAGATAATCAGATATTTGTTTTGTCTTCTGATTATCGTTTGAGATAAGTAAATAATTGCGATTTGGAAATTCAATTATCGTTTTGATGATTGAATATTTGCGACTTTTGAGATTTGAGCTTCGTCTTTTTCTCCGGCGATTCAGGTGAGTAATTTGATTTACTCACATTTAATTCGTGCTCTGTATGGGATTTCTGCTCTGTTTTTCCTTCTCTTTTAGTTGCTGGAACTCGATTGTTCTTGCTTTTGTTAGTCGTCTGATTTTGATCCCTGATTCCCACGATGTCGATTCTTTCGATTTGAAGCAGTCGCTTTTGATTTCTTATCTAATACTTCCCCGCTGACACTTGCATTGCTTGTACATTCGACATTGCCATGCTCTTTTGGTTGTTACCTTTTATCCATTTATTCCCTATGATTGCGTGGACGAAATTTCTTTGATAATTGTGTTCTCAATTCTTATTTTTCTAGCATAACTAGTTTAGGTTAGAAGAAAATTGTTATAGACAATCTTGATTAGGAAAATTGCGGGGACGCAATTTTTATAAGGAGGGGAGTCTGTAACAACCCGGGATTTCGTATCAATTAATTATCGTCATTAAATGATTAATGGCAATAGCCGATTGTTATTGAGATTTTAATCGATTGTAATTCTTTCGTAAATTCATCGTTGTTTTACGGGCTTTAAAATTTGTTTTGGCCCATTTCTTTGGTTGCCGTGATTATCAAGCAAAACTCGTTTCCCCTTTTGTAATCCATTCATTTCGTTCGAAACCTAAAGCAAAAAAAAAAACAAAGGGAAATTTGAAATGGCGGCTTCGTTCCTCCTAGCGAATTAGGGCTTCAAGAATTCGAAGGCGCTGTCGGTCGTAGCTTCACTTTCTTTCGTCGAGTGATCGAATCGTTCGCGGCTCCTTCTGATTAGTCGAGTTCGTCCTCGCGTCGAACAAGGTGAGTGAGTAACTCTCATTCACATCTAATTTAATCTAGTTATGTGTGAATCTTGTTGTTTGTTTTCTCGGCTATCACTGCTGTGAACTCGAGTGATTTCTTATCACTCACATTTAGTTCAATTTTAATGCTTTCTGCTTTCTTCGTTTGGTATAATTTATTGATTGTCACGGCATTGATTTGAACTTGTTTGACACCTTGATTACCACGTTTCTGACTTCGACCTGTGCATGTTGTTGCTCGATTATGTGATTCCTGTGAGTTTCGACTTTGAACTGTTCTTGTGATAGAATCCTTGATCACCTCTGTTTCGAATTCCTGATTTGCTTGATAATCATGGTTTGATCTCTGATGACATTTGTTGACTTCGGTCTCTTGTTTATGTGTTTCTATTTCCATGTCCCTTAAAGTGTTTCTACACTTCTGGTTTCTCTGATGCACTTTGTTGTACCACACTATCACTTGAGTCTGGTGATACTAGTTCATGTATTCACTGAGATATTCATGTTGGTTTAGTTGTGTATTTTCTTGAGTCTTTGGGTACATGATATAAGCACTGTGTTGTTTTGAACCAGCTGCTTCGATTTTGTATTGCACTGCATCACCCCTGAGTCGAGTTTCAATTCCTGTAGCTTCACTGATGGTCTATATTGTAAGTCTGCACTATGCTTTGCTCACTGATTCCTGGTTTGATGTAGCATCCATTGTTGTTCTGCATTTTGTCTGATGTTGAGGCTGATGCATCTGCTTGTTTTAGTTGATTCACCGATCCATTTTGGTTTGTGGTGAGCTCTGTTGTATTCTTCATTATTGTATCTCACTGTGTTGCATTGAGTTCGACATTTGCATTATTGTGCTAACCAATTTGTAGCATATCTCCGATCATCCTGTTGTACTTGTCACTGCTGTGTCTTTGTTTCATTGCCTCCATTCAGAAATTTTGTGCAGTTTGATTATTAGAGCTTGTATGCTTCATGTTTGGTGTGTACAGTGCTCTCATTCTTCTTTATGTTGCAATACTTTAAATCATATGTGTTGATTCATGTGTACAACTAGTTTGATTCACTCGATCACTGTCTTGCATTCACTCCAGTGCTCTGACTTAAACCCCTGGCCTGATTTAGTTGGATTCACTGTTAAATTCACTTGCATGATGTACTCGAGTTAGTGTTGTCTCATTTGTTCATCACTATATATGTAAATATATTTTGGGTATTTTGTTGTTTATGAGTCTTGTGCTCGAGCTCCTTTGTTTCAACCAGTTTACTTCACTGTTGAGTTCATGATGCATTTATGCACACATTTATTTTGGAGCCCGGGGCAGTTGTACACCTGTTTATGCATTAATATTCATGTCTGCACTTGAAGTTTCATTTACTCTTGTAGCTTGTTGTATTGGGTCTATGTATTTGTGTAGTCTGGTCTACATTATGTGTTCACTTGAGTGTTGTTGAGTTCATCATGGTTTGCATTTTCATGCTCTTTGAGTTACATTGCTTCATCACTTGAACTACTCTCTGACTTTGGTCTGGGTTCATATATATATATATATACTCCATTGTTCATGTATGTCTGCATCGTTGTGGCCTAGTCTATTGTTGTCATTTCTTGTCTGGTTCATCTTGATGTCCTGTAGTCACTTATGCATATGTTGACTTGAAGTCTGATCTTTAGGTGGCTTGACTTTGAGTTGTATTTATTTCTATTGCCTGGTCTGGAATTATGTTCTGGTTCATTTGGTATTGATTTTGATGCGACCCTATTATCTTCTTGGTTTGGTCTCTTCCTCACTTCGGCCTTGGCTACTATTTTGCACTGTAACATATGCCTATATGTTGAGTGTCACTGCATTTATACTTACAGTAGTTGTAATTGAGTCTTTTGTGCTTTGCATTCCATTGACTTATATACTTCCGGATTCAATGTGGTCCATTATACCACTGTTGTCTTCCTCTCTTAACCATTTTGGCATCTCTCTGCCTTGTTCGAACTTGTTTGGTTTCCGTTGCTTGAGATAGCCAATCACTTCAATTCACTTGGTTGAAACTCTTCTCTACTGTCACTTGCTTATTGCATTTGTTGGCACTGGGAATTCTTGAGCCTAGTCTTTGTACCTGTTTTCAACTGCTGTTTTATTGTGCAGTTGTTGTGATGGCGAGGCAGTACACGCGTGCGTGTACTGCAGCCACACAGAATTGATAGACTTTAATTGAAATTTCTTTTGTTCTTGATTCATCGACCTGTTGCGTAAATCGCAGGCTGTATTGGCGAGGCAGTACACGTTAGCGTGTACTGCAGCCAATTAGCATTGATGTTTTTAAATTGACATTTCAATTGCTTAAACTGCTTTGGATTTCTGTTTTGTGGATTAACACTGTTTAGTGTTATATCTACCGTTATCCGGTTTCTTTGTTTAAAGAATCAGATAGACGGGAATTATTGTGACTGTCGTCTATTTAAATTATTACTGCCTATATGCACTAATAAACTGGTTTGAATTAGACTGACCTGGGTATTATTTTCTTTTGAATGTAATACTCGGGTCAGACCCGAGTTATTTCAGGTTGTAGATTTTCTTCTTTGAGTTGCTGTTCAGGATATGAAGACTTTTCACATCTTCTGAAGTTGTCAGTGTCATTTTGTAGTAGTCGTGTCATTGTATAGAACGATATGTATTCATGTATATTAGTCGATAATGTACTTGTATATATAACTTCTAGAGTCGACAGTTGTAGTTGTATCATATGTATTGTGTCAACTATGTATTAACTGACATCAGTTATATATATATGAGACTTTTGTTTTTATCTGTGTTCCGCATTTATATTATCTGTGTTATTGTTATATCTAATGTCCTAAACTATTATGAACCATCGTAGTTCGTTTTATACTAGTATTGGGAGTGTCGATGGGAGTAAACAAATAATAGATGAAAAATAAAAAGTATATACCACTCCTGTCGAGATAACCAATATTAGTGTAAGGCCAATTACGGATGGCCGCTCCTATCCAGCCTTATTCTTCGTAATAATAGACAGTATTTCTTTTAATACTCTTTGTTATTATGAGCATAGAGGTGGGGCGTCACATCTGTCAACGATTTCACATTCAGAAGAAATTCTCCGCAGTCGCACATCCTTAAGCGAATGGATAAGTTGAAGTTGTTAATAAAGTTATAAAGTCTATTCTGAAGAAACGACTGGAAAAGGCCAGGGGCAAATGGGTCAATGAGCTTCCTGTGGCTTTATGGGCTTACCGAACAACCCACAAGTCCGCGATCGGCCACACTCCGTTTTTTCTTTCTTATGGTTCAGAAGCTGTTATTCCAGTCGAATTAGAAGTGCCTTCTCATCGTGTGACATACTATGATCCGAAGACAAATGCTATATTACTTGTCGAATCTCTAGATTTATTGGATGAGAAGCGTGAAGAGGCTGATTTGAGGGCAGCCGCATACCGAAGTCGAGTCGCCTGATTATACAATGCCAAGGTCCGACCCCGAACCTTTGAACTCGGCGATCTCGTCCTTAAGAGAATTTATCCGGTCCCTTCGCATATGAAGCCAACTTGGAAAGGGCCGTATGTTATCGAACAAAAGCTCGGAGATGGTACATTCAGATTATCGACCGTTGACGGTCTCACTCTTCCAAGAGCCTGGAACAGCGAGTGTCTTCGTCGCTACTACACATAACAGGCTCTATTTATTTATTCAGTCTATTTTTCATTTGCAATTTGTTTCTGCATTTCGAAATTTGAATTTGTAATAAGGCAACTTATTTTGCCATATTTTCTTATTTCAACAATAAAATGCAATCTCTTCGAACCAGAGCTGTGAGTTATTGAATGCGTCGTACAACTATCACTATGCACGGAGAGCTAAATTCCACCCGACGGTGGAATTTATTCAAATATGGAGTGGCTGTGATACGACCGGTTACTCGCTAAATGATACTCGAGCTTGGGGGCAAGTCATCACATTGAATTCAAAAAAGGATCGATACACGACAATCCTTTAACCAACTCCAGTTCCCCAGAGTGTGAACTGGAGTATAAACTTACAAATACGATCTCGAAGAGGGTGGATCCGTCCACCTAACGACTTCGCTCGTATCTTGACCAAGTTTGAGGAGGATGGATCCGTCCATCTAATGACCTCACTTGTTAACTCAGGGTGGATGTGAACCGACCATCCACGATCCTGATAGATTCGTTGTTCCCGTAGTGCAAACGAAATCCTAAAGCCTGAACAGATGTGACTGACCTTCTTTCGGCTAACTCCAATTTCCCAAAGTGTGAACTGGAGTATAAACATTGACTAACTCTGAATTCCCAAAGCATGAATCGGAGTATCAACATCAACCAACTCCACGTTCCCAGAGTGCAAACTAGAGTACAAACGTCAACTAACTCCGGATTCCCAGAGTGTGAATCGGAGTGTCAACATAAACACCAACTACAAATTCCCAGAGCGCGAATTGGAGTATAAATGTTAACTCAAAATCCCTAGAGAGTGGGTTGGAGTTTAAACACAAACTGGATTGCGATTGACCGTCCGTAAAACAACTCTAAGTCCCCAGAGCATGGACGTATCCTTGAAATTTAAGCAGGCATGACCGACCACCGACATACAGATTAAAATCCCCAAAGTGTGGATGTAATTGTCAATAGATGAGCGAGTGTGATTCGACCACTCGAATTTCCTTGTTTCAGCATCAATTCATCGACATTAAGCTCGATGTGTTGAAGGCGAAGAACAATTGCCACTTGATCTTTACAATTCGTTCCTGAAACTGGGGGCAGAAATTAAGTGCTAATCACTGACTGAGACAGTGCTGCATTGGAGTTCGGCTTAACGCTCGGTCATGACTCATAGTTACGATTTCGAGAATTAATAAATAAATTCAGATCCAATCCAAGGGTCGAAGCTTCACAAGCGTATCAGACTGGAGTTCAAATGCTAAAACACTTAAGCAAATAAACAAAAATTGAGTTGAAGACAAAACAGAATTTCATTTCAACTATTTGTGGAAAAGAATTAAGTACAAGTTTATCCCAAAAATCCTACTAGCAGGGGCCGAACCCACATCTATACACGGCCTGCAAAAATTAAAGAAATTCCTATCTACTCAAAAACGAGCCGAAGAGACGTATCTACACACTTTTCTTCTTTGGTTTCCTCTTCGGTGTGGACCCGCCGGAGCTCTCACTTGGTTTTCTTTTTGAGCCCTTGCTTTTAGGCAGCCAATCTCCAATCGGGGGCAATATATCAACATCCTCCTCCGAACTCAAATGTATTGGAATGCTTCCTACAGGTGGAGTTGGAGGGACAGGATCAACAGAAGGAGGTGGGATAGGCACACTCGTCTCAACCACCGTCCCTCCCGGAGATATCATGCGCAAAGGAGCCAGACCAGGTCCAGCCATTCCACCGCCAAAACCGCTGCCCCGCACGGCTGCCTCCATCTTAGCGTTGATTTCAGCTAGGATTTCCTCCTCGTGAAGTGTTTGCGCACCACTAGAGACTCCCGTAGTTGGGGTCGAGGAACTTGTCATTGGAACGCTTCCACCCATAACGAACGGCAAGTCTGCAAAAGGGTCACTCTGATAACTGAGAAGTTCCTCCATCATCTGCTCATCAAAACTAAGTGTGCTCCCCTACGCTCCATCAGTCGGTGTTGTGGTCGTTGTGGTGGTCGCTTCAGTTATAATGGCCTCCTGCATATGATGTGGTTCTTGAGTGGCAGAAGGCACGACTGGTGTAGCATCAATCACTGGATAAAAACAAAAGAAGAACTGTTAATAATTGGTTCATGTGCACTTCCGGTTTTGGGACAAGCGTACAAAATGTTCAGAGTACCTTCCTCAGTTTGACTTGTGAGCGGCCTCAGAGATTTGCTCGCTAGCTTGACATAACTGCGGCTGATCCGGGTTATAAGCAGGAACGGATTGAGAATCAACCGCGGAAGTCGGTTCACGCTGGTTCGGCACAAGAGGTTCAAGACTTGTATCGCGGTGCTCGACACCAGAACTTTCTCTAACTTCCAAATGCTGAGCGCCGAGCTTCTCCTTCTCAAATGAAATCATTGCATCGTGGAGAACTTTTCGCTCGTCTTCATTCAGCATTCGGTTTTCAAGCTCAAATTCATCAACTGATTCGCCCTGATGCACAGCCTTTTCATCTCCTACTAATCGGCCCCAGACATTATACATATGTGTTAGATAATTATCAAGCCAGGCTAGGTTCCTATGCTTCAAGACGTTAGCATTATAAGTAATGAGTAGGTCCTCAATATCATCCTCTAGCCTAGCCTCCGCCATTTTAACCTCATCTTCAACCTTAGCCTCCACTTCCCGGACCTTAGCCGTTGCTGCATCCCGTTCGCCCTAAAGCACAACAGCCTATTCACATGCTTCCTGAGCTTCTCTATTTGCATCATCCTTCTCCTTAGTGATTTCGGAAAATTTTGCTTTGAGCTCGTTAAGTTCTTTCAGAGCAGCATCTCGTTCAACTGTGATAGTGGTGTTTCGGTGACCCATCTCCTCCACCAAAGTGAAACGCATTTGTCGCATTCTCTCCATAGATTGAGCGGCCTCGTCAACTTTTTGGGTGGCCTCCATCTCAGATTTTCGAGAAGATTCGGCTTCATCATTGAGCACTTGGATAATGCGGTCCTTCTGAGCGAGTTCGGTTTCTAGTTTCTCAATTGCGTTTGCCCGCTCGAAGGCCACTGCCAATGCTTTGTCTGCGGCTTTCATCCACTCCTTATACTTTGTATAAATGTCATGAATATAGTCATGCATCGTGGTTTCTTCTTCCGATGGAATTTTCTTTAAGTGAGGGGGCATGATGAAGCCGTCAAAACATATGTTCGGAAAATCTTTTCTTAACTGGGCAATTCTGATAGTTCCTTCCCCAGTGGGCTCAGTGATGGCTTGTTCAGCAACAGTGGGTGGTTCGGCCTCAGTCCTACGACGCTGAGACTCAGACCGTGGAGCATGAGAAGATAGTTTTTGGCATGGAGGCTCCGGGGGATGTGAGCTATGAATAGAAGGTTGTGTAGGGAGCCAAGGAATTGGAGAACACGATCGGGATCAATATCTCTGTTCTCTGTAACCTCTGTCTCTATCCCTCTCATAATGTTCCTGACTAGAATAACCATGATCGCGGTTTCTATCATCCTCCCTTCGACGGAACTCATAATACGAACTCGATGATTGGCGCACCGAGCAGAGACCACCGAGCATAGAATCTCGCCTATTCATCGTATCTGTAAAGTAAAAGAAGAACGGAGTTAGTGAATTCCCAAAGCAGGCAACTTAAGGCTGGAAACCATGTAGTGCCGTGAAGTGTATATGTGTGTGCAACCCCCCGACAAATCGGTAATGTCGGCTGCACTGATGGGTAGAGACTCGCTTAAATCTAGAGCACTTTGAAGCCCCTCCAATCCGGTGTCGTGCTGAAGTGACACATAGCCCAGAATCGGAATATCAGCAAGTCCTTCAAAAGGATTCTCTATTGGCGAGGGAGGAGCATCCGAAATTCTAACGCCAGAGGCTGGCAGGGACACAACTACAGATTTCCATCTCGAAGATTTATGACGTTTGTGTGCAGCTGCCTTGCCTTTTCTCCTTCCCTCTGAACCCTGAAAACTATCAGAAGGCCCGGCCATGGGTTCGTCGTTCGTAGGCGTGTGTTCTTTATCACCTTCCTTAGAAATTACGACCCCGGGCGCTTTGTGCTTTACCCGATTCGTCGGGGCCGCCCTAAGCACTCCTTCAAGCCTTATGCTTGGAGGATCCGTACTATTTCTTTAAAGTGTGCGCCATCAGGTCGAGGAATTGCGGCTGCAATGGAAAGAGAGTATTAGTCCCAATACCAGTTGCAACTATAGTGTTAACTACCAGAAAAGTCGAAGCACTTACGTCTAACATCCATCGACTAGCAAACCCTGGTGGGCATCGAATGTAGAACCACTTAGTTTTGAAGTAGCTCAATCTGGTCAAAGCACCAGTCACAACTTGATTGTTCCTGACCGCCTCTAGAAATGTGAAAGAAGGGCTATCTCCCCGACTCTTAACATTAAAAAGATATCTGATTTCGATCGGGGTCGGGGGTCTGAAAAGATGCTTCATGAATACAACGAATAGACTGTTCAGCAACGCGTATCCATTGGGATGTAACTGTGATGGGGCAATTCCAAAGAAGGACAACACTTCCCGAATATATTGATTGAATGGAGGAAGCATCCCAGCTGTACATGAATGCCTGTTGAAGGCAGTAAACCCTTCCGGGGGAGCATGCGGTCTATCATTCGGTCCCGGTAATAAGATGTCGTCCAACGATAGACCATGTCTTAGACATATTCATCCCAGCATATCTTCGGAGACGTTGGACGACACAAAATCTGGTGGGTTCATGATAAACCTGGCACCAGGCAGCTCATCTGGAGCTGGATCTATAACTTCGGCCACGATGACCGGAATATCTATGACTAAGGGAGATGAACTCTGAAGCTCATGCTGTTGTGAGCTTGTAGACTCCATAACTAATCAACTTATTAAAAACCATCATTAGATGATAATAAGCCCGTGTGTTCCCCAGTGTGAAGTGCGTGAATGTGTTGTGTAGTGCAGTGCTACATATTTCTTAAGAAATTCTATGAGATTGAGAGATGATCGAACGATAAGACTTAAAATTTCAACCAAAGTGACCGTCATCGCTGACTGTCACAACTGTGCCATCCAAACTTTGAAGATCGATCCAAGTTAAAGTTCGTTAAATTTTTTCAAGTTATAGTTCCATCGACGAGCTTCGAAAGGCAGTCAAGTATGCAGTGAAAAGGTTAAGTCCAATTGTGCAAGGATAAAGCTCGTCGGAGTCAAACGTTCGAGTATGCAAAGATTTCGTATCCATCAAAATTTCAAACTTGGATCGTTCCATAAGAAGCCCACTTCGTATCGATCGTGAAAATTAAGGTTTCGTATCGATCACAAGAGGAATGGTTCGTATCGATCCCAAAACCCACAGATTCGTATCGGTTTGAAAAATAGTGTTCGTATTGATCGATTAATCTTCAATTCGTATCGATCGACAATAATAATTTCGTATCGGTTGCTAGTTCCAAAATTCGTATCGATCACTGCGTATCGATACGAATGCCATCGATGATCAATCGATACGAATGCTCACCCTCCATCGATATGTAGCTACACTATATCCGGATCGATATGAACTCATCCTTCAACCATCATCGATACAAATACTCCTTTCGTATCCATCTACACTTCTTCTTCTCCAGGCAACAGAAATGCCATTCCAACACTCCTCGACCATGCTCCGACCTATGTCTGACCTCTTCATCACCAGAATCAACCACAAATATGAGTGGGATGGCACGAAAATTCGAGTCTCATCATTTTAAGTTAGATTTGGTCGATTAGTTACCTAATTTGAGCAATTAGTTCGAGGGATTAAAGTTTGGTTCGATTTGGAAGCAAGAGCAGTTTCCTATTCTCGAGTTTGGATCGATATAGAAGGCTGGAAGTCAAATGAGAACAGGTGAAAAAATTTCTAAGTCCTAAACCATATTTATATGGATCGAACCCAAGGAAGAAAACGATTCGCCTCCCAGTAATAGAAACCGATTGAAACGGCCGCAAATTCTATCGACACGAAGGGACTCGTTCGCATCCATCAGTCTAGAACAATACAATGGTTAACACTTCGTATCCATCAACAAGTTACCCTTAGCTTCGTATCCCTCAATTCAAGTTTCATCGATACGAAGCGCTATTTCGAATCCATAAGCTTGGAGGCCTAAGCTTCATATCATCGATACGAAGTGACAACATCACGTCCATCATTTTAAAGAACGTCTAAATTCGTATCCATTGATATGAAATGGTTCAAAGAACCGACTAATTCGTATCGATTGCCATCGATATGAAGAACGACTTTTTTAACTCTTCACATCGATTCTGGAGAGGATCGATACGAAGGGACACTCCAAAACAACCGTCAAGCGTTGTTACAAATCAAATTTCACATTGATTCAGGAGAGGGTCAATATGTTCGATACAAAAAAACTGAAAAACTGACAATGACTCGTGAATGTGCGAACGTTAACGGGAGTCAGGCTAGCATATATTCATGTATAACGGACTAACATCCAACTTTTAAAATTCACAGGAATTGAATACTCATCTAATGACAATTACAACAACAAACAGCAGTTTGCTATCATCCAATACTCAGTTACAACAGTGCACAGTACAGCAATTGGCAGTCAACAGTTCATATTACTGAAGGATCAATCAAAGGTTACATCTTTCGACGAAAAGACAACAACCATTCAGACAAGTCGGATAAAACTGTTCAGGATGAAGATTACAACTTTTCAAAGCACGTCGTGTTCTTGCAAGACGTACTTTGGGGGGCAAATGTTATCCCGCCTTTTGGCAAGGCCGTGATACCAAGAACTTAGCTGGAAACCGAGGACAGCTCGTCCCGAAGATCGGTTATACGCAGGCTCACTATGGATATCGACAAATTTTGTCCAGGTCCGAATCGAGCTACAATTAACATGACGTGACATGCAAAGATATGAAAGCCAATGCTCTAAATTTCAAATCAATCCGAGTTCGTATGCTCAAGATATGATCGGTGCAAGCCAAGGAAGTTGGTTCGTTCAAATCCATCTGTTCGCATCCATCTATTCGTCTCCATCTACTCGCCTCCATCTGTTCGTAGCCATCTGTTCGCATCCATCAAGTTTCATATGTTCGTATCCATTAATTTTTTATTGTTCGTATCCATCACATACACACAACTTCGTATCCATCAATTGGAATCAATTTGTATCGATCCTAATTGCACAGCTCGTATTGATCGAACAACGATCGATACGAATAAAAACATCAAACGAACGATACAAAAATGGCCCCTGGCTATCGATACGAAGTAACCCATTAAGCAATCGATACGAACATAATGATGACAATCGATACGAACAAAACGATGACAATCGATACGAACAGAACGATGATAATCGATACGAACAGGGTAGAGCTGATCGATACGAACAAGGCCGAAATGCAACGATGCGAACAAGATACACTCTAATGAAAGACTTAGTCACTCGGCATGAAAAGTGGATCGATCCGAGGAGTTAGCACCATGTTAACTCGTGAGCACGTGCACGAGGAGGGATTCGAACAGATCGATGCGAGCGATATCGATACGAATTCGACAGCCTAGAGAAAACCCAAACTTGCATCGATCATAACTCACAATCTACAAGTCCAAATGGCACCAAATTTTCACAGGAACTTGCGTACATCCTCAAGAATGTTCAAGATCGATCTCGACTTGATTGGACCAAATTATGATCGATACGAAATTCGTTCGTATCAACCACAGATCGAGCGCGCACCGCATGGGATCGATTGCGTGGGCCCACCCACGTGTCAAAAGAGGTCTTCCGAGATCTGAGCGAGATATTTGCAACCTACGCCTATAAATAGCAGCCCAGAACCAACAGAAAAAGGATCTTTTGGCTCTTTGACGTCCACACTCTGCCGAAATCATTGTTGTACTCAAAAACCACTGTTGTACTCGAAATTTACTGCTGTAATCCGCTGTAACCAGCAAGCAAAAGTTAATAAAAGTCAATCATTTCATAGTGGACGTAGGAAACACGCCGAACCACTCTAAATCTCTATGTTCTTTTGCTGCTTTTCTGATTATTGTTTGGAGTGTTTATTAGATAATCCTCTTTTTACATTTACTTTCTTCATTTTATCTCTTCAAACACTTCCAAAGAGTGTTGTGCCCAATTTTGGTGCAAACAAACAACAATAGCGCTATGATGCTGAAAGAGGACAACGCAGCTCAGATGAACTACGATGATCATAGAAGCGATCCGGACGTGAATCTGACCCAAATCAGCCGCGTACACATTCTCAAACTTCTCAACAACCACCTCCTTTGACTTAACCTCCTACTACTGTTGTCTCTGCTTCCCTCAAATCTAAAGAAGTTACAAGTCATGATGCTCCACCTCTGCCCCTCATACGCTCATCTACCGCCATTAGTACTAGGATGTAGGAGACTCTACCCGACTACTACCTAAATGAGGTTATGTTTAGTTGCAACTATGGAGATATTACTCGTCTAGAAGTAAACAAAAAGATTGATGGAATTAAGGAGGTTGCGGATAAGTTCTTTTTTAGAAAAGGCTTGCCAAAGGCCTCTTTAATTCTAATTGGATCACCGGACACTTATTCATTCTTTTAATTCAGAGAAGGACAACCATGACAAGATAGTGGCCGGCTACAAGACAGAATTGGCTGATATCACTGAAGAAAGAGACGAAGCTCTAAAGTCAACCAAGGACTCCAAGGCCAAAATAGTTGAGTGGTGCAACGTCCATATTTAAGCCACTAACTTCATAAATGATCAGCTGAAGAAAGCCCATCCTTTGAATGATAAATATGAAGGACATCTCAAAGCTAAGGATGAGCAACTTGTAGCACTTCAGGCTGAAGTAAGCAAGCTAAAATCCGACTTAAAGGTCGAGTTAGAATTAAATGTTCAAGCCCATGCTGATCTCTTCAGTGCTAGAGAAGAGATTATGGAGCTCAAAGCAAAGGCCATTCAAACAAACAAAGAGGTGGAATTCACTCTCCAGCAACTGTATGCTAACGTTATCAAAATCAAAAATTTGAAATGGCTTGTAGAGAACTACCCAATCACACTGGCTAACACTAGGGAAGAGATCCTTCGTAGGGCCGACAAAGCTGTCCATGATGTTATTAAAGATGAAATCACTTTTCTTAAATGAGGTGGACATCATTTCCCTAAAGAAAGGAATGGTCATCTTAGCGGCATAGGACGCATAAGGAAGGTATCTATAGAGGCCCTTGTTGGTTACAACCCATTGGATCAAGCGGAGACATCCACTCCCATTTCACAAGAACCTGCAATAGGTATGGTTGCTTCCACGGTGGCCACCTCTAAGGCTGCCATCAGTGGAACTCCTATCCTTACTACATCATGTGTCGATGTCCCCCATCTTACTCATTCGGCCATTTAATCGACCAAAACTTCTATCAAAAAGGGAGAAGCTATTAAATTCTCATACAAAGACACTCCATACGGCCAAGGTATTTCTCTTGTCTTACCGGTATTCGAGAAACTTTATTTTTCACCAGAGGACGTCACTAGTTTATACTATTCTATTTTTCAAGTTACAAGTTATCCATCGTTGCGTCCTCTCCCTCCATCTATTCAAGCACTTGGTCCAAGCGCTATCACTATCATGTCAACCTCTATCATTATAAAGATGATTGTTCAAGCTCTTTGTTCCAACTATGGCCCCGGTCAGAGCCCTTGGTATATTTCCCTCTTAAAGGTTCAATTATTGATGACCATAAACATTTGTACATAAATTTTGTCTTAATAGCTCTTAGCCAGTCATTGTAGTTTCGTCTAGTGAGCTCATCGATTTTTGAGAATAGTCTTAGGTTGGTCATTTTGCTGCAAATTTAATTTTAGTATACTAAGACAATTTATACATAGCAGATGTTCTTATAGTATTAAATAGTTAAATGTTACATTTCATTTATCTAATAAGCTCGCACTAGACCTTTATGTTTCTCAAAACTCTAAAAAACTCTAGAAATCTTTCGATGTCTCTAGCGGATGTTAGGACTCGCTTTCCTTAGGATTCCAACCTTGAGGAAACTCATCAACTCATATGCACGCTTGCGGTGGATGACACCTTATTGGTTTTGTCGAAAGAGATTATTCATTCGTACCTATCACTTCATGGCGAGCTAAGTATAATGCATGTACCCCAAAGGAAACTCAACAATTACGTGCATGTATCTTACCACGTCTAGTCAATATATTAATCATAGTACACATAACATCTTTAGCTTGAGCAAACTCAATAACTAAAGAGTATGCAAATGATTTGTTAATGTATAAATGGTAGAGGACAACTACATATTAAGGATTCATAATCTTTAATATATATACATACACACTGGTAATATCAATTTAGGAAACAATATATGTCTTAAGAAATATCCTCATGATTCAAGTACTAGACACATTTGAAGTTACGGTATACATACAATATATATATACTTGTTCGCTAAACCTAAATTGAGTCTCTTACAGTATCACTTAAGTGTTATACATTCATATAATATATGTTTAATTATTTCATATTTAATTAATTTTAATTTATTATTTAATCAACTAATTAATTAAATTATTTCAAAATTCAAATTTTAATTGTTTTCATCCTAAACAATTTAAGATGAATACTAAAATATAACTCTTATAGTTCTAAATACATATATCATTATATACATTTTTTTGTTATTTACCATTTAATTAACTTATTTCATAATTTTTTTGCTTAATTAAAAGAATTTTAATTAAATGAATTTATAAATTAAAAAATATGTATTTATAATTAACCTTAAACAATTTAAGATAAATATACATATATATTCAACTATAACATTTATAGATACACACACACATCAATATATATGTTTATTAGCTAATTAACTTTTAATTAATTATTTATTTATTTAACCCAATTAATTAAATTATTAAATAATTTGAAAATATTAATTTATTTTTAACAATAACTTTTGATAAAATAATTTACGACATTCATAAAATTTATTTTATATTTTAAATTTAACTTTTAAATTCAATTTTTTTAGTTTTCAAACTAAATTTCAAAAATTAGCCAAGGTCTAAATCAATTTGGTCCTTTATTATGGGGCCAACCTTTTAGACTTGCACTATCATTAAGCCTGCCAAATAGCTAGGGAGGAAAAATACTTGATTATCCAACCCCAAGCCTAGACACCACTATTCTAAACACCAAAATGGCATGTAGACTTTATTAATTGGTCCTAAAGTAGTAAATTTAGACCGTATAGACCATTAGGGTTCTGATATCATTGTTGGAACCAGGCTAGTAGGAAGCATGTGAAATCGGTAAATTTCATAAAGAAAATCCTATTTTTGGATTTATTGGGCTATGAAGTCTAATTAGTTTGTTAGATCCAAATCAATTTAATTTAAATAAATCATATATTATTTATAATTTTTGAATTAATCAATGAATGCATTTAATTAAATATATTTTATAAAGTTTACGAATATATCATTATGTACTCTTGTGTGTATAACGTACATGTGCGAATTGGCATAGGATGTACATTGTTAAATATATACATAAATAGATGTTGGGATTTACACCTACTATGTATATACCTGTCTTTTACCTATATGTTAATAGCTTGAATAAAAACACTTACAATATATATATATATATATATATATATTTGTGTGTGTATGCAGATACGTATGTATGTATGCATGTTTTCGAAAATTAAATTTCAATTATTAGTAGATAAAATAAATCAGTATTTAACTAAGTATTTTATTTCAAATTCAAACTATCAAACATTACTTAATAAATAAATTTAAATTTGGATCCAAAATTTAAAATTTAAAATTTTAAAATATCATTATTTTAACATTTAATACTTTAAATTATATATATATATATATTTCAAATTTCAAATATGTTTTAAATATTTATATAAATTTTTTATATTAATTAAATTGATATATATATATTATATTTTAAATAATAAATATTGAAAAAAAATATGTGTGTGCGTACATCTGTTTCGGCATTAAAATTTTTTTTTTTATCCAAAAATAATTATTTTTATTATTTATAAAATGCATAATAAAAAATTTATATATAATTATATATTATTTAAATATTTATTTTATTTAAAATGTGTGGCTGAAAATTTAATACTAAATTCTCGAATATTTATTTAATTTGGTGTACAAATATCAATTTTAAATTACTAACATTATTTTAAATCAAACTATTATTATAAATTATGTTTTTCTAAACCATTGCCTATACAATTTTCACACAATTTTGTTATCATTTGTTAAATACAGTAAATTTATGATAATATACATATATAAGATATTGTATATGTTAAACTGATATAAATTGGTATGCTATAACAAACATGAAAAAGATGATATAGGATAGATATAATATACAATGAACACCATAAATAAATGAATAAGTTGATTGAGTTATACCTCAGAGATGATGACGTGGAAACACAGGGTGATCCAAACTAATTCCTTGGAGCTCTAGGGTATTTACCCTTCTTTGTGATAGATTGGCATAGAAATACTAAATTTAATTATATTTGATTAACCAGATGTATTTAAGGTAAGAAAATGGAGAGAGAAGGGAGAGGGGTTTGTGGCCAAAAAAAATGGAGAGAGAAGCCAGTGAAAATAAAAGACAAAAATATCCACATAATTTTTGCTGACTAATTCAAAATCACATGCCTTCCCTTTTACCCTCTGTTGACCGGCCAAATCCAAGTCCTTTATGAACTATAAACTTTTCCAAACCCATTAGCAATTTATTTTATTTGAATTAAATTTAAATCTTTATCGATATCGTATATCAATACACGTGTATATAACTTATATATACGCACCCAATAAATTACTAATAGCACCCTCAAATGTTTCTAGAGGCAACTTCATTTTATTAAACACACCCAAAATAATTAATATTTCACAAATGTAAATTAATTAACGATTTTAATAAACCAACTAAATCAAGCAATGTTTTAAAGACTAGATTGGCTCAGTTATGCGACTCACTAGTGTGAATTTAGCCAACGATTAATATGTTAACAATTGAAATACTTATGTTCACACATCGTCTTAGCTAGTGGTGTAACAATCTCATTTACATCACTTACAAATCTTAGCAGTAAAATCTAATTTTACAAATACAAGCGACACATTTAATAATGATTATTTACACCAATTCTCCTCATCAACAGTATATCACATCTGGGCTTATGGAAATTTTTTGGTCAACATTACTATTTCATCCATATTCAACTTGGTTAGTCCATAAACAAAATCCTTGATTCAATAATACCATTTATTATTAACCATACAACTATGGCCAGAGATTTTGACTTTTAGTTGACTATAGTAGACATGATACTAATATCATAAAAATGCGGAGATGATTTCTTTATTGAATAGCGTTACACTTCCATTTCTTCAACTCAGACCCAACTTAGGGTCTACTTAGGCGTTTTCATAAGAGATACTTGGATGAATTCGGATCTGACCCGCACCCTGGAGCTTGTTGGAACTTACCACGGGTCAGAACGATTCCCAAAGATCTCCCCCTTGAAAAGCTTAAGTATTATAAGAACAAATTTGTCTCTGAGTTATTTTCTAAGTTTGTTTTGTATGAACCAGATGAGTAACTGTAAACAAGTAACAATGTATTGATTCTGTAAATATTTGCTTCAGTTTTATTCTTTGTGCTTAGCTTTGTTTTATTATATTATCATAGAGTGACTGTATATTAGGTCGACTTGTTTCTAGAGACCATTTAAGCCAATATGTTAGGCTGAGAAGATTTTATCTCTAAAAGGCATTAATTTTAAAGTCTTCAAAATTAGCAAGATATTGTTTTCTTTGAGATTTAGAAAAAATCTACTTGGAATATCCTCGTATCCGCTTTGACTTCCTTGGTGATGAGAAAGAAAAATTTCTTAAAAAGATCAGAACATTTCATACAAAATTAATTTGTGGTCGCGATAGTCCTCCAGCTGGGAAGTAGGACTATAGCAAATGCCCACCAATTATTACTCCAGAAGGAATCTATATTCCTTTTGATTCAACAGTTATCCTTTCCGCTACTTAATTAGATAAAGTTAGAAAAGTAGTTTCTCAGCTTTAGATGTAAACCAATTGTTTATTGTATGTTTCAACTTCATTGTTGTTTGAGTTGTGATCTGTTATTATAATAATAAAGATATTTTTCATCCTGATTTTGACTTTAATTTGTTTCTTTTTGCTTATATAGGAGTTACAATTATCTACAGCTCCTCTCCCCTTTGATTTATCATAATGCATCGTTAATCTTAGAGACAAACTATTAAAATCATGTGGAAGGAGTGAACTCGGTGATGATAACTTACTAGAATGCTTCCATGGCAACGTCGAAGCCTTGAAATGGCATAAAAGATATTTCATTCAGAAAACCATTGCTAGTAATCCGAAAGATCAAATTGCCTATCTCGAGGCCGATATTAGAAGCAAAGATGAAATGATTTCGTCACTAAAGCAACTAGTAAAGTAAAACCCTTCAACCGATTTTGATCATAAGGTGTCATAGCTTATCTAACAGTTTAGCAACTTGGAATTGAAATTGATGGACAGTCAATTGCAGTGCGAATAATTAGAATACATTATGGGAGACAAGATTTCATGTATTTATTTGCCGGTTCCACTCGCTACTCTCTCGGTTACCAGACCCACAAGGTCAACTCACCTCATTGCTCAGAAATTCCCAACTATGACCAATGCTTCCCCAGGCTTAGACGAGAATGTTGTGGGGAATTGGTGAAGGAAAGTTAAGTTCGAAATAGCTAAGTATTTTGATGAGCAACAAAAAGCAAAATATTCGCAAAGTATTAGTGAGTATGCCACCAAGATCTAGAAGCTTGAACATGATAATTACTTTCTTCAGAAGCACGTTGCGGAATTACAAAGAGAAAATAAGACCCTTAAGGGCGCAAACAGAGCTTTCAACTGCACTCTAAAGACTAACATTGATGTGATCGATGACCAAG
This sequence comes from Allium fistulosum, assembly GCA_030737815.1. Classification (NCBI taxonomy): domain Eukaryota; kingdom Viridiplantae; phylum Streptophyta; class Magnoliopsida; order Asparagales; family Amaryllidaceae; genus Allium; species Allium fistulosum. The sequence continues at coordinate 990,851,496 of CM060903.1, forward strand.
ACAGCGTAAGGAAGAAGGAAAAGAAACTTAAAGAAGTTCTCTACACCACAATTCGTCACATAGTTGATCCTTAGATCGCTGAGAATCTTAGCAAGGCTGCTCAAGACCTATGACATGTTTGTATCTTTAAAATATATAGACTTGTCTTGTATATATGTGAATAACTTCATAAATTTTGTAAATAATTTCATGACTTATGTAAATCATATAAACTTTGTAAATATCACCTGATTTGTAATCCTTTTATGTAATGTCACTTCCGAAATGATTTTTGATAGCTCTTACATTGATTTCTATGCTTGCTGAATCTTTCATTTCCTTTTGCTGTGCTGATTACTCTGAAAAGTATGAAGTAAACAATATTTCTAATTGTTAGCTTGAAATTGACATACCCGTCTATGTATATCATTTGCTTAGATTAACAAATCATCTTGTTAATTGCATGGAAAGTAGTTTATATTAAATGCCTAAATCCTTTCTTTAACCATGATGAGAAATAATTAAGAATTCAATTCCAACCATTTGGTCGAAATGTCCAAGTCATGTTAATTGGAAATCCCACCCTCAAACATGGGTATAAATGTTGGAAAGTAATTTTCAAGAGATATTTAATAAAGAGCTAAATCTAGAAATCATTATCTGAATATTTGTAGTAGAAACCCATTTGACCCATTCTTGGGTATTAATGAAATTTGAAAAATTAGAATTTTCAGATCCAGATTCGGAAACTTATAATAATGATCTTCATGAGTGTATTCTTTGACCCAGATTCGGGCATTTGTGATGGATAAATAGAAATCCATTATTGAAATTTTACACCAAGATTAGGGCTCAAATAAGTAATAGTCTCGATACCCGGATTCGGGTATAACAAAGATAGTTAGTGATCGATAAAGTCCCGAAACCCAGATTCGGGTATTAGTAAATGAAATTCTGAAATGAATGTCCCGAAATCCATATTCGGGTATTAATTGATGGAATTCAGATATGAGAGACCCAAACCCAGATTCGGGTATTAATAGATATTGTTTAGAAATGAAGTCCCAAAACAAAGATTTGGGTATTAATAAGTGGAGTTCTGTTCTACTCCTTTGATATATGAACCCTTTAGGTTTTGTATAGAAGTAATTTGATTAGTTGCCTCTTGAGCTTGGACGTCTTAGTCCATAATTGGATGTATCATTTCTCGGGCTTGAACATCTCAGTCTTCTATTTAATGAGCCTCCTCTTGGTCTTAGACGTCTTAATCCACTATTTGATGGGCCTCTTCTTGGGCCTGGACATCTTAGTCCATTATTTTACTAGCCTCTTCTTGGGCTTGGACATCTTAGCTCATTGTTGTTCGGTGCTCTTGGTTAGCTCATCTTAGAGGCTGGAACCAAGGACTTACCCGACATCCCTCCAGGAGGCACCCTGCCCTGGCCATAGCGTGGCGCAGACAGGGGCTTGTTTGGTGCTTTACCCTGGCCATCTCACGGCGTGGATAAAGGCTTACTCAGTCCTTCCTCCAGGAGGTGCCTTACACTAGCCATAGCATGGTGCAGACAAGGGCTTGTTCGGTGCTTTACCCTGGCCATCTTATGGCGTGGATAGAGGCTTACTCCATCCTCCCACCAGGAGGTGCCTTGACCTGACCAAAAGCACGGCCAAGGGCTTGTCCAGTGCTTTAACCTGGCCATCTTATGGCACGGTTAAAGGCTTACCCGCCCTCCCTCCTGGAGGTGCTCTGCCCAGGCCAACTCGGTGCAAACAGAGGCTTTCTACCATCTTAGGTAGTATCCAAATATAAGGAGTATTTCACTCCCAACCATGTAGATTTTCATTTTAAGAAAAGGAGCTCTTTATTGATTTTTCTTAAGTTCTCTTTACAAACTCATGAATTTTTCCTTGTCAAAAGAAATTGATGATCATCCGCTCCAGGGCTTTGCAACGATTAGTTTCATGGCCATTCATCATGTGGTAGTAACAGTAAGATCCTCCTAGATTTCTTTCATGTTTCGGTTTCTTTTTCTATGATGGCCAATAGTTAAGCTCATCCTTAGTAAGAAAGTAGACATTCTCTATGGATGTTAATTTGCATTCTTTTGGAAGTCTAGACTTGAAGCTTGATTCTTGAGGATGACTTTTTGTTTCTTGGCCTTGAGGTTTCACATTCTTTTATTACTTTTCTTTTCACCACCCTTTGGAGTTCTTGAGTTGGAAATGTTCCTGTAGCAGTTGGCTGCCATTTATGTGCAAAGAAATCGTAATCAGCCATTATTTCTTTTTCAAAAATTGTGCCTTTGGAATAGTGTTGGATGGTTCTTCTCATTTGATTGAATACATTGTCACTTCCATTTGTCCTTTTTCCCAAGGAAAAAATTAGGGTGGGGCCAACATGAAAGGGGATTAAGCTCCATTTCTCAGGATCGTATGATTCTGCTTTTTTCTTATTTATAATTCTCAGAGCTTTTAGCCTTAATGTTTGTTCTTCATTTTGATTGGAATCTTTGATAAATTTTAAGGGAAACTTTATCTCATGTGGCTCAAAGGATACTTATTCAGATCTTATGATTCTTCTAACCATAATTTGACCAAAGTAGATAAACTGGAGACTGAGTTAAGTGGGGTTAGAGACAAGTAGTGTTGAGTATTTAACCAAGTCGGAGGTTTGAGCCCTCCTTCTAGTGCTAAAATGTTAACAAGAAATCTTGTCAACACCCTAAAGTTGATTTATAGAATAAGGTTTATCCCTTAGGTTGATGAAAGAAGTGGAAAGGGTATATCTTCGTTGAATTTCCATTCCACTAGATTACTGAAGTACAAAGTTGTTCAAACTGACCTTTCGTCTCAGTCGAAAGGGTCGGCTTCTTCCTTTATTAACCTTTCGATTCTGTTGAGATAGATTGGTTTTTCCTTCGAAAGACCACCTTTCGAAACGGTTTAGATACCTTAGATAAGGTTTTCCTTTGTTGGTTTTGACCTTGTCGAAGGCCTTAGTTGTTGTGTAGCTAGGACTTTATTCAAGAATCTAAAACAGAGATTACGACCCTATCGAAAGCAAGGTAGTTTGGGTGTTAGAACTTAACCGGGAATCTGGGGTTGGGGATTCGTCGTTGTCGAAAGCTGTAGGCTTAAATGTCTCAGGTTTGGATTGGGGAATCTCATGTTGGAATGATTTGGAGCTAGGTTTCGACCTTGTCGAAAGATGGACCTTTTGGCACCTTGTATTAATCAAAGGTTTCAGTAGATTGAAGCTTGGTTTCGACTTCGTCAAAAGCAGAGACTCAAGGAAAGGTAGCTTGAAGTAAGTAATTGTAATTATTTTAGTCTACAAGGTTTTGACTATGTCGGCAGTGACCTTACGATGTAGGTGTTACCTAAAACACAAGATTAAACCTGACAAATGCTTTAAAATCAGTAAAGTAATCTGAAATATTTGAGACTTCCCCTTCACAAGTTAAAAAAGACTTTATTTCTCAAAATCGCCAAATTGATTTGGTAATTAGGGATTACAACACTTTTGATTAAGCAAATACAAGTTTTCAGTGGAAAGAATCTGATCCCCAAAACCTGACCCCTTGGGTCTTATTTATAGATGCGGGTCAGCACCTTTCGACTCTAATGCTTTCGACTTGGTCAAAAGGTGGCTGCCGAATAACTCAAGTATACTTCCGCCTTTGTCAAAAGAAACGGTTGTGCTTCTCTTCTTTGTGTTTCCTTGTAAGTGCTTCCGACCCCGTCGATACGCTTTGTTCAATGGTTTCAATGATGTTGGTTATGTCTGAGCTCTTATTTCTGATTTGATGCGAAACCCTCCTGGATCACATTTGCTTCGACCTATTCAAAAGGCTTATTATAGCTTTTGAAGGGATTATTCAGGACAATGCTTGCTTTCACGTGGTTTAAATGAAGATGAAACCTTATGTTTCGAAAGGTTTGACGCATATGCAAAGAGATGTTCCTCATTGTCTTCGAAAGGTACTATTTTGACTAATTTGAAAGGTCTTCATGCATATGGATTCACCTTGTCGAAAGGTTGTTACTGAAGTGGGAAGGGTGCTTTTGACTCCTTCGTCTCCTCCAAAAGGTGTGAACCTACCGGATCTTGATTGTAGAAACCTTTCGACACCTTCGAAAGATTTTGAAGCTTTCAAACTTTGGCGATAGCATCCCTTTGACTCCTTCGAAAGGTTTAGCTGGAACCTTTTTCTCTTGTTCTTCTTTGACCTCTACTCAAACAGGTTTCGACTTAGTCGAAAGGTTTTTTTGGTACTAAAAATAGCCACCCGAGGTGCGGAAGTAGAGGGAGCATGATCTCTAGAGACCGTGTGTGAACGCGCCTTACGATGGTTTGACAACCTATTTGCTATAACAATCCATCTCACGTATCATCGCAAAAAGTGAAAGTGTTTCTACGTGCATGAGTATGTGCATAATGCATGGAAAAAGAATAAGTTGGTAAGCAATCTTAATCTGGACATTTTGACACTATTAAAAAAACAAATACATTGGATGGCGGATTTGGGAAGCATTGAACAAAGCTCAACTCGTAGTTCATGAGTCAAGCTTTGGAGAGCAAGTGTTATGGCCACTTTCGCTCATAAGATCTAGGCTAGGGGAGTGGTAGAGCAAAGGTAAAGGAAGGGCTGGACGACAAGAGGAAACAAAGGAGTAGAGAGAGCAGAAACCCTATGTTCGGTACTCATGAACCGAACATGTCCGGTGCCCAAGGTATCGAACAGGAAAATCCTGTTCGGCATCCAAGGTACCAAAAAGGAAATCTTGTTCGGCACCCTATGTATCAAATAGGAAATCATGTTCCGTACCCCAGGTACCGAACATGATTCCTTGCTCAGTAGGTTAGGTACCGGACGTGAGCATGGTGTGGATGCCAAACCAAATGTATGATATGAAGACCAAACCAAAGGAAACACAGGATGCCGAGCCGAGGGAAGACGTGATAGAACCTAGCCAACAAGATGTCTATGTGCATTTTACCGAACTAATCAACACCGGACAAAGATTCCAACTAAACCAAACAATACATATATGGAAGGAAATTAGAATATATTTGGAAACTGACAATCTTTTGTAGATGGAAATATTTAATTTGGGTGAGCTATACATAGAAATTTCCCAACTAGCCTGATCAACTACACAACCTCTTCACCCCTATAAATATCCAAGCATTTGGCGTCCATTGGAACAATTGTTAGAGCTTCAAGCTTTTGTGCTACAGTAACAACTGAACCAAGCTTTCGGATTCCTATATTCAATTATAGATTATTGTATTTCATATCAAAAATCTTGTAAAAGCTGAGATGTAAGAAAAGTAATAAACATGAACAGTGGTCATAGCTTCATTATGGCTAAACTACTATAAATCTATGTACTTTTACTTTCCTAACATTTTACTTTCTGTTGAATCTGTTATTGCCAATCCGATTGAAGGTGTTTGTCCATTTTTCATGCAAACACTATTCCATTAAAACAAAACCGTAAATTCTAAAATAAAAAAGGACTTTTAAAATTAATAATTTATACCATTTATGATCACACATCATTTGATTTAGTAACATAATACCATAAATATTAACAAAAATAATTTAAAAAAATAGGCAAGTTGGATCGTAAGAATGCGGGAGTTACTTCAAAATAAAATAAATTGAAGGGGTGCTTTATAAATCCAGGAGCCGCATTTTATTTTCAAAAGTTGGTGGAGGTTTTATTTTTTTTTGGAAAGAAAGAAGAGCGTAAACTTGATTCCATAAAAATAACTCAAAACTGAAAAACACCGCATATAAGATAGGCAAATTATATTTATACACCATTAATTTTTTTACCTACACCATAATTTTTTAATAAAATATTAGAAAAAAGGCTCATATTTAAGAAAATAAAAATAAAAATCAATATTAAAAAATCGCAAATTCATAGTATAATCAATATAATTTCTTTCATAAAGTAACTAAAATTTCTATACATCATCAGTTGAATTAAATTTAAATAACTTTTAGGTGTCAAATTCTATTTATACACTTTCAGATTGTATTCACGCATAGTCAATTTTAATATTTTTCACTTCAAATTAAAAATAAATATTAAATTTTAATTTTTTTTACTGAAATCAATAAGATTCATAAAGTACAGATTCTTCTCCCTCTCTTACTTAAATTGAATCAAGTTTAGATCTAACATCAAACTTGAAATAGTTTAGGATTTATATATTCAAAAATTAAATTAATTTTGCTATATTTAAATGACTAAATAAATTTGAACTCCATTTAAGGTATTTGAATTTGAAAATTGAAATTTACAAAAATGAATTTGTGAACCTTATTTTGATTAATGCACGAGAGAGAGAAATTTACTTGAATGACCCAAGGATTTTGTTTTATTTCAAATTAAGGGTGGTTTTGTAATCTATGTGGTGTATCTTAAGTAAAAAATGGCGTATCTGAATTTAGTAAAATTTTCGGTATACATACAACAATTTACGGTGTATGAATTTAATTTGCGTAAATGATATTTGTCATGTAAACCATTTACCTAGGGAAATATGCATTGTTACTGATGAAATATGCATTGTTACTGACATTTCAAATTTGGATATGAGAAGGACTTCGGATTGAAATTTGGCGGGGTGTGTCCTAGTTAAGTCTGAAATTAGGTCGAGGTGTGCCAAATTTAAGTCTGAAATTCGATAGGGGTGCGCCAAACGTAGTGTAAAAAATTATCTTCAACGGGATACTTCGGATTTTAGATTTTTGGTTGTCCCCCTCATATTCATTTTTGAAGTGTCAGTTACAATGTTCACTCAAAATCTTAATACTCAATCATTTCAGCATTAGCTGCTATAGGAATTGATAATAAGTTAAAAAAAATTCAACTATCACATTCCATTTTGCTGGATCTCTCAGAATGTCTTTAGCGCTTCTACAATTTCATATTATTCATATCAGATAGTTATAGTAAATGAAATACAGGTTAAAAAAAAGACAACTAAAAAGGGCCTTCTATATTTGTCAAGATAAACCTATAATTTTTTGTGATTTGGAATCATGATCATCATTATAATAATTTGCTATGGAAACAACCGAAACACACAACAACAATCGGTAACTAGATTGGATGACATGATAATAATCATCCAAAATTACAAACACACTAAAGTTATCACAACTACTTGTGATCATAAGTAACCAAAAATCAAAAAACCCAGCATCTCTAACAACACAATTCATAATTTGAGAAGACAATGATTAATAGAGATTGAAATTGCACTAATAAATAGGATAAGAGACTTATACTGGTTCAGCTCTAGATACATGAAATATTATGCTTGCTCCTGAGATGATTAAAGATTTAAATAAAGGGACAGTTTTGGTAAAGACCATATTAAGTTTCAAAATACACCAAACATCCTTGCCACATTTATGCAATTATATCAAAAAATTGCAAACATTTCCACAATTATTCACTGAAAAATTGCGAAAATTTCTGCAATTATTCACCAAAAATTGCGGACATTTCTTCAATTATTCACCAAAAAATTGCACAAATTTCCATAACTATTCATTTAATAATTGCAGACATTTATGCAAATTTTGGATATAATTGCATAAATGTCTGCATTTATTCACTGAACAATTGCATAAATGTATGTAATTATTCAGTATCTTAATTCTAGAGACCTAATTTAGTATCTTTTTTTGGGGAGGAGTTTTCATGTATTAAGTTTGATTTTAAGGACCTGAGCTTAATATTCATTTAAATAAACATAGTGGTTCTAATATGTGTCTCAAACTGGATCTGCTTAAAGCCTATGATAGTATTAGTATAGGCCTAAAAGAATGGATCAAGATTGATAGGGAATTTATATGTTATAGGTTATGAAGGATGGACTTTCTTATGTCCCCATTGGTTTTATTTGAGCATATCAGCACTAATACTTTTTATACGATTGAACTTTTCTCTATTTCAATGTATAAAGTTGAAAATTTTAGGAGTATTATTCAATCTTCAAGATTGTGCCCAAAGTCACTCTCATTATGTTAATGATGATTTGATGATTTTCTCCACATCTAAAATTAATGTAGTTTAGATTCATGAAAGTCCTCTTTAGCTAATAAAAAAGTGGTGGATTTAAATGTGAATTGTTGGAATTTTATTGATGATTCGAGCATGATGATGAGGAGGTTGTCGTACTTCTGACTTCAAGGATCTACTATGTAGATTCTTTTATACAATATTTCAACCCAATCGATATAAACTGATTGAAGAACTATTGACTTAAGGATCCAATGAAGCATTAAAACATCGTAACCAGATTCAAAGTTTGTACGACCTTGATCCGGCCAAGAAAAGAGAAGATTTGCAACACCTTTCAGGAATTTCTGATTCAGGATGAAGAAATTAAAATTGAAATAGTTTCTGGGTGTTGCTACTTGTAGTGCAGAGAGGTGCCTTTTTGTTGAGAAGAGTATAGGAATATTATTTGAACCCAAACCCGATTTGGTTCGGCCGGACGGACAGAAATTCGGTGGCACGCATGTGATGGCTATGCATGGCTTCCCTCTTCATGATAGAACAAACATTTGGATCCCCAAAGGACTCAACCTTCTCTTGAGGAATGTATATTTAAACAAATATAGTTCTGGAAATTTAGGGTGAAAATTAGAGGGATCGTGAGCTTTCAAGAAGGCATTCCATGTATTTCATGTTTATGAACTCTAATATATTCTTGTTCTCTTAATTATGCTAATTTTGATCTTGAGTTAGAAGAATTAAGAAAAATTATAGGATAGGACTTTCTTTGGTTGGGCATGGTTGGGCAAGCATAAATTATCCATTCAGCTATTTCATTTATGGAATTGTATTAGATCAAAGGTTTTGATATTCATGTTGCTGTGATGGAATCGGCCCTTTATGCACTAGTATTTGATGGAGGAGGAGGGATAAATCACATAAAATTGCATGAGAAACGCTTTTTTAACCAAAAATGAAAGGGTAAATGGGCTAGGAAATATATTTGATTTCCAAAATTGCATGCATCAAGCATCTTTGGATTTATCATAAGGGTGGGCGCAATTGTATGAGGTGGATGGAAAATAGATATGTAAAAGGTAATTTCATACTAAGGAAAATTGGTACTAATGCTTGTACTTATTAGATAATAATTTTCAAAACAACTATATGTGTATTCAAATGAAGGTTAGAGACAAAATTTATGGTAAAAATACTACTTCATGGTTTAATCATTTGATTGACAATATATATTTATGAGGCATGTTAGGGGATTTAATCATTAGAATTGGAGAGTAGAAATGTCGCTTGTTAGTGAGCACCAGAGGCTTTTTTAGTATTGGACTTTGCACAGAAGGTCCCTATTTTTGATGTTGTTACAAGAAAAGTCACTGTAGCAATGAGTATGTAAATTCTGTCCCTGTTTTTTCTAAATCAGAAAGCATAAAACAGCTTGCAGTTTTCAGATATAAAGTGCAAGTTAACTTGCGCTTTTCAAAAATTTCAAAAATAGAAAACTGCAAGTTACCTTACATTTTCTGTGAGGAAAGTGCAATGCAGCTTGCGTTTTATATTTTTTTAAAATAGGGACCACGTTTACATATTCATTTCTACAGGGATTTTTCGTATAACAATGTCAAAAATAGAGACCTACAACTCTTTTCCATTTTCTAGTATTTTTTATATAATCCAATATAAGAAGAGTTGGAGGCAAGTGGGTTTTGAATTTGATAATAATAAGTTCTCTATAAATTCAACATGGAAAGAAGCAAGATTTTAATTTTCTGAATTTTAATTTTAAAGGGCGAAGGTCATATGGACCAAATCTATTATAAAAGAAAGGACATGTAAATTTTTGACAAATGGACATTAGAAAAAAAGATAAATAAATAAAGTGGCAAATATGACTTGTGTATTATTTTAGATGGGGATGAGGACGATAATCAATTATTTAATTGTCGTTTCTATTAGGTGTGGCTCGCATTGTATTAGAGTGGGTGTGTAGATTGGATTATAATAAGTCTCACATCATAAGATATTCTAAAAGAGATGAGCATATATATGAGACTGGTAGCATGTAACAACAAGGGATTCCTTTTGTTACAAATAAATGTTGTCATGAAAATATATTTGCTCTAAGGGGGATGTAGGGATATCCAATCATGACGCTGGCACCAAAAGAGCTTCGTTCAATGGCCTTGCCTCTTCGACATGAAGGAAAGAACACACCGATATAACGAGGTTTAGCTATGCCTAAGTCCTCGGACCCAACAACATTTGTTACTTCTTCACTTCAAGAGGAAATACAATATGAGAAGAAAACAATTCACTTAATATAAATTTCTCATCCTATAATAAATGAAATATGGGTCTTATTAAAGATATTTTGTGGTGAACTCTCTTGTTGTCTTGTGACTATAAAAGATGAGCAAAAGCCTTCAAATTTATAGGGGAAAGTATGAAGATTGTCTTGGACATAATGATGAAATATTTTCGGATTCGCTTGATTTGATTTCAACACAAATCTAAAATATTTGTGTTTTTTTCTACATATGTCTTTATTTAATTGATTCCTCAAGTCAATTAATATCTATTATGATATTAATTGATTCTCTTTCCAATTTATTTCTCATATTTGACTGATTACGGAAATCAAATAATATCTTCTCCCTAATAAATTTGGAATAGATTTAAATCATCCAAATTTAACACTCCACCTCGATTAAAATATATTCATCGGTCAACAAAATTGGTTGGTGGGTATTTCTCTCTTCTTCAAGCATGAGAAAAAAACTCCTAACATCAACGTGCTTTGTCCGTAAGCTGTAGGCTTGACTTTCAACAAGATGAATGACCTTTGACTATTCGAAAACAACTCCACTGTCTTCTTCATCGTTGGTAAATCCTCCAAAAGATGCAACAAATATAATCCCTCTTTGGTCGCTTCCACAATAGAAATAAGTTCTACCTTAGTGGTTGATAAAGCTACAAAGGGACTGTAACTTAGGTCTCCAAGAAATCGGGCCTATGCCAAGTGTATAAACATGGCCTGAAATCGATTTCCTAAGATCTCTATCCCCAGCATAATATGAATCATAATAACCCCTTAGAGTTTTGTCGCTACCTTCAAACAACAAGCCAATATTAGAAATGCCTCTCAAATATAATAGAATCCGCTTTACTGCTTGCCAATGAGTTTTTCCTAGATTAGACATGTATCTACTAACAACACCAACCGCATGAGCTAAATCAGGCCTTGTGCATACCATAGCATATATAAAGCTTCCAACTGCACTAGAGCAAGGAAAATTAGCCATATCCCTTTTTTCTTCGTCCGATGTGGGACATAAATCTCTGAATAGTTGAAATTGAGAGCCTAATAGAGTAGCCATCGATTTAGCTTTCTCCATACCAAATTGAGATAAGACTTTCTCGATATACTGATTTTGAGTTAGCCTTAAAACTCTTTGCTTTATATCCCTTTGAATCTCCATCCCTAAAATTCTCTATGCATTTCTCAAATCTTTCATATCAAACTCCTTGCTGAGCTCCATCTTCAACCCTGAAATGGTAGTCATGCTCTTAGAGCCTATCAACTTATCATCAACATAAAACAACAAATAGACGATGTCTTCATTACACATTTTAAAATAGACACATTGGTCCGTAAAGCTTCTAGAGTAACCATGTGAGATCAAAAACTTATCAAATTTCTTATACCAGTGTCTAGGAGACTTTTTTAAACCATAAAGAGATTTATTAAGCTTGACTGGGCCTACTGCTGTCAATGAACCCCTCTGGCTGTTGTAGGTGAACGTCCTCCTTGAGGTCACCATGCAAGAATGTTGTCTTGACATCTAATTGTTCCAACTCCATGTCGAAGTGGGCAACCAATGCTAAAAGAATGTGAATGGAAGTGTGCCTTATAATTGGAAAAAAACTGTCATGGAACTCCATACCTTTTCTCTGAACATAACCATTCGCCACTAATCTCGCTTTGTACCTCAAGTCACAATTACCGTCGTATTTCCCTTATAGATCCACTTACATCCAATTGTTCTCTTGTCGGAAGGAAGTGGCACTAAATCTCGGATTTTTGTGCAAAGACTCAATTTCCTCCTTCATAGCTACTAACCAACTGGAACTATCAACTGAACTAATGGCATCTCTATAGTCTTTGGGCTCATCATGAAATATGCTTATTGCATAGGTTGCCATGTCATCAAAGTCAATGTCTTCAATACTTAATCCCACAAAATCATCAAGCCATCTAGGTCTTTTCCTCTCTTTGATTGGTCGAGTTTGAATTTGAGCTCCATCTTGAGATTGATCCTCTATCCTATCCGCATCAACTGCGGTGTCATCAGAAACACCATATTAACTTGTATGAAAGTCTGATGATCTACTTTGTGTCTGGTACTCTGAATTTGTCCTCTTAACATCATTGTTAAGTGAAGAAGAAGGTTCCACCTTCAACATAGCCATTTCATCAACTGTAACATGCCTGCTAGTAACATTCTTCTGGGTAGTAGGACACCACAACCTATAACCCTTATCTCCTCTCCTGTAGCCAAGAAAAATACACTAGTGCGATCTTGGATCCAACTTCCCTTTTCTCTCATGCACATAAGCTGGACAACCAAACACTTTGATCAAGGAATATGAAACATGCTCTTCCTTCCATACTTCTTTAGGAATCTTCATATTTATGGTGGTAGATGTACGGTTGATGAGGAAAACCATCGTAGATAATGTTTCTGCCAAAAATCTTCTCTTTAATCTAGCAGTCAGATGTAAATAACGAGTTCTTTCTAACAAAGTCTGATTCATCCTCTGTGCAACTCCATTTAAGAGTGTGTGGGTTGAACGATAAGTCATACATCGCAAGAAATATGGCGCATGACATGGTATATATTGGCGATTGGTGAAACGTAATATTAAGAATTCTTTCTGTTACAAGTAAGTGTTGCCAAGACCACCTATGTGCCCGTTTTGGAAGGCGAGGGAGGGATGTTCAATCAAGATGCTGGCACGTCGGAAGCTTCATTAAGATGGCACCGTTACGGATCAATGAAGCGTGCGTTTATAGGACGCATTGGAGTGCCTAAACACAACAGTTTCAATAAATATATACGAGCTTTTCAAGGACAAAATTAGGGAACATACACAATGTTTCATGTAAATTGGATGATGAGGTAATGTTCGTAACTTATACTTAAAAAAGGACAAATAAAAGATACTGCTCAAGTTAACTTTGCTATCTCTATTTATCACATGACAAAGAATAATAGGAGGATATTCCAAAATGTAAAGAGAAATGAATTTGTGGTGAGCAAACTAATTAAATAGGATATGAAAATCTTCATGAGCAAGTCAAGGAAGTCCATGCAAAAAAAGGTATAGAAAACATTATGGTATTGGAGACATTGGAGACTGAATTAAAAGAAGGAAAAGGTAAAGTTTACATTAGATGAACAAATAAAAGTTTAAAAGGAGGAGTTATCTATTTTTTTCATATGTGTATTGGTTTATGCATTCATATTTTAATCATTTTAGTTTACATAGAAACTTATGGTAGTTCAACTCTAGATACATGAAAATATTATGCTTGCTCCTGAGATGATTAGAGATTAATTAAATATAGTGGTTGTGCCTCAAATTAAAGCCTATGATGGTATCAATATAGGCCTAAAAGAATGAATCAAGATTGGAATGGAATTTATATGTTATAAGTTACGAAGAATAGTCTTTCTAAAAGTACAGATTTATTTTATTTGAGTATTCATTTAGTGTTCAAGATTGAGCCCAAAGTTTTATGTTAAAAATGATTTGATGATTTTCTCCAAATCTAGTATTAATAAGGTTAAGTTTCATATATGTCCTCTTTAGCTCATTAAAAAAGTGGTGGATTCGAACATGAATCGACTAGAATCTAATATATTCTTAGAAGAGGCTGAAAATTTAGGATGAAAATTAGAAGGATCATGAGATAAAAAGAAGTTAGTCCATGTATTTCATATTTATGAACTCTGATATCTTCTTATTCTCTTTTTAAGTAAATTTTGATCCTTAAATAGAATTAAGCAAAATTTATAATATGGGATTTTGTTTTATAAAGCATGGTTAGGCGGACAGAAATTATCCATTCACCCATTTCATTTAGTGTATTACCATCATCAACCGGGTTTCTAATAGCGACCATCATGCGATTTTTTTAACACTACAGAACAACTGTTGAAGCCAACAGAGTTCGCACGGTGGTTAGTCGTCGACCGTAATGGCCACAAGCAGAAACTTAAATGTTAATAGCACTACACTTTCATTTATGGTATCATACTCGATCTAAGGTTTTGATATTCATGTTGAAAAAATTGATGAAAACAATTCTTCATGCACTAATATTTGATGGTAGGGGAGGGGTAAATCACATAAATATATGAACACTTTGTTTACCTAAAGGAGAAAAAATGGGCTAGGAAACATATTTGATTTGGAGAAATTGCAAGCATCAAGCATCTTTGGAATTATCATAAGGGTGGAAGCATTTGTATGAGTTGGTTGGAAAACAGATGCGTAAAAACTAATTTCTAGGTGAGGAAATTTGATACTAATGCTTGTACTTGTCAGGCCCGGTCCTAGGGCAAGGCTGGCAAGACAGCCGTCTAGAGCAACGAGGCGAGGAGGGGCAACAACCTACCAGTTTGAATAAGTATAAGCTTTTAATGCAAGTCCATTTCAAATGTTAAGTTGTTTGAGTAGCAACAGGTATTGGCTTTGCCTGCAGCAACCAGGGTTCGAATCTGGTATTAACCATGATTTTACTACTTTCTGTGCTGATTGAATTTTTTGTTTTATCTAGGGCCACAAAATCAATTGGGTCGGGCCTGGTACTTGTTGGGTAACTGGTGAAAATTTAATAGTTTTAAAATGAATTATTAAAAATTGAATAAGTTTGTTTGGCTCCCATTTTATAGTATTTATAATTGTTTCTTAGGAGAAGGTTAACTCTTAAAAAGTCCGATGTTTGTTTTTTGTAAGGAGGAATACCATGTTTAACCACCACACGCAAGCTCCTATATTATACTTTTCTCCCTACTAAAACAGTGAATTGCTACCCTAATAAATAAAGTAGCTACGGACAAAAGTGTTATCCATCTCTTTTCATCCTTTTAAACCTAGCCGTCATTTCAATTATTTTGTTAAAAACGAGCGATATACTAGGGTTTTGCAGGCAAATCAATTTCTTGAGTGCAAAAGTGGATCAATATATTTACAAGGAGGTTTGTTTATCCTAGAGGTGGTGATGCTTGCAGTCTATTTTGCACCATAGAACAAAGTGTCGAAACGTCTATAAGAAAACGACGACGTACACGACTCGGTCGAAAACATTGTAGATAACTATTGAGTAACAATTTTCAAAAATATCATGATGGGTATCGAAATGACGGTGAGAGAAAAAAATTGATGGTAGAAATACTACTTTTCGGTTTGATCACTTGATTGAAAACATATGTTTAGGAGGTATATTGTGGCGGGACAGGTTTGAGTCATATGAGGGCTGGGGAAGTAATGTTGATTCAATCACTTGAATTGGTGAGGAGAGAAGTGGCTTGTTATCACGCACTAGAGGCTTTGCTAGTATTATTGATAATATTCCAATATAAGAAGAGTTGGAGGCAAATGGGTCTGGAATTCGATAACAATAACTTCTCTAATAAATCAACTAGGAAAGGGGCTAGATTTAAATTTCTTGAATGGTAAAGGGTGAAGGTCATATGGGAGTCGGGGCCAAATCAATTATAAGAGAATGGCCTTAACGACATATAGGTCTGTCAACGGATTCTTTCGGATGCGGATAGTGCCATATCCGCATCTGCATACTAAATCATTTTCGGATATCGAATATACGCATACGCAGATGCAGACGGATATCGGATAATTATCCTATCCGCTAACGACCAATAAATCAAGAATTGTAAAAGGAAAATTTTAGTTTAACATAAATATTTTTCAATCCTGTTGATTAAAAAAGTATTAAAAATTAACAAATATGATAATAATAAATATTTTCGAGCAGTTAATTAGCATTAAACGCATATAATACAAACTACTAATTTAATAAAATAATAAATGAATATCTTTTGTTATACTAACATACACATAATTTGAACTATAATTTTGACAAAAAACGGACGGATAATTTTCGGATGCGGATGTCTTCATATCCGCATCCGCATCCGTTTTTCCAGATATCGGATATTATCCGCTTTTCAGATGTGGATGCGGATAGATTTCGAATTTTTTGGATATCCATTGACAGCCCTAATAACATGTGAAGTGTTGAGAAATAAACGTTAGAAAAAAGATAGATTATTCAAATGGGACTCTCAAATACAACTTGTGTATTATTTTAGATGGAGGATGAGGACGATGATCACTTATTTTTTAATTGTTGTTTCAATAAATATATTTGGGCTTTTTAAGGACAAAATTAGAATTACGGAACTTGCACAATGTTTCATATAAGTTGGATTATGATGTTGAGTTCATAAGTTATACTTATAAAAAGGGCGAATAAAGGATACTTCTCAAGCTAACTTTTTTGTCTCCGTTTATCGCATATGCAAAGAGAAAAACAAGAAGATATGCCAAAATGTAAAGAGAAGTGAATTCGTAGTGAGCAAACTGATTAAATTAAATAGGATGTGAAAATTCTTTTGAGCAAGTCAAGGAACTCTATGCAAAAAAGTAAAGAAAACAGTATGGTACCATAGATATTGGAATTGATTTAATTATGATTGTTATGCTAAGGATAAATTTCATATTACCTTACAGTTACCACCCAATTAGGTTATTAATTATTAGTAAAATCGGTATATCAATATAGTCGGTATGGTAATAGTAAGTTTACCAGTTTTTACGGTAAAACATCCATACTATTTTCTCAAAATCAACGATAATGGTAATTTATCGGTCCACTTATAATACATGAATATTCATGTAATATGATGTATCATATGCATTTAGAAGTAAGATAATGCTTAGATTTATTTCAATATTTCAGTTCAAATGATGTTAAATACTTATTTTATTTTTTATGTCTTTTAATAAGTGACAAATGATATAAATGATTGAGCATCACAATATCTTTATTAATAGTTGTAATAGCTTTAGTGTCACACTTTTTTTGGTATCAACGCGAACTACTAAAAACGTCCCTCTATATATTATCAAATCTTAATCACTTAAAAATAGGATCTAATATTAAATTTCTTTTACAAATTCAAACTCCCCAAAAAGTAGGATCTAATAATTAAACATGTTTTACAAATTCAAAACACTAAAATTAGGATCTAAAATTAAACTTCCTTTACAAATGCAAAATACTTCTTTACAAATATATGAATCTTAATATCACTTGAAAATAAAATATAAAACCATTTTTTTGACTGATTTAAATACATACAATTTATAAGGAAAATAATTCACGTGTGAAGCGTGTGTCATAACACTCGTAAAAATAAATCAAGTATTTGATTTAGACTGTTAAAGGACGTGTATACAAATACAGAGATCAATCACTTATAAACTCCTCACACAAGTTTACAAATCATATTTCCACTACTTTGGAATTGTGTATCAGTAATTTTGAACAATAACTAATGTTGTAATGAATTTACAACAACAAACTATAGCAATAACAACAACAAAGTGATGTGTTAAACTATAGCGATAAACAATCGTTGTACTACTTCGTAGAAGCAGTACAACTACAAAACGGAAAGATTACAGAATGATGTATATATATATAAACAAGAATCTAACCGGATGAAGAAGGAAATTTTGTCTGAGGCTTGCCGTAATAATTTCCTTAAGAATTTATTCAAAGTCTCCCAAGATACAACAGACGTGATCTACTTGAGATTGTGGTGTGTATGATCATCTGTGTGATACGTAGGACCGCTTGGATTTCAGTGGTTTCAGAAATGAAGAGGAAGAAGTGGAAAATGGAGTAGGAAAATGATCAGGTTTCCTGCTCCTTTTATAGGCGAATTCCCAACGGTAATAACCATTGGGAAAACGCCGCGTCTCTTCGTTTTGTATTTTGCAACACTTTTCGAATTCGCAACGCCTATTTCCGTTTGGAAAAAGTGGCGTCCATTCAATTAGCTGCAACGGCCGTTTCAGTTGGAAAATCCACGTCCATTCAAATATGACTGTTTAACAATCAACAGTCGCTTCTGTTTGAATTTAAACAGTAGAAAACTATTCACTTTTGTGCAGCAAAAATATAACACGGTCCACTTTTATTGGACCCGGACCCAACCAGGTTTGGTACAGGACAAGCGGGCGGTGGCGCACGCATGTGTGTTAGTTCAAGGCCATATAGATCCTCCCCCTCGCACAAAATTACCTGACCCTAAGGGCCAATATGGGTTTGAGGGAAGTAGTATATAAGCATGAATATTAACTTATTTTTGCTGATGTGGGACAATATCTCAATAACCACTATAAAGGGCCTCTAACAATCCCACACATGAATGACGATATATGTCTCCCCCACACAAAGTGTAATATCACACAGTTCATATGGAAATAATGCTATATCGAGGATAAGTAGATATTTCACTTTGAACTTTCCTTAGTTAAAACCTATCGGATATACTTGGCTAATCGGTGAATTATTTCATCTTGAACCGTCAGCCGTTTGTGCATAACCAAACAATAAGCTTTACAAAGCATTGTTTCCCTTCACATCCAATCTCTTAGTTGTGTTCATTTTGGTCCTGAACAAATTTGGTTCTGCGAGTGTTTTAGAGAATTTAAGCCTTTAATATTCTCATAGAGCCGACCCAGCTCACACTAACATATGTGACTGCATCCATGAATAGTATCCTACATTTACCCCTACTTGTCATTTTCAAGATATAGACATCATTAAAAAGCATAGCTTTAACCTTTTAATACTTTTGTAGGCATGCATTCTATTATGCACCATAGGAATGGAGTAGGACTAAGTCCAAACAAATGCATTACTTCTTGAGTTACTCAGAACTGGTTTGCCTATTAATCCTTGTCCGTGGGATCTCCAGTCACTAGGATAGGTTTCCGTATAAGATAACTCTTGTTGGTTTAGGCTTTTAAACCTATTCCCCTCGATGCGCAGTCAATTTTATCTCTTGATAATCCTTTAGTAAAAGGATTCGCAAGGTTATCAGTGGTTATCACATAATCAATGGAAATAGTTCCATTTGAGAGTAACTACCTAACTGTGTTATGGCGTCGACGAATATGTCGTAACTTTCCATTGTACACAAAGTTTTGCACTCTGCTTAACGCTGCTTGATTATCATAGTGTATGCATATGGCCGGTATAGGTTTAGGCCAAAATGGAATATCTTCTAAAAAATGATGAAGCCATTCTGCTTCTTTGTCTGCTTTATCTAAAGCGATGAACTCTGATTCCATAGTGGATCGAGCACGTTTGTTTAGTAGATTTTCATGACACTACTACTCCTGCTAAGGTGAAGACATAACCACTAGTTGATATAGATTCCTCTGAATCAAAAATCCAGTTTGCATCACTATATTCTTCTAAGACGGCAGGATATTTTCCATAATGTAGGGAAAAGTTCGTGGTACTCTTTAAATATCCCAACACTCTCATTAGTGTTTTCCAGTGTTCCTTTCCTGGGTTGCTTGTATACCTGCTCAGTCGACTTACTGCATAAGCTATATCTGGTCTTGTGCAATTCATGAGATACATTAGAAATCTTATTACACGAGAGTATTCCGGTTGCATTACACTCTCATTAGTGTTTTTATGTAGTACTTCTGATGGATTAAAAGGTGTTCTTACTCCTTTGATTCCATAATTTTGAAATTTTGAAATCACTTTTTGCGCATAGTGTGACTGAGACAGTTCAATTCCATTAGGTGTTTTTATTATTTTGATTCCCAAAATAACGTCTGCAACTCCTAAATCATTCATATCAAAATTGTTGATTAACATTTTCTTTATGGTCTCTATTACCTTACTATTTGGACCAAATATTAGCATATCGTCAACATATAAACAAATCATCACGTATAATTGTCCAACTTGGTTATAGTAAACACATTTATCACATTCATTTATACGAAAACCATTTTTCATCATGACACTATCAAGTTTTGTGTGCCATTGTTTTGGAGCTTGTTTTAGGCCGTATAATGATTTTACTAATCTACATACTTTGTTTTCATTTCCTTTGAAAATAAAACCCTCGGGTTGCTCCATGTAAATCTCCTCATCAAGATTTCCATTTAAGAATGCCGTCTTTACATCCATTTGATGAATCTCTAGATTATATATGGATGCAATTGCTATTAACATTCTTATAAAGGTTATTCGTGTAACTGGTGAATAAGTATCAAAGAAGTCTATACCTTCCTTTTGACGATATCCTTTGGCTACCAATCTTGTTTTATATTTTTTAATAGAGCCATTTGGTTTCATCTTCGTTTTGAAGATCCATTTACAACCAATCGGTTTTATTCTAGGTGGAAGATCAACTATTTCCCAAGTTTTATTGCTTAGAATTGAATCAATTTCACTGTTGATTGCTTCTTTCCAACATGAAGATTCAAAAGATGACATTGCTTCCTTGTACGTTCGAGGTTCGTATTCTAACATGTATGTTAAAAAATCTGAACCAAATGTCTTGGATGTTCTTGCCCTTACGATTCTTCTTGGTTCTACTTCCTCAATTTCACGATGAGTTTCATCTTCATGTGACTTGCTTGATTCTTCTCTTATCCTTTTAGGGACATAATTTCCTTCATTCCTTTTGTGCGGAAACACATCTTCAAAGAATGACGCATCTCTCGACTCTATGATTGTATTTACATTAATATCAGCTATATCAAACTTGAATACCAAAAATCTTTAGGCACTACTATTTTGGGATGGGCCTAGATAGTAACAGTCAACGGTTTTTGGTCCAATTTTGACTTTCTTGGGAGGCGGAACTGGAAATTTGCCAAGCACCCCCACACTTTGGGGTATTTGAAACTTGGTATGTGTCCTTTCCATAACTCATATGGGATTGCTCCTGTTTTATTATGAGGAACCTTGTTTAATATGTGATTAGACATATTTAAGGCTTCCCTCCACAAGTTCGTCGACAAACCAGAGGTCAATAGCATTGCATTAATCATATCTTATAATGTTCTATTCTTTCTCTCGGCAATACCATTTTATTGTGGTGAATATGGAGCTGTTGTTTGATGAATTATACCATTTTCTGCACAGAATTTTTCAAATGGTGATTCATATTCTCCACCTCGATCAGATCTCAATATCTTGATCTTTTTATTTAACTGATTTTTTACTTCAGCCTTATATTTTATAAACGACGTAATTGCTTCATCTTTACTATTTAAAAGGTATATGTAGCAATATCGTGTATAGTCGACAATAAAGTGATAAAATGCTTTTTTCCACCTCTTGTAGGTAATGATTTAAAATCGCATAAATCAGTATGAACCAAACCTAGTGGTTCAGTACTTCAATCTATAGTATGAAATGGTTTTTTGACCAATTTTGCTTCTACACATGTCTCACATTTGTAGTTTTTATCTACTTAGAATTTAGGGACTAATCCCAAGTTAGCTAATTTTTTCATTTTTCGAAAATTTATGTGTCCTAATCTATCATGCCATAATAAAATTTCATGCTCAACCAAATAAGAAACTTCATTTTTATTAATAGCACAATCAGAATACATAGTTTTATTGCCGACTACAGCTACATTTGTCTTAAATAGGCCATCACATAAATAACCCCTTCCTATATAAATTCCAGCCTTAGACGAAACTACTTTATCTGACTCGAAGACCATTTAGAATCCTTTTTTGAGAGCACAGGTCTAGAGATAAGATTCTTGTGGATATCCGGAACATGAAGAACTTCATTTAGTGTCACCGTTTTTCGAATGTAAATTTGAGGACGATGGTGTCGTTACCTTCGATCATGGAAACTGCAGAATTACCCATGTAGAGTTTTTCTTCCTGATCGTATTTTTTGTAAGTGGATAACATAAATATATCAGAACAGACATGATGAGTAGCGCCTGTGTCTTCCCACCACTGTGCAGGGTTCTCTACTAAGTTGCATTCTGAAACAACTCCTGAAAAGTTCATCTCCTCAATGGTTGAACTCAAATTTTCCACTATATTTGCCACCAATTTGTCATTCGTCTTCTTGTGCCTGCAATCTTTAGCTGCGTGCCCAGTCTTTTCGCAGACCTAACATTCGCCTTTGAACTTCTTGGTTTGCTTATATTTGGATTGGTTATCTGGTGCCTTTCTCGTTTTCTTTTTGTTGTTGAAGTGTCCTTTCTTCTTTGACCCTTCTGTAACAAATGCCTCTTTGCCTTTAGGTTGTGTTATTCCGTGATTATCTTCCCCATTTTTTAATCTGACAATGAGATCTTCTAAGGAAATCTCCTTTTTCTTATGTTTCAGATAGTTGCGGTAGTCTCTCGAGGATGGTGGTAATTTTCCTGTTATCGCTTCAACAAGGAACGACTCTCCAATTTTATGTCCTTCTGATTTAAGTTCATGGATTATAAGTTGAAGTTCCTGCACTTGACTAGTTACAGATTTGGAATCCACCATCTTGTATTCCATAAATTTGTCTACTATGAACTTCTTCAAATTAACATTCTGCGTCTTGTATTTATTTGCAAGTGCAGTTCATAGGGATTTGGCTATCTGGTGTGGCTGATATACTTTATACAGCACTTTATCCAAACAATTCATAATGTATTTTTGGCATAGGAAGTCCGAATGCTTCCATGAGTCAATTTTGAGAAAAACATCTGCGTCTTTTTCTCTAGTCTGTCCGTCTTAAGGCTTTGGTTCATCATCCTCGATGCACTTTTGCAGCCCTAAAGTGGTGAGATAAAACAGCATTTGATTCTGCCATGTCATAAAGTCATCGCCATCTCCTCTAAACGGATCAAGTCTGTTGCGAGTAGCAGTTTTTGCTGATAATTCAACTGCTGCCATCTCTATTTCAATAAAAACTGTAAAGTCTTAAGATGTTAAAGGATGTGTATACAAAAACAGAGATCAATCACTTATAAACTCCTCACACAAGTTTACAAATCAGATTTCCACTACTTTGGAATTATATATCAGTAATTTTGAACAATAATTATTGTTGTAATGAATTTACAACAACAAACTATAGCAACAACAACAAAAAAGTGTTGTGTTAAACTATAGCGATAAACAACCGTTGTACTACTTCATAGAAGCAGTACAACTTCAAAACGGAAAGATTGCAGAATGATGTGTATATATATAAATAAACAAAAAATCTAACCGGATGAAGAAGGAAATTTCGTCTGAGGCTTATTGTAACAATTTCCTTAAGACTTTATTCAAAGTCTCCCAAGATACAACAAACGTGATCTGCTCGAGATTGTGGTGTGTATGATCTTCTGTGTGATACGTTGGACCACTTGGATTTCAGAGGTTTTAGAAACGAAGAGGAAGAAGAGGAATAACGGAGTAGGAAAATGATTAGGTTTCCTGCTCCTTTTATAGGCGAATTCCCAACGGTAATAACCATTGGGAAAAAGCCGCGTCTCTTCATTTTGAATTTTGCAACACTTTTTGAATTCGCAACGCCTATTTCCGTTTCGAAAAGTGGCATCCATTCAATTAGTTGCAACGGCCGTTTCTGTTGGAAAATCCGCATCCATTCAAATATGACTGGCTTCTGTTTGAATTTAAACAGTAGAAAACTGTTCACTTTTGTGCAGCAAAAATATAACACGGTCCACTTTTATTGGACCCGGACCCGACCCGGCTCGATTCGGTACGAGATGGGTGGGCGGCTGTGCGCGTGTGTGTTAGTTCATGGCCATATAGGTCCTCTCTCTTGCACAAAATTACTTGATCCTAATGGCCAATATGGGTTTGAGGGAAGTAGTATATAAGCATGAATATTAACTTATTTTTGCCGATGTAGGACAATATCTCATTCATCACTAAAGGGCCTCTAAAACTGCAATCTACCATTACCAGTGTAACGGTTACCAATTTATCGGTATACTAACCTACGTATATCAACACATTGGTAACTGTAACGATAATGGTAAGCAATTTTAGTTTACTAATAAAAACGGTACATTAGCAATGTTTGCAAAATGGTAATGGTAACGGTAATCATTATCGTAATAGCCCTAGATTTAAAAAGAAGGAATATGTTATGTCTACATGGAGGAACGTATAAAGTCTAAAAGGAGGATCTATCAGTATTTTTTCATATGTGTATTGGTCTATTAATTCGTTTTGTTATCGTTTTAGTTTCCCTAGCATACTCAGGCTAACTTATATGGAACATAATGGAAGGGTTGAGATTATAATTTCTTAAAATTTAATAGGGGAAGATTTTATGGGACCAAATCAATTATAAGGGAATGACCTTAGCTACGTATAAAACTCTGAGAAATAGACTTCAGGAAAAAATAGAGTTATAAAGCGGGAATCTTAAATAAAACTTCTGTACTGTGTGAGCTAGAGACGAGGACAATGATTAGTTATATTTAAAATATCTGTTCAGTAAATATACTTAGGCTTTTTCAGGGCCAAATTAAGGAAGATACATGACGAGGTTGAATTCATAAGTTATTATCTCTACTATTAATAAAGAGAATTCAATGACCATGATTTCTACGGTGTCTTTTCGAAATCCCGGAAATACCCTCATCCATCAATGGAATCTCACTACTACTTTGGAACATTCACCACCATATCATTCTCAACTATCCATCAACAAAATTTTACTACTAATTTTTCATCGATACCACCAACAAAACACATCTGTCCACTTATTTTTTTATTAAATAAAAAGTAAATACCTCTGAATATTAGATGCACGTATGTGCGTCTTATACTAGTTCTCATAAAAAGGAATGACAAGAGATGTTGCTCAGGATAACTTTGTTGTCTCCGTTTATCACATATGGAAAGCAAAAAATAATAGGATATTCCAAAATACAAAGGGAGAAGAATTTACGGTGAAAAAATTGATTAACGAGGTTGTGGAAATTCTCATGAGGAAATCAAGGAAGTCAATGCAAAGAAGTAAAGAAAACATTATGGTGCTGGAGATATTGGGCATTGAAGGCTTTATGACAAACTTAACGGTGTAATTTGGGGATAATTTTGTAACTTGTTATATAAATTAAATGTTGTATGAGAATCTTGTTTGAGATAAAATTTGTTTTTGGTTTTATTTTCTATTGTACATATTGTTATATCGTAATATAAGTTATTGTCTGAATACATTAGATATACACAATTGGAAAAGTATTTAAGTGACACTACACCAGAAAAGACTTTTGTAGCGTTGAAAAAATGCTACCATAACTTGTAGTAGCGTTTAAGAGAACGCAGCGATACGACATGCAACTAAAATTCTGAAACTTTTTGTTTACAAAACGCTACCAAAATGAACATTTTTTAGGTGCGTTTTTGTTAGTGTACTTTTTTTTTATTTTTTGTAGCGTTTTTAAAATGCAACTATATAATTTTTTATATTAGTTTACAATTTTTTTGGTTGCATTTTTAAAATGCTACTAAAAGTTATTGGTTGTTTTGCAGCATATTTTATATGCTGTTATTTACGGTTGATGGCCTGTACCATTTCCAACAACCGCTTATATAATGTTCATATTAAAACAAACGATCAATCACATAATTTTCATATTCAAATGAACAATTAAATCACATAATTAGCATATACAAACAAACAATCAATCAATTATATAATCATCATATTCAAATAATTGAAAAAACACGCTAATCTCATAATCAAATATAATATCCATAATCAATTCGATAGTAGTTTTTCAACAAAATAAGTCACATACTACAAGCATTCACAAATAAGTTTACACAAATAGTACTAACAAAATATGACAACATATCTAACAATTAAAGTCATGTTCATTGCTTGGTTACCAATAATTCTTTGTTGCCGGCAGTCTTCACTTCAAAATAGCTAATTACCGGCAAACGAGTTTAACAATCAACAATAAGAATTACAAACCAAAACTGAATGCTAAACTAGAACTTGATTGTTAATTTCATTGCACTGGGTTTGCATTAAAATCTGTTTTTTTCTCCTTACTATGCATTTCTATGTTACAGTTTGCTTTTCTGTGTTTGTTGCTGCTACTAGCTCTTTAAATGTGCACCTTTGAGGCCCTTTTCTTTCTCAAATTCTCTTTCAATATCTAAATCTTCTTTCTTTTTTCGTATCATGCATGTATATACAAACCAACCCCCGGATAAAATAATCAGTATTATACCAAATGAAGCTGCTAGACCTGCTATTAATCCAACTTTACTTCTGTCCTCCTTTTCTGCATTTTCTGGCTTTTCTGGCTCTACTATCTTTTCATCCAGGTTAGTACTGAAGCTCCAAGATATGATTTCATGTAACTCTGCTGCCGAACTTGTAGAAGCTGAAAAACCAATGGCAAATTTTGAAGGTAAAACTTTTCTTAGATCAACATTATATGAGAGGCTTGAATTTCCTCTATATATTAGACTTTCATCATATGTCACGAAAACTGACAAATTTTAGGTGTTTGAATCGTAGGTAACCCATGCATTTGCAGTCCGGCCATCTTAAATGCTATTGTTCCATGTTACATTTGCAACTGAAATGATCGAGCCGACATCGATTCCTATATGACTCGCCGAAGGATCAAAAGAATCCCTTGGCTGTCAAACTCAACAGCAACAACAGGGCCCATAAAATCATTTACAAATCCA
Organism: Allium fistulosum; assembly: GCA_030737815.1. Lineage (NCBI taxonomy): Eukaryota > Viridiplantae > Streptophyta > Magnoliopsida > Asparagales > Amaryllidaceae > Allium > Allium fistulosum. The sequence goes on from CM060903.1 coordinate 990,878,343, forward strand.
TATAAACCAAGAAGGTAACCTTCTGATCCTACCGAAATTGTTGGAGTATATTGTGCAAGGAAAAAGGCCAAGCCCTCACCGCAAAAATTCTGATTTATGCATTTGATAATGAAGAAGAAATGCGTGGTGAAGTTTGTAAGTTCTCTAGATTTCTCATCCCACAGAAAAACTCTTTGTTTGCATTAAAATTTGTTTTTTCTCCTTACTGTGCATTTCTGTGTTACAGTTTGCTTTTCTGTATTCGAATTTCTATGTTACAGTTTGCATTTCTGTGTTTTTTTTTTGCTCCTTTTTTTACACTCTGTGAATATCTACTGTAAAGTCAACTATTTACCAACATAGCTACACTCCTTCTCCTACCCACACTCAAGCAACATCAATTTCTACCGTCAACCACCAAACCACAAACCACCTGCCACCAAAATCCACACTCCGCCATTCTCACCATACAACCACAAACTTCCCAAACCCACATCACTTAAGTCCAGGTTCCTCTGCCACTTTCATCTCTCCATCACCCTTGCATTCAACTCCACAACCCCACACATCAATCATAAATGACCATGATCATTCCACTAAACAATATTGAATATCACACACCTCTCACTCCATCAACCTTCAAGCAATCAAGCTCACTGTAACCGCCACTCCATAACCACCCTCTTCACCGCAAAGCCAACCCTGCTCTTTCTTTCATTCCACAAACTACCACAAAACTATCACCATAGCAATATATTTTCATTTATTTTAATGCAAACACAGTGTAATGGATTTTTTTTGTTTCATATTATGTTATGCATATACATTAGAAACATGTTGTGTTAGTGAGGAGAGTGTCTAACTTTACTAAAATTATATAGCAAAAAGTGTCTGTGTGTAAAAGTGAAATTGACTGAGCTTATTGTTTGATAAGCTATTACACTACAATAAATTAAGATGAAATATTTTATTTGAAAGTTATGACCTGCAAAGGTATAAACATGCATCCTTACTGTATCCAACTCATCTGATTTTTTATTACCATATATTCGTTGTCTTTGTGTAAAAGATGGTTAATGTGATTGTTAAGACGTTTAATATATTGGTTGTCATGGATGGAAAATTAAATTTGTTACCACTGTTTTTATAAGTCTTTTTTCCCAGCTAATGCCATAGCAAAGCATAATATGTAGCAGAGTAACTATTTTATTAGAAAACCATTCTATGTCACTAATTTTTTGACGCGTACGTTTGAAGCAAGAGAAATAAGAATTGTACAAATTTGACTATATTTAGCTACGCCTAGATACATGATCATATTGTAAATTTAATGCTATATCCCATTTTATTGATTTTAACTGTACATTTCATTTTAATCCCCTTGTAACTACAATGCTTTATAAAAAGTCCAGATCAAATATTACACGTGCTCTTACTCACTAAATTAGTTTATTATTTTAGGGATTTATACTACAATGCTTTATAAAAAGTTTATTATTCCAGTTCATATTTAAATAAATAAAAAATTTATTATTCCAGGCATAGACTTGTAGTAATTAGAAAATATATAAATAAAAGAAGAAGAAAAATAATATGATGTACTGAAAAATAATACTTACTAGAACTTGATTCTCCAATGACATATGCTGTTGGCCAAGCTATCGTAGTACCAAAGGCATCTTCCATGTATGTACACTCTGATGTAGGTCTCCATAGCAATGCATCATTAACTCTCACAAAGTTTACCCAAACTTTTACCGCATCTTTTCCTAGTGGAACACAATGAACCATCGTTATTGGATCAATTGAGGCAATAGTTCCTTCAGCCACTACTTGTCCCATTTCACCCACATCAATCAGCTTGCATCTATTACTTGGTACCAGATTTGCACTCTGTTGGATAAGAAAATAAATAATCTTTCTTATGCGATGAATTGTTGAGCAAGCACCATCTTATTTAGAAAATGTGTTTATATAAATAACATGTGTTGAAACATGCTTTTTTTCAAACAAATGTGTGAACTAGCATGTAAAGAATAAAATAAGTTATAAGAAAATGCATGATTTTTTTAAACAAACGTGTAAACTAGCAAAATAAATTTTCAAATTGTATCAAAATAAATGGACAACTTCTAACACATTATTTTACAACTAAATTTTTATAAAAAATATTTAAGACACACAAAGTTACCCGAGGAGTCGCTTTAGCCTTGCAAGGAGAAGTCAAAATGTTTGCTCTAGCCTTGCAAGAATAAGTTGAAACACTTGTTTTTTCAGCTACAACTTTTGATTTCGGCCATGCTATTTTCCTACCGATGGCATCTTCAATGCATGAATTAATTTATCATTATAATACTTGTGCAATTGCATCTTCTCTGACATTACTTATCCAGCTAGAATGTTTATCATTATTAATTTTTTTAATCTCCTCCTACATAAATTAATACACATGTAGGTTACATATGACGATAAAAATTTCAGTGTTTAATTACTAGAAAAATCAAATATTCTTACAATAACAGTTGCAACTTCCATGTTCACCGGTTCACCATTTTTTTTAGTGCGAGATTTGACCCAGGTATCAGCTCTAGATATGGGTGATGAATCTTGACTCTGTTTTTTCTACATTTAGAAAGACATTAAAAAAATAAATCGATAGTTAATTAACTAGATAGGTAAATAATGCTACAGTTAATTAACTAACCACATCGTCGGTCAATCTAGCCATTCCTCTACGTCTAGTTGTGTGCGGTAATTGTTTCGCCTAATGGTTCTAAACTTCTCACTTCGTGCCTGAAAGAAAATAAATAAATAAACATATGCCAATACTCGAAAATAAATGGGGCATCATCATTTTTTTTATGAGTGTAAATTTGAAATTTACTAAATTAATACTGGCATTGTCTTCGTAGCCATGTCAATATTAATTTAATAAATTTTATAAAATCTAATATCAAACATGGGGGAAAATCCATAAATTAATAGTGACCCTAACTACATGAGTAAAGTATTCATTTTAAATAAAACAACAAAGTCTTAACAAAATTTGTTGATTATGAGTTCATATTAGACCTCTGAGTTTATATGTTTGCTCCTAAAAACTGATCTCAACCTTACTTCTCAAAACCTATTAATTTGGAACTTCTAGCATTATTCATGCCAAAAACAGAAATAAAATGATCAAAATTCATAGCAAAGTTAAACTACTCTAGAATTACTAGATCTAATGTAAGCTTATCAAATCCATAATATAATACAAAATATAAAATGTTTTGAATGTTACCTTGTTAACAAAAATAAATACCAGCAACAATTCAGCTTTTAAATAAATAGTACTAGAAGAGAATATGTCAAACATGCTGCAGTACAAAAGGAAAAGGCACATGAGGCGGAAAGTATACGTCGACAATGATATTTTGCTGCAACATACAGTATTCATAATTTCTGATGATTTTTACTATATAAAGTTAGCAGACGTAGTGAAAATTATGGATGAGGAACATGTTATCCCGCTATTGTTTTGGTTTCCCACATAGTACAGTACTTGCATGATGCATGAAACTATTAATTAAAAACCCACAAGTGACTACCAAATGAAAATTTATCAAAATTTTAACAATAAATAAATTATATAATGAAAAGGATAAACAACTTAGTAAAGCTATAATAATAAACAAAGAAAGCAGAAAACAGAAAATATGATGATAACCCAACAGAGAAGAAAATGATTTTTTTTGCTATTAGATTGAAGGAGAAAACATAAACATGATAAAAAATATCAAATGACTCGAGTCCATTTAACAAAATCAATTCCAACTTGACTATAAAAGCATGGCATTTATCCACATTTTTTTTAAAATAAACTGAAGAAGTTTGCAAATCGGTTTGCAAAGCGGTTATTAAGTATCTCTATGAAGAAGTTAATGATAACAAGTTACCTTAAACTCCAAACTTGTTTTCGCTTTTACAAACTTTCTCCACTCCTTCACGTCTTTTATGTTGTACGGTTTCAAACCAAGTCTTTCCTCTTCGGTTGTTGCATTTATTATTTTTTGAACCAATTTGCTTTTTGAGGATCTCCAAATAGTTCTCATTTGTTGAAATATGGATTTTTTTTTGCCATTCATCCACTTTGAATCTAGCCTATAAATAAAAACAAGATGTTATTTCATATTAAAATGGTTTTAAAAGGACAATCTGTTAAGTAGATTAATTTTGTACACAAATCGATTGTTATACCACAAAAATAGTAATATTTCCATACCTCAATTGATCCCCACAAGATTGCTTTTAATTCATCATATAGAAGCCTCCAATCGTCAAGCATAACCGGAACATGCTCCCGTACAAGCGGTCCAAGATAAGAAGATAAGTGTACCGAGCCTTCTGTTATTGGTATGGCTGCCTCATTGAACTCAACTTCAATTCGATTCCCAATATTTAACGGGAGTCTTTTACTTTTGTTGGACCTCTACCATGTTTTTTTACAGTTATATTTGCAGTTTCAACTTCACGTGGTCTTTCGATTTCCGTCTCGGCATCAACATTTTCTTCACAAGCTGTTTCATCTTCTTCACGCAATTCATTTTCTTCACAGGGCATTTCAATTTCTTAATGCATTTCATTTACTTCACAAGGCATTCCATTTTCTTCACACGACATTTGTATTGTCTCGTGCCCTAATTCTTGTTCCTTGTCTACATTGCAAGCTTCACCGGTTGGCTCACTATATTTGACCTTGGCCTTATACTTCCATGATTTCTCATTCTTCAATTGATGACGAGTACGTACACAGCTTGTATACACAACATAGGTTGATTTGTTCAGACCTTCGGCTCCTGTCCTATATTAATGTATGTATAGTTGATTTGTTTAACATTATTCTTATTCATGTTGACCTATAACCTACGTACAAAATGCACATTTGACATACCTGATATCCCTTAACTAAATATGTAATTACTGTAAAATTTCATACTTCCAAAATCAGTTTTAAAAATCTGAGAAATAGAAGCAATTTAGTAGTAGCTAATTGGATGCGTACATTCAATAAATTATGAGATGGTAGGAATTTGTATCAATGGTCAAAATTAAATACTTGAAAATCTAGAATTAAATTTTCATCGATTGCCAGAGTTAAATACATGTTTAACCCAACAAAAGTAACAATTAAAGTAATCTTATGTGCGGGAAGATTTGCAACAGCAAGTAAACTTAAATAAACCGACTCACACAACAACTACAACCACTTGTTAGCTAAAAATAATTCACTGGCCAAGAAGAAAGGTAAGCGAGCGAGCACTAGTAAACCATACTCAATATATTCATGCCTATTATGACAGTTTTAAACACTTGAGGGTATGCAAGAATATAAGGTATTCTAGTTCAATATGCATAGTTTTGTCATTGGATCTACTAGTAAACCAAAACTTGATCTTACAAGTCTCAATCAACATTTTTTTTTCATTCGCAATTTGTGACAATATGTTTTGTGGATGAAGCAAGTTAAAGAATAAAAAGATGATAAATAGCAAAAATCTAAATGAATATTGAAGAAAATGCAAGTAATAATGCATCACTGATCACTGTCATTCTTGTATTATTCAGTACAATATTAATATCCAGTTTCCATTAAAAGAATCACAAAAGGTAATCGCTACTTGTATGTGGCGAATACATCTATGATTTTGACTCTGCCAATATCACAAACTAGCAAATCCAGCAAGGGTGATAATTTTTTTTTATAAAACGGAAGTGCTTACCCCTCTATTTTCAACAAAAGTGCAGCCCTTCATGATGAAGACTTAGTACGCCTTCAAGTATGTAGATCTCTACGATAGTTAACAACTCAATACCTGTATACATGAAATATTAATTGGTTATCAAACATATTACATATATTTGAATATTTTAGACACAAATAATAATTACATTTACCTTAATTGCAACATCGTCTCTTAAAAAACAATCATTGATCTTATGAGCAAACAATGGAAAAACAAACAAAATTGACATATCCATGTACTCACAAATAATTCCCATAGTCCATAATATTTAAACTACTCAAGTATGCCATCGCAATCTTCCCTAACATAGCTAACATCTTCAACATCCATATTGATTACGTCACAATCTTCCACAACATTGATAGCTTCTTCTACATAATTATTTGTCTCTAAATCATGAAAACCTTTTGGTGGTGCTTTCATTACAATGTACCAATTCGAAAAATCATTTTCTCTTGAATAAAATACTTGTTTAGCTTGAGATGCAAGGATATATGGATCTTTTAAAAATGATGCTTGATTTTGATATAAATTGACAAGAGTGAAACCATCTTCATCAACTTATACTCCATTTCCAATATGTGCCCAACGACACTTAAAAACAGGAATATAAAACAAATGATAATCTAATAAAATTATATCAGTCAATATTCCGTAATAAGTGACCACATCAACTACTTGAGAAATATCCTTCGCATTTTCCCTACACATAGTAGTCACATCATAAATTACTCCGTTGTTTTGAGTTTCTCTCCCTACATCTTTTATGTGAAATCGTTGTCCATTGATGATATATCCTTTGTAAGACAAAGCATCATTCTTTGGGCCATATGCAATCCACTTTAGAATTTCATTGTGATCATTGGAGTTAATAGATATCTGTAAAAAAATTGATTTACAATGGATATTTTGAAATAATATTCTTAAGCAAATGAGAGTATAATTAAAATAATAATTTAACCTTTTTTTAATCCAATTAGCAAAATATTTTGTATGTGTTTCCCAAAGTAAGGTTGAATTTCTTTCCATGCGCTTGCTTGAATTTTGTAATTCCTCCAAATGTAAACTAATATAAAATAAGGCATATTAAGTTATATTTACCAATAAAAACATATTAAAACAATTGAAATATAATGTAACATATACTTACTCTAAAAATGGTTCCACTACGGTCATATTCATTAACACGGCTAAATGAGCACTTTCTTTCTCATTGGAGGATAATGTAACTGTCTTAGGCATTGAAATTGGACGTCCTTCGAGTATTACAGTGCTTTCATAATCTTCATTTCGAGCCTTTGTCTTCTCAATGTGTCTTGATATTTTTAAAAATTCACTAAATAATCTCATGCATTCGTCTGCAAGGTAACATTCTGCAATACATCCCTCGGGTCTTGAATAGTTTCTTACATAATCTTTAAGTGTTTTCATATATCTTTCAGAGGGATACATCCAATGAAATTGAACCGGTCCACATATTAGTGCTTCTCTACCGAGATGAATTGACAAATGTATCATTATGTCAAAAAATGATGGTGGAAAATATTTTTCAAGCTCGCACAGAATTTCAATAATCTCAACATTGATTTGTTGCAACTTCTCTCTATCAAGGACACGTTGACATAATTTGTTGAAAAATGAACATAAGCGAATTATTGTTTTCCTTGCCTTCTTTGACAATAATCCTCTTATTGCTACAGGCAATAAGTGTTCCATTAAAACATGGTAATCATGTGATTTTGAACCACTAATTTTACAACCCTCCAACGATATACGATTTTTCAAATTTGAACAGTAACCATCGAGTCCTTTGAAATCATACAATCTTTTGCAAAATATTGCTTTCTTGGAATTTGACAATGTATAAGGAGCCAACGGAAGATATGTTTTCTTCCCACGAGGTTGTGCATAAAGTTCATGCTGAATTCCCCAATCCTCTAGATCCTTTCTTGAGTTGGTTCCATCTTTTGATTTTTTATCATGCAACATTATGCCCAAAATGCTTTCGCCAATGTTTTTCTCTACATGCATTACATCCAAATTATGACGTAACGGAAGTTCCTATGAAAATCAACAGTGTAATGTATGATTATATTATTTCTAATTGTTAAAAAATTTAAAAAAAACACTAACCTCCCAATATGGCAAATCAAAAAAATCGATCTCTTTTTCCACCTTGATAGCTCCAATTTTTTAGGATCGTTATCTTCATTGTGTTCATCTTCCATGTCATGGGCGCACTTCCTTTTCCTTTTTTTCATGTTAATAGATTTTATCTTAATTGTCCTTTTCTTATTATTTCTCTTCTTTTTATTCTTCTCCTTCTCTTTCCCAAAATCATTTGGAAAATATTTTTACAATGCAGAAATATTTCTTCCGGTTAAAATTCTAGGAGCATTACCTTTCTCTACGGTGATATCAAACCAAGCCTTTTGTTTCCTCCGTGAATCTGATATAGGCAAATACCTTCTATGACCCATGTAGACATTCTTTCTACTATAATTCAACCAACAATGATGAGTATTAACACCATACAATGGACAAGCTTTTTCTCCCTTCACACAACACCCAACAAGATTTCCATAAGCTGGAAAATCATTTATTGTCCGTAGCAAGATTGCTTTCAATTTAAACAACGTTTTACAAAATGCATCATAAGCATCAACTCCATTACTCCACAAATAATGCAAATCTTCAATCAAAGGCGCCAAATATACATCAATATCATTCCCGGGCTGTTTTGGATCGGGAATAAGCAATGTTAACAAAATATTTTCCTTCTTCATACACAACATAGGTGAGAGATTGTATGTCATAAGCATTACCGGCCAACAACTATATTTTGAACTCAACATAGAAAATGGATTGAATCCATCTGTAACAAGACCAAGTCTAAGATTGCGTGGATCAGTTGAAAATGATTTCCATCGTTCGTCCACCATATTCCATGCCATAGAATCCACAGGATGACGCATCTTTCCATCATTGCTTGTATTATTGAAATGCCATCTTAAATCTTCAGCCATCTTCTGAGATCTAAACATCCTTCTAAATCTTGGAATTATTGGAAAATATCTCAACTCTTTAACTAGAACACCTTGTATAATCTCCTTGGTATCTTGATTTATCTTCCATCTTGAAGAACCACATTTTGGACAAGTATTTAAATCTTTGTATTCTTTTTTGAAAAGGCAACAGTCATTCTCGCAAGAATGTATCTTTTCAAAACCCATGTCAAAAACTTTAAGAAATTTCTTTACTTCGTATAAAGTTTTAGGAAGCACGTTATCTTTCGGCAGAAACAATTGCTGCAAATTTAGAAGCTTGTCAAACCCACTATTAGACAAGCCAGTCTCACATTTAAGATTATACAAGACGGTGATGGTAGATAATTTTGTATGAATTGTACAACCAGGATACAGTGGAGTTTCCGCATCTTCGAAATTCTTAAGTAACTCATCTTCTCTTCATTGGGAATCAACCTTATCCTTATCATCGGCAAAAAAATCATGATTCATAAAATCTTCATCTTCATAATGAATCATCTTGATAAGTCATATGTGTCAAAAGACTTTGTTTTTTTATCCACGTTTATTTGCTCGCCGTGGCTATACCATCTACTTCTCTTATATATAGGATCCATTTCTTTTATAATTAAATGCTCGACTATGATGTGGTCATCCTAACAACTAAGATTTCAATAACTTGTGCATGGGCACAAAATTTTCTCCATATTTCTCAAATTTCTCTTTGCCACATGCACAAAATTCAAAGCCCTTGTCGGTACTCTGTATTAGTCCTACGAAAAAAATTAAACACAAAAAAATTGAGTTTTAATATTGACATATATGTGTTAATTCTAAAAATACATTTTACGTCAAGTTTATATAGCCACCTGTTTAAATACACCCAATCCTTTTCCATCGACGATATAGGCAACCAAATAAGTTTCCAAACTTTGATGTAGAGTTTGGTTTTCTGTTATAATCAAGAATAGAACTTTTGTTAACATGTCTATTGCACTGATAACTGAAAAGAACTTCCAAGTACATTGATTCTTTAAGTTTGTTTTGCTATGCATGATGACATAGAAACATATATTACTAGTTAACAGGGTTACTGTCTCGTATGTTTAGCGGCTTGCCCTATGTTATACATTTATATAATGGAAATCTATAGCAGTGCGCAAAGATTCATAACTTCATAAAAGACACATTGCGCTTTATATGGAGGTTTACAAATTATAGCTGAATATATTCAGAAATTTACAATAAAGTCCAAACCACGTTTATGGTAAATGATAATACCTAAAGAGTTTAGTATCGCTGCACATCGAAATCCCTAAGTTTTTTCATAACTAAAATATAGTTCAGACGAAATAGATATAACACGATTCATGTATCAATGTACAAAATAGTCTATCAACATAAAAAGAATTTTATTGATTGGTTCACACTTTCAACCTCACCCATACAGGTATACTAATCCTTTTTTCTTTTTGATATATAGTCTACTAATCTTAATCTGGGCACTAACAGATGAGGCAGCAAGTTTCTGTGCAATTTAGGTATTCGTAACCTATCCTGCCATTTCATGTTAAATCACACAATAATATCAAGTGTACAACTACTAAACATGTTTTCCAATTGGAAATGAGAAGTAGTTTACTATGCAAGTACTAAATAGAAAATAATATCATATTGGTACCAAACTTTTAAGCCATTTCATCATAGCCACTTATGTCTTGGTAAATTCGTAAGTAGAAACAAACAATGGTTTACCCATGACATTTTTTAGGCAAAAGCACCCATAAGTAAAACTACATGCACATCAACTGTAAGTAAACATCTACATCCATGCACTTTAGGAAGACAGGAAAGCGAGGTTCCATCTCATGCTGACAGTTGCAAAAACAGTTCCATCTATATACATCTATGATTCTGATATCATAAGATTATACTTAAAATTATATAAATAATTTAAAAAAATACAAAATTTAGGATTATAGAAATAATTAACTAAACTCAAATACAAAATATTCTATATAATAATAATAAGTAATTTCCTAATCTTTATGAAATTAAAATAATTATAATTTGTATACAAATTGCTTAAAAAATCCTTTCTTTTCATTTCATAACCTGAAATAAATTGTAAACAAAACATATGTTTATATATAAAACTGATTATTCATAAATGATTAGTTAACTTATATAATAAGATAAAATAATATACTTTTAAAAAGTTGTGAATTATTAATAGTAAACCATATCATAACTTATAAGTGTGTGTGTGTGTATTAGAACAAATCAAAGATAGAGCATTGCAAAAACATGGTCCATTAAGTCAAAATACGATTCATAGGAATGCCACTTATAATTTAATACACAGAGAAGAATATATATGTATAAACTTGAAATATAAGCCGAGTAAAAGAAATGCCAAGTATAGCAGTGTAAAGTAGTGTACACAAAAGGCGGTAGGTAAATCAATTCTATCAAAAGTAAACCTCAGACAAAACATACATCAGCAAATGCCCAAACTACTCAACACACATATACCCACATATAAGCTAATGCATGCATGTATGTTGAATCTATTACTGACAAAGCCTAGATTATAAATGTTCCTACCTACAACCATTATATTTACCGAAATGTTAAAACTCTTGTTCAAACTTATAAAGTATTTCAAATCAAACATAAATGAATACATTTGAAAGAATAAACCACCGAGAACAAAAAATAAATAATCTAAATAAGTTTTTTACTGTCATCAACTTAAAACCTCTTTTTTTCTAAGTAAAAACACAGATATAGGTAGGAAATAATAGGATTCCAAAATTTACCATAGTATTATAACCAAAAAAAGCCATACCAGTAGACAAAAACAGACCCTAAACGTCTACACTTGTCCCTTAAAAGTACACATCATATTAACCTAAGGGCTAGCCCAAAATGAAAACATAATTCAATCCAATCAGCTAGCATAGGCTAAAATCCATGCTGCTCGGAGCCTCAAATGAAGTTATATGAACCGGGTCCTGCCTTATCAACTAATTGCTAATAAACATATGGGTTGAGCCTAACACTCCTATTGCCTGGTGCAAGACTATACAGGTCGGGGGCTTATACTATTACAGCCCAACCCAAAACCATATAAGCTAGGTATGCTAATTTTGAAAATATCATAGACTGTAAATGACAGTTTAATGTCAAACACAACTAGTTAAACATAAGAAGACAATAGTCTAACCTCGTTTGGAGGATGCGCTACAGAAGACCAATAAAGCAAAGATGTTAACTTCAACTCACAGATAACTGTATAATACATCAGACATAGTTAAAAAAAATAAACGAATAAAACGAAGACAAACATAGTTAAAAAGTGAAAACAATCATATTAGTTTGTAAGTGTTTTCTCATAGCTAATTTTGATAGTTATGTTTATACATCAGTCTTTTCCTCCCCTCGACCATCTACTTTAAGTTTCAATGATTTTTTTGAGTTACAAAAAGCTTACATATTGAGCTCGTTTGTTTGTACAAATCAAATAAAAAGAATTAAAGTTTGGCAAATATGATTCGCTCGAACAAACATAAAATTGGAGAAAAGGGACAAATAAGAAAACGAGAAAGGAAAGCATTAATAAATGACAACCATACGTGTGAGAGAGGAGAAATATATATTGGACTAGTTTTTATAAGAGCTAGCTGTATATTTTAGGTTCGGTCAACAAATCAACCTAATATAAATAGTCTCTTATTTCCTTACCAGACTTGAATATATATCAACAAATGAACTAAATAAGGAAGATAAACTTATATATCACACTAATTCTCTTTGCAATATTTCTATAGAGGCATATACATACATTGATAATTTAATCCTGAGTTATAAATATAAACATAAACATGTGAACTAAGGATTGTATTTATATTCTTCTACAACAATTCATTCATCAAATGCCTATAGTTGTTGTCTGACAAAAGACCAAAACTGAAGACTACTGTTGTGCTTAAAAGATTTCTGGCCTATTGAGCTCGTTAAATAGTGACCTAAATGTGAAAAATAAAATAAACAGAGCCTTATAGTACTAATATCTCAGCATACACAAAATATGATAACTAAATGGTAACCATCAGTGTTAGCCTACCATGCTAATCTTGTTCATTGGAATTTTGTTCTAAATATTCATTTACCTTCTTATTTTGTAACACCCAATATCACTAAGCATAAGCCCGCCCTCTTTGTAAATTTCATATGTATCATTATGCAAAGCTTCTCTGTGTACTAATATCTCAACCCAATACCACTAATATCTCAACCCAATAAATAAAATAAACAGAGCCTTATAGTACTAATATCTCAACTCAATATCACTAAGCATAAGCCCGCCCTCTTTGTAAATTTCCTATGTATCATTATGCAAAGCTTCTCTGTGTACATTGACAACTTCACAACCCTTTGCCGTACCATTTCAAATTGAAAAACAAAAAACAATTTACGTACCTTGAATCAGCTGTACAAAAGCAAATCCTCAAAGCAAAGGGTATCGACGATGGGAAGATGCGGAGCTGTAGATCTGATTTGTTAAGGAGCGAAGGTGGAAATTTTGTCAGAGGATTCGATCGATCTGATTTGTTAAGGAGCTGTAGATCGATCTGATTTGTTAAGGGTATCGACGAGGCGGAGATGCGGAGCTGAGATCTGAAAATGGAGTGTTAACGGAAATTTTGATGAAGGCGGAAATTTTGATGAAGGCGGATGAAGGCGGAAATTTTAATGAAGGCGGAAATTTTATGGAGGAGCGAAGGCGAGGGAAGCTGAAGCAAGGGAGGGATATTTTGATAAAGGCGGAAAAATTAGGTCAGTGGAAGGAAGGGCTTGAAAAATAAATGTAACGAGCGGCAATGTTTCACAAAAATTTGAATTGAACGTAACCAAGTCCCCCAAAACAAAAGTAAAGACATTATTGGTTGCATTCACACCATAAACGCTACTAATAAATGCAACTAAGTATAGGTTTTCTTGTAGTGTGATTACAGTTGCGAATGTTTTCATGAACATGAGTGTTTAATTGAATGTTCAAAATACTTTTTTTTAAGTGTTCCTAATCAAGATCTATCCAGAAAGGGGCATTGATACATTCGTTGAGCTTACTGTACGTAATGCTCTCCATAAGATAGATGATTAATTACTCATGACATTGGGGGACACCAGGAGGTTACTTACTTTAGGTTGTTTAGAACAAGCATGGAATGACTCATTGAGAATCTTCTTAGGTTAATACAACCAAGTCAAAATAGTACTATATCTCATGTAACGTTGTATAGTAGTCTTCAAACTTGAGGGTGCTATTGATCTTAAATATCTAGAATATATTTTGATTATGATCAACCACATGACATCAAAATCATGTTACGATGTAATTGGGTATATGTTGAACCATTTGAAGTGAAACGCTACTAAAGAGTCAATTTGTCCACTTCGTTGTGGAAGTTTAGTATCGCCGTAATTAGTAGTCAAATTAAAGTCAAAATCTCTAGCTAGAGTATTGGTTAATCGATATATGTTGTCGGATTGAGCCAAGGTTTTAAAGTGGTATTATGCAGTTAACTTAAATATAGATATTATTGGAGTTTTTGACAATTGACCAAACTCTAGATATCTCCATGACACAATGATGAGGAAAAGAAAATGCATAGAAATATCGTTACTAAGGACGAATGTTAATAAAGATTAGAAATTGAACCTCACCTGAATGCCATGTAAGCAATTGAACTCGTGTCCACAACTGTGCTTCACAAAAGTCAGTACATGCTTTAATATTTAAATTGTTTGAAGATTACTAAGGGCCGAGTTCACAACAGGGAGTCACACATCAGTATTTGTCATCATATTCTCGAATTCAATTCAATTAATTTATAAATATTATAAATTAAAATGGAGGAGCTAAAATCAATGTTGTACTAATTTTTTATGGTATTCAATTATTATTTGATTCCTAAAAATTTAATCAAAATAATATATAAATGTTGTAAATAAATTAATTAAATAATAAGTGCTTAGGAAATTTTTAATAATTATTAGATTAATTATTTTAGTCACATACATACATACACATACACACACACACATACATACATACATACATACATACATATATATATATATATATATATGACCAGCCATGCTATGATAAATAGATAGGGGAAAATGAGTTTGAATAGGAGGAGAAAAGGGTGGAAAATATATGAGATATTTTCTAACTTTTTGATGGCGGTAAATACCTACATATTCCCCCATTTTCTTCTTATTTTTTTCCTTACCTCTTAAAGTTAATCAAAGTCTATAGCTCTATAGCTCAGTCTTCCAACCCAAGCTAAGAGGAGACACGAGGAGTTCTATAAGGAAATAGCTTGCAATATAACATGTTATCAACTAGCCAGATCAAGGTGATCAAATATAATTTACATTAATTCCATATTCATAAATACATGTTCGGTTTTGATAAAAAAAAGTTGATACAAACACACACACACAAATATATATTTAAATACATGTTAAAACTATATTTTACAATTTATACACATATAAATGTATATACACACATATACACAAATACATGCATACATACATATGCATATGCGTATATATATATAACTTTTGGTTATATAATACATTCAAAAATTATATCTAAAATACATTATTTACATATAAACATGTTTAAATAGTTTAACATTTATAGATATACATACATACACACACTCACACACATACATACATATATATATATATGGACAAGGATCGGCTATATCTCTATCCCCCCTATTTCAACAACACATTCTGATTTAAATAATATATTTTCTCTCTCTTGTCACCTCATTATATTATTTAAATCGAAATTTATGGTGGAAATCATAAGGGAATAGAGGTGTAGCAAGAACGAGGTGTAGCAGATCATTGCCCTATCGTTTACATCAAAAGTTGGCACAAACACTCAAAAGATTTATAGAAGATAATAAAGTTAATAAAGTGAAGTAATTAAATGAAAAATGAGAGAAAACAACACACGATAATTATAGTGGTTCGGCTAATCACCGGCCTACGTCCACTTGAACTTTGTTTCTATATCTGCAATTTATTTACAAAAGGTAATGTTATGGATCGATGGTCTATGGATCGGTATTGACCCGAGAGATTACAGTATAAGTACAAAAACTTATAATACACGCAAAAAGATCCTAAAACAATGTCTATCACCCTCTATTTATAGCTGAAGATCGGTGGATTTCTCTCCATTATATTCTTCCCCACATCTAGAAGGAGCAGCTCAGAATAGATCGTGGTCAAATCAACAAGGTTCAGGGATCAGTACTGAACCGTGGCTTATGGATCGATACCGAACCAGAAGATTGGTTGTAAATCCCTCTTTGATCCCTCGATGTTGCTTGGTCGGCTAGTATCTTCTTATGCTAAACTTGGATATATTGATGTGAGCTCAAACTATGGTGGAGTCTTTGGCTCTTCGGCTAGTTGAAAGCACTTGGGTTTGTTATCTTGAAACTTGGATGGTGCATTAATGTTTGAGTCATGGATAGCTAGCAAACCATCTCATGTTGTATAATTTAGTCAATTAGCACCTCAGTTTCACCTAGTAAGAAGCAAATATGATTTTGGTTAAGTTACATGGATCGGTACCGATCCATGGCTATGGATCGGTACCGATCCAAGATCTTAGCAAATTCTTGGATTTTGGAATTGACACTTTGGGCTATTTGGCATGTAGGCTATTTTTGAAAATCTATTGTAAGCTAATGGCTTTATCTATCGATCTTGTTTGGTATCTGAATTTAAAAGTTATTGTTTTGGATTTTTGTTTCGGTTATTCTCTTATTTGATCGTTCCAACTCATCCAAATATGGTTTGGTCATAAAGCTGGATAATATTTTCCCTCCAAAGTATATCTTGTTTCAACAAGATATGCTTTGAACTGTGGATTTACTATCATCAGTTTCAAGTTCTGTTTCAAATAGATGCTACTTTTCCTCTAAACTGTTTTCATGAAGCATTGTATCTTTTACCAATCGTTGAATTGCCTCGAACGGCTTTGAACTTGCAAATCTTGTGTATTATAAGAACTAAAGCGTGATCTTTGAGTTCGCTATTCTAATTCTAAAAAAATTTCAATGATCTTTTTCTTCGAAACTCCATTTGCCTTTGTATTGTACTTCAAATTAGTTTCCGTCTCCATATGTTTTTATTCATTACTATTCATATTCGTTTTTATTTCATGGATCGGTACTAATCCATAGACCATGGATCGGCACCTCAAATTTAGGCGATTCCTCTGCTATATCTATGGATTGCTTCTTATTAAAGCCCGAACAACACTTATTCATTTACTTGCAAATTTTTCTGCCTTCAGACTTTCTTCCCAATACTTGCCATTGCCGAACCTTAAATTGTTGAATAAACATCCGACCTTGCACCACCGCGCTCGCCACCGACTTTGAACCATCGCTTTAAATTAGCACTTCCACCTCTTTCTGCCATCAACGCCATTGGGACCATCGACTTCGTAACCAATTCTCGAGGACTGAATCATGCAATCGGCAAATTGAACCCAACCCTTTCTCCGAATAAACACGGTTAGGTGGCGGCATGGCTTGGGGACGTTCGTCGTCGATTTGGATTTCGATCACGTGTGGCCGCTTATGGAACACCATTGCCATTCCTCTATGGATCGGGACTGATCTCATACTTAGCCAATTTTAAACCAAAAATTAGAACTATAGGGGACACCTTGGAAAATTCGAAATTTACTCGAAGCAAGAGGCATTTTTCTCGTGCATGACCCAAGCTTAAGTCTTACGAGCTTCGACTCGAGTCGGTTTCGAGTCCTGCCTGTGGTAGACTCAAATTTTCAAAGTGACCTTAATTTTTAATGTAAAATTGGCCAAGCATTCCAAAAAAATTTCTGATGAAACTCCATAACAAATTTGACCGAGCCATGATTCATGACTCATTAGGATGATCAGCCACTTTGAATGAAAATCGGCACTTGGATGAATTGTATATCAATCTTTTTACCAAATGATGGATTTAAATTGCATGACATTAGATGAACACACTACACAGTTTGCATTGCATGACACCAGATGCACACACTACACAATTACGGGATGCACACACTGCACAGTTTGAATTGCACATTATTACTCCCCGTCGATGTATGGGATCCGTTCGATCAACGCACATTGGCATCCATCGGGTCTGGTACATCGACTGCACAGGGCCCTTCTTCCCACATGCAGATT
This sequence comes from Allium fistulosum, assembly GCA_030737815.1. NCBI lineage: Eukaryota > Viridiplantae > Streptophyta > Magnoliopsida > Asparagales > Amaryllidaceae > Allium > Allium fistulosum. Next base: position 990,896,430 of record CM060903.1, read on the forward strand.
AAAGCTTTTTTAATATGCATGATACCTCTTACGTGTGAAGCTTTAATAGTTATGGATCGTAGACATTCCTCGCGTCTCTCCACTGTAGCCACGGGTCCTTCAACATCACGATCTATATGATTTAATGTTGAATCTCCATTCAATCTACCCTCCCATCAATTTATATGAATTTCCATTATCAAAGTTGTGTTTTAAGGTTTTCCAAACTACCCAATTCATGTAAATCATCACTTGAAAATCATCAATTCAATTTTAAATCATATCTAAATCTAAATAGATATATAAGTGAAATCTAAATGCTTACCTAACAACATATTCATTTCGTAGATAAACCAACTCACCTGTATACGATGTTTTGATAAACTTCCGGTAGAAATCTTCAAGTTTCACCTTTTGATTTGATTTGGATATAGGCCTTCTATTTTCCTTGCTGAGTTTTTGGATTATATATATATATATATATATATATATATATATATATATATGGAATTTATTTGAAGAATTTTGACTATGAATTGGCGAAGAAGAAGTAAAAGATAATAGAATTTTATATTTAGGTTTAGCGGCGGCTGCGGATGCAGAGGAATAATGATAGGATGAGCTAGGGTTAAACATCCTTCTATTTTATAGCCAAAATCATGAAATCCCCTCAACCCCTACTTGGGCCTTGACCTGTTTCACTTTAAAAAGCGCGTTGTAGTAAACAGTCCGTATTTCGTTCATCCGGTGTCCGTTTTTGATATTTTATATATGAATTTGGGCTAGAAAAATCTAATTGACGCACTAGAATATTCATATTTCTCAAATTTCTTCATTTGTAAAAATTCAGTTTTTTAGTTTTAGGTAAAATTCCCTAAATGCTCTTTTTAAAAAATAGTTTATTTTTATTAAAAATCTAGGGTGTTACAGTGCCTAATGCATATATAAACACTTCTGGGACTTGCCTCATGCGCTATATGGTCATGTTACAGCCAACTATCTAATAAATATGTAAACACGTATCGAATCTGTCCTTGTGCTACATGATCGCTTTACATTCAACTATCTAATATATATGTAAACACATCCTCGACCCACCCTATGTGCTATAAGATCGCTTTACAACCAACTCAACGCTTCCTGAACCCACCCCATATGTAATAGGATCATGTATAACCAACTAAATGCTTCTTATGCCTACCATGTCACTATAGGATCATATATCCGCAATAACAATCACATTCCGACCGTCAAATCTCATCGCCCCATAATCTAAGATCGCTTCATTTCCTCGTAGTCACAATTGAGTAAACATCTCATAAATAGTCTATGGAAGTCGAGAAAATCCCATTCGAGCACTAACTCTTCTTTGATACGGCCATGTCGGGCTTCGGTTCAATTTGGCCCCGACAACACCCACTTGTCGACCGATAAATAAGCGACCAGTCGACCGGTTGCTTTATATGATGGGCCATATGCTCGTCCTTTTACGTTAAATTTTGTTTCCGCCTCTGTTTGTTGGTTCCATTCTTCTTTAATTCATTATAATTTACTTATATTTGAATTATACATTATTAATGGGTCATCACGTCAATATATCATCGTCCATTATCACTTACAGACTCAAATTTTTGTTATAGACAACGGTATATTCAATTTAAAGTATTGCTGTTTTTATTTATTCATTTAAATTAATTTAATCAGTAATTAAGAATTCTAACTCATAATTAACCCTAATATAGATTATTAATCATTATCATAAAAGTATAATTGCGTTATACACTGAATTAAACAAGTTTTACTCACAAATTATTGATCAATGTCTTCAAAATGAAGAAAACCTAGTGTCGCCTCTGCTGTCCTGCAAAATCAGCACCTAAAAATCTCCGCAATCCACTCTGAAATTTGTACAAAATTCGCCTTTTTGTTAAGTAATTTATGAGATATGAATTTTTGTAAATTTTTGAGAAGAAAAGGAAAGTGAGAATGTACGGTGGTTTCTTTTCATATAGTTGGGTGGAAAAATTTAACGGTGGGAATTTAAATTCAAATCTTATTGGACCCAAACCCTTTAAAGCCCATTCAAATCGAAAAACTGTTTTTCCCTTATCTCCTACGTACGATCTCTAATTCGGACAAGTTTAGAGTTGAAATCGATCAAAAAGACATGCTCCACGCAACGCCGCGACTCTCGTCTTTAAATTTCGATGTCGGAAAAATGATCATTTTGCCCTTTATTATTAAATTTAATTAAAATATCACTTTATTAATTCAAAAATTACTATTAAATTTTTGGGGTACTATACAATCACACATATACTTTTTTGAGACTCTTTATTCCATACTTTCAATAGCATCATACATATACTTTTGATGGTCTTTATTACGTACTTTCGATAGTAGCATGCACATACTTCTGATAGCCTACATGCATCATGCATGTACTTCCTATAACCTTTATTCCATGTCTCTGACTCTGATAGCATTTATCTCATACTTTCGGTAGCTTGCAGCTTCATATCTTCGATATTTTGCTTCGTGTCTTTGATATTTTGCCCCGTATCGTTTTTTAATGGGTGTTGTCACTTCGTTAAAAATCTGAATAGTGTCAGTGTAGCACTTTCTTTATTGCTATATATGTAGAAAGATGTACAATAGTTTATAGGAAAAAAGATTACATGATAGCCAACAAAGCAAAAATAAGCATTAATACATGTTATTTTCCATGCAGATCTAGCTCAAAACAAAGTTTTGTACATTAGATAGGGAATGAATGGTGATGATTTTTTTAAACCTTTTTACATTTCTGTTCGTCATATATTTATCAACCTACACCATCACTATAAAAAATTAAGAAAAAGTAACACGTTATTTTAGTAAAAATATAACCTAACATTACGTAAGAAATACATAAAATAAAATACAGAATAAAATTATACATAAAATTGTTAAACTTGTGTGATTCAAAAACGCCAAAGTAGAAAAGAAAACAGAACAGATTTAATCAATTAGTTGGGCTATAGGTGGAAAGAAAAAATAGGACATTTGGAAGATTATATTTTGGTTGAAAGGAAACTAATTAATTAGTAAACGAATTTGCAATATGAATAAAGAAAATTTTATATTTGTAGATTCAATCAACTAAAGGATATAATGGAAATCAAGATAACAGTTAATCATTTGCATTGAAATCAAATCATGAAAATTTGTAAATGTTTCAAGATAATTGAGCATTTAATTTACTCATTCTCCAAGTAATGCCTTTACTCTCTTTTTAAGTACTCTCTTTTTAAGTAAACTTAATTTTTGCAATCAAACCAAACTATGGTTTTGACTGTAATCAACTTTGGTGAAATTGATTATTTAATTTAATTATGGATCGGGTTTTCCACTTCTCTACATATAACTTTGCGATCTATCTTGTACTATATGTCTTCGATAAAAAAAATAAAGAATGGTTATTGGATTTGTGTATGTAGGCAATTTGATTGAACCATATTAAATCTTTGTGTTTTATATTTTTCTAAATTTTTTGTGTAATAATTATTTATTGATTGGGTTGTTGATATTCTTTACATAAACCAAAAAATTTCACAATAAAAATAAGACACTATATTATGTTGTAAGAGGTGTTCTATGCGATACCCTAAGCACACGTAAAGACCAATTTGAAATAAATACAAAACAAAACTCTATGTTGTTTATTATTTTTGTGACGTTTGACATTTTTTTGTACTGAATTACTGATTATTGCTTTCCCTTGGAGTAATGCTTGGTTGTGTGGACAAATATATCAAATTGAAAAGTGTTCACCGTCTTCTAAGTTTTATAGTTGCAACTACCTCTTGCGAGTTTTCTTTACTTTGTTTTAATTTTATCTATTTTTCATTTTGATTTTCCATTTTATTTGGAAAAAGAAAAACCATGCGTTTTTTGATTCCGAGAAAGCCATATGTATTCTTAAAGGGTTAAGTCATAGAAAAGGGATGTCTTTTTGGTTGAAGAAAGGAGTATAAAGACGGAATAAATATTGCTGCGAATGCATCTAAAGATAAATATTTTTCAATAATAATACTGTTGGAAATTGATCGATGATTCGAGTATGATGATCAGGAGATTGTTGTACTTCTGACATTAAGGATCTACTGTGTAGATTTTTTTAGACAATAGTTCAACCCAACAGGTACAAATGAGATACAACTATCGATTTCAAGATTCAATAAAGTCTTGAAACAGCATAATCGGATTCAAAGTTTGTACGACTTTGATCCGACCAAGAACACTCTTTTATTAATCTCTGATGATGCAATGTTAGAAAAGGGAATGGAGAAAAGACGAGAAGTTTCTGATTTGCAACATCTTTCAAGCGTTACTGATTTTCTGAATGAAGAAGAATTCTAAAACACTTTTCAGGCATTGCAATTTCAGGAAGAATAAGTTCTAAAATGTAATAGTTTCTGGGTTTTGCTATTTATAGTTGCAGAGAGGTGCATTTTCATTAAGAAGACGCGTCCATTTGTTTTCAATAGTCACATCCACGTCTATTTATTTGAATACAAATGTCCCGTCATATTTTAACAGTCACATCTCCCGCCAATTATGTCCGTTTAAATTCGAATTTCTAGATTTTGTTAACGGGTTTAAATCTGATCCATTTTAATAAAATAGTTCGGTCCAAAATATTATTTGGATCCAAACTCAAACCCGACCAGGCCCGGCCCTGCCCAGCCCGGTTTGGTCTTTCGATCGATCGGTCGGTCGGTCGGTGGCACGCGCATGGGTGGTGGTTATGCATGGCTTCCCTCCTCACACTAGAGCAAACATTTGGATGCCCAAAGGGCCCAACCATCTCTTGAGAAACCTATATTTAAATAAATATAGTTCCTTATATCCCAAGATGTGAGATAAACTTTCCTTCATCTTCTTCTTCTTTAAAACAAACCCCAAAGCCTAAAGTATTTTGAAAATTTACAACAATTTCCCCCCATTTTCAAAATAAGTAAAATAAATAAATTAAACGGCTACATCACTAGAGTGACTACCTACGTACCCAAGTAGGATCAAGCCAACGTAGTTCCAAAATAAGGCATTGCATCATCGTGGAAATCAATACATAAACAATAGGTATCTTTTGGATTTGAACCTTCACTTAGTATATGTAACATCCTGTATCTGGAGGTCAAAAGCTAAGTGCTACGGATGCTGCAGTCATCCATATATTAATTTCTGTTGACAAAATGGTGTCCATAATATTAGGAGCACTTGAATAAGAAAAAAATCACAGATTTCAAAAACATCATTTTGCTGATTACATTTCAAAACAAATTCATATCCAAATTACATAATCCCATATCGTTTCCCAGGTACAGATTAATTATAATCATTATAAAAATATGCCAAGAGCGCCATATAACGATGCCCCCCTTGGTTGATCAAAGAAATATAGTCATATCTGACCTAATATACACAATGGAATCAAACAAAATGAAACTGCATCTCCTAATTAGCTATCCGTCAGCCACTTGCTCTTCTCCAAAAGCTTATTTACCAAAAGACTAAAACCTGAAAAGCTCAACCCTCAGCTTACTCAAATCAATTTTGAGTACCTGAGAGTTTAAGGGGAAACAAAAAAAATTCAAGTTAGACATAAAGCCTGGTGTGAATAATTTTGTTACATCTCGGTTTATTGATATTTAGTGAGACCATGCCGCTTAGCGGAACGGGTTTCCCCTCACTTATATTCTTTTTATAACATATACTTTGCAAATTCTTCCCTGCAACCAAACTAGTTAATCAAACTGCTTATATCAAAATAGCAATATCCTTTATGCTAATAAATGGACTATCTGTCCGTAAAACAAGTAATATGTGAGCTATCTGCCCACAATATAATAGCAAAGTCCGTTATGCTACAAATGGACTATCTGTCCATACACTGGGCTGACTGCCCACAAACTGGACTAACTGTGCGAAATCTAGGCCGACTGCCTGCAAAATGGACTAACTGTCCGTATTATTTTCTTAGGTTAACTACCCTTTAAATTTTCCTTGAGAACCTTTTCAAAATGATTTAGTCCTTCAAATCATATATATATATATACACAAGGAAATTATAGCTTTAGCTATACTCTAAGCCATTTTGCCATGTGTAAGGAATGCGGATTACGGATCTTAATGCTAGAATTAACACTAGAGGGGGTGAATAGTGTTTTAAAGAATTACTAATTCTTTTTGAGTTTATCTTAATTTGAACACAAATGTATGCAATATTCAGACACAGATATGATCACAGAATCAAACACAGATGTAGATATAAAGTAAAAGCAATAAAGGAAAGAACACACCGGATTTTATATTGGTTTGGAGTTACCCTACATCCAGTCCCGCAACACAAGTATGGATTTCCTTTCAAAATCAATTCTTACAATTACACCCTCGATTTCAAGGCCACGAGGTACACCGCTCCAGATTCACAATCCTCTGGGTAGAGATACTTGATTTTACGGGCAACAAGTTCACCCGATTGATTTTCCAGGCTACAATCACACCTTTTCTCGCCCGATTGAATACAAAGAAGTCTATAACTCTGAATAGCACTGGGATCTTGTTGAGATAGTGATAGAGAATCAAATCAGAGATGATCTAGTTAGATTCAATGGTGATTTCGGCAGAGTAATGGTAAAAATGTATATAAAGAAATGTGGAAGAAGAAGAGGAGTGTAATCATAGAAAATATGATTGTAAATTCGTTTAAAATAGCCCCTATTTATAGTAGAACAACAGCCATGTCCATTCGTGAAAGGATATGACGAATAGACATTTCCTTTGAAATTCAAACTTTTGAAATAAACTATCACCTTGTCGACAAGGGGTCCTTGGGGTTGTCGACAAGCCTAAGATATTTTTGGTAACTTGTTTTTCTTTGAAAATAACTTCTATCTTGTATTAAAACTATTTAAACTTTATAAATATACTTAACTATAGTTAAAATACATAAATAAGTATAGAGAATAATATTTTGGTATATATACAATTTTACTATAATTTTATATTTTTAAATCTAAGTACAAATATTAAAAGTTAAATATATTATAATTAAAAGATAGTTTAAAACCAAGGATAATTTGATATTGAAAATAAAGATTATTTTGAGGCTAAAAGTATTTTAAAACGAGGATAGATGTTTTTGATTTAAAAAGGAAGATTTTGAAATCATTTTGAAAACAAGATATAATTTTGTAAAACATTTGAATAAAAGTTAGTGGATACAAAACAATGTTCCACTTGATTTTTCGTAGGTTCCATCCTACTTAGGGTTTCATCCCTTTAACGGGCTCGAAGTGGATTTCATTCCACGAATAAAATGAATTTTAAGATGTCGGTGCTTTTCTAGGAGTTTTAACAAAATTCCTAACTAAATTACTTATCTTGAAATCTTGAACTCTTGATAATCTTGATACTCATGAGTCTTGAATCTTGATATCTTCGATCTTGAGTTCATCAGTTCTTGAATCTCTATACTGTACAGTCTTCATTCTTTGGTACCTGTATATATATCCTGCATATACATATATATCTAAACAATAATGTTAGTATTTATATTTTATAATCTTATTCTAAGGTTGTTGTCATCAAAACCAACTTCTCAGGGACTAACAATCTCCCCCTTTTTGATGATGACAACCTTTGTTTATAAAATATTACTTCTATCCTAATAACTCCCCCTAAAACTAATAACTCCTCCTTAATCTATGCCTAATTATCCTATTTTATACTTCTCCCCCTTTGTCATCAACAAAAACTAACTCCAAACTATATAGCTCCCCCTTATTCTTGTACTAAAGTACCTGCATTAATAAATTATATAATGGAGTATATAATAGATAGATTAAGAGATAATTATACTGATAGACATGATAACTAATCAAAGATCATATAAATATCAATCTGTATTTATACATATTATGTTTTGCACACCAATTATCAATCTTCACCAAACCAAATCTAATCAATCCAAGCAATCAATTCAAATCAAACAAAGCAATCAAATAAAATAAAACATTACGAGGAACTTCCACCCATCCTTCTTCTCCAAATATAAGGTCTGCTTTAATGACATCCCAATTTTCATTTTCATTGGTGAGAGAGACTGGAGGATGTGCTTCATTATCATCTTTGTGCAGAGAGGAAATCATCCATCGAATCGCATCGAAATGTTTTTCTTGCTCCTTGATCATCTGCATTTGACTCAACTCTAAGTGTCGCTGATTACGGAGAATTAAAGAAAGAATATTCTTGAAAGAATTAAAGGTTTCTTCAAGATTCTCAGTCAAACTATGAATTGGATCGGTCATATTTGATTTGTGAGAAGAAATATAGATAGAGTAGATAAGAAATGATTTTGCGTAATGAATTCTGGAAGAATTATGTATTTATAGGTGTAGAAATTCGTTTGAAATGAATAGACACAAGGTAGTTATTCAAATTTCAAATTTAAAATGAAAAGTCATTTCTGACCTGTACTTGTCGACAGGGTCTCTGGGGGGTTGTCGACAGGGGTCAGTTAATTTTGATAACTCATTTTGATTTTGTGAATAATTGTGTGTGTATATATATAAATATTTATATAATATACTAACATTTATTCTGGAGATAAGATAAGCTAGATAACAAAAAAGTAATTCAGTTTCATTTCATAATAGAACGATACAATGATTAAACATTAAGAACTACACGAACATTCAAATCAAAACAAACTAAAACCAATCATGACATGAAAAGGTAGAACTAGTTAGAGGATGACGAAGATGAAGATAATCCAAGCTTCTTGCCGACTTTGGAGAAAAACTTGTTCATCTTGGATGACATTTTATCCAATTTCTTACTAACGGACCGTTTAAGAGTCTGTTGATTCTCAACAATGGTCTTTTGATTTTTGAGTAAGGTTTTGTTGGTTGGATTAGAGGGATAGTCAATATTTTCCAAGGATGTTTCACTTTCTTCTTCTTCTTCTATTTCTATTTCATCCCCTTCTTCTTCTTCTTCCTCCTCTTCCATCTCCTCATGAGCCAAATGCTCTTCCTTTTCGGCAAGAGTCTCATATGGTTGAAAAACATATGGAATTTTCATAAGAGAAATGTTTGAGTGATTAAAAACTTTTCTTGAAACAAATTCTTCTCCTTTGAAATCCACTCCAAAATAATTAAAAATCCGAGTGAGATAGATTCCATGATACAAAGTGTTTTCACCCACTTCAAAATTTTTGGGACGAAGTTCATCCAAAATAACTTGCGCCCAATTAATATCATAATTTCCAAAAATAGCAAAAAGTGCTTTGCAAACTTTTGAAGTTGGATTGTTAAAACTCCCCGATCTTGGGGTCAAAGTATGTTGTAAAAGAAGATTAACAATTCTTGCTTTTGGTCGAAAGTTTCGATTTATGAATTCAAAGTTATCATCTCCTTCAAAAATGTGATGAAATGTATCATGATCATTTTCATCGATATTAAAATTAGAAAGATCCATTCCCGTGCTCTTGCAATTGAGAATGGTACCCAAAACATCACAATTTAAAACGATTCTAGTGCCTTTGACACTACTCCAAATTTCATCATCATTTCCATTATAAAATCCACGATTGAGATTTGCATAGAAAATTTTAACAAGATTTGGATAACAAACAAAGTCATTTTGTGAAGCATCAATAAGACTAAGAACTTGGTTGTTTGCAAAAAGAGAATCGATTTCATAAGTAGAGAAATATTGAAATAAAGCAAACTTTCTGGGATGGACTTTTCTATAGTTAGCATAGTTGATATATGCTTTTATAGCCTCCGGATTATTGAAAAGTTGCTCTTATATATTTCTGGAAAGTCTCATTGTGGAAGGGTTGCTTGAAGAAGCCACTAGAGCAGAGAGTAGAGAGCTTGATATTTTGAAATACGAGTTTGAATTTGAAAATGAAAGTGAAAAGTTGTGATAAGAGATAGTAAATAAATAAATTCTCAAGGGATAGGTTCTCAAGTCAAAAGGTGACTTTTCAGAGACTTGAATGAAGTGAAAAGATGGAGAGAAATTCAAACATTTGAATTCAAATTTGAATTTCAAATTTCTGTACCCTTGTCGACAATGTGGGTGGGGCCTTGTCGACAGGTGTCTCTGAATTTTCATGATTTATTTCTCTTAAGTATTCTAATATATATATATATAATTTTTAATGTCTATATAATATCTGGAATATTACTAGAATTATAGTATATTCCATAAAATATTATTATACTATTTAAAAATAATAATAATAATAAAATAATAGTAAAAATATAATAAAATAATAATAAAAATTTTAAAATTCAAACGACACACCAATTCAAAATCAACCAATCAAACATTCAATCCTAAGCATGCAATTTCAACCTATGTATTGTAAACGTGTACCTTTTTCTGAGTCCGTTTCTCTGAATTCGTCGGAGTCGTGAACTGCCGTGAAACACATATTTGAATTATCTATCTTCTGATCATCATCGCTTGAGGACGAGTCTGAGTCATCTAGAGTAGTGATAAATGCACGTTTTCGTTTCTTTGCGGAATCATTGTTTATAGGAAGATTTTGCTTATCTGGATGCGGACAGTCTCTTTTGATATGGCCTGGTTCGTCACAGTTGAAACATTTGATATAGTTTGGCACTACATTCTGATTACCAGAGTTCTTATAGTTGTTTATCTTGAGATTATTCATCTTTCTGTATTTCAGGAATTTCCGAAAGTTCTTGGTCATAAAGGCTATCTCTTCATCATTATCGATGTTTGAGTCTGATCCATCGGTCAATGCATTGAATGCAATTGATTTCTTTTCAGATGCTTTGCTTTCTCTTCTCCCAAGTATTTGGACTTCAAACGACATTAGATCTCCAATTAATTCTTCTATCTTTAAGGTACTGATGTCATTTGCCTCTTCGATCGCAAGTGTCTTTTGATCCCATTCTGGAGTAAGAGAATTTAATATTTTTCTGACTTGATCTTCTTCCGAAAATACCTTTCCCAAGGATATTAGAGAATGCACAATATCCTGAAATCTACTATATATATCTAGAATAGACTCATTAGGATTCATTTTAAATAATTGAAACTGATTTGTGAGCATGGAAATTTTGGTCTGTTTAACTTTGCTTGTTCCTTCGTGAGTAACTTGCAAAGTTTTCCAGATTTCATATGCAGACTTAGAAACTGACACTCTATTAAATTCATTCCTATCAAGTGAACAAAACAGAATATTCATAGCTTTAGAGTTATTTTGTGCGACGGTCTTTTGCTCAGTAGTCCACTGTGCAAAACCAGTTGTGGGTTCAAAATATTCAGTCTGTGTGATATTCCAAGTGTCTAGTCCTACAGATTGTAAATATATTTTCATCCTACATGCCCAATATGCATAGTTACTGCCATTAAAAAGTGGTGGTCTGACAGTAGACTGACCTTCTACAAATGAACTAGTGACAGAGGTAATAGAACCAGTGTCGGTAGTAGTAACAGTACCAGTGTTGGTAGCGATTTTAAAATTTTTCAAAATTCAGATTATGAAACTTTGAAAACCTTGCTATGATACCAAATGTGAGAAATGCGGATTACGGATCTTAAGGCTAGAATTAACACTAGAGGGGGGTGAATAGTGTTTTAAGAAATTACTAATTCTTTTTGAGTTTATCTTAATTTGAACACAAATGTATGCAATATTCAGACACAGATATGATCACAGAATCAAACACAGATGCAGATATAAAGTAAAAGCAATAAAGGAAAGAACACAACGGATTTTATACTGGTTCGGAGTTACCCTACATCCAGTCCCGCAACACAAGTACGAATTTACTTTCAAAATCAATTCTTACAATTACACCCTCGATTTCAAGGCCACGAGGTACACCGCTCCAGATTCACAATCCTCTGGGTAGATATACTTGATTTTACGGGCAACAAGTTCACCCGATTGATTTTCCAGGCTACAATCACACCTTTTCTCGCTCGATTGAATACAAAGAAGTCTATAACTCTGAATAGCACTGGGATCTTGTTGAGATAGTGATAGAGAATCAAACCAGAGATGATCTAGTTAGATTCAATGGTGATTTCGGCAGAGTAATGGTAAAAATGTATATGAAGAAATGTGGAAGAAGAAGAGGAGTGAAATCAGAGAAAATATGATTGTAAATTCGTTTAAAACAGCCCATATTTATAGTAGAACAACAACCATATCCATTCGTGAAAGGATATGATGAATAAACACTTCCTTTGAAATTCAAACTTTTGAAATAATCTGTCACCTTGTCGACAAGGGGTCCTTCGGGTTGTCGATAAGCCTAAGTTATTTTTGGTAATTTGTTTTTCTTTGAAAATAACTTCTATCTTGTATTAAAACTATTTTAAACTTTATAAATATACTTAACTATAGTTAAAATACATAAATAAGTATAGAGAATAATATTTTGGTATATATAAAATTTTACTATAATTTTATATTTAAATCTAAGTATAAATGTTAAAAGTTAAATATATTATAATTAAAAGAGAGTTTAAAACCAAGGATAATTTGATATTGAAAATAAAGATTATTTTGAGGCTAAAAGTATTTTAAAACCAGGATAGATGTTTTTAATTTAAAAAGGAAGATTTTGAAATCATTTTGAAAACACGATATAATTTTGTAAAACATTTGAATAAAAGTTAGTGGATACAAAATAATGTTCCACTAGATTTTTCGTAGGTTCCATCCTACTTAGGGTTCCATCCCTTTAACGGGCTCGAAGTGGATTCCATTTCACGAATAAAATGAATTTTAAGATGTCGGTGCTTTTCTAGGAGTTTTAACAAAATTCCTAACTAAATTACTTATCTTGAAATCTTGAACTCTTGATAATCTTGATACTCATGAGTCTTGAATCTTGATATCTTCGATCTTGAGTTCATCAGTTCTTGAATCTCTATACTGTACAGTCTTCATTCTTTGGTACCTGCATATACATATATATCTAAACAATAATGTTAGTATTTATATTTTATAATCTTATTCTAAGGTAGTTGTCATCAAAACCAACTTCTCAGGGACTAATACCATGTTATATACACTTTACTCAAAATAATGTTGATGAGATTTAATAAGAATTAACTATTCTTCCAAAACAAGTCAAAACCATTTTAACTTAAAAACACTTAAGCAATATTGTCTATTCAATACATTCAAAACCTTTGTTTAAAACCATTAAATAGTCCTTTCGTAACCCTTGAAGGTAACCCCTTCGAAGCCATTGAAAGACCTTTCGAAACTGTTAAATATTGCCTTTCGAAAACATAGGAAAAGCCTTTCCTTTCTTTTCCCCGAAAGCTTCAAAATATCAGACATCCCCCTTTAAAACCTTTTAAATATTGCCTTTAAAAACATAGGAAAACCTTTCCTTTCAATCCTTTCGAAACCATTCGTTAAAACCTTTCGAAACAGTCAGAACTTAATCCTTTCGAAAGCACTTTGGGTTCAATTTAAAACATGTGAAAACCTTTCGAAACCATTGAAAAACGTCTCGGTCGGAACCCTTTGGATTCTGCCTTCAAGTAGAGCAAAAGGATCAGAAACCCATTAAAGTCAAAAGCATCTATTTCGAAACCATTTAAAACTATCTCTTTCGAAACCAATTTGGGTTTTACTTTACTTGTAGAAAAAAGGTCTTAAAACATTTAAGTCGAAAGCAACTGCTTCGAAACCATTTCCTAAGTAATGAAGTGATGGTGTCGAAACCATTCCTTTGAAAGCATTTAAGAGGTGGCCCAGTTTTTAGAAAACAAAACAACCCTTTCGAAACCATCTGGGTCGAAAGGTAAAAAGTTGGCAGCAAAAAGGTTTCGACTTAGTCGTAAACAATTATTTAAAAATAGAGGCGCAACCTAATCGAAACCATTTCCTTTAAATCATTTAACTTAGTCGAAAGCTATTTTGTCGAAAGTCACTCAGTCGAAAGCATGCATGTGTATTTCTTTACTTTAAAAACAATGGACTGCCTCAACCCCTTCGAAACCTCTGGTTTCGACTCCCTACCTTCCACCTACATTCAATTCACTACATACCGGTAAATTGATACCCTATGCATTGGTTTTGACTATGTCAAAAGCGAAGATGAGGAGGCGGAACCCAGTGCCGATGGTGTCGAAACAATGAAAAACATGTAGCAAATAGTTATTTTCACTTAACCTGCCTTACGTGTCTAATTATGATTGGTTGCCTCTTTCTTTATCAATAAAAAGTACTGCACTTTGTCAAAAATGCTGCCGATTTTCCAGATGCTATAATTTAAATCATTTTACAAAAAGCCCCTTCTCCTTTAATTATATAAAACATTTAAGTCCCATACCTTAAATAATTTTATATAACCTTTAAAACACTTAGAAAAAATATACAAAAATTCCAGAAAATCTATATTAACATGTTTTCTAACATATAAAAAATTTCAGACCCCAATCTTTTATTATTTAATCGAAAATAATTATTAACCCAAAATACCATTTTTTTTTACTAGAAAATTCATGTTAATTCCACGAAAATTCAAAAAAAAATTAAAAATTGAAACCCATCTCCAAAATAATATTTATGATCTTCATATAAATTCGCAAGGCATTTGGATGTCATTTTGTAGGATTTTCACCTTAAAACATATCATAAAATCAATATGAATATACATAAATCATCAACATGTATATATAATCATTCCATCATTCAAAATCATAGCAAATCTATGCAAAATATTCGACAATCATCTTCAAACTGAAAATACAATCAAAAATGAGATGTAAACATTATTCACCTTAGCTTTAGAGATTATAGAGATTGAGATATGAATAGGTTTGATTTGAATTTGCTTCTTCCTAGCTTTTCTTCCGCTTTTCCTTGTTAATGGTGGCTGACCCTTTGTTTTAAAATTTTCAAAATGAAATGAACGTGTAAAATCTTACACGGCCAAGGTTTGGAGGATATATGAATGACCTCTTTCCTATTTTGCTCCTCCTCTATTACAATTTATACTCTTATTTAGCTCACTGTTATATGGCACGACTACCCTAGTTAAAATCAAATCTCAATCCCCTAATCAACACATTATTTTATTTAATTTAACTAATTAAATATCCTAAATAATATTACCAAAAATCTGGGTGTTATAGAATAAACCGTTCAAAGTTCTATTGAGGTCTATGGTGAACATATCCTGAACTAAGTACCCCTTGTGATAGTACCAGAACAGTCACACATACTGATTTCCATATATGGAGTATTCTGTATGTTTACCACATTAATGGCCATGTGCTCAAACCTAGAGTTCATGAGTCTACTTCAGAAAGCAGTCTTACTTTATTAGGAAATGGCCTGATTTCCGTACTCATATAGGTAAGTCCCTTTAAGATGTTCCTACAATACACTTTGTGATTTTAACTGGACTTATTAACGATCTTCATCCATCCTCTTTCATGCAGAATCCAACACTAATGATGGGCAATTAGTTTTAGTGTTTCATAATCATTCTCTTAACTTATTTGTACCCATTGAACTTTGTCTATCCTTTTCAAGACACATAAGTTAGGTTTCTATTAAGGATGATCAACCTTCATTCATAGATCTTAGCCTCATTTCTTTTGATTTTATAGAAACCAAGCCTTTAGAAGACTCTTAGAAAATGGGTCAGCCAAGTTTTTCTTTGTTCATATGTAATTGACAGTAATTACTACTCTTTTGAGTAATTGTCTTATCATCCGATGTTTAAGACTTACATGTCTAGACTTTCCGTTATAAGTTTTATTAGAAACATTATATATCGTAGTCTAATTGTCACAGTTAATCAAGACTGCTGGAGATGGCTCCTTCCACAAAGGAATTTCTACTAATAAATTCCTAAGTCATTCCGCCTCCTTGCTTGCATCTGCTAATGCAATCAATTCTAGTAACATTGTTGAGTCGGAAATATAGGTCTATTTCTTGGAGCACCAAGAGACAACAGCTTCTCCTAATGTAAATATCCATCCAGTCGTAGGCTAAGATTTAAATTCTACATTGTTCCAAGTAGCATCACTATATCCTTCTAATACAGTAGGATATCATTTATAAGAAAGACCATAGTCGATGGTACCTTTCAAATAAGAAAGAACTTTTGAAATTGCTCTCCAATATTCTATACCTAGATTACTCGTAAAATGACATAATACGCTAATAGCATGTGTTATGTCAAGTATTATGCAATGCATATCATACATACGACTCCTAGTAATATTTGGAATATTCTAGTTGAGAAATAGCATGTTCAGTATTCTTCTCTAATTTAATACTAGGATCTAAAGGAGTCGGAGCTGATTTGTCGTTAATGATCATATTTATCGAGGAACTTCTCAATATAGTGAGATTGGATTAGTACCAACTCTTCCTCTTTTCTGAAGATTTTAATCCTTAAAATTACATCAGCCTCTCATGGAACTTCAGTATCAAATTTAGAGGATAAAAACTTCTTAGTTTTTTTCACACAAGATACAATGGTCCTAAATATTAACATGTCATCAACGTATAAATATATTATAATACAACCGGTTTAATCTGTTTTGCTATAAATACATTTATCAGCATCATTTACTATGCAGCCTTGAGACAATGCTACTATATCAAGCTTCTCATGCCATTGCATGGGTGCTTGCTTTAGACCATAAAGAGATTTTATCGGTTTACAAACTTTCTTTCTTGGTCTGGATTTATAAAACCCTCTGGTTGTTCCATGTATATCTCTTCTTCTAAATCACCATATAGAAAAGCGGTTTTCACATCCATTTGGTGTATTACAAGTTTATGAATGGATGTAAATACTATCAAACAACAAATCGAAGATATGCGAGCAACTGGAGCATATGTGTCAAAATAATCCACTTCATATCTTTGCTTATAGCCCTGTGCTACTAATCTAGCTTTAAATTTATCAATGGATCCATCAGTATTCAACTTTTTCTTGAATCTCCATTTACATCCTATTGGTTTAGTACCAGGTGGTAAATCAGTCAAAATCCAAGTTTTGTTTATCAAAATTGAATTCATTTCATCATTGATAACTTCTTTCCAAAAAGTAGCATCTCTGTAACTCATAGCTTTAGAATGAGTTTTCGGTCCATCATTTACATTCATTACGTATCAGTGATGTTAAGAAATCTATTCTTACTTCCTTCTACAAGATACGTAATGAAGTCAGAAACATAGCCCCTTTCTATTCTTGCTCTTTAATTTTTCCTTCGTTCAGTATCATCTTCAGGTACTAAAACATTCTCATTGTTTTGAGAAGAGGTATAATCTTCATCATTGTTATCATTAGTTTCAATATATTCTGAACTAGATGATGCTAGTGGATTCTCGCTAGTTTGATGTCGGGCTATATAGTTGTTTTTAAAAAATTCTACATCTATAGACTCAATTACTTCAAAAGTATCAAGAATAATAAAATGATAAGTTATACTATTATGAGAATAAACTATGAAAGCACACTTAAATGTTCTATTTCCTAATTTTGGCCTTTTGGGATCTGGTTTCTAACATACGCTAAACATCCCCAAACTTTAAGTCTCGATAAGTTAGGTTTTCGTTTAAACCATAGTTCATAAGGAGATATGTTCTTCTTTTTCAAAGGAACTCTACTTAAAATATAACATACATATAAAATGGCATTGCCCTATAAGGTGTTAGGTTAATTTGAACTAATTAGCATAGCATTAACCATTTTTATTAATGGCCTATTTTTTCTTTTAGTGACTTCATTTTGTTGAGGGGCATTAACCATCTACAGAATCAACGACATAACCAGAAGTTTTCTTTATTATATTCAAATTAATTACGCAGTTACAAGAATATCCATGTCCAATGAAATTTTCGTTCTTGAATAACACTAATTTATCAGACTCATACACTATCTTGAATCCTCCTTTGTTAAGAAGGTATCCAAAGATCAAATTCTTGCAAATATCAGGTACATGAAAAACAATAACTAAAGTGAGAGTCTTTCTGCAAGTGATCAGGTGTTCTATAGTGCCTTTGCCAATCACTTTGCCGCAAACATTATTTGCTCGAGTAAATTGATTCTCATCTCCGCTAATTTCTTCGTAGTTCTTATAGAAACTATTGTCCATGGATATATGAATGGTCGCTCCAGTATCAAGCCACCAATCATTTTCGATGCCCCCAATGGAGTTTGCTTCTTGCACTATTAACACCAATGTGTCTTCAACCATATTTTCTTCATTTGTTTCTTTCTTGATGACAGTCACGAGCATAATGGCCAGGCTGGTTACAATAATAACAAGCGCCTTTCGTCTTATCTCTCTTAGAATGATTTTTCTTCTTTAAATGTGTCTCATTCTTAGGCTTCAACAAATTTGTCAATTCAATATTATTCGCCTTAGAATGAAATTCAGTTTACGAATTATCATTTAGTTCTCGTTTACAAGAGTCCTTTTCTATGCAAAGATGACGCTGTAAATTCTCTAAATCATAATCCATCTCCGTGTGTTTCAATTTCTTTTTATAATCATTCCAAGAGTGAGGGAGTCTAGAAATTATAACTCCAACTACAAAGGATTCAGGGAGTTCAATCTTCGCATCTTTAAGTTGATTTATTATATATATATATATATATATATATATATAATTTCACTAACTTGTCCAATAATGGACTTATTACCGTTCATTTTAAAATCCATAAAATTGCATACTAGAAATTTCTTGTTGCTTTCCCCAGATATTTGATATTTACTCTCCAATGCAGTCCAGAGTGTTTTGGTTGTTTCCAGACTTCTATGTGCATTGTACACAGAAGTAGACAGTGCGTTGAGTATGTGTCCTCTACACAGGAAATCATATTCTTTGCGCTTCGCACATTTCTCTTTCAACTTATCTGTATCTTTCGAAGTTTCTTCGGGTATAGCCTCCAGATCATCTTCAAGAATGTAGAAGAGTTTTACGGTGATCAAAAAGAACTTCATAGTTTCTTGCCAACCCGCAAAGTTTTCGCCATCAAACTTCTTCAAACACATCAAATGTTGATTCATGACTTGCAGGGCGTTAATGTTGCTAGAACTTGAATCATCCATGGTTGAAGATATTGTCTAAAATTTGTTAGAAATTGATCAATGATTCGGGTATGATGAAGAGGAGATTGCTGTACTTTTGACTTCAAGGATCTACCGTGTAGATTCTTTTAGACAATAGTTCAACCCAACAGGTACAAACGAGTTGTAAAACTATCGACTTTAGAATCAATGAAGCCATGAAATAGCATAATCGGATTCAAAGTTTGTACGACCTTGATCCGAGCAGGAGCATTCTTTTGTTAATCTTATTGATATTCAGAATAGAGCAAACATTTGGGTGCCCAAAGTATCCAACCTTCTCTTGAGGAACCTATATTTAAATAAATATAGTTTCTTATATCCCAAGATGTGGGACTAAACTTTCATTCATCTTTATCTTCTTTAAAACAAAACCAAAAGCCCAAAGTATTTTAAAATTTTACAACAAATGCTTATATTCATACAAGAAAACGAAATACGATAGAAAAAATCAATCTTGCACTACAAATATTATTGTGATAAAGGTCAAACGGATAATTTTCTGATGCGGGTACTATCATATCTGCATTCCTTATTCGAATTTCGGATAAGATTTTGGGATATTTATCGATCTCTTTGGAAGTAACTATGTAAAAAATTGTGAAATAGAAATAGGAAAACAGACCATGTTCCCAATAAATGTTTTATATACAGACTTTTATTAGATAGATTTGGTTTATCCAAGTACAATCGATATATGCGGGCTCTTTTTTCATTTTTCTCATGCTACACCAGTGGCGATTTGAGCGTGGAGAATGAAAATAAGCGGCGGTTTCCTCCATTTTAGTTTTTAAAGCATGGATTTACAAACGGTAACCAGAAAACCATTTATGGAATAAACAATTTTCTAAAAATCGTTTACATCATAAAAGGTTTTTTGATTACCGTTTAAAACAAAGAGATTTTTTAAAACCCGACTAATTGCATAATATATTTTATAAATAATTTGTTGAAAACCGTTTATATAAACAATTTTTTGAAAACCGTTTATAGAAGTTAAAAACATAAAAAAAGAAAAGAGTGTTTCCTACCACTCGACTGTTGAAAAGTAACGCTTTTATTTCGGGTGCGTTTACGACGAAAGAAACAGGCATTTAAGCATGGCATTTGAGCAGGGTATTTGAGTGAATGAGTAATGCGTTTAGAACTATGAAAGAGATATTTGAGCGGAGTATTCAAGTTGTGATTTTTTATTTAATTGATTTATAGTTATTTAATTATTTATTTTTAATTGTGTAATACGCATTTAATAATTGCAAATAACACGAAATAAATTGCGGAATTTCATTAAAATAAACAAATACATTTTTAAATTCAAATAAATAAATTATAAAATTTTAATTTTATTAATTAACATTATTAAAATGGTCAAACGGGTACGCGTCGGACGTCAATGTATCTTCCCTCAATATTCAAACAACGGAGCTGGAAACAGGATTAACACCGACTGGACTTTCGACGTAACGAACGACACCTTCATCTTTCATCTTCTCCTCCTGAAAATGCCTCTCACGCTTGAGAGGCTATTAATCTCTTCAAACTCACTATTCTGGTGGGTGTTGCTTTTAATATTCAACTACAATGTATTTTAGTGCAGTTTAGGTTTCACAAGTACCGTTGTATTCAATTATATATCTCTGTCCTCTCCTTGACAAACAGAATCAGACACAGATCGGTAATAAGTACAGAGACACAATAAGATATTCCAAACTGCCACCTACTAAATTTGGCACTATGCAGTGCCTCTTTGTGAGCCCTATCTTCTATAGCTTTCATCGAGCACCGCGGCAATTTCCACTGAGGTCTCTTCAATTATTGAACAGTTGCTAAATATAAGTAGACGTCGATCAGGCTCTAGCATTTGGAGTAACCATTGTATAAATCTGTGAAAAATTTTCTGCAGCAGTCTCGTTTTTTCATGTATAATAATCATTGTGTTAAATTTGTGAAAATTAAAACGAAACAATTAAGACCAGGTTATTGTATCTTTTATTAATATTTTAGTGGTAAATGTTGGTATAATTTGCTGTGGAGTGGTGAGTTTGGTAAAATGACGACTATTACTCTGCGATTTACTTTTCATATGTATCATGTACATGGCTTGTCCTAGATATTTGCTTTTACTAACCAAACTTTACCAACTTTCGATTTATGTCAATTTTATCCACACATACATAAAATATCCTAAACATGGATTAATGAAATAGGATATTCGGTAATTTGAAATAGAATACCAGTAAATCATGCTTAATTTAGACGGTGATATATAATATTGATATTCTATTCAAGAAATTAGCAGTTCATCTCCAATTAATTTTTCAATCATTACTCATGTATTTGATAAGCACAAAAAGGTTCAACTCAGTCATAACCACTTTTTTCAACAAGTAAAATTTTGTGACAATATAAAAGTATATTTTCCTTTTTTAAATGGACTTTTAAAGCAAAAGGAATTAACGCGGAAAAAAGAAAGAGAATGAAACCAAACGAAAAATGAACCACACGGAACCCATATTATTCTATATCCATGACCCCCTGATCTAGACGCGATCTACATGATCAATCTTTTGATAGGTTTTTTATGAGGATGTCAGCAAGTTGTGACTTGGTGGAGATGAATTCAATGCAACTTTTCTTTTTTGAAATAGGATCTCGAATGAAATGATATCTTAAATCTATGTGTTTAGTACGTGAATAGTGAACGGGATTGTTTGATAGATCAATTGCACATTTACTATCACATTTTAAGGGCACACACGTCGAAGTATCAAGCAAAAATCAAAAAAGGTTTGTCTCTTCTACAAAATTTAAGCATAATGACTTCCTAAGGCCATATATCCTACTTCAGTAGTAGATAATGGAGCAGGGTTTTGTTTTTGACTTGACCATGAAACTAATCAGTGAACTAAAAGAAACATGTTCCAATAGTACTTTTCCTATCCATAAGACAATGACATGGTCAACATCAGAATAACTAACTAATTCAAAATTTTCATATGAGGGATAACATAGACCAAACTTTTGTGTGAGCAAAAAATACTTCAAAATTCATTTTGTGGCTTTTAAGTGAGGTTCTTTTGGATTAGCTTAAAATCGTGCACACAAGCAGACATGAAACATAATATTGAGTTAAGAAGCAGTAACATAGAAAAGTGAACCAATTATGCCTCGATATTTCTTTTGATCAGTAATAATACCTTTCTCATCTTTGTCAAGGTTAGTTCAAGGACTGATGGGCATTCTAATTTGTTTTGCATTCTCGATTCCAAATCTTTTCAGCAATTTTTTTGCATATTTTTGTTTGCGAGATAAAAATGCCCTCATCTCACTTTTTGACTTGAAATCCTAGAAAGTATTTCAATTCTCTTACCAAGCTCATTTCAAATTTATCATGCATAACTTTTTCGAACTTTTAACACGGTATTTCATTAGTAGCACCATAAATGATGTAATCAATATAAATATGTACAATCAGAAAATCATCAAGCTCATGTAATATAAACAAGGTTGTGTCAACGCTCCCTTTTTAATACCATTTCTAAAAGATATGCACTAAGACACTCATACTGTAACACCCCACCTCTATATCCATACTATCAAAGAGTATTACAAGGTAATACTATATAATAATATGAATGAGGCGATATTAAGCTCATACATGAGTATTCCCTTGGACCAACACCAATACGTATTTCCAAATCTTTAAACTACTCACCTATATATATTCAGTATTTGTAGAGAGCAATAAACACATGCATTTACAGGATAGAACAATACACAATATTAAATAATTGAAAGATAACACAAAGTCATCCACGCAGCGTTACTATATAATAGAAAATATATACTAGTCCAAGTGGGTTTATGAAAATCGTCAATGCCCAATATCCCTCAAGAATAAATACAACATATGTCCAATACATACACCCCGACAATTATATACATACATAAGACTGCATTAATATCTACCGATACACTAATCTACTAGTAACTAGCCTCCAATTATGCCCAACAATCACAAGCTGGTTTCTTCATCCCTAAACATTAAATGTCTCAGACTGGCCTAAGTATTATATAAATAACACACACGTCAGACTTTGTCTAGACTGTTGATATCAATATATAATAATGTCTTGGATTGGTATTTTTAATATCTCAAGGTGGCTAGTCAACCAACACATCAAATAGCAAAAGAATAACATGGGTGAAACATCATCTAAACAGCCATACTACTGTACAAATAAAACATTCAATAATGTATATCGCGACCATCCGTCCCAATGAGAGTCAAGAACTCTCGACTATGAATGGCCCTAAGAGATATATAAACAATTGGATATTCAGACTCATAATATATCCTACAAATACAACATAACACACGGATAAAATACAATGATCTATCTTGACCAAAGTTCTAATGGGAAGAAGCACTCCCAACTGAATGGCTCTGGGAGAAACATATATAACACATCAGTGGATCAAGAAAGAATGATAGACGAGCTCAGAGCAAGTTTACAATGTCCTAAAGAAAGACGAGTATGCAGCTAGTCTTGGGTAGGCTATCTTAGATGATAGATGAGCGCAAAAAATATCTCTAATGTAATACAATCATCATCTCTAGTGAGATGATAACATCAAATAACTCATTAGAAATGGATCTACCTAAGTCACATAGATGGAAGACTAATGTACTTCAAAACCTCTCTAGGAAAATTTAATGACCGCATGCCATTTACTATAGTCCCTTAGTTACTCCTAACATCGTGGCACATCTATATCCATCTACATGTCATAACACACTGTAAGTCTACGCTATGCATTGGTCAAACTCTGACTTTCCCTTGGTAACGAACCGTTGGCCCTTAAGTGACCTTTGGGTAATAACTTTAATAAGTGTAAGAAATCTAAACCTTAACCTCATCAGCATCATCAAATTGACATCACGGACAATCGGGACCACTAGATGGATTCCTATCCGGTGGATACTAATCACGCTCTCAACGTAGTTACATGAATCCTATGTCGTAGATTTCCAACAAACACTCTCGACTCTGTAGGTTCTAATGAGGGTACCCTCTAGTGTTTATTCTAGCCTTAAGATCCATAATCCACATTTCTCACAGGTAATAACTATCATACTGGACTCAGTGAATTCTAATAAGAGAAATAACCCCTGACCAATAAGTCCAAGAAGAGCAACTCAATATAGTTAAATAAATTCTCGACCACTAGCCCTAAGAAAATATAATTCTCGGCTAGTTAGCCATTAGAGAATGAACCCATAAATTCATAACATAACTCCAATTTAATCCATTGGGGAGGAATAAACCCTTTGACTACTGTGCTTAAAAGTGTCACCTCTATACAATCCACAAAATTCCTAAGCCAATGCCTCTACCGATAAGTGACATTTACTTATAAAAAGTAACCGAACAAATATCAACCCAAGCATCTCATACCACCTAGTGTCACTGGCTCATTTATGCAATGCTCATAAACTGCACTTGCCATACACGATAACATTCTATGTAATAAGTCCAAAGAATAACCAAAGAAATATTCCCGAACGTTCCGTACCAGATGATATAATCACTCCATCCATCCAATATTCTCGTCACACCAAAAATATAATCCCAAGTAAACAATTCATATAAAATATATGCTTTTATTTATAGAAAATATATTATAGCTTTCAAAAGCCTTTATATTCTTAAAAGTCAAAAACACCCTTTTTCCCATTTGACTGAAACCTAAAAATAAGGATTTAAAATCTTATAATACATTTTAAAATCTCTTTTCAGTATTTAAAAATCATAGAAAACTCTTTTAAAATCAATTACCATGTACAAAAATCATCCTATAATTTTTCTAAATAAATATGATTTTTGATTAAATTTCTATCTATTTTAAGCCATGGAATATCTTTTAAAAATCTCTTTTTTCATATTCAAAAATCATGTAAAATACTGTTTAAACCAAATAATATTTATTAGAAATCATTCCATAATTTTCTGGAATTAAATAGAATTTTTAAATAAAGTTCTAAAGCCTAAAATCAATTTCTTATAAATCTTTATTAAGACAAATCTTTTTCTATAAAACAATTTTGTATTTGGAATGCATCTAATTCATATATCAAATTAAAAAATTTGTTTTATTTGAGAAGAATTTTTTTTAAAGAAAAATAGGCAATGGGTTCACTACATAGAGATTTACATCTTTGGGCAATTAACCACTGGTTGACCTCCCTTCTCATAGGTTGTCGACCGATCATGTCAGCCTAGGCAGTAAACCCCCATTCCGAGAACCCCACCGAGATCTTTTGAGCTATCTACTTCTTCGATCGACTTCCTACACTTTTCCCGTCATTTTAGCATATATTCAAGCATCTAATATAAAAAAACTGGCATCCAAAAACAACGTATCGGTTCAATGATGGGAACAATGCACAAAGAAGAAACAAGAAGCAAATCAAATAGAAACAACCTAAGCATTCACGTTTCAAACATCGATTTCGTGAGTGAAAGATCACTGACCTTAGGTCTAGCGACCAAAGACCACCATTAGCACTTCATGGCTTTTCCATTCTTCATCTTCTCAATTTACAGTAAATTACTAAACTCTTCAAACTTGATCAAAACTTTATTTTTATTGCTTAAGATGTAGCTATGTGTTGAGAATCATATATTTTAATTTCATAATTTTTGGGATTTTGTTTTATTTAATATGAATTTTGGAAGAAGAGGCCTAGGTATATTTTTGCTTTAGGAAATGAAAAATGAGAGAAGATAGGCTGCATGAGATAATTCTCCTTGTTTAATTATTTAAATCCCTATTATTGATTTTAATTAATCGCCTCTCAATGTTAAGTTGTTACAGACTCTCCCACTTAAAAAAATTGTGCCTTCCGATTTCTTCTTAAGAAAAATCCATAACGAGCTAGTACTTCTAGCTTAATTACACTCAGCTATAATTAAATATAGATACGAAACATGCAATCATCAAAACAAAGCTCTTTTACTACTCTCCTGGGTTAGCTCACAAAGCGTTCAGCTTCAGCGCATCAACTGTTAATTAGAGCGATATACGATAATTATTAGACCCATTCAATGGCGATCCACTAAACAAAGATTGCCTTCTCACGGACTAAGAGTTTGGAAAAACTTAGTTAGATAGATATCAACTTATACAACCAAAATACACTTAAGATGTCTTTAAGAAAACTTCAAAGCACTTTCAAGATGGCCTTATAATGGCGATGTTGTTTGATGGACGTTGTGGATATTGTTGGTTTGATGGACATTTGATGGTTATAATTTTGTGTTTATTGGACTTGTGACGATAATATTATGTTTCATGATATATTGTTGCTTTTTACGTGATATTTATTATAATTGTTACCACTACAAGAAAACGTACGATTTCCGACGGTTGAAAACCGTCGGCGGCCGTCGGTAGCCGTCGAAAACCGATGCAAAAAACCATCATAAGTTGTCCCGTCGCCGCATAGTTTTTCCGACGGCTTCCAACAGCATCTATCGTAAACTTTTCGACGGCTACCGACAAAAAACCCGACGGCTCTAGACGGCCGTCGAAGACACGTGGCCGATCAAGAGGAAGCAAAAAACCACCACTAGCCCTCGGAAGCCGTCGGAAAATGTTGAACTGTAAGCCATCGCCGGCTGTCGGAATACCTAAAGCATTTTTCCAGAATTCTCTACATGCTAATCTCACATACGCAATTCAGAAATATAATATAGTCACACACAAGCACATATCGAATTCAGATATTCAATATAATCTCAAATCATACAAATATACTCAAATCACATAAAGAAAATTAAACCAACCATAACTCACATAACAACAAACCAACCAACACTTCGTTAACATAATATACATACATGTCATCATACAATATATACACCGTGAAACACCTACAAATCTCACACCATCAACAACTCAAATGTCATCATCAATAACTCACCACCATCAACTCATAAATGTCAAACTAACCATCACCAAATGTACCATCAAATAATATACATAACATCTCAAAGTATCCAACCGCACCTTCTCAATGTTTCATCAAACAATACTAAACAATGTCGCATAACAAAAAAACATACCTATTACTCCTGTCAGTCACCTCCAGAACCTCCAGAACCAATGAAGATGGAAAGCAGTCACCATACTACTGCATGTACTCAACAATACGCTGGTCCAACAGCTGTGTCATCTCAATGGTCTGCCGACATTTCTGCTTCTCCAACTACGCCACCTTAGCTCTCAATTCCTCGACCTCTGCAAGATCAATCCGGGCTTTGCTTTGGCTGGCTCTCCTCTGTCTACCCTGCAATACTTATTTAATTTAGTAAAAGTTCAATTGCTATAATTTTACCATCGAAGCTACAACATGGTATTTTAATTGTTATATCTATAAACTTATTATCGAAACTAAAACGATGTGAAGTTCTTTAGAACTGAAAGGTTATCTAATTGTTATATCTAAATATATTATTCATTACTGCTTGATTGCCAAAATCGTAACGCCTGTTCCGTGAAGGTGGGTCCATGACTGACTCAAAAATGATACATCATCGTCTATAGTCAGCTGCTCTCGACTTGTTTCCTCTAGGAGTATCTGCCTTTGTTCCATAAACCATGCCTGCATGAACAAATAAAAATACATTTGAAATTAATAGCATAATATCTTAATTCATTATACTTTAATAATTAAAACAATTACTAATAGTATATAAACTAAAATATGCTTACATGGATTTTCCATGATTTATCGTCATGCCATGTATATGTAACAGTCCTGTCTGGATTTACATGCTCGACGACATGAGTACGAGTAAATACATCCATGTACGATACCGGACTCTGCGCCTCCGCTTCCTGAAATGATTATTATGTACTATTATTGTATATTCAAAATTATACAACATAATAACTATTTACAATTCATAGTTAATAAATTTACCAACTCCTGGCGATATTGTTGGAAAGACTTGGACCCTCCTCGATGAGTGACAAGATTTCTTTTCCTATTTGCAGAGTTTCTCTGCGACTCTGTCTGTACATTTAAATAAACAATACATTATTTACTTACAAAATATTTTTTGATATTTACATATCAATCAAATAATAAATAAAAAATTAGTACATTTAACTTCGCTTTGTCACTCTCCCAATGCGCCAGCCAACCCTCCCACACACTCGCTTCCATCCAGTTCGGCTTCTCCCCTTTATGCTTCACAGCCGACATAAAATCTCGGTAATTCTTCGTCATCTTCTGGATCCAGTAGTGTCGTACTAGCTGCATGTTGTCTGATTGGACTAGGCATGTCAATGGATGCTTTTGGATACGGATAGTGTCATGTCTTTATCCGCATCCGAAATCATTTTTGGATATCAGATATCCGCATTCGCGGATACTGATGGATATCGGATAATTATCCTATCCGCTAACGACCGATAAATCAAGAATTACAAAAAGAAAATTTTAGTTTAATATAAATAATTTTCAATCTCATTGATTATAAAAGTGTTAAAATTTAACAAATATGATGATAATAAATAATTTCGAGCAGTTAAAAAGCATTAAGTGCATATAACATAAACTACTAACTTAATAAAATAATAAACAAATATCTTTCGCGGCACTAAAATACACATAATTTGAACTATAATCTTGACAAAAACTGGACGGATAATTTTCGAATGTAGATGTCTTCGTATTCGCACGTTTTTTGGATATCAGATATTTATCCGCTTTTCGAATGCGGATGCAGACGAATTTCAGATTTTTCGGGTATCCATTGACAGCCCTAGCTTGGACGTCGACTGCGGCCTGTATTTCATGATAAACAAGCGATAAATAATTAAACAATATAAAGCGACAAACAAATTGAGAATGGAAAATAGAAGATTATACTTACAATGAAATGCTGCCATATACACTCCATGATGTGGGAAGGGATATTTTCCCACTTGGGCCAGCAAACCGTCATCCTACTCTTATATGAATCTCTAGAAACTGATAGAACTATAGCTGACCGCTGTAAGTCGAACCCCCTGTGTTAAATATGATGCAGATTATTATATCGTATACAAAATACTTATGATGCTATTTTTTTTAATAGTTACCTCCACTTTAGGCACTAGATACTGTGGCGGTTGTGATGGGCCACTGCCATCACCTCCGGATGAATGTGGTGAGCTCCTCCTTCTGGACGACATGATACATGTCACAGACACATCATTTTATAAGAGAATAATAACATAACAATGACATATATTGTATAATAATGATATAAATGACATAAAATACATAAATTACAAAATATACCTGATTTAGATTGGGTATCATATTCCAACGATAAGAAGAATATAACATTTTTAACATAAATTGTTAAATAAATGACATAAATGGTATAAATGACGTGAATGACACAAATTACATAAATGCAATAAATTACGTAAATGACGATAAGCCGATTCGGTTTCATAAATGATATAAACTACATAACTTGCAAAATAAATATCATCAATTGCATAAATTGCATAATACATCAGAATTCAACATAATATTTTTATCAATCCTCATCGTCTTCTGATTCAGATTCGGTCTCATATTTTACATTATTTTCCTCTTTGCTCTCAAATGCTTCTCCCAAAATGCTTGGTTCATCGTCCAGAGGTCCAAAATCAGTACGATCGTCTGTTATTATTATTTCATTGCTTTGCTAAAGATTTGCCTGATAAGCTTGTTCGTTTGGAATATTCTTTCCATCAAACGTAAATCTTGCATTTGTTTTAAAAACTGCTGACCAATCTGCTTTATCTCTTTTTAGAGAAGGATGAGAAGCGTAATAAACTTGCAATGCTTGTTTGGCTAATACAAAAGGATCGTACTTGTGATAATGCGATGTGTGTTTTATTTCAATAAGATTATAATCTTTGTGCACATTAATTTCAGTACCTGGAACATTACCGAACCGATTGCATCTAAACAGAAAATCATCCTCTACGGGTCGTGAGAAATATGTCAGTTGCAAAATTTGGGTTAAAACGCCATAAAAATCATTTATGTGATTTTCTGGATCATTGCTACCTTTAACAAATACACCTGTATTATTAGTTAATTTTTCACCACCATATTCTTTGGTGTTGAATTATATCCTTTGACGAAATATATTGGATATGTCTTGACGTTTCTTTTTGGTCCCAAAGAAAGGTGTTTCAATCCTTCGTCGACCACATAATTTCACGGTTCATAAGCGTACTTTAAAAACCAATCATAAAATTCTTTACTGAGATCTCCGCATGGATGTTCTCTTCATAAATACTGCATATATAAATAAAATATTGCATTAAATTCTACACGCGCATGCATTATTGAAATGAATAAATTAAGAATTATTATTTCATATTACCTAACTAATGGTGCAACCTCAGCACAATTAAGAAGAATATAAGTGTGTGCTACATGAAGATCTCTATCGTCTAACCATATGTCTACACATTTTCCAGAAGGTCGACCATGATGTCTAAAAATAGATAACATTGTTTGAGAGGACTCTTATTCGTCGCCTTCATCATTACGTGGAAAACTTTCAAATGATATGTTCACATGGTCACTGAAATAGTGAGAGAGAAAAAACAAAGTTTCTTCTTCGATGTATGATTTACAGATCGAACCTTCAACTCGTGCTTTTTGCCTCACTTTTTTCTTCAGATGATTTAAGTATCTATGAAAAATTAAATTACATTAACTTTAACTTCCGAATGTAATTAAATTAATAGGCAACATATTTCATACCTCTCGAATGGATACATCCATCCATATTACACAGGACCTCGAAGTCGTGCTTCAGATAGGAGATGAAAGGTAAATGCTTCGTTACATTAAAAAAACCTAGTGGAAATATTTTCTCTAATTTGCAGAGCAGTATAGGAATATCTTCTTCAAGTTTACGTAAATGTTGAACTTTTAATATAGTCGAACAAAGCTCTTTATAAAATAGACTAAGTTCCGTTATTACCTTCCAAACTTTTAAGGGCAATAGGTCTTTGAATACAACGACGGATAATAAATTTTCCATCATTATGTGATAGTCGTTGCTTTTCATTATACTCAATTACTATTTTCAAAGTCAACACATCTACGAAGATTTGATGAAATCCCATCAGAAAATCTTAAATCTTCCACCCATTCTAACACAACTTTAACTTGATTATTACCTAACTCATAACATGCTTTGGGTTTTTTATTGTCATTTGGTTTCATATGAAGCTCAAGACGTTTCCATAATTTTTGTATATCCCATCTTGATTTCAAATCGTCCTTAGTCTTCCCCTTGACATTCAAAATTGTGTTAAAAACATTATCAAATACATTTTTCTTGTTGTGCATCACATCAATATTATGACGAAGCAGAAGATTTTTTCAATAAGGCAACTCCCAAAATATACTTTGTTTGCACCAATTATGAATAGTCGATTTACCTGCGATTTCAATTTGTACTCCAGTTTCATGTATCTTTAGATAGTCCCTTACAAGTTCATATATGTCTTCGCTTGACCATATCGTCGGTGGTTGTCTGGTTTTTACTCTATTAGCTAAAAAGTTTTTTCTATCTCCTTTGAAGGGATGATTGACATGAAGAAAACATCGATGACAGTCAAATCATGAAATTTTCTTACTGTTCGGTAAAGAAAATGCCCATGTTTCTTCCGTGCAATAAAAACAAGCTAGATGACTGGATGTACTCCATCCTGAAAGCATTGCATAAGCAGGAAAATCACTTATAGTCCACAAAAAAGAAGCAAACATATGAGAAAAAAATTTCTTTGAAACGTCGTATGTTTCTACTCCTTCATTCTATAGTGTTTTTAACTCCTCAATCAACGGTTCTAAATAAACATCGATTCCTTGTGTCGGATCGTCGGGGCCAGGAACGACAAGAGTAAAAACATATATGGAGTTTTCATACACATCCACGGAGGTAAATTATAAGGTGTGATGAAAATGGGCCAAGATGAATATTTAGCACCAAATTGAGAAAATGGTGAAAAACCATCCGTACATAATCCAAGTCTAACATTACGGTTCTCCGTTGCAAAAGTGGGATAAGTTTTGTCAAAATTCTTCCATGCTTCTCCATCGGCTGGATGTGTCAACGTACATTCTTCCTCTATTCACACCATGTCATCTCATATGAGGTGCAGTTACAGAAGATGCGTATAATCTTTGAAGCCTAGGAGTGATGGGCAAGTAATGCATACGTTTGTATGGAACTTTCTTTTCCTTCTTTTTCTTGGTTTGTACATTTTCTTGTTACATATTCTACACTTCCTAAGAGTGATGTCCTCTTTCCAAAACAACATGCAACCATTTAAACATGTATCTATTTTTTTATATGGTAAATCAAAAGCCGATATATGTTTTTTTAACTTCATAGTGATTTTCACACATTAAATTATCGGGCGGCATATGTCGTTTTGCAGCTTGTACAACAACCGAAAATCCAGCTTCGGTGATGTTGTATTTTGACTTCATCGTAATGTATTCTGCGGTTACTGATAACCAAGTGCCGCTTTTACAACCATCCCAAAGAGGTTTCTTAGCAGCATCCAATAAATCATAAAAAAAATTTGCTTCAATATTTGGTTCTTCAACATTTACCTCGTCGTCATCAACTTCAACCGTAGGGAACATTATCGTGCTGCATCTTCAACCATATTTTCTATAGATTCATCATAACAATTTCATTACCATCCACCTCTAATTCAGACTCTCCAAGAGTATGTGCTACAATTTCTGCATGACAATCCCAAACATAATACTCTGGTACGAAATTGTTTTTGCACAAATGAACTTTCACAATATCTGGTAATAAATACTTTAAATGTTTACACCTACTACGCGAACAACGAATTTCTACATCGTTTCCGTTATTACTTAAAGCGAATTCAACAAGTACGTTTATACCATTATAAAAATCTTCCTTTACTGAGCCTCTCAGTCCCCTTCTTTGATACATTCATCTCCTCTGATCAACAAAATAATCGATCGTTTTTCCTATTTAAAAAAATCTGTCACAAATTCAAAAATAAATATTGGCCATTTTACGAATTGACCTTTTATTTTTCAATTTATTGATACATAATCTTATACGCATCAATTTAACCCAACTTAAGTATACAATATTGAAAAGTTGGTTTATGGTTTTCTATTTTGATGGTCAGTCATCCTACTTCCCATTACAAATACAGTAAACAATTACATTTCGTAAATAATTTCATTTTAAATGATTCAACAAAATTTCGGCAGCACTTGTCCATTATTTCCTGTATTGTACACAAATGCGTGTACACAGAAAACAAAAAAGAAAAGTGACGGCGAGCGCTAGTTCCCTAGATTGTAGCGAGGTTGGAAGTTTACCGGATTTCATTTGGTTTCTAAATCGTTTAAAATGAAATAATGTACGAAATGTAATTGTTTACTGTGTTTATAACTTGTCCAATACATGGACAAATCTAGCAAGTATTGTACCAGATGAATATAAATGTCTGTTTTATGACAAAAACGAATATCTATATAACGATCATGTACAACACTTGTCGGACGGGGTCAAAAACTCTCTAAGAGACATAATAAAAAAGCAGTTTGTACAAAAATTGAAAGTTTTATAGTTTGTCTTCTTGTTTATTAGATAATATAATATTGTTTGTAAACGGTTGAAAATTTACTAATCTTATATATTTCGAAAAATTATTAATTTACCACATTATTCCGCGTATTTTGTCGAACAAGGTTAATTCAGCGTATTATAGTAGATATGTAAATTATTATTTTACGACGTTTTCGATAGAAAATAATTTATTTAATTATTAGTATGCGTGTATGTGTGTGTATCATGATTAACACATAAACACACACATAGCACATAAACACCCCAATTAACACAAGACAATGCTAAAAATAACACATATATAATGGTTTACACATATACACAAATTCACGAATTATACCTACTTTTCACAATTTAAAGCTAACAAATGAAATAAGTATTCCATGAGATACTATAAACTATCATTAGGCCATTAGAAACAATTAGATACATTAATTAGCCCTAATTTATTAAATTAGGCAAATCTAGATTTAGGTTAAAAATTAGGTTTTTCGCAAAAAGTAGAGATTATACTTGAGATTGAAAACAATAGAGAGTGATTAAGGAGCTGTGCAAGATTCGAAAGCTTGAATTTAGGGTTTGGAAGCTTGAAAATGGGTTTTAGAAAATTGTTTTCGTTCAGCTGGAATGAGGAAGAAAGGTTCAACCGAGACCTATATAACGCATTTCCGATGGCTTCCGACGGCCGCCGACGGTCCGTCGAAAGCCGTCGGAAACTGTCGCAGCGTGGCCGTTGGAAACCGTCGCCAAGGGTCGTCGGTATTTCAAGCTATTCTTGTAGTGTACATGGCATTGTCAAAGTGGCCATATATGTTAGTTTGGTCATTTGTAATTAATGGAAGGAAAAGAAGTTGTTGTATAACAAAAATAAAAATGTAAGCTAGTTTGCGCTCTTTGATAGCCATTAAGTTATACTTTTTTGAATGTTTGCGAAAAATAAAATAATTCAAATTTCGATATTTATATGCACATGACATGGATTTTATCAAATAATTTCTTTTTACCATTATCACAGTTTATATAAATATTAAAAATCATTCCAAAAGTTGCATATTGGTTCACACTGTCTATAAAAAATTGCAACCAGCTAGGGGTGGGCGTGGGTAGATTTTAACAACCCTTAAATTTTTAGCTCCCAAAACTAGTGTCAAAACCCTATCCCAAAAAAATAAAAATTCTACCACTAACCTTTGATGTTAAAAACATTGGTTCGTTAGGTTCAAGTATAGAAAATTACTTTACATGTTAATTATCGAAGATGTGTTTGATAACTACTTATAAATAGCTAAAACTGTTTGTAATCACTTATTTCAATTTTAATGTCCAACAATTTCTTATAAGAAGGTTACAAAATAATCAACAAGTAGAAGTATGAGAATTATTACTTTTGACTTATAAACTTATTTCAATTTTAGTCTCTAATAATTTCCTATATACAGCTTACAAAAATGATTAATAAGCAAAAGCATGAGAACTAACAATTTTTTATTCACGATTAATAAGCATATTTCATAACTAGTTTCGATGATTTATTTTATTTTACTTAAACTTAAAAGTAAAATTTCGCATAAACATTACTACTTATAGCCATCATTTAGTAGTTGGAAGACACTATTTAAAAAAATAGTGATTTGTGCTTTATTTTGTCTTCTAAAACTATATACGAAAAAAAGGAGTTTGCTGAAACAGAGGTATCAAAATAAAAGATAACTTAAACAAATACTACGATAAATATATACAGTTTGATATCAGTACCACTACCTATAATACATCACATCACACCATACATTACCCCGGCTTTCATTTAATGCTCTTGTCTTCTGGTTTACTAACATCCAACGACTCTAATTGACTACTTAAATACGCCACAATCATACGTATACTTTGCACGTATGATTATAATATTTTCTTATACTCCTATTTACCTAAACGTCGTCAAAGTCAAGGGATGTATAATATATTAAGTGTGCAAACAAATCTTTGAAATAGCGATATTCTGGATTCCATTTGTAACACCTATATTATGTTTCTATTTACAAATTACATTTTCACAAATGTTTGGAAGTACCGTACGTTAACATTTTGTACATGGTTGCTTATCCATTCAATACCTTGAAATGCTAAATGATGAAATAATGTAGCTTTCTCTAGATTTACATTGGAAAAGAAAAAAAAACTAAATAAACAAATAAAATAAAAAACAATTCCATGTGGTGGAAGGTAAAGAGAAATGCAAGATCAAAATAAAAAATGAGCAAAAAATAATAATAATAATCAAAAATGAGAAGGCTAACGCCTAATTTATGAGAAAACTCATATATAATTATTTTTGCATATTCGAAACATAATAAATTGAGGAAAATGATTACTCCGAGCTGGACAGATCATAAGAGTTTTGATATTTAAAGCTAGTTGTGTGTCAAGTTTCTATTGCAAGTATTAATTAGATTACTAAAATTAAAGCATCAAAATTGTTTCTATACAATATAAATAACAAATGAAGCAACAAAAATAAACAACCGTCATTGTAATAATACCTCAAGTCATACAACAGTTCAAACAAAATTACATTTCAGCAACTAATTTGTGTTAGAAATGTTAATAGTTAAACTTCAAAGCAAAGATGCTAGTTTACCATGAATTTTAGCATTTAAATCATATTAATATTCTATACATAGAAATTCGTAACATAATGTTAGTACAAAATAAAGATTAAAAAAATCCACCTTCTTATGCAAAATTACGATTTTTGAAATTGATACGATACTTTAAAATTTTCGTTCTATAATTTTTATAGTTAAAGTACAGGTAGAAAATCATGAATTAATTGGAATTCCACAAGTTATGATTTTTAAATTTAAAGACCATGTATCAAGGAATAGATGTTGAATTGTACCATAACATGAAATGTGCTCAAAAGCATGAAATGAATCGATACATCTGAAATGAATGGTTGAGATCACGGAGAAACAAAAAACAAATGCAGTTGGGGAAACATAAATTGGTCGGTATATCATATACTTTTATATATAAAAAATATACAGATTTATCATTTATGTCTCAAAAGCATCTCATAATTATTAGGAACCATTGTCTAAAATAAATCATTGTCTACTTCTCAATAGAGAAATAGATCCAAATGTCATGTACACTGCATCATTGAAATAACGAAGCATCCGCACGGATGTTAACACATAATACAACTCACTACAACTAATCACACACAGCTAAACTTCCTCCTATAAATCAAACCCCATTCTTCTAAATCATCACAAATCACAATTTCCATACAATAATACAAAACCTAAATTAAAAATCAAAATGTTCGGAAAGAGCCTGGATCACCTCTGCTGCACCCGCCCAAAACCCACTCGAAATTCCAAACCTACCCCGCTCACCATCAGCAAAACCTTCAACTCCATCTACGACTCCACCACCGACGACTCCGAAGCCCTCACCTGCTTCGGTTCCGGATTCGGGTCGGGTTCCACCTCCCGAACCCTCACCACCGTGGACTCCGATCCCGACAGTTCCGACTCCGAAGAGCCCGATCTCTCCTCCATCTTCGCCGCCCGTAGGCTGACCCGGCCCGTTTGGACCGGGCGATCGAAGTCTATAGTCGATCAAGTACGGAACGAAGCTGACCGTGAAATGGATAGAAGCGGAAGTGTAGGGATAGGGCCGGTGCCGAAGATGTCGGCGGATCCGTACGGGGATTTCAAAATGTCGATGGTGGAGATGGTGGACGCGTTGCGGATAATGGACGGAGGGGATTTTCAGGCTAAGATGCAGGAGCTTTTGCTTTGCTATTTAGCGCTAAATCGGAAGGCTGATCATAAGCACATCGTCCGTGCTTTTGCTGATGTATTTAGAGGTTTATATCCAAATTAGACACACTGTTATACGTTTTTGTTTTTTCTTTGATGTAAATACCACAAATTGTGTATGTGCCTCTTTTCTAATCTTTACATTTATTTCCCTCTAACTATGATAATTTCATGAAATCATGACTGCTTTTATTTTTTTATTTTTTATTTATTTTTCCCTCAGCTAGTCATGATGTTTTGTTTTGTTATTTTTTTTGTTTTGATTTTTGAAAATCTTATACTG
This sequence comes from Allium fistulosum, assembly GCA_030737815.1. Classification (NCBI taxonomy): domain Eukaryota; kingdom Viridiplantae; phylum Streptophyta; class Magnoliopsida; order Asparagales; family Amaryllidaceae; genus Allium; species Allium fistulosum. The sequence continues at coordinate 990,934,382 of CM060903.1, forward strand.
ATTTCTCTATCTAATTTTGTTTTGGAGTTGTATATTTAGAAGTGTTTAATCATGTTAATGAAACGGATAAACTTAACAAAAAGAAATAAATCTTAAAAGGCCAGGAGGTAATATTCTTTTTTTCAAAAAATAAAATAGCAACAGGCTGTAGAGTGATGGCTAAGTATTAGAATAGAAACATTTGTAACATGGCTTCTGGTTACATTTAATACTCAACACCACTACTATCACAATCACATCACAATCACATCCACATATAAGCTAAGCCTCTGCTTGAGACGGATCGCGTGTGGGTCTCTCTCCATATGTGTATCATTCAATATATATATATATATATATATATATATATATATATATATATATATATATATCATCATTTTGTATTCTTATATTTTTTCTTGATATTTTCTTTTTAAATGCTAATGTAAATCGCACATTTAATAGTTAAAAATATTTGTTTTTTATTTAATAAAAAATTAGTGACGGATGTGTGATATTAAGTGCAAAATCTTTGCTGGTCACAACACTTTTATTTCTAGAAGTTTTGTTGGTAGTGTTGATTGCAACTTACAAGTTGGTAGTGAAATTCTCTTGATGGTTGATCGGAAAGGGGATGGTGATGGAGACCGCAAATTGATTCTGTTGATGGACGTAGGATATTTTCGGAACTTCAAAAGGACACCGTGGAAATCATATTTAATGAATTCTCTTTATTAATATTAGAGATTTGCATTTTCTCTCTTTTGTTGCATGGACTAATTATTTAAATATAAACTTGTGTCTGATATCACGAGACTATAAATAACGCTACATAAATGGGCTATCGACTCCAGCGCCCCCTCTCTCAACAAACACACACATGGCAACGATCGACTACACATCATTTTTTACTACATCTACAATCCTTGCTGATATTGTCCGGAATAATCAAAGCTTGAGACCACTTTCATTATTGTCTGCAATGTCATTTCAGTGTTTTTGAATAAACATCGAATTGTTTGGAGTTACAAATTTTGAGCTATGAAAAAAGGAGATGAGTGGACTTTGACTTTTCAAAACCACCCTTGTTTATAAGGGGCCAACCGCTTCTCTCTCTCACTCTCTCATTCTCTCAAACTAGTTTCATAACTTCATCAAGTTATGTACAAAAATACCTGAACCATCTCTCTCAAATCCATCCAAATGCACTCAAAAAAGTTCATATAAATCCCCATAAAATCACAATAAATCTAGTTGGAAGCTCTAGAGCAAACCCTCTTTGCTCAAGGCATTAGGAGAAGAAGGATGTTACTAACTATTTGCTAGAGGATTTGGAGAAGGAAATTGGAGACTCTTCTTATACTTGAGCTTGATTTGGGTAAGGGGCATAAATTTGTAGCTTGTAATTATTTAAAAATATATACTTTAGTACGAAATGTTCATGTTGAGTTTTCAATGAACTTGGATTTGATTTGGCATGGGTTTCGTTATGCTAGTAAGTGGAAATGACTTCATGTTGTATTAATTACAGAAATGTGGCATATGTATGAATCAGAAAGCATGTTAAAGAGGTTAGTAAAATAGTTGCATGTGGAATAAATTGAGTTGTTATTAACAAACATGTAGGTGAAGCTAATTTGAACTAAGGTTAATAAAAGTGTATCATTTAAATAAGTTAATAAGCACTAAAATGGTTATGAACCTGATACATGAACACTTAGATTACTAGTAGCTTGACGTATGAAACATGAAGTCCATAAAGCAATAATTGAAGTGAACCCTAGAAGTGAACCCTAGACAACTGCTGCACTGAACATTAGTGCAAGACGAACCTTGCTCGGTTCAGTGATAGTCAAAGCAGACAGCGCTTTGTTCAGTGGAGTATTGGGGATCCAACGGAGTTTGAGGCTTAAATGATTAATCTTTTCAACCCTCAAATGTCAATACGAATACATCCACGTTATTCACATGTCGAGCACTCAAGTGCGGAAAAGACAAATTGTTAGGGTAAAATAAAAAGAAAAGAAGTAAAACAAGGAATAAGAGAACACAACATCAAAATCTCACAGTGGAACGATAACATATAATATCAAAAGACAGTACAAACTGTCACTCTAAGATACATAGCATTTCATAGTTACAGTCTCTAGTATTATCATTAGCATGGACAGTTATAACAACTTGTCCTCACAAAAGCTGATATATACAATATAGTAGTAATGCAACGGAAATAAGAATACTATGGTAGGTTAAAGCATCCAGCTTGTCTCCTCGAGCCGCAAAGGATATCAACGAAAACCTGCCTTCCTCAGACTGCTCGAAACTTGAACTGATGGAAATAAGGAAATATAAAACCATAAGTCAGACATAAGTCTGGTGTGAGAAACTCAAGAAATATGTAGCTAGCATATAACAATACTTTTGAGACCGCACATATCACCATAACGGCCATCCCTTCAAAAGAACCATCCATCTGTTAAGTACATAAGGTGATATAACAAATAGTGTATACGGTGTAGAATATAAATCAGAAAATAGCCGTACTGCTTGCATCTCACGACACAACAATATTGAAGTACAACTAAAACCGCTAAGCTGCGTTCGCATATGGATTTTCCATGGAGACGCCTCTAGTAAACTAAAGCGGATCTCCATGCATAAGAATTAGAAGTTACCTTCCGAGCGTCATATATTTCTAGATAAAATACACCATAAGACAAATACAACTGGCCCATGCACGAACATTGGTATGAACAACGTGGAACCAAGTATCATCGACTCCCTTCGGCTAATGTATCGAAAGCATCCCTCGATATGGATTTGATATACCCCGTCATGGGTTAGCTAAACCCCAGGTTATGCATCATACTCTACATATCTAATGTCAAGGTTATGTTCGACATCTATCACATGAGTCTTCATCACTCGAACAAATCTCGAATCTCACTCTAGATTCCAACATCTTGAACAGTCCACGAATTTCTACAAGAATCCCAACATAAATAGTCCGACGAATGCTAATGCAGACCTCTCCCATGGACTTAACAGTAGGATAGACAGCTAAACTCTATAGCATTAGTCTGAAATGTTAACGTTGACCTCTGCCTTGGACTTAGCCTTAGGATAGATAGTTCAACTCTGTATTCCACTTTACAACCGCTTCTAAAACATAGAACCCGTATATCAGTATTGAAGTGGTATTCGGTAAGTAAAGCACTTACCGATCCCGGACACTTCAAAACTAAATCAGTGAATTTTCGGTTAATTCAATTCTGATTCTTTAAGAAGTAAACGAATGAAATAAAGGAGTTCTCATCTGGGGATCTCGTATATATACATTCTTAAAGCAAGGGATGATTCATACGAATGAGTCCTCCCCGAAGGATCTCAATCTTTATTAATACGTAATGCTTACATATACTTCCAAAGTTAGTTTGGTCAATTTCGATAGTAGACTAATCGGCTATTAAGTACAAAATAGATGATTACATATGGTAACCAAGTCTCATACACTTATCATGTTTCCAAATTTCTCAATTTATACCATCCCTCAGTCAAGGGTGAAGCCGATAGGTTAGAGCACTGTTGCTTCTAAACCCTACTTGAATATAAGTCTTAACCCTCATAGATAGAATAAATCTACTTTGTTAGCTTTTAGTGCTAAGTACACGACTAAATACATTTCATACACAAGAAAACAAACAAAGCACGATTAAGTCACATAGAGCATGATTAAGTCACACAAAGTACGATTAAGTTACACACATCATGATTAAGCTACTTAAGCAACTTCTACTCCCTTTTTATTTAATTAATCCTTTTATTTAAAATTCCTTTGTAAATACAAGTATATTTAAAAATGCCTTTACAAAAGATATGTATACTACTATTTCACTATTTATTTATACTCTTTTCAATACTAAAAAATGTATCCATATTCTTATTCCAAATGGTATAAAAATATTCACAAATATTAAATGAGATTTTAGATTTGAACAATATACTTTAAATGGGTTAAAAAAAATTTCATTAAAACATTGTTACTATTGTGATGACCCACCTTTCTGACCCCTAGGAACGACACTTAATACATCCATGATATGTGTGTCATTGCCCAAGCATTCAAAAGATGAATTATCATGGGGTAAAATAAAGAACAGAAAATCTCACAACGAAACTGTTAATAGAACATAACAGTAATATAGTACATAAGGTTACTCCCTAACTTGGAGTTATAAGAGTTACACAAAAGTACTACATCAGCTTAGGTAGTTATAACAATCTGCCTTTACACATGCTGAAACAAAACACACATACATAAAATAAATAAATAATGGAATAGATAACTAAGTAGATAAAAGTCTCCTGCTCAAACACCGTCTTCAAAAGAGCCCATAAAGACCTGTTACTATCGGACTACTCAAATATAAATGAGTAACCGAGAGTTTAGGGAAAACAAACAACTCGGGTCAGACAATATGTTTGGTATAAGTAAAACTCTAAACAATAAGTGTAATTAAGCAATAATATGTGAGACCACATCGCCAAATGCGGAACGGGTTTCCTCTCATAAGAACAACATCCAAATGTATAGAATGGATACAAACCATTAACATCGTGAAGAGTGTTATACTCTTTCCAATGCAATTAAGTAAAACAAATTCGAAGGTTCAGATCAATAACGAAAAGAAAATTTACCAACAATGACTAGGAGGGTGCGTCCCCTTTTTCCGAAAGTATACCACTAGTAAATATACTTGAGAGGATCATTTTCTCCTGTCACTCCTCTTGGGAACTCCAAGACGGACCCCGCCAACCTTACCGAGAATCCGAGTACTTCACATCTTCGTACACAAATAACCGAAACCAACCTAGAGTAGTTGTGAATATACCCTAATAGGAGCAACCCCACATAACTTGGCCCCCACTCGCTTTCTGGCTTTAGTCATTTCCAACAGAGGACAACAAAGCTCAAACGAGCAACAAACCATCTTAGATTGACGATACACGATTAAAGAAAGCTGAATCGATAGTTAATAAACCAGCCATCCGGATTTAAAAAAAGATCGTATATGGACAGTAAATCTAATATTCCTACCAGTACTCGTCGATTTCAAACTTGTACTAATTCTTGGTCAAAAATGAAGTCGGCAAGTGAAGGTAGTGTTACATATAGGCATTGCCTTGACGACCTTTTTAATTTTTGAGATAGTGACAAGTTTCCATACCTCGACATTTAGTGTTCAGAGTATGACTAAATTCTTTCCATATAAGCGATATCGTTTACGGAAACTTCTTTTCTATAACCGAATCGAACTTTTACTTTTTAAACCAAATTCATGCTTGGGCTTCTCATTACAAGTTTTTAATTTTAGACATCTTTGTAAAAATGGTTCACTAACTTTAAAACACCATTATAAAAAGGATTTAATAAACTAAAACATTATTATTAAATTTATTAATCATCTTTAACTGTCATTAATAAGAGTGATTAATTATCTTTAGACTTCGTTCCCATAATTAAAAAAGGTTAATCGCTTTAAAACATCATTAATTAAATTAATTAATTAATTTTAAATCTCATTAATTAAGTTGATTAATTAATTTTAAAACACCATTTATTAAAAAGGATTAACTAATTTAAAATATCATTAATGGAAAAGATTAATTAAATTAAAACTAATCAATTAACTTTAAAAGAATTAATTAAAAAAGATTAATTAATTTTTTAACACCATTAATTAAAATAATTAATTAACTTTAATCTACCATTATTTAAGAGATTAATTAAACTTAATCATCGTTAGATAAAATGGTTAATTAATTTTAAACATCATTAACACAATAATTAATTAATTTTAAACACATCGTTATTAAGATAATTAATTAACCTTAATCCTCATTATTTAAAATAATTAATTAAATTTAAAATCATTATTAAATTGGGAAATTAATTTTAAATCCATCCTTATTCAAAAACTTAAGTAACTTTGTAAAGTAAAATCCAAGCTCGAAAGTAAAACAAAAGATGTCGAAGAGATGGTATTTTCCAGAAGTGACGATATAACAATAGTCGTTATACGAACACTTCAGGAACTACTTTCATAACATATTGATTTTCATCCAAGCATCACATCACATAACATAAGTAAAACATATATATACAAGGTCCATAACAAATCATACAACATGTAGAGAGCATCACTTATAACATATTTAACCTTTTCTACTAACTTTTCATATTGCTTACTAACTACCAAGATGTCATCTTTCCAAAGAATAAACCAAATCAACAACTATCACATTAACATAAATATACAACAAGAATTTAAAAGCTACTAAGATGAACAATATTAAAGTTAAAAACTTTTGGTTTTAAATGGTGAGATTTTACCCACTGAAAGTCGATGAAATAAACCAAGCTTGCGCTATAACTTGAATATGCCCTAGAAGATCACTTTGCCTTTCAAAAAATGATAACTTTATGGGTCTAAGGGTGCAAATGGGCTCAGCTAGGGGGCTTTAAGGTTCAACCTATGTTTAATAAGAGGTGTATGGGCTTGTTTTGGCAAGAGAAGAAGTGTAATGGAGAAAGAAATTGTTTTTAGTGAACCTGCTTAAGGAAGAAGTGAAAAGAAATGACTTTTTTCTAGTTTAAAAGTATTTGGAAGCCATGGAAACCCAGGAAGGAACTTAGATGAAGGTTTTAAAGTGAAGATAGAAATGAGAAAATATGTTAGGAAATTTGCTTATATATAAAGGGATAAATTAAATTACCAATTCACCCTTAAAGTACATAACCTCCTTTCCTTTGCTGCCACCTCATCGAGCTTGTCTCGATCCCATTAAAATTTGGAATTTCCTTGTCCCCCCTTCTTTTCCAACATGCCAACATGTATTTAATGACCTATTGTACTAAATGTTTCATAATGTGACATATGCTTTTTATATCCAAATTTTGAACTTAGGAAATTGTCACATCACTTTTTAATATTCTTAAGTTATATATAAATATGTATTATTATTTTTAAATCCTAATTTGTTTACAAATGTTCGTTTATATGTAAACTAAAGTGTTCACAACATTTTGAACAACTTTAGACGACAAAAAGTCGAAAATTCGAAAAACGATTTCCGGTCATATTTTTTTATTTTTCTTCGAACTAATTATTTTTGTAAACAAATTTTGAAAACCATTCCACCATCACTAGTTATTATTTAACAGAGTTTTATTTGAGTTATAAAAATCCATTTATTAATTATTTAAAATTATATCAAGTAACCATATTTTAAAGTGATTAATTTATAGGTCGTTACAATTATAAACCCAAAACCATTTCACTTACTGTTGTGGGCATTTTCACATACAGCACGGTGAATACGAAAAGACGTTAAAAAAATAGAAACGACCAGAAGGTGCATAATAAAGGCACCATCGTGTAATCACAAGGGGCAAGGTGAAGCGCTAGAGGAAAATTTGACATAGTCAAAAAATATAGTCAGAGGACTTAAAAAATGTTCCTAAGGTCAGGATATGCACCTAAGTCAAAACCGCATCTCAATCCGAGCTACGGTTGCAAGATATGATCATCTAAAAATTTACCTACCATCTAACCGACTCGAGCCCCACCTTGGAGAGCTACTACCTACTTCAAGCGAATGGAACATTCAGAGGCATTGGAATACTTTACTCAATGATACGAAGCTATTGGTCTAAGTTTTATTCAATTCTGACTTAAAATGAAGGAGTTATGACATAAAAACGTGTGTAGCTCAAGTGGTTGAACGTTAAGCTTCCAACGGAGAGATCGCGAGTTTGATCCCTAGCAAGTGCAGTATTTTTATGGAATAGGAGAAACGGTATGGTAAGGAACCTAACCGTTTACTACCTAATAGATCCCTACCCAACCTCCAGACCAGATCTCTGCCGGACAAAGAGACCACTGGAAAAAGGAACCATCGGACAGAGGAACCGTCAGACAAAGGAACCTCCTGACCAAGGCACCGCCGAACCAAGGCAATGCTAGACAGAGAGACCGCCAGACCGAGGCGCCATCAGATGAGGAACCGTCGAAAAAGAGACTGTCGGACCGCCGCACCGCTAGACAGAGAGACCTTCAGACCGAGGCACTGCTAGCGGATAGAGGCACCATAAGACAGAGAGTCCTCAAGACTGAGGCTCTACCAGATAGAGAGTCCGTCGGACAGAGGAACCGCCAGACATAGAGACCTCCGGACCGAGGCATCGCCAACAGACAAAGGCACTGCTAGATAAAGAGATCTCCAAAACGAGGCACCATTGGATAAAGAGCCGTTGGATAGAGGAATCATCGGATAAAGAGACCTCCAGATCGAGGCATCACCAGATCAAGGCACCGTCGGACATAGACACCACTGGACAGAGAGATCGTCGGAACGAGGCAAGCCGAGGCACTACCAGACCAAGGAGCACCAAACCAAGACACTACCAATCAAGAGAACTACGAACCAAGGTGGCCGAACCTTGGGTGGCTAATCAAGGTTGCAAAGCAAATTAAAATAGGAAACTCCAGAACAAATCCTGTATATATGGAAAGTACCAAACCGAGAATGTTATATAGGAAAACTGCCTATTTTATAGGCCTGACCTACATATACCTTCTTTCCTATAAATACCAAAGCATCCAACAACAATGCGAGGATCAGGGAGAACCAAGCTTACAACAGTAATGGCGGACAAGCTAGAAAAAGCTAGGAACAACCTAATAAAAACAACAAAATTAGGAACAGTTTATCAGGAACAACCTAGCTAGGAATAACTTAGCAGGAACAGCCTAATTAGGAATAGCCTAGTAGGAATGGCCTAGCAGGAATGACCTATATAGAACAACCTAGCAAGAACAGCCTAACATGAACTGCCTAAGAGGAAGTGCCTAACCGAGACAACCAAACAGGAATATGCAGCCAGGAATAGCTAAATAGGAATAGCCGAGCATACTTTCTTGGGCTATATCTTACTTTCTATTGAGCCTTAGGTCATTGTATTTTGTATTTCAAACATTATATCAAATATCTATATGAAGAATAATGAAAATGGACAGTGGACGTTGACACATTCTGGCCGAACCACTGTAAATCTTTGTGTTCTTTACTTTACAGCAATTTACTTTCTACATGACCTATATGTGATCCGCTCTCTAAAAATCAATCATAGTACAAATATAATAGCTATGTCATACACCTTGTATTCACAGCTCTACAACAAATCGATTGGAGGTGTTTGTCCATTTTTTATGCAAACATTTTTTGTGCTTTCATTGAGAATGATTCTCAACATGCCTTTGAGATCAAATAACAAGGTTGGTGCTACCAGCGAAAATGCAGGGAACACCCACACACCCAATCAAACAACTGCCGATCATGATGATCACTTAATAAGCACTCTAATGCTAGTATACGTAATTATCAAAGGCAACCTGGATAGAGTTGTCACCAAGCTAAACAAATGTTTAGTTGCCTAACATTAAGCAATAGTGGACCAACCTATGACACATTTGGCGGCAGTCGCAAACTATTAGTTGCAACAATTGAACATAAGGACGATCCCAATATAAGGGATCTAGAAGACGAAGAGGTCACACTCTGATAAGGAATCCAATCAAGAAAGTCAAAGAGATAGAAGAAGGAATGCTGAAGGGATGAAATGAGCAAGAATTCAGTCTAAAGATGGACCGTTAAGCGGTTCAAAGCCGAACTAGACGGGGATGATGTTGATTCGGTGGCAGCTGCACCAAATGCGTCTCATCCCTCATTGAAATTGTGGTCAATAAAGGATAAAACGATCTTTGGGACCGATTTAGGAGCCATAACCATGCCCTTAACTGAAGATCGAGTCACCATAGGGAGGATGAAAGAAATCACCCCCCGAATGGAATGGTCAAACTATTATTGCCAATCACGCAAACTAGAGGATAGGATGGCTTGAATTATTAGATAATGTATTCAACATGAACAAGTGAAGTGAGGAATTGGATCTAGGTTTAGCAGTACCTTCTCCCTAGAGATAGGACTACTGGGAACCCCGAAAATTTTAGGACACATACTATGGAACCGTATCAAAGACTAACTAAACCTCGTAGTACATTTACAATGGTATACTCAACACATGCGGATAAGTGGAACTACAGAGGAAACCTTATGCAAGCGCTTTCCTCTATTCTTGCTACACTTAGCTACTATATGGTTTTGTGGTTGGCTCCTATGATTAATTCATTCTTGTGCGATATTGAAGAATAAGTTTATTAGCCAATGACTTGTATTGTGGAGCACCCTAGAACGAAGTTCGCTAAGGGATCGATAATGGAGAAATCAACCACATTAGAGGAGTTCGTTTATGAGCCAGCAAAGTATATGTGGTTGGAATGTGCTCCATTGAGAAGACAACCCAATATAACTAATAGAGAAGAGTCTGGTGGTGACTACAATTTGATGGAAAATATGGTACCTTTTTTCCTAGCTAAGTGATTCGAGACAACAGAGCATTCCTTATGCTCATGGGGTAAGTAGCATCAATGCAGACCCAGAGAGACCAAGTTTGGAATTTTGTCTACAACCCATGAAGAATGGGCACAAAGGAGTAGATAAGGCAAGAAGGCAAGAAGGAGCCATGGAAATCTAGACTTTCACAAAACGAACCGGCTAAGGCTCGAACCAAATCGGCTCGATGCAGAACTGATCGGTACTGGAACAACGATAACCCATGCCGGACTAAAGGAGGATGTTCCACCAGAAGTCAATGCTGATGTTGGAACCACATGCTTAGTTGCTGCAATGAGACCTTATGAGTTCAAACCGACCGATACATAGGTGGTTGATCCATTTTCACAGCGAGCACGACATGGCTCACTAGGCAACCTAAGGAAGAAAAAGGATTTAGAAAACTCACACAACAATCTTGCATGGTTCGATGCTATAGCAGCCGCTATGAGAAAACTTAATGAATGGATTATCCTTATGGTTGTTGCTTCAGGAATTGATAGAAAAATGGAGTTTTACAAGGAACCTAAAAAAATTCAACTGCCAATTTGGAGGACTTATACTATCAACCCGACAAGTTCATGCGCTTATAGGTTTCTAATATCAAGGCGGGATGGATAGATGTCAACCAGGTTAGAAATGAAGAGCTTTAGGATAGGAAACACTTCGGAAGACAAGGCAGCTTTTGTGTTCCCAGCTTATGGAGACTCCAAAAAGAATATATCTTGCTATTGTAGAAACAGTTGATTACAGTAGATTGAGGATAGAGAACCAATTGTAGTAGAGATTGAAACCAACAAGTACCTCGTGTTCCATAAGGTTTATAGTCATGAGACCAATGAACATAGATAGATCTCACATGTATGTTCTGGATTGAAACACTAGTGTAACTCCACCGAGAATGCCACAAACTCTAGACCGTAGTCCATCGACGAAAATGAATCCTTACAAAAAAAAGAGTGTAAAGCAAGCTCAGGAGCACAATGTTGAATACCCCCATGGACAATTGAGCATATCCTCCTACTAGATATTCGAAGATAGATATGCATGAAATTGTGAAGAACGGAGTAATTAGAGAGTTGAGCATAAACTTTCTAGCCCTGGAGGTAAGGTTCAATTCCACTAGAGATAATGGGAGACTAGGTTCAACTCCTCAAGAGACAGTGGAGTGTAATTCTGACCCATTCCATAGGCCATGCAAATCGCTATGGATCGAGTAATATGAATAGTTCTACTAAATTAAAACTTGTATATAATAGCAGTGAAAATAAAGAACTATAAAGTAAAGTGCACTGGAGAATTTTATACCGGTTCAAACTTCCTGTTCTATGTTCAATCCTACACTCCTTCTGGATTTAAACAATACCCTCACTTAACCCGAAGGAATAGGTATTACAACCACCTGAGTTGCCAAACAGGACTTCGTGCCTGAAGATCTCCAATAAGACTTTGACTACAAAGAGTAGATAAGTGTTTGAATTTATGAGCTCTTGATTTGCACGAATGATTTGATATTGTACAGCTTTCCTACAATCTTCTTCGTAAGTGGTATAGCATGTATTGGTGAAGAATTGGAAGTATATGGTCACTCAAGAAATGTAAATTAAATATACAAGTGATCAATAGTTTGCAATATGAATCTTTTGAAAGCAAGAGAGAATTCAATAAGAAATAGAGTAAGAAAGCAAGAAGAATTGTTGTTGGATTCATATAAGTGTTTGCTATTTATAGAGAATGGGTAGTTGCAGTTATTTGTAAAGAGTAACGACTGATATAAGTGCTGCAACCATTGATTGAAGGAAGTGACTCTTCGTGAAGAAGAAGGTCCCTTCAGAAAATTCAAAATAAAAAGGTCGTTGCTCGTCGACCAATCAAATGAAACAAACAGACCAATCGACTGACTAAAGTCGCATTTATTAAATTTAAAATAGAAATAAAATAGTTCAGAATAACACTATTTTAGTCGACTGAAAAAGAGGGTTAGTCAATTGAATGCTTATTTAGTCGACCGGTTTAGAAAGATTAGTTGACTGTTTTTTTTTCAGAAAAAACATATACATGAATATGCATATATCAGTCGACCGGTTACCCTTATTCAGTCGAGTGGTTCTACATATTTTCCTTTTTAGAAATGAAATGAATGTTTTGAAAGCTTGTGTGCATACCACTTTGAAGAGATTTTAACATATATATACTCTAGACATAACACTCTATGACTAATAATGCATTGTAAATCATTTTCGTCTTCTCTCCGTCGTGTATATCTCTTCGATAGTTGATATAATTTCTTGCAAAGTTAATTATATACATAATATATTCTTGTGTATTTGTCACTATCAAAATATTAAATAATGAAGTTCTAACATTCTCCTCATTTTTTATGATGACAACTACACAAATTAAGATTTATATAAAACCAAGTTAGTTCTCCCCCTAAGTATATACTACCCCTATCGGTATGGCCATATAGTTTTCTCCCCCTTCGTCATCGATAAAAAAGAAATATATATCAATAGGAGTTAGTATAAAAAAGTTGAATATTCATATGGACAAAAGAAACTTGTACATTAACCCACACAAGCATATAACATGAACAAAAGCACTTCATTTTATCATAGCACAAATATTTCACACTACATTAACCCACAAGTCACATGAGCACAAAATATCAAATAACCATAAAGCCACAACAACAAACAAACATAGTACTCTGAACATAAATGGTTCATTGCTCAACATCACAAATTTTCAAAAGGATTTTATACCACCAAATATTTCAACATAACAACCATAACCACAAAGAATAACACAAGTTGTAAAATACTTCAACCACAATAGACAATATTTTTTAAAAAGACACTACAATACCTCACATAATTACCACTTAATCAAAAGATGAAAATAAAACAAACTAAAAATGCATGAAACTAAGAAACAAACTAAACTACCATCTTACTAAAACTTGCTCATTACCACTGTCTTGATGCTCATCACCTTCCTCATTTACCTCTTCATCTTCCAAGAATCCCAATTGTAAGGATCATTAGTAGGCACTCTATCTTTGAGAGGATGGGGAGATCCCGAGGTAGATGGACGAGTGCAAAAAATTTTCTTCTAAATGTTATCTACAAAGCCCATCATTTTATCCACTTTTCTCTCAATTCTAGTAACCATGGCCTCTACCCTTGTCAAGCCACGATCAATCTTATTTTGATTCCTGGAGAGAGTGACAAAGGAATGTCTTGTTGAAGAATCGATTGGAAGTTCAAGTATTCCATCATCATCCTTGGATTCTTCTTCTTGTTGTTGAGGTGGAGGTGGTACCGTAGTTTGAGTTGGTGGAGCGCTTGATGAAGAGGCTCTATGAGTTTGCCATTCTTCCAATGTCATATGTCGCTCATCATGGGGGAAAACTTCATTAACTTAAAAGTTTTTGCATTAAGGGTTTTGACAGTAATAAATTCCAAGTCAGGAAGATTGATTTCAAAATAGTATGAGATACTCATTATATACTCCACATAATGAATTGTCTTTGACTTAGGTTGATGGAAGGTGCAAATATCATCCATGATATATTTTCCCCGATTGATTTGAGTTCCCTCATACAACCCATATAATGCTTGATAGTTGTTTTAGTATATAACATCATAACGTCCAGTCCTTAGTAAGATAGTGTGAGTAAGGATGTAGTGAATAATTCTAGATTTAGGGCACAAAGATATGCCCTCTAGATCCCTAAAGTCATCAATAAGGAAAATGTGACTAGTCAAATCTCTACCATAGTCATTAAAAGCTATTTATTCTAAATCCTCTTCTTCTGATGGGCAATGTAAAATCATTCCTAGCATTGGTAGTGGTATAAAATTTTTTACTCCGCAAACTAAACTCCATATGAAATCTTCATTTTAGTGAGTTTTATGAAAATCTAAATTAAGATTTGCATAGAAAAGTTTTACCAAAAGCGGAATGATCTTCAAGTTATTTGCATTGTAGTCTATTACTGACTCGATTCCACGAGCTTCGGCGAATTCTCGAATGGCATAGCCAACAAAATCTTCCAATTTCACAAACGATCCTTCAAAGATCCCTAAATTCTTCATACCTTCAAAACGTCTAACCGCAATGTCATTGTGAAGCTAGTGTCTAATTAGAGCTTTAGTAGGCTCATTGGAGGAGGCATAAGCTCTTTCCTTTCGTTATGGTCCCATAGTTTTGGGTTTTGGTAAAAAGATTAAGTTTTTGATTTGTTCTAAGTTAGGAGTTTTGAAAGTTGAATGAAGATAAAGATGAATGAAAGGGGTTTATTTTAGTGGTAGATATAGATATGTAATGGATGTGATTTGAAGTGATAGGGTAGGTGCATCAAAGATGTATCGTTTTACCAACTTGGCTATTTAAAAAAAAACTGAAACAACATCAATCGAGCGAAAATATTGTACCAGTTAACTGGTTGGTCAGAGTTACAGGGTTTTCAATCCTCAAGCTTTTAGTGTACAATCGAGGTGTTTTATCCAATAATTTTTTACATTTAGTGGACTGAATAGGGTTTCAGCCGACTGAATGTAATTTTTAGTCGACTGAAAGTAACAGAGTTGGAAAAAAATTAATACCATTGATTTAGTCGACTGCTAGTGTGGAATCACTCGACTGGAAATGATGAATTTTGACTTCCCAAAATTTCATTATTTTTTTGTTTTTTGTTTGAAGAATAGTTTATTGTGTTAGTCTTGAGTAGGAAAATCAATTTTATGGTTCGTATGTCTCCTTAAGTAAGTTGATTATATTTGTGATGAAAAAAATAATTTGAAAACATTTATTTTATTCATTTATATTATAGATAACAACATATTTATAAAAATATTTACAAGGACATACACATTAATGAAATATATTCTACTTATTTTCCAAAGGTTTTAGCACTTTAAACAAAAATGATCCCATGAATTGGGTTCGTATATCTTCACTGGAGGATTTTTTGCAAGAGACTCCTTTTTGACACGAATCTTATATTTGGTTGGTGATTGACCCCAAAATTTCATTGTAAGCCGTTCAACGAAGTTGAGGCGTTCACCATGTCTGCATTGTTCCCAATACATCTCTTTTTGAAGACTTAAGCTTTTATGTTGATAGTGATGTGGGTCGTCTGTACGGTAATCATCAGAAGCTGTTACCACACCTTCAAATTTAACGGATGTTTTTACTTTCTTTCCTTTTAGAGGATATCTAGTATGTAGATCCGCTGGAGGAGTTAAAAGGTTTATGATAGGTGATCCATTTTTCTTAGGTGTGTTGAAGTTGATTGAGGAAGAGCTCGAAGTTTTGTCTGAAGCCATTTTTAAATATTCTGAGAGCTTTTAAAGAGGTTTGCTAGAAAATGTATTTCTGTGTATTTTTTAGATACATTCGGCCAGTTTATATAATAGCACGGGTAAGTATCAATAAAGTTAAGAATATGTGGTTTTAATTTATTTAACTATTGATTTTCCTTAAGCTATTTATGCTTGTGATAATAATATAATGTACTATAAATAGATAAGGTTTTATTCTATAATTTTTTAACAAATATACTTAATATGGTTAGTTATAACATTTATTAAAGTAGTTCTCAAACTGAAACAATTCCAAGTTCACATCGAATCTTAATAAAAGTATTTTCATTTAACGGTTTCGTGAAAATTTCAGCAATTTGATTTTCAGATGCTACAAACTCTAATGAAATTACTTCTTTTTTTATTGTTGTCTTGTAAATAATGGTGTCGTATATCTATATGTTTTGTATGAGAATGGTTTATTGGATTTTTTGATTAGTTTAAAACACTAGTATTATCACAAAATATTGAAGATCTTTATAAGAAAATTCAAAAATTTTAGAGTGTTTGTTGCATATAAATGACTTGAGCACATGCCAAAGTAGCAAAGATATATTCTGCTTCACATGTCGAGAGTGAGACACAGTTTTGTTTCTTACTAAACCACGATACTAGAGAATGTCCGATGAAGTGGCAGGTGCTAATCATACACTTTCTATCCGCCCAACATCCTCCAAAGTCAGCATTGATTTATGATACTAACTCAAAAGAGCATTCTTTAGGGTAGAAAAGTTTGCAGTCTCTAGTGCTGGTTAAGAAATGCGACATCCATTTCATGGCGTGCAATTGCGATTTGTTGGGTGTGTTTCAACCAAAGCCAATCCCTGCCGAACCAACTCCAAGACAGCACTGCCGAACCAAAGCCAAGTCCCACCGAACCAACTCCAAGACAGCACTGCCGAACCAAAGCAAGTCCCACCGAACCAACTCCAAGACAGCACTGCCAAACCATAGCCAATCCCCACCGAACCAACTCCAAGGCAGCATTGCCGAACCAAAGTCAATCCCTGCCGAACCAACTCCAAGACAGCACTGCCGAACCAAAGCCAAGTCCCAACGGACCAAGTCCCATTGGACCAAGTTCCATCGGACCAAGGCATTCCGGACCAACTTTGCCAGGCCTGATTGCATCAGCCCAGGCCCACCAGCAGCTATATACATCCAAGACCCTTACCCCCAGCCTCACTCTATAAATAGAGGGGCAGGGGTACAACAATGGAGGACGAGTTTGAGAGCTCAAGCACAGATAGAACTTTCAAACAACTTTCATATACTTGTATCAAAGCTTTGTACTTGTAATCTGAACAAGAAAGGAGAAATAATATATAAAGTGGACGTAGGCACATTCTGGCTGAACCACTATAAATCTGTGTGTCTTTTACAGTTTAGTCCCTGCTTTTTACATATTTGCATAAATCATCCAGATCACTAAAAACAACATAAAATCAACTAAATCATACGACTTGGAGGTGTTTGCCCATTTTTTGTGCAAACATTTTTGGTGCTTTCACTGAGAACGTTGAACCCCGGACTTCAGCTTCTCCCACTTAACTTTCTTCCTATCAGTGTCGCACATTGCTTGGAAGACATGCCTCCCAAGCAGAAGAAAGATGTTAACAAAGGAAAAAACATCGCAACCAGCAGTCTTCCAGATCCAGTGGTCACAGATCAAGTAAATCATCCCCTTCCAGCAGCAGTACCAAATGTGGGTCAGGCAAATCCGACAACCTCTGCCACAGAACATCCGGCAGCAATTACTAGGGCAGATCTAGACAAAGTTGTGGCCGAAATGACTAACTGCTTCACATCCCAACAGGAAGCCTTGGTGGACCAACTCATGTCACGCTTAAGGGATGCTGAAGAGTCCAACCGCAACACTGAATCATGGGGTGAGTCCCAGTCTGGAGGATCTCAGAGACAACAAAGATCTTCCTTCTTCGAAGGAGCTAACGACAGAAGCGGCCATGGTAGGAGTCGAGACCAAGCTCAGCCCGAAGTTAGACCTGAGGAAATGCTTGGAACCGAACCCAACGGGAGAGGTACCGGGCGAAGGTCAATTGTAGCCGAGCCTATCGTACTGCCTAACCACGGAAACACCAGTGAACGGGGCCGAGCTAGAGTCCAGCCCGAAGTTGGGCCCGAGGAAGTGCTTAGATCAGAACCCAGCAGGGGAAGATCAAGGCAAGGGCCAACTGTAGCTGACCCTAGCATGCTCCTAGAAGATCAAAGACAGCCACTGGAAAATATCAGGAATGATAGACGATACCATCCCTACAGGTCATCTGGACGGAATCAGTCCCACAAAGCAGAACCGAACTCATTTCTATCTGCTCCAAATTCTGATGAAAGGATGGCACGCTTGTTCAGAGAGTGCGTGCAACGGGATCAAAGAGATCGAGGGATAGGCGCTAGGGTAACCAGCCCCTTCGCCCGCAATATCGAAATTGCCATCACCCCCCGAGAATGGAAGATGCCAACAATGGAACCTTACAAAGGAACCTCCGACCCCGTTGTACACTTACAGAGATACACACAGCATATGCTCATGAGTGGAGCAACAGAGGGAGTACTGTGCAAATGCTTTCCACTATTCTTAGCAGATCTAGCTACCTCCTGGTTCTGTCATCTACCCCAAGGATCCATCAGCTCGTGGGAGATGCTGAAAGAAAAGTTTATCAGCCAGTTTCGCATTCATGTGGAACAACCCAAGGACGCTTATTCCTTATCCAGTATCAAACAGAAACCTGGAGAGAAGCTGCAGCAATACCTAACCCGATTCAATGCCGCAGCGGCCGCAGTTCAAGATGCCGATGAGAAGCTCATCTTAATGGCCCTTTGTAGTGGTGTGCATCCGGATACTAAATTTGCTAGAAGATTGACAAAGGAAAAACCAGCTACTTTACCCGATTTCTTCCATGAAGCCGGGAAATATATGAGGCTTGAAGACGCTGCCACTAAGGGGCAGTCAGGGCAACAAAATAAGGCAGCTCACGGCAACATGCCCGCTGTAGCAAAGAACGTTCGAAGAAATGATTCTAGAGACAATGTTAGGGGCAAGAAGGGAGAAAAGCGCCTATATCGGCCAGGACCGAGATTCGACACTTACACTCCTTTGAATGAAACCATCGAAAACATCTTCCTTGCCACCCAAGATGAAGTTAGATACAAACGCCCACCATACAAGAAGGAATCAAATAACGCACTTAAATCTGGAAAGTTCTGCCGCTTCCACGAATCTCATGGGCATGATACCAATGAATGCCATCATCTCCGGGACTTGATTGAAGAACACATCAGAAGGAAGAGACGGGAACGCTATGTAAAAGGTCAGAACAGGACTCCAGCTCTTGCCAATGAGAACCCAAGGCTACCCTCCCCAGAGATAGGCAGAGGAAATCGCAACACTAGTGGCTCCAGTCAAGAGAAGATAGTGGTCCATACCATCTCGGGAGGACCACACATCACCGACAGAAGCTGGGCAGAGATGGAAAGATATGGAAAGTCACTTAGAAACAATGAAGATTGTGTTAATTCTGTTATAGAAGTACGCCACCCGAAGCGGAAAGAGAGTGATGACATCACATTCAGTAGGCGTGACCTAGAGGGAAGGCTGTACCCTCACATGGATCCCATGGTTATCTCTGCCCGGCTCGGTCCAGCCGAAGTTTTCCGAATTCTAGTAGACACTGGAAGCTCAGTAAATATCCTATTCAAGCATGCATTCGACAAAATGAAACTGTCAATAAAGGATGTTTCTCCCTGCAATAAACCACTACACGGTTTCACTGGAGATGCGAAGATGCCCCTCGGGCAACTGGACCTCTTTGTTGAAATTGGAAGTCATCCCCGCTCCATTGTGCGGAAACATACATTTGTGCTGATAGAAAACCACTCGGCCTACAACGCCTTCTTAGGAAGGCCAGCCTTGTCTGACTTCCAAATTGTCCTGGCCCCATGGTGCCTAAAGATGAAATTTCCAACGGACAATGGAGTAGGGGAAGTAGAGGAAGACCAGGACATTGCTCGAGACTGCTATGTAACTGAACTTCGCAACAACCACAGGAAGGATAAAGGGAAGAGTGTAGAGATTGCCCTTTGCACAAAAAGTTTGGAAGCATAGCAACTAAAGAAAGCCCCTCCTCTTCGATATACCAGCGACCCTTTCAATGAATTAGACCCCAGGGACAAAGAGGAGGAGGCCACCCCCGAGCTTGCAGAGGCTATGGAATTTGTATCTGTAGACCGACATGACTCGAGTAGACTATTGAAAGTCGGGTCTTAACTAAAAGCAGAATTAAAGGAACAACTCATTGATTTTCTCCGCCACAACTTGGATGTATTTGCATGGTCACACGCTGACATGACCAGAATCTCCCCTAACATAGCATGCCACGTACTAAACATTGATCCTACCAAGGCGCCAGTAAAACAGAAAAAGAGAAGTATGGGGGCAGAACGATCAGCATCCCTCGATGAAGAAGTAAAGAACCTACTTGCCAATGACTTCATACGAGAAGCCATCTACCCAGAGTGGATTGCTAACCCGATGCTGGTAAAGAAGGCTAATAGGAAGTGGCGAACATGCATTGACTTCTCCAACTTAAATGACGCCTGCCCGAAGGATTGTTTCCCACTTCCCCGAATCGATCAGCTTGTGGACAGCACAGCCGGGCACGAACTCTTATCTTTTATGGACGCATACTCAGGATATAACCAAATTCCTATGCATGCTCCCGATCAAGACCACACTAGTTTCATCACTGATCGGGGATTGTACTGCTACAAGGTAATGCCTTTCGGACTTAAAAACGCAGGGGCCACCTATCAACGCCTCGTCAACAAGATGTTTGCTGGGCTAATAGGACAAACTATGGAAGTTTATGTGGATGACATGCTGGTAAAGTCAAGGGGAGCCGACGATCACGTAAGCCACCTGGATGAAATGTTTCAAGTACTTCGCCAATATGGAATGAAGCTGAATCCCCTAAAGTGCTCCTTCGGAGTATCATCAGGAAAGTTTCTAGGATTCATCGTCCATGCCAGAGGGATTGAAGCAAACCCTGAACAAATCCGAGCTCTGAAAGATATCAGGATACCTTCTACCCGAAAGGAAATGCAGAGCCTAAATGGGAAGGTGGCCGCCCTGAGCAGATTCATCTCCAAAGCGACCGACAAATGCATCCCCTTCTTTGAAGCTCTAAAGAAAGAGAAAGGAAAATTCGAATGGACTGACGAATGCTTAACAGCTTTCCTTAACTTAATCGAACACCTCCAGAGACCACCAGTACTCTCAACTCCGAACAAAGGCGAAGAGCTATACCTATACCTTGCTGTGTCATCTCATGCTCTAAGCGCACCATTGGTTAGAGAAGACGAATGCACGCAGCGGCCAGCATACTTCATAAGCAAGAGATTTACAGGGGCGGAAGCCAGATATCCTAAACTTGAGAAACTAGCATACTGTTTGCTAATCACATCACGGAAACTGCGTCAATACTTCCAGTCCCATTCCATCAGAGTTCTGACCGATCAACCACTGAGGCAGGTACTCCATCGTCCCGACACTTCTGGGCGACTACTTAAATGGTGCATTGAACTAAGTCAATACGATATCACCTACCATCCTCGCACCGCCATCAAGGGACAAGCCATGGCCGATTTCATTGCCGAATTCACTACCAACGAAGGTAAGGAGCAATCGGAAATAGCAGAAGACATCAAGTGGAATCTCTTTGTGGATGGTGCGTCAAACGAACAAGGCTCGGGGGCAGGTGTGGTAATAATCACTCCCAGGGGAAATAAGCTACACTATGCTATAAGGTTGGAATTCGCTGCCACCAACAACGATGCAGAGTATGAAGCAGTGATAGCTGGATTAGAACTTGCCTTAGAAATCGGAGCCAATTCTTTGTGTCTTCATAGCGATTCTCAACTTATTATAAATCAAATACTAGGAGAATTCCAGGCTCGAGAAGAACGAATCGTGGCATATTTAAAGAAGACCAAGTTGCTTCTCAATCGATTGGATCACTATTTAATCAAACACATCCCTCGGGAAGAGAACCAAGAGGCCGATGAACTGGTGAAGCAAGCTAGCATGAGAGACGACGCTATTTCCGGAGCAGTAGCCATCTCAAACTGACCCCAAGTTTTAAGCAAGTGAATCTGATAGCTGCATCTGAAGAAGCAACTTGGATGACTCCCATCCGAGACTACTTACAAAGCGGCACACTACCCAACGGGCATAATGAAGTCAAGAAAATCTTGAGGAAAGCTTCCCGCTACATAATACAAGAAGGCATCCTCTATCAGCGCGGCTTCTCTAACCCCTTATTAAGGTGTGTCGCTGGAAGGGAAGCCAAGGAAATCTTATCCAACATCCATCAAGGAAGCTGCGGAGATCACACTAGAGGGCAGACTTTGGCAAAAAATATACTCCGATATGGATATTTCTGGCCCACCTTAAGCAAGGACGCCTTAGATTTCGTCAGAAAATGTGACAGTTGTCAGAAGTTTGCTAAGATTCCGCGGCTACGAACAACTGAGATTACTCAAATGACCAGCCCCTGGCCCTTTGCAGTATGGGGAATTGACTTGATTGGCGAACTTCTAATGGGTCGAGGGGGGGCCAAATATGCTATAGTGGTAGTCGACTATTTCACCAAATGGGTGGAAGCAGAACCCCTAAATAAAGTATCTTCAGCAAAAGTTATTAACTTCTTGATCAAAAATGTTCTATGCAGGTACGGAGTCCCATTCAAAATCATATCGGACAATGGACTTCAGTTTGACAGCGAGGAGTTCGCCAACTGGTGCCAAGAGCACGGAATTCACAAAAGCTTCTCATCCGTAGCTTATCCCCAGGCAAACGGACAAGTCGAAGCCGTCAACAAAATTCTCAAAACTCTAATCAAAAAGAAACTCGAAAAGTCAAAAGGCGCTTGGGTGGATGAACTTCCTACAGCACTGTAGGCCTATCGCACATCTTTCAGAACATCAACGGGGTATACTCCTTTCTCTTTGGCATACAGATCGGAGGCTATGCTCCCAGTTGAAACTATAGTGCCTTCCCACCGTAGGATCCACTATAACCCAGAAGAAAACGAAGAACTCCTCCACATTTCTTTGGATCTAATTGAAGAGAGAAGAAACGATGCAGCACTCAAAACATCAGCTCACAAGCAAAAAGTGGCAGCGCAATACAACTCCAAAGTCAACCATCGTAGCTTACAAGAGGGAGATCTTGTCCTCAAGCGAATCTTCCCGCGCCCCGGAGCACTAGATCTAATCTGGGACGAACCATATGTCATTCATAAAGATCTCCACAATGGGGCTTATATTTTGTCAATAGTAGACGGGGAGGTGTTCCAGAGGGCATGGAACATCTAACACCTTCGTCGATACTTTTCTTAACTTGTACTGCCCATATGAAGTGAATTAACAAAGAGAATCAGTGGACGTAGGCATTTTCGTGCCGAACCACTTTAAAAACCTTGCCTCTTTTTTAACTTGTTCCTTTATATCTTGGCTGCTTGTTAACGTTATCCTTTTCTGTTGAACAAAATCCTGTGCATATAGCATTTCCATTCAAGGTGCTCCACAGCGTGACTTCACCTAGACAAGACCTAACAGGTACTATGCGAATCTATGCCCTCGCCAATGAGACACTTTTGCTTCGGCATCCCTTTGCTGCGGGTTAACTCATTGCTCGCGACGGCCGTTAAAGCCAACTGTAATGAGCTGATTATAAGCCACCGAGAAGGCCGACTATAGCCAAGGCAGCTCATTACAGCGTTCGGCTCGCCGGCAGCTGTGAACCTACTTTAAGCCCCAACATAAGGTGTGGCCAGCCAGGGGTAGTTCACGGTTGACGATCGGCACCCACACTAGCCGGCCACAGTAAATCGAATAATACCCACGATTACGGGCCATAATGGCCCGGGTAGTTACTGTGCGCGATCTTGGCTCCGATGTGTCTTAAGTACGGCTGTGGTAAAAAAGATTAACTCCCCGTGGAGGCGTAAGATGGGTGACAAATGTCTCTAAGACCCACAGCTAGGGAAAGTGACTACAAAGCCCGTTTGCCACGAAGTTAAGCACATCGAAGGCCTTCCGTGATTGGAAGTTTTACTATTTCCCATATTTCAATTTTATTTAAAAAACTTTCCTCCTATCCTCTATAACGATCCCTAAAGTACATGACACAGAATAGGAGACATTCGCTAATGGGAGTGGGAACTCACAACAGGACACTAGGCCGCATTCCATACTTAGTCACACAAGACATTCAAAGCTGCCATCTACAAGTAAAATATGAAGGGCGGTATTTTTCTTCTTCTGTGTAAAAATACGTGGCTATAATTTATTCACACACCACACTGACATTGCAAGACTTGAAATTATGTTTTAAGAAAGAACTTGACATCAAACACAACTGAATTACAAGCATATGCATAGCTATATTTCTCATACAACATGTCGAAATAACAAAAGCATTCAAATACGACAGAATCGGCTAAAGTTAAAAAATTACACGTCAAGAATAATGTCGTTTATTACAAGTAACATAATTACAACCTAAAAGTTACGTTACTGTTTTGAGACTAACATATACAACAATGTCAAGTCCACAAAAAATATCCAGGTCAAATCAAGGAGCCGGCTGCGTCGGAGCTTTACCCTTGTCCTGTTGCCCACTTGTCCGGTCAAAGAAAGAATTCATTAGTGATAAGCAACCAAGTTAACAAAAATACTAGAAGGGAAGACTTTCTAGTGCCTGCTTCCTGACCATCCTGATCATCATCCTCTACCTGCGCACCTGCCTCCTCAGCGGCAAGCAGCCGCATACCCTCCTTCACCGCCACCTTCTCCTCCTTGGTAAACTGGGCAGTGACCACATCCATTCTGAAGACCGCACCACCCTCTTTATCCGCATCAGCCCTAGCCTCCTCCAGAGCCCGGAGATAAATCCTGGCCATAACTCGGGGGTAATCATCCATCCAGGATAAGTTACCCTGTTTCCAAGTGCGGAAATACATATCCTGGAGCATCTCATCCATCATCCCCTCGTTTTCCTCAAGCTCCCTCATTCGGGCCTCAGAAGCACGCAGCTTAGCAACGACAGCATCCCTCTCCGATCGGTATCGTGAGCGGTCAGCCTGAAGGGATATCCTCATCGCCTCCATCTCCTCCTTCAACCTGGACTGAGCAAGCTCCACGGCCTCAAGTCTCCCCGATAATTCCTGTACCCGCTCGAGGTCCGCTTGTCGAACCTCATCCACCGTCGCAATGGCTATGTCAATCTGCTCCTTGCAGGTGGCCTCCATTTTTCGCAACTCTGCCCTGCTGGCCTCTTCCATAGTCTTCTTCAGTTGCCTGGATGCGGCCTCGTGCTGAGAAATTTGAATGGCTTGATCGGCAAGCTGCTTAGCCTGGTCGGAGACCATTAACTGTAGCCGAATGTTGGCACTCCCAATTTCCTTCCCGGCCTTGACTAGTCGGGCATGGTGCCCCATCAATTTCCTGGTCTCCTCGGCAACCCGGTCGATGTTCACCTTAACTTCATCCCCCAGAGTTACAACCCGGGTGGTAAGCAAATCAAGGTCCAGGGACTTAGCTTCGTCAAGCACCCGTACCATAGGATTGCGAGGGAGAAGGTGCTCACTAGTAACCTCATCGAAGGAGATGTCATGAAAGGCCCGGTCCAGGTCTGGATGACCCGCAAACGGATTACGAACCAAGTCTGGGTGATCTATCGGGGTGGCGGTTGGATTCTCAGACGGATGTGGGGAAGGCATAAACTCAGTATCCTCCTCCGTAATATCGTGAATAGGCTGGAATGGGGCCGGTGGGCCAGGAGGAGATTCAAGCGAAGATCGACTCCTCTTCCTCTTTTGTATATCTTCTTCAATAACCCCAAGAAGAGGACGATAGCCGACTACGTCTCTAGGGCGGTTAGTAGGAGGCTTCGGTTTGGCAGAAGCTTTGAAAAGTCTGTATTATTCAAGCCTGTGACGAAGATCTGAGGTCTTGGCCGTTTTACCCGCTCTTGGAATGAAAACCAAGTGTCACCAGCATGCATTGAGCCATCATTCAAGAATTAAAAAAAATAAAGAGAATTTCACCTTGAATCGCAGAAGTTGCCTTAGTAGAAGCACTCCCGGAAGATAAATCGGCGCCGGTCCCGGCCTTATCAGCTTTCTTGTGCTTCTCCGCCAAGGCCGGTCCTTCCTCCAACTCTTCGAAGGCTTAGCGGAGAGCGTCATCTGTCCACTCTTGAATCACGCCTGCCCGCCAAGGAGGCAAAGCCCCGGTGCCATCACTGCCCTGTCCTTCGCCACCATCATCGCCGTGACGATCACCGTCACCTTCTCTACCGCTTCCGCTCTCCGCCTCACCTCCTTCATCCTCGCCTTTTTCCCCTCCACTTTTGCCTCCTCCTGAACATCTGGATGTGTGCTGGGAGAGGGTCCATCAGACTTCTTGAGTTTCTTCCCCCTGGCGACTGGATGCATCGAGAAGGGTCTCCTTTTGCTGCTCTTCGCTGTGGCCCCTCCTGTAGCTTTGTCAGCCCTCTCCTCCGCCGTGTCTCTCTGCTTGACCACAGACTGATGTGGTAGAATCAGGTTGTGCCCCAGAAGTGTAGCGTTCCTGATCAAGTAAGAAGCCGACCTATCCCTTCCCGAAATGGCTTCTATTTCCGCAGCCATCTGAACCACGCGGTCATTCTCTACGACCGCAAAGCCACCTGTCGCTAGCAAGAAATAAAAACACATAAGAAGAAGCATTGCAGTCAAAACGGAAATTATAAATAAGCTTCAAACTTACAGCCGAAACTGAAGCGACGAATAGAGACAGAGTCATCCTTGACGAAAAACCATTCTTTCTTGAACATGCTGAACTTCGAATATAAGTCCAGGACCGGCTTGAAAGACATGGCTGATTCCAAGCTGATGTATGGAGACCCCTTATTATAGCCTCTCAAATTGTACAAATACCGGATCTCCCGGTTGGAGGGAGGACGCCCGTATCTCCTTTGGAAAATGACAAACAGGCTCACCAGGATGGCGTAGGAGTTAGGCTGAAGCTGAAATGGAGCCACCTTCAAGTAGGTGATGAAGCTGAGTATCCAAGCATTGATCGGAGGAATGGCCCCACACATACAATGGTACCTACTGTGGGCGAAATATCCTTCTGGGGGATTATATGGCATCACTCCCTCCCCCGGCAATAGCATGCGCACTCTGTCAATCCCAAAGGAGCGAGAAATAACATCAAGCTGCTCGCCTTTGAGAGAGCTAGGGAAACAGTCAGGAGGTGAGTTCAAAAGCTCCTAAGGGCCGTACCCATCTACTAGTGACCTCGGGGTGGGCCCATGACGTCCCGGCTCTGACTGAGCTAGGGGCACTACGGAAGGATCTTCTTTGTCCCGGGATTTCGTCTTTTCTGATCGGGTTTCAACTTTATGAGACATTATCTGCAACACAAAAGAGTACATCGTTAAAACAAAGGATGTAGAGATATAAACAAGCAAGTGCGTACAATCTAGAATTTCATTTGTAATTCGAAACATAAAAGGTTCAAGGTTCGTTCGGCATTCAAACTCCGGGTCTCGTTCGGTATTCCGAGTCATAAAAATTCATTCGGCAGTTCAAGGCACGAAGGTTCATTCGGCACTCATACCCCACAGGTTCATTCGGTGGTTCAAAACATAAGAGATATTCGGCAATCACCTGATTCGGTAGTCAAGCGTGGTTCAGCTATTTCAGTTGGTAGTGAATAACGAAAGCATAAGGTCCATACTTATAGGCGAATATCAACGACCGGATCAGTTGGTTCGACATTCTTGACTGGATGAGTGTGTCCAGGATGAATGACCTAAAGCAAAGCACGCCATATGCTTGCACATGCCCTACTTTAGGGGGCAAGTGTTGGGTGTGTTTCAACCAAAGCCAATCCCTGCCGAACCAACTCCAAGACAGCACTGCCGAACCAAAGCCAAGTCCCACCGAACCAACTCCAAGACAGCACTGCCGAACCAAAGCAAGTCCCACCGAACCAACTCCAAGACAGCACTGCCGAACCAAAGCCAATCCCTGCCGAACCAACTCCAAGACAGCACTGCCGAACCAAAGCCAAGTCCCACCGGACCAAGTCCCACCGGACCAAGTTCCACCGGACCATGGCGTTCCGGACCAACTTTGCCAGGCCTGATTGCATCAGCCCAGGCCCACCAGCAGCTATATACATCCAAGACCCCTACCCCCAGCCTCACTCTATAAATAGAGGGGCAGGGGTACAACAATGGGGGACGAGTTTGAGAGCTCAAGCACGGATAGAACTTTCAAACAACTTTCATATACTTGTATCAAAGCTTTGTACTTGTAATCTGAACAAGAAAGGAGAAATAATATATAAAGTGGACGTAGGCACATTCTGGCTGAACCACTATAAATCTGTGTGTCTTTTACAGTTTAGTCCCTGCTTTTTACATATTTACATAAATCATCCAGATCACTAAAAACAATATAAAATCAACTAAATCATACGACTTGGAGGTGTTTGCCCATTTTTTGTGCAAACACGATTCTTTGGGATTTGCATGAAATCGTGCACATAAACAAACACTTATCGTTATGTATGGATGACTAGCAGTAAGGTACAATAGCGATCCTATTATACTTCTGTATAGATTTTGTTCTATACTTTTCCCGTTTTCGTCTCTATCTAAATGTAATGTAATACTCATGGGTGTCGGTTTACTTGATGTATTTTCCATACCAAAACGTTTAGGTAAAGTATTACAGTATTTTTCTTTATTAATGAAAATACCATTATTTAATTATTTAATTTGCAAACCAAGGAAACACTAGAGTTCTTTTATATAAGACACATTGAATTGTATTTAAGAATTCATTACATAAATTTTCATTTGTAGAACCAAAATGAAACTATCGACATAAATTTGTATAATTAACATGTCTTTCTTAATTTGTTTAATAAACAAAGTTTGATCTACTTTTCCTATCTCAAATCCAGAAGCTATAAGATTGCTTTTTAGCCGTTCATACCAAGCATGGGGTGCTTGTTTTAAACCATAAAGGGCTTTCTTAAGTTTATAAACATGGTAAGGATATTTTTCATGTATGAAAAGTGGGGGTTGTTTTACGAGAACATTTTCATTAATAAAACCATTTAAGAATGCACTTTTAACATCCATTTGATATAGTTTAAAATTATAATGGAAAGAGTAGGCTAATAAGATACGTATTGCTTTAAGTCTAGCAACAGGAGAAAACATTTCTTCATAGTCTATACCTTCTTTCTGATTATAACCCTACGCAACTAGCCTAGCTTTATTTCGGGTTATATTTCCATTTTCATCTGCTTTATTTTTATTGACCTACTTTGTACCAATGATTGTTTGATCATTTGGTCTTGGAACCAATTCCCAAACGTCATCCCTTTCAAATTGGTTTAGCTCCTCTTGCATAGCTAAAATCCAATAATCATCGATTTGAAGCTTCTTTAAAGTTTTTATTTAGGTTCTATATTAGCAATAAAACCTACATGTCCCATTTTATTTAATCGATGTCTTGTTTTGACATTAGTATTGCCTTTACCAATTATATTTCCAATTGGATGATCTTTTAAAATTTGCGGAGGAGATTTTATTTCATTTTCAATTGGATTTTCTATAGGTTTGTTCTCTAAAATTGGTTGATTACTACTATCAATTATTTCTTCTTCATCATCTTTATTATATTTGAAATTTTCGTCCACTGGTACACTATATGCCTTACTTCGTTTTGACTATCCAATGAATATGCCTTCATTGGATTTTGGATCGAATTTTCCTAGTTGGTCATTAGTGTTTAAGATAAAGCATTTTGTACCGAATATTTTGAAGTAAGCTGTATTAAGTTTTCTATTATGAAAAAGCTCGTAAGGAGTGTGTTTGGTTAGTGGTCTTATAGTGACACAATTTAGAATGTTACAAGCAATAGACACAGCTTCTGCCTAGAAATGTTTTGGTAATTGACTACCACTAAGTAGAGTCCTAGCACATTCCTGTAACATCCTATTCTTTTTCTCTATAACTCCATTTTGTTATGGAGTTCTAAAAAACGAGAAGTTTTGGCTAATACCCTCTTTGTTATAAAAGTTATTTAATAATTTGTTTTTGAACTCGCCACCGTGATCACTTCTAATATTTATAATTTTAAAATTATTTAAATATTTTGAATTCGTTTAGCAAATATTTTAGAAAGTGTCACTTTTGTTTTTCAAAAAAATGTCCATGTATATTTGGAAAAATTGTCTACAACTACAAACATAGACTTCTACGATTTATATATTGAACTTGCATAGGACTAAAGAGATCTAGATGAAGCAATTCTAGTGGTTGTAATGTAGAAATACTTTTATTTGATTTGAAAGATGATTTTGTTAACTTTCCTAATTGACATGCATCACAAATATTATTTACTCTATAACTCATCTTTGGTAAGCCTTTTACTAAATTATTCTTAGATAATTTGCTGATAGCTTTAAAATTTATGTGATAAATTTTTTTTCCATAGCCAAGGATCATTATCTTTAGTTATTAAACACATGTCTATATTGTGATTTATTTTCATATTCAAAACATAAATATTTCATTTTCGAATTTTTTCAAAAATTAGATTTTTATTTTGATAAAAAATATTGCTTCTTTCTCAAATGAAATTTTAAATCCTTTGTCACAAAGCTGACTTATACTAAGTAAATAGTGTTTTAAATTTTTAACTAATAAAACATTTGTAATAAGAGGTAAATTTGATATACCGTCGTTGCTCACGTCTCCTTTTCCAGTGACGTATCCATTGGAGTTATCTCCAAATGTTATAGATTATTCATTTGAGTAAATAATATTTGTTAGCATCTCTTCATTCCTCGGCATATGCTTGGAGCAACCACTGTTGAGTATCCATTTTCCTCTTTTCTTATTTGGTACCTGCAAAAAAATATTAAATTGTATTGGTACCTACTTCCTATGTTAGGATCCTAAGAGTTAAGTTTTAGGAAGCCATACCCAGGAGGGTTTGGTGTTCCCTTTGAAGATAAAATTAGAATTTCTATGTACACTAGATATAAATGTCTCTACATACTAATTTCTTATGAGATGGTTGTTAGTTTACGAAATCTATATCTATATAGATTTAAGCTTGTTAATCGGTTTCTTATGAATATCGTCCTTCTTTTTGAAATTTGTATATAATGAGGTATATTTCTTAGGACCAGATTTTACTTCCTTCCTAGCTTTATCATAACCCAAACCTTCTTCATTAAAAGAAGATTGTGAATTACTGATAATTCTAGATAGGTTTTCTCTGCCTTTATTAAAGTTTGAAACATTTTTAGAATACTTTCTAACTTTGTTTTAAGGTCTGTTACTTCTATACCTAATGTATTAATACTCGAATTTAAATCACAATTTTCTTTTGTTAATTTAAAATTCTCATTTTTATGAACTTTAATTTCACTACTTTATATAGTGACTTAAGATGTTATATTAACACAAGATTCTTGAGATTTCACTAATTCTTCTTCTAATTTTTTTTTTCATCCTTTAACATGTCAATTTATAATTCGCTTCTATTTAACTTTCCAAAATTGTCTTTATATTTTATTTTTAGATCTTTTAGTCTACCTAACAATTCAATATTTAGTTCAACTAGACCATCAAAAGAAAATTTGCTTACATCTTCATTAGAAGCCATGAAGGCATACGTTCGCTTGTTCTGAACCGCTCGCACTAACTAACAATGAAGATGAGTTTGAGTCATCCCATGTGACTTAAAATGCTTGCTTCTTTTCCTTGTAGAATTTCTCATTTTTTTTGAAATCATTCTTCTCCTTCTTGAGATTTGGGCAATCTTTCTTTATGTGGCCTATCTTGTCACATTCATAACATTTGAATGATGAAGATGATAGATTATTATTGTTGTTACCAAACTTTTTAGTCTCTTATACCTTAAAATTTTCCTAAAACTTTTGGCTAGAAATGCAACACCATCGTCATTTATATCAGATTCTTCTTTCTCTACTTGAAATGCGATTATCAATTTGTCTTGAGCTTGTACATGTTTTGCCTGCAATTTCACTTCATAGGAAATGAGATTTCCAATTAACTCTTTTGTTTTTATGGTTGAATTGTCATTAGCTTCTTAGATAGCTAAGACCTTTCATTCCTTGTCATTAGTCAAAGAGTTAAGGATTTGAAACAATATCAATATCTATTTATTTTCTCCTAGTGCAAGAAGTGAACGATAAATATCTTGAAATCTAGAGTACATAGCATTAATGTTCTCATCTTGCTTCATTCTAAAATTTTGAAACTGATTTTTAAGCATAGAAATCTCGCTTTGTTTAACATTATTTGTACCTTCGTGAGTAATTTTTAAGGTGTGCCAAATTTCATAAGCAAACGTACATACACTAACTCTATTGAATTCATTTTTGTCTAGTGAGAAAAATAGCATGTTCATAGCTTTAGCCTTATTCATAGCATATAGTTTTTGAGTGTTTTACCATTGTGAAAAATCAGTGGTAGAAACTGTGTATTCCTGTTGTGTAATATTCCAAGTGTCATACCTATTAGCCTACATATATATTCTTATCCTAGTTGACCAATAAGCGTAGTTTAATCCATTAAATAGTGATGGTCGTGCAGTAGATTGTCCTTCTACAAAAGTCGTAGTAGATTTGTCCATATTACTTGAATATCAAAAAACTTTGTTACGGCTATATGGTGGTCTAGCTTTGTTACCAAATGAAAGTCGCTATGGATCGAGTAATATGAATAGTTCTACTAAATTAAAACTAGTATATAATAGCAGTGGAAATAAACAACTATAAAGTAAAGTGCACCAAATATTTTTATATTGGTTTGAACTTCCCGTCCTATGTCCAGTCTTAAACTCCTTCTAGATTTAAATAATGTTCTCACTTAACCTGGAGGAATAGGTATTACAACTGCTTGAGTTGCCAAACATGACTTTGACTACAAAGAGTATATAAGTGTTTGACTTTGTGTGCTCTTGATTAGCATGGATGAGTCGGTATAGTACAACCTTCTTATAAATTTCTTCATAAGTGGTATAATGTGTATTGGTGAAGAATTGGAAGTATATAATCACTCTAGAAATGTAACTTGAATATACAAGTGATCAATAGTTCGCAATATGAATCTTTTGAAAGCAAGAGAGAATTTAACAAGAAATAGAGTAAGAAAGCAAGAAGAATTGTTGTTGAATTCATAGAAGTGTTTGCTATTTATAGAGAATGGATAGTTGCAGTTATTTGTGAAGAATAACAACTGATAGTAGTGCTACAACCATTGGGAAGTGACTCTTTGTGAATAAGTAGATCCCTTTATAAAATTCAAAATAAAAAAGCTATGGCTCATCGACCAATCGACTGGAAGTAGCTGACCGGTCGATTGATTAAAGTCGTATTTGTCAGATTTAAAACAGAATTAAAACAGTCTAAAATAATACTTTTTAGTCGACTGAAAAGGAGGGTTAGTCAATTGAATGCTTATTTATTCGATTGGTTTAGAAAAACTGGTCGACTAAAAAAAACATATAAATTAATATGCACATATCAGTCGACTGTTTACCCTTATTCAGTCGACCAGTTTTGCATATTTCCCTTTTTTTAAATGAAATGAATGTTTTAAAAGCTTTTGTGTGTGTATACAACTTTGAAGATATTTAAATATATATATATATATATACTCTAGACATAACACTCTATGACTAATAGTACATTGTACATCATCTTCATCTTGCCTCCGTCGTGTATATCTCTTCGATGGTTGATATAATTTTCCTATAAATAATATACTCTTGTGTAGTTGTTACTATCAAAATATCAAATAATGAGATTCTAATAGGTGGGACCAAACATCACTAAAGATGGTGAAGCATAATCTTTTCAAAAATCCTTAGAGGCAGAGTCAACTTCATATTAATATGAAGCATGATACTACAAAGACTGAATCCCCCTATACAGTGCAGGGACAACAATGCAAAGGTATGACTTGCTTTAATGAATAAATTTCAAATGATATTTAATAAAAACACTTAAGGCATAAATAATACCAAGCCACATGACTATGCGATACTTATGGAAGTGAGAAAAATATTAATGGCTAGGCAAGAATGAATGTTGTTGACCCTTACAGGTCCGATAGACCTATTACCTTGCATGCTAGACCGAACGACATTATATAGTACACTAATAACAAGATTGGAAATAGCAAAGGAACTAGGGACCAGGATACTGCTTATTTATAGAAACTTGCAAATAGCTGTGAATCAAGCACTTTAGGGGTCCTAAGTTAAAGGAGAACGGTTAGCATAATACTTAAGAAAAAGAAAATAGGGGCGAAGGCTTTGCTTAATGTGCAAGAATGCAATGTAATTAAGCATACCCCACGGGAGGAAAATCGAGCGGTTGACGATTTGGAAATTTTTTGCCAATTCAAGAAACAGATAACTTTTTGGGTTGGTTCCAGTTAAAACTTCGCCTTTAGACCATAATGAAGCAATGGAGGTGATGCACAAGGCGACTCGGTATACCATACAAGATTACATCCTATATAGAAGAGTTTTCACTAACCCACTGCTAAGGTGCACGACTGTTAGAGTGGATAGGAAAATATTGGACAACATACATCAAGGTAGTTGAGGAGACCACATGGGGTGGAAGGGGGGGGGTAGACCCTAAAATAGAAAATATCACGATCCCTGGTTACCGCTAGTCGAACTAACTTACAAGGTTAACCCCTAGCCCTGTACGGTCTAGGGAATATATCTGATTGGCAAACTCCTTATGGTCAGGGTGGAGCTAAGAATATGATATGCATCATGGATGAAAGAAGGGCTTTTCTACAGTAGCATATCAACGGACTAGCGAACAGGTGAATGCCGTTAACAAGGTTCTGAAGACCCTCATAAAGAAGCGGCTAGAAAAAGGCAAAAGGAGAATAAGTGGACGAGCTTCCTTTAGCACTATAGGCCTACAACCCTTCTTTTAAGATGGCGATAGGGCATACTCTCTTCTCCTTGGCTTATGGATCAGAAGAGATGTTACTAGAGGAGACAACATTGTCGTCATATAGGAGGATTCATTATGACTTGAATAAGAATGAGGAATTGCTAAATATGTCACTGGATTTGATTGATGAAAGGCGTGATGAATCTGCTTTAAAAGCTAAGGTGCATAAGCGAAGGGTGGCCAAGCAATGCAACTTTAAGGTCAAACACCGCCCGCTCAAGGAAGGGGACTTAGTGCTAAATCGGATATTCCCCTCACCCGGGGACAACTGTCCCAATCTAGGAAGGACTATATTTTATCAGCAGGGATCTAGGTAATGGAGTCTATATTCTCATCATCATGGATAGAGCTATATCCAGGAAAACATGGAATGCTAAAAACCACTTT
Source organism: Allium fistulosum (assembly GCA_030737815.1). Lineage (NCBI taxonomy): Eukaryota > Viridiplantae > Streptophyta > Magnoliopsida > Asparagales > Amaryllidaceae > Allium > Allium fistulosum. The sequence continues at coordinate 990,969,736 of CM060903.1, forward strand.
CTCATTTTTTGTGCAATGACTATTGCAATGACATGGATTATAGATAGGTGTATTATCAATTGTCATGGTCTTACCAAACCCCATAGATAGGGTGTGCGAAACAATGATAGATCACTAGTGCTACCAAACCACTACAAGAGCAACCATTCCATGTTAAATAAAGTTCTCGATTTTTAGGAATACAGGCAAAGCCACTGCATACTGGGGGCATCCAACTCTGGCACATCATGGAAAGCTTGAACAAACCCTTGGCCGGCAACAACGAACCGGATTTACCCATTAATAACACATAATCATGAAAAAGGGTACCACGACACTTTAATGCTAAGGTCTGAAACCATACCTTCGAGGTATGGGATCTCGTTTTGAAAGGAGTTCTTCCAGATACGGGGGAAATTGGTCCGAACTGAGGAGGATGTCGTGTAATTGATCAAAAGCTTGGAGACGGAACATTCAAGCTATCAACTATTGATGGAATTCTGATCCCGTGGGCATGGAATAGCGATCTACTATGGCACTACTGTACTTAGATCCTTTCAGTTTATTTTCGTAAATAAGACACCTAAGGAGCATGGGGGTAGAACAATAAGGTAGGACCTACCAAGTTTCTCATTCATAAATAATGTCAACTTCTTGAACCAATGGAACCGTATTCTTAAAGCCATATTCCTGTACTGCGCGATTAGCAATACAATTATGAACATACTCCTTTAGCCTCAGATAATGGACGGGGAGTATGCTCTCAGGGTTGATCGGATAGTTCGACCCCATCCTTTAAACATAAGCTCCTAAGGCCTAGGATCATGGCCGAGGAATTTAGCTTGGGTCAATTGGATAATCCGACCTAATCTTTTAGGATCGATCAGATAATTTAGTCCCATCTTTCAGGGTCGATCGGATAATTCGATCCAATCTTCTAGGCTGATAGAATAATTCAGCCCCATCCTTTTTAGGGTTGATCGGATAATTTGACCCAATCTTTTTGGCAAATTGGATAATTCAACCTCATCCTTTTTAGGGTCGATTAGATAATTCGGCCCAATCTTTTAGAGTTGATCAGATAATTCAACTTAATCCTTTCAGGGTCGATCGGATAATTTGATCCAATCTTCCAAGCTTATCAGATAATTCAGCCCCATCCATTTCATGATCGATCGAATAACTCAAGCCAATATTTCATGCTGATCGGATAATACAACCCCACCCATTTCATGGTCGATTGGATATTTCGACCCAATCTTCTGAGTTGATCGGATAATTCAGCCCCATCCTTTTTGGGTCGATCAGATTACCTAACCCAATCTTTTAGGGCTGATTAAGTAATTCAGCCTAATCCTTTAAGGCCTGATCGAATAATTTGGCCTAACATTATGGGATCAATCGGCCTAACCTTGCTAACGAGCTAATGGCTAAATAAGGACACTATACAAACACAACACAATAACTAATCCTGATCCGGTATCATAATTTTATTTATAATTTATATAAGATATATATGCACTCATGTAAATGTTCATATAGAAAATATATGGGCCAAGGGAAGCATCAGTCATAGAAACTGCTTACCCTACAGAATTTGTTGGTGATTGATTCCATACAAGTATGCACAATAGCGGTGAGAAAGGTTGCTAATGTACAAGCAGTAATCATGTGGAACAAATATATCACGATTGCTAGCCAGGAAAAGGAGAATATGGAAATGAATAAATATCATACGCAATAATGCATAAACATCAAAAGAAGATTAGTTTCATAGCACAAGCACATGATTAACCCACGTTCAAAGCATCAGCATAAACCACTTACCTAGCCAAACTTTTTGGTGATTGACCTATATAAGTATGCATGGTGGTGATAAATGAGTCACTAGTGGAATAACTTGGCAATTATATAAGAAAAATATGTCGCAATCACCAGTCTTAATTGGCCAAACTACAATCAATGCAACAAAATACACATCATCAAATCCACGTACCATGGAACCATTATATATTCCTTTCCCTAGGGTGCCTCCACATTCTTAGAACATTCATAAGACAACACATGGCCCTCAGGAAATGGGGGCAAGGAGGTTGAATCGAAGGGAGAAAAAGCCTATTGGACAGAGATGAGTATCAGTGGGAAATCATGCTAGCTGACTATACTACTAAGAAAGAATGAACTACGAAAGTCATACTGATAAATGATGTCTTGGATAGATCAACAAGCTTTCCCCGAGTGAACAAGGCTATGCAACATATTAGCAACGGGAAACTTACCAAAAGGATGTGAATAGCAATGTAGATATTTGAGGTTCAAGATAACCATCACATGAGAAAGAAAGACGATTTTGGATGAAGCAAAGCACACTTTGTATTTTGTGAAAGTATGCTTTGGGAAGTAGGTGTTGTGGGCATTTTATCCCATAATATGGTGAATACGAAAAAACCTTAAGGAGCATAGAAATGGCCAGAAGGTGCATAATAAAAGCACCATCATATAATTACAAGGGGGCAAGATGAAACACTAGGGGAAAATTTAGCATAGTCAAAAAATGTCAAAGGGCTTAAAAAATGTTCCTAAGGTCAGGACATGAACTATGGTTGAAACTACATCTCAATCCGAGTTATGGATTGGAAGATATGATTATCATAAAATTTGTCCACCATCTAACCGACTCGGGCCCCACCTTGGAGAGGTACTACCTACTTCAGGAAAATGGAACATTCAAAGGCATTGGAATACCCTACTCAACGATACGAAGCTATTGATCTAAGTTTTATTCAATTCTGACTTAAAATGAAGGAGTTACGACACAAAATAGTGTGTAGCTCAAGTGGTTGAGCATCAAACTTCCAACGGAGAGATCAGGAGTTCGGATCCCTGGCAAGCACATTATTTTTATGGAATAGGATAAACGATGTTATAGAGAACCTAACCGTTACTTCCTAACCATTTACTACATAATAGACCTTTATGCAACATCACACCTATAAATACCTCATACACCTATAAATACATCCTAGAGGAGCAGAACTAAGAGCAGGAGAATGGATGAGCAATAATGATAGACAAGTTTGGAGCTCTAGAAACTACTTGACAAATCTCTGCCTAACCGCATCTCTAGATCACTTCTAAACAATAAGGAATCATCGTAGCCTTATCCAATCATCTTCAAATATCCAGTCCAACCACCAACATTGAGTTATGGAGAACCCACCTGAAGATTTATGACATTAGATCTCTGTTGGACAAAGGCACCGCCGAGTGGAGAGACCTCCAGACCGAGGCACCGCTGGACAAAGAGACCTTCAGCCCGAGGGACCATTAGACCGAGACACTGCCATACAAAAAGACTACAGGATAAAGGAACCGCTAGACAAAGAGACCTCTAGACCGGGGCACCGCCAGACATCGAGACCTTCAGACCGAGGTACGGTCGGACAAAAGAACCACCGGACAGAGAGACCGCCAAACAGTGGAACGGTTGAACTGAGAGACCGTCGGATAGAGAGTCCTCTAGACCAAGGAACTGCCAACGGATAGAGGCACCGTGAGACCTCCAGACCAAGGCACCGCTGGACAGAGAGACTTTCAGATCGAGGAATCATAGCGAGCAGAGGCACCGCCAGACAAAGAGACCTCCAGACCGAGGCACCACCAGCTTGAGGCACCGTTGGGCAGAGAGACCATCGAACAGAGGAATTGCCAAAATAGAGAAAAACAGATCGAGGCACCGCCAAACAGAGGCACTTCCAGATAGAGAGACTGCCGGACCGACGCACCTCCTGACCGAGGCACCATTGGACATCGCCAAACTAAAGCGCTGCCAGACCAAGGAGCACCGAACAAAGACACTACCGATCAAGAGAACTACCGAACCAAGGTAGCCAAATCTAGGGCGCCAAATCAAGGATGTCAAGCAAGCTAAAATAGGAAACTCCTGAGCAAATCTTGTATATAAGGAAAGTACCTAATCGAGCCAATTATACAAGGAAACTGACTATTTTATTGGCTTGACCTACCTATATCTTATTTCCTATAAATACCCAAGCATCCAACAATAATGGGAGGATTAGGGAGAGCCAAGCTTACAGCCGTATTGGTAGACAAGCTAGAGAAAGCTAAGAATAGCTTAACAAGAACTACCTAGCTAGGAACAACTTAGAAGGAATAGCTTAGCTAGGAATAGTCTAGCTAGGAATAGCCTAGCTAGGAACAACCTAGTAGGATGGCCTAGCCGGGATGACCTGGAAAGAACGACCCACCAAGAAGTGCCTAGCAATAACAGTCTAGTTGGAACAACCTAGCCGGAATAGTCTAACCGGAACAGCCTAACAGGAATAGCCTAATAGGAACTGCCTAATAGAGATAGCCGAATAGGAATAGGTAACCAAGAATAGCCAAACAGGAATAGTCGAAACGACTTCCTTGGGCTATATTTTACTTTTTATTGAGCCTCAGATCATTGTATTTTTTTATCTCAAGCATTATATCAAAGATCTATATAAAGAATTATGAAAATGGACAGTGGATGTAGGCACATTCAGGCCGAACCATTATAAATCTTTGTGTTTTTTACTTTATTGCAACTAACTTTCTACATGACCTATATGTGATCCGCTCTTTGAAAATCAATCATAATAAAAATATAATAACCGTGTTATACACCCCATATTAATAGCTCTACAACAAATCGATTGGAGGTGTTTGCCTAATTTTTGTGCAAATACTTATAATTTTCTTTAAAATATTCTTTTAAAGATCTAATTATATTACTAAGTATAATAAAGAAGGGTTAAAAAACAAGCTTAAGAATTGTTTGCTATAAACCCAAAAGCAACTTATACTTGCCATTATCTTTAAAAACACTCATTTAAATATCTAAATGTATCTACGCTTATTAAATAGGGCAATATATTTATAATTAACTTTACAAAACTATTTATTATAACATAAGTGTTATAAGCCAAAACCACCTTTATTCTTTTATAAAAAAGTTAACTTACTTTTTCAAATGTATATATCCACTAAAAACATTTAAAATTGTGTGTGTGTGTGTGTGTGTGTGTACTAATTTATTTATAAAGTTAAGATATTTAATAAAACAATTTAAAAGATATTTTATTACATAAGCTTTTAATTCTTAATAAAATATTTAACTAGTTTACTAAAACTATATATACTTAATTATACTTTAAAATACTTATAATATTATTTGAAATAAATATTTAAAATATTACTTAAGTGGTTTATTTTATAATTTATTTGAAAACTTCAAAAAACATTTTCTTTTCTTTTATTTAAAATAAACCTCTTACTTTAATAATTCATAATTAATTATTAAAAATTCATAAAAATTCCAAACCATTTTTAAAATACTCTAATATAATTTAGAAAAGAACTTAAAAAGAATGAAGAAAAATATTTAAGTTTAAAGTCATTTCAAAGCAATTTAAAGTCTCAAAAAGAAAAGGCAGCATTTAAAGAATGTCATAAAAAGTTGTTCAAAGCAAAGACATCGTTTTTAAAGTGTCGTGGATGATTGTTCTAAAAGAGTGCGACCTGGACCAATTTTAATATCAATAAAGTTTGATCGATTTTCTATGTGATAAAAACTTTTTAGCATCCAATCTTTTTAAAGTAACTAATATACACATAATAAATCACAACCATAGTGAGCAATCCCTATGGATCTCTCTATAAATTTCTATAGAAAATACCGAACAGAAGGCATTTCCAAAATGCATTTATAGCTATTATCGCCATAAAACCACTTTCAAATCAAGTCCTATTCAAATCAAAGTCCAACCAAACCGTATGTGCTTTGTTCCAAGGCTATGCAATAAGTAAAACAAAGCATACAAGTCTATACACATCATTTACATACGCTATTTGCTTTTTAAAGCAACAATCACAAGGGAATGAGCAATAATATATATTCAATCAAATACTTTACTTCATTTAAATGGTGCGTTTGCTCACCCATCAATATCTTAACACATAGTACAAGCCACCACCACAAGCCCACTTCCTACCACAACTAAAACAACCACCAAACACTTCATACCTTCACCTTTGCTCACAGTCATGCATAAAACCCCCTATAGCTCACGACCTTGACTTATGTAGGCTTTTGTGCTCCTTTTCTTCAAGATCCATGTAGCTAAAAGGTGTTGTTATGTTGTTTTAGTCTATATACTAGAGTTTGATGAAGTTTGGAGTTGTTTTAAATAGTTTAGATCTTAGGAAATTATGAGGGAGAAGAGTGTTTGATTTATTTTTAAAAATTGTAAAAGTGATTCAAAAGTGACTCTGTGTGTGTTTGTATAGGCATAAAAGTGAGTGCTTTAAGCCTCCTATCACCCTCCATTTCTGACTAAGAATGCTCACCCCTCCTCATGTCTCTATGTGCCTATCATCTCATATTTCCACCTCCTTTTCTTAAGCCTTAAGCATTCTCAAAACACCCTCCTCCACAAATATCTTTCTTTTCTTCTAGAAGCTTCTAGTAGCTACCCAAAAGTAGCTTAGTGAAAAATATTTTTATTAGCTATTAATGATCTCCTAATTCATTTAGTGTATGCAAAAAAAGTTTGAACAAATTTTAGTGAGAAAAAAGTTGTTTATCGATAAAACGATTTTCAGTCACATTATCGATATTTTTTTGAAGTATTTATTATTGTAAACAAAATTCAAAAACAAGTTTACTGTAACAATCCATTTTTAGGGGTAATTAATAATAATTATTTAATTAATTAAAAATGAAATTTTGGAATTAAAAATGAATAATTTGAATTTATTTTAGAATATCGAAATTTAATAATAAGGTAAGTGGTGATAGAATTAAATAGTTTTGAGAATAAAAATTTGTTTAAAAGGAACTTGAAATAAAAATTTGGAAATTATTTAATATCAAGCTTAAAATGAGAATATTGGGTATTTAAATTTTGATAGTTAAAATATGAAAAGTATACCCTAGAAAATTATATAATGTGGGGTAAATAATTAAGTATTGAAGATATGAATGTTTTTTGGAATTTTAATGTGATTTGTTTTAAATAGAAAATAGTTTTCTAAAAGAAAGAAATAGAAAGGTAGAAAGGAAAGTAAATATCTAACAAAGCTTTAGCAAAAAGTTTTAAAGCCCAAGCTCCACGATCTAGAATTTTACGAATTCTCGACTTTTCGCATCCTTTTATATATATCAGTTCGTGAACATGGGAAAAATAACTGTAGCCTAAACTTTTCATTCTCAAACTATTTTTCTTCATTTACCCTATCTTCTAAATAATAAAACAAATCATATAAATTAATATAAATCACCAAATCTAAGTAAGAATCTCGACACCCATATGCACTTATAGTCGAAGGGAATTTGAGTTTTGATTGTTGTGTTTGGTTCTGGGTGCGTGCGATCAGAGAGGAAGAGGAGGAAGGTACATCAGGTGAGTAAACGCACTCACAAATCTATGCCTATATCATATAATTCTTTGCATATATTGTGTTTAGATTGTTGTTTGATTGAACATAATGTTTGTGCATCGAATTGGAAGAGAAACGGTTGGAAGAGGAGGAGCAGCACCAGGATTGATGAAGCTCCGCCATTTATAAGCTTCGACCGGACAACTGACTAAGGTTACTAGTCGGGCCATTTTTATGCTATGTATTTTTTTAAATTAATTAAATTACCAATATATAAATAATAGTGTTTATAAAGAAAAGGTGTGTTATATATATATTTTCTTAGAGTAAAGTTTTATTTTAAAATTTAATATTTTGATATATATATATATATATATTATTTAATTATTCAAAGAAAATCTAATTTTGGTTTTAAAATAATTATTCTAAAGCTTTTAAAATTTCTAAAAAAAAATACTAAGTGAATTCTAAATCATATTTTATGGATTATAAAGTATATTATATGCCTTATGAATATAATATAAAGTTTTGAAAATATATTTTATGGATTTCGAATGAGAAGGAATTAGTTTGGATGTTAAATAAATTATTTAAAAATCATATTTAATTATAGAAAACTATGATATGTTTTTTATGAGTAAAATTTAGTTTCCTAAACTATTTTAAGATTTAACATATATAAATGGGAATTTCGGAAGTAGTCTATAAATATTAAATTCTATTTGATTAATAAGAATAAGTTGTTTATTTTTTAAACTTTATAAACCATTTATTTATATGATATATTGAATTAGAGTTGCTTAATTGTACTAAATGAAAATAGTTAATCGAATGTTCTATCTCATATTTATTATTTCTATCTTGAGATTGATATTAGGCTATGAATGATTCACCATTGACGTTAATTATTTAGTGATTTTGTATGATGCGTTGTTGACATCCTTTTATATGGATTCATGATATTGTATTTTTATAATAGTTTTGTTTATAATGATTTTAATTCTATGTGATGAGAAATCTGAATAAATGGAGTCATAATACCATTTGAGATAGGGCGGTTGGTAATATTTATCTAGTTATTCTTTTGACTCGTTATATAGAATATTTTGGAGATTGAGTGTAGTTTATAACTAGTGAATAAACGATTGAGCATCGCACAGTGGTATAGGATGCTAATGTGATACTTATTTGGTTGTTTATTACAAGTAGATGTCACTCAAGTGATGGGAGCTGGGATTATACTTACGTGAGGTGATGCTCAAGGTAGAACAAGATTATATACTCAGCGTAGAGCAAGTATATTTTCTCGAGGTAGAGCATTATGGATGATGAATTATAGGGGTGTACCCATATGTATGTTGTCTATCATGAAGTGCTTTGGGATATGAATAGGAGTTAGCAGGAACTAGATGGCCAGTGTCCTCCCTGGCGGATTGATCGTGGGGTCGCGCCCTAAATCTGTGACACCTTTATTGGATATTATATTTGATGCACATCATAGGATTTTGGAGAAGGGCAGTGTATCCCTAGCCTCCTTTTGTCTCCTAGGCTAGCAATCTATAACCCTATGGGCGTGATCCGGATCGTGACTAAGAGTCCTCGCGTTGACAAGCACATTAGGTGGAATATAATCACGATACCATGGAGGTAGCTGAAGGCTGTAGGAGCGAATCATGGCAGAGTAGCCCTGGGCTCCTGGAACAGGCGGTGTAGCTATCTGTCTCCTTTCTGGTTTCACACAGATAAATACATATTATCTATACACCTCACCTAACTATTAGAGCGGATCCGGGTGAATAACCCTGGTGCTCTTAGAGATGGCAGATAGCCATGTTGTGGTTTGACTGGGTGGCATAACCTAGACATCTTGAGAATATTGGGTGGTATTTTTCAGCTTTGTGACCAAGATGTATTCAGACGAATCAGATCGATCAAATAGAAAGATTACCAAGCAGAAATCTAGAGCGACAATTGCCAAACTCAGACATCAAATTGAAATGATAGTTGAAGCTACAAAAAGTCAAAGGCTCCACAAAATAGCCAACATGTCCCTCAAGTGCCAAGACCTAAGTTTTATGCTAAGTTATAGATTGACATCGATCTATGGCTAGGATCGGTACTGATCCCTAAAACTTGCCCACAATTTTTACCTGGCTCATGCCATACCAAGGTAGAGTGATTAATAGTCAATGCATGCCAAGCGAGATGATTCACTCTGTGTTCTTGACCCAATCAATCAATTGATAAATCGGGTGCCTTTGCTTTACCTTCAAACAAGAGAATTCACTCAAGTTCGAGTTTGTATCAATGTAATCAAATGTCGAAGTCAAGAATACAACTCAATAAGCAATTCCCAAGAATCAAAGAAGGCCTTATGTACTATCTAATGGATTGGTACCAATCCCTAGGTCATTGATTAGTGTGATCCCTAGATATTTCTTAGGTGGCCATAATCTTCTCCAAGCAACTTCACCTAGATGTAGGGAACGTGGGCTCGAATTGGAGGAGATAATTTCCTTGATCTCTATCTATAAATAGAGGAGGAGGGACATTGTTTAGAGGATCTTTTGGCTTGTTTAAATTTTTTTGGCATTATCTTTGTTATCTCATGGATCATCATCGATCCATAAGAACAACTCTATAAAAACTCAATAGAAACTCGAGCAAAGTTCAAGTGGATGTAGGCCTCTGATTAGCTGAACCACTATAATTATTGTGTATTCTATTTTCCTTGTTTCAATTTATTTTCTTCATTTATTCTGTACTATTAATCTTTGGGTGTTTGTGCTAGCTTTTGACATAATTTTTTTGGTGCTTTCACTGATTACATCTCGGATTTAGCAACTTAAAACGTGAAATTAGAGTAGATGACGAGACAATTAACTAGGATGACTGTTATTGGAGAGAGCCAACAAAGACATGGAAGAGCTAAGAGGCGTCCTCAGGATCTAACCCCCCTTCCGTCTATATAACTAGAGACGAGATGGAAACAATGATGGCAGAAATGCAGGATAGAATGATAGCCTTCCAGGAAGAGATGATCAAAGGATTCTTGAGATGGATAAGATAATCGGGAAAACCCAAAGTTGCTGCAGATAAGAACCAGGGGCCAGAAGCCAGAACAATCACAACTAAGAACAAAATGGAGCAAAATGGAGTAACCCCCCAAAGAGGAGCCATAAATTTGTGCCAATCCCCGAGCACAGCTCGGTACGGATCCCTACGAACATGGCGGCATAATGAACTTGAACTTGGGTAGAGATGAGATATGCCCGGGAAATGATGTTGAACACCAAAACATGAATCAGTATGAAAATGTGCAACCAAAGAAGTACGTGCTAGAATTTTCCTGTAGGAATGGGGTGCAAAATGAACATGTGGAATATAGATTTTCTATACACGATAACGATAGAATTATTGAAATAGTTAAATGAGCAATGAGAGGTGAACCGCCAAACTAGAGTGTGGAGGATGTAAATAAAAATTCATTCACTCTTAATATCATGTAAGCAAGGAATCCACTCAATTTCAAGCTTCCGACGCTTGAAATGTATGACGGAAAGACTGATCCAATGGTTCATTTGATGAGATGCATCTGACATTTGGAGGTGTTAGGTGTGTCAAAAGAAGCAATGGGACGATGTTTCCCCTTACATTTGATAGACTTAGCAGTGATGTGGTTCAAATAACTGCAAAACGGATCCATCAGCACATGGACTGAGTTAGTGAATAGATTCATGAGGCAATTTATAGTTCACATTTCATGACTAAAGAACATGAGGATGCTATTGAGCATAAAAAAGGGCCGGAGTGACCCTAAGGAATTATTTAACCAGGTTCAACACGGTAGCCGCTGCAATCCATAAGCTGGATCCATCGGTGGTTCTGATGGCGGCAGTTTCAAGAGTTGCTTGTAAGATGGATTTTAAGGTCGCTTTGGAAAGGGACCCACTAGCGGATCTGGTAGAACTCTACCATGAGGCAGAGAGATACTTGCGTCGTTAGGATATTGAAACTAAAAAGACAAAGGTTAATGCTCTAGAAGACAAAAGACTGTCCGGGGCAGGATTTGGTAAGGATAAGGGAAATTGAAAGTTGGATGATGGCTTCAGAGGACCGAAGCGGTAGCGAAAGGAACCGAAATTCTCTTCTTACACCGAGTAGAATAAAACCAAAAAAGGATTTACCTTGATACTAAGGGGCAAGTCCTCTATCAGAAACCGATAAAGAGAGAACCCACCGATCGAGAAAGAATATCAATAAAATATTGCGTATTCCATGAGCTCGACGGGCTTGAAACAAATTATTATAGGCACCTTTGTGACCTGATTGAGGAACAGATTAGGAACAACTAGCTGCTATAATACATAAGAGCTACAGTGATGTGGCAGGAGCAACCATCGTCTATAGTAAATGGAAATGGCCTTAGATCTTGGTCGAGGATAGTCATCTCATAATCGGGACTATAGGGAGTCAGGTTCGATTCCCTACTTTGCCTTTGTTTTCAATAAATGATGTGACATTACGATCAAGCCACTTACTCATGTACAGGACCCTCATCGGTCCCTAGGCATGCTCTGATTTAGTTGTTAGGCTGTAATGCTTGGTGGGATGAATGTCGTGATGTTTTTTGGATGTTTGAATTTGAATTATGTGAATGAATGCTTGATTTTGAAAATCACTCGAACATGATAACTGATATTGATTTTGAAACACCAATGGAAGTTGGTTATCCCTTGATATCGATTTATAAGTTAATTGAGCACGAAAATCCTATCGGAGAGACATGGCGATAAATGTAAGGTACAAGTCCCCTTGTCGGAGAGCGAGTGGAATGGACTTGTACGGAATGGTGAGTCTTCTCATGGAGGGTGCGCGGATGGACTCATTCAATCATTGGGTCCTTTCATTAAAGAACAATCAGATTGAAATCAACATGAACTATTGATCCGGATAGGTCGAGGATTCAATTAACGATTCAGAGAAGTCGAGGATTCAATTAACGATTTGAAGAGGTCGAGGATTGAACCGACGATCTAGAGAGATCAATTATTAAGTTGGTCATTGATTACATGACCTAAAGTGATCAAAAACCAACCCGAATATTGATGATGCGATCCGGAGAGATTGATGACTAGACTTTGGATTTGAACACCATTTGACTTTGAATCAACTTGATAAGCGATTATCAGATTAAGTCACTGCTTGGATTCAGTTGGACGTTGTTATAATGGAATTCGAGGCGATGCTAGATGATTTATAAATGGAATTCCATCCGATGGCAATGAGCTTCTATGATTATTGACCTTTGATTACCTAGGAAATGATTTCTATATCATAACTTAGATCCTGGATGAACATGAGATAATATTGATATCAATACCTGATTGTCAACTCCCGGATGAACACAGGACGATTTTATTTTACAATATAACATACAAAATAATTCCATAAGCGCACAGAATGATGATTATCTATGACTAACACTCAAGCAAGGAATTAAGTCACTAGCTATAATGGTTGGAAAAGATCTTTTATTTTTAGGTGAATCTGAAGGAACCGGACGAATCGCCACAATTCCATCAATCGATAGCCAGAAAACTCAACTTCTAATGAATAATCAACTTCGACTTTTGTTCTTGAGAAAAGCACACCTTCCGCTCACAAGGCATGCTTTGTGGGGCAAATGTTATTAAGCCTATGACCTAGCCGTATTCGGACGAGTCAGATCGATCACATAGAAAAATTACCAAGTAGAATCCAGAGCGATAACTGCCAAACTCAAACATCAAGTAGAAATGATAGATGAAACCACAAACATGTCAAAGGCTCCTCGAAATAGCCAACATGTTCCTGAAGTGCCAACACTCAAGTTTTATGCTAAGTCATAGATTGGTACTTATCCATGGCCAAGGATCGATACTGATCTCTAACACTTGCCCACATTCTTTGCTAGGCTCAAGCCATACCAAGCAAAAGTGATTACTAGTCAATGGATGCGAAGAGAGATGGCTCGCTCTGTGTTCTTGAACCCAAGCAGTCAGTTGATAAGTCAGGTGCTTTTGCCCAACCTCCAAACCAAAGAATTCACTCAAGCTCAAGCTCATATCAATGCAATCAAATGTCGAAGTCAAGAATACAACTCAACTAAGCAATTCCCAAGAATCAAAGAAGGCCTTATGGCCTATCTTATTGATCGGTACCGATCCCTATGCCATGGATCGGCACTGATCCCTGGATATTGCTTAGGTGACCACGATCTTCTCCCAGCAACTTTTCCTAGACGTGGGGAACATGGGCAAGAATGTCGAGGAGATAATTTCGTTGATCTTCAGCTATAAATAGAAGAGGAGAGGAATTGTTTAGAGGATCTTTTGGCTTGTTTAAAAAATTTCAACATTATCTGTGTAATCTCACAGATCATCATCGATCCATAAGAAAAACTCCGTAAAAACCCAATAGAAACGCCAATAAAGTTTAAGTGGACATAAGGCTATGATTAGCCGAACCACTAGAATTATTATGTGTTCTTATTTTCTTTATTTCCATTTATTTTCTTTATTTTATTCTATGCTATTAATCTTTGGGTGTTTATGCCAACTTTTTGTGTGAACAAGTGGTGTAACCGATACATTATGATTTGATTCCCATCGTCGTTTATTTCTATATGAGGAGATTAGAATATACCTATGATGTGTTAAATGTCTAGAGTATAGTGAATTCTCATGTCTCTTATTATATATGATTCTTTGTTAGGCGGCCTATGTTTCTGTATTTTGTATTGATGCTGATATTTTATTATTGAGATTGAGAACTATACTCGAGGATATCTCGTATTTGATGATTTCTAGTTTTGATGATGATTTGTAGATATTGATGATTCACCTATTGATGTTGATTTTGTGGTTTCTAATTTGATATGTTTCCTTATAGGTGATGACATCTTCATACATGACTTCATGATATTTGTGTTATGCAATGTTTCGATGACTATGTATGATATTAAAATTATATACGATGCCTATATTACTATATGTATAAATATTGACATTGTGATCGTTGACTTATGTTACCATGCTAGTATTATCATATTATTACTCCTAGTATATTGTTTGAACCAAAAATGGTACAAACACCCAAATGAGTATAGTTGAGAAAAGAGCGAAGAAACTAAATAAAACCAAGTAAAGCATGACATAAAAGTTTTATAGTTGTTTGACTAATCATTGCCTATGTCCACTTAGCTTTGTTATTGATTTGGTGGTTGTTTACCAGCACAGTTCTTATGGTTCGGTACCACTCGATAACCAATTACAAGAAATATGTAAAAGGTTGCTAGAGAGCTTAAAGATCCTCTAAATGATACCCCTCCATGCCTATTTATAGCTGTAGGTTGGTGGGAAATGCTCCACCACGTCCTCCTCCATGATTTCCATTATCTAGCAGCGGTTGGTCCCAGGATGGCCATATCAGCAGGCATCTATGGATCGGTACCGATCCACAGGCGTGGATCGGTACCGATCTATAAGATTCTCTTATGAATCCTTCTTGCCACTTTGGGATGAAGTGATATGTCATTAGCTTTGTGTTTCCAAACTTGTTTATAGAACCATTGGCTTGTTCCTGAGTCAATTAGATGGATTGGTGAAGGAATAAACTTGTCATTTTCTAGTGCTTGAAGCATTCAATATCAAATGAAGTGCGGTCGATCTATGAAGCTTGGGGTAAGCTTCTAGCATCAAAACTTTGTAGTAGGAGGAAACTGAAGTGGTTCTAGGGAGACCTAATGAATCGGTACTGATCCATAGCCATGAATCTGTACTGATCCATAAGATTGATGGATTTAGTCTTGGAACTTTTGAAATGATCTTGTTTTTGTCTCATGATCTTGGTTGTACTTTGTTTTGAACTTTACGACTATCTCTCCGGGCCTTCTATCTTCATAGCTTTCAAGTTCCATTCGTCAAGTTAGTCTAGATACTGCCTGGTCAAAAGGTTAGATAACACTTGCCCCAAAAGCATGCCTTGCAAATGGAAGGCGTGCTTTGCTCAAGGACAAATATCGAAGTCGATGAAACATTGGTAGTTGAGTTTTCTGGCTGTCAGCTAATCGAGCTATTGTGAACCATACTGTTCCTTTGGATTCATGTGTAAATCAAAGACTGTTCTAGACTACTAAGGACTTGAGTCCTTGCTTGAATGTAAATCATATGCAATGACTCTATGTCTTCTAGGAATCGGTAAGTCGTGAGTCATGTCCCGAATCAGAATCATCCCATGTTTATCTAGGAGTTAGCAATCACGTATTGAAATCAATGACTTGATTCGGTAGTCACTACCGAGTCGTTTAAAGGTCAATTGGTGTTCAAAGCCAAGGTTTTTATTTCAATTCCTTCGGGTCTTGAATTCGATGGTCGATTCAATTCTTGATCGCTTCAGATCATTTGGTTGAAAGCTCAATCTCTCCGAATGGCTAGTCGAAATCTCGATCTCTTTGGATCATTAGTTGAAAATGTGATCTCTTTGAATCATTAATTGAATTCGTGGCCGTTTGGGGCCGATACTTAAGTCCACGATCTCTCTGGATTGTTAATTGGATTCATGGTCATTCAAGGATGATAGTTAAATACACGATCTCTCTGGATTGTTAATTGAATTTGCGGTTGTTCAGGGCTGATAGTTAAGTCCATGATCTCTCTTGATCATTGATTGCATTCGTGGCCATTCAGGGCCGATGACTGAATCCACGATTTCTCCATATCGTCAATTGAATCCATGGCCATTCAGGGCTGATAAGTAGATCCATGATCTCTCTAGATTGTTAATCAAAATGATGACTGTTCAGGGCCATTAAGTAAATCCATGGTCTCTCTAAACCCATGCTAAACCCAATCTGCTCACTCTCCCACGAGGGTATTCAACGACCAAAATAATCCCTTTCGCTTGTGCTCCGGTAAGGTGACTTACTTTCCGCACAAGTCCAATCAACTCGCTCTTTGGTGAGGGAACTTGTACCTTGCACTCCAGTCGTGACTCTTTGGTCGGGACTTAACGCGATCAATATCATACAAGTCCATTCGCTCGCTCTTCAGTGTGGGGACTCGCACCTTGCTATCACCACCCTCTTTGAATGGGACTACCATGATCAATATCGATCATCAAAATTAAGTAGATAAAATAAAGCATTCATTTATAGGGTTTGAGCTCAAACCCCAAACACTCATCACAACATTCATCCAGGTAAGCGGCTTAACTGCAATACCACTTCGTTTATTGGGAATAGTGAAGGGGTAAAGTAGGGGAAACAAACCTGATTCCTTGCCATCCCAATCAAAAGATGACTATCTTTGACCTCGATCCAAGACCGTTTCCACTCACTATGGATGATCGCTTCTCTTGTTCCACCACCACAGCTTGGCTTTTCACATACTGTTGCAATTGATTATTCCTAACCTATCCCTCGATCAGGTCGTGTTAATGCCTGC
This sequence comes from Allium fistulosum, assembly GCA_030737815.1. Classification (NCBI taxonomy): domain Eukaryota; kingdom Viridiplantae; phylum Streptophyta; class Magnoliopsida; order Asparagales; family Amaryllidaceae; genus Allium; species Allium fistulosum. The sequence goes on from CM060903.1 coordinate 990,986,625, forward strand.
AATAATTTGTGTTATACCAATCTAGCTTATGAAATATGCAATATTTTCTGGACATCCTCTCACGGTCCATGTGATCTCTCCTCGCTTATTTCCGATGAGGGATCTGTCCCCTAGTATCAAGGTAAATTTTGTTCTAGGTCTCGTTAAAATCTGTGTAAGAGGAGAATTTCAATTCCCTTTTTTTCCTCTTTGATCCTTCAAAGAATCATCCATTTTTCATTTTCCTTTGCCTTTGCTGGATTCCTCTCCGGGCGGTCCTCCACAATCCTCGACATTAATTTCTTCCTACTCAGCTTCAGCATCCTTCTAATGTAAGTACCTTTCGTCTTAATGATAAAATTTTATGAGATCTATCGACGGATCCCATTCCAAAGCAACTTTGAAATCTGTTTTATTAGCTATTTCTGAAATTGTCGCCATCAGAACCACTGATGGATCCGCCATATCTACTACGGCAGCCGCCGCATTCAACCTTGTCAAGAAACTCCTGAGGGACTCTCCAACCATTTGCTTCACACTGATAATGTCAATACATTCTTGGGTCGTGAAATACGATCCTAGAACTGTTTCATGAATCTATTCATTGACTCGGCCCATATGCTAATAGAATCGTTCTCCAGCTGTCTGACCCATAATACCGCCAAATCCATCAAATATAAAGGGAAATACCTTCTCATGACCTCTTCCGATGCACCCAACACCTCCATGTGCGGATGTACCTCATTAAATGAACCATTGGATCCATCTTCTTGTCATACGTTTCCAACGATGGCCGCTTTAATTTATGCGAATTCCTAACGTATCGAATGTTCAAAGTGAATGGACTCCTGTTCACATCTTCCAGGCTCTAGTTAGGCGGTCCATACCTCATTGCCCGTCTCACCATCTCAGCAAGTCTGTCGCTATTGTCTAAAGAAATTCTCAAGTTAGCATTCTCAGCTTTCCCCCATTTTCGCGGGGAAATTCTGGCACATACTCTTTCGGTCGTGCATCTGTATTCTGATTCACATTCAACCGTTTAACATTGTTCCTTGGATACGGACCATTTCCTTCCATATTAGCTCCATTCATGCCTTCAAGTTCCTATGGATTGGTACCGATCCATGCTTATGGATCGATGTTAATTCGTACGACTCATTTAAGGTTCATTCCAGTCTGCTCCATTCTACTTCCTGGTGCATTTGCTCCAGCTTCTAGCCTTGTTTTTGGGTTATAGAAATTCTAACTATTCCTATTTGTCTCATTCTCCTAAATAAACTCTCCATTGTCTCTTCCTGGCATGCTATCATCCTTTCTTGCATTCCATTCATCATGATCTCCATCCCATCCATAGTTATGTAGATAGATGGAGGGTTAGCTCCCGAGAACACCTCTTGGCTACCCTTTGTTGATTTCCTCCACCAGTGGTCTTTCTAGTAGATTGTCTCGTCATTTTAAACTTTTTCAAATCTCACATCAGTGAATTCAACTGTCCCTCAGTGAAAACATCCAAATGTTTGAATCAAAAATGGGACAAACACCCAAATGAGTATAGTAGAGAAAGGTGTGAAGAAACTAAATAAAAACAAGTAAAAGCAAGATACAAAATTTTTATAGTAGTTCGGCTAATCGTTGTCTACGTCCACTTAGCTTTGTTACTGATTTGGTGATTGTTTACCAGTACAGTTCTTATGGTCCGTTACCACTCGATAACTAGTTACAAGAAATATGTAAAAGGTTGCTAGAGAGCAAAAACATCCTCTAAATGATGCCCCTCCATGCCTATTTATGGCTATAGGTTGGCAGGAAATGCTCCACCACGTTCTCCTCCATGATCTCCATTATCTAGTAGCGATTGGTCTCAAGAAATCATTGCCATGTCAGCAAACAACCATGGATCGGTACCGATGCATAAGATTCTCTTATGGATCCTTCTTTCCACATTGGGATGAAGTGATATGTCATTAGCTTTGTGTTCTCAAACTTGTTTGTAGAGCTATATGCTCTTCCCTAAATCAATTGGATGGATTGGTGGAGGAATAAATTTGCTGATTTCCAATGCTTGAAGAATTCGATATTTGATGAAGGGTAATTGATCTATGGAGCTTGGGGTAAGCTTCTAGCATTAAAACTTTATAGTAGGAGGTATTTTAAGTGGTTTTGGGGAGATCTAATGGATCAGTACCAATCCATCAAATTGATGGATCGAGTCTTGGATCTTTTGGAATGATCTTGTTATTGTCTCATGATCTTAGTTTTACTTAGTTTCTAAACTTTACGGATATCTCTCTGAGGCTTCTATCTTGATAGCTTTCAAATTATGTTCCTAAATCAGTCTAGATGCTACGTGGTTAAAAGTTTGGATAAAATATATATATTGTGTCACCTATATTTATTAACCCATTATTAGACATAGTCTGACTCGTGTATTATTATATAATACTCGGGTCAGTCCAAGACTTTTTAGGTAGAGGGATAGTATGACTAGCTTGTGTTGGGCATAGAGGAGATTGGTATAGTTGCTTACTATCGTGTATTGTATAGATTATTGCATGTATGTTCATGTGATATATATTAGGCATACCTTGTATATTCAATAATATATATTATCATTGCATTTCAGAACCTGTGTTCTCTGTCATTTATTATGTATTGTGTATTGTTTTATCCTGAAGGCACACGTGTTTATTGCTTTGTGCCAATATTGTGTACATATAGGTGAGTTATTTATTTGGTTTTTAAATACGTAGCAGTGTTAGCCTAAGAGAATATTCACGTGTGTACCCCATATAGCCTCATTCTACATAGTATTTAACAGTATTACCTAGTGATACTCTTGGATAATATAGGTTTAGAGGTGGGGTGTTACATTTGGTATCAGAGCAAGTTCAGGACAATACATTATATATATGAGACATGAGTCAAGACCTTAGATGAGACTCAAAGTCATTGTCCCTTTGGGTGTGTCGGGTAGTTACCCTATAATTAGGGATAGTAGGAGAATATGATGATTATTAAGGTAATCATATGGGGACATATTTATTATTTTCTATAAGTACAAGATATTTGTATTTTTGATATTTTGTGTATGAAAATATAAAATAATTGACCTTGGATGGCTTAATATTAAATTGTTATATTTTGATTTGATTTGATTTTGTTATAATTATTTAATTAATTAAAAATGGAATTTTGGAACTAAAAATGAATAATTTGAATTTATTTTAGAATATCAAAATTTTATAATAAGGTAATTGGTAATGGAATTAAATAGTTTTGAGAATAAATATTTATTTAAAAGGAATGTGAAATAATAATTTGGAAATTATTTATTATCGAGCTTAAAATGCAAATAGTGGGTATTTAAAGTTAAATGAGTTAAAATATGAAAAATAAACCCTAGAAAATTATATAATGTGGGGGTAAATAATTAAGTTTGAAGATATGAATTTTGTTTGGAATTTTATTGTGATTTGTTTTAAATGGAAAATAATTTTGTAAAAGAAAGAAAAAAAATAGAATATAAATATTTAACAAAGCTTTAGCCCAAAGTTTTAAAGCCCAAGCTCCATGATCTAGAATTTTCCAAATTCTCGACCTTTTGCTTTCTCATATAAATATCAGTTCGTGAACACAACAAAAACAACTGTAGCCTAAACTTCTCGTTCTCAAACTATTTTTCTTCATTTACCATGTCTTCTAAATAATAAAAAAAATCATATAAATTAATATAAATCACCAAATCTTAATATATGCATCTCGACACTCATGTGCACTAATAGTCAATGGGAATTTGAGTTTTGATTATTGTATTGGGTTCTGGGTGCATGCGATCAGAGAGGAAGAGGAGGAAGGTGCATCAGGTGAGTAAACGCACTCCTGAATATATGTCTATATCATCTAATTCTTTGCATACATTGTGTTTGGATTGTTGTTTAATTGTATATGATATTTGTGCATCGAATTGGAAGAGAAACGGTATGAGAAGAAGGAGAAGATCACCAGGATTGATGTAACCCATACATTATGATTTGATTCCCATCACCGTTTATTTCTATATGAGGAGATGAGATTGTACCCGTGATGTGTTAAATGTCCAGAGTATAGTGAATTCTCATATCTTTAAATATATATGATTCTTTGATAGGCGGCCTATATTTTTATATTTTATATTGATGTTGATATTTTATTATTAAAACTGAGAACTGCACTTGGGGAAATCTCACATTTGATGATTTCTGGTTTTAATAATGATTTCTAGATATGGATGATTCATCCGATTGATGTTGATTTTGTGATTTTTGATTTGATGTGTTTCCTTATGGGTGATGACATCTTTATACATGACTTCATAATATTTGTGTTATATAATTTGTTGATGATTGTGTATGATATTACCTACGTTCCTATACATACATATATTGACACTGTGATCGTTGACTTGTGTTACCATGCTAGTATTACCATATTATTAATCCTAGTATATACCATGTCACCTATATTTATTAACCCATAATTGAGACATGGTCTGACCTATGTGTTATTTATATAATACCCAAGTTAGTCCAAGATTTTTCAGGTACATGGATAATATAACAGCTTGTCTTAGCATAGAAGAGATTAGTATAGTTGCTTACCATCATTTATTGTATAGGCTACTATATGTATATTCATGTTATGTATACTAGACATACCTAGTATATTCAATATTATATATTATCACTGAATTTCGAACTCTGTATTCTCTGTCATTTATTATATATTGTGCATTGTTCTATCTTGGAGGCACATATATTTATTGCTTTATGCTGATGCTGTTACGTATATGCGAGTTATTTATTTAATGTTTAAGTATGTATCAGTGTTAGTCCAAGGGAATATTCATGTTTGTACCCTCTATAGCCTTATTCTCCGTATTATCTGACAGTATTACCTAGTAATACTCTTGGATAGTATGAGTATAGTTATGGGCTGGTATATTTACCTTCATTAGTTATTAATTAAAAGGGGGTTAATAAGATTATTAAATCAATTTAATCACATTAAATCTAAGGTTAAAATATTTATATAATTCAGATATTTAAATACGAAGAGTTCGAAATTTCAGATCGTTAATGAGGCAATTCATGATGGATCCGATGATTCATACGAGGACGATGGGAATTTAGTGTTGTGTATATGTGAATGCGAGTGTGTACAAAGTATTTGGCAATTATATACAGTTCTTCCATGCCTGGTTAGATGTGACCGAAGAGATACGACACTAGTGAATGAACACATTGTACCATGAGAGATGGCACGATCTATAAACATTATATTGCAACATGTATAGAGAGAGATTATGACACCTTTCTAGAATAGTTCATATTTTTTCCATAACACTAGGTGTTCGTACATGACCTACATGAGTCAATAACACCGGGTGCTAACTTGGAGTCAATGGAACTTGTTGACTGCAAGATAAATCTCTTTTGTAGCTAATGGAAATCCATCACATAGATGTCGTTTTAGATTTCCAAATAATGTTAACTTAGGGTATTACTTGTATAAGATCTATATAGGGTATTGGTGTGCTAATGCTTGTGTGTGGCATTGTTGTATCATTGTATTTACTTCACACTACAAATTTGACAGGGATTAGGAGAAATATGACAAATTGACAATGGAGTGCAATATTATCCGTGCACTCATCTATCATTTCGCCGATACTCTATATTATTAGGACTTGTATAGTTTTAACTTGTAATATTTTCACATAGACCCTTTGCATTGTAAATCTATATGTGAGTATTTAGCTACAATTTTATGAGTTTAGTTGAAAGTCTATAGGATCTTTACAAAGAATGCAATTTATATGTATATGTGTGAGGATGTATATTACTAATTATGTTAAGCAGAGAACAATAATTAAATATAAATAAGATAAATAATAGAAACGATCACACCATATATTTTATACTGGTTCGGACCTCCCGTCCTACGTCTTGTCCTAAAGCCCCCCTTCGGTATTTCCATTAACTACCTCACCCTCACTTTACCTAGAGGAATAGGCTAATACAAAAGTATATCTTTGACAATTTTGTATTCCAAATAACACGGATTTTGACCGATAGTACAAATCTTCCTATAATCTCCTTTTAGCACGTGAATGTGAATATTTTGAGTTGTAGGAAGTGGTTTAACCAATATTATATTTTGGTTATGATAGATTAAGAGTATATAAGAAATTGTATGCATAAGAGAGTAATAAGAAATCAAGAGAGAATAGTTTTAATTAACTCAATTCAGTTAATCTCTAAATCTCAATCATGGTAGTATTTATAGATTTAAAGAGATGCAGATGAAGAGTTGTTACTATTAGATAAGATCTATTCATTTTAATGGCTGCAACCTTCGATGAAGAGTTAATTTGTATTCATTCAACAGAAGTGTCTATTCAGAGTTGTGTAGTTTTTCAGATGACAGACGTCTGTGGTAAAACCTCAGACGTCTGTGACTTCAGGAAATAATTTTCCGAGGATTGTCATAGGCGTATGTGAATTTTCCTCAAACATTTGTGAATGTTAAATGTTGTTTTTCACTTTATGTTCAGTGTATATGAAATCGTGTGTCATCGTGTGTGCATATATACTCAAGGAGACCTTACAACCTTTTATCTAAGACTCTTTTACACTAGAATAATATTACTATTTATAGTATGGTTGATAAATCTTTGTTTGTCTTTGAGTCCCAATATCTTCGAGCATGATGTCATCTTATGGTATATACCAGTTATCTTAATAAGATGTATATAATATATATGATTGTATAGTTATTATCATTGAAACATCAAATGAAGGTTCTATCATTCTCCCCTTTTTGATGATGACAACTATACAATCAAATTAGAAGAAATATTAATCAAAATAGAGAATGTTTGCATAAGGTAAATTTTATCTCCCCTTATGTATATGCATAAATTTCTCCCCTTTTGTCATTACCAAAATAGAAGAGAGGATATAGAATATTTAGATAATAGCGCGTTATAGATAAGATCATGAATAATTAAAAGTAAATAAGTAAGTCCAAGCAGAAACAGAAATTAAAGTAACGTAGCAGGAGTTTAAAAGTTAAATAAACAAACATAAACATACTTGCTAAAAAATTACTAAAAGAGATGCTGGTTGTACTGGTTAGAATAGTAAGAAAGGCTTCCATAATTTTCATAGTATTCCCAATAAGATGAAGGATCTTGGTCATATGTTCCTGGCCAGTTGGTTTGATCGTTATACTCCCATCTTCTTGAATGGAGAGCCCTTGGAACGCCATGTATGATTGATGTTGAAATTGCGGAGTATCAGTCACGTACATATCATCACTATCTTCTTCCTCCTCAGGTTATTCTTGCATAAGAGTCTTTCCTCTATCGGTGATGGCAAAGATGATGAGCGAGAGGATGATCTTCCACGTACTTTTTTCATAAATTTTCCTAAAGTGGAAACAACCTTTTCTAAAGTCATTTCCATTTTAGTCATCCTTGAAAAATAAGAATGCTCCAAACCAGTCATCTTTTTGTTTAAAGCCCGTTGGTTGTCCATGATTAGTTTTTGATTTTTAAGCGCTAAATCATGAAGTGATTCATTTTGCATCGGTTCAATGCAAGCTTCTTGCATTTTCGAATCCGAATAATATTCGGTAGCATGACTGGAGGAGGCAGGTTGTTGAGAAGAACGAGGGGAATAAGTATGTTAAGGAGCAGGAGTGGGCTGTGGATCATGATGTACTTGTTGCTGTTGTTGAATAGTCCATTGGTCGAAGGGGATGATATGAGGCGGGTTTATGGGAAGTTGCATCAAGGATAAATATCTTGGACCGCTATCTTTTGTTGGAATTTCTTTGTATTGTGATAAGTATGAAGGAACACCAAGATCTTTCAAGATACGCATTATGTACGGAGCATATACAATTGTTCGACAATGCTGAGTCCAAAAACCTTTAATTTGGTCAGGAACAAATTTTGCCCAATTTTGCCGGGAGACGACCAAATATTGCATATAAAGCTCGATGGTCATTGGGATAAACTTGTTCGTGGCTACCTAGACGTGGAATGATTGTGTTGATTATCATTCTTTTAAGTAGTCTAGCATGTGGTCATAGGTAAATTGATTTCCATTGGGGCATCCTATCTTCCAAATTTGATGGGTAACTTCATCTCGGGGTAAAAGACTGTGGTCCGGTATTTCTATTAAATCGATTCCCTCATGAGAACATTCTAGTATACGTCCAACTGTATATACATCAATTTTTATTTCTTTACCATAAGCACTTGACCACAACCATCCTTCTTCATTTTTCGGATTCCATATTTCCGCACTACACAAGTTGGAATAGAAAAGATAGATAGCGAGAGAATCGATAATTACCTTGTTTTTATCATAACTAATGAGGTTGCGGCAACCGGCATCCAATGTTAATCCTTAAATATCGTATTCTATTGCACTACCAAAGCGGTAGAAGGGACCAGCCTGGATTTTCTTCTTGAGAAGCACCTGAAATCGATTGATGGCAGTGGGATTGTTTTGGAGCCATCGATTTATGTGAGATTGGGTAACAGAGGATTGTGAAGAGGAGGAAGATTGTCCTTGTTTTTGCTTTTTAGAAACGGTCATCTTCTTTGGAGCCATTGATTGCTGAATTTGAAGTTGATGGAGGCTAGGATTTCAGAAATGGGGAAGTAGATTGGAGGTTAAAGTGAAAATTTGGGTAAAACCATTTATATATGGCGGTTGAAAATGTAAGGTCGAAGCAGCTACAGACGTCTATGGGGGAGTCATAGACATCTGTGGTTTTAGTAAAAAATAAACAGAAACATATTTGATGTGCATGTAAATGTGCATGTATTTACATCCATATTTTATCTCTTTTTATTTAAATAAATATCATATTTGGGCATTTTTACATGTTAAAACCAAAATTCAATTATTTTCAAACCATCATATTTTCATCTTCATTCAGGGGAAAAATGGTCATTTTTGTGCATGTGTTACTTTAAGAATTTTTACTTGGACAATTTTTATTATTTTTATAGGATATTTTGATGCATATGGAAGTGGGATTCATGATGATATATGCATGCACAAGGAAATACAAATGAAGAGGAAATAATGTAAGACCATGAACATGGAGGACCCCACCCACTTGCCTAAAGCTACAATTAGAAGCTAATGAACAACTAAGTGGAGGTTAAAGCTTCATGCACTTTTAATGATGGATTAATTAGTGGCTAATGGCTACTTGGTGGCCACATTTTCTAAAGGGCATTTTGGGAAGCTCCCTAAAAATAGAATTAGGGTTTTATGCATGTATAAATAGCCCTCTTATGTACATGTAAATCATCTTCTACCTTTCATATTACTTAGAAAATTTAGTGTGTAAAATTATAAGCAATGTTTCATGAAATAAAAATGGCTTCTTAGCCTCTTTCTCTTCTCTTATTTACATGCTTTTATTTATCCTCTTTCCTTTTCTTTGTTAATAGAATAGTTTTACATTCATGCAAGTAGTGTAGATTCCTTTTATTGTAAGTAGTTTAATTACATTCTCTTCTTTTCTTATTTTATATTTTCTTCTCTTTTTAATGTTGAAATTTACTTGTGTTGCTTCAATGCCAAAAATGAGTAGCTAAACCCCTTCAATTTAGGGGTAATGAAGCTCTCAAATATTATGTAATTTCAACATTTTTTATGATTTATGATCTCTTTGTTTGTGCTTCATGAAAGTGAATTTTTGTGAAAGTTTATACAAGTGGGTTTGATAGCTTATATTGCTTATGCAAATGAGCTATTCTTATTCAACATAAACACAATTTTCATCATCATTTGCTAATCCATTTTTGATTGTGAAATTAAAGTAAAAATGAAATTTTATGATCTATATTACTAGTTACAATAGTAAATAGATCATACTTAAAAAGCTTTTGATTTGGCTTCATTTTCATGAGAATTATAAGTGGTTTATTTGTTGTATTATAGTTTGATGGTTTGAGTTATGTTAATTTTTTTTTAAACTCAACCCAGAGCCCTGATGAAATCGAAGGGATGAGATGAGCTCCCCCTAGCCTGGTCCGACCACAGACAGGAGGGTTTTAAGCCAGCCCAGCACAGAGATTTGATGCCCCCAACACGTTTATAGGATTTACGGGGACCCACCTCCGCGCCTTTGGAATGAGAGTAGGGCAGACGGGAATCGAACCTGCGACCTGCTTACCAGGAAGCGAGTATCTTACCACTGCGCCACTACTTGTGGACATTTGAGTTATGTTAATTAATAACATAAACAAACCATACTTATGATAAATACAACAATATTTCACTTAATATCCAAACTAGTAATCACAAATTGTTTGTTTGTTGATTTACAAAATATGAGAGTGGATTTGCCTCTAAATTGTTCTCTAGTTCAATAGTTTTTAAATCAAATTTTAATTCTAGTTTTAGCTTTATTTTATTTCTAGTTAACAATTTCTCCTCCATTTGGTCTAATTTGATTGAATAGATTTTTAAACTCTAACAATTCCCTACGGATCGACACGTACTCGCCACGTACTTCAATAGTACGCCGTGCGCTTGCGGTTATTTTAATTTGAATTTTTTCGACTGTTTTCTAAACCGATAGAAAATTATTCGATTAACAAGTTTTTGGCATCGTTGCCGGGGAATTTGTTTTGATTGTAATTTTCTATTCTTTGATTTATTTTCGTTTGATTTTTGTGTGTTTGTTTTTTTTAAATTTGTGTTGTGTTTGCGTGATTCTTGTTTTCAATCTTGTTTGTATGTTTTGTTGCGGTCTCTAGTTATTTGTTTGTTTTCATTTTTATTTAAAAAAAAGAGATAGAATTTCATTTCGAAAATAATTTTTATTCATTTGCATTTACATTAGCATCAACAATTTTCTATTACATCTTTCTTTTTCTTTTTTTCTTTTTACAGTGTATTCCTCACATTACATTAGACAACTCTGTCAAACCAGCCTCTAAACTTCTTCCCCTTCTTTTGCCTGCAAACAGAGCCTCATCCAAATAGTTCTAAACTTCTGCTGCCATCTACTACCACATATTATTCACTGCTAACATCAAATATAACAAACTAGCAAACCATCCTCACCTCCATCACAATCAAGCAGAAACACATCTAACACTATCTCAACTCCCCTACACCAAAACATACCACCACTTCTTCTTGCCTTCAACTACCCTGCTCCATCTTCTACAAACACTACCCCTGCAACCATCTTCAAAAATTACACCTCCATCACAACTAACAGTGTCACAACATTCAATCCCCTCAAAGCACAACAAAACAAACTTGCAAACCATCACCGTACTGCTGTGCACATCTCCCAACTGCTTTCTACCACAGACTTCTTTCTTCCACTGACATCAACCATTCACTGGCCTTCAACCCACATCACAGCATCATCACCAAAACACACTCCATAACTAATCATTTCCACCATACCTGGTGCACTACAGCATCAACCATCCCAGTTCTGTCTCCCACCAAACACTGCCATAACCATCCACAATTCTGCAAACACTCCACTGTCACTATCTTTTGCAATTACCCATTGCCTGCTACCATACTATCTGCTCCATTCAACCACACTACTTTCAACTTCAATTTCACAACTCCACTACAAACTTTTACAGTTCCTCCAACCATCACACTGCAACACAAGTGCAACCACCTTCATTCATTTCCACCTCTGTCACTTGCCACATTTCTCCACTGCAACACACAGCATACAAAACTTCTCATTCACACAGCATAACCACCCATCTACAAACAACACTTCAATCACCATCAAAGCCTGTTCATTGCTCCTACCACAAACAATCACCCACATAATACTGCTCTCAACCATGCCATCCACCATACAACATCTTCCAACCATCAACAGTGCACCATTACATCCCTGTCATCAACATTACATACCCATTACTTTATTGTTCCACCCTGCCACGGCCAAACTGCGGCTTCCATATCTCCTCTACACTTTAACCTGACCACACAACTCCTTCTCTGCAATACCAAACCACTACTGCTTGAGACCTAACTTACTACTGCTCCTCTTGCTACTCCACAAACTAATCTACATTGCTGTGCACAGTGCCTTCACCATATATCACAAACCATCTGCATCGTCCTCCTCATCAGTTAAAAACAACCAGTAGTCTTCAATCCCTCACCTTCATTCACAAACAGTTCTAACCATCCTTAAACCCACATCGCAATTCACTTCCATCTATTGCATACACCCCATAGTCTCTGCCATCCTTCCATTACTGCCTTAGCCTTACCCACCACCTCTGCCACTTCCCTGCAAAATCAACCGCCTATAACTACTCCACCTCAACCCAAATTCACGATTTCTAATCATCCACCGCATCTCCAATTCCTCCAGTCGAACAACCTGAAGGACCAATCGCCGAGAACCGCGACATCAATAGATTCATTCGATCCACAATTGCCCCCTGATTTAACAGACTCGAGCTTGAATTTCTTGCCTTCGAACAAGTTTTTGGCGGCGAGATTTACGAGATTTAATTGTAAATTTGATCTCGTAAATTGAGAATTTAATTTGGAGAAGTGAGAATGAGATTTTGGATGATTCACTGTGTAAATTAGTGTGTTGATTTCGTTTTATTTCAAGTGGGTTTAGTTTAGTTTTGTTTTTTGTTTTTAAAAGTGGGCCGGGTTATAAGGTGTGGGTTTGAGTGAATATATTTTTCTTATTTTATTTGTTTTGTTTTGTTTTACTCTTGTTTTAATTTCTTTTTAGTTCATCCCGTAAAAAAAATCCTTGCTTTTGAATGGTTTTGAGTTTTTGAATAGTCTTATTCATTTATAAAAAAAGATTTTTCTTTCCTTGTGTTGTTTTATTTCATTTGATTTTAATTGTTTTGATTTTTCATTTGTTTTAGTATTCCTTTTTGTTTCAAAAAAAAATTCATTTTCTTCTGAAAAAGTTTTCTTTCCTTTTCTTTTGTTAATTTTTATTTCCTTTTCTCTTTTAAACAAAACCCATGTATATATATATCTTTGTTTTACTTGCAGATTGCCAAAGTAGAAAATTGCAGGAGCCAAAACCGCTTGCCAAAAAATAATCGCTTTGCTTGCATAAAAAAATATCGCTGCTTAAAAATAAATTTCTAATAAATTCTGCACGTTCTGGTATCGTGCCCTTTGCCCTTGTTTTTATTTGAATTGCATTGTTGGTTGCTTGCATTTGCATATAAATTTTTTTTTTCAAAATCCAAAAACAAAAACAATTTAACAAACTTCATTTTAGTTGCATTGTAAATTCACGTTTAATTTTTGTTTTGCATTCATCTCATCTTATTTTCTTTTCTAAGGACAATACCCCAATTCACATAAGGTGAGGTATTTCATCACCCTTTCCTTAGCCCACAAACGCACTTCATCGTAGAATTTGACTAATAATAAAGGTTAGACATTCGACTTAAGGGTGTCACGAGCTCATCTAGGGCTTAATTGTATCTTCACAATTTTTTTCTTTGAACAATTTTATGTCTTGGTGTCTAGGCTACGGTAGAGTAATAACCAGTTATAAAAATTACGGTGATACGTAAATATTATACTGGTTGTTCCTCTGAAGGTACTTAAACCTTCGGCATCATTGCTACGGTGATTCGTGGTGCACCGATAACCCCTGCCCGTTACGTGGTTGAGAAATATTTTTGTTGATTTAAGACAAAGTGTGATTATACAATTTTGGGTTAGGAGCTACTAAGGACAGAAAACTGTAATTAAGCCTTTTGCATTCATTTAGTTGCATTAGTTTATGCATATTTAAAAAAAAAATCCAAAATCCAAAAAAAAATTATAAATTTTACTTAACTTAGTTTTTAATCCAAAAAAAAAATCCCTTTTTCTTTTCCTTTGAAAATTTTCAATCAAAAACAAACATCCAAAAATAAAAATATAAAATCTTTTCAAATTTTTTTTAAAATTCAATTTTTTTTTGAAAATTCAAAAACAAAAACAAAAATCAAATTTCCAATTTCTAAAAAAAAATTCTTTTTTTTTAATTTGGAAATTCAAAAACAAAAAAAAATTACAAAAACAGATAAAAATTTGAAAAGCCAAAAACAAAACTCAAACTTCTCTTTTGAAAATAAATTTCACTTGGTAGATATTTTTCTTCCTTAAAAAGAAAAACAAAAACAAAAACAAAAACAATTTTTTACTTCGTTTTTCAAATCTTCTTTCATTCTCTAAACTCGTTTCTAACTTCTTTCTCTTCTCGACTTTCACTTGTGCATGAGTACTTGGACTCGTGACACAACAACAAATCGTTGGACTCGCGACTCAACAACTAACTGTTTGACTCGAACAGACGATCCTCCCGAAATGACGAATGAAAACGCCCCTCTAACTCTTATGGATAGAATCTTTCCCGATAGAGTTTCTATTCCACCTTGCATCACGTTACCCGCCCCTACGGGTAACCATTTCGAAATTCATTCGAACCATATTGCCACACTTCCAAAATTTGGCAATTTCGAGCACGATACCCCTACATCTTCTTGATTAAATTCGAAAAAGTTTGCGCAACCATTAAACTCCAACAACTTTCCGATGACAGAATCAAACTTCGATTAATCCCCTTCGCTCTTACGGATTACGCTGAAAAATGGTTGTATAGCTTACCTTCAAACTCAATTAAAACGTGGGAAGAATTCGTAAAAGCTTTCTTAAAAAAATTCTACCCCTTGGAAAAAACGAGTAGAATTCGAAATGAAATTGTAAATTTTCATCAATTCAAGGGGGAACCATTTGGAAAATATTTTGAAAGATTCAAAGAGCTTTTGATAAAATGTCCACACTATAATTTTGAAAAATGGACGATTTGTCAAATCTTATACGTTGGACTCAAAAACAACTCAGGAACCATGCTCGAATCAATGTGCCAAGGCAACTTTCTGGCCCAACATCACGACGATGCTGGGCAATTTCTCGAAAACCTCACTGAAAAATCATCCCAATGGGAACGTTCGAACGAAAAATCAATTTACTCACGATCGAGTGCAAACTCGATAGGATCTTCTTTTGCGTTGGAAGCTAAGATTGACGCAATGATTAAAAAATTCGATAATGTTTTCTCATCAAATCAAATGAACCAAGCTTCCCAACCGATGTGTTATAAATGCAATGATCCTAATCATATAGCCGATCAGTGTCCCAATTCTGTCGAACAAATCAATGCTTTCAACAAATCCAAAAATGACCCGTTTTCTCCAACGTACAATCCTAGTAGGAGAAATCATCCGAATTTTGCGTGGAACCAAAACAATCCCAATACGAATATGGTTCATCCCAATTTTCAAGAATTCCCGAATAATGCTTCGACTCCACCCTTTCAACCCAACAATTTTCAACCAAACTTTGCGGGTCCATCTCATAATCAACCGCAATAATCAAATTTTCAACCAAATTCTGCTCATCCTCCCCAAGTCGATAAACGTTTAACTTCGCTTGAGAAAACTCTTGAAATGTTGGCTAAGGCAACTACTCAAAGCCTTCAATCAAACAACAATTTGCAAAATTTATTGACCTTATATATGCAAAACACAAACCAATCAATTGCAATATTCGAAATACAGATGAGTCAATTAGCCACGTCTGTAAGTGAACGCGAATGAGGAACATTCCCAAGCCAACCCATTTCAAATCCCAAAAATCAAAACTCAAATTCAAATCAAGCCCATATTGTTCAAGATAGCAACGTCACTCAACTAAATGCTATCACAACTTTATGTTTCGGTAAAAAAATCGATAATCAAGTCGTTACCCCAAACAATTTACCGGAAACTTCTCTCGACACTTCTAAAACAACGAATGAAGTTGAACGGAATGTGGAGCCAAATGTTGAATTGAATTCCAATCAAAATTCTTCTTCTTCTACTCGAGTAGACCTGCCTACCGAGTATCGTGTCCCATTTCCACATCGTCTTCGACCAAAGAAATACTCGGACCAAATGGAAAAGATGTTGGAAATTTTTAAACAAGTCAAAGTTAACATTCCGCTTCTTGACATTGTTCAACAAGTCCCCACTTACGTGAAATTTCTTAAGGACTTGTGCACCCAAAAGCGACACACTCAAGTGCCCAAAAATGTCTTCCTAGCTGCTAGTTTGAGCGAAGTCTTGTCCCAATCCATGCCAGTCAAATACAAAGATCCTGGATGCCCTACGATTTCGTGTACAATTGGTGACAGGACGATTAATAAATGCTTGATAGACTTAGGTGCGAGTGTCAACTTTTTTCCAAATTCCGTGTACGAACAATTAGGCTTAGGTGAGCTCAAACCCACAAAAGTTACGCTTCAATTCGCCGATCGTTCCATTAGGAAGCCCATGGGAGAAATCAAAGACGTGCTCATTCGAATAGGGCAATTCATATTCCCCGTTGACTTC
Source organism: Allium fistulosum (assembly GCA_030737815.1). Lineage (NCBI taxonomy): Eukaryota > Viridiplantae > Streptophyta > Magnoliopsida > Asparagales > Amaryllidaceae > Allium > Allium fistulosum. Next base: position 991,003,081 of record CM060903.1, read on the forward strand.
ATCATTCTCGAAACACAACCCGTGTCAAATCCCATGAGTCAAATTCCATTGATTTTAGGCCGACCATTCTTAGCCACCTCAAATGCCTTAATCAATTGTCGTAACGGTTCGATGAAAATCTCTTTTGGAAACTTGAGTTTGGATCTTAATATTTTCAATCTTGAAAGCCAATCGAACAAACCTTGCGACCAAATGTTGGAAGTTAGTGCCATTCACGAAAGCTTTGAAAATGAAACACTTGACCTTAACGATGAACGCGAGGCCGAGTAAGAAAAATTGTTTCACGAAATTCCCAACGAGATTGAATACACTCTTCCTTTTGAATCGCTTCCAGTTGAGCCTGAATCTCAACCCAACTCTTTGATTGAAAAACTCCCGAAGTTGGACCTCAAACCACTTCCCAATCACCTGAAGTACGCATACTTAGGTGATAACGAAACGTTGCCCGTCATAATTTTTGCAACTCTCTCTCTTGATCAAGAAGCTTCTCTTCTCTCTATTCTTTCGAAAAACAAGATAGCGATTGGATGGTCGATCTCTGATATAAAGAGAATTAGTCCCGCTCTTGTCCAACATCGCATCCATTTAATCGACGATGCCAAGCCTGTTCGTGACGCGCAACGAAGGCTTAATCCAAAAATGAAAGATGCGATGCGTGATGAAATTCTTAAACTTCTCGACAACAGAATCATTTACCCAATCTCTGATAGTTCATGGGTTAGCCCAATTCACGTTGTACCGAAAAAGTCTGGGCTAACCGTTGTCAAGAATGATTCAAACGAACTTATTCCAACTCGTACTCAAACGGGTTGGCGTGTTTGCATTGACATTTGAAAACTAAATGCCGCAACACGAAAAGATCACTTCCCTCTTCCTTTCATTGACCAAATGCTCGAACGTTTAGCCGGCCATGAATTTTACTGCTTCCTTGACGGTTATTCCGGCTATAACCAAATTCCTATCGCTCCCGAAGATCAAGAGAAAACGACTTTCACATATCCATTCGGTACCTTTGCTTATCGACATATGCCATTCGGACTTTGTAACGCTCCTGCGACCTTCCAACGATGCATGGTTGGAATCTTTTTCGACATGATTGAATGCTTTCTCGAAGTTTTTATGGACGATTTCTCAATCTTTGGCGATTTTTTTCCCAATGTTTACATCATCTCGAATTGGTTTTAAATCGATGTAAAGAAAAACATTTGACTTTGAATTGGGAAAAATGCAACTTTATGGTCAAAAAAGGCATAGTCCTTGGACATATCATCTCAAATAGAGGCATTGAGGTAGATAAAGAGAAAATCGACGTAATTGTAAACCTAACCATTCCCAAAACTGTTAAGGACATTCGATCGTTTCTTGGACACGCTGGCTTTTACCGACGCTTTGTGAAAGACTTTAACAAAATCGCTCGTCCTTTGACTACTCTCCTCGGAAAAGACGTTCCTTTCGATTTTAACTCTGATTGTATCTCTTCTTTTGAACGTCTTATGAACGAACTCATTTCTTCTCCAATCATTTGTGTGCCCAATTGGAATCTTCCTTTCGAAATAATGTGTGATGCTTCGAACTTTGCCATTCGTGCTGTCTTAGGACAACACATCAACAAGATCCTTCTCGTCATTTACTACGCGAGTATGACTTTGAACGACGCTCAACTCAACTACACAACAACCGAAATAGAGCTTCTAGCTGTCGTTTTTGCGCTCGAAAAGTTTCGACCTTACTTGATAGGTTCACACATTACTGTGTACACGGACCACTCGATATCTCTTCGCTAAAAAGGATGCTAAATCCCATTTGATTCGTTGGATCCTTTTACTTCAAGAGTTTGATCTTACAATCAAAGACAAAAAATGATCCGATAACGTCATAGCCGATCACTTGTCTCGTCTTCCGAACGCACCATCTTCTTTGCTAATTAATGAAAACTTCCCCGATGAACAACTTCTTTCAATTTCGATCGATCCATGGTACGCTGATATAGTGAACTACTTAGTCACTAAAGAAACTCCCTCATTTTGGTCCAAACAGGACAAATGCAAATTCATGTCCCAAGTGAAATATTTCTATTGGGACGATCCATACGTGTTCAAATATTGTCCCGACTAAATCATCCGACGTTGCATTCCGGATAATGAGATCAGGAGTGTTCTTTCATTTTGCCACGATCATGCGTGCGGAGGACATTTCGGTCCTTGAAAAACTGCGGAAAAAGTGATTCAGTGTGGTTTCTATTGGCCTTCTCTATTCAAAGACTCATTTGAATTCTGTAAAACTTGCATCGATGTCAAATGCTTGGACGAATTTCTCAACGAGATATGATGCCTCTAAACCACATTCTTATGATCGAAATCTTTGATGTATGGGGTATCGACTTTATGGCACCTTTTCCCAATTCTTTTGGAAACATGTATATCCTTCTCGCTATCGGTTACATTTCAAAATGGGTCGAAGCTGTTCCTTGCAAAACCAACGACCATAGAATTGTTGTGAAATTTCTCAAAGAAAACATCTTTTCGAGGTTCGGCACACCTCGCACCATAATCAGTGATAACGGAACCCATTTTTGCAACCGTTCTTTTGAAACTTTAATAAAAAAAATACTCGATAACCCACAAGTTATCCACTCCGTATCATCCTCAGACTTGTGGCCAAGTTGAAGTTTCAAATCAACAAATAAAACAAATCTTGGAAAAAACTGTTAACAAAAATAGAAAAGATTGGTCTCAGAAATTGGCCGACGCGCTTTGGGCTTACCGTACTGCTTTTAAAACAAACCTCTGGATGTCCCCATTTCGTTTAGTTTATGGTAAAGCTTGCCATTTACCCGTTTAAATCAAACACAAAGCGCTGTGGGCAATTAAGAACTTAAACTTTGATCTTGAGAAAGCTGGCGAAAACCGAAAACTACAACTCAACGAACTAGAAGAACTTAGGAACAACGAGTATGAAAACGAGAAAATTTACAAAGAAAAAACCAAAGTTTTTCATGACAAGTCAATCCTAAGAAAAACGTTTTTGCCTAACCAAAAAGTTCTTTTATATGACTCAAGGCTTCATTTATTCCCTGGGAAACTTAAATCAAGATGGACCGTACCATTTGTGGTACGAACTATTTTTCCACATTATGCCGTAGAAATAGAAAACCCCAGGGATGGATCGATTTTCAAAGTCAACGGCCATCGTTTGAAACCTTTCATGGAATTGCCAAATAACCAAGAGGAGGAGCTCATGATCCTTCATGAGCCAAGCTACGTCTAGTAAGAATGTTAACCCTCTTTTGTAAATATGCACATAGTTTTCCCCGTTACACTCATTATATCATGCATTGGCTATGGGGACACAGTCAAAATTAAGTGTAGGGGGAGTCTCATTTTCATTTTTTATGGCATTTTTGAATTTTCATTTTTCTTTTAACTTAAAAAAATCTCAATATTTCAAAATCTAAAAAACATTTTCATTTTTAGCATTTTGATTTATTTTTGAAGAAACACTATGGGATAAGTATAAGTTTTGGTTAATAAATTGAAATTTTTGAAAATTTATTTGTCTTAAAAAAAATAAAAATGAAGTTTGATTACAATTAACAATGGTTTAACTAGTATATAGGAAGGTTCATGTGTTAATTATGAAGTATGTTCTAATTGAAAATCTTTGTTTAAAAAAGTGGTAAATTTAAAGTAAAAGATATATCATTTTTATCTTCTAAGTTAAATAGTGCTAAGATGATTTTGCAAAACTCTCTCTTTCTAAAAAAACATTTGTATATATGTATATATTTTTAACACCTAGTGTCATGTGTCCACACTCGTGTGTTCACTCGCCATGCTCTGCACCCTTCTCACGTAAGCCCGAAAGGCAGTGCACGATCGGTATATCTGGCCTCAGGTTATCTGAGTTAGGTGTATGTATATAAAAATTCTTTTAATAACGCCTACAGTCGATAAGTGTTCACACTTGTGTGTTCACTCGCCACGCTCTATATTCCCCTCACATCAGTCCGCAAGGTAGTGCACGCGTAATATATCTGGCCTCAGTTTACCTGAGTTAGGCATATGTAAATATTGTTAATATCAATAAAATTTTCAAATAAGAGAGAGTAAGCAATTGAAATCCGAGCACTACTTTTACTTATTTGATTTAACTTGTTATTGAAAAGAAATGAAAATACCACTTTGATAAACTTTGATAATCAACTAAGGATCCATTTCATAGTTACACTTTGTTATCAACCGAAACAACGAGTTAAACTATTGTCTATTAGCTATGATAACTTGATTTTTGTTGGAAGTTTTGACGAGTAAATGACTAAAACTTTCAAGACAATGACCAAAACCTATATTTAACTTATGAGTGTCGAATTGAAAGTGAATCCTTCATTTGTAAATATCTTCAAAAACTTGCATTCATCCCATTGTAAATAAATCTTGCACTTTGTAAATATTTTCACTTTGAATTTGGATTTTGTGGGTAGTATCCACTGAAAACCCTCAGGAGACAACACTCGTCCTACTGGGGACACCCAGAGGTTTAACGGCTTGTTGCATACGCTCAATGCAATCGTGCTCCCTATGAAAATGGATTTATCTTAGTTTTCCTTTATTCGAGGACGAATAAAAAGATAAGTGTGGGGGTATTTGATGTGCACGTAAATGTGCATATATTTACATCCATATTTTATCTCTTTTTATTTAAATAAACATCATATTTGAGCATTTTTACATGTTAAAAGCAAAATTCAATTATTTCAAACCATCGTATTTTCTTCTTCATTCAGGGGCAAAATGGTCATTTTTGTGCATGTGTTACTTTAAGAAATTTTACTTGGACAATTTTTATTATTTTTATAGGATATTTGGTTGCATATGGAAGTGGGATTCATGATGATATATGCATGCACAAGGAATTACAAAGGAATGAAGAGGAAATAATGCAAGACCATGAACATGAAGGACCCCACCCACTTGCCTAAAGCTACAATTAGAAGCTAATGAACAACTAAATGGATGTTAAAGCTTCATGCACTTTTAATGATGGATTAATTAGTGGCTAATGGTTACTTGGTGGCCACACTTCCTAAAGGGCATTTTGGGAAGCTCCCTAAAAATAGAATTAGGGTTTTATGCATGTATAAATAGCCCTCTTATGTACATGTAAATCATCTTATACTTTTCATATTACTTAGAAAATTTAGAGTGAAAAATTGTAAGCAATGTTCCATGAAATAAAAATGGCTTCTTAGCCTCTTTCTCTTCTCTTATTTACATGCTTTTATTTACTTTTCATGCTTTTATTTATGCTCTTTCCTTTTCTTTGTTAGTAGCATAGTTTTACATTCATGCAAGTAGTGTAGCTTAATTCCTTTTGTTGTAAGTAGTTTAATTACATTCTCTTCTTTGCTTATTTTCTATTTTCTTATCTTTTTAATGTTAAAATTTACTTGTGTTGCTTCAATGCCACAAATGAGTAGTTAAACCTCTTCAATTTAGGGGTAATAAATCTCTCAAATATTATGTAATTTCAACATTTTTTATGATTTATGATCTCTTTGTTTGTGCTTCATGAAAGTGAATTTTGATGCAAGTTTATACAACTGGGTTTGATAGCTTATATTGCTTATGCAAATGAGCTATTCTTATTCAACATAAACACAATTTGCATCATCATTTGCTAATCCATTTTTGATTGTGAAATTAAAGTAAAAATGAAATTTGATGATCTATATTACTAGTTACAATAGTAAATAGATCATACTTAAAATAGCTTTTGCTTTGGCTTCATTTTCATGAGAATTATAAGTGGTTTATTTGTTGTATTATAGTTTGATGGTTTGAGTTATGTTAATTAATAACATAAACAAACCATACTTATGATAAATACAACAATATTTCACTTAATATCAATGCTAGAGATCACAAATTGTTTGTTTGTTGATTTACAAAATATGAGAGTGCATTTGCCTCTAATTTGTTCTCTAGTTCAATAGTTTTTAAATCAAATTTTAATTCTAGTTTTAGCTTTATTTTATTTCTAGTTAACAATTTCTCCTCCATTTGGTCTAATTTGATTGAATAGATTTTTAAACTCTAACAATTCCCTGCGGATCGACCCGTACTCGCCACGTACTTCAATAGTACGCCGTGCGCTTGCGGTTATTTTAATTTGAAATTTTTTGACTATTTTCTAAACCGATAGAAAATTAGTCGATTAACAATACGATAGACGTTTGTGAATTTTCTGCAGATGTCTGTGTTTTGAGGAAAAATAAACAGAAAGATATGATAGAAGTCTGTGTGTTTTCTACAGATGTTTGAGGTTTTAGGAAAATGTTTTCCCAAGACAAACGTCTGTAGTATTGTCACAGACGTCTATGGTCTGTTTTCTTTTGAAATTATTCCTAAAACTAATTTAAATATCAATCCATTTTTATTGAAATATCAAGAGAATAAAACAATATATATATTAAAAATTATCAAAGAAACTTATTTTTACAAAAAATGCTTAGCATAAATTTAGTTTTTGTGAGAGAGGTTATTAATTTGTTGCATAACCCTTGAATTCGGTTCAACCTTCTTGTCGTCAATCAATGGTTTTAGTGGAGACTAAGTCGAACAGACTGGTGTGTTAATCCAATCTTGGTTTGATGGTCCTAGCTTGTATAGATTTCTTGGAGTAATGTTATTAGCATTTATTGGAGTTTCTTGTAATTGAGGAGATTTTTGATGTATGCAATTTTTTGTTGGTGAATGACCACAAATTGTTAGAATACTTTTTTTGAGAAAATTTAGATGAGATCCTTGACGTTGTTGCTCGTAATACATTTCACGTTGAACACCCATTATTTCTTGTTGATAGTGATATATTTCATCAACTTAGTCGGTGAGAGATGTTGATTGCAGATCAATTCACCGTTTGGCTTTTTTTCCCTTAGGAGAAAAGCCAACATGATACGTAGGTGATGCAATGATGTTTAGAGAGGCTGAGTGATTTGATGGAGATGAGGATTTAGTTGGTGAAACATAGGTGTTGGGTGATTTATAGTCGACAATTAAATAAGTGGAGTCGTGATCGGAAGACATTTTTTTGAGTAATAATGGTCATAAATAAACTATTTGTATTTAGTTAGGTGGAAAATAACCTGATTTATTTATAAGAGAGATTTTTTACTATACTTAGAAGTTTGTTTTAGAAAAATAAGTTTAACCATATAACTTTTAACAGAAGGTAGTTAAGTTTCATATGGTTAGTATTAGTTTAAGTGTACAAATTTTATTCTGTGTAGTTTTATAAAAAATGTAAGCGTACAAATCTAATACTACAGATTTAATTAACCAATTCATTGTAAGAACATATTCCTAGATTTTGTCTTAATTTAATAAAAGTTAGTTCGCTTAATGGTTTAGTAAAAATATCAGTTATTTGATTTTCGGTATTTACAAATTCCAGCGATATAATTCCTTTTTCCACATTATCTCATAGAAAATGATGACGAATATCAATATGTTTTGTTCGAGAATGGTTAATAGGGTTTTTTGATAAATTTATGGCACCAGTATTATCACAATATATTAGAGATTTTGTTATGATTTTATCGAAATTTAGAAGAGTTTGTTGCATATAGATTACTTGTGCACATGCTAAAGCTGCTGAGATCTACTCAGCTTCACATGTCGAGAGCGCAACATAGTTTTGCTTTTACTAAACCATGAAACTAAAGACTGTCCAATGAAATGACATATGCCACTTGTGCTTTTTTTATCTATTTTACAACTGCCGAAATCAGCATCACTATATGACACGAGTTCAAACGAGCTTCCTTTTGGGTAGAAAAGTCTGTAATTTTTAGTGTTTGTTAAGTATCTTAAGATTTTTTTTACTGCTCGATGATGTGATTCTTTTGGCTGTGCTTCAAACTGAGCACATAAGCATACACTTATCATAATATCTGGTCTACTGGCTGTTAAGTATAACAGAGATCCTATCATACTTCGATATAATTTTTGGTCGAAATCTTTTCCATTTTCATCTTTATCTAAATGTAGAGTAGAACTAATTGGAGTTGGTTTACTTGAAATATTTTCCATTCCAAAACGTTATAATAAATCTTGACTGCATTTTTCTTGATTTATAAAAATTCCATTTTCTAATTGTCTTATTTGCAAACCTAAGAAATAGTTTAATTCTCTCATATGTGACATTTCAATTTCATCTTTCATTATGTTAGAAAATTTAGAACATAATTTTTCGTCAGTGGATCCAAATATAATGTCGTCAACATATATTTGTATGGCTAAAATATTATTATTTTCTTGTTTTATGAATAAAGTGGAATCAATTTTACTAATTTGAAAACCGGAATTTTTTAAATGAGTTTTTAATCTTTCATACCAAGCATGGGGTGCTTGTTTTAATCAATATAAGGCCTTTATAAGTTTAAATACATGATCAGGATATTTTTCATGAACAAATAAAGGAGGTTGTTCAACATACACTTTTTCTTTTATAAATCCATTTAAAAATGCACTCTTTACGTCCATTTGAAAAAATCTAAAATTATGATGACATGCAAAAGTCAATAATGTTCGTATTGCTTCGAGATGTGCTATAGGACCAAATGTTTCATCATAATCAATTCCTTCTTCTTGATTATATCCTTGAGCTACTAACCTTGCATTATTTCGAACAATATTTCCATTTTCATCCGCCTTATTTTAAAAAACTCATTTCGTTCTAATTACGGTTTGATTGTTTGGTCTCAGCACAAGTTCCCAAACATCATTTCTTTCAAATTGATTAAGTTCTTCTTTGTAACAACCCGAAATTTTCAACCATTCGCATCCATACATGTCGGATTTGAATTGCTCAAAATATCAGATGGTTAATTTAAATTGGCAAAACTCAGCATATACAGTAAATAAATATTCACAAAATCACAGACATAGAGTAATATAACAATAGTGCAGCGGAAACAAAAGAATAGTAGTTCATGAAGCTACTATATATATATAACAGAGTTAAACAAGATACAACAGAAGTCTCGAATACAATAGTCAAATACAAGATCAGAATACATCACTGAAATCAACAGAATATCTGAAAGCTGGATAGATAGTTGGATCTCCAAGCGAAGCTTCAACTCCAAAGGTAAGCCTCGAATACTGGTACACTCAGTCTGACCCGAGCGTAAAGAAAAACACAAAACACTCGAGTCAGGATTAACATTCTTATATCAATAAATCCAACTCAAGTGAAATAACAACTGAAAATACAAGTAACTCAAAGGATGTTTGGGATAACCATCCTCTAAGGATCCGTTAAGCTATCTACTATGTAGTAGTGTACGCTAAGTAGATAATGCCTATCCGTAATATAAAGTATCAAAATAGCGTTAAGGCATTACCATTATCCCCCTTAACACATTTTATATAAGCGTCATAGTCTATACAACACTGTAAACTCCACCGTAAACTAGTGAGCTATCAGGGAGTACTCCATAGGTATAACACAAAACAAATCGTAGTGGTCGCGCATAGGGATACGAGTATGACAAGGCACATGAGGAAATACCCAAGGTAGTGAAACTACCGTTTGCCTGATCCGGACGGGTGAGAATGCATCGCAGCAACGATCGCAACACCGCGAAACAACACTCCCAATTCAAGGGTGCGCACCAATCAAAAATAAGTAATGAGTAGTTTACGAAGAAGTGTGTCCGCTCTCACTGGCCCGGCACGGCTCCTGTTTAAGTCATTTCCAATTTGACACAAGTGTCAAGGTCATCCATTATCGTTCTCTTTCTTCAAATCCAGCAACGTCATCATTCCAACCACTTCATTCTGGATCACACTCCGCGTATAATAGTTATTAAAGTGGTTTTCGGTTTGGACAGAGAGTATGTCCTTAACTGATCCCGGAATCTTCAATAACTACGTAATTATTACACCGATTAGTCATTTAATAAACTTTCAAAATAGTTTATATTTCAAAACCGTAATATCATTATCATTTCAAAACCATATCCATACGATATCATTTTCACTTCAAATAAATCCATTTCCAAAATCATATCACTTTCCAAAGTTATATCGCTTTCAAAATCGTAAGTCTTTTAAAATCAAATACTTTGGAATCAAAACCTTGAAATTCATAACACTTTGAAACTATAGTTTGAAATCATAACTTTTTGGAATTCATAACACTTTCCTCTTAAACAGTTTAGATATTAAAATTAGTGTATATAATAAAATAGTTTATAAAATAAAATAGTTTATATAAAATAGTTATAAGTTAAAATAGTTTATAATAAAAAATATACATTGAAAATGATTTATATAAAATAGTTTATATTAAAATAATTTATAAAGTAAAATATAAATAGTTGTAGATATAGTTTAAAAATACTTTATAAAATAAAATAGCTTCCACAAATTCACAAATCGATTCAAATTAACTCAACTTCCAAATTCTACTTAATTCAATCTCAATTCATAAATTTCAACTCAATTCAATTTTTCAATAAATCATTTCGAATTATATCGATTTCAAATACAGATTTGAAACACAAAATAAATCATTAAATTTTAATATATTTCAAAGCTTTAAATATTCCACATTTAAAAAACTAAATTTGATAATTCCATTTATATCTCAATTTAATTTCATTACATTTAGTTTCTGAGATATTTCTTTAATCATTTCAATACATCTAAATACAACTTCAATTTACAAATTTACATAAACAAAATCTCATTTAAATTTATATAAGTTTGAAATATTCATTCAAGCCACTTTTTAATCAAATTCAAGTTATAAAACATATCTTAAAATTTCAAATTTAATAGATTTCAATTAAACTTATTTAAGTATAATTCTTAAATAATTAAGAATTCCAAATCAATTTCAAATTTATCTTTCAACCTGAAACATTATAAACTCTATATTTGAAAATATAAATTTTACATAAATACTTAAACATATTTTATAATGATTCAAATCAACTTTATTAAATCAACTTTAATAAATCTTTAAAATCAATATTTATCAAAACCATATATTTCTTTTCAAAACCATAGAAATCATTTTCAAAAATATTTATATATATAGACCAATAGTGTCTGTATATAATTTTCTACCCTATGGTCAAGTGATACAGATATTTATCATTTCAATCTGCAATATAAATATATACGGGTATATACCTTTTCAACCCGCAATCCCAAATTCAATTCAATGAAAATCGCTTGGGTTTATCATTCCAACCCATAACGATTTTCTCCTATTCTACAGATCGTTCGGGTATGTATCATTTCAACCCGTAGTGAATTCTATACTAACAGGGAACTTGCAGAGTGATAATAGATATGAAATAATATAACAGGCATATATCATCAATATAAATAACAGATAATGGTGTCAGATGTCACAGGTGATCAGATACAGATAATAGCATATATAACAATGTAAATAACTAACAACAGCATATTTCAATTGTCGTTTCAATTGAAATCAAATTTAATAAATAAAATAACGTTAATCGTGAGTGATTGCTCACCTTTCGAGGCTAGAGAGGATAGACAAAGAAGTGAGCTACGAATTCCAAAGCTCGGATTCTAAATCAAAGCTATATTGGCACGAATTCGATGAACAGATCTGGTAAATAGGAATCGATGAACCGAATTAGAATCGGCTTGATATAACATAAACGAAGAGTATATTATATATATAGATTCAGAAATCAATGTTTAAATCAAACGCGTATAAAAAAATAAAAAAATAAATAAATCAAAATAAAATCAAAATACATACATACATTCTAACGTAAAATCTATCGGCATTTTGAAATCAAAGCACCTATATATAATGTATAAAAAAAGACCCATATAATTTTGGCAAACATATTTCTTTTGTAGTATACAAAAAAAATCATTATATTTTATTATTAAAACTGTTTCAAAAATACACTACTGAAAATAGAAGCATTAGAGGCCTTCAATTACAGGCCGAATAATATATGAGCCCCTATTCTTGATTAATTAGAGGCAAAATTGCATTCAGCCCCTATCATCATTTGTAAAGGCAAATAATATGCCCTCTACTGAAAAAAAAGTTGCTAAACGAACAAATCATCCTCTCCTTGAAATCATTTCCCCAATTTCACAAACCCTAAATTTATTTTTCTCTGAAACAAATGCAATTTTTCACTCGATCTCTTTCTCTTTTGATTAAAAGCACGCCTCCTAATGCCGATTCAAAAGTTACAACCATCTTCATTTTACTAAATAATATTCCAAATATCTACGTCACAATGCCGATCGTTGAACTTCTCATCTATAGATCTGTTACGGCAAGTAGAGCATCAGATTTGAAACCAAAAGCCAGTTGCACCCATCTAGAATCAGAAGCTTATCCCAATCAGTGTTTATTTTTGCGCTCATCTGGATTCAGAATATTTTCTCAGTCGGTAATAACTTTTTTGGTTTATCTCTATTATTATCCCTGATTTTACAATCTTTTACAGCACACTTTAAAGTTAAACGTGAAGATTGAACGATAACTGGATGAAGGGTATATGTTATTTTGTTTGTTATTTGATCAAATTTGTATTATTTTTTTGATATTCACGACAAAGTTGCAAGTGTTTAAGAATCCATCAATGGTCACGCTGTTACCTACAGGGCATGGTCTAAGTTGTGCTAAATTAGGAATATAATTGCTAATCAATTGTAAATTTAGACTTCCATATTTAGATCAATCCGACTTTATGTAAATTTTATGCTGAATTGCAAGCATAAGGTAGTCTGGGATCTACCAAGGAAATGAAGTTGATTGGATGTTTGAATATGACATCTATGAAATCTGCAGCTTTTATTTTGGTTCAAATGGAATTTAAAAGTGGATTCATTATTGTTCTTATTTTTGAACTTGTAATCAAATTAATGTTATTCGTTTTTCATTAAAATTAAAAAGAACCATAGTGTGTTCTATGCTATATATTGATATAAATTGAGTGGAATGTTTCCATATTACATTTTTTTTCCTTTGTTGAAAGCAAATTCGATATAAACTTTTCTTCTCAAATTGTAGGTATTTATGAAATGGAAGGCGATATTTATACCAAAAGTGATTTCCTAATCAACTTCTTTGGAAATTATCCCTTTGCAATTTTAAAGCTATAGTCATAGTGACTCTCCAAATATATTTCTTTGAAGGCTTATACGATCCATCAGATTCAGCAAATGAAGAAGATACTGAAAATGAACAAACTGCTAGTGCATCATGACCAATAACACCTATCACATTTATCAATGCACATACTAGGTACGAATGATGTTTTTCTTAATTACTATTATATAAGCATATAGTGATTTTTTTTCTAAACCAAAATATACATCCAAAATCACACTTGCTCTTTTGTTCTGAGAATGCAGTTTGTCCTTGCTCATTGAGCCAATCACTTCAGGTATTTATATGTATGTATCCAAATAGATATCATTGTGTACTAAAACTATGATAGACTATGATACTCTTTTTCTCATAGGGAATAAAATTGGTTAATTTTAAGAAAGGCTTAGTGGGTTATTATGCTCAGTTGCTCATGGACCATCATTTAAAGTTGGAATTATTCTTGTCCTTACTACTGGAATAGTTGAGATAAGGTATGAGTATGATTAATATCTTAATAGTTGATAATTCACCAATGAATATGCATTGTTTTGTCTTATATCACAAAGACTTTTTGAAACATGGGTGCAAATATTGATATAATTTAAGATATAAAATTTTGATGAATTGCAAATCTATTACTAATGATAGCCTTTTTGTTGAACATATATTATGCAATGTAGAAGATGTAGGAGCATTTCTCTCAATTTACAGTAGGTTTGAGAATTTTTTTTCCTTTAATAAGATATATTAATCACTACTAGTGTTATGAATGCAAGATAAATGATGGATATATGATCATTTTTTTCTTTGCCATGAATATCAAGACATTAACCATAGTCAACATGCTTAGTTAGAGAACAAGCTGAGAATGCAACATAGATGGAAATGGTCGTCCAAAGTGAGTAAGATATTTATCCAACAACATACTTTTATGGATGTAATTCATCGCATTCTTTTAGTTATCCTTATATATGTTTGTGATGTTGTTTATCTTTTATGTCGTGATGAGTTAGGTTCAAAATATCTAAAGTGATGTCGAAAAATATTGGAAGTGACCTTAGGTTGAAAGGGACATCAAAAAATTAATTGATATTTTTGTTAAGAAGGCCATTGTAATTAAATTATAATATATTGATATGTTTTATAATTATGAATCATCTAGGCTAGAATTTATTGAATATCTCTCGTGTGATATATTTAGTTTTTGTTTCTATTTGGATTGTAAACCTCTATTGTGATAGTAAGGATGCATATACTTGTAATTTTCTAGTCCTACACATGTTGTATTTGCTAATTTGGGTGTTTCTTAGTGATCGTGATCATGCAAAATTAAATGGTCGAGTAATGGATAGCCTACTTTGATTCTAGATGAACAAAATCAAGATTCTCACTTAAGAATGGTTGAATTTGCGTCCAAAAAGATTGCTCAATGCTCATAGTGGACAAGGTAAGTTTTTTTTCGTTATTGATTACTTCATTTATAAAATATTCCATGCTTTTTTAGTGTCTTACTAGCTTGTAGACACACCCACAAACATGATTTGCTTTGATTAAATAGAATGAGAATACTATAATTTAACCTGTGTCCATTTTTCCTTAGTTCAGTTTTACAAATGCAGTAATATTATAAATTCGAGTTTATAATGTTACTCTGTAGATAAAAATACAAGGTGCTTAATATATTTATTTACATTTTGTTTACCTTAAGCAAGTTTTATTAAATAACAAGTATGTAAAGATTTAATAATCTATTAAACTATAAAGCAGGATTCGGTCCCTGCTTATGTGTCACTCTAAAGTCCTTTTCATGTTTCTCTAGCTTCTTAGCATCTCCATGAATTTACTAAACAGCTCTTCGCATTTTTAAAGTTTTGCTACTTTCCACGATCTCATACTATAGAGCGGTAGTAGTTACTTCTTCTACCAAATGGTTCCTACATTTTCTTTTGATGCGTCACACACATTTTCCCATTTTCAAATTTTAGTCCATTTTTTCCTCTTATTTTCTTCTCCTGAAATTCTAGAATATATTATCCTTCTTCACCGTCTGTGCATTATTTTCCATAGATTGCTACGTATTATTTTGGGATGATTATTCAATTATCAGATGAGACAATGGACTCCTGGGTTCGTTTCATATTAGAATGTGAAGAAAAAGATTCCAATGTTTACATATTCTCTACATTCTCCATTTGCCAATAGCACAAGCGTTTCATTTTTGGGTATATTTTGGAAAAAAACAATTCCCTCATCTCAAAAATTGATTTCCAACTCAACTATGGATAATTGCTCTCTTTAAAGTTCAAACCATCTGGTAACACCTTTACTATATCTTTTTTCATTATTCATGGAGATAAGCACTTCATTTCAAAGTCGATGGCATATACACATAATCGCTTAAAATAAAATATGAAATGACTTTGTATATTATAACTAATAATCAGTAATGTACACAAGTTTAGATGAAAAAAGTTTCGATGTAGCTTTACGATAACACAGACAACGCATCATGTTTTCCATATCCAATATTTTACATTTTACCATGCGCTATAGCGGCCTAAATGGAGAAAAGTTCCTTTCACCAATTCCCAATCCACATGCATGTTACTATTGCAATATAGCATTTTAGTTTTCTTCTGGGTAGGGCTGTTATGGTAATGGTTACCGTTACCATTTCACAAATACCGTTACCGTACCATTTTTACTGGTAAGCGAAAATTGCTTACCGTTACCGTTACCGATAGGCTGGTATACCGAAGACTGGTATACCGATAATCTGGTAACCGTTACACTGGTAATGGTAAATTACCGTTTGTCTAAATAAGGTTAGTAACATAACACATATTCACACCATAACGGTGCTTCATTATACAATTTATAGTGTTACTTAATAAAATACATAAATGAGAAAGAAGTGAAGTGTATTTAACATTATTTCACCTGGTTAATAAACTAAATTTAATCATTTGCTTGGTTCTAAATGCCTATAACAAAGCATGTTATATGAATATACATGTATTATAAATTAACTGGTAAAATTACCGTTACCGCTGGTATTGAAGAAATGTTACCGATGATTTACCGTAGAAAATGGTAAATTTACCGTTACCATACCGATTAAACTGGTATACCGATTTCACTCGAAAATGGTAACCGATTGATTGGTAATGGTATGGTAATGGTAAATTTACCGTTACCATAACAGCCCTACTTCTGGGCATAAACTACTCGCTGCCGCGCTCTATTATTTGTGGCTTTCAGGTCTAGTTTGCGTAGAATAATGATGATAATTCATTATCCTAACAAGTTTATAAGTCATATAACACCATCTGATGTCGTTATAGCTATAGCATTATTCTCAATGGAAAAATGATGCAATCTTATTATCACACATGATTGTCTCATTTTGGGTATTTGCTGTTTTTTATTTGAAGCAGAAATTCAATTTTTTACTCCTTTCAAAAGATGCGATGATAAGCATGATCTTGGGTTTTTTTTTGATGCTTTATGAAATTTTCCCCTTTTTAAATTAATATTTTATATACAAATTATTGTTGGTTTCTCATGTGGTTCAACATTTAATATTCTGTCTTTGTGATATTGCACGAACCATTACATCACACACTTTACTTTTAAACTTGTATGCGTCTGTAACCGTGCATAAGCCACTCCTAAACATGGTTCTACATAATTGCTTAAATTTCTAATTTGTACATGTTGTGTGCTTCTAGACTACTCTGAAAGCTTGTCATTGCTATAAAGTTCTCCGTTAAGTACTTTTAAAGGACGAGCATGTATGATATCATTTTTTACGAACGATGTCTCTTGAATTTTCGCTTAATGTTGTTTATGCACCGCTTATGCACTGCTTAATTTTTTAGCATACATTATTCGTATCAATATAAAGTTATGTAAAGAGATTATATTAAGTGCGTTATCTCTGAATGCACAAATTGTTTGCAACGAAGTAAAATTTAACTTTGAAGTTAACATATATATTTATAGGTCGCAAAAAATGGATTTGACTTTCGCTACATTAATAGTAAGTATACTTGGGTTCAGTAGAAACTATGCACATTTTCAAATAAATATGATCATATCTTAATGTAAAAAATTACTCTCCATACATCGGCCCATATAATAGAAAATGAGGAAATTCGTTGAGGAATGTGGCTTTTTTGCAATAACTACATTTAATTTTATTTTAAAAATAATACAGTTTTTGCTTAATAGTGCTTTATCATTGCTTAAATCTAGGCGAACCGTAGATAAGTGCCAACTAAGCGCGCTTAAGCACTTATTGCTTAATTCTATTGCTTTTTTTTAAAATAAAGCGTTGTACATGCATTTAGCGCTTAAACGCTGCTTAAGGGACACTAAAACGTTCTTTTCATCCCAAAGGCCTACACAAATTCATGAAGTAGTAAAGTCTTACCATTTTCCAAGGTATAACATAATCCTTCTTGGTAAAATGTTTAACTCTTTTATCTTAGATGCTCGTTTTTAATGCACACAAAGGACTAGTTTTTTTTTCTATTGTCCCTTTTTAAATCAAATCCTACTTTGGTACTTACTAGAAATTAAAAAACACGTTCCTCTTGCTTTCTTGAATCAGTTAAGCTATACTATTGTATAGTTTAGTACTTTGATACATATGATGAACATGTAAAATTAGAATAGTCAATAGTTTTCTTATTTAAGATGCAAACCAAAATAATAATAAAATATAAGGTGAAGTAACATCTATTTTACAGTGATAGCACTTTGATTCTATTATTGTTTAGCTTCAAAATGCTATAATTTCATTACAGATACTATATTTTTGTTCATACATTAAAATCTTATTTCCGATGCTAAGCTTGGATTTTAATGCAAAGGTATGTGAATTAGTGAGAATATAACTTCATTGCAAATTTTCTTCAGGTTACACAGGTGGAGGAACTATTAAGCATCTTGAGCTTGAATGGTTGGCTGGCACGACCATCATGGAGATCTATTAATGCAAGTGTCGTTTTTGATAGTTTTAAAATTGAGTGATAAATGTATGCATTTGAATATTTTGATGTATCCAAATAGTGTAGTTACTTTATGAGTAAATAAATAATTAATTTTGTGCTGTAATATGATAACCACATTGTGTCAGAATGTGCATATTGTAATGTCAATTGGATGGTAAATTTATATTAGCAGCATATTATTCATTTTTATTTAACCTTATGTTGTTTGGTCTAAATTGTAGAAAATTATGTATTTGGATATAATTAATTGATATATTTGTTTATGAGAATTGATAATAGAGGCAGATGCAAGTGGCTCTATATTTGTGAGTCCTACGTGGCATGTATACTAGTAGGGGCAAAATGAATGTCCTATTTGCCTCTATTTACCATTAGGGACTTTGCTTTTAGAGGCAGATGCTAATTTGCCTCTCTTGTTATTAGGGGCATTTTATTTAATTTTTGTGCCTCTATATAAATTATTGAAGGCATTTACAATCGCCTCTACTATCATTTATTTTGGTAGTGATACAACATAGCTTAAGTAAATATTCAATTCATTTTGATAATATACATACATACATACAAAGACCTACTTATATACGAAAATGTAAGTACATAGAAACTGAGATGATTTAAGTAAATACCTCAGCCTGCAGTTTGAAATATATAAGTGTATTACCATTTAAACAAATACTTGAAGTCAATACTTATAAAAATCACTACAACATGCAAACTGACATACACGTGTGTATATATGACATAAACAAAATCTTATATAAACCGCATATATATACACTCTTTTAAAACATATCCTTTAATATCTTGTAAAACTAGCTTTAATATAAACACAAAGAACAACTTACTAAAGCTACACAACAAATTATATTATATACCATTTATATGAATATATACTATACAATAGATCAACTATAAGTGCTGACATACAAACACCAGCCTATATATCAACACACAACTAAATAGTACAACCATACGACCACCATCATATACATGCAAACATATTCAATATACAACCTATAATTTATATAACCAAACAATTTTATAACTAAAGTATATATAAAAAAGACATATTATAAAACTGGTATAACTAGCATATTATAAAAGTTTATATAAATCAACATGCATAAACTAATGTATTATAAAACTGTCATATTAAAAGACTTATATAAATTAGCCTCTATATAAATTTTTTTATAAATTAACATATATATATATTAACCAAAAGTATAACTTACACAAAATTTAGTTTAAGCAAAAGGAGGCTGCTCGAAGCAAGGTTGTGACGTGGCAGTGAGCACGGTGATGGGTTTGAGGTGGACGTGGATGCGGCGGTTAGGGTGGTCGGCCGTTCGTGTTGGGAAAGGTGCAGGTGGGTTTGAGTAGGCAGTCAGAGCATGTGGGGGACGGATTGCTGATGTGTGGGTGGGCTTCACAGGTGTTGAAGGGCGGAGGGGCTCTGTCAGGGTGTATGGAGGCGGACGCGAGGGTTAGTGGGAAGTGGATGCGGTTACAAGGACAGTGGCGCGGTGGTCGAGGCTGTGGGTCGTAGGGAACAGGTCAGGGAGGCGGAGCTTGTTCAGGATCTGGATGTGGGTTTTGACGAGGGAGGAGCAAAATAGAAGGAAGAAGAAGATGGGATAAAAAAGCAAGATACGAATCATCAAAATAATAAATGAAAAATAGGGAATAGCAAAAGTAAATTCAGAGAATTATTAAAAGTAACGCCATTCATCTTTTGACCGTTGGAACAAACGAATAGTCAGTAGAAAACCAAAAGGCTCAAATGTGTACTGATACAGTTACCGTTATGCAGATTCTGTCGCGCACCGGACTTCGGAATACACAGATGAATATACTATGGAGATCAGCATGACGAGACGATCAAAACGATATAAAGATATTAGTGGTACGATGATCCTATCAAAAATCGATATCGGTACGAAAATGCTGCTATTTTGCCGAAAATAAGATCGACGGAGCAATAGATATCCAAATTTGACAAAACGAAAGATGACGTCTCACTCAGAAGATGATTTACAAATTTTCTATGTAAAAATATTTAGATTTGGAAAATATTTTATTACCATCAATTTTTAACTGATATGAATTGAGATAAAATTACACAGGAAAATAAACTTTCAAATTATCTGATGAAAATTTACCAGTTGCTATGTTAAAGTAGACGCATTCCAAATATTAAATTTTTATTTCAAAATATTATTATTTAAAATTTCACAAAATTTCGATTAATTAAATAAATAAAACCACTAAAATTTACGGGTTGTTACATTCTTGCATTTCAATAATATAAAAATAATTATTTGATGCTTCTTTATAATTTTTTGATTCAAAATTTGATACAAATGCAACCTTACTCATTTGATTTAACTGTTTTCTGGTTGATACTCTTGTATTTAAATCCCCAATAATATTATTAATAGGATGGTCTGTTAATATTCTAGGTGATGATGTTATCATATTATCATTATTGTTATTGACATTATTATTATTTTCGTGTATAGGTATATGAGTTTCATTTATAATTTCTTCATCATCGTCATTTTTATTATGTTTAAGTTTTCATCAAATGAGACATGAAGACTTTCTTCTATGATATTTGTTTGTTTATTAAAGATTTATAAGCTTTGCTTCGATCCGTATAACCAACAAAAATTCCTTTATCGGCTTTAGGATCAAATTTTCCTAGATAATCTTTAGTGTTTAATATGAAGCATTTTGACCCAAATATGCGAAAATACGATACTTTCGGTTCCTTGTTAAAAAATATTTCATAGCATGTGTTTTTGGTCATGGATTTAAGTGTTACACGATTTAATACATAACAAGCAGTAGCAACAGCTTCGGCCTAAAAATTCTTTGGTAGGTTACTACTATTTAGTAGAGTTCGTGCATGTTCTTGTAAAGTTTGATTTTTCCTTTCTACAACAACATTTTCTTGTGGTGTTCGAGGAAACAAAAAATTATGACTAATTCCCTTTTTGTTATAAAAATTTGTAAATAGTTCATTTTCAAATTCACCTTCGGGTTCACTTCGTATACTTTTAATTTTTAAATTTATTAAATAATGCAATTTATTTACAAATAATTCAATTTATATGTATACGTGTGAGGATGTATATTACTAACTATGTTAAGCAGAGAACAATAATTAAATATAAATAAGATAAATAATAGAAACGATCACACCGGATATTTTATACCGGTTCGGACCTCCCGTCCTACGTTTAGTCCCGAGACTCCCCTTCGGTATTTCCTATAACCAACTAACCGTCGCTTCGCCCGGAGGAATAGGCTAATACTAAAGTATATCTCTGACAATGTTTTGTTTCAAATAACACAGATTTTGACTGATATTACAAATCTTCCTACGATCTCCTTTGAGTATGTGAATGTGAATGCTTTGAGCTGTAGGAAGTGGTTTAACCAAAATTATATTTTGGTTATGATATATTGAGAGTATGTAAGTAATTGTATGCACAAGAGAGTAATAAGAAATCAAAAGAAAACAGTTTTAATAAATTCAATTCAATTAATCTCTAAATCTCAATCATGGTAGTATTTATAGATTTAAAGAGATGCAGAGAAAGAGTTGTTACTATTAGATAAGATCTATTTATTTTAATGGCTGCAACCTTTCGATGAAGAGTTAATTTCTATTCGTTCAGTAGAAGCATCTATTCAGAGTTGTGCAGTTTTCCAGATGACAGACGTTTGCGGTAAAACCTCAGACGTCTGTGACTTTAGGAAATAATTTCTCGAGGATTGTCACAGATGCCTATGATTTTTCCTCAACCGTCTGTGAATGTTAAATGCAGTTTTTCACTTTATGTTCAGTGTATATGAAATCGTGTATGATCGTGTGTGCATATACACACAAGGAGAACTTACGACATTTTATCTAAGACTCTTTTACACTAGAATAACCTTACTAATTATAGTTTGATCAATAGATCTTTATTTGTCTTCGAGTCCCAATATCTTCGAGCATGATGTCTTCTTGTAGTATATACATGTTATCTTGATAAGATGTATATAATATATATGAATGTATAGTTGTTGTCATTAAAACATCGAATGGAGGTTCTAACATTAGTTTCCCTCACTAGACTTATTCCCTATATAGGAAAATTTTGGTTACTCTAATGGGTAGTAAGAGAGACAGGTTAATTTTGGTACATGCTATCAAGATATTTGGATTTTTGGTAGACATGGAGGCATTTATTATTTACATTTTATCCCTTGTATGATTATGAATATCAAATATTTTATTAATGTATGAGAGACCATGTTTTGTACTTGATGCATCTATTCAGTACTCCGTATGTATGAATTCTATGCACACCGATTTATTTCTGTTATGTCTGTATCAATTTGATATCCATATCCCATTATATATATAATATCTGTCATACCTTCGAGAATTTGACTACATGTCATTGTGCATCGATCTTGCCGTCATGCATTAGTATACTAGTCATTTTATATATTGTTCTTTATGATGTGAGTTATCCATAGGGATTATGCCAACATTTATAGTTTAGGTTTTGTTTCAATTTTCTCAACGATATGCCTACCACAGTATTATGGAGCATGTTTGTTAATTAACATATATTTAGGGCATCATAGAAGACGAGTTATTATAGTCGGTATTAGAGCCTAAGGTTAAGCGAACTAGTAGGAACCGAGAAACGTTGAGAATCCATATTTGTATATTTTCTACTATATATATCAGCCTACCATATACCACATGCACTTCAAAACAATCTTGAAAATTTCTTAAACGTATCCACATTTCTGGTTTGCTACTGTGAGTGGCAAAAGTGGAAGAGGTACTAGAGCAGCGACATCTAGAGGTGCACTGGAAGCTGCCTATGAGCCAGAAATACCTACATGGTTACATTAGTATTTGCATATCGTAGCACGATGTACTCCGTTAGTTGTAGTTGCTTCAGAGGCAACGACATATGGTAGAGTGGCTGTGACTCTTGTATTAGTACCACCTCCGACCGTTGATTTCCTGAAGTTATGTCGGATTTTCTCAGTCTTGGGGGTAAGTCTTTTGATGGTACTGAGACTTGTGTGGATATATAGACATGGATCCGTACTTGTGATCAGTTCTTTAATTATGTGGAGTTAGTGGGTATGGCTCGGAGGAGGTCACTTCTTGACACCTTGGCATGGCATTGGCTTGGTAGAAGTTAGTTATAGAGGAGGCACCATAGGAGGAAGTTACATATGGGGACATCATGTAGAAGTTTGAGACTTAGATTATTTTGAGAGGTAGAGAGATGCACAGTTAGAGAGGTTCATCCATCTGGGGAATTTGTCTTTCCCAACTTATGTGAGTCAGTCCAACCTCTTGGCAATGTTTGTAATGTATGTGATCGATACTTCAACCAAGAAGGAGGGTAAGTGCACCTTAGGTTTGGGCCCATCACTCATAAGACCATGTTAGCAGCCACATTATACTTCAACCAAGAAGGAGGGTAGGTGTGCCTTAGGTTTGGGCCCATCACTCAGAGACCATGTTAGCAGCCTCATTCCTATATGAGCTACATTTGAGAATCTTGTTGAGATTACACTTAGATATGAGAGTTAATAAGTACCGGGTTTAAGGTGAAAAGAGTTGTAGGTAAGACCAAGTTTCTAGTTACGAGGAAGGGTACGTAAGTGGAAGAATAACAAGGGAAAGATACAGTGGTTGGAAGTATTCTGCTGAAGGTGCAACTTCAAAGTGTATCAAGGGAAAGACTCTAAAGTAAATTTTAGTCTGAGCAGGTGCTTTGATTGCAACCAACCTAGACATTTGAATAGGTAATGCAAGGCACTCGACAAGGGTGGACTTTTAGTGAAGGCTTATGCTTTAGTTGCAGTTCCTAGCCCTAGCAAACCTCTTACTCAACCAAAAAGCAAAAGCTTGAAAGTATGATTTTTATATTCGATATGGATATTCGTGTGTGTTTTAATGCTGGAACTTCACATTAATTTATTATCAATAGCTTTTTTAATAGTGTACATTTAATACCTTGCATTATATACAATACTCTTGTTGTGTCGAATTATGATGGCGGTCTGACAAGTCTTAGCACGATTTGCCATAATATTTGTCCGCTTGCTTATGGATCATGGTTTTTTTGTGATGCTTACGTTTTGAATTTTTTGGTTATGATCTTATATTTGGGATGCATACGATGAATCATCATGGTATAGTGCTTGATTGCGAAGGACGATTAGTGAGTATGAGAGATAATAGTGGGAAGGGATTTGAGATAAATTGTGGGCTAAGAGGTACTATGATGAATATTTGTTTTTGAAATTTCCCTAAAGAGTTATCATCTATTTTTATTATTTACGAGTATTATGATGTATTTGAGAAAGTTATGGGGTTACCTCCTAAATGGAAATAGAGTTCCAAATTGACTTGGAGAAGGATGCCATCCATCAGGCTCATGGCTCACCAGAGCGATGGGAACTTGAGATTCGGACTCAACAATCTATTGAATTGTGATTTATAAGGAAAAGTACCTGGAGTGGGGTACCCATGTTGTCTTCTCTACCAAGGCTGATCATTGATGGTTCATTACAACTTTTCATCGACTATCACAAGTTGATTACGAAGACTAGGTACCTCATAACGCGTACTAGTGACTTATTTGATCAGTTAAGCAATGCTAAGTAATGCGAAGATATTATCCCAACTTGATCTTGCAATAGGTTTTCACCAATTGAAAGTGGTAGATGATAGTATCAAGAAGACTTCTTTTAGGACTCTAGATGGATTTTTTAGTGGAGGGTTATGCCATTAGGGCTAACTAATGCATCAGCATATTTCTTCAATCTTGTAAGTAGGAAACCCACTTGATAAGAATGTGCTTGAATTCGTTGATGAATTTTGATATATTCCAGAATTAAGAAGAGCACAAAGTACAATATAGAAGGGTACTGAAGACATTGAGGTAACACCAGCTTAGAGCAAAGTTCTCGAATTGTTTCTTCCAGTGAAACGAAGTGAGATCATGTTGCGTCTGAGCAGAGGATTCTATTAGATCCTAGCAAAGTAGTAGTGCAAGATTGTAAAGTACTGAAGAATGTAACATACATTAGGAGTTTCCATGGTCTAGTAGGTTATTGTCAGTAGTTTATTATGGACTTCTCCAAAATACCCAAACCTCTTACGTTTTTGACCAAACAACCAGCATTTTATTTGGCATGCCAAAAGTAAATATGCTTTTGTCACAATGAAGGAGTTACTGACTAAAGTTCTGGTCTTAGTTGTTCCAAATGGAACATATGTGCTCACAGTTTATGCCGATGCATATGGAATAAGGTAGAGTGCAGTCTTGATGCAGACGCTTATGCGAGTAGATAACCGAAGCAGCATGAGAGGAATTATCCAACACATAATTTAGAGTTATCAACTATTATGTTCGCCTCAAAGTCATAGAGGCATTATTTATTGAGTGAGAAGTTTGAGCTCTTTGCGGACCATAAATCCTTGAAATACCCTTTACTCAAAAGGATCTCAACCTTCAAAAACTGAGATGGTTGGGGTTCGCTGATTCTTATAATTTTGGGATTTCTTATGTGCCCGAAAGGGAAATGTAGCAATCGATGCTCTTAGTCGGAGGTATGCTATGTTGGGCTCTAGGTTTAGGGAGTGGAAGCATTTGATGTGTACTGCAGATTTCAATTTCTAGCCTACATATGGCGTTGAGTCCGATTTATTAGCCATCTTAGAGGTGATATCTACCCCCATGAACTGTATTGGTTCCAGGAAGAGACGAGATGCAAAATTGGTAGACTTTCTGTCAGCTAATAAGGGGAGTATATTATCATGAGAATAAGTAGAACACTATTGATCAAAATGCTTGGATCCGAAGATATGAAAGACTTTTTGTTCCCTATATATTGATGAGTTGAAGCTAGAGGTTCTTAGAGAGAGTCATCAATCTAGAATGACTATTCATCCTAGAATAAAAAAGATGTATAATGTTGTTAGATATATATTTTATTAGAAGTTGATAAAGCGAGATATTTCATAGTTTATTGGAAAGTGTATGACATGTCAAAGAGTTAAAGAGGAGCAAGGGATACCAAGGGTATGTTACTACCTTTGGAAATTTCAATATGGAACTGTTAGATGATTTCCATGGAATTTATCGATGTGTTACCAAGAAGCCAAAAAAAGAACATTAGCATTTGGGTCATGGTGGATCATTTGTCTTGAAATACCTATTTTATTGCGGTGAAGTCAGCGAGTACTTTTGTGTCTTTGTCTATGGAGTACGTCAGTGAGATAGTGAAGCTTCATGGTATGCCAAGGAGTATAGTATGTGACAGGGATCCATTAGTTGATAGTAGTTTTTAGTGTAGTTTGCAATCTGCTTTAGGTATGGACTTAAGCTTGACCATAACGTGCCATCTACAAACTGACAGCCAAGTGGAAAGGTTAAATCAAATATTGGAGGAACTTCTTCAAGCTTGTATTATAGAATAAGGTATCTCGTGGGAAGACCATTTACTATTGGTGGAGTTTTCTTAAAACAACAGTTATCGATTGAGAATATGTATGTTACCATACAAGGCCTTATAAGGTAGGTGATGTTGCTCACCATCATGATTGTGTAAGACTACAAATCGATAGATACTTGGACCTGATATGATTTGGGAGACTACAAAAAGGATTGATCTTATTAATAGAAGGATGAAGGCATCCCAAGATTGGCAAAAGTCTTATGCTGATAAGAGACACAACGGTTTAGAGTTCTCTATAGAGGATATGGTGTTTATCAAGATTTCTTCGTTGGGGAAGGTAATGTGGTTCATGGCTTAAAGTAAACTTGGGCCGAGATTTATTAGACTGTTTCCAATCTTAGAGTGGAATAGTACTTTAGCATATAGAGTCGATCTCCTTAAGAAGGTGGTCGAAGTACATGTTGTGTTCCTTGCCTTTTGCACAAGTATGAGCATGAATTTGGTGTCATGTACCCCTGAGTCGTCTTGAGGAGGTGGAAATTGAACCAAAGGCAGCTAGGTCCAAGGGATCATTTTGCATTATTAAGCATAGTACCAAATGACTTAAGAACAAAGTTGATGAGCTTGTTAGGGTCTAGTGGATGATAGTTGTTGAGATAGTTCTTGAGAACCTATAGTGAAGGTTCGGGCTTCTTATACAGAACTCTTTACTGGCATGACTATCTTGTTTTGTTTAATTATGTACTATTGCTAGTATGCCTGCATGTTTTATTATTTTAGGACTTTTGTAGTATGATTTCCATGTTTGGTTTTATGTTGTTATGTTTTGGTAGATTTGGTTGCATGTTGCTTTGATAAGCCACATTCCCCTTTCAAAGGGATTTTGGGGATGAAATTCTCAAAATGGGGAGAATGTATCGATGCATATTTTTAAACATAGTAAATTTTAAAGGAATTAGTTTAAATATTAATAAGTCAACTTAAATGCATTGAAAAATCAAATTATGGAAATGATGGAATCAAGGTTCGAGACTACTACCATTGTGTCCTAGACGCTATTTTCGGGTCTTTTAAGTATACGATTCGATATATTTAGAGTTACGAATTTTGGGTCAAGAGTTAGGACTTGATCAACATCTCCGATTTGTTTAAGTATCCTGGTAAGTGAGAGCGAGTAATAAGTTATCAAAAACATTAAATTTAGCACACGATGAAATTAGAGCTTAAGATCATTTCCATTGTGTCCAAAATGCCATTTCCATGCTTTTTGGGTATACGCATCAAGGTGTTTGGGGTTACGGATTTTGAGCTATGTACGAAGCATGTTTCTTAAAAAAGGAGAAAACCAGATTTGGTATTTTCAAAACTAAGCCTTTTCTATAGGCCCTGCCACTTCTCTTCTCTCTCTCTCAAACTCGTTTCATAACTTCATTAGGTTATTACAGAATACCTTAACCTTCTCTCTAAAATTCATCCAAGTACACTCAAATAATTTCCTATAAATCTAGTTGGAAGATTATAGCAAACTCTCTTCATCTCAAGTCATTTGAAGAACAAGGAGGTTGTTAATTACTTGCTATATAGCTTTAGAGAAGAAGATTAGAGCTTCTTCTTGTTCTTGAGCTTGATTTGGGTAAGTGGCATGAAACCTGTAGCTTGTAATTTAGTAATATATACTTTAGTTTGAAATGTTAATGAATGTTGTACATTAAGTTTCATTGAAGTTGAGTTTGATTTGGCATGAGTTTTGTTATGCTAGCAAGTGGAAATGATTTCATGTTTTATTAATGCAAAAAATTGGTATATTAGGAGTTAGTAAGCATGTTAAAGAAGTTAGTAATTTAGTTGCATATAGACGAATTGAGTTGTTATTAACAAACATGTAGTTGAAGCTAATTTAAAGTAATGCTGATAAAAATATGTCATTTAACTATGTTTGTGAGCACTAAAATGTTTATCAACTTGACACATGAACCTTTAGATAACTGATAGCTTAATGCATGAAGTATGAAGTCCATAAAGCTATAATTGGCTATTATATTAACCACTTAGCTAATTTTTTTTTTAAATAATGACATTTGTGAAAGTTAGTAAAAAAAGGAAGGATGGACATAGTTTAGGTATTTTATGCTAAGTAGTGGATTAAATAAAAAAATAATTAGTAAGCTTATGAAATCACCCAATAAATGAAAATCCTGCCTAAGGAAGCTGGATGAAATTCTGGCGCAAAGTCAAAGAAAAAGGGAGGAGTGTTTACGTGCTAAGCACTTCCATGTTACACAAAAATGCTGCAATGCTTGCACATAAGTAACACAACAATGCACGGGATCACTTTTGTGTACATAGTAATGCACTACATTGCTGTGTAGAACAGTGGTGCAAGTTAAACCTTACTGTGGTCATGGCGGAAGCATGACGACTCCCTGAACTTGTCCCGAGGCAAGTCAAAGCGGACTATGGTAATTTTGCCGGAGCTTGGGGTATCTAACGGAATCTGAGACAATTCATGGAATAGTCGATGATTCACTTGGGGATGATGTTTTACGACTAACTTTCTATCGGATTAAAAAGTAGCCAAAAATTTTAAATTAAAAATAACCGCAAGCGCATGACGTACAATTTTAGTACGTGACGAGTACGGATCGGTCCGCAGGGAATTGTATTGATTTTAAAATTTCTACTCAATCAAATTAAATCAAGATTTGAAGTTGTGATTAGTTAAAAATTTCTATAAACTAACAAAAAATAAAAGTGGATAAAAATATGAGAGTAGAAGGAAATTTAGACGTAATGTCCTTCTCATGATCACATAAATCAAAAAAATGAAATTATGATATCTCTTTTGGTTATTAGTGAATTTAGTTGATATGTTTATCATAAGTATGACATATTTGTGCTATTAATTAGCCCAACATAAACCATCAAACTTTAACATACCCACTAAACCACTTGTTAACTCTCATGAAAATGTTAATGAACTTGAAAATAAAATCTATTCTAAGCATGATCTATTCACTATTGATTAGTAATATAGACCATCAAATTTTGATTTTAAAATTCACTTCATTACCATAATCATATGTAGATGAAGAGGTAATTTGTGTTTATGTTTGTTTAAGCATAGCCTATTTGGTGTCAACAACATAGGCTATCAAATTCAAAGCTAAAATAACAAAGTTTAACCACATCAACCATTTCCACTAAGCACAAAAAGAGATCATAGCAAATTTTTGAATCTACAAGATTAAGAGAACTTTATTACCCCTAAATTGAAGGGGTTTAGCTTCTCATATTTGTTATCATGTCAACAAATGAAGATTACAACATAGAACAAAAACAAAAGCAAAATGAGAGCTAATTAAAATGAAAAGAGAATTAGTCTACTTGCATAAATAAATCTAAGCTACTAACATAAAAGAAAAGAACATGAATTAAAATATCATGAATTAAAATTGCATATAAGAAAATTACATGAAAGAAGGCTAAGAAGCCATTAACAAGAAAAGAGAGTTTTTTTTGTTTATTTTTGAGCCTAAAACTAAACTAACTAAAAAGGAGGCTAAGAGCTTAATTACATGAACATACAGGGTATTTATACATGTTTTGAAACCCTAATCATATTTTTAGGGACTACCCAAAATACCCTTAAGAAAGTGTGGCCACCAAGTTATCTAGCTTCTAATAATCCTTCATTAAGTATGCATGTAACTTTAAGTTTCACTAACATGTGCATTAGCTCCTAATTGTAGATTAAGATAAGTGGGTAGGTGGGGTCCTCCATGACGCATGAGTTGAATTATTTCCATCTTCATTCAATTGTTTCCATCCTTGTGCATGCATATTTCCATGAAACCCTCTTCATATTTCCATCCAAATTCCTACAAGTAAAAATAAAATGTGCAGGTGAATATTCTCAAAATTAATATATGCACAAAATTTTCATTTTACCCCTAAGTTGATGCATGAATGATGACTTGAAAGCATTTTTGAAATTTGGTTTTAAACATGTAAAAATACCCAATTATGACATTTATTTAAATAAAAATTGATTAAATATGGATGTAAATATATGCACATTTACGTGCACATCAAATACCCCCACATTTATCTTTTTATTCGCCTTCGAATAAAAAAAACTAAGATAAATCCGTTTTCGCAGGGAGCACGATTGCATTGAGCGTATGCAACACGCCATTAAACCTCTAGGTATCCCTAGTAGGACGAGTGTTGTCTTGTGAGGGTTTTCAGCGGATACTACCCACAAAATCCAAATGCATCATGAAAAATTCCTAAATGCAAGATTTATTTACAAAGAGATGGATGCAAGTTTTCGAAAATATTTACAAATGAAGAATTTACCTTCAAATCGACACGAATAAGTTGAATATAAGTTCTGGTCATTATCAAGAAATTTAAGTCCTTTTACTCGTCAAACTTCAAACAAAATTAAGCAATCATCACAATTAGACTCTAGTTTGGCTAGTTATTTTTGTTGATAACATAGTGCAACTATGAAGTAGATCCTTAGTTGATTATCAAAGTTTTTCAAAGTGGTATTTTCATTTCTTTTGAATAACAAGTCAAGTCAAATAAGTGAAAATAGTGCTTGGATTTCAATTGCTTACCCTCTCCTTGTTTAAAATTTTTATTGATATTAACAATATTTACATATGCCTAACTCATAAAACTGAGGCCGGATATATTACCCATGCACTACCTTTCGGGGTTACGTGAGGGGAATATCGAGCATGGCGAGTGTATACACAAGTATGTACACTTTTCGACTATAGGCGTTATTAATGAAAGAATTTTTATATACATACACCTAACTTAGATAAACTGAGGCCAGATATACCGATCATGCACTGCCTTTCGGGCTTACGTGAGAAAGGTACAGTGCATGGTGAGTGTACACACTTGCGTATGAACACATGACTCTAGGTGTTTCTTATTTTTATAAAAATCATATTTTATGTTTTATATATATATACATATTATATTTTTTTCTTTTTGTTTTTTCTACTCTTTTTTTTCTTTTTATTAAGAGAGAGTTTTGCAAAATCATCTTAACACCATTTAACTTAGAAGATCAAAAATGTTATTACCTTTACTTTAAATTAACCACTCTTTAAACAAAGATTTCAATTAGGATATACTTCATAATTATCACCCATGAAACTTCCAATATACTAGTTAAACCATTACTTGTTGCTCACCATCATTACTTGTTCAGGAATTTTTGTTTTTCTTTTTCTTTTAATTTTTTAGTTTTGGAAAGAAAATGCAAAAATAAACCATGAAAAATAAAAAAATGAAGATGAGACTCCCCCTACACTTAATTTTGACCGTGTCCCCACAGTCAACCCAAGTGAAAGGAGAAAAATAAAATAAAAATATGACCTATATTTATATGAAAATGAAACGGTTATTATTTACACGACATCAGAAAGTATATCGTCAAAGAGTAAATGAAACGGTCTTCCAAAGACCAATTCATTTGTCTCGTCAAGTATGAGAGACACAGCTTAAACACAGAAAACCAAACCATAAAAGATTTCAAAGTTGAATGTTGATTTGGAAAAACGAATGTTGTTTTATTAAAAATTCGTATGAATTGTTTTATTTTTGATGATTTTTAGGGTAGACAGAACAATTGGTTGAAGTTCAAGTTTATTTTCACCAAATTAAAAATTCAAACTCATCATTGAAAATTTCTTCAGAATTATTGATTTCAAAATCAAAATGGTGATTTAACTCCAACCCTTTCGAATTCAATAACTCATCTTCGAAAAGTCCAAAAAATTTGTGTTCACAAAATTGGTCTTTCTTTGTTGAATTATTCACAACTTCATTGCATGTATCAATTTCAAAATCTAAAGTTGTTGTATTCAATTTTTCAAAATCGAAAAATGAAAGATCGAAATTTAAATTTGGTTCCACGCACTCAAAAGAATTGAAATCCAACTCAGTTACCATATTATCAACAACTTGATTAAGATTAACGTTTTCAATTTCAAAAGCTGTTACTTGAAAATTGTCAATTTTGGTAAAAGGTGGATTATTATTTGACTCGTCACACGTTGTGATTTGATTTTGTTGCTCACGTTGTTTCATGTAGGTTTCAAACAACAAATCCGTGTGATCTTTGTGAATTTCTTCCATTTTCTCAACAAAATCAAATTTATAATTATTAATTTGAGAATTTTCAATTTGAAATTGTTGAGAACAAAAATTTTCACCATGATTGAAACCACTCCCATTGCCAAAATCATTTAAACAGTTGTTTCCATTTCGTTTTGATTTTGAAATTCATTTTGGGGTTTGAAATTGAATTGGCATGGGTTATAATCGAAATCATTTAAATTTTGAAGTGAATTCAAATTTTAATTGTTTTGAAATCCTTGACTTGAGTTATTGCAAAAATATGAATTACACAATTCATTTATCATTTGATTTTTTTGTGTGTAGAGAGTTCAAGTAAAGACAAAATCGTTTCAATACTATTTTCAAGATTTGAGGGTTGGTCATCATTTTGAAAATTCTGTTCAAAATTCGAATTGTTTGTACAACAGTTGTCGTTAAAATATCCATAAGAATGTGGTGTGAAAATTATATGGATTATATTAATTTTCACAACTATTGTAAAATTCTGCTGAGTAAGAAAATTCGGACATTTTCAAAATGTTATTTTTATAAAGGAAAACTATTAACCAAAAGGAATTTATTTTTCAAAAAGAAGATTGATTTTTGTTTTGGACATTTTGGATTTTCAAAAAAAAAATTTATATGTTTTTATTTTTATTTTTGAAAGGATTATATATATATATATATATATATATATATTTTGATTTTTGTTTTGTTTTTTTCCTAGAAAACAGCTTAATTTTTTTTTTGGATTTTTTGATTTTGACTGAAAATTTTCAAATGAAAAGATTGAAAACCTAAGTTAAGGAAAATTTACAATTTTTTTTCAGTTTTGGATTTTGATTTTTTTTAAATATGCATGAACTAATGCAACTAAATGAATGCAAACGACTTAATTATAAATTTTTTATCCAAGTAGCTCCTAACCCAATATTGTATAATCGCACTTTGTCTTAATTCAACAAGATAGTTCTTAGCCAGGTAACTGGCAGGAGTTATCGGTGCACCACGAATCACCGTACCAATGCAATCGAAGGTTTAAGTACCTTCAGAGAAACAATTAGTATAATATTTACGAATCACCGTAATATTTATAAATGATTATTTCTCTGCCGTAGCCTAGACACCAAGAATATATATTGTTCAATGTCTAAGTGAGCTCGCGACTCCTTTAAGTTCGATGTCTAACTGTTATTATTAACAAATTCTAAAATGAAATGCATTTTC
Organism: Allium fistulosum; assembly: GCA_030737815.1. Lineage (NCBI taxonomy): Eukaryota > Viridiplantae > Streptophyta > Magnoliopsida > Asparagales > Amaryllidaceae > Allium > Allium fistulosum. Next base: position 991,037,136 of record CM060903.1, read on the forward strand.
TGAGCCAAGGAAGGGGTGATAAAATCCACCACCTTATGTGGATTTGGGTATTGCCCTTAGAAAATAAAAATAAGATGAGATGAATGCAATCTGAAAATAAACGTGATTTAGTGATGCAACTACGAATGAAATTTTTGTTTATAAAATGCAAGCAACCAACAATGCAAAGCAAAATAAAAGCAAGAGATGAGAGCATGATACCAGAGCATGCATAATTATTTAGCAATTTATTTTAAGGCGGTAATTTTTTTTATAAAAGCAAGTAAAGCAATTTTTTTAAAGCAAGCGGCCCTTCTTTATTTCTGATTTTGCAACCTGGAAAAGTGTTAACAAGATTTATATTTATTTAGATATATCGAGGAAGAAAATAAAGACAAACACAATTTTTTTTCTTTTTGAAATGCATTTTTTATCAAAAGAAGAACTTAAAACAAATGAAAAACAAACAAATTAAACTAAAACAATTTTTTTTAAATAAAAGGAAGAACAAAAACAACACAAAACAAACAAGTGTAAACAAAACAAATGAAAACAAACAAATTGAAACTTGTTTTTTTCTTTTTCTTTTTTTTTAAAAAGAAAGAAAGAATGAGAGTTAAAAGAAAGTTTTTTTTTGTTGAAACCAAAACCAGCCTCGGCCCAATTAAAAAGCCCAATACCCAAACCAAAGGTAAACCTACTTTACCGATAAAATTAAAAAAAATAACGACTTCCAAAGTAAATCAACCAAAACACAATCAGACCTCAACTACCTATTTTCTTGTTCAACCAAAACAATCAGACCGCCATTTTATTTCACTCTTCAACAAAATTCAAATGTGTGCAACTTCTAAAGTAAGAATTCACGAATAAGTTTTGAGGCTTTAGTCTGCAGTTGGTTCAAAGGATTGGAGGAAGCAAATTTTGAGGTTTGGTTGTTCGCCTTGGATTTAGATTTCAAGGCGAATTTGAGATGATTCGAATTGGTTGCGGGTTGTGATTGGTTTGTCGCAGATTTGCTCGATTTGGATTTCGAAGTGCTTTGGGGTTTCGCGATTTTGGAGTTTGATTTGGATGGCGATGTAGTTAATGGGGTGGTTGGAGATGGGGAGGCAGTGGGAATGGATATGGGGAAGTTTAAGTTAACGGTGAGGGAGGAGGATGGGATGTGGGTTGTCGAAGCAAGGCAGTGGTGATTGTTCAGGCTAGGCAGTTTGATATGTGTAGATTGGAGTTGTTGGATGGATGAAAGGGGAATGTTGTTGGCAATTGAATGTGGTATATATGAAGGTTGCGGGTAGTAATTGTAGTTGTGATGGTTGTATAGGAGATTGATGTATAGGGATATGTGGTTACGGTAGTTGTGCAGTTGGAAGTACAGACTGTGGCAAGGTGGAGCAGTAGCTTGTGCTCAGTATAAGCTAGATGAATGTAATGAAGCGAGGAAAATGCTCTAGTGGTTGGTGAATGTTGTATGCAGAGGTAGTTATGATGTATATGTGATAGCAGGTAGTATATGTTGTGATATGGTGGCTATTGTATGATATGGTGGTGATATTGTTTTTGAAAGTAGAAGTATTGATGACTGGGGAAGGCAGGGTATGGTGGAAAGAGCATAGCAGTTGGTTGTTGTATTGAAGGCAGTGGAGTAGAGCAGAGCAGTTGGTTGTTGTATTGGAGGCAGTGGAGCAGTGCGGTTGGTTTTTGTATTGGAGGCAGTGGAGCAGAGCAGTTAATCCTCAGCAACGGTGCCAAAAACTTGTTTAACAACTAACTTTCTATCGGATTAGAAAATAGCCGAAAAATTTAAATTAAAAATAACCGCAAGCGCATAGCGTACAATTTTAGTACGTGGCGAGAACAGGTCGATCCGCAAGGAATTGTATTGATTTTAAAATTTCTACTCAATCAAATTAAACCAAGATTTGAAGTTGTGGTTAGTTAAAAATTTCTAGAAACTAACAAAAAATAAAAGTGGATAAAAATATGAGAGTAGAAGGCAATTTAGAGGCAATGTCCTTCTCATGATCACATAAATCAACAAAATGAAATTATGATCTCTCTTTTGGTCATTGGTGAATTTAGTTGATATGTTTATCATAAGTATGGCCTATTTGTGCTATTAATTAGCTCAACATAAACCATCAAACTTTAACATACCCACTAAACCACTTGTTAACTCTCATGAAAATGTGAATGAACTTGAAAATAAAATCTATTCTAAGCACGATCTATTCACTATTGATTAGTAATATAGATCACCAAATTTTTATTTTAAAATTCACTTTATTACCATAATCATATGTAGATGAAGAGGTAATTTGTGTTTATATTTATTTAAGCATAGCCTATTTGAGGTCAACAATATAGGCTATCAAATTCAAAGCTAAAACAATAAAGTTTAACCACATTAACCATTTCCATTAAGCCCAAAAAGAGATCAAAAATTATCAAAATATTGAATCTACATGATTAAGAGAGCTTCATTACCCCTAAATTGAAGGGGTTTAGCTTCTCATATTTGTTATCATGTCAACAAATGTAGATTGCAACGTAGAACAAAAGCAAAAGCAAAAAGAGAGCTAATTAAAATGAAAAGAGAATTAATCCACTTGCATAAATAAATCTAAGCTACTAAAATAAAATAAAAGAACATGAATTACATGAATTAAAATTGCATATAAGAAAATTACGTGAAAGAAAGCTAAGAAGCCGTTAAAAAGAAAAGAGAGTTATTTTTGTTTATTTTTTAGCCTATAACTAAACTAACTAAAGAGGAGGTGAAGAGCTTAATTACATGAACATATGGAGTTTTTATACATGTTTTGAAACCCTAATCATATTTTTGGGGACTATCCAAAACACCCTTGGGGAAGTGTGGCCACCAAGTTATCATTAGCTTCTAATAATTCTTCATTAAGTATGCATGTAACTTTAAGCTCCACTAACATGTGCATTAGCTCCTAATTGTAGATTAAGGTAAGTGGGTAGGTGGGGTCTTCCATGATGCATGAGTTGAATTATTTCCATCTTCATTCCTTTGTTTCCGTCCTTGTGCATGCATATTTCCATGAAACCCTCTTCATATTTCCTTCCAAATTCCTACAAATAAAAATAAAATGTGCAAGTGAATATTCTCAAAATTAATATATGCACAAAACTACCATTTTACCCCCAAGTTGACCCATGATTGATGACTTGAAAGCATTTTTAAAATTTGGTTTTAAACATTTAAAAATGCCCAATTATGACATTTATTTAAATAAAAATAGATTAAATATGGATGTAAATATATGCACATTTACGTGCACATAAGACGACGTTACATCAGTGTTGTCTATACATATGCATGAGTGTGTACGTGATATTTGGTGGGAACGTACAATTCTGGCATGTTTGGTTAGAGGCGGTCGGAAGGTTACGATGCCAGTGAATAAAACTATCGTACCATGAGAGATGGAATGACCTGGAAACATGATCTCGTAGCGAGGACCGAGAGAGATGTGAATACCGTTATAAAGTAGGACCTATATTGCTCGTAGTATTGAGTGTTGAGACGGGACCTACATGAGTCAATATTACTAGATCTGACTTAAAGTGAATATGACCGATTGACTCAAAGTTTAGTCTCTTTGGGTGGATAATGTCAATTTATCACACGAATATCAGTTTCAAATATTCAAATAGCATTAACTTTGGGTATCACTCGTATACCATCTATACGATATGCCAGAATGACTGTGTGTAGCATTGTTATATCATGGTAATTACTTTACGGGTTTAACCAGGATTGGAAGAACTATGACACCTTTGACTATATAGTGTAGTAATACTCCTACACTTGTCTATCACGTTGCTAAATACCTATACTATAGGACATGTATTATTTTAACATTTAATATTTTCATGTAGACCCATCGCATGCTAAGATGCATATATGAATATTTAACTACAACTTCATGAGCTTAGTTTTCCTCACCAGACTTTTATCTAATCCTCGTTTTCTCTCTTTTATTCCCTATATGGGAAACTTTTGGTTACTCCTATGAATAGTTTGAGTGACAGGTTTACTTTGGGACATGTAAGCTGGATGGCCAGATTTTTGAGAGACATGGAGCCATTGCTTATTTACATATATTTAGTGCATGTATGGCTATGTGTATCGGCTAATTTATTCATATATGAGACTATGTACTATACTTGATGTATCTATTCAGTACTCCGTATGTATGGAGTCTATAAAATCCGATTTATTTTTGTTATGACTGTATCTGTTTGATATCTGTATCCTATCTTATATATATGTGTCTTAGTATGTATATGTGTGTGTGATAGGTTTGTACATGATATTTGTTATGCCTTCGAGCATTTGACTATAACGCCTATGTGCATTGATCATGCCTCCGTGCACTAGTACATTTGTTGTATTTTATTGTGTTTTCCACAACGAGTTATGCACTAAGGTCATACCAAAATTTAGAGTTTTGTTTTGTTTAAATTCACCCAATAATACATCTACTACGGTATTGTGAAGCATATGTACTGATCAACATATATTCAAGACACTGTACAAGGCAAGTCGCTACAGTTCAAATAGATTTTTTCCAATGATTCATATTGTTTTATGGTTTTGAAAGGTTAAAATATTTTGAAATAATTTAAAATCATGTAGACGAACTTGTTAACACATATACATATCTACTAAAATTCTCTTCAATCCATGTTTTTTGCAAAAAAACGTTAGGGGATAAATAAGTGGGGATATTAATCCTTGTCTATATTATATAATGTTTTTAATAATGTGGAAGTAAATTTTAATTACAAAATTACCCACGGGCACATTTTTAACTTGTTGCAACACCAACCGGTATATATCATCCACTATTTTGTCTAACAAGTAGCTACCATGATGATAGTTCCAAGTAAACCTATCTGTAGTACCATGCAGTTAAAGCGCGTAGCGGTTCTATAGCGGTGGAGGTGCAAAAAGTTATGTTGGGAATATAGTAGAAAATAGAGAAGGTGAAAAAAGATTCAATAGATATAAAACCAAATATTTAAAGTTAATTATTCTCATTCTCACATCATTTATATAGGAAAAAATGTTATTTAATCTTATATAACAAAACCGAAGAATTTCATGAAGTCCATATTTGGTGACCACAATAGATTTCTAACTTACATTAAGCACTTAAGCCTTAAAATTAGGTCTTTACCCTAACTTTTTTGATTTGGTTTAAAAGCGAACTAGTCAAATCAAACTTTTTATATTAATATTGTTAAAGCGGGTGCTAAAATGCGTTGATTTAGCAGGTGTAGAGGAAAATAGCAGGGCTTAAAGCGGGTCTACTATTCATTAACACAAATTGAAAAAGCGTTGCGGTTGAAAAGCGCTATGAGCTATAACAGTGATTTTGCTGGGCTTTAGCGAGGCTTTAACTGCACGACTATAGTATGAGTTTTGATCTAATCCCATCTTGAATCTCCTACGTTGATACTGATATGAGTTTAGATTTGATTATAAAAATATAAACCACAACCCAATGTGATTATTATTAGGGTTGGGTATGAATCCTGATAGAGTTAAGGATGTTCCCTAGAGGCACATATGTAACTTGATTACACATGACTTAACTCTTATAGTGAATCTTACTTTAAATAAATTAGGATTTTGGTTTTATTTTTTATTGTATATATTGCTACATTGAGATAGAAATAATAGTTTAAATACATTGACTACATACAAGTAAATAACCCTTAGGAGAAGTATTAAATCAACCGCAGTTACGAATGTGTTTGTAACCATGAGTATTGAATCATGTCGAAAAGTACCTATCCTTAGATGTTCCTAGTCAAGATGTATCAAAAGTAAGATATAATTGGATGGTAAATTACTCATGATTATGAATTACTCATGACCATTAGGGGCACTAAGGGGTTACTTACATGCGATTTTTTGGAACAAGTCCATAATGAGTCACCGAGAGTCTTTTATAGGTTAAATATAAAGTTAAATAGAATATTTCATTTGACAACGGGTAATAGACTTTTGACTTGGTAATACTGTGATTATTTAGTGTTTAAACAATACCGTGACCATGGTCAACCACATGACAATAATGATTATGTTAAGGCTATAGTTGGGTATAGGTTGAACCGCTTGAAGTGAAACACTATTCAAGAGATGACTCATTTTGTTTGAATAGAATATCAATATCACCATAATTGGTTATCAACTTTGTTGCTCATCTTTCTCACAAAAGCATAAACAAGCTCATCAGGACAAAGCCTATCAACACATGCCTGCCTAACATGGGTTAGTTTGCATCCTTTCTAGGCCAATAGTGTTCCCGCCATCAGCATCTTAACCCTCAAAGAAATTGTCATTCTACATTCAATTAATCTAGGACCTGGCCCACCATATCCCAAAGATTAAAAAGGACTTCAAAGCTCGCGGACAACGCCCTCTATCTCGTTACTTGGGGCCTAAGTTATGGCAAGATAACTCCATCTTTCAAACCTATGGACTGCCCATTCATCTCACCTATGCCTTCCTCCAGTCGCCATAGATCCCTTAATAAACAACTTCATTTCTCGCTACATCTTTGTCGTGTCTCGTTAGGGTTCTAATGAAAGCCCCTGGTCACCCAAGTAAAAAGAGTAGCAACCTCATACTATTCCATGGAAAAAATCAACATAAACAACATTGTTCATCAGACAAATGCATCAGTGCACAACAACCACTCTTTGTACTTCAATGCCTACATGGAAAAAGTGCTACCACACATCGTCTACTCCCTGCTCCATGCTATCTTCCAGACATGCACACCATAGTACAACCGGCCAGTTGGCATACATCCAAGCCATTCTGTTCACGTGATGTCAAGCTGGCTGCCATCTAAACCATAGATCAAAATTGATAGTTATGAGGAAACCTAACGCTCAAGGCATCAATCTTAGCCCTTCAAGACATGATCTCTTTGGCTATAAATAAGGGATACCTTGCACTTCTACAAGGATCAATTTCTCTACTCTCATAATATATGTTCTTGTCAGTCCCCCTGTAAAAGCAATTAAATCATCTCTTGTAATCGAAGGACTCAAAGAATTAAATAAGCAACCATAGTAATGTAGATCTTTTCAATGATCCAACTACTCCATATCTTTTGTCATTTACTTTACTTGCACTAGTTACAGATTTCTTAATCATTGTTCATTTTACATTTTGATCAATGGTTTTAGTAAGTAATCTTTACTAAAACCCAACTCTACTCGTTATTTGGAGGTTAGAAAGAAATATTGTCAATATTATAGCCTTGGAAAGAGGCCCACCCCTAAAAGCTCTCAACTTTATTCACTTTTTTCTTCTTTAAGTGTCTCCCCTCCTCCTAAAATGCATTCACTATGCAAACTAGCAATGGTGAAACCGAGGCCGATAGCTCCATATGCATAACACTTACGACAACGTTGGGCTAGTGCCGCCGGCCTCATTCATGACATGTGCAATAATATGTCGCTTAGCTTAGTCAATGGAATCACAAACATTGGGTAAATAGCCCATGATCTAAATGATCTACATTCTCGAGTAGAAGCCAATAAACCGTTAACTTTAGTTCGAGCGTCTTGGCTGTTGATCATGTGCATTGGCAACGGAGTAAGTGGGAGAAATTTCAAAAGAATCCCTTTATTAATTTTCACTAGATCTTATTTTGTGTTTACATAAACTAGTTTCTTACACTAAATCATATTTAGTTGTCTAAAACCGTTTTCTGTTTTAGTTTGATTTAATTAATTTATCTTGAAACTTTAATGCATACATACTTGCATATTATACTTAAATCTGTATGTGTGTGTGTGTGTAGTTCAATTTTAATTTGAATTTATCACATTAAATTAGTTAAATGTTCACATTCATAATGCAAATATTACAAATGTTATAAACGATCCTAGGGCATATACATATAAATGTCAAGATACAAGTGCAAATAACCATTGTGATATATAGTTATAAATAAGGGAACAATTTCAAGCATTTTAACAAGATGACGGTAGGTGATAATACATACATATATATACATAGTCATGCATGCATGCATACATACATGAGTACATATATACTGTAACGCACACACAATTGTTTTCGACCATTAGTAAATGAGTACATATATTTGTATATATTGATATGTTATTATTATTATTTACATTTTTTTCGATAACGTGAAAAAAAAATTTCCTTTTGTTTTTAGATTTATAATATATATATGTATGTAAACATATAGACTGAATTATATATATATAATTGTTTATATATATATATGTATATTTAATTATGTTTAAATATATATATATATATATTTGAAATTTGAATTCTAAATCAAGTTTGACTAATTCAAACATATATAAAAAAACATTTGTAAACCAAGAATAGAAAATTTATCTTTTTAAAATTTAAAGCCATAATTAATATATTTGCATATACATATATCTCTAAAACAAAATTAATTTTTTTTTCAACAGAGAATGGAAAATAATTTTTTTAAACTTGGGAATAAACAAGCAATGTTTTTTTTACTCTAGTTCAAAACCAAAATAAAATTTACTTTAATGTATTTATATAAATACATATATATGGATAAGCCATAATAAATATATATGTTCGTATTCACTTTATTAAATTTATTGATATATAGGTGTAATTAAACATATACATATATATTGGTTTATTCTATATATTTATAAACTATTATTTAATTTTAGAGAAAATAATTTTTATGTTTGGATTAAAAGAAATTTATGATATAGGAATATAATGCTTTTATAGTATATAAAATAAATATATAGCTTTTTAAATCTACCCATAATTGACAAGTCGGTTGGTAGTTATTCCTCTTTGGATCGCTTGATCCTTGTCCTTGAACTCGGTATGCAAATTTCAGCTTCATGGCTTCCTCCAATTTTCTAATAGAGGCTAGTGTTATTATTTTTTGTGAAATTTGAATGGTAGAATGTGGGGCTATTTATAGCCACCTTAAGATCAAATATTTTAACCATTCTTCCTTTTAAATCCAGATCTCATCCAAACACATTGACCAAGTCAACCCCTATACTCCTTAATATAGCCGGCTATACCCCTAGATTGGGCTTGTATTGTGTTATGCCTAATTAGTATACTATATGTAAATTATTTACTTAATTCTTTAAGGCCTATATATTAACTAAATAAATATATACAATTATGTATTATTTCAATTAATTTTAAGGTCTTAAATAAATAATTGAAATGCTAAAAATTCATACAACATTCATATTAATTTTATTATTATTTTCTAAAATTTGAAAGTAAAATTTTAGTTGGTTTAACTATTGGATCAAATGCATTGGCAGCATGGTTAAAATGGTGCATTTCAAAAATAAGTTTGTACGAATAATCAGTTTATACTAAATCACATTTAATATTTATTAATAAAAGAATTTGGGGTAAATTTTCAATTTATTATTTGTATTTAAGGTATTCATTTATTTGTTTTTTTAATAATAAGAGTGATACTTTATTTAAGTAGTGCTCTCATTATAATGTCTTGGGGGCTCAAACCCAAGACCTTTAGAGGCTTTTTCTAAAGCAACATACCTCCAACCATTTAAGCCAGAGGCCCTTGAGAAATATTCATTTATTTGTTACTGTTTAATGATAATATTTTATTTTAAATTTAATTCAAATTTGATTTATCAATTTAATTTTATGTTTTAATATTTTGACAAGTTTGTATTCACAATACAAACTTTGTAACTATGTTAAAAGTGTTTAGCTAACCCAGGGGTAATATGCGAGCATGCATGTAATTAACCATCGTGAATTACGGTTAGCGAACATACAGATTAATATCATATGTCAATGATGTGTGTATATATATATATGAAAGTAATTACATTTACAATAATAATAAATATTTAAAATGTATACATATATATTACTTGATTCAACCTTTAATTAATTAATTAATTAATTAAGATTCATATATGTATACGTATATTTAATATGGTATTATTCAATATATATGTATATAAGTATAAATATAAAAAAATGTATATTTAGAAATTTGTATGTAAATAAATATATGTAAGTTTTAATTTGGAAATATTGTGTATTTAAAATAAGTATAAATTTTTTACATTTATAATTGTTTTAAGTCCATTTTAATTTATAGATTTGTAACTAAAATCAAGTTTAGGATTTCGTAAACAATCAAATTGTAAAATTATTTTGGCCTTCTCAAAATATTTTTTTTTCCTAAAGCTGAGACTAAATAAAATATATATTTTCCTTTTTAGTTTAAGTCCAAAAACATATATGGAAAGTCCAAATGAATGAAACAAGTATATTATAATACATACATACATACATATATATTATATCTAAAAATTAAGAAATTTTAATATATATATATATATATAAATTCTTCAAAATTGAAATCATTTATATATATATATATATTATACAATATAATTATTCTATCATAATCTATTATTAAAATTGCTTTAAATAATTTTTAATCATGGTCGAGTTAACAAGATGGGAAAGGGGGAGAAAAAACATACACAACTAATTATTATGAATATATTTAAATCCTAAATATTACGTTCTCCTTGTGATCTTGCCGATTGTTGAATATTTGGTTATTGGTTGTCTCCTCAATCTCCTTGGCTACCATCTGCAACATCGCTCCTTAGCTCACCATTGTTTTTGTCCTTTTCTAGAGGCTAGTGTTTTCTCTAGTCTTTTGAGTTAGAAAGAAAGAGATATATTTATAGGCATTTTGGATCATGTATAACAGATGACTTTCATCTTTCAATCAACCATTGATCGTTGCATATTTCAAAGCTCTCTCCCCTCTCTTTCCCTCATTTCATGGTCGGCCACTAAATGGAAATGCTTCGGCTTCCAAATACTGTCCAAAAGAATGATTTAACATTTTAAATCATTTATTCAATTAATTTATCCAAAGTAGTTCATTAGTTAAATCAACATATCGTTTATACATAGTCTTTATTAATTTTTCAATATTTAAATTAATAATTTTATACCAATGAAATTTTAACACAACATTTTTATTTAATTTTATCATTAGTTGATAACATTTATAAATTAATTTCACATTGATTGAATCCGAAAATAAGTGATAACTCGAATGTGTTGACCACCTTGTGTGAACTCAGCCCTTAGTCTATATTTGAACAATTTAAATATTGAAGCCTATACGGGTTTTGTTGAAGTGCAGTATCAGGCAGGATTTAAATACTTACATATCATTTAGGAGGAATTGAATTTCTATTCTATTTTATGCTCATCTTGTAATAATATTTTGTACACGTATTGTTTTCATCATCACAGTATCTCTTAGATATCTAGAGTTTGGTCTAAGATAAAAAACTCTATCACTATCTGTATTTAACTACAAAGACCACTTTAAAGTCCTTAGTTCAGTTCGATAACAATTATTGATTAATTGATTTACTTTGGCCAGAGATTTTTGACTTGTAAGTTGACTACCAATTATGCTAATGCTAACCTTTTACAACGAAGGAGACAAATTCTCTCTTGAGTATTGTTTCAGTTCAAGTATATCTAGATGCAAACAATTATAACTATGATACGGTCATCATGTCATATGCTTGACCGCAGTCAAAGTACAACCGAACTACTTAAGATCAATAATAATCTCAAGTCTGAAGACTACTGTACATTGTTACTATAAGATCTTCTTTTTTGATTTAGTTGTATTAACCTATAAAAAACAGCCATCAAGTGATTTTGTGATTTTTCCAAACAACCAAAAGGACCAACCACTGGATGTTCCCAACGGTCATGGGTAATTTACCGTCCATCATATGGAGAGCGTTATGTACACTAATCTCAATAAATTTATCGATATCATTTCTTCAATATATCTTCTAGGAACATTTAAGTAGTAAGTATTTAGATATCGATTCAATACTCATGGTTATGAACGCTTTCATAATTGCAATCAATATAAATGCTTCTCCTAAGGATTTTCTACTTATGTATATTTAATGTATTTAATTCATTACTTATTTCTTTATATAACAATGCATATAAAAGAAAATAAAATCAAAAGCATACTTTATTTCGAATAAGATTTTCTATAAGTTGAGTTTATATAACTAATTACATAATTTCTCCTAGGGAACATCCTAAACTCCATCAATCTCCCACTTACATTTGGGACCAATTATTGAGCCTCATCCCATTAACTTCGATCATTTTACCTAAAGTTGACTGAGAAAGTGTCTCAATGAATGGATCTGCTATGTTACCTTTAGTATTTACTCTCTTGATTACGTCAATCATTGATAAACTATCATATCATATGAAACTCATGGAGGACGTGTCTTGACTTTTTGTGAGCACGCGGTTCCTTAGGATTTTGTATTGTCGCAATATTATCGCAATACACGAGAATTAGACCTTCAATGCTTAGGACCACCACTAGCTTCATAATGAATTTGCATTTCCAAACTGCTTCTTTTACAACATCATTCAAGGTGATGTACTACGCCTTATTTTCAAATCGGCGACAACTTCTTATTTGAAACTTTTCTAGCTAACCGTACATCCTACGTTATGGGTAAACAAAAAACCCTACATTGATTTACTATCTTGAATATTTATTTGGAAGCTTGAGTCCGAGTACCCCTTTATAAGGGGTTCGTTGTTTTCATATATAAGAAATAAATCCTGATTGATCCTTAAATACTTATGGATGACTTTGACTGCCATCCAATTATTTTCTCCCAGATTTGATTGATGCCGACAAACTACACCTAGTGCAAAAGCGAAATCGACCTTGTACACAACATAACATACATGACCGATCTTATTACTGAAGCATAAGAAATCTAACATATGCATTGCCTTCCTTCATCCATAGATTGGGAGTCCTTCTTAAAAAGGATGATTCCATGCTACACTGGAACATTTTTTCATTTGGAACATTCCATACTAAATCACTCTAGTGCGATATCTGTGTATAGATTGGTACAATCCCAATATCCTTTTAATCTATCTATATATATATCATTATACTAAGTATAAAGGACTTCTTTCCTAAATCCTTTATGAGAAATTATCGGATAGCCAAACTCTCATTGATTGCAACAATAGTACATCGTTACCAATCAGTGGCAAGTCATTGACATATTGTACTAAAAACGTTACGACACCATTTTTCTCTTTCTTATGTACACACGCTTCCTCTATGTTTTGATTGAAACTAAATTATTTGATTACCTTATCAAAACATTTGTTCCAACTCCTTGATGTTATCCTAAGACCATTAATTTATCTTAAGGGTCTACATGATTTATCCCTACTGTCACCGAATTTGAAACCCTCTGGCCACGACATATAAACTGACTCTTCTAAACCACCATTTAGAAATGATGTTTTAATATTCATCACCATTGTAAGAAGTATGTGAATGGATTTGAGCATGGCTGTTGGGAAAAACTTTACGTCATATCCAAGCCCTTGAATTTGACGGAAACCTTTCGCAGCCAACCTTATTTATAGGTCTTGACCTTTCCTTTTGCATCGATTTCTTCCTAAAGATCTACATGCAACCAATGGGTTTCATCCCTTCAGGTATATTCTCTAAAGTCCATACATTATTTCCATTCTTTGTTTTTGTACATGGAACCCATTTCAGGTTTCAACGCATCAAGTCATAAGACAGTCTCTATACTTTCCAGGACTTGTTAATAGGTGAGGGGATCTTCATCATTAGTGGCACAATCCAGGTTATTACCATCAACGAGAAACCAATAGCATCTCTATGGCACCTAAGATTTCCTACTAGGCCTTTTAATGCATTGTGTATTTTTTATGGATGTTGAATTACTGTCTAAATACTCGGTTTCTTTAAAAGTTTCTTAGATCTCATCCAACTCTATCTTACCCCCACTAATTTCTTAAGAGAGAAAATTTGCTTTCCAAAAAGGTGGTATGTCTCGAAACAAACACTTATCGTTCCTTGGTATGATATAATACATATCCATAAGAATTTCTTGGATACCCTTGAAACTTACATAAATCTGAGCTTACCTTATGCTTGCTGAGGTTTATGTTCTTCACGTAAGCTAAATAACCCTAAACATTAACGTAATTAAGGAAAAAAATTTAACACTCGATAACTCGTATGGAGTTTTGGGAACATATTTATATGGTACATTAATTATTCAATATATATGCCGTGACCTCTAGTGCATATCCCCATAAAGAAAAGGCAACTCTACGTCACTCATCATTGATCAAACCATGTCTAGCAAGGTTTGATTCCTTCTTTCCGAAACACTATTGTGTTGTGGTGTGCATAGAGGAGTGAATTAAAAGAGAACCCCATTCTCTTTTAGGTAATCTTGGAGTTCATATCCAATGTACTCATCGCTTTGATCAGATCAAAGTATTGTAATTTTCGCGTTGGTCTGGTTTTTTACCTCGTTCTTGCACTCTACAAATTTATCATATACCTCTTATTTTGTTCCATAAGGAATACATATTCATATATAGATAAATAATCAGTTAACATTATGAAGTACGAGGTTCCACCTGTAGTAGTTGTAGACACAGGGCTACATACATCAATATGTACTAGTCATAAGAGTTCATCAACTCTTTCATTGCTTCCACAAGGTGGGTGCTTAGCTATTTTACCTTTAAGACATGATGTACAAGTATCAAATGATTCATAATCAAATAAGGGCATTAACCCTTGGTTTCTTAACACGTTCAATGTTTCTTATTAATACGGCTTAGTCGACAACGCCAAAGGAAACTATGACTTGTTTTAAATGCATTATTATTTTCGCCAGCAGACACAAGATTCATATTAAGTACGTAAATGCCAATATTTAAAGCACCAAAACCAATAGTCTTATTACCATAATAAAAATTCATAATACTAGCATTAAAAGTAAAGCTATATCCGTATTCTATCAAATCAGAACTATAAAGTATTCCACTTATAAAGTTCAATACATTATAGCAATTAAATAAAATCAAATCTTGTCCACTAGCAAGCTTCACATGGTATTATCCCATTGCTTTGACAGATACAATAGCTTCATTTACAACTTATAAAGAGATCTTACCTTTCTCATGCGCTTGGCCTTACCCTTGCCATCCTTTGACTTCCGCTTTCTCTTCTTCGAACTATTCGTGTAAGAGGTACCCTTTACAGCGAGCACTGAAATTGGTTCCTTCATGAATGTACTCTCGACCATCCTTAACATATTAAGGATGTCAATAAAAATAAACATTAATGAGTTCATATTGAAGTTCGATATGAACTTTCAAACTGTGGTTCAACGATTTAAGAATCAAACTAGTTTGAAGCTCGGTGTCAAGTGTAGTTCCTAATTCATCCAACCTCTCAATATACCCAACCATATTAAGTACATTATCATGGACTGAAGTGCCCTTGCTAATCATCGCATGGAATGGTTTTCATGAGGTCTCGTACCTTATGGGGCGAGACTGCTCACCATTTAGCTTTTGTAGTTGTGCCTGAATATTTGTAACGACCTGTATTTTTCGGTAACTAAAATATTAAATTTAATAAAATTTTGAAATATTAATATTGTAAGAAATTAAAATTTATGATTCGTAATGATAAAACAATTAGAATGTAATATAGTAATGTTGATTTAAAGTAATTGATAACCATTTTAATCCAATTTCAATCAATGGATATAATTATAAGGTTATTTGGTTATAATTGTAAATAATTAAATAAATTAAATGATGCATTTAATGATGAGATTGTATGCAATTGATTGGAATAGGTTAATATAGAATATAAAATAATGTTGTTATAACATTTGGTTGTAAATGATAAGATAATGGATATGAACTATTATTTTAAACGATGGTTGTAATTATCTTCTCATTAATTTGTCCGTTTGAATATTAAATGGGTAATTAATGGAATTAGGGCAATTGAATGTTGGAATTATATGTTGTTAATTGAAATTGAATATAATCAGTAATGTGTAAGTAGTCATAACATTGGTTGTAGATAAGAAACTTATAAATATGATTAAATTACTTAAAGGTAACAAATTTTCATTTATCATCTCATTATTTAATATGTTTGGAATTAATTTGAAAATCAATGAAAATTTATGTAATTAATTATTGCAGTTAATATGGTAAAAGATGTTAACGGTAAAATAATGAATTTAATAAAATGTAAACTTATGTTAATATAATTCATATGGTATTGTTGATTGAATAGTAAGAATGACAACATAGGTTTGAATGTAATTGGATGAGAATTGGATGCATAATTAATAGCATTTTACCTTTTAAATATGATAAGGGGAAGCAAATTAATATTGCATTAACTGATATTACATCTTTTAATTAAGATAAAGTGTAACGATCCATAACTTTTAACAACTTTAAAATGGCAGTATTTTGAACTTAAATAAAAATTAATTTTTTTTGAATTCGTGATGTTGAGTGTTTTATTTGACCAAATTTAATAGAATAAAATTTTTGTGAAATTTCAATTTTTGGTCAAACTTAGTCAAAGTTTGACTTTTGGTTGAAAAATTTAAATTTAAAATTTAAATTTTATTCTTTTTATATAATACTAGACTGAATTCTAATCTTCCCTCCACTTTTCGTTTCGTCAAAATCCAATTCCTATTGCTCTAAAAATTTGAATTACTGTGAATAATTAACATGAATTGGTAGTGTTTAGTTGTGTTTTATTTGGCTAAGGCATATTGAGTTTGTTTGGTCTAATGGGCCTTCGTTAACCAAGAGACTCTAGTTAGTCATGTGGCCATTCCTTTACCTATGACCTTATGTTTCTTATCTGATAACATCTACGTGCATAATTTTTCTTCCAGGAAACTTTCTCTTCACACTTCTTCTTCCTCCTCAAAATCTACAGAGAACTCTAGATCTAAAACTCCAAAATCCTCACAAATCAAAACTCATTTCCTCCTTTCCTTCAACCCTTCCTTCCTCCCCTATAGCCGCCGCCCTCTCCACCGTCTCCAAGGCCATCTCCTTCCACCTTCCATCTCCTCTTCTTTCTCCTTTTTCCCTTCTTTTCCTCTTTCTTCCTCTTATTTCCATGGCTTCTATATTCCACTAAACTACTCCAAACCAAATAATTTTTTTTTGAAAGCGCATATAATTTCAATGGCAACAACTTTGTTGTTGAACCATTCTTCCCATTCCAAACATTTATATATCAAAAACTCCATTTTTCAAGTTCTTTCTCGGGTCCAGTTTTGGCCGAAAATACCCCATATTGTATCAATCATATCTCCTTTATTACTGAACCAAATTATGTGAATCTTTTTTTCAAATCATTTATTTTTCCAGTGGCTTCAAAATTCTTTTAGATCAGTTCTTCAAATTCCTTAAATTGCTATGCCAAAAACTCAAATCTTTTGGAACTATTTTTGAATTCAGATTTTCAACTCAGAAAACACCTATGTTTATTTTGACCATAACTTCCTCAAGACAGAAGAATTTTGAGTGATTCTTTTTTTGAAAGTAGAGAGAAAATAATTTGCAATAACTTTTTGGTTAGTCACTTTTATAGATTCAGTAATATTCTAGTCTGAATATTTTCTTAAAGATGACCTAGTTTCGGGTTTGTCCGTAGTTTGGATCTTGGGTTGTTTGGAAGTTGGAAGTAGTTGAAACTTGTTTATTGATTCGTGTTCGTGTCTAAGCTTTGTTGGATTTGCTTTGCATTTGGATCTTTGCTAGGAATCTCCATATTGCTCCATTTTTATCATCACCTTCGTAGCCACGAAAGGTGAGCAAACACTCACAAACACTAGATTTTCTTATGTTAGTTAAATTGAATTTTTGATGTGATTAGAAATTGATTGGTTGTTGTTTAGTATATTTTAAATTGTCATTCCAGTTAAATCTGACTTTTATTGAATTTATTTGCCATTTAATTTAATATTGAAATTTAAATTTCCAATTAAATACCTGTTAATAATAACCAGTAAATTGTTGGTAGTTATTCGTTGATTTCAATGATGATTGTGCTGTATGTTCAATTGTTGATATTTGGGTGATTGGGTGGATGTTATTGGTTGTCATTTTGGATGATTGGATGTTATTTATGTCTATATCTCTGTTAACCCTATGGGTTGAAATGATACATACCTGAATGATCTTAAAGATTAGGGGAAAATCGTTATGGGTTGAAATGATAAACCCAAACGGTTTTCATTGATTTGGAAATGTTGATTTTTGATACCGGTTGAAATGACATATAACCATATAATTTCTTGAATTTGGATTGTTATTTGGAATTGAATTATTTGAAAGGTTTAAGTTAATTCAAACTTGGGATTTGTTTTAATTAGATGATTAAGATTGATATTCGAATTATTTGAAACCTTTTAAATTATTATATTCACGTTGTACACTTGATACGAGATGTAAATTCTGTAACATCTATGAAACCATTGCACTAATATTGCTATTTTACTTATTTGGATCTGACTTACATAAGATCTTTTAGTTCTGACTCGAGTGTTTTGTCTTTTTATTACGCTCGGGGTCAGTCTGAGCTTTTCAGTGTATTGAAGATTATTTTCTGGAGGACGAAGACGAAGATTCAGTGTATTATTGCTATTTATTATTCCACTGCATTCTGTGTTCTGATGCATTATTTTTTTATTTCTGATGTATATATAACTCTGATTTGAATTGTAAAGTGTAATCAAATGTTAATTTGTAAAACAGCTTCATGAACTGTTTATTTGATTATTATATTTTGTCATTCCGCTGCGAGATTCTGTGTTTTGTTTTCTTTCTTTCTTTTATTTTCTAATTTACCCCATTAACGATCCTCCCTTTTGAATGGTTTGAATTAGACATGTGTGGTTTATTGTCGATTTAAACCGTCCAAAAAGGTGGGTCGTTACAATATTTCTCGAATATCTATGTTTCCATGTTGTCTTTGGAGCTTGATGCTTATATTTGACAACACATAGCAGTGGGCTAGCTTATAGTCCACTGACCGGGTTTTACAGTTTTTAAGTTGTTTGGGTGTGGCAACTTTGTCGAGTTTAGCCATGGGCTCAATGGTGACAACACAGAGAGTTTCATAGGGGAGTGCAATCTTAACATAACCAGTCGTTGTAGTTTCCGACAGCTAGTGTGTTCTTTTTGAAAAATAGCTTCATAGTTTCCATTTCTATGCAGATTTAATAGAGTAGATTGATTACATTACAAATTTGCGTATACTCATTAGATTGGTTTATTATATTTATCTAACACAAATCCCACTGAATTCTGCATTTTCCAAAAAACAAAAAAGAGAAACAAGAGTTTTATAAATTCCTTTAGCGGGTGTTAGGATCCGTTTATCATGTTACTACAATCTTTAGGATGCTCAACTAATTATAGTCCCAAAAAAACGTAAGTAACCATTTTCTACTCGTATATAACTCCTAACTAGTTTTTACCATGCTCCTTACCATCTTTGTGACCTTGAGGGTTCTCAACAAATCATAAATACATTGAATACCATAAACACATCATTTCACGATATCTTAAGAGGAGTTATTGGAATCTTTAAGGGTACCCAACAAAGTTACATAACATTTTTCCTTACCTAGGGATAATATAAACATCACCTTAGATATTCTATGGCTTAAGTGCGCTCAACAACCATAGGTATGTAAGAGCATCTACGAAGAGCATTATTATTTTAATTTCTTAATTCAAAATAATCTTATAGAGTATTTTCGACTATTTGAGAGAGATGAGTATAACTTAAGATATAATATATGTGTGTGTATATAATATCTTGTCCAACACCACTATTCCATTGGTTAGGCTTTGGCTTTGATCCATGAGGTCGCATGTTCAAATATTGTGTAGCACATGATTTGAACCACTAAACATATGTTGACCTGTAATATGTTATATACTTCCTAAGCCTTGTAGTACAACTATGTACTACCTCCTAAGTACCCAATTTCAAACAAAAGATATTACATATCTTTATATACAACCAGTCTTTGCTCCCATAGTCAATGATGTAGTCATATGCCAATTATGTGGTCATAAGTTAACAAACGTACATATTAAGGTCATATATCAATAATGTTGTTAAATAGAAATATGTCTACACATGAAAGTAAGCACATCTACAATCATACAAAACATATAAAATGTAAACACACACACACAGAGATATATATATATATATAATTCGATTTTTAATTAATCAACTAAGGTTCATATATATGTGTGTGTATATATATATTTAATATGGTGTTATTCAATATATATGTATATAGGTATAAATATAAAAAATGTATATTTTGACTGTCATATAGATGTATTTATTTAAAATAAATCATTTAGATTTAATTGTACCTAAATACACATATATAAGTTTTAGTTCATAATTTTTTGTGTATTCAATGGTATAAAACTTTGAATTAAAAAGGAGTTTAATTAATTTAGAATAAAATAAGTTTTTGTTGGCTAGGGAATAATATATATACATATATAATAATATTCTTATGTCCATATGGATTTAAAAAAAAATATTTTTTTTGGCCAAGGAATAACATGTATACATATATAATAATTTTGTTAGTTCGACACGGATACACACACACACACGTACCTAAAGTCAAGTGTTGGATTTTTCAAACAATCAAATTGTAAAATCATTTTGATATTTTCAAAATAATTTTTTTGCTAATGCCGAGACTACATAAAATATATTTTTTTAATTTAAATCTGAAACTTATTTGGAAATATGTAAATGAATTAAACGTGTATATTATAATATTTATATATTTCAAATCTAAAAACCATGAAATATATTTTATCATCAAAACCAAAATCATTTATTTGTATGTATATGTGTGTGTGTGTATGTTATACATTATAATTATTTTGTTCATTAATCTATTATTAAATTGTATTTAAGTAATTCTGAAATAATTTTTTAATCACGGTTGAATTGGCAAGATGAGAAAGGGAGAGAGAAGACATATACACAAGATTATTAGAGACATATTTAAATTTTAGATATTATCTCCTTCTTGTGATCTTACCGTTTGTCGACCACATTGGTTATTGGTTATCACCGCAATCTCCTTGGCTACGGATTGCAATGCTATCTCCTAGGCTTCACCAATGTTTTTTCTTTGCTACAGGCTATGTTAGGGTTTTCTCTTGTGTTTTGGGTTAGAAAGAAAGAGATCTATTTCTTTTTATTTCATGTACAACAGATGACTTTCCATGTTCCAATCAAACATTGATCCTCCTATATTCCAACACTGTTGCCCCCATATTTCCCTCCTTGCATAACTGGGCACTACATGGGCCTGTTTGGCTTCCAAACAACGGTCAAAATATGATTTACATTATAAATTATGGATTTAATTAATTTATCCGAAGCCATCTATTAATTAAATCAACGTGCAACGTTTATATGTTGTTTTAAATAATTTTGTAGCCTTTGAATGAATAATTAAATGCTATTGAAACTTTAATATAAAATTTGTATTTAATCATATCATTAATTTATAATATTTATAAATTAATTTCACATTGGTCATGTTCAAAAATAACTAACAACTTGGTTGTGTTGATTCTTTGTTGTGTTGGCTCTCTAGTGTGAATTCTATCCTTAGTCTATATATAAACAATTTAAAAATTATACCCTATACAGGCTTTTCTAAAGTGAAGTATCAGGCTTAAGTTCATTACTTATAGATCATTTAAACAAAATCCAATTTATGATCTATTTTAAGCTCACTTAGTAATGTTATTTCGTACAATATTATTTTTGTCACTATTGTATCACTTAAACATCCAGAGCTCGGTCTTAGCCAAAAACTCTATTAAGATCCTTATTTATTTGCACAGACCACTTTAAATTCTTTGGTTCAATTTGATAGTAATTATTGATTAATCGATTTACTCTAGTCAGATATTTTTTACTTCAAGTTGCCTACCAAGTACGGTAATATTGACCTTCTACAACAATGATAACGAATCTCCTCTTGACTAATGCTTCACTTCAAGTAGTTTAACATACACCAAATTATGGCTATGACACGATCGCCATGTCATGTACTTGGCTATAGTCAAAGTATAGCCTACCTGCTCAAGATCAATAACACTCTTAAATCTGAAGACTATTTTATGTCGTTACCATGAGATCTTCTATTTTGATTTAGTTGTATTAACCTATAGAAGACTCTTGTCGAGTCGTTCTATGATTGTTTCAAACGACCATAAGTACATAAACCATTTGCATCCCCAGTGGTCATGAGAAATTTACCGTACATCATATATAGAGCTTTACATACACTAGTCTCAATTGATATACCAATATCCTTTCTTGATATACCTTGACTAGGAACATTTAATCAGTAAGTATTTATATATTGATTCGATACTCAAGGTAACAGACACACTCATAACTATAATCGATAAAATACTTCTCCTAAGAATTTCTACTTATATATGTTTAATGCATTTAATTCGTTATTTATATCTCTATACAGCAACACATATAATAAAAAAATAAACCAAAAGCATTCTTTATTTCGAACAAGATTATCTACGAAGTTTACATAATTTCCTATAAGGCATGGTCTTAACTTTATCATGAACTCGGAAATTAGCTAACAACTCGGTTATGTTGAATCCCTGACATGAATTCTGTTTAAATTAGCTAACAACTCAGTTATGGATATTTTATGCACGTTTGCTTTTCGTCGTCACTATATCTCTATGGTATCTATTGCCTGGCCAATGGTCAAAAACTATAATAATATACTTAGTTAATTGCATAGACAACTTTAAAGTCCTTGGTTAAATCCGATAACATTTATCGATCAACCATTTTACTTTGGTTAGAGATTTTGACATTAAGTTGACTATCAATTATGATGATACCGACCTCTACAAAGAAGTAGATTAAACCTCTCTGGAGTAGTGTTTCACTTCAAGTAGTTATGACTGCAACATGATTATGATGTCATGTGGTAGACCATGATCAAAGTACAGTGTGGTTAATTAAGTTCAACGGTAACTCTCAAGTCTGAAGACTAGTGCATGTAGTTACATGAGATCTTCTAATTTTACTTAGCTGTATCAACCTATAGAAGACTATCATTGAGTTTTTCTATGTAGACTGCTCGGCTACCGTCTTGAATTTTCGTTGCAAGTGCTCGTCGGAATCCTCATTGGAAAAATCATTTTTCTTATTGTCCGGCATTAGTAAACTAGTTCAGATAAGTATAAATGACTACGATGGTTATCACAAGCATAACCATTGTATTTATCCACAAACTTAAAAGGAAAAAAACTGGTCATAGAAAGTAAACCTGCAATTATGGATGTTGAAAAAGTTCTGCACATGAAAGATAAGACCCCGTTTGGCTTGTTGTTTTTAGTTTTGTGTTTTCGTCTATACAAAAGCGCGTCTGTTGTATGAATCGTTGAAAAACAAATAATTTTGAAAAATGAAATTAACATGTAAAATAGAAAACGAGTTTATTTTGTTTTTCGTGTTTTGAGAGATAACAAAAGCACGGAGAATAATCCAACTCATTTGTGTCCGTTGGTCGTCGCAATGGCTAAGAATTATAAATCTTCTTCTCTTATTTCTTGCTATTTCTTAGTGCAAGTTGAAAACACAAAACTCAAAATACAAAATGAAACCAAACGGGCCCTTAAGTTCTAGGAGAGACAAGTTATGCTCAAAATTCTTCTCTTCGGGTACTATTTTTACATGTATTTAATAGTTGTATAAGTGAAATTTACTTGATAATGGGGCATATAATAAGGGGATTGTCGGTCACTGACAACCTAATTGAGCAAACGGATCACATGATTCCCACATAGCATAGAAAAGGTTGTTGAAAACTATTGTTTATTCCTTAAAAATTGTTCTTTAAGAACCAGTCAGTCTAACTGTTATAGTGAAAACTATTTGAACTGCACAAAGCCCCTAGCTGAGTTCTGGTCTTTAACTATAGTAAATATATTTAATCTATCATTTACTGCATGCTTATTTTGATAGGAGTAGAGGTATAATATTTTTTTGAACAGATGATGCTGATGATAAGCATACCATATCTTCATATGTATAATTTAGTAATAAAAAAAGGACGGATGCAAATTTCCCCTCATATATACATATATACACATATAAATGCACATACACATATGTAATTTGTAGATCAAGTTTGAAAACAGCATATTCAGTAATGTGGGCTAGACTGTGTACAACTTGCTCTCCCTAGAACATGCTCAAGTGGGAGTCTTGGGCACCGGTTAGATGGTTATGATGATTCAGTCAACAATTGCTTCGAGAACAAATAATTGTCTTTTCTTGCTGTCATTAATAATTATTGGTATCAAAAGCTTTTACTTACTATTTGTAGTCTCTTCATACAGCTATCCAAGGTCCTGATAGTTCACGTATAGAGGTGCAACGCACAGATAATAAAGTTAAAGTTTGAAACTTTCTTATCTGAACTAGAATTCAGTCATGGTACTTTATCATAATATTCATTATTATATAGCAGATGCATGAATATGTTAAGTTTGGACATGCTGCTCATTTGTTGTACAAAGAAAATAATATGGAAATTAAAATCCCATTGAATGATTCTAAGGCATATTCACCTTCACCATCCTGCCATATGAACTGCATAGAATACAAGGATTTTATTCACGATCATTTGAAATATAGTTTGGTAAAATATAATGTACATCAACTTTTACTCGTTCTTAGAGTAGAGAGGAGTCAATTGCCAGCAGTAGTCATTGTCAAGTTTGGTAAAATATAATGTACATCAACTTTTACTCGCGATAATAAATATACTATCTTTTATGTTCTTTCACTTGTTTTCTTATCACAAAAATCCCAATATGCATTTGACTTAAGACTTTGAAAGAGTTTACTACCGTTACTGGAATTGATGTGCAATCTACTTAAAATGCTGGTAATGTTGTCATATTGATCTTAAAATGATTGTATATGGATGAGCTATACCTGGTGTATTAGTCATCTTTTCACGTTTATGAAAAATAATATATCGAAGGCAAAATAGGTAGATATCAATATTACAAAAATTTAACATATATTCGAGCAAACATGGCTGATCCTCGTATTATTGTGCAGGCATCATATACATCTTTTAACATTTGATGATGCTGTTATTATATAATCAAGAGTTAGTTCTCATTGTTAACTATTGATATTGTTTAGCTATTAAGATGTTTGTACAAGTTCTCATTGTTGATGGTTAAACTTGTTCACGAGTAATTAAACGTTTTTAAAAAAAAAGAATAGCTGCAGCAAAGGAATGGTACATGACTTCAATCTATCGATTATATCATAATATTTGGTTAGTAGTGTAAACTTGTGTTTATGAACTTTCAAGAATTTTATGTGAACCTGTCTATTTTGTCTAAAGTCTTCTGTATCTGCAGAATGGTATTGAACATAGTTTATATTATGTGAATAATAATGTGTTTTGTTGGTTGTTTTAGTATTATGATTATTTGATTGATATTTTTTTATACACCAAAATATGTTATAATTACTACTGTATAATATATGTAATGAGAAAAATGAAGCGAAAAATAAACAAGCAACCAATAGGGAAAAGTAGTGTGTAAAAAATGCAACGGAATAATCAACAAATTTAGCAGCATTTACTAAACGCTACAAAAATTATATATAACATTTAAAAACCCAACTACAGTCTTTAGTAGCTTTTATTGGACATTACAAAAGAAATGTTTTGTTGCGTATAACAAAGGCTACAATATGTTGGTTAGCGGTAGCGTTTATGGAAACACAACAGAAAATTGGGACTTTTAGTTGCACCTTCTATAGCAACATTTACTAAAATGTAACCATGGGCTTTGGTATCATTTTTTGGGCGCTACCAAAGCCCTTTTCTAGTGTAGTGAGAGAGACGGAGGATCTGTTATGCCTTAAAGCTAAAGTTCCCGATCACAAAAAATGAAGTTGAAAACGAAGCATTGATTATGGGACCAAAGATAGCAAAGAAACTGCGAGTTAAGACATTACATATTATCAGCGACTCTCGGTTGATGGTCTGTCGAGTAAAAAAGGAATTTTTGGCACAGAGAGTGAGATTGGCCCCTTACTTGACAAAAGTACTAGAATTTTTGAATTATATCGAACATTACATGATAATGCACATCTAAGGAAAGAAAATATGAAAGACGATTCACCGACAAAGCTGGCCAGCTTTGGGAATGCATAGCTCTTGGGTATCGTTCTATTTGAGGGTTTGCTGACTCCAAGCATAATCAAGATAGATATTGTTTGGATCTTGGATGAAGAGGAAGAGAGGAGTTGTGGATGACTCCGATTAAAAAATAATTGCTAAAGTGGACTCTCCCGAATGGAAAATGAGTGATGGAAACTCTTATATAAAATACCTCGATTCTTTATGCAAGATGCAGAGGTATATAGGAGAAGATTCTCGATACCCTTGCAGAGTTGAGTCACCAAAGACGAAACTAAGAAGATTCTTGTAGATGTGCATGAAGGCTACTGTGGCGATCACACTGGGGGATAGATATTATCAAAGAAGGTTCTCCGCTATGGATTCTTCTGGCCAATAGTCAACCGAGATGCGGTCAACTATTCTAGAAGATGTGATAAGTGCAAGAGATTTATGAAGATACCAAGTGCTCTGTGCATAAGCTTATAACAATGGTTGGCCTGTGGCCGTATGTGGTGTGGGGAATTGATATTATCTATATGCTACCGAGTCGAGAGGCAGAGTAAAATATGCTATGGTGGTTATGGATTAATTCACAAAGTGGGCCGAAGCTAAATCACTCAATTCGAAGAAGGTGATCAACTTCGTAGATAAAAACATTCTCTACAGATATCGAGTTCCACATAAGATCATCACAGACGATGGAACTCCAGAGTGCCGAGTTCAAAGAATTTTATGCTCAATACCGAATTGAGAAGAGCTTCTCATCAGTAGCATATCCGTAAGCCAATGGACAGGTGGTGGCGGTAAAAAAGGTCATCAAATTCATCATCAAGAAGTGATTGAAGAGGGCCAAGGGAAACTGGGTTAATAAGCTACAACTTGCACTATGGGCATATAGGATGAACCAGAAGTCCGTGACTAACTATACTCCATTCACTTTGGCCTATGGAACTAAGGCTATGATACCCATCAAATCTGAAGTCCTTCTTACCACACACTACACTATGATTCCAAGATGAATAAGGAAATCTTGCATGAGTCCCTTAACTTGGTTGAAGAGAAAAGAGAAGAGGCTGATTCAAGGTTAGCTACTCACCAAATAAGAGTAGCAAAATAGTTTAATGCCAGCTCAGAAACTGTACCTTTGAGATATATAACCTTATATTGAAATGGGTTTTTCCTGGTATGGAGGTACTTGGCCCGAATTAGCAAGGTCCTGATACTTCACGTATAGAGGTGCAACGCACAGGTAATAAAGTTAAAGTTTGAAACTTTCTTATCTGAACTAGAATTCAGTCATGGTACTTTATCATAATATTCATTATATATATCAGATGCATGAATATGTTAAGTTTGGACTTGCTGCTCATTGGTTGTACAAAGAAAATAATGTTGAAATTAAAATCCCAATGTATGATTCTAAGACATGTTCACCTTCACCATCCTGCCATATGAACTGCATAGAAAACAAGGATTTTATTCATGATCATTTGAAATATAGTTCCATAAAAGTTGGTCTCCCGTTCTTAGAGTAGAGAGGAGTCAATTGCCTGCAGCAGTCATTGTCAGGTTTGATAAATATAATATCCATCAACTTTAACACGCAAAAATAAATATGTGAAAATTAGTCACGCATCCTTAAAACGGAACTTAATTTCAAAGCGGGTCCCTGTCATAAAGAATATATATTCTACGTCCCTGTTTCTGTTTTCCGCTAATTTATTTCCCAAATTACCCTGCGTTTGTGCGAGCTCTAATTCTTCTTCTTATTTTTCGATTTAAATGAAAAACTGTAATTAAATTGAAGACGAATCAAGTTTTTTTATGAAATATGATATTCTTAATATTTGCAGTTATAAATAATCGCAACAAATTTCTGCAGATATATACGATAGTTGCAGAAATTTTTGCATCTATACGCAATAGTTGCAGACATTTCTGCAACTATAAGCAATAATTGCAGTTATTTCTGCAACTATAAGCAATAGTTGCAGAAATTTCTGCAACTATTTGCAATAGTTGCAGAAATGTCTGCAACTATATGCAATAGTTGCAGATATTTCTGCAACAATACAATATAGTTGCATAAATTTCTGCAACTATACTCAATAGTTGCAGACATTTCTGCAACTATACCATATAGTTGCAGAAATATCTGCAATTTTGTGCAATTTTTATGAATTTGAAAAAAAATCGAACTGTTAAATATTTGCTGATTTGTCTGCAAATATTTGAAATAATTGCACCTTTAATACAAATATAAATTTTTGGTATCAACAATGGATCTCATTTTAAAGATCATAAAATTTGTGATTTTTTGGTGAAAACGGTATGTTGATCAGGTTTTTGTAAATAAAGTTATACACGTTTGAAATTCATGTTCTTTCACTTGTTTTCTTATCACAAAAATCCCAATATGCATTTGACTTAAGACTTTGAAAGAGTTTACCATCGTTACTGGAAATGATGTGCAATCTACTTAAAATGCTGGTAATGTTCTCATATTGATCTTAAAATTATCGTATATGGATGAGCTATATCTGGTGTATTAGTCATCTTTTCACGTTTATGAAAAATAATACATCGAAGACAAAATAGGTAGAGATCAATATTACAAATAATTTAACATATATTCGAGCAGACATGGCTGATCCTCGTATTATTGTGCATGCATCATATACATCTTTTAACATTTGATGATGCTGTTATTATATAATCAAGAGTTAGTTCTCATTGTTAACTATTGATATTGTTTAGCTATTAAGATTTTTGTACAAGTTCTCATTGTTAATGGTTAAACTTGTCAACGAGTAATTAAGCGTTTTCAAAGGAAATAACAGCCACAGCAAAGGAATGGTACACGACTTCAATCATCATTTATATAATATTTTGTTAGTAGTGTAAACTTATGTCTATGAATGTTCAATCATCATTTATATAATATTTTGTTAGTAGTGTAAACTTATGTCTATGAATGTTCAAGGATTTTATGTGAACTTGCCTATTTTGTCTAAAGACTTCTGTATCAGAATGGTATTGAATATCGTTTATATTATGTGAATAATAATGTGTTTTGTCAGTTGTTATAGTATTATGATTATTTGATTGATATTTTTTTATACACTAAAATATGTTAATTACTACTGTATAATATATGCAATGGGAATAATGAAGTAGAAAATGAACAAGCAACCAACTAGGAAAAAGTAGTGTAGAAAATGCAACGGAATAATCAACAAATTTAGCAGCATTTACTAAACGCTACAAAAATTATATGTAGCATTTTAAAAACCAACTACAGTCTTTAGTAGCTTTTATCAGACGTTAAAAGAAATGTTCTGTTGCGCATAACAATGCTACGATATGTTGGTGTAACGGTAGCGTTTATGGCAACATAACAGAAAATTGGGACTTTTAGTTGCACCTTTTATAACAACATTTACTAAAATGCAACCATAGGCTTTGGTATCATTTTTTGGACACAACTGAAGCCCTTTTCTAGTGTAGTGAGAGAGACGGAGGATCTGTTATGCTTTAAAGCGAAAGTTCCCACCACTAAAAATGAAGTTGAACACGAAGCATTAATTGTGCGACCAAAGATAACAAAGAAACTGAGAGTTAAGACACTACATATTATCACCGACTCTCGGTTGACGGTCTACTAAGTAAAAATGGAATTTTAGGCTAAGGGAACGAGATTGGCCCCTTACTTGACAAAAGTACTAGAATTTATGAATTATATCGAACATTACATGATAATGCACATCCCAAGGAAAGAACATATGAAAGACGATTCACTAGAAAAGCTGGCCAGCTTTGGGGATGCATAGCTCTTGGGTATCGTTCTATTTGAGGGTTGGATGACTCCAAGCATAATCAAGATAGATATTGCTTGGATCTTGGATGTAGAGGAAGGTAGGAGTTGTGGATGACTCCGATTAAAAAATAATTTCTAAAGTGGACTCCCCCGAATGGAAAAATGAGTGATGGAAACTCTTATATAAAATACCTCGATCTTTATGCAAGAAGCCGTGGTATATAGGAGAAGATTTTCGATACCCTTGCAGAGGTGTGTCACCAAAGATGAAACTAAGAAAATTCTTGTAGATGTGCATGAAGGCTGTTGTGGCGATCATACTGGGATAGACATTAGCAAAGAAGGTTCTTCGCTATGGATTCTTCTAGTCAATAGTCGACCGAGATGCGTTCGACTATTCTAGAAGATGTGATAAGTGCAAGATATTTATGAAGATACCAAGAGCCCTGTCCATAAGCTTATGACAATGGTTGGCCCGTGGTCGTATGTGGTATGGGGAATTGATATTATCTATGTGCTACTGAGTCGAGGCAAAGTAAAATATGCTATGGTGGTTATGGATTAATTCACAAAGTGGGCCGAAGCTGAATCATCACTTCGAAGAGGGTGATCAACTTCGTAGTAAAAAACATTCTCTGGAGATATGGAGTTCCACATAAGATCATCATAGACGATGGAAGTCGAGAGTGTCAGTTCAAAGAATTTTGTGCTCAATACCAAATTAAGAAGAGCTTCTCGTCAGTAGCATATCCGTAAGCGAATGGACAGGTAGTAGTGGTAAAAAAGATCATCAAATTCATCCTCAAGATGTGATTGAAGAGAGCCAAGGGAAACTGGGTTGATAAACTACCACTTGCACTATTGGCATATAGGACGAACCATAAGTCCGCGACTGACCATACTCCATTTGCTTTGGCCTATGGAAGTAAGGCTATGATACCCATCAAATTTGAAGTCCCTTCTCACCGCAGACTGCATTATGATTCCAAGATGAATAAGGAAATCTTGCATGAGTCCATCAACTTACTTGAAGAGAAAAGAGAAGAGGATGATTCAAGGTTAGATGCTCACCAGATAAGAGTAGCAAAATAGTTTAATGCCAGCTCAAAAACCATACCTTTGAGATATGTAACCTTGTATTGAAATGGGTTTTTCCTAGTATGGAGGTACTTAGCCCGAATTGGCAAGGTCCCTATATGATTGAACATAAGCTTCAAGATGGAACTTTCAAGCTATCAACTTTTGATGGGATCTCAATTCCTGGGCATGGAATATCAAATACTTTTGATGCAGTTTCATTTAGATTCATCTTTTGCATATAATAAGTCCTACCAATTAGGAGTTGATGAAATAAGGTAGAGTCTTCCATTTTTTCGTTCATAAATAAAGCTGGACTTAGTGTAGCGTGCTCTATAGCAAAACCAAACATTCCATGTTTTGAAAAACTAGATGTCTAGGTACCAGGAGATAGCTAACGATGAACTCCTTTGGTTCATGATTGATTCAATGGAGTATGTTCATACTGTGTTGACCAAACGATTGCCCTTATGTATCTAATATTTGATTAGTGCCCAAAGATAGTAAAGGTTAAGGATGATGCCAGGAGGCAGGCATCTAAGACATTGGATCTCGAAGATAGGTACCGATATAGAAATGAATCTGTTTATAGGTGGGACCTTGTTTATGGCAAAATGTGACATGTTCGTTCAATGATAAAAATGGTCGGTCGATGAAGTATCTTTGATCATTACTCAAAGAAGGTGAGATAAAGGGTAGATGCCCGGAGATAGGCGTCCTAGACGCCATTGCCCAGAGGTAGGAATCGGCATAGAATCGAACCCTTTGAAGGTACAACTATGTTTACAGCGGAGCGAACTACAATCAGCCAAAGATAAATGGAGTTAGCCAACGAAATGCTGTTTTGTTTAGTCAAATGAAAAACATTTTGTCCAATGATAAAAGAAACTAAGTATTGGAATAATACTCAGTAATTGCAAAATTTATTTATATGTACAAAATTACTGTAAATAATGGCATTGCACGGATCATAAACGCTGATAAGTATAATATAAAATGTAATTGAATTACAGATGATTATTTGTACATGCTGGAAAGTGTGCAAGCACAGAAGTAGAAATGGAAAGATGTAAATAGGGCAAAGTTGAAAGAAAAAACTGCTTTGATTACTTCAGTGTATCAATTACAAAAGCATGGGCCATACTCGCACATCAACGACCTATGTACATATTCAAAAAACAACAAAAGTAACTGTCCATAATGGTGCTTCCCCCTCTTTGCCTTCTTCTTGTTCTTCTTTTCCTTCTTCAAGGAAGAAGGTTACATTCTCTTAAAAGGGTCGACATGCTTCCGCAATGCAACATGACAGTCGAGATTTTCATCCCAATTATAGTTAATCTCTGAGTTGGCATGAGATTTGGGAGTCTCAGCATATACTGATCGTAAGGAGGGTGGGGGTTGGAACAATTAAAGGGGAACTGGAATGGAAAAAGAGGGTACTGAAATGTCCTTCAAGCTTTCTCCTTCTTGACATCTTTCGGTTTGGATGGGTCAATGGATTGCCTCTCCGCAATGAATGGCTTGGCATTGGAATCCATAACATCAGTGATGATCACATCATCTCGTCCATGGAGTAATTCGGATTGTTTACACCTTTTGCTTTTAAGGTAGCAATTTTTCATCATCGGACCTTGGAGCGGACTCGATGGAAGAGGACAGAATGAATAGTGGTGTAGAGATAATAAGGGATTCCATGGTAGAAGCTTGAGTGGGCAAGGGAAATGATCAAAGCTCGAATAGGAGCTGTATGAGGTTGATCTAAAAGTTGAATAATAGAAAAGATAATATCATAAATGTCTTCGGATGACATCTGAAGTGTCTTGATAATAGGAGAATCAAAAATATATCTCTAGGAGTTTTTCTTTGGGATATGGGAAGAGTCTTCAGCTTGTCCCTTTTCTTGAATCAAGGACATGAATGGAAGGACAAGGGCGATTGGAGGAGACACATAGCTAGGATGTTCTGGATTATATCATGTCGAGAGTGGGGTAGCAGCAGCACTAATAGGCAGAAGACATGGAATTAGGTATGTCGACTGCCTTAGACCTAGCAGCCCCTGAAACAATCACGTCTACCCCAGACTATGAAGTTATATGAGTAGTGTTTTTCACTTAGTCCTTAAAGCTATACTCAAATTGAGCGCTAATGGGTTCTTACTCAAATATGTGGCTTTTGTAGCTCCTATCGCCTGACCCTCAAACAAGGCCCCTAAATCATACTTGTCAAATTGTAGGTGGGATATGATTGCATCCTCGTTTACTTCCTTCGTTGTTTTCTCCCTCTCCCGTTTCATGATGTTTTTTCAGAAACCTCTGTTAGGGTCTCAGGATATTCTTGCTCTAGCCATTGAAGGTTGCCAGACCTAACGACATTGACATAGAAGTGCAAGTTGGTGGAGTCAATCATGTATTCAAGGTCAGTCTTCTCCTACTTAGCTTGGGCAAGTCCATCTTAAAGTTTGACAACCTTGTTTAAAAGTATCGTTTTCTCCTACCAAAGGTCGCCAATTTCTTCGCAATAAGATTGGGCCTCCTCAGGAGCCTTTTTCTCTCTTCTTTTTCACCCTTGAGGTCCATTTTTAGCTTTTCAACCCCCGCGCCCAGTTTGTGTCCTAGGACATGTTATCTTTTATGGTTTCACTGGTCCTGACGTGAACTTTCTGGACTTGCTCATCCAAGAAGTTTGATTTGGCCCCCATAGCCCAGACCATGTCTCTGAGCTTCTCTTCAGCATCATTGATAGCTTTATCCTTAGCGGCCATTTATTTCTCTAATTTGACAATTTGCTTGGAGAGGTTTCTTTTGATTTTGTCATCTTTCTCGCTCTCCTTCTTCTAGGTCATGATTATCATGCAGTTCTTTTTATTCAGGTCAGGCGACCTATAGATAACTTCATCTACATGTTATATTGCTCCGTTAGATCCTTTTAAAGCAACAAGTCGGTCTTCGAGTCCTTAGGTGGAATTTTATCCACATTTTAAATGAACTCGAGACCTATAAGTTCATGTCGAGATGCACACTTCATGCTCTATGAGAATTTTCGATGTTGAAGCATCAGGAGTTGGAGTAGGAAGGCTAGCAGCAATTATGAAATGTTCTTTTCCAAGTCGTTGCATGGGAAGTGAAGGAGACGATTATGTTGTCCTAGATTTGGATTGAGTATGGTCTAAAGCTTGAGTGTTCGCATGGACCTAGGATCATCCCTTAGGTAGTTTGAGTTTGTAAAAGTATGGATCTTGTTCTATTGGGAGTGGGGATTGTGCTTGGTGTGGCGAACCAAATCCTCTCTAGACTCAGAGGACCTCTCATGCTCAAAACAGTGCCTTCTTTTCTCATCATCATCTCTCTCTATCTTTCTTATCCCTTTTCTTTCTCTCTTTTTTCGTACGTAGATTCATAATAGGGATCCCAAGGAAGGTACGCATCATTTCGATGGAGAGATGAACAATTACTAGTCGACTTCTTGTCTAGGGTGTCATGTTTGGATTTCCCTATTGAACCTCAAAAGGAAAAGACTAGACTAGATCTCAAAGATAGGAAGTAGTATGTGTAAAGTCAGTGTGCTGTGATCCTAGGAGTTGTGCAGAGTGGCAGTGTGTCCTATTGATTCTATGGACCATGCTCGTATAGACAACTTATTGATGTTACTTCTCCCATAGAAGATAAAACATATTGATCATTGTTCAGATTAGAGAATCGATGCCTAGGAGAATGAAATTGGCAATGTCATATTCTATGATATTCGTTTGGAAGCTGCCGAGATTGCTAAGAAAACCAAAGATATCTTTTACCATAGAACAAGGAGTCACTTCTCCGATAGGAGCATGTTGTGGCTTAGGAGCAGGTTGAACTGATAGGATTCCAACTCTCGATTGGGATGTGGGAGGTGAGGTTCTTTCATCTCCACCTGTCTCCTCGATTGACTTATTCATGATCGGAATGGTCATCATCTTCCTCGCTTGCATTATTGTCGATGTCATCATCTTCATCTTCACTCCCATCCTCCTCTTTGCCAATGGGAGGACTCTATGCCATATGTGGAACCTCTTAATGTTCGAAAGCCGGAGGTTTGACTTCAACTTTTGGTGCAACCTATGTAGCTTTATGTGTGGGAGGTATGATACCAAGGCTACAACCATTGTATAACAGCCAGAACTGTCGCATGTGGGAGTCGGTGAGGAAAAGCTTCATTCTTCTTTCATCAATTGTGATATTTTTCAGGACTTGAAGTGTCTCCGCTAAAGCAATGTTATTCGATCTTCAAGGAATATATGTTAAATTCAAAGAACGGTGACATTATAAAATTATATTAAATGAATATCAGTGGGTTAGGAGGTAGAGGTGAAACATACCTCCTGATAACCACTTCTAGGCGATGCCAACTGGTCAACGAATGAAAAAAATGCTCATCCTTGAAGTGGTTGAGTTTACCGTAATTGTCGACAATGATTCGACAACCTCGGAAAGATTCCAAATAAGTCAGAGATGGATGATCTCCTTACTTCTTGAAGCTAATAGATAACTAACTTCTTCTAAAGAAGGTGCCCTTCTTGGTTTTTGACAAAGACCATATACATGTAATTCGGTGCGGCATACCCATTTGTATAGAGCTGGGCGGAAGTGAGCTTCATAAATTGGAGAACTATGAGGATGAAATGGTTGAACGGGGGAATGCTCCCAAAGAGGCATATATAATGATTGCATGTTGTGTAACACTCAGGAAGGTCATGTGCCCATAGGTAAGGTTTCGGTGTCAAAGATTCATCGATGAGAATTCTATAGCGGTCATAAATTCTTTCAACATCTGCCATAATTAGGTCAAAGCTAGAGAATCTGAGGGTTTATCGAGAATCATAACACCTTTTACATCGATATTGGGAGAAACTTCGATGCAGAGTTTTTTGCTGTAGCTAAAGCAATAAGTTGTAAAGATTACCTAGGTGTACATTGAGATGGCTAGAGCCTAGAAGGTGTCAAAGTGGATACCAGGTAGAAGATGAACCTACCATA
This sequence comes from Allium fistulosum, assembly GCA_030737815.1. Lineage (NCBI taxonomy): Eukaryota > Viridiplantae > Streptophyta > Magnoliopsida > Asparagales > Amaryllidaceae > Allium > Allium fistulosum. Next base: position 991,073,334 of record CM060903.1, read on the forward strand.
GGTGAAGTGAATTCTGAAGTGAAAGGATTTGCACTCAAGGCGGAAATGAATTAGGAGCATGTGTACTCTATTTTGATATACAAGCATGGTCTGGTATGCTTTCTTTGGATGTTCTACTTCGATTAAAACCCTGTAGCCAATGTACAAAACCTAATAGATATTGATATGTGTTGACCGATCGGATTCTGCACATTAACTGAGATAGAGCAAAGTGTTAATCTATGTACTGTGTATCCATGTCCATAACACAGTTTACGCAATAAATATGCATTGATAGCCCATCCATGCAAGCGAACGAGCTCCGTCATGCTTTGGAAATATATGTCAGTATTTATGCGTTATTGTAGAATATATGATAACTGAACCAATGTCTGAAGCGACATGGAGCTTCTCCCTGCAGGATCATAGGATTGTGATGCTCGACTCGAACTGTCAACACATGATTTTGTTAGATGCCAAAGTGTGTTAGATGTGATTGTTTCTTGAAACTGTCCCATCGAAACTGGGTCACCAATCCATATTCTAATGAAGTTTGACAAAAGAAATCACCCCCACCTTTCACATATATGCACACATAAAAAAATCAAAAATAAATGATCATGTGAAAAAACTTATGGCCAAAGCCTTGGAGATGAAAAGAGGATACCAAGCAACTACTAGGGGTAGAAACCTAGGGTCGGACTTGAGAAAGCTCGGAGCCAACTTTGGGTAGCAAGAGGATCTTGAGTTTAATTTTTTGAGTTGGAAATGGAGGAATGGGAAGGAAGGGGACGCATGAAATTAAAGTCAAATATAGATCGGTGACCATGGCTTGACATCGGTAGTGATGAGACGGCTGTGGCACCCACCTAAGTTTCTAAGATTGCAAAATAGTAGATAACATGGAAGTCTGAATGGAAAACAAAGTGGTGTTCGAATTTTAGAGGTTCTTGTTCTATTGGATCAATAGTGAGTTTGAAATGGATTTGATGAACTTCGAAGATAGGTGGCAATGGTGGCATTGATGGGTGCGTGGAAGAAAATAAATCATAGGAATTCTCAAATATAAAGAAAGCCAAAACTTATAAGATGAAGTTTGATGAGGTAGAATTGTTTAAGTGTTACTTAAGTAGTAATGCTTTGCAAAATGATCGATACTGATCCATAAGGATCGATATCGATCCATTTGATAATTCCATATAAATAAAGGACATGATGAAAACGAAAGGAATGAATAATGGTAATGGGCATGACTGCAATGACAAAAGATGGAATCCTACCTGTCCAAATGGGAGGGAAAGTTTTCAGGGATCTCAGAACTAAATAGAGAATTCAAGTGGGATACCTTAACTCTTATGTCCGTCGAAGAGATGTGATCCCACAGTTGTTTGAAGTGACTGCAAAAATAGAAAAGATCCATTGTCCCACAAAGACAGTTCAGAAGATAGAGACATCTTTACACAATGGAGTTTGCGTTCATTAGGTTGTCTCCACCCAAAGCATGCTATAATAACACAAAGCATAATTTGGGGTAAGTGTTATTTCACATTTGAACCAGACAATATCTCAACAAATTCAAACTACTGAGTGTTCTTGAAATAGATCAAGAATGAATAATACAATTAGAAATAGAAAATTTTAGGTAAGGCAACTAGGATCTGTATCGATCCTTGTGAAGAGTAAATACACTTAATCTTTTTGAGAGCTATATGTTGAAGACCAAAGAAAGAAAGGAAGACCAAGGTTAAAAAATAGATCGGTACTGATCTATAATGACCGAGACCAAACCTTATTGATTAGTGAAGTGAGTCAACATTGCTTTGTCAAAATATGGACCAAGTCAAGAAGACTACATGGGATGGTAAGTGAATAGGTCAGTACCAATCCATAACGATAGGCACCGATCCTTTTCGTACTTGATATTCTCATTCATGACCGATTCCTCTGGCTGAAACTTAGGATTTCGAGCTGAGAACATGTTTGAATCAATCCTGGTGGTTTTGGAGGTTAATTTTGTCTATAAATACCAAGGCTTTTGCAATGAGAGATGGATGTTCTTCCTTTTGTTATCTGATTTTTCGTCTAAGCTCTATCGAATTCATACCAGAATGGTATGAATCTTGAGTTGATGTAATCCTCTTTCCAAAGAAAAAGTTACTGACAACAGAGCTAATAGTGGACGTAGGCTATTGACTAACGCCGAACCACTCTAAATTTGCATGTTCTACTCTCATGTAGTTCTTAATTCTCTATAATTCTCCTTTGTCTTTTGATTGGGTGTTTGTCCCTTTTTTGGAAGAAACACTTTCATTTTACGTTGATTACCAATTATGGTGATGCTTACCTTCTATTTAAAGGAAACAAATCATCTCTTGAATAGTGTTTCACTTTAAGTTTTTCAACTTATACCTAACTACAGTCTTAACACGATCCAAGCTGTCATGCCTTTGACCATAATCGATGTATAGTTTAGACATTTGAGATTTATAGTATTCTCAAGTCAAAAGACTATTGCACATTATCACATGAGATCATTTATTTTAATTTTAACATATAGAAGACTCTGGTGAGTCATTCTGTAACTATTCTAAAACAATTACATGTACATAGCCTCATGGTTCTCCCGACGATCATGGGAAATTCACCATCCAACATATGGAGAGTTTATGTGTACTAGTCTCAATGAATATATCGATATCCCATTCTTAACACATTTTGACTATGAACGTTTAGGGATGAGTATTTATTTTATTCGTTTCAGTACTTATGGTTATGGATACATTTGTAACTACAATAAATAAAATTCCTAAGGATTTTCCACTTATATATATATATATATTTGACTATAGAAAACATTAATTATATCCAAGTATAAAAATATATATAATAGAAAATAAAACCAAAATATTACTTCATTTCGAATAAGATTTATCATAAGAGTTAAGTTCTATCACACCCTTAGATCTATGAATTGTAACAATATTCCTAGATGAAGTTACCGTATCATACACTTATAATAAAAGATATATCATATCCCCATCACACCTCCTGAAATAAATACACTAATATTTTTAGATTATCCTTATGAATCATTAACTTGTTAAATATTTTACACGATTATCTTGAAGTTTATTTCAATAACCCATGCAAAGGTCTTTTAAGCTTGCAAACAAGACTTGGTTTGCTACTATTAATGAATCCCTCTAAGTAGTATAAATAAATATCTTCCTCTTCGTCACCATGTGGAAATGCCATTTTGACACTTAGTTGTTAAAGCTTCACATATGAATGAGCAGCTAATTCCAATAAAATGTGAGTGTAAATATGTTTGACAATGAAAGAAAAATGTCATGATACTCAAAACCCTTCTTCTAAATATACCCCTTCGCTGCTAACCTTCCCTTATACATTATATAATCATTGCCACTATCTTTAACTTATAAATCCACTCACTCCCAACTTCTCTCTTACCAGAAATACGAGGAACCAAATCCCGAGTATGATTCTTCTATAATGATTTCTTCTCCTCCTCTATAACAACTAACCAACTAGAATAATCAATTGAAGCAATAACGTCATTGTATTCTCCAAGCTCATCATGCACAATGCTCTATGCATATGTTATTGAATTGTCAAAACAAATATCATCTGCATCAATTCCAAAAAAAAAATCATCAGGCCAATCAGGCTCCCCTTCTCTCTAAATGTCCTAGATTGTAAAAGAGCATATCTTGAGTCCATTTATTTGTACTATCTTTTGTCCCATCCTCCACAACCCAGCTTTCATTGAAAACACTATGTGTATCTCCATGGAAAGTATATAATGACTTGTCATGTGTTTAGTAATCCAAATTTTTCCTTGAAATGTCATCTTATGAAGAAGACTACCTTTAACATAGCCTTTTCATCAAAAGTCACACGTTTGATGGTAATAATCTTCATGTTAGTAGGCATCACATCCCTTTACCCTTTAATTCTCTCTTATAACATGGAAAAGTACAATTGCAAGATCTAGGTCCAAGCTCTTTTTATTATCAAGCATATAAGTTGACCATCCAAACAGTTTGAAAAATGAATGATCTACGGGTTACCCTTTCCATACTTCTTTTTAAATCTTCATGTTTGTGGTAATGGAAGGTGTGTGGTTGAGAAGGAAATTCGTTTTAACAAACCATACATTTTCACATCGATGGGCAAGTAAAACATGATTTACTTTACCAAACAAACTTAAAATGAGTCAAAACATTAGGTAATATTGTAATTTGACATTTTTGAGCTTTAAAATACAATGTGTACATTATCTAAACTGATAACTTATAGAAGCTATAGTAGAAATAGAATTTGGACTTAATCCTTATTCCAGATGAAAGATCTAAAAGCTCCCTTCCATAGAGTTATCCTAATAGCAATTTGGGCCATCCATTCGAGAGATATGACTGTTTCAGTTTAGGAAAATTTAGGTAGATTTTGTTGTTAAAGCCAAAGTCCATATTTTGTCCTATTTGGATTAGTTTGATGAGGATTTAGGGGGTAATTAGAGGATAGAGTAGCCACTATCTTATTCAATTTAGACCTAAACTCATTCCTAACCACCATTAACATTCCCCTACCTAAATCAATTCACAACTTAATATTTTTGAATCTAATCAAGATATTAGAATCATGCATAGAAGCATCCTTAGAGATCAAATCAACAATCATTTAGGAGGGATTATCGTTTGTCTCCATTGTCCAACCCAGATTCATCATTGTTTGGAGCTATTTCGACAATTTTACTACTGATGGGCTAGTGTTTTATAACCTCTTGATATTGCATATTGAAATATATGTTTAGAGGTGTTTTGAATCCATTTTTCAAACTAAAAACTATGTTTTGAATTATGACCTGATATGAAAGCAAAGTTCAAATGATGTTTTAAGGGGTTTAGATGGCTTAGATCATATGTTTGAATGTTGTGAGCTTATATATATACATGTTAGACATATGTTAGAATGTTTTTTGACATATATTACATGTTACGATGATGTTCACTATTGTTGTGATGCATGTTTGTATGTATGGATGAAAAATTTGTGTTTGAGAAATATGGAGATGATGATTCAATGGATGGAGAACTTCTAAGTGTATAGGAACAATGTATATGATATATTCTTCATTAAATACACTAGGATGAGAAGTTTGTAATCGCATAATACTTCGATAGACCAACTCTAGAGTGTTTGGAGTTAATCACCATAGTAAAGTGATGCACAGAGATGAAAGTGGAAAAGCGATGAGGGGTTGACTTCTAAAGTAAAGTTGAAAGACTTAGTGAAATTGTCACTAAGTACAAGGATCTGCACCAAACCCTATGGATTGGTATTGAACCATCTAATCGATAGTAAATGTTACAAGGCTTAAAATTTGGATCAGATGATGAAGATGGATCGATCGCAACCCAAAATGATGAAAAATTGTCTAAGTAAATTGATTGGCATCGATCCAGGGTGGATCAGTATAGGTTGATCCTTTTCGGCCAGTTTGGTATTTGGAGCTAAAGAAAGAAGGTGAATCCAGTTTGGAGGCAAATTTGACTAAGTACATAGGTCGGTATCGAACCATAATGGAAGAGTATCGATCCATGATACAATAAGAGACCGATGTTTGCTACAATGGATGACTGTTTGGAATATCTAGGGATCATCCAATCAGGAAAGTTCTATGTGATGGTGACTTGTGAAGTAGAACAAGTTGGTTCTATTATCGGTATTTATGCTAAGGTACCGTTAATGACCAAAGGCTACTATGCTCATAAAGTAGGAGTAGGTAGGGATTGAAACATCCCATTACCTTTAGTATCTAAAATTAGTGACAAACGTCATTTTGAAATGCTTGCATAGTAATATTAGATATCAAAAATAGTAGAGGCCAAATTTATGCACAAAAAGGAAAATCTAATAGTGGAATTTAAATAAAAACACATGTATATCTTAACGAAACATACAATAACCACTATAGTAAATATAACATGTTTATCCCTCTACACATAAATTGTTACTAAATTTATAAAATAATAAAACAGTAATATAGGGAAATTTAATTAGACAACTTGTAAGTGAGGTATGCAACTGGACTCCATTGCTTTCCTTTGCTATCACCTACAAGCCTCGAAAGGAAAAAAATGTTTAACAATGTTTGAAGCATACCAATTTCTATACATCTCAGCCTAACCTAAGGGATTCAATGACTATTGCATAGAAAAAGACTTCTTATATACCCTTTAGAGACCAAATCAATGTAGTTTTATTCCTTACTCTTCACTTTAGAGACCAAATCAATGTAGTTTTATTCCTTACTCTTCACCTGCGCCAAATACATGTTAGCATATAGCATTGCAGAGACATAGAAACCACCATGCAACCAATGAAAGTAGAAGACAACACTTCTACTAAGCCATAAAAATCAATTGTCATGAATATGGGGTAACAACAATAACATCAACATAGGCATTAAACATCAACAAGTTTGATAACACTCAATGTCAATCACAAACATCAAACAAACCGACCATAACAAATATACTGACATATAAACCAATCATCTACTATTAGCAATACATCATCAACGTAAGTATAATCAAACAAGTAGGTACACACCACTGCAAATTAGTAATAAAACATCAAACTCAGCAATTGTCTACCAACTTCTCAATATCAGTAATATAAACATCAAATCCATTAAATCTGTATTAACTAACCCTTATTAGTGTTATAAACATATTCGTCAAATGTGTATTAGCAATCCTATATTAGTAGTGCAACATCGATTTTATCTACACAGTAAAACCATAATTAATTACACAACATCCATGTAGTAATAATGGTAAAACATTGCATAATTATCCTAATGCAATTCTATCTCAACACAACAATCATACATGATCATTTCGACTAATAATTAGTCTAACATGTTACAATAATCAAAATAATGTATTTATACACATTATTTCCTACTAAGTATGAAATGTTTAGTTATTGTTAATTATAAAAAACATTTATTCATTTTATCTTAAAACAATAATAATAATTTCTTGAAAACAATAATACACTTCTAAAATCCTCCATTTTAAAAACACTACTTCAAATACCTCAAAATATCGTTATTCACAAACAGTAATTTATAAATTTATATTCAATTACTTTCCAAAAAAATAATACTATTACTTTACATCAAAATAATACTATATATTTAGATCCTCATTATCATCCATACCCACTTTATTACTATTTAACTCAAAAATAATAATGTTTTACATTAAGTCTGAAAACCCATTTTGTTGGGATCATCCTCCTTCATATGTAATAAGGTCATCTTACCCTAATTTTTTTTACTCACACATTTAGACTTCATTATAAACTATTTTAATTACTAATAAAAAATAGTAGTGGTAGTAATAATAATAACAACAACAATATTTTACCATATACATTTGAAAGTTAAACTATTATTATTTTCATCCAAAGATATTAAATCACCTTGAAATCCTTAAAATGATATAATTCTAAAAAAAATTAATATGCTACTTAATTAACATTAGTATGCGACATTATTATTTATTAAAACATAAGTATTCTTCTTCTTATTTTTTCTATAAATAATTTAACACTAAAACATACTTCTGAACTTTTAGAACCTTTTATTAAAATATTAACTTATTTATTGACTAAAGTGCACTCTACCATTATTTATTTAAGTACAATGTTTTCCCTTAATAAATATCTTTCATTTAAAACATTTTATCACAATAATGATATACAACACTTCATACATTAACTATCTAATAATTATCACTTACAAATTTCCTAAAAATTTACAATTGATAATTTACATCAGTATTCACCTAAATATTCAAAATTTAACCAAAGGCTAAATGTAACGACCCGGAATTTCGAACATTTCGTATTTAAATAACCGAGTTATTCAAATATTTGAATCTTGGATTAAACATGATAAAAGTGATTTAATAACCTTGTTAACCCCTTTTTATATATAAATAATGATGGTAAACTTGTTTTAGAAAAATGTTTATAAAAATATATATATTTTGAAGAAATATCGATAATGCGACTGAAAATCAATGTATCGATATACGGCTTTTTACTCGTAGAAGTTGCTCAAACTTTTTTACTTATACTAATAAACTTAGGAAACCATCAATATGAAGTAAAAATATTTTTCCATTTATGAAAAATAAAATATTGATGATGTCATGCATGTGATGTATTGGATAGATATTTGCGTGTGAGGGTAAAAGGATAATTTGTTAAGGAAAATGAGGTGTAAAGTAAAAAAGCATGCAAGGCACATGGGGAGATCTCTTGGCTAGCCAAAGGGAGGCTTAGGGTCCTTAAACATTTCATAATATTCAAAAGCTTCAAAAGATATAAAAGGTCAAAAATGGTGGAAGTGGATTAGCACTAATCCACTTTGTTCTTCACTAATCTTTCTCTAATTAGTTCAGTCTTCTCCAAACTCCATCAAACTTTCATTAACACCTTACAAAGCATGGATCTAAAGTCAAAAGTGGAAAAAGTGAAGGGGAAATGGGATTTGCATTTTTGGCCGTGAACATTGAGGAGGAGAGGGTGGTGTTTGCTTGGCTTAGATATGCTGAAGGTTGGATCTTTGGTTTTTGGGTGATGATAGAAAGTGGTTCTTTGTTCTTGTATGTTTGAGCTTGATGTAAGCTTGGATTTGGGTGAGTAATCTCACTATTTTGTATGTATATAGTGTGTCTGTGTGTCTATGTGTGTACAAATATAAAATTAAAGTGTTATTAACTAATTAAAGTTATACAATTTTGACCCTCTTACTTTTGAAAACTAATGAAAACTTTGTATTGTATAACATCACTCTTATTACCTTCTATAACATGCAGTGTGGCCTTAAATTGATGTTTAAATGGTTGCTTGGATTGTATGTTGAAATTGAAATGAATATGGAATGGTCTGTACAGCAATAGTCGCTATAAGTGCACTAAGTTGTGTAAATGGAAGATTTGTGATATTACCTTAGTATAACTTGTTTTGGTTGTTCTATGCACATTATTTAGTGTATGGGATGGCAAGTAATTGATTTGGAAAGCTATAGAAATTGTGAACCAAAGTTGTGAATGTTAGAAGCGAAAAGGTCGCTATGGATGCACTTTGAAAATGCCTTGTGTTTGCTGATTTTCAAATTCAACTTTAAAAGACATCCTAGGGGCTTCTTTGCAATTTTAATAAGCACAATAATTGTACTTATTACAAGAAAAATATGAAAGTTTAAATTATTCCTTAACTTGTAGAAAAAAGTTGCAAAATGTTATAGCGAGAAGAAGGTCGCTATATGAGCACTTTGAAATATGTTTTTTTGGGAATTTTTACAATTAATTTGAAATCCATCCTTAGGAGTTTCATTACTTTTTAATAAGTATTATATGTGTAATTATTATTGGAAAAATACTGGAGTTCAAAATATTTTGGTACCGGTCAAGCAAATTGCTAAAGTTAGAGTAAAAAGGTGGTTATAAATACACTTTAGTAAATACCTTGTATTCGGGAATTTTTATAAATAAACAGGAAAATATGCATAGCAGTTTCTTTCCATGATTTTTAAGTACCTTAATGTTAGAACTTACCGTAAAAATTTCAAGTCTTAAATCATTTTCTTTGTGGAGAAATCTGGTTGCAAATTTCATGCTTTCTATGTTGTTCTTTATACAAGAGTTTTAACATCATTTATAAATATTGTAGTAAGTTTCTTGAGGTTTTAAGTGTCTAAAAATAATACTTCGATTTTCCTCTAATCTTTTTAGGGATGTTTTATAACATATTTTTAGTATTTTAAAGTTGGTTTGAAGTTTAAATATATTTTTAGCAATTATTATGAATTTTCATAGTAAAAGGGTTTTATAATATAACATGCTTTTTATTTATTTCGCATAAATTATAAATTAATTATTTTCAAATAATATTTCACATAGATATTTAAAACCTATTTTAAGTATTTTTAAAGTATTTATATATGTATATAAGTTCGGAAAAGTAAGTTAAGTATTTTACAAAAGAATGAAAGGTAGTTTTGGATTATAACACTTACGTTGTAATAAATGGTTTTGTAAATTTAATTAAAAGTATATTACCTTGTTTAATAAATATAGATATACTTAGTGCTTTAAAATGAATTTTTAAGGAAAATGACAAGTATTACATGGTTTGGGTTTGTTGTGACAATGTATTAACATCATTTGTCTTTAACCCTTTTTTATTATGCTTAGTAATATAACTAGTTCTCTAAAAGAATGTTTTAAAGATAACTATAAATGGAATGGTTTTTGGTTGCAGTAACAATGTTTTAGTGACATTTATTTTTAATCCATTAAACTGCACTTGTGCGAATGTGTAATCTTGTTTTAGATTTGTGAATATTCTTACACCATTTGGAATAAGAATATGGATACATTTCTAAGTATTGAAAAGTACAAATGAATAATAAAAAACTGAATACATGTATATATCTTTTATAAAGATATTTTAAATATAAATACAAGCATAAAAAGGATGTTATAATTAATAAAGGAATTTATTAAATAAGAAGAGGATTTGAAGTAGCTTATGTGGCTTAATCATGCTTTGTGTGACTTAATTATGCTTTGTATGTTTACTCGCTTATGGAAAGTATTTAGTCGTGTAATTAGCACTAAAAGTCGACGATGTAGACTTGTCTATATGTGAGAGTTAAGAATGAAGTGTCTAGGTAAGGCTTAACCGACCTGGCTTCACTCTTGACCAAGGGACAGTGTAAGACAAAAAGGTCGGAAATGTGATAAATATACGAGACTTGATTTCCATATACGATCATCTATTTTGAACTTGATAGTCGATTAGTCGACTATCGAACTTAACATAGTTAACTTGGGAATTATCTAAAAGCTTCACGGTATCATATGATTTGAGAACCTCAAGGAGGAGCATTGGTATGAAATGTCTCTAGCTTTAAGAACTTATATATATATATGTGTGTGTGTGTGTGTGTGTGTGTGATCGCATGAAGAGGACTCCTCTTTATATAGTTTGCTTAACCGAAATTGGGTTTACCTGAAATTCATCAACTTAGTTTTAAAGAGTCTGGGATCGGTAAGAATTTTACTCACTGAATGTTACTTCAAAAATGATATACGAGTTCTATATTTTGGAAGGGTTATATAGTGGAGCGATATAGATTTGAACTGTCTATCCTAAGATTAAGTCCAAGGGAGATGTCAGCATTAGCATTCGTCAGAGGACAAATGTAGGAATCTATATGGAGATTCGAGATCTATTTGAGATGCTCGAATCCAAGAAAATATTTGTGATATGTTCGAGACGATAGAATCCATTTGAGGATTTATGTTATGTTCGAGTGATGAAGACTTGTGTGAGGACGCCGAATGTGACCTCGACATCGAAAATAATAGAAAACAGAGTAGGCCTCATAGTATGGGGTTTAGCTAACCCATGATGGGATACTGGAGTTGATGATATTTAGGATCACATTTCAAACATGGACCATCTATAGTATATTATATCTAGAGATATACGATGCTCAGAGATAGTATATGATGTTGTGCACTGGAGTTGATGATATTTAGGATCATATTTCAAACGTGGACCATCTATAGTATATTATATCTAGAGGTATACGACTCTCAGAGATAGTTCCTGATCCTTGTGCAGGAGATTGGATTCGACTTGTTCCGAGGATATCTCCGTGGAAAATCCATTATGCAAACGTACATTAACGGTTTTGATTGTACTTCTAATATTGTCGTATCGTGAGATGCAAGTAGTACAACTATTTTTTGATTTATATTCTACACCCTAGACATTATCTATTATATCCTCTTAAATACTTATTAGATGGTTGTTCTTTTGAAGGGATAATTGTTATAGCCTTCCGTGTGGTCTCAAAACTACTGCTATATGTTAGTCACATATTTCATGACTTTCTCATACCAGAGTTATGTCTGACTTGTGGTTTTTGTTTTCCGTAAATTCCTCATGTGCGCTTTCATATAGTCTGGGAAAGGTAGGTTTTCGTTGATGTTCACTGGTGCTCGAGGAGACGAGCTGGATGTTTCACCTATCGTAGTGTTCTTATTTCCATTTCAGTACTACTAATTTTATATCAACAATTATGAGGATATCTTGTTATAACTGTCCAGACTGATGATAGTATTTAGAATTGTATCTCTAAAATGATATATGTCTTAAGCGATAACATGTACTGCTTTATTGCTTTTGATATTATATGTTATCGTTCTGCTATGAGATTATGATATCGTGTTCTCTTCTTTTTTTGTTCTGTTTTCATTTTCTTTTATTTTACCCTAATAATCTATCTTTTTGGCACTTGGGTGCTCGGCACATGAATACCGTGAATGTATTAATATCGACATTCCGGGTTTGAAAAGGCTAGTCATTACACTAAAGACATAAAATAATGAGGAAAAATGTGTGACAATGATGAAGTAATCAGACCAATGTAAAATTTAACCTAATCACTAAAAAATAAAACTTGCCAAAATTCACACATAACAAATACATAATATAAATCCAACAAAAAATTCATTAGAGCAATATAGATGTCATGTCCGAAATCATTTATATATAAATTTTAAAACATTGTACATATTTAAAATCTCACTTTTGAATGATAAGTCTCATATACATACATACATACATACATACATACATACATACATATATTATACATATAAAAACCAAAGTATTTAATAAATTATACATATGGACTCGCTTCAAATGAAGAATAACCCAGATCTATTTCAAACCAATGAAGAATAACATTTTCTCCTTCCATCATAACCCGAATTACTTTTGATATCTTAGTGTACTTGTTGTTGAATGAATCCTATGCCCCATTTTTGATTCAATTACGTTTTTCTTTTGGAACAGATATTATAATTTTTAAATTAAGCAAGAAGCGAAGATCTTAGAAAAAATTTTAATGCTCGCTTTCCAAAAGCTAATTTCCTCTCATCAACCTTCTTTTTTATAGGGTGGGATGATGGAGAGAAGAAATTTAAATGTATCATGTAAAGAGAGTAACTTATTAATATTTGTTTAATTTTTTTGGAATCAATCCCCATAAATAAAAGGATTAATTTACCTACACGTCAATCAGTGCGCAATTAATTGCTAATCTATGTAACTAATTGCTAATCTGTGTAATTAATTTCCTATAATATATGAAGTTAATATACAACCAAATTTATATATATATATATATTCACCAACTAGGACATATGGAATAATTTGTCGCATTGAATATATGTCTATTTATAGAGATGTACATATATTATATATCCATATTTCATGTAATTTAAACTATCACATAGTTATCAAATTTGTATTTTCTTACATCAGACTAACTACATACATAAATACATATATATCCTTATATAAATTTATGTACATATATATGTATGTATTTTCACTTTACCTTTTCTCCATATCTCTCTCTCTTTTATATATACATAAATTTCTCTCCATGGATATGTATATCTTTTGGTTAGCTTTCTAAAGAATGAACCTATGACCTCTCGAAATGAAGTCTACTCTCTTATCTAACTACAGTAAACATGTTTTTATTTTCAAAACTAGAACGCAAAAAGTCATTCGTTAGTGGTAAATTTCTTTTTAGACTTATAAAGTCGGTCTCTTCCAAACCTATGGCAAATTCATAATCTAAATTGATTAGCTCAAAAATCTGCACAAGGGTTATGAATAAAACATCCAAATCAGCCTTCAGCTAAAATTACGTTTTTAGTTAATTTAATACTAAAGTGTCCAATTTGCGGGTTATTACAAGACGTTCACTATGGGTCGACTAAGTGGATCTATATTTTTGGACCATCTAAGTGGGTCTAGTCTAATCTGTCTGAGTGTGTAAGGATTCAATCATCAATGGAGCCATGATGTTGAGAAGTCATTGACCTTACGAAATTGGTCATTTATGTTGTCATGTATCCAAGTGCACTATGTATGAGAAATGCTTGATTATTGATTGTTTGATGGTTTCTATGTTTGTTTATAGGATGTAGATATTATCGAGTCTAGTACCCTGACACCCTAGTTTGTACCGAGATAAGGTAGTGCACCCATAGTATTATAAGTAGACTACAATAAGATGTTATTACGTGCTAACTTGGTCGATGTAGGAGTAGGTGATGTATGACTTTCCATACCATATTGCTCTTGTTCATGATATATCAACTTTATATCTATTATTTTTGGCTTATAGATCACTCATACTAGAAAATTTTCTGACCCGACGTTACATATTCTTAGGTATTCTTAAATGAGTAAATTAAGAGATAAATATGGTGAAAGTACATGGAGTTGGGTGGAGGATGAGTAGGAGGCTTACGCATACTCATATACTAATTTATGGAGTGGCTGCTACTTATTTTGTTATGTGAGGCTACAACGTTATTATCATTTTATTATATACAGAGATAGTTTTAAATTATGCACTTTTTGATGTATTCGAGACATATGAACTCATATATTCTTTTATGTATAATCCAATAAACTATGTTGCGCTCTGATGATGTTTGGGATCGGAATTCATTTGATTAGACCACTATCTCCCTTATTTTATATCTATGTTTTGTATTATGTTTTATTTATGCACTTTGAGATATGATAGGTTATCGATTGATCAATCAGTTAAACCCTTGATGATTTCCCTCCATCGGGTAGTTACCATTGTAAGGCTACTTACTTCAAAGTATAATGATGGTATTCGGGTACCGAAGATGGAGGGAGGTAGTAAAATTTTGTATTAAAACTTAGGTAAAGCAAACACCTAAGACTCTTCTAGTAAATCCATTAGAGATGGGGTAAGAGATATGCCTTAGATTGGATCGAGCAATATATGAGAGAGCGTACTTATCAATTTTGATTGTTAAAACTATATGGTGTATACATATAGTAAGATGCATTCTATACAAGAGTATCACCATATGCTATTATACTTTATGCGAGACTAATCACTCTTATTACAAATGGTAAGAATGGGTGTAACGCCCTATAGAATAAACAGTAATTAATAAATAATTATTAAGGCTCAAAAATGGAATTTAATCAATGTCAAAATTTTGACACAAAAATTTCACCATTGTGTACGTAGCGATTTTCTAAGAAATTTTCATATTTGAAGTTTTGAGATCGGAGTTCTAAGAAAGAAGTTATTGGCGTTTTAAGTTTTCGAATTGGAAATAATTAAAAAAGAATAAAAAGGAAATAATAATATTAACCGAATAGACCCCCACCGGTCGTCTCTCTCCTAAAGTCAGTCGACTGGTTGAAGTGGTAGTGACTAGGGTTGAACCTCGACCTACAGCCCTGATTTAATTGATACTAATCTAACGGATAGAATTGATTCTAGCGCCTATAAATACAGTCCTTGCTCCTCACTTTTCTTCTAATATTTTTTGATCATAGCAGCAAAGCTCTTCCATTTTCCCTTCTCCACTATTTCTAGAAATTATAAAATTATTATATATTTATAAATTGGAGAAGGGCGGAAAATAAAAGAGAAGAACAGAATAAGTGAATCAATTCTGTAGAAAAGGTAAATTTTATAATTATAAATCTATATTCCACTTAATTCAAATGTTTTCTCAGATTTTTAATTCAAATGGATATGTATGTTTGTGTGTGTACTATAATACATATATTTTGATTGGAAAGTAAATAGAAGTTAAGCAGAGGGATGGATTCAGATTTGGGAGATTTGAAAAGCTGGAAAGGTGAGTGGGAAATTATATGATTTATATAAAACACCGAAATTTATATCGTTGAATTTTATTTAATTACTATGCTTATGAAAGATCTGTTGAGTTGGAGGCATAAAATGAACGTATTCAATTGAAATCTCGTCTACATATTCGGTAAGTCAAGTAATTGGAATGGAATGCTATGTATACCCTTATTTGGAAATTTGGAAATCATTCCCTAATTTTATTAAGCAGAATGTTGACAAGATTGTAAAATTTATTTTAGAGTTATAATAATTGGGTTGTAAATTATTAGTATTAATTTGGATTACCTAAGTCAACTTGAAATGAAACGTGAATTTCTATGTTTTAATTTATTAGGAGTGTTGTGGGTACAATTTTGTTGTATCTATTTCCATAAATAATATTATTCCAGAGCTATGTATAGAAAGTGCGCCGTTTGGAATAATAACAAATATACCAAAATAAAAGAGATGTGTAAAGTATAGATGTTCTTCTCTGTAGTTTGCACTATCTATTTCAATAAAAGAAAAGGGTAATTTCTTATAATCTAAAACTTGGCAAAAGTCACACTTTTAGATAATTTATTTACATTATAATGGTAATCCTTTTTAGAAATGATAGCTTTAAAGTATTAAAATCGAAAATGAATGTTCTTTATAGAATATGCGTATAAGTGTATTTTCTCAAATACCTAAGCATAGGAATTAATGAGTTAGAAATAAGAATACACACACACGCGCATATGTATGTATGTATGTATGTATGTATGTATGTATGTATGTATGTATGTATGTATGTATGTATGTATAACTTTGCCTATCGATTAAAAATATAAATATACATAGGGTAACGAATAAAGCTTAATAAATAAATATATGACGGTACTCTATTAGTCATTATTAGGATGACTAGATATTAATAGCATAGCAAACCGTAGGATTAGGAGGTTGTGATGGAAAAGAGATAATAACTCCAAAAATTATGAATGATAATTGCAAAATTAGTAGGCCAATAAATGTGCAAGCAATGGATAGTTATAGAAATTAAATGGGGATATAAATGCATTGAATGTGACTGATTGTAGAATTTAATATGACATTTATGGAAAATGGAATATGCATAATAAGTTGAATTTAAAACAGATAATTAATGTCATTAATGATTGTCCAATTGGAATAATAATGACCATTTATTACGAACAATTGACATTTATGCGACGTAAAAAGGAAATAAAGAATATACACGATAAGCGTATAAGATAGAAATAGTTTCGTAATGAATAGTTAGGGGGATACTAGTAAATAAACTTAGGAAGCAATATAATTTTCATAGCTGGAAATTATATAGCCTCAAAAATACGTTTAGGACAAGCGTGAATTAGTGGACCTAGTCTAATATTTAGGTCTAGGATAATTGGTTTGGTTTAGTATGGATTGGCATGTGAGGTCAGTAGATTTACACAATGGAAGTCTACCCTTCACCTAAAGGACCCATGGGGAAGGGATATACATTCATGTATGAGTGTGGAAAAATATACCAAGGCTTCGCCTTAGATTTGAAGTATTAAATGGATCAGTACCTTTAGGGGGGTTTACTTCTGGATGGAAGGTATTAAATGGCCGTTGGATCTACCTCCTCCCTATATAAGAAGCCTTAAATAACTTATGATAGCACCTAATAGGGAAATAAGGTCTACTTCATTTCTAATAAGAGGTATTAAGTAATTGGGATGGGTTTTTCCTTGACTTACATTTGGCAAGTCTAAACGGGATTTCAGCTGTAGGATGTCAGAGGGCTATGTCAATATTATTGGTAAATCGGTACTTAGTAATAAAGCTGGCAGATAGGCTTTGATTATAGTTGTCTCGAGCGATAATTAACAAAGACTTGGGTTATACCTTGACGGATTTTGCTTCCTACTAGCGTCGAATCCGTATGGGATATGCAAGGACCTTAAAGTTAATTAGTTATATGTTTGTCAGAGGTGGGCTGGTTAACCCTTAAACAAGCCTTTAAGAAGCGTTAGTAATATGGCAAATTAAATTATATATCCATATCTAGGGGTCATTGGTCTTTGTAGCTAAGGCCCACTTGACTAGCGATCACGTTACCGAGGGCCTGTTTCGGGGTTGAGGTATTAAATGGTCGTTGGGTCTGCCTCCTCCTTATTTAAGGAGTATTAAGTGGTTTGGGTTTTCTTTTGGATGGTACAATGTTTACATATATATAATTATACCTCAAAGAAGGTTGGGCATATCGTACGCGTAGATGGAATTAAACAGATAAGCCATGAATAATAGACATAACACTTTAAGAGAAATCAATCGGCACAAATTAGTGTTATCGATAAAGTATGTAATTTACTAGTCACCAGAAAGTTGTTCTTACCCCCTCCTCATTACAACTTAGGATAGATTTAGAGGGACAAGCTACTAATGCAAGACAGAAATGGTAAATGAAGAAGTCTTCTCATTCATGCTCGACAATGACAGGGCGACTAGATATCTAAGGAATAATATTGTTTCCTAGGTAGTTGCCTTAGTCGGTCTATATGTTCTATTATATTTTTCTATTCCAATATGAGTATATATGCAGATAGCTCTCTGATATACTTATGTTTATTATAAGTTACCAAAACTACCAATCCGTATCCTAATGGACTTGGGTTTCAATTTAGTCAAAATTCAGGCCCATTAAGAAAGGGGTTGTTACATTTGGCATCAGAGCTTATGTTAGTCGATCATAGGAACTAGGATACCCTGAGTGAACGTAATTGTATTTTTACCTATATATATATATATATTATATGCCTAACTCTATGAATTTCGACTAGAAGTAGTTGCGATCATATTTTGAAAAGATGTATGTAACAACCCACACCTTAATGGGTCTGAATTTTGACTAACTCGAAATCCAAGTCCATTCGGGTATGGATCGTTAGTTTTGGTAACCTGTAATAAAAATACGTATATTAGAGATCGTTCAGTAAAAACTCATAATGGAATTGAAAATATAATAAAATATTAATGCTGACCAAGGCTGCTACCTTGGTATCAATAGAATTCCTTGGAAATCTAATTGCATCGTCAGCGCTGAGCATGAGTAAGAAGACTTCTCCATTTACCATTTCCATCTTACTCCAGTAACCTATTCCTCTAACCTATCCTGTTATTGGTAAAGTATATTATTTTCCAATTACTTGAATATTGTTTAGACTCCCTCCTCATTAAATACTATGTGCATACAATATATCCGTTCTGACTTTCTCTAAGGGGTGTGTGTGTGTATAAAGGTTCTCTACCCAAACCATGACAACTTAATACTTCTTTAAATAAGGAGGAAACAGAACCAGTGACCATTTAATACCTCAACCCCGAAGCAGGCTCTTTGCAACGTAAACGTTAGTTAATCAGTTCTAGCTGCAGAGACTGATGACCCCTTTATATGACTTAATAATTTATAATTTAATTATCGTATTACTAATGCATCTCAAAGACTCGTCTAAGAGTTAACTAGCCCAACTTTAACAACACATAACTAACCATCTAACTTCGAGGTATGTGCATATCCCATACGGACCTTACACTAGTAGAAAGAAAAATCTATCGGGTATAACCCAAGCCTTTGGTACCGTTCGTTAAGGATCACTAGTGGTCTAACCTATATGCCAGCCTTACTAGTAAATACTGATCTAATAAAAATACCGATATAGCCCACCAACCTTCCTCTACTGGCATCTCGTTTAGACTAATCTAATGTAAGTTAAGGAAAATACCCCTTTGAATTACTTAATATCTCTTATTACAAATGAAGCAAAACCCATTTCCTTAAAGGTACTGGACCATTTAATACTTCAAATCTAAGATGAAACTTCGGTATATTTTCCTCTACCTATACGCAAACGTATATCCCATCCCCACGGGTCAATGGTTAGAGACGTCCCATATCAGTAGTAAGCATACACAATTGCTAGTAGCCTCTAGGTGAAGGGCATACTTCTGTTGTGTAACTCTACGGACCTCGCATCTCAACCCACCAAACCAAACCAATTATTTCAAACCTAAATGTTAGGCTAGGCCCACTAATTCATGTTCATTCTAAACATATAATTAAGGCTATATAATTTCCTACTATTAAAATTATATTGCTTTCTATGTATATTTAATAGTATTAACATTTACTCTTTTGGTGCTTAATTATTTCGATGTTAAATGCTTATTCCTTATATTCCTTGTTTCCTTCTTATATCTAATAAATGGCTATTAATATCAAAATTAGACAATCTTTAATGATATTTATTTACTTATTTAAAAATCAACCTATTATGCCTATTCAACTTCTTAATAATTGCCATATTAAATTCTCTAATCAGTCTCCATTGAATTCCTTTAACGCCCTATTAACTACAATTTTATTGTCCGTTAATTTTATTGTTATTTTCCATAAATTTTGGAATTACAATTCCTTCCTTTTTCAACCTCCTAGTCATATAATTACTATGCTATTAATAATAAACGTCCTAATTATAAATAACGCAAAGATGTATATTTTGCTATAAATATATTTTTATTTTTAATCGGTAAGTGTGGTTATACAAATATATATTCCTATTCTAACTATTAATTCTGATGCTTAGGAATTCTAGAGCTATCATTCCAAAAAGGATTACCATTATAACTTTCCATAAATTTCCCAAAAATGAGACTTTTTCTCCGTTTGAAATTACAAAGGATTGTCTTTTTTCTTTTATTGAAACAAACAGTGTAAACTACGAAGAAGAAAATATGCGTACTTTACACATCTCTTTCCTTTTTGGTATTTTCCTTGTTAATTCAAACGATGCGCTTTTTAGACATTTGTGTAATTAGATAATTTATGGAAATTTCACAGATATAGGTATAATTAAATTATACCCTACCCTTAATAAATTAGAACACAGAAATTTACATTCCAAGTTAGCTAGGGCAACCTAATTTATAACTCAATTATAAATCTGGAATAAGCTTTACAACTTTTCAAACATTCTACAATAATAAATATTTAGGGCTGATTTCAAAATTTCAGATTATGTTGTTCATACTATTCCAATTACCTATCTTGTTGAATATGTAAGCGATATTCCTCTATGTTCATTTTAAGTCTACAACTCATCAGATCTTATATAAACATAATAATTAAATAAAAATTCAATGAGATAAATTTCAATATTATAAATGTATTATATAATTTCCCACTCACCTTCCAAGCTTTCCAAATCTCCTAAATCTGAATCTATTCCTTTGATTTGACTCCTTCCCTTTTCCAATCCAAAATAATATGTATAACAAGGTATATACATACTGTTAGAACTTAGATCTAACAAGAGATTTGTAGTTAAGGGGAATATAGATATATAATAGTGAAATTTACCTTTTTCCACAATATTATCTTGCTTCTTCTCTTTTATTTTCTGCTCTTCTCTGATTTGTATAAATATATGCATATATATAAGATTTTATAATTTTCAAAAAGAGTCAAGAAAGGAAAATGGCAGAGCATTGTTGTTTTGATCAAAAAATATAAGAAGAGAAATGAGGGGTTATGACTGTATTTATAGGCGCTCGAATCAATCGTAACTATTAGACCAGGCCATTTGGCTAAGGTTAAACCTCAAGCGCTACCGTGTCGATCCATCGACCGCTCCTCTATAAGTGGTCGACCATTAGCGATCGACCGGTCTAAGGAGGGGGTCAATCGGTAGGATCTCGTATCTATTACTATTTATTTCCAAATTTTCATTTTTAATTATTTTCGTTTCCATAATTTTAAATGCTTATAAGTTTTTTCCAACCGCAAAACTCCAAACATGAAAGTTGCTCAGAAAATTACCATGAATGCAATAATACAAGTTTCATGGTTAAATTCCGACATTGGCCCAATTCACTTTTTTGAGCCTTAATAAATATTTATTAATTAAAATAAACTTTACTGGGTGTTATAATGGATGAGGAAATCATAAGTTGGAAATAAATTGAGTTAAATTGATGTGCCTACCTCAATTACTCTATGGAGTGTAGGCCATACTATAAGGCGCTGACCAAGAAGACCATGAGCATGACATATAGAAGGATTGTTGAAGTTGGATGGTACTTTCACTCCTTTGCTGGGATGGATAACCATATGATTGTGGATTTTGATGGGTTGCCGATTGAAGACATATATTTCATCCAGGTAGATGGAAAGTAAGAAACTATATGTTGCAAGCATACAGAAGTAAGATGTGAAAAAGGATTGAGCAAGTTCCTGCATGAGGGTGTAAATTAACCATAACTAGATGATAGCCAGATTTTTAATGTACTCTTAACAAGAAGAGGTCAAAACTAAAGTCCATTTATGAGTCCGACCCTAATTTAAAGAATTTGACAAAAAGATTTTGAGAATTTCTTAAAACGTTTTGGATGGTTTTACAGAGAATTTATTTTTAAAAAGGACCCTGTTATAGAAAAGTTAGTGTTTTGAAAAAGCAAGAAAATTTGAAAGTTTTTAAAGGCTATTTAGAGATTCCTAATGAAGTTTAAAATTGGTTAGGTTAAAAATTTCGATTTAAAAGGTTTTTTTGTTTTTGAAATGAAGCAAAAAGAGATCATATATTTGGCTCGATGATTTTCCTATTCTTTGTAAATTTAGAAGTTCCTTTTTAAATTATTTCTAAGGGGTGGATAAATGGACATGCTACTTGATTGAAATAGGATAAAGAGAATAGAATGGTAAGAATGCCCGATAGTGAAGATAGGAAGAATATTCTCGTTTAAGGAAAATTCAGAGAAAAACATCTGAAATAGATTTATACGTATCTCCTTTCATGTTAATGAAAAAAAGCCCAATAACTAAAGCGGTAGACGAAAGTGCTACAATGAATCAATGGGGAAAACAATAAAAGAGGAAAATAATTAGGCAATGAGAAGCCTGAAAGTACAATGGATCTCTAATATGGCCAACTAATATAAATGTGTATATAACCAAGCTAGATAATAAAGGAAAGTACAGTAAAACGATCACATCAGGGTTTTTATATTGGTTCAGACCACCTGTCCTACGTCCAGTCCCGAAGTTCTTCTTTTGATTTCCACTGATCAAACACCCTCACCTGGCCTAGAGGAATAGGAATTACAAGAATTTGCTGACTTGACAAAGTTGTGTTTTTTCAACATGAACTTTGACTTCTGCCAGAAAGCTTCCTATAATCTCCTTTGATGATTCAATGATGTGTGTAATGTGATTAAGGAAGTGCATTGAGTAATTTTTGAGTGAATGTACAATATCGATTTTCATAAAGCAAATAGTCACAAGAAAGATAGAATCAAGATAGCAAGTTAACTTTAAACTTTTGGTCTTAGGCTCTATTTATAGTAATCAAAGTTTGTTTCCGAAGAGTTGCATACTTTCAGAAAGTCACTCCTCTTTGAGGAAAAACTATTAAATAGTCGTATCTCTTCGAAATGTTCTTTAAGAACATGTAGTCATTACTGTTCATTTAGTGACCAGGAATGGTCAGAAGTTTACTGAATATAAGTATAAAATATTACAGAGTGGAAGAAAAAAATTAGAAGACTCAAACGCAAATTTAGCAGACTGGCTTAAGTCGAAGAATTCAAATTCAATCGACTGCCCTCAATCGACTGAATTTGTATTCAGTCGACTAATCCATTGTAAAATGGTTTTTATATGAAACTTGGTAAAATTTATAAATGCTTTTGGTTTTTGTATTTGAAATCTTGTGTACTTGTGTAATGTGTATATGGATATGAATCATTTAGGAGATTTTACAAATACTTTCTTAGGATAAAAACATACTATTTTCTTATAAACAACTATTTCTTCTTCATTTTACTTCTTGTTTCTTCGAATCATTGTTGCTTTCAAAGTCCTACATAAGAGATGCTACAACAGAGATTTATATTGTTGACATCATTAAAAGAAGCATACCGAGTTCTAACAAAGCCACTTGAAGGCAATTTAGGTAGGAGAAATTTTAGTTGTATCGGTATTAGGAAATTTGAATAGAGACATCTGTGGGAAATAAGGATTACGGATCTTAAGGTTGGAATAACACTAGAGGGGGGGGGGGTGAATAGTGTTTTATGGATTTTCTAAATCTTTTTGAAACTTATGTAAATTTAATCACCAACAAATGCAATTCATAGACACATATATAATCATAGCATCAGACACAGATGCAAATAATAAATAAAAATAGTAAAGGAAAGAACACACCAGAATTTTATACTAATTCAGAGTTACCCTAAATCCAGTCCCACAAAAACGTACGAATTTCTTATCAAAAATAATCTCCCAGATTACACCCTCAATTTCAAGGCCACGAGGTACACCCTCCTGTATTCGAGTCCAGGGAAAACTCTCTTTATTTACCAGGCCACAAGATCACTTAATCGATTTCCGGGGCAACAATCACACCCAATTGATTTCAAGGCTCAACCGCACCTTTTACTCAATAGTTTGATTTACAAATAATCCTATAACTCTAAATAGCACTGAGATCTTATGGAGAGAGTGGCAGAGAATCAAACAAGAGATAATCAAGTTTGATTCACTTGGTATTTCGGCAGAGTATAGTTTGGGATTCTTTAGGATAAATGTGGAAGATGAATAGAAAACAAGTGAAATATGATGATAAATTTATTTAGAACTACTGGTATTTATAGGAAATCAACATCCATATCTATTTGTGAAAGGATACGACGAATAGACACTTCTTTTGAAAATTTGAATTTTGAATTTAACGGGCACCATGTCGACATGGGGGGTTGAGGGATGTCGACATGCTCTAGGCAAAATTGGTGATTTTGATTTTCTTATTAAAATTGGTTTCTATAATTTGTCAAAATGATTTCTAAAACTTTGTAAATATATTTGAATATAGTTAAACATATAAAAGAGTTTAGAAAGTAATTTTTAATATATATACTCTTAATCTATAAAGTGAATTAAAATCTGAGTAAATATTTTAAAGCTAAATATTTAAAACAAGGGATAGTTTAAAATCAATGACAATTTTAAAATCAAAATATTAAAAATGATAAAGATAGTTTTGAGGATAAAATATTTCAAACAAGAGAGATGTCTTTTTGAAAAGAAGGTTTTGAAAACATTTAAAATAAGTGATATACTTTTGAAAAGCATTTTAATAAAATTAGTGGATATCAAAATAGGACCACTATATGTTCCACTAGATATTGTCGTGGGTTCCATCCCACTAGGGTTCCATCTCTTTAATAGGCTCGAAGTGGATTCCATTCCACGAATAAATTTTGAATAAAGATGTAAGTGCTTTCAAGAAGTATTGACATAATTCTAGACTCAATACTTATCTTGTACTGTTAAAATCTTGAACTCTTGATAACTTGATTTCTTGATACTCATGAGTCTTCAATCTTGATATCTTTGATCTTTAAATTCATCAGTCTTGTATCTCTATACTGTACAGTCTTCATTCTTGGTACCTACATGTTTATATTCTGCATATACATATATATCTAAACCATAACGTTAGTGTTTATATTTTTTAACAAGTCCTAAGGTTGTTGTCATCAAAACCATCATCTCAAGGACTAACAATCTCCCCCTTTTTGATGATGACAACCTATGTTTATAAAATATACTTCACCTTCACCATAACTCCCCCTAAAATTAATAACTCCCCCTTAATCTATGCCTAACTATCCTATTTTATAATTCTCCCCCTTTGTCATCAACAAAACCATCCTAAAACCATAAAACTATAAAACTCCCTCTTAAACTAATACTAGAACAAAGTATAGTAAATGGAATGTGAAAGACATTAACATAATTATATTATAATTATGCAATACATAAATATGTATAAGTATATTTCAGACAATCCAATTAACACACACATCAAATCCAATCATGTCAAGCAAGTCAAACAAATCAATCAAGTCAAACAAGTCAAACAAGTCATTCAATTCAAACAAGTCAATCAAGTCAATCAAGTCAAACAAATAAAAAATTAATAACCCTATACTATAAGACAATAATATAAACTCCCCTTAAATAAAATACACTTGTTATGTGTACATGTAAGCAATATGTAGTTTGTAAGGCAGTATGAAATATATGACATATGCAATGTAGTATGAGATGATATGCAGAATGAAGTGCAACTTATGATGCAAATGATTATGATATTTCATGCATTGTAATTTATGATGTAATATGCAATGAAATGTGATATGAAATAGGATGCATAATGATATGTAATATGAAATAAAATGATAACGAAGTAAAAATAATAATATTCAGAATGATAAGATGATATATATACTATAGTAAAAGATATTCAGATTATAAGATAAACATGAGTGATAAGTAATATCTAATTGACAAGCATATATATAGATATATATATATGTATGTATGTATGTATGTATACATATATCAAACTATTTATTATAAATCACTTCAACCAAACAAAGGTAATACACACCAATTACTAGACTTAGGTTAAGGAAACTAATGAATGGGACTCAAAGAGTAGTAAAGACAATAGTTAAAAGGTAATAAATGATATTAAAACTATAACATATTCATGAAAGGTAGTAATCAAACTCAATATCAAAATCAAATTGCTAAGAAATATGGATTTAAACTATATATATGATCAATATGGTTTTATTTTTAAAATTAATACCCTCCTTATTTAATTTCTTTAAAATAATTTTTTTTTAACTTAATTGTTTTGTTAAGAATCCAAACTTCCATGTTTATAAAATACTTAACTTACTAATTAAAACCTATATATTAAATTATTATTGATTAAAATATTTAAAAACATGTTTAAACACCTTTTTAAAAATAATAATGAAATATTAAATAAAATAACAAAGATTGAAAAACTAAAATAAACATGTGTTATATTAAGGCCTCTTACATTAAAATTTTTAGATAGTTATTAAAAAATATTTAAACATGAAATTAATTTTAAAATATTCTAATATAAGTTAGAAAATAACTCTAAAAAGAATAGAGAAAAATACTTAATTTAAATATCATTTTTACATAGTTTAAAGTTTCAAATAGAAAAGACAGCAATTACAGAATGCTATAAAAAGTTTTTACAGTAAAATATATTCAAAACATTATAAAACAGAAACTGCAGCACTTACCAAATGCTGTGAAAAGTTTTTGAAACACTACAGCGTTACAAAGCACAGAAATGCTATAAAAACGAATTTGCAGCGCTTAATAAATGTTAAAGAAGCAAAGACAGCATTTCAAAAATGCTATCTAAAGTTCTGGGCCTGTTTTTAACATGATTTTGCACTAATTTTACGGCTAGATTTTGACATGTAAATAATTGATTTTTTTACCCAATTTTTACTTGTAGTTAATATAATTAAAGTACTTAAAAAACATAAAAAATAATAATGAGAAAACATGTGTAAAGACACTTGGCATTATGCATGTAAAAATGTTTTTATTAAAGAACACATGTAATGACACATGTCATTTTGCATGTATGTCAGTATCTATTTATATGACAAGTGTCATGTGATGTGGTGCAATCTTATTAAATGAAGAAATCTATAAATAGAGCCTTATTCTAACATTCTAAATTCATTCTATTAATTTCTTAAAGACGTAAAATTAGTATCTTAAAAGAAATAGAGTACGAGAAGTAAAAACAACATTAGAAAAGTTGAAATCACGAATGAAGATATGCTTTTCTACTTAGTATAGTTGTAATAAATTAGTAGTAAGATTTAGTTTGAAAGGAAACACATTTTAAAATACTTTAAAAAAAATTAGACTGGTATACCGATATGTATACCATGGTGTGTCGATATATGGACCAAAGTGATAAATTTCTATATCTAACTAAATGCATAAATATATATTCCTAAATGCAACAATAAAGATGAAATAATAGTAAAGCGTACCACCTTTTGCACTCCTCTATCTTTCTAACTTTTTTGTTCTTCCATTGTCGTGAACCACACATTTATATCTTTCAGAATTTGACGACGAAATCTGTTCTATTGCGACGGGCTTGTTTTCTGATCATCGTAGTATATTTATTTGCTGAATTTGAAGACCGTATGAGAAAGATACGGATGATTTAGTAGATTGACCAACTTGACGCCAAAACTTTGAATTTGAATTTTGAATAAATGGACACTTCAACCACTATAAATAGGCCCAACAGTCACCACTTTTCATAAAACTTTCTCTTCTTCTTCCCGTTTTTCTATATACTATCAAACTTCTAGAAGGCATATCTCCTTCGTTTCGTAACAGAATTTGAAGAAACCAGCGGAAAATTGAAGAGGAAGGCAAGGGCTATGATCTAGTAATAGTTTGGTAACAAATTTGGACGGTATTGTGGTGCAACAAGGCGAATAGTAAGAGAAATGCAGGAAATCCCGTACACGGTTTTCAGTTTTGGATAGCCAACTTCCAACTATCATATCTCACTCAATTTTGATCGAAATTTGATGATCCACCCATCAAAATAACCGTGAGAACAAGAAATACAATCTGGAAAATGATTTGGGACCCAATACTCAAATCTCTGGATGAAATTTGAAGAATACCATTGACAGTTTTGCTCCTTTTTCTCTTTGTTCACCAAAACTTAATTTGACCATAACTTGGTCGTTTCTTGATGGATTCGCACGAAACCAGTGACATTGTGAAGCAGATGGAGACAAGTATAGTATCCAATCTAGTTGTAGATGAGAATTGAAAGTTTTGTATTGATCCGGTACCCATTTCATTGTCGATTGCCATTACATATCCATTTGTTCTTCTTGATCGATGAATGATTACGTGGTATCTTTTAACCAACAGTCATTAGACATAACTCTTCTCCTGCAAAACAACATAACCTTTTAAAGAATCAAATGACTTTTCAAAATAACTAAATATTTTTTTAAACAACAATATCATGATGATTCTATGACATATTCATATGAAAATAGTGTTAATAATTTGATCAAAAAAATTGCCATTTTAAAAATTTTCATAAATCAGATTATGAGAATTTTGAAAACCAATGCTCTGATACCAAATGTGGGAAATGCGGATTACAGATCTTAAGGCTGGAATAACACTAGAGGGGGGTGAATAGTGTTTTATGGATTTTCTAAATCTTTTTGAAACTTATGTAAATTTAATCACCAACAAATGCAATTAACAAACACAGATGCAAATAATAAATAAAAGTAGTAAAGGAAAGAACACATCAGGATTTTATACTGGTTTGGAGTTACCCTACATCCAGTCCCGCACAAACGTACGGATTTCTTATCAAAAATAATCTCCCAGATTACACCCTCGATTTCAAGGCCACGAGGTAGACCCTCCTGTATTCGAGTCCGGGGCAAACTCTCTTGATTTACCAGGCCACAAGATCACCTAATCGATTTCCGGGGCAATAATCACACCCAATTGATTTCAAGGCTCAACCGCACCTTTTACTCAATAGTTTGATTTACAAATAATCCTATAACTCTGAATAGCACTGAGATCTTATGGAGAGAGTGGCAGAGAATCAAATAAGAGATAATCAAGTTTGATTCACTTGGTATTTCGGCAGAGTATAGTTTGGGATTCCTTATGATAAATGCGGAAGATGAAGAGAAGAGAAAACAAGTGAAATCTGATGATAAATTCGCTTAGAACTACTGGTATTTATAGGAAATCAACAGCCATATCTATTCGTGAAAGGATACGACGAATATACACTTCTTTAGAAAATTTGAATTTTGAATTTAACGGGCACCATGTCGACATGGAGGGTTGAGGGATGTCAACATGCTCTAGGCAAAATTGGTGATTTTGATTATCTTATTAAAATTGGTTTCTATAATTTGTCAAAAAGATTTCTAAAACTTTGTAAATATATTTGAATATAGTTTAAACATATAAAAGAGTTTAGAAAGTAATTTTTAATATATATAATCTTAATCTATAAAGTGATTTAAAATCTGAGTAAATATTTTAAAGCTAAATATTTAAAACAAGAGATAGTTTAAAATCAATGACAATTTTGAAATCAAAATATTAAAAATGATAAAGATAGTTTTGAGGCTAAAATATTTCAAACAAGAGAGATGTCTTTTTGAAAAGAAGGTTTTGAAAACATTTAAAATAAGAGATATATTTTTGAAAAACATTTTAATAAAATTAGTGGATATCAAAATAGGACCACTATATGTTCCACTAGATATTATCATGGGTTCCATCCCACTAGGGTTCCATCCCTTTATCAGGCTCGAAGCGGATTCCATTCCACGAATAAATTTCGAATAAAGATGTAAGTGCTTTCAAGAAGTTTTAACATAATTCTAGACTCGATACTTATCTTGTACTATTAAAATCATGAACTCTTGATAACTTGATTTCTTGATACTCATGAGTCTTCAATCTTGATATCTTTCATCTTTAAATTCATCAGTCTTGTATCTCTATACTGTATAGTCTTCATTCTTGGTACATGCATGTTTATATTCTGCATATACATATATATCTAAACCATAACATTAGTATTTATATTTTATAACAAGTCCTAAGGTTGTTGTCATCAAAACCATCATCTCAAGGACTAACAACATCGCTTGGAGTTTATATTGAAATGAGATTAGTAATCTAATTAGAAATAATATAGGATAAAAACTTTAAGAATAAGATATGAGAGACGGGTAGATTTTACGAATATGTGTAGTAATTGGACATATCTTTTATAAGTCTCTCTTATGTGCTATTAGAATCTATGCTAAGGTTGAAAGCGGAATAAAGCATAAGTAGTAGGAAAATAATAGGATGAAAGCTATCCTTTTCTACTCTAGTTTTCATTGTTTAAAGTTATAGAATATGTTTTTGAAAAATGGTTTGATATGATGATTGATTTTTTGAAAGAAAATAAATGTTTTGAGTTGAAAATCCTACTTTTAAAGAAGTATGTCCTTGTAGTAGAATGTTCTTAAAAAGGGAAAGTTGATTAGGATGATAAATTTTTCAAGGCTTCTTTTGCAAACCAAATAATTTTTGAATTTAATAAAAAGATTTCTATGTTTATATTTTCAAAGATGAAAGTTTTAGATTAATTACTTCTTGATTGTGAAGTTTTAATTTTTCAAAATGTGGTGAAAACCAAACCAATTTTTGATAAGGAAGACTGCCTTGGTATTACAGGGTAAAGGTCAAGGTTATGAATAAAATAGCTAAGAATGCTCATAGGGTGGTAATAAGGAATCCCCGTTGAATACAAGGAATATTGGTATAAACCTAGAATTGTTTGATTAGACACGTGTGAAAGCCATTAGTACTCTTGAAGGAATGGAGGGTGATATTAAGGTACACTTTTGTGAGTTCAAGGGTATACTCACATGAAAGATGAAGGATATAGAAAGTAAAAACCAAAATTCGAACACTATCAAGAAATTTGGATTAAAAGAAGATAGTAGTATGATTAGGGAAGAGGGTAATGAGACTGCAAACAGACATAAACAATGTTGGTTGGCTCAGGGCTAAAGAAGGCAAGATAGGTGGTAGAGGAAAGTTATTCCACCAAGCCAATTTTCTAATAAGTTGTTCTAAATGTGCATTGTTTAAATTTCTTACCCACTATCGCATAAGAATGCATAATTTATCCCATAATTGGGTGTAATAATTGAAATAATGGCCGGACCTTATTTATTTGGAGCCATGAAGGTAAGTTAAGACATGCAGGTTATAGTAGAATGACATACTAGAAATGTCCATCTTAGTTAAGTGATAATTTGTAGGGCCACAACATCATATTTACCTGTTGATGTCGTAGTGCAGCTTCTAGTAGTAGTTTCTTTTAGATTATTTGGCTTGTAATTGTTAGTTGTCACTTTTGGATTATTGAAAAAGCATACGATATGATATGAAATATGTTCCTATTTTATTACCGTGTTGATTTTCGAGATGAGCTTTGACTACTATATATATTGGAAAATAGTGTAAATAAGGATAGGTATCATATGTAAAGGGTATTGTATCAATGACTCAAAATTTCCTTGCCAAGCTACATGAAACAGATTTTCGGACGTCCATAGAAAAATTATTGCTAACTGTCCAAAGTGAGAAAAATCTCATAAGGACATTTAACCAACAATGAATGTAAGGTAAGGCTGGAATTGATAAAATAAATTAGGAAATTAAATTAGCAACTAGATATAAATAATGCTTTAATCCCAAAAAATTTTGAATTTTGGGAAAAATAAATTTTAGCAAGAGAAGGACAGGGAAAGGTTGTTGCAAAAACACGAGTTACTATTCCTATGCTTTAAAAGCTAAAATTTATAAATATGCTTGTATGTTGTTTGTTGTTTTATTGTAAATGGTAAAGTTTTCAAAATCTAAGATTATCTACACAATGCTATGGTCATTCATATGCGTTAACTCATTGACTGTATCTCAATTACAAAAAGATGTGGCTTGATTTGTTTTAAGGATAGAGAGGCAAATGTTTTAAAATGTAGTATTCAAATGCTTTTAAAAAATCATGTTCAAATGCTTTTGAAAAGTCGTTTTCCAATGTTTTTGAAAAATTGCATTAAAATGCTTTTGAAAAGTTGCGTTTAAATGCTTTTGAAAAATTATGTTTGAAGATTTTGAAGATTATTAAACCAAAAATGATGAAATTCTGAGTTTCAAATGCCACATGCTTAGAGTAAGGAGGGTCGATGTATTAGTGAATATGAGTTTTACTGTTCGATAAGGGATGAAAGTATACAAAACATAGAGAATAACAAAGGTAAAAGTTGTTTTAGCTTTGGAATTTCTATTTCCAAACCTTATTGATAATGAACAAAGCTTGATTTTCGAATAATTCCTTTTTAAAATCTAAAAATAAACCTCCTTATATAACTTGTACTTGGAAAAGCTAGAAAAGATTTAGGAGCAAAAGAGAAGGTTCCAAGGTACAGCAAAATAAGTATTCATAACAAGGATGGAAATATAAAGTTTTCCATCCAAATTCTATTTCCAAATTAAGGGAGTAGATTTAGGAAAACTGGATTTTAAATTTTTTGGATGTTACAAATTGTGTGTTAGGTATTGGATGGTAGGGATTGGATGTAAATTGGTTGAACCATTCTCCTATTTGTAAGAGTGTGGAAATTGTTATATGGAACATGGATTTTTGATTTTTGAAAACTGGCATACATATAGAACAACCAGCATATATAGGTTGTTTGCATCATATTTCAAAATTGTTTTAAAAGAATGCATTCATAAGGAAGGCACCGATTTAGTTTATTTAGCAAATATACCATATATGTTGTGATAAGCCATGCACTTGTACACGATTAGCTATAAAATTGGTCGTATTCTAATTGGTTGGATAATTTTGAGTGATTGCATTCTTTGTTACTATTTGAATCAAAAATGGCCCAAACACCCAAATGAATATGAAAGCACCAAAATGTCCAATAACCAACTCCTAAAAGAATGAAGTAGGGATAAATTATGAAGAACAACAAATTAAAATTGAAAGAAATGAACACAGATAGTATTATAGTGGTTCGGCTAACTCTGGCCTACGTCCACTCCAATAAATTTCCTTTTATTATAATGTAGATTACAATTTCAGTCTGGATGATAGTCTAATAATAATAACAATGGAGGAAGAAGAGAGCTAGAAAGAAGATCCCAAATGAGTGTGATGCCCGTTGTATTTACAAGAGAAGACATGCAAATATCCAGCTGAAAACTCGCCTATAAGACCTCGAGACAAGGCCGACTCCACTCACCAAAAATGAACCATGATGGTCCCGCATTTTGGCTTCGATGCCAATCCCCATGATAGGAAGTGGAGCCCTGCAATCCCTTCCAGGGGTCCTCCACGATGTTTACTGCGTTTTCCTGAGTTATTTTGTGATGTTTCCTAGGTGAAAACTGGAGATATCGATCGACTTCCGTTGAGTTGAGCTGTTAAGTTAAGTATCCATAGCCATAGTGATTAGATCTGATCTTATGCCTAGGCAAAGGGATTAGTGCCGATCCCCTACCTAGGGGAAGCACCAATCCATATTTAGCCAATTCCGGGATGTTATTCATCTGAATCCGCTCGACTATCATCCATAGCCTTGGTTATACCTGATTTTTGAACCTTACAATTGCCCCTTCGGGCTTCGTACCTTGGTGGTTACAAAATTCGTTTAGTTAAATCTGCCTGTATACTGCTTGGTCAAAAGGAAGATTAACACTTGCCCCCCAAAACATGCCTTGCGGTAGGAAGGTGTGTTTTGAATTACCATAAGTCCAATATTCAAAATCCATCGACAACCGAAGTTTCCAATCCAAAATCTAATCCTTTGCCAAACCAAATTGCCTTAGGCCATCCCGTGTTCACCTAGGAGTTATTTTTTGCATGCGGAATCATCAATCTCTCTAGATTGTTAGTGAAATCCGCAACTATTCCGAGTCGATAGTCAATTCCTAAACTATTCCAAATCCTTCACCAATTCCATATCCATCCAAAGTCGGCAACCGAATCCATGATCTCACTGGATCATCTGCCAAATTCAAAGCCTCGGCATCCCCGGGTCGTTAAACAAATGCATGGCCTCTTCGGGTCAATATCCAAATCCATAACCATTTGAAATCCTAGAAGTTAGTAAGCCAATCCGCAATCTCTCTGGATCGTTATCCAGGTTCATGGTCTCTCTAGACCGATCGATGGTCTCTCCGGACCCTTGCTAAGCCCGATCCACTTCCTCTCCAGCAAAGGGACTTAATGACGAGTGAGTCAATCCTGTTGCTCATCGGTGAAGCGACTCACACCCTACACTTCGACCCTTTTGATGGCATATAGCGATGTCTTGATCCTCCTGACTGATCATAATCTCTTCGAGATCTTATTGGACCCCATTCTTCCACTGTCCGGTGAAGGGGGAACAACGACAGGTACGTCGATCCTGTCGCTCTCCGGTGAAGTGGCATTACTTCTTACACTCCGGTTCAGTGTCCCTGAACATAACGCGATGTCCTGGCCGTCCTAGACCGATCATGGTCTCTCCGGACCCTTGCTAGACCCCATCCAGTCACTCTTTGAGGAAAGGGGGAACAACGATAAGTAAGTCATTCCTGTCGCTCTCCGGTGAAGCAACTCGCTTCTTGCAATCTGATCCCCTACTCTCCAGTCAGGAACATAACGCAATCAATTCCGAACCGACTTCCTTTCTCCGGCC
The DNA here is from genome assembly GCA_030737815.1 of Allium fistulosum. NCBI lineage: Eukaryota > Viridiplantae > Streptophyta > Magnoliopsida > Asparagales > Amaryllidaceae > Allium > Allium fistulosum. The sequence continues at coordinate 991,108,381 of CM060903.1, forward strand.
TAGACTCTCTGGTCGAGGGCTTAATCCATGATATATGAATCCATCACGTCGCTTTCCAGTGAAGGGACTCGGACCTCACGATTATTGCCCCATCTCTCCGGCCGAGACGATTGCGACATGTTTTGTTCATCGCATTAATGCATATTTAAGTGTTTTAAGATCTGTTCATTAAATTTGACTTTTAAACAACCAAAAACTAAGTACCGCTTCTCCGTGGACGACGATTTATTGCCATCTCATAGCATTCCTAGGGACCGCTCATGATCCCGTACATGTGTAACTGACTTAGCCGCTTTATTAAAGAGTTTATTATCTATTCGTTTTATGCCATCCCGATCAAAAGATGATGATCTGTGCCCTTGAGCCGGGCTTGCTCCGATTTGTTGCGGATGATGGTCGTTCCTGTTCCATCCCCGCTGTCTGATTCCTCACATACTGTGGCAGCCTTCCATCCCTAACATGTTCCTCAACCATAGCCCAGAGGTGTCTATGATTATTGGTAGTATGTCCATCCTATTCATGGAACAGACAGTATTTTCCAAACCTATGTTTCCGCTCTATAGGATCCCTCCTTGTCGGTTTATGATAGGGGAGTCGCCCTCTAATGTCCAAATAAACACATTCTACGATTTCTATCAAATCTGAATAAAAGGAGAACTTCGGCTTCCATTATTACCTTTGCCTTTTCGATCCATTGTCCATTTTCTATTTACCCTTATCCTTTTTGAACCCTTCTCCAAACGGTCCTTCACCTCGCATAGTATTTACTTCCTGTTTGTCGGTCCATGCATCCTGATGCTGCAAAAACCTCTCCGCTTCATGGTAAAATTCTTCGTGATCCATTAATGGATCCTATTTAATGCGACCTTAAAGTCCATCTCATTGGCAATCCCAAATACCGTCGTCATTAGGACCATTGATGGATCTGGCCGATCCAGCGAAGCAACTGGCGCATTAAACCATGTCAAGAAACTCCTTAGGGACTCTCTGGTCCCCAACTTTAGCGTCATCACATTCTTGGGTCTCATAATGTGGACCTGAAATTGCCTCATGAACCTGTCCACTGGCTTGTTCCATGTCCTGATTTTTCCATTCTCTAGCTGGCTAAACGAAAGCACAACTAATTCCATCAAGTACAAAGGAAAACATCACGCCATGACTTCCTATGATGCCCCTAGCACTTCCATATGTCGGATATATCTCATCAAGTGCATTGTAGGATCCGACTTTCCATCATGCACCTCAAGTGTTGGTAGTTTAAACTTCGATGGGTTCCTAGCTTGCCTGATATTCGGAGTAAACGGACCCCGATTGACATCTTCCAAACTCCTATTGGGTAATCCGCCTCTCATTATCTGACATACCAGCTTAGTCATCCTTTCATTTTCATCCATAGGTAGCCTCTAATCCATATTACCAGCCAGCCCCCGACTCAACGAAGGTATTCCAGAACATACTCCTCCAGATGTGCATCCGCATTTCGGTCTGCATCAACATGCACAGCATCAACCATTGGCCTACCGACATCTAAACCAACTTGACTCGGGAGCATGCCCTGAAGCCTTTGGGGTTCGGTACCAACCCCTCTGGGGGGATCGGTGTCGATTCCCTGATGTCAGCCGGGGCCTACCCCCAGTTGCTACACTACGATCTCCTGCCTGTTGGCTCTATTTCCATGCTCCTTGTTTTGATTTTATGCAGCTCTTGCTGCTTCAACTCCTCGATCTAATTTGCCAGTAGCTCCAACAACTCCATCCTGTGCAATTTTCCTAAGGAAATTCTGCATCATCTCCTTTTATCTCTTCATCATCTGCGAATGCATTGCATCAATCATTGCCTCCATCTCATTCCTAGTGATGTAGACGGAGGGTTGATTGGCTTCCAAGGAAGCCTCTAGGCTTTCTCTATGGTGACTCCTATCCGCAAGCGCTCTCCCTATATATTTCCTAACCATTGCTTCCTACATCCAAGTATCCAAGCTTCCAAATCCGCAGGTGCAAGTAATTCTCAATGAAAGCACCAAAATATTTGAACCAAAAATGGCCCAAACATCGAAATGAACAAGAAAGCACCAAAATGTCTAATAACCAACTCTTAATAGAATGAAGTAGAGAATAAAATACGAAGAACAACAAATTAAAATTGAAAGAAATGACATAGAAAGTTTTGTAGATGTTTGGCTGACTCTGGCCTATGTCCACTCTAATAATTTTCCTTTTATTATATTGTAGATTACAATTACAGTCCGGATGATAGCCTAATGATAATAACAATGGAGGAAGAAGAGAGACAGAAAGAAGATCCCAACATGAGTGTCATGCCAATTGTATTTATAGGGGAAGACGTGCAAATATCCAACTGAAAGCTTGCCTACATGACCTCGAGACCAGGCCGACCCCACTCATAAAAAATAGGCCATGGTACACCCACTTTTAAGGATCGGTGGCGATCCCTATAGGAGGATCGGTAATTCGATCCTCAAGATAGAGGAATAGGGCCCAACGATCCCTCCCAGGTGTCCTCGATGTTTACTTCATGTTTCCTAAGTTGTTTTGTGATGTTGCCTAGGTGAAAATTAGAGATATTGATCAATTTCCTTTGAGTTGAACTGCTTAATTAAGTGTACATAGCCATAGTGATTTGATATGATCCCTTGCCTAGGGGAAGGGATAGGTACCGTTCCCCTTCCTAGGGAAAGCACCAATCCATACTTAGCTAATTCCAGGATGCCATTCGTCTGAATCCGCTCGACTAACATCCATAGACTTGGTTATACCTGATTTCCGAACCTAACAATCACCTCTCAGAGCTTCTTGCCTTTGTGATTACAAAATGTGTTTAGTTAAATCTTCCCATATACTGCCTGGTCAAATGGACCCTTGAGAAATTGCAGTGTCGAAATTCTTTTAAGGGTGGAGAATGTAAAACCTTGTAAAACAAACAGTAATTAATAAATAATTATTATGGCTCAAAAAGGGAATTTGAGAAAACATTGGAAGTTGGCTATGAAATTTATGTCATTGTGTTCGTAGTGATTTTCTAAGCAACTTTCATATTTGAAGTTTTGCGATCGGAGTTCAAATGAAAAAGTTCTTGGCGCTACAAGTCTTCGGATTGAAAATAATTAAAAATGAATAAAAGGGAAATAAATACTATTAACCATGTGGACCTCACCGGCCGACCCCTTCCTTGGGTCGGTCGATCACCAGCGGTCGGCCGGAATAAGTAGCAGCGGCTAGGGTTGAACCTCGGCCAAATAGTCTGGATTTAATTAATATTAATCTAATGGTTAGAATTAATTCCAACCAGGCCCAGCCCCTCAATTTTCTTCTTATATTTTCTGATTAGAGCAACGGTGCTTTGCCATTTTCCCTTCTCCACTATTTCTAGAAATTAAAAAATTATTATATATATATATAAATTAGAGAAGGGAAAAAAATAAAAGTGAAGAAGTGAATCAATTTGCGAAAAAGGTATATTTTATAACTATAAATCTATACTCCACTTAATTCTAATCTCCTCTTAGATTTGTAATTCTGATGGGTATGTATATATCTTGTTATACATATTTTTCGATTGGAAAAGAAAAAGTAGTCAATTAAAGGGATGAATTCAGATTTTAAAGATTTGAAATGCTAGAAATGTGAGTGGGAAATTATATGATTTATATATAAACCAATATTTATATCATTTAATTTTATTTAATTATTATGCTTATGAAAGATCTGTTGAGCTGTAGGCGTAAAATGAACATATTCAATTGAAATCTCGCCTACATATTTTATAAGTTAGGTAATTGGAATGTAATGGTATGTACACCCTAATCTCAAATTTTGAAAATCAGTCCTTAAATTTATTGATAAGAATATTGATAAGATTGTAAAATTTATTCCAGATTTATGATTATTGGGTCGTAAATTGTTAGTGTTAATTTTTATTCTAGATTTATGATGATTGGGTCGTAAATTGTTAGTGTTAATTTGGTTGCCCTGATTGACTTGGAATGTGAATTTATATATTTTAATTTATTGGGAGCATTGTAGGTACAATTTAAATGTATGTATTTTCGTGTAAATTTCTATAAATAAAGTAATTCGACAACTATGTATAAAAAGTGCGTCGTTTGGAATAATAAGGAATATACAAAAATTAAAGAGATATGTAAAGTACGGATGTTCTTCTTCGTAGTTTGCATTGTCTATTTAAATAAAAGAAAAGAGGTAATTCCTTGTAATTTCTAACATGGCAAAAGTCTCACTTTCAGATAATTTATTGAAAGTCATAACGGTAATCCTTTTTGGGAAGGATGGCTCTAATGTACTAAAATATGGAAATTAATGTTCTTTATGAAATGTACATAAAAGTGTATATTTTGGAATTCCTAAGCTTAGGAATCAATAAGTTAGAAATACAAATACATACACACACATGTATAACTGCATCTATTGATTAAAATTATAAATATACATAGGGTAACGAATAAAGCATAATAAATAAGTATACGATGGTACTCATATTAGTCATAATTAGGACGACTAGATATTAATAGCGTAGTAAACCATATAATTAGGAGGTTGTGATGGAAAAGAGGTAGTAATTCTAAAATTTATGAATAATTATTGCAAAATTAGTAGGGTAGTAAATGTGCAATTACTAAGGGGTTACAGAAATTAAATAAGGACATAAATGCATTGCATGTGATTGATTGTAGAATTTAATATGACATTTATGGGAAAATGGATTAGGCATAATAAGTTGAATTTGAAACGGATAATTAAATGTCATTAATGATTGTTCAATTTGAATAATAATGTCTATTTATTATGGGCATTTGACACTTACGGAACGTAAGAGGGAAATAAAAAATATGCATAATAAGTGTATAAGATAAAAGAGTTGCATACTTTAAGAAAGTCACTCCTCTTTGAAGAAAAACCATTAAACACTCATATCTCTTCGAAGTGTTCTTTCAAAAAATATAACAGTTACTGTTCATTCAGTCAACTGGGAATGGTCACAAGAATACTGAATATAAAATATTGCAAAGAGGAAGACAAAAGTTAGAAGACTCAAATGCAAATTTAGTTGATTGGCTTAAGTCGACTGAGCTCAAATTGAGTCGATTGCCCTCAGTCGATTGAATTTGTATTCGGTCAACTAAATCATTATAAAATGGTTTTATATATATGAAACTTGGTAAAAGTTTATTTATAAATGCTTTTGGTTTTTGTATTGGGAATCTTTTGTACCGGTGCTATGTGTATATTCATATGAATCATCTAGGAGATTTTACAAATATTTTCTAAGGATAAAAACGTACTATTTTCTTCTAGACAACTATTTCTTCTTCCTTTTACGTCTTGTTCTTTGATTCATTGCTGCTTTCAAAGTCCTGCATAAAAGATGCTACAAGAGTTATTTATGTAGTTGTCATTTGTAACACTCTTAATTTTAGTTTAACATTATTCATGAGATTTAATTGGATATATTAAATAAAATAATGTAGTGAGACACGAGGATGAGATTTGATAATTTTAATTAGGTCGCGCCTTAATGAATTAAGCAATAAGATTATTTTTAAACTAAGGAAAGAAAAGAATAAATGAGAAGGGAAAATTAGGAATAGAGTCTTTGTTCATACCTTAAGCCCTTCCTTCCTTTCATTCATTCACATATTCGAAATACACAAAGTAAAAACAACAAGCAATGCTGGCCATAACCAAAGTAGAGAAGAGGAAATCAAAAGGGAAACCAAGGGACTCAAAAGGGAAAAGCTTAGGGAAATTAAATCCCAATCTCAATCTCAGCATCCAATAATAAGGTGAATAATAATAAACCATCTCTGTTATTTTGTGTTTGAATTCGCTTATGGCTAATTTCCAAATTAATCTTGCTTGTTTTTCCATGCTATGAATGTAGGGTCATTGTTTGGATAGAATAATGATTTATGGAATTTTATTAAATTATTTAAGTAGGATTTGAGGGTAAAACCTAAATTTTTAATCTCCAATCGACTTGATTTTTTGGTATGTTGTGTAAAACATTATTTTGGTTATGGGTATTTAATTTCATAATTTTTCATGTTAAAACGAATATTTTATGAATTTCTAAGGAAGAAATAGTATTTATTTCGAGTTTTAATTATTAAAAATAATTAGATAATTATTTTGACCTTGAAATTTTTATATGTGAAAGAATTTGTTAATTTTGATTTTTAGGGATTTTTCCGATGTGATTATGAATTTCTATGAATTTAATATGCTAGAAAAGTATTTAAATTAATATTAATTAAGGGTGTTAATCAATTAAGTTGATATACGTTTTTGGAAATGTAAAAACTGACTCGCGGTAGATTTCTGAAAAGAAATTAGTAAAGTTTGTTTTTAACCAATGGAAAGTTGACAAGGGTTAAGGGTTGGTGAAAAGTAATTACTTTTAATAACAATAAAACAATTTTTATGATAATTATGATATTGCCATGTTGCCAATATCAATGTCAAAACCTAGCGACATTAACGTGATTGGATGCATGCGATATCAACTATGTCAGTATGGAATGTATCTGCTCAAGTTAAAGTCATATATGACATTCAATCAATTTTGACATGGTTATCTCAACCGACCCACCTTGTTTCTTTGTTTTGAAATCTATAACATACAGCATTGATGTAGCATGTCACAGCCCAAGTTTTAAATGATGTTGCATACCACTATTTTAGTATCAGTTATTTTTGATATTAATCACACTTAGGTAGTAATGCTGCATGTCAACAACCTTTAAGTTGCGACATTGACATAAAATTTTGTGAAGCAAATGTTAAAGGGTTTAAAGGTCTCGATGCCACAAGTCATCAATTTCGGTATCAACCTATTTTGCAGCAATGATGCCACTAGTTTTTCTACAACAGCCAAAGTACTATGTTTTTGACATTATACTATTAATGCCGCGAGTAATTGATTTCAGCAACTATGCCATGCGACACTGATGCCACATCCCTTTATTTCAGTGCCGGTGAGTTCTTGTTTTATGTAAACTAAAAGTAATTTCACAGGCAAGATAGCTTATGTTTTAAGAAGGTCGATAACCTTATGATTTCGACAGTTAGACATATGATTTATAAAATCCAAATTTTGTTTTTCTAACCTCGGGTAGAGGTTCGACATTGTTATTGCAGCATGAATGCCGCAAGTTTTCTATTTTGCTATATTAATAGTGGTAAGCCATATGTTTCTTGATTTCAACATTGTTCATTGGGGATACCGATGTTTTATATTTCTAACTGTCATAAGTTTATAATTCGACATTAATCATTGGGAATGTCAATGCATATTATTTTGACATGTTATAATATTAAGAGTTATACCATCTAATTGGCGATACTAATAGACATAGGTTGGGCATTTGGGTGAATATGATTCATAATGACTTAAATTGATAAGTGATGTGTTCATAGTCATCCTAGGAAAACTATGAAATGTGTGATGGATAGTCCACATAATGCCTGAGATGGATAGTCTATATCTTTAATGAAGAGTCCATAGTCATCCTAGGAAAACTATAATATGTGCGATGGATAGTCCGCATAGTTTAAAATGAATGAAACATGTGTGATGGATAGTCCACATAATTTTAGGTAGTTAAACCATGTGCAGTGGGTAGTGTATTTGGTAGGGGATAGATAATCGATATAATGTTTATACATGAGATGGGTAGTCCACATATATATAAAATAGATAATCAGATTAAATATAAGATAGATTGTCAAATAAATTAGGAGGGTAGTCCATTGTATGTTGCATGAATGAAAATGATTATTTACTATGTTCTAACCATTGTGGATGTAGGAGCACAGTATATGGTTGATATGTTTTGGTTAAGATAATAGTGAGTGGAAAACCCGTTCTGCTCAGCGGTATGATCTCACTAGATATCTATTTTGGTTCAAGATGGTAGGTTATTATTCACACCAGACTGTTTGTCTGACTCGAAGTTTTTCTTTTTTCCCTTAAACTCTTGGGTGCTCATTAGAGTAGGCCGGGAGTAAGGATTTCAGGTTATCCAATTAGACAAATTAGCTTTCAGAGACGTGCAGGAGGCAAGCTAGCTATTACTAGGAGCTTCTACTTTCTGTTGTGTTGTTTTATTAGCTTGAATGGATGTAATGGCAAATTGTATAATTGCCATGTATTAAATTATGATCAACCAAGGGTGCTTCTTAATATGTCACTTTTAGAGTATTTTGTAATAATTATATCGTCTCTGAACGTGGGATCGAATGGGATTATGTAATGAAATGATATCTTTATTTTGAAATGAAATATGAAAGTTTATTATTAAATTGTGTTTGGAAAGTTTCATATTCATGTTCTTCTAATATTAATTATATGATTAACATAGCCACATTTTATCGTTGGAAATTAATACTATGGATGACTGCAGCAGAACTCAGTTTCGGACCTCAAAATATGGGATGTTATAGTTTGGTATCATTTATGCAAATTTTAAAAGATTAAAAGATTAAAAGATTAAAAGATTTTGTAAACCTAATGCAAATGAATCAAAAATAAGATTGGGGTATGGGATAACGCTATAGTAACATACTTGTATTCGCTATATATATATATATATGTGTGTGTGTGTGTGTGTGTGTGTGTGTGTGTGTATGAGTATGTATTCTCCCCTCTCTCTTATACCGTTAATCTATATCTTATTAAGGCTCGTATGCAAATTACGAGAAAGCAAGATATGGAAGCAGGAAACAGAAGAGTGAATCTAGATGGAGGAAGCACTACAACCAATGGAAATGTTTAACCTAATAACATAAGGAACCAAGTTCGACAGGAAAATGCTAACCAAAATGCGAATGCCAATGTAAGTGCTGGATCCCCACCAATAGATATGAGGACTATGTATCAGTTCTTTATCAACATGATACAAGTTGGAGCTGTTGTTGGTTTGGTTGGAGGAATGTTGCTAATGTGGGAGGAGCGGATCCCATAGTGCCAGTTGATAATAACTATGCCAAGCTGAACCGTGATTATACTAGTCTTGGAGGAAAGCCATTTCTAGAACCGAGGATGCCATTAAAGTAGAGAACTGGCTATTGCACTGTGAGAGGATTTTTTTGATCTAAGGTTGGAAGATGAGCAGCAAAAGGAGATTGGCTTCTAGGCAGTTGCAAAGAGTAGCAATGTACTAGTGGAATGGGGTGACCATAGGTGTACTAGAAGAGGAATTGACTTGGGCTGAATATTGTAGGAGATTTGAGGAAGGGTTCTTATCCGAAGTTGCCAAGTCAAACATACTTAGGAAATTGGCCGATTTGGTGCAAGGAGAGATGTATGTACTGGAGTATGCTACTAAGTTTAATGAGCTGTCCAGGTATGGTTATGCCATCATTGATGCAGTTATTAAGAGGAATAAGAAATTTATCCGGGGGTTGAAGCTGGAGATTGTTAGGGTGACTGTGCCACATCTCAGGAATCCATCAAATGTAGCATGGAGATGGAAACAAGGAATGAAGATATGTTTTCGACTTTTGGGAAGGATAAGTAGAGGAAACCTAGATTTCTAAGAGTAAGAAGAGAAAATTCTTCCAGGGAAAGGGAGCTCAGAAGGGTGGAGCTACCAAGAAAGGGAAAGCTAATATTATTTGTTACAAGTATGATAAGCTAATGAGTGTCGATCTAGTAATGGAAAGACAGTTGTGGGGAAGAAGAATGTAAAGTGCTTCAACTGCAACTAGGTAGGGCATTACAAGAATAAATTTTCGGAAGTGAGCAAGGCAGAAAAAGGAAAGGTCTTTGCTTTGGAGCCATCATCATCTAGACCAACAGCAGAAGAAAAGGGAAAGGCTGTGATGAGAGGTACACTTTTGATTCATGGCATACCTGTTAGAGTATTATTTGATATTGGTGCATCAAATTCTTTTATCTCTCAGTGAGTGGTAAATAAGTTAGATTTAGAACTATCATACCTTGTTACTTCCTTAAGGTTCACGAATCCAATAGGAGCATATGCAACTCTTGGGATCAGATATGACCATCTAGAAGTTGAGTTGTTAGGTCATACATTTGCCTGTAGTTTGTTTGTGTTTGTTGTTATGGGCATTGGGATTACATTCGATATGGATTGGTTGAAAAAAGGTGATGCTAGGATATTTTGTCCAAATAGGAAAATATCATTAAGACACCCTAATAGTAGAGATCGAATTATATAATCAGTTGAGAATTCGAGTTTAGATGTTTATGCTTTATTGGGTGGAATAGAGGTGAAAGATGAGTTGAGTCGGGTTTTAGTTGCAAGAGAATTTGTATATGTTTTTGAACAGTTATAGGATTACCACCGAGGAGAGCTATTGAGTTTAGAATAGATCTTGTGCCTGTACCTAAGCCTGTAAGCAGACCACCTAGCAGAATGAGAACTACTGAGATGACGGAGTTAAAGATGAAGCTAGTGGTTGTAATAACCTGTATTTTTAGGGCACCCTGAATATTTATATTTTGGGATATTTAAATATTTTAATTGGTTCATTTTATCGATAAGCTGAATACTCGATTATTGCAGATGGACTTTTTTGGACTCGGGATTATTTCCATTAGGTCCGGGTGGTCCGAGCGAGCCAAAATGGGTTTAAGTATCGATATATTTCGACTGTTTGGTTTAGAGTTAGAAGGCCAAGTTTGGTTTGTAAATTAAGCGACTCAAAAAGGTTAACTTTTGTATACGTTCGAATTAGGTCCTAAAAATAGTTCTATTGAGTTTGGAATAGGTGTATTTGGCCCGGAATGCCAGTAAGAATGCCTCGTTTGGAGTTTGTGTACTCTAGAGCATGAATAGTGCTGTGGAGAAGATCTATATAAGGACCATTGCTCTTCATTTTCGTTTATTTTTCTTTCCCTAAAATTTAAACCCTAACCGCCAAATCAACATCCCTTCATCTAATGGCCATGGTTTGGTTGAGCCACTAGAGACTGTATTAGCCTTCAACCACAACTAGGATATTGTGCTCCTCGGTGAGATGAATGGGGTGGACGGTGGGATCGGCATAGATGGTGGCGAGGCTATCAGAAATTGAGTTTGAACGTTGTGAAGCTTTTGGAATTTTTCGTTGGGTTCAGGCGACTATGGGCGGCAGGGCTGGGGTCGATGGGGACGTCTTGGATGGTGCTACGTCTGGTGAGGTCGCGATGGGCTCGGGTGATCTTTGTCAGTGCTGCGGAGTTCGTGAAGGTGGTGGCTGAAGACGAGATCATGATTTGGGATTTCAAAAATGTGTGGTCGCAATTTGAGTTGATTAGGGTTAAGCTAATTTCGGTAATTAGTTATCAATGGTTGTATTTAATAATTAAATTATATTATTTAATTCGCAATCTTATAATATCGATAACTTGTTCATACAAGGTCCAAATCGAACGCAGTCAGTCACATTAGACTTGTAGCGTCGAACACTACATTTTGGAGTCTGATTGGTTGAGATTGGAGCTTGTAGAATTTTAAGCTAGTTGTTCGATTTTAGATGGAACCAGAACGCTTCGACGATAACTAAAATTTCGGTGAGTTAACTCACCTCTAGATGAATATATAAATGTTATATAGTATATAACAATCGTTGATTGCATGTTTGGATGCTTTTTTTGATTGATTGTTGGGTTTTGATAAATTGTTGCTTTTGAAAACGGTCAATATATGAAATAATGTGTAGGGAATTTACCTGACGTAATTTTTAGAGGGATTCGACGGGATTCCTCGCCATTGTTAATCTAATTCTTATTATATTCCTAGTTATATGATTGGTTGAACTGTAGAATATCAAAATTTGATTGTTGACTGTATTGGTTATAACATAGTTATATGTTCAAACTCTACCTCTATAGTGATGAAAAAATCAATAACAACATTAGTTAAGTGCTTGGGTGTCTATTGACCTCAATTTTGTATTTTGAAAATACTATCAATTGTCGTTTGGCTTGAAATGAGTTTTGATTTGGAGAATGATTTTAAATCTAATCTTTGGGTTTTCTGAAATATTTTTATTTGAGCGAATTTTGAAGTTCTCTATTTTATCTCGACCCCTTTACTTTCTTTCTAAATCAATTAGAAATGTTTAAAGTTGTTTAACTATGATTTAAAGTTGTTTAGTATTGGTTAAAAATGTTTTTAAAATTTGTTTATTTATATTTAATATTGTTTTAAAGTTATTTATTTAAATAATTAATAATGTTTTGGAAATAATAATTATTATTCATTAATAATGTTTTGGAATTAATATTTATTATTTATTAATAATATTTTTTTAATAATTATTATTATTATATAATAATGTTTTGAAGTAAATAATTATTTTTTATAATATTTTAAAGTAAATAATTGTTATTTATTTATAATGTTTTGAAGTTATTAATCATTATATTAATAAAGTGTTTGGAGTAAAATGTTTATTTTATTAATGATGTTCTAAAGGAAAATTGAATTTTGTTACCGGTGTTGTTGAAAAGTAACATAATATTTATTTACGAAGTTTAAAGTTAATTGATTTATCTAATTAATTATATTATAAATAATAAATTGATTTATAAAGGGAATTTCATTTAATAAAAGAGTTTATGAATGAAAATGGAGTTTTGGATTTATAAAGGATTGTTTTTTTAAAAGGCTTTAAAAAGGATAAATTTATAAGGCTTTTTTAAAAGGAGATTTATAATAGTTTTATGGATTTATAAAGGAGGTTTATAAATGGTTTTAGAAATTTATGAAAAGAGTTTTATAAATTGTTTTGGAGATTTATAAAAGAGTTCTATAAATGATTTAGAGATTCACAAAAGGAGTTTATAGTTGGTTTTAGAGTTGTATAAAAAGTAAATCCCTCTCAGTTTTTGTGAATATACTTATACCGTTGAGATAAGTATATGAACATATTTTCTAATTAATTAAAGTGCAGTATTTTGTGAATATACTTATACCATTGAGATAAGTATATAGAATTTTTCCAAGTATTGAAAGAAGTAAAAAAGGTTTGTGAATAAATCTTTATAAAGGTATTTTGATACAAGTATTTCAAAGTGTTTTTAATTAATGAAAGTATTAATTAAAGAGGTTGTAGTTTCTTATGCGCTTAACCAATGTTGGTTTCCCTATGGAAATTAGTCCCTGATTTGGATTGTTGTTTTATTTCATATTTAAATTACCCACTATCAAACTTGGTAAGATTTAACTATCATACTTGGCCAGTTTTAAACTATCGTTGTCGGCTTGGGGAGACCGGGATCAGATATGTAATATGAAAACCACTTCGAACAGGTTTAAGAGTTTTTATTTAAACATCTTGATGATGTTTTGCGAAGACGGAGTTCTTTGAAGTGCAAGAGATACTTGCTACTAATACTGAGGGTGATACCAAAATGGATGTAGTAGAAGTAGTGCCTTTGGTATCATTCAGTCTCAGAACGAACTTGTATGGATGAATGCTGGCACTGCATTTCTGCCTGATGTGCAGTGTTAGCATTCCAAGTAGGATTGCTACATAAAAGGTAATCGTAGCCTCAAACTTACACCTAGTAAATGACTAAAGCAGGGACGTGCAACAAGGCTATATAGGTCGCTCCCATTAGGGTACGGTCGTCTGTTATCTAGAGTCGATATCTATGTATGCTTCGGGGCCCATTATGGTTGTTGACCAACCAAGGGGTGATCATATTCGGCGCTGTCCAGTAAGGGGTAGGGCCGGTCCTTAGTAGCAGAGGCGCAACGTGTTATAGCCTCCCGTACATTTTATCTAGAGGTGTACGGGTTCGATAGGTAGATCCTTACCCTTTCATAGTTGGAAATCCATTCTCCAATACGAGCATTCGGGCTTGATTTTATACCTTTTATGTTGGTTTTTAATTAATATAACAATCTCGACTATGATTCAATATTTATTTTAAATCCAAGAGATTATTATAATATCATTGGAAATTTTTATAGAAATGGTTTGGTTATCGTAAGGTAAAAACCCATCTGTGTTTATGTACGGTGTGGTCTTATGAGATACTGTTTGTTTTGGTAGGGTTTATGAATGTAGAAATCAATTTGATTTGATAGATTTTTATCATGCTGGTTTACCAGACTAATCCGAATTTTATTTTTCTTATAATGCTCGGGTCAGCCCGAGTATATTTCAGATTTAGTTCTAGATGTTTTGGAGCTTTAGGAGATGAGCTAGATGCCTTCAAGACATATTCACGTATTCTTTTATTTCTGCTACATTTTTCGATTTTATGTTGTTCAGCAATTTTAAGGACAAGCTGTTATAACTATACAGGCTAATTATAGGTTGATACTTTGACTGATGTATGTATATTACAGTTTTCTTTTGTAAAGATCATTGTATATATTATAGGTTACACGTTACGATGTAAGAGCTGTTCTGTCTCTCATTTTCTTTCATTCCCAACGCCTAGATGCTCGGCACATAAATACCGTGGATGTATTAGTGTCAACTTTTGAGGGTTGAAAATTAGGGTCGTTGTATATATTATAAATTACACGTTACGATGCTCGGCCGAGAATCGATGATTTATTTGATAAGTTGAGTGGGGAGTATTTTCCCATTTAGATTTAGCGACAGGGTTCTATCAATTGAGGGTGACGGGGGAAAACATTCCTTTGACAGCGTTTCGAACAAGATATGGTTTGTACGAGTGGTTAGTAATGCCATTCAGGTTGACTATGCGGCTGCTTTCTTTGTGGACTTGATGAAGTAAATTTTCCGAGAGCACTTGGATAGATTCGGGTTGGTGTTCATTGATGACATTTTGATATATTATAAGGATGAAAGAGATTATGAGATTCATTTTAGAATAGTGCTTGAGATGTTGAGGCAACATCAACTAGAAGCGAAGTTTTTGGAGTGTCATTTTTGGAAGAGATAAGTGAAGTTTCTTGGTCATGTAATTCCAGAGGAAGGGTTATCTGCGGATCCAACTAAGATTGAAGCTGTAAATAATTTGAAGAAACCCGAGACGGTGACCGAAATAAAGAGTTTTCGTGGATTAGCTGGCTGTTACTGAAGATTCATCAAGGATTTCTCTCGGATAGCAGCACCTTTGACTAAATTAACCAGAAGGGACGTATAGTTTATTTGGTCTAGTAAATGTGACGTAGCGTTTTAGAAGTAGAAACATTTATTGACCAATACGCCCATGTTAGTTGTTCCAAATGGTAATCAGGATTTGGTGGTGCATACAGATGCATGTGGGATAGGATTAGGAGCTGTGTTGATGCAAAAAAGGTAAAGTGATTACATATGCTTCTCGATAGTTTAGATCATATGAAGTTAGGTATCCGACTCATGATTTGGAGTTGGTAGTGGTAATTTTTGCTTTGAAGATGTAGAGATACTACCTCTTAGGAGAAAGGTTCGAGTTGTTTGCAGTCATAAGTCATTGAGGTATTTATTCTCTTATAAAGAGTTGAATATGACACAGCCGGGATGGCTAGAATTTTTAGCACCGTATGATTTTGGTATTGAGTATGTGCTAAGGAAAGGAAATAAAGTTGTTGATGCACTTAGCGGGAAACATCAGAATGTGGTGTTAGCTATGATAGCTGAATGGAAGGATTTAGAGGCATTAACTACTTGTAGTGTTAGTGTGAAGTTGAGAATTGCTAGTTTTAGTCAGAATACTGCCATGTTGTCTTACTTAGAAGTTTGACCAGTATTGATCGAAAGGATTGCTTCCAAACCGAAAAATGATCCATTGATGACCGAACTGATTAAAAGTTTGGAAGGTGGAACCGGGATTGATGATCTGAAATATTTTAGTCTTGACCATAGGGGACAGTTAAGGGAGAAGGGATGGTTATGTGTTTCAGATGTTGGTGACCTTAGAAAGGAAATTCTTAGGGAAAGTCATCGATCGAAGTTTACTATTCATCCTAGAGGAACTAAGATTTATCAGGATATGAAGAGGAGTTTCTTCTAGGAAGGTATGAAAAGGGATGTAGGCTTATGGGTAAAGCAATATTTAAATTGCCAGCATGTGAGAGCCTAGCATCAGAAGCAAAGTGGATTTGCTTCAGCTTTTAAATATACCAGTTTGGAAATGGGATTCTATGACCATGGACTTAATTAGTGGGTTGCCAAAGTCGAATAGTGGAAATGAGTGTATTTGAGTTATAGTGGATAGACTAACCATGAGTGCACATTTCATTCTTGTTAAGTCGATTAGAACGGCACTTGTATCGGCTAAGTTGTTTATGAAGAATATTGTTAGACTGTATGGGATTCCTAGTATAGTTAGTGACAGGGATACTTTGTTCACTAGTGAATTCTGGAAGAGTGCACAAGTGATGTGAGGTACCAAACTTAAGATGAGTACTGCTTATCACATACAGACGAATGGGCAGGTAGAGAGAGTCAATAAGGCAATTGAGGATTTTCTAAGAGCTTGTGTACTAGATTTTGGTCGGTCGTGGGAAGACCATTTGCACTTAATTGAGTTTTCCTATAATAATAGTTATCAGACTAGTATAGGAATGGCGCGTTTCAAAGCTTTGTATGGAAGGTCGTGCAAATCACTAGCATGTTGGTTGGAGACCGTAGATAGATTTGTTCTTGGTTTTGATATGGTGAGAGAAGCGATGGGAAAGATTGAGTTGATCTGAGCACGAGTGAAGGAGGCTCAGTCTAGGCAGAAAATTTACGCAGATTAGAGGCGTAAGGATTTAAAGTTCTCAGTTCGAGATAAAGTTTTCATTAAGGTATCACTAATGAAGGGTGTGGAATGATTTGGAAAGTTAAGGAAACTGGCACCTAGATATGTTGAACTGTTCCCTATTATAGAGAGGATCGGAAAGCTCATGTAGCAGGTAGACTTAACAAGTAGTTTGGCAGGAGTTCATAATGTTTTTTGTGTTTCTTATCTTAGGAAGTATGTGCATGATCCAGAGACAACTATTGCTCCAACTGCATTGGAAGATTTGGTTGTGGAACCATATCTGACTTTTGTGAGATGACCGGTTCGTGTTGTAGAAAGAGATGAGAATAAGCTAAGAACAAGACAACCAGATTAGTTGAAATCCAGTGAAGTGACAATGAGAAAGACTGTACTTGAAAGACAAAGGACAGGATTAGGGATACTTATCCTGAGTTGTTATGATGATATGTACTATATGTGTCATATAGACTTTGTAGCTAGTTGGATATACTAGCATTGTTTGTTACGGTTGTTTGCATGTTTGATATGCTTATTGAGTGGTCCTTACCGAATTTCAAGGACAAAATTCTTTAAGTAGGGGATCCAATAACACCTTTAATTTTAGTTTAATATTATTCAGGAGGTTTAATTAGATAGATTAAATAGAATAATGTAGTGGGACATGAGGATGAGATTTGGTAATTTAATTAGGTCGTGCCTTAATGAATCAAGCAATAAGATTGTTTTTAAACTTAGGAAAGAAAACAGTAAATGTGAAAGGCAGAATTAGGAAAAGAGTCTTAGTTCATACCCTAAACCCTACCTCACTCTCATTGTTTGCACAAAAAATGGACAAACACCTCAAAGTCGTTTGTTTTAATTGATTTTATGTTGTTCTTAGTGATTTGGGTGATTTATGCAAATATTTGAAAAGCAGGGACTAAACTGTAAAAGACACGCAGATTTATAGTGGTTCAGCCAGAATGTGCCTACGTCCACTTTATATATTATTTCTCTTTTCTTGTTTAGATTACAAGTACAAAGTTTTGATACAATTATCTGAAAGTTGTTTGAAAGTTCTCTCCGTGCTTGAGCTCTCAAACTTGTCCACATTGCTGTACCCCTACCCCTCTATTTATAGAGTGAGGCTGGGGGTAGGGGTCCTGGATGTATGTAGCTGCTGGTGGGCCTGGGCTGATGCGATCTGGCCTGGCAACGTTGGCTCAGCAACGCCTTGGTTCGGTAGTGCTTCGGTCCGGTAGTAGATGGGAGATGGTCCGGTGGTGGCTTCCCCTGCCTCCGGTTCGGCAGTGGATGGAGGTAGCCGGTCCGGTGGTAGATGGTTGGATAGTAGTGGAGTAAGTTGGTTCGGTGGTATGGGAAGTAGGTTGGTTCGGCAAGCATGGGAGGTAGAGTTGATTCGGCAAGCATGGAAGAGGTTTTGATGTTTGATTCGGCGAAGGCTGCTTGGGAGTTGGTTCGGTGGTTCTGTGGTTGTGAGTCTGGTTCGGCAGTGGTAGGGATGCCGAATGAAGCTTAGGCAAGCCTGGGCGAACCTGGTGCTTCTTGGTCTTGAGATCGCCTGGGTGAGAATACGCCCAACATTTGCCCCCCAAAGTAGGGCATATGCCGGTATATGCCGTGCTTTATTTTGAAATTAATGACGTTAGCTTGGATGCTCCTATTCGGCCCAAACGCCGAACCAACCGGTCCGGTCGTCTGTGTTTGCCTATAAGTATGGGCTTCAAGCTCCTATTATCCACACCTATTAGAAAGAGCCGGACCAAGCCTACGCCTGCCGAATGAGGTGAGCCTTCCTTCTGCCGAATGGGTTTTTAGGGAGTGGGATAGTCGAATGAACCTTGGGGCCCGGATTACCGAACGGTATATGGGGAGCTCGAATGTCGAATGAGCTTTTGCCTTGAACTGCCGGATGACTTTTTATGACTCGTGATACCGAACGAGACCCGGAGTTTGAATGCCCAATCGAACCTTGAACCTTTTATGTTTTGAACTACAAAATGAAATTCTAGATTGTACGCACTTGCCTGTTTATATCTCTACATCCTTTTAACGATGTATTCTTTTGTGTTGCAGATAATGTCTCATAGAGTTGAAACCCGATCAGAAAAGAAGAAATCCCAGGACAGAGAAGATCCTTCCGCAGTGCCCCCAGCTCAGTCAGAACCGGGACGTCATGGGCCCACCCTGAGGTTACTAGTAGATGGGTACGGCCCTCAGGATGGATGTGGTTACTGCCCAGTTTACCAAGGAGGAGAAGGTGGCGGTGAAGGAGGGCATGCGGTTGCTTGCAGCTGAGGAGGCAGGCGTGCAAGTAGAGGATGATGATCAAGATGATCAAGGAGCAGATGCTGGTAAGTCTTCCTTTCTAGTCTTTTTGTTAACTTGGTTGCTTGTCATTAATGAATTCTTTCTTTGACCGGACAGGTGGGCAACATGACAAGGATGAAACTCCGACGCAGCCAGCTCCTTGATTTGGCATGGATATCTTTTTGTGGACTTGACCTTGTTGTATATGTTAGTCTCAAAACAGTAACGTAACTCTTAGGTTGTAATTATGCTACTTGTAATAAACAACACTATTCTTGATGTGTAATTCTTTAACTTAAGCTGATTCTGTCGTCTTTTGAATGTTTTTGCTAATTTGACATGTTGTATGAGAAATATAGCTATGCATACTCTTGTAATTAAATTGTGTTTAACGTCAGGTTCTTGTTTAAAACATAATTTCATGACTTGCAATGTTAGCGTGAGGTGTGAACAAATTATAGTCACGTGTTTACACATGAAAGAAGGAAATACTGCCCTTTATATTTTGCTTGTAGATGGCAGTTTGGAATGTCTTGTGTGACCGAGTATGGAATGCGGTCCAGTATCTTGCTGTGAGTATCCGCTTCCATTAGCGAATGTTTCTTGTTCTGTGTCCTGTACTTCAGGGGTTGTTACAGAGGATAGGAGAAAAGTTTTTTAAATAAAATTAAAATATGAGAAATAGTAAAACTTCCAACCACGGAAGGCCTTCGATGTGCTTAAGTTCGTGGCAAACGGGCTTTGTAGTCACTTTCCCTAGCTGTGGGTCTTCGAGACATTTGTCACTCATCTTACGCCTCCGCGGGGAGTTAATTCTTTTTTACCACAGCCACACTTAAGACACATCGGAGCCGAGATCGCGCACAGTAACTACCGGGCCATTATGGCCCGTAATCGTGGGTATTATTCGATTTACTATGGCCGGCTAGCGTGGGTGCCGATCGTCAACCGTGAACTGCCCCTGGCTGGCCACACCTTATGTTGGGGCTTATAGTCGGTTCACAGTTGTCGGCGAGCCGAACGCCGTAATGAGCTGCCTCGGCTATAGTCGGCCTTCTCGGTGGCTTATAATCGGCTCATTACAGTTGGCTTTGAGGGTCGTCGCGAGCAATGAGTTAACCCGCAACAGAGGGATGCCGAAGCAAAAGTGTCTCATTGGCGAGGGCATAGATTCGTATAGTACCTGTTAGGTCTTGTCCAGGAGAAGTCGCGCTGTGGAGCGCCTTGAATGGAAATGCTATTTGCACAGGATTTTGTTCAACAAAAAAGGATAAAGTTAACAAGCAGCCAAGATATAAAGGAACAAGTTAAAAAAGAGACAAGGTTTTTTAAAGTGGTTCGGCACGAAAATGCCTACGTCCACTGATTCTCTTTGTTAATTCGCTTCATATGGGCAGTGCAAGTTAAGTAAAGTATCGACGAAGGTGTTGGATGCTCCATGCCCTCTGGAACACCTCCCCGTCCACTGTTGACAAAATATAAGCTCCATTGTCGAGATCTTTATGAATTACATATGGTCCATCCCAGATTGGATCTAGTGCTCCGGGGCGAGGGAAGATTCGCTTGAGGACAAGATTCCCTTCTTGTAAGGTACGATGCTTGACTTTGGAGTTGTATTGTGCTGCCACTTTTTGCTTGTGGGCTGCTGCTTTGAGGACTGCATCATTTCTTCTCTCCTCAATTAGATCCAAAGACACGTGAAGGAGTTCTTCGTTCTCTTCTGGGTTATAGTGGATCCTACGGTGGGGAGGCACGATGGTTTCAACTGGGAGCATAGCCTCCGATCCGTATGCCAAAGAGAAAGGAGTATGCCCTGTTGATGTTCTGAAAGATGTGCGATAAGCCCACAGTGCCGTAGGGAGTTCATCCACCCAAGCGACCTTTGACTTTTCGAGTTTCTTTTTGATTAGAGTTTTCAGAATTTTGTTGACGGCTTCGACTTGTCTGTTTGCCTGGGGATACGCTACGGATGAGAAGCTTTTGTGAATTCCGTGATCTTGGCACTAGTTGGTGAATTCCTCGCTGTCAAATTGAAGTCCATTGTCTGATATGATTTTGAATGGGACTCCGTACCTGCACAGAACATTTTTGATCAAGAAATTAATAACTTTTGCAGAAGATACTTTATTCAGGGGTTCTGCTTCCACCCATTTGGTGAAATAGTCGACTGCCACTATAGCATATTTGGCCCCGCCTCGGCCCATTGGTAGTTTGCCAATTAAGTCAATTCTCCATACTGCAAAGGGCCATGGGCTGGTCATTCGAGTAACCTCAGTTGTTGGTAGCCGCGGAATTTTAGCAAACTTCTGGCATCTGTCACATTTTCTGACGAAATCTAAGGCGTCCTTGCTTAAGGTGGGCCAGAAATATCCATATCGGAGTATCTTTTTTGCTAAAGTTTTCCCCCCGGTGTGATCTCCGCAGCTTCCTTGATGAATGTTGGATAAGATTTCCTTGGCTTCCCTTCCAGCGACACACCTTAATAGGGGGTTAGAGTATCCACGTCGATAGAGGGTGTCCTCTTGTATTATGTAGCCGGAAGCTTTCCTCAAGATTTTCTTGACTTCGTTACGCCCGTTGGGTAGTGTGCCACTTTGTAAGTAGTCTCGGATGGGAGTCATCCAAGTTGCTTCTTCGGTTGCAGCTATCAGATTCACTTGCTCAAAACTTGGGGTCAGTTGCTTCGAGATGGCTACTGCTCCGGAAATATCGACGTCTCTCACGCTTGCTTGCTTCGCCAATTCGTCGGCCTCTTGGTTCTCTTCCTGAGGGATGTGTTTGACTAAGTAGTGGTCCAATCGACTGAGAAGTAACTTGGTCTTCTTTAAATATGCTATGAGTCATTCTTCTCGATCCTGGAATTCTCCTAGTATTTGATTAACAATAAGTTGAGAATAGCTATGAAGACACAAAGAATTGCCTCTGATTTCCAAGGCAAGTTCTAATCCAGCTATCACTACTTCATACTCTGCATCGTTGTTGGTGGCAGCGAACTCCAACCTTATAGCATAGTGCAGCTTATTTCCCCTAGGAGTGATTATTACCACACCTGCCCCCGAGCCTTGTTCGTTTGACGCACCATCCACGAAGAGATTCCACTTGATGTCTTCTGCTATTTCCGATTGCTCCTTACTTTCGTTGGTAGTGAATTCTGCAATGAAATCGGCCATGGCGTGTCCCTTGATAGCGGTGCGAGGGTGATAGGTGATATCATACTGACTTAGTTCAATGCACCATTTAAGTAGTCGCCCAGAAGTGTCGGGACGATGGAGTACCTGCCTCAGTGGTTGGTCGGTCAGAACTTTGATGGAATGGGACTGGAAGTAGTGACGCAGTTTCCGTGATGTGATTAGTAAACAGTATGCTAGCTTCTCAAGTTTAGTATGTGGCATGCTATGTCAGGGGAGATTCTAGTCATGTCAGCATGTGACCATGCAAATACATCCAAGTTGTGGCGGAGAAAGTCAATGAGTTGTTCCTTCGACTCTGTTTTTAGTTGGGACCCGATTTTCAATAGTCTACTCGAGTCATGTTTGTCTATAGATACAAATTCCATAGCCTCTGCAGGCTCGGCGGTGGCCTCCTCCTCCCTGTCCCTGGGGCCTAATTCATTGAAGGGATCGCTGGTATATCGAAGAGGAGGGGCTTTCTTTAGTTGCTATGCTTCCAAACTTTTTGTGCAGAGGGCAACCTCTACACTCTTCCCTTTATCCTTCCTGTGGTTGTTGCGAAGTTCGGTTACATAGCAGTCTCGAGCAACGTCCTGGTCTCCCTCTACTTCCCCTACTCCATTGTCAGTTGGAAATTTCATCTTTAGGCACTATGGGGCCAGGACAATTTGGAAGTCAGACAGGGCTGGCCTTCCCAAGAAAGCATTGTGTTTCTTCCTTCTGATGTGTTCTTCAATCAAGTCCCGGAGATGATGGCATTCATTGGTATCATGCCCATGAGATTCGTGGAAGCGGCAGAACTTTCCAGACTTCTATGCGTTATCTGATTCCTTCTTGTACGGTGGGCGTTCGTATCTAACTTCGCCTTGGGTGGAAATGAAGATGTTTTTCGACGGTTTCATTCAAAGGAGTGTAAGTGTCGAATCTCGGTCCTGGCCGATATAGGCGCTTTTCTCCCTTCTTGCCCCCAGCATTATCTCTAGAATCATTTCTTCGAACGTCCTTTGCTACAGCGGGCGCGTTGCTGTGAGTTGCCTTATTTTGTTGCCCTGACTGCCCCTCAGTGGCAGCGTCTTCAAGCCTCATATATTTCCCGGCTTCATGGAAGAAACCGGGTAAAGTAGCTGGTTTTTCTTTTGTTAGTCTTCTAGCGAATTTAGTATCCGGATGCACACCACTACAGAGGGCCATTAAGACAAGCTTCTCATCGGCATCTTGGACTGCGGCCGCTGCGGCATTGAATCGGGTTAAATATTGATGCAGCTTCTCTCCAGGTTTCTGTTTGATATTGGATAAGGAATAAGCGTCCTTGGGTTGTTCCACATGAATGTGGAACTGGCTGATAAACATTTCTTTCAACATCTCCCACGAGCTGATGGATCCTTGGGGTAGATGGCAGAACCAGGAGGTAGCTAGATCTGCTAAGAATAGTGGAAAGCATTTGCATAGTACTCCCTCTGTTGCTCCACTCATGAGCATATGCTGTGTGTATCTCTGTAAGTGTACAACGGGGTCGGAGGTTCCTTTGTAAGGTTCCATTGTTGGCATCTTCCATTCTCGGGGGGTGATAGCAATTTCGATATTGCGGGCGAAAGGGCTGGTTACCCTAGAGCCTATCCGTCGATCTCTTTGATCCCGTTGGACGCACTCTCTGAACAAGCGTGCCATCCTTTCATCAGAATTTGGAGTAGATAGAAACGAGTTCGGTTCTGTTCTGTGGGATTGATTCCGTCCAGATGACATGTAGGGATGGTACCATCTATCATTCCTCATATTTTCCAGTGGCTGCCTTTGGTCTTCTGGGAGCATGCTAGGGTCAGCTACAATTGGCCCTTGCCTTGATCTTCCCCTGCTGGGTTCTGATCTAAGCACTTCCTCGGGTCCAACTTCGGACTGGATTCTAGCTCGGCCCCGTTCATTGGCGTTTCCGTGGTTAGGCAGTACGACCGGCTCAGCTACAGTTGACCTCCGCCCGGTACCTCCCCCGTTGGGTTCGGTTCCAAGCGTTTCCTCAGGCCTAACTTCGGGATGTGCTTGATCTCGACTCCTACCATGGTTGCTTCTGCCGTTAGCTCCTTCGAAGAAGGAAGATCTTTGTTGTCTCTGAGATCCTCCAGACTGGGATTCACCCCATGACTCAGTGTTGTGGTTGGACTCTTCAGCATCCCTTAAGCATGACATGAGATGGTCCACCAAGGCTTCCTGCTGGGACGTGAAGCGGTTAGTTACTTCAGCCACAACCCTGTCTAGATCTGCCCTAGTAATTACTGCGGGCTGTTCTGTGGCAGGAGTGGTCGGATTAGCCTGTCCTTCATTTGGTACTGCTGCTGGAGGGGGACGATTTACTTGATCGGTGTCCACTGGATCTGGAAGACTACTGGTTGCGATGTTTTTTCCTTTGTTAACATCTTTCTTCTGCTTGGGAGGCATGTTTTCCAAGCGATGAACGATGCTGTTAGGAAAAAGGTTAAGTGGAAGAAGCTGAAGCTTCGAGCTTCTAGCTCTCAATGAAAGCACCAAAAATGTTTGCACAAAAAATGGACAAACACCTCAAAGTCGTTTGTTTTAATTGATTTTATATTGTTCTTAGTGATTTGGGTGATTTATGCAAATATATGAAAAGCAGGGACTAAACTGTAAAAGACACGCAGATTTATAGTGGTTCAGCCAGAATGTGCCTACGTCCACTTTATATATTATTTCTCTTTTCTTGTTTAGATTACAAGTACAAAGTTTTGATACAAGTATCTGAAAGTTGTTTGAAAGTTCTCTCCGTGCTTGAGCTCTCAAACTTGTCCTCATTGCTGTACCCCTACCCCTCTATTTATAGAGTGAGGCTGGGGGTAGGGGTCCTGAATGTATGTAGCTGCTGGTGGGCCTGGGCTGATGCGATCTGGCCTGGCAACGTTGGCTCAGCAATGCCTTGGTTCGGTAGTGCTTCGGTCCGATAGTAGATGGGAGATGGTACGGTGGGACTTTGGTCCGGTGGTGGCTTCCCCTGCCTCCGGTTCGGCAGTGGATGGAGGTAGCCGGTCCGGTGGTAGATGGTTGGATAGTAGTGGAGTAAGTTGGTTCGGTGGTATGGGAAGTAGGTTGGTTCGGCAAGCATGGGAGGTAGAGTTGATTCGGCAAGCATGGAAGAGGTTTTGATGTTTGATTCGGTGAAGGCTGCTTTGGAGTTGGTTCGGTGGTTCTGTGGTTGTGAGTCTGGTTCGGCAGTGGTAGGGATGTCGAATGAAGCTTAGGCAAGCCTGGGCGAACCTGGTGCTTCTTGGTCTTGAGATCGCCTGGGTGAGAATACGCCCAACACTCATTCATTCACACATTCGAAATACACTAAGTAAAAACAACAAGGAAGGCCGGCCATAACCGAGGTAGAGAAGAGGAAATCAAAGGGGAAACCAAGGTACTCAAAAAGACAAAGATTAGGGAAACTAAATCTCAATCTCGTCATCCAATATTAAAGTGAATAATAATAAACCATCCCTATTATTTTGTGTTTAAATTCGATTATGGGTAATTTTTGAATTAATCTTGCTTGTTTTGTCATGCTATGAATGTAGGATCATTGTTTGGATAGAATAATGATTTATGTAATTTTATGAAATTATTCAAGTAGGTTTTAAGGGTTAAACCTAAGTTTTTAATCTTTAATCGACTTGGTTTTCTAATATGCTATGTAAAACATTATTTTGGAGATGATTTTTTAATTTCATAATTTTCCAAGTTAAAACGAATATTTTATGAATTTCCTAAAAAGAAAATAGTATTTATTTCGAGTTTTAAGTATTAAAAGTAATTAAATATTTTTTTTGGCCCCAAAATTTTTATATATGAAAGAATATGTTAATTTTGATTTTTCGGGATTTTTCCCAAGTAATTATGAATTTCTATGAATTTAATATGCTTGAAAAGTATTTAAATTAATATTAGTTAATGGTATTAAATAATTAAGTTGATATATGTTTTTGGAATGTAAAACCTGACTTGTAGCAGATTTCTAAAAAGAAATTAGTAAAGATTGTTTTTAACCAGTGGAAAACTGACAAGGATTAAGGGTTGGTGAAAAGTAATTGCTTTTAATAGCAATAAAATAGTTTTTATGATAATTACAATATTGCCATGTTGCCAATATCAATGCCGAACCCCAGCGACATTAGCGTGTATGGATGCGATATAAACTATGTCGGTATGGAATGAATCTGTTCAACTTAAAGTCATATACTACATTAAATCAATGTCGGCATGGTTATCTCATAACGGATTAAAGCAATGCCGACCACCCTTGTTTCTTCATTTTGATATCTATAACACACAGTATTGATGCTGCACACCACCACCCAATTTTAAATAATGTCGCATGCCGCTATTTTAGTATCAGTTATTTTCTATATTAACTATACTTAGGCAATATTTCCTCATGTCGACAGCCTTTAAGCTACGATATTGACACAGCAGTTTTATGAAGCCAATGTTAAAGTGTCTAAAGGTTTTAATGCCAAAATGTCATCAATTTTGGTATCAATCTATTTTGCAGCAATGATGCCGCTAGTTTTTCTATGTATGTGGCATAATAGCCGAAATACTATGTTTTTGACATTATAGTATTAATGCCGCAAGTAATTGATTTCAACAACTATGCCATGCGAAATTGATGCCGCGTCTTTTTTTTTTCAATGTCAGTGAGGCTTTGTTTTATATAAACAAAAAGTAAGTTTTAAAGTCAAGATAGTTTATGTTTTAAGAAGGTGGTTAACCTTATGATATCAAAAGCTAGTCATATGATTTATAAAATCAGAATTTTGTTTTTCAAACCTTGGATGGTGGTTCAACTTTGTAATTGCGGCATGAATGTCACAATTTTTTATTTTTCTACATTAATGGCGGTAAGCCATATGTTTCTTGATTTCGACATTGTTCATTAGGGATACCATGTTTTATATTTCTATATGTCATAAGTTTATGAATTCGACATTAATCATTGGGGATACCAATGCATATTATTTTGACATGTTATAAGATTAAGAGTTATACCACCTAATTGAAGAACCAATAAACATAGGTTGGGCACTTGGGTGAATAAGATTAATTATGAATTAAATTGTTAAGTGATGGGTTCATAGTTTTCCTAGGAAAAATATGGAATGTGTGATGGATAGTCCACATAATGCTTGGGATAGATAGTCTCTATATGGTTAATAAAGGGTTCATTGTCATCCTAAGAAAACTATGACATATGTGATGGGTAGTCCGCATAGTTTAAAATGAATGAAACATGTGTGATGGATAATCCATATAATTTTAGATTGCTAAACCATGTGATTGGTAGTCCATATGGTTGGGGAAGATAATCCATATAATTCTTAAATGTGAGATGTGTAGTCCATATAAATATAAGACAAATAGTCATATGAAATATAAGACAGATAGTCAAATAATTTAGGATGGGTAGCCCATTGTATGTTTCATGAATGCAAATGATTATTTACTATGTTCTAACCATTGCGGATGCAGGAGCAAAAAAAAATTTGTCGATATGTTTTAGTTGAGATACTAGTAAGGTAAAGCTCGTCCGCCCAACGGTGTGGTCTCACTAGATATCTATTTTGGTTCAAAATGGTAGGTTATTATTTACACTAGACTATTTGTCTGACCCGAAGTTTTTGTTTTTTCCTTAAACTCTCTGGTGCTCATTTGAGTCGGCTAGGAGTAAGAATTTCAGGTTATCTAGTTAGACGAATAAGCTTCTGAAGACGTGCAGGAGGAAAGATAGCAATTACTAGGAGCTTTTACTTACCGCTGTGTTGTTTTATTAGCTTGAGTGGATGTAATGGCAAATTGTATAATTGCCAAGTATTAGACGTTGATCAACCAAGGGGGCATCTTTATATGTCGATCTTTGAATATTTTGTAATAGTTATATATTCTTTGAATGTGGGATCAAACGGGATTATGTAATGAATATGAAATCTTGATTATGAAATTAAATATGAAAGTTTATTATTATAATGTGTTTGAAAAGTTTCATATTCATGTGCTTCTGATATTATTGATATGATTAACATAGCCGCATTTTGTCATCAAGAATTAATACTATGGATGACCGCAGCATCCGTAGCACTTAGTTTAGAGCCTCAAAATGGATGATGTTACATCATCATTAAAACAATCATACAAACAGAGTTCTAACATTCTCCCCCTTCTTGATGATGACAACTATATGTATGACTTATGTTTATACAACCTCCCCTTTAATGAATGCTCCCTCATTCATCATACTTCATCCCCCTATCTCATCAACAAAAAGAAGTAAAAGTGAAATGAAAGCATAAATAATATGGAAACAAGTAAATCATATAACATTAAACACAGGATGCATAAAAAATTTATAAAATGCAAAATGACAATAGTATACAACTTCAACAATTGAAGTTTTAAAAGTGCAATGTTTTTAAAAGCAACGAACAAACTAAAAAACCAAGTAGATGGAGAGTAGCTTAAAAGGTTTCTCAATCTTGCTCATTTCTAGAAGAGGCATGAGAGCATGACGAAGAAGGAGACTATGAACAAGAAGAGATTTTATGACCAAATATTTCCAATAAAGCCCATGGTTGATTTCCTTAAAGTCTTCATCCTCTTGCCAAGCCATATCTATTGTTTAGAAATAATTTCTTGGTTTGAAGAACAATAACTTGAGTAGAAATAATCTTCAAAGGTTGAACCAAAGAAATGTCCTTATATCAATCCATTGACTAGGACTCTTCTTCAATTTCTTAATGAGACAATGGCTACGATGAAGGTTGTGGCTGAGATAATGATTGCCTAATATTCTCATGCACCATTTTCATAAATATGCATTATAAGGAAGAAGAGTCTCCATGGTTCGAGGATGTTTCATTAATGATATTGACATTTGATCCATAATTTTGGGAGTGATAAAGATGGATAAGGATTCAAAATTGATTCCACGGTGAACAAAGACCTTGGTTAAAAAAGATCGATAGAACATTGTATGTCAGGATCGAGCATTGGAACTCTTAATCTCAGCATGTATGTTTTTTTGCCTAATTTAATTTTCTTTTTGAGTAAATTGCATAAAAACATTATAATTATTATCAAATATCTTGTTACCATCCTAGGAAGAATTGCATGGAGAACCATCACATAAATAATTCTAGCTTGAGGACGAAGATTAACAAAAATGTTGTTTGTTCATTCCATCCGAAACAGATTTCAATTAGAATTATAGGCAAAATCATCATGGTCTATATCATCTAAATCATCTCCCAATGAAGAACAATCCGAGATAATACCCAAGTCCTTAACAAAGTTGAATATCTATACCTAAGACTTGACTCCAAAGCAGACCATCTTCATTTCCAAGTTTATAATAACTACCACAAAGATTGGCATAGAACATTCAAACAAGAAAGGGATAAATTTTCACTTGGTTTTGGTTGCTGTTAATTAGACATAAAAATTCATTTTCACGACCTATCTCCTTTATCCCGAAGTTAGAAAATTCCGACATTTTGTAGAAGGTTTCTTGAAATACCATTTATCGTTTAGTTTATTGAATCTCTTCAAGGCTGTTTTGCTATAACCCATCCGTTGAATAATTTGTTCATCGGATGCAAATTCAGGATGTGATGAAGTTGAGAAAGAAGCCTTTCCTCTTTGAGCGAAAACCTTTTGTTCTTTTAGTGTAAGTTTTGTCTATGAGTCATTAAAGTTTTGAAGCTTTAGATCTGGTTATGAATTTGAAAATGGAAGAGTGAAATGAAGAGAATCTTTCTCACTAATGAAACATGAGTTTTAAAAGATAGGTAACTGCAGATTCAGTCAATTGAGGAAGGCATTCGGTTGACTAAATGAAATGGAATTTTATTCTCGAGAGTAGAATCTAATTTAGTCAACTAAAACAAATAGTTTTGTCAACTAAACACCACAAGTTTAATTGAATGAATGAAGAGGGCAGTCGACTGAATTGAACGAAAATTCCTTCTTGAGAGATAGCCTTTATTTAGTTAACTAAATTGGGTAAGGCCATCGACTGATGTAAGTAAATTGATTTTTATAAAATACTATATGGTTCGATCGACTACACCAATATTTTAGTCGACTGAATTTTGGAAAATTGGTATAAAAAATTAGTCCTATATATGTATATATATTTATAATCAATTTTCCTTATGTAAGTGGTAGTAGATATTTTTAAGGAATATAAAAGTAAATAATACTTCTTTTATTATATTATATATATATAACAAATATACAAACTATATAATCAAAGAGAAACTTATATCACATCAAAACATTAATTAATCTTCTAATGGCTCAGTTTCTTCTTCAGAGGGTTCTTGTTCCCAAGAGTTAGCTTGTTTTGGCTCATATAGTTTGATATATGTTTATGGTATTGAAGGACTTTCGTTGGAACGATTGCAGTTTTTAGTTGGAGATTTCCCATAGAAGGCCATTACAGACCTTTCTATAAAATTCAAATTTTCACCATATCGACGTTGCTTCCAATATTTTTTTTTCTGCAATCTCATTACTTCTCTTTGATAATGATCTATATTATCGATACGATCATCTTGAGTGGTAGTTAAGCGACCTTCAAATTTATTTGATTGTTTAACTTTCTTTCCTTTATAAGAAAAACCAGTTTTCTCTGAAAGAGAAGAGGTAATATTAATATAAGATTATTTTCAGAGGTTGATATGTTGTAATGCAAAATTTATATCTTACAAAGGAGATGTTTGAATACTAAGAAATTACCTAAAATAGATAAATTATTTATATGATAGAGATTTTTAGTTTATCCTATACTAACTATATAAATTACTATTTTAAGGTAGGAATCTATTTAACCATTAATAAAATTAGTCTTTAATAAAGAGAAAAATATCATGGGTATGAATATATTTTAAACAATTAATTCTCTTATATGTAAAAATTATTCAATGAATTTGTTTAAAGAACAAATACCTAATTCTTTACGTAATTTTAAAAAGGTCTATCGCATAATGGTTTAGTGAAAATATTTGCTATATGATTTTCTGTTTTAACAAATTCTAGAGAAATTATTTATATACTCAACCTAACATGTCGATAATGAAACACAATTTTGTTTTTACTAAACCACGAAACCAAAGGTTGACAGATAAAGTGACAGGTTCCACTAGTACTCTTTTGATCTGCCTTGCAACCTCCAAAATCGACATCACTATATGAAACCAACTCAAAAGAGCTACCTTTTAGATAAAAGTGTTTGTAATCTTTGGTGTTGGTTAAATATAGTAGAATTTGTTTCAAGACTCGATGATATGATTCCTTGGGATGTGCTTGAAATCATGCACATAAACAAACACTCATCATAATATCTGATCTACTGACATTAAGATATAATAAGGAACCTATCATACTTCTATTTAGTGTTTGATCAAAATCCTTACCAATCTCATCAGTCTAAATGCAAACAGGTACTCATTAGAGTTGGACTTCATTAATTGTTATCCATTTCGAAATGAATTAGTAATTCCCTACAATATTTTTCTTGATAGAAAAAAATTCCATTTTCAAATTGTTGAATTTGTAAACCCAAAAGGAAATTTATTTCTCCCATATAAGACATTTAAAATTCATTTTTCACAATAGCTGCAAAATCCTTACATAAATTTTCATTCATCAATCCAAATATTATATCATCAACGTAAATTTGAATGATTAAAATATAATCATTTTCCTTTTTGATAAATAAAGTAGAATCGGTTTTACCAATTTGAAAACCCGAGTTTAATGAATGGCATTTGAGTCTATCATACCAAGCAAGGGGTGCTTTTTTAAGACCATAAAGTTCCTTTTTAAGTTTGAAAACATGATTTCGAAATTTTTCATGAGTGAATAAAGGTGATTGTTCAACACAAACATTTTATTTAATAAAACCATTTAAGAAAGCACTTTGGACATCCATTTGATATAATTTAAAATTGCGTGACATGCAAAAGCAAGTAATATTCGAATTGCTTCTAGTTGTGCTACAGGCGCAAGTGTTTCTTCGAAGTCTATTCCTTCCTCTTGACTATACACTCGAGCAACTAATCTAGCTTTATTATGAATTGTATTACCATTTTCATCGGCTTTATTTTTAAATACCCATTTTGTTCCAATAACGGATTGATGGCTAGATCTTAGTGCAAGTTCCCACACATTGTTTCTTTCAAATTGATTAAGTTCTTCATGCATTGCTAATATCAAAAAATCTTCTTTCGCGGCTTCCTTATAATTTTTAGGTTTCATATATAAAAGCTACATGACCCATTTGATTTAATTGATTTCTAGTTGTGACCTTATTGTTTACCTCTCCTATTATATTATCTATGGGATGATCTTTTAAAATTCTCTGAGGGGATCTTAAGGTATTGTCATTAGAATCCATGTTATTTTTGTTTTTGTTTTCGTTATTAATATTAGTATTATTTTATATAACCCAAGGTTGGTTGATTCCTAAAATTTCGTCATCATCATTTTTAAATTTTCATCAAATTAAATATGTAAACTTTCTTCAATTGTATTAGTACGTTTATTGAAAACTCTTTTAGCTTTTCTTCGTTTTGAATAACCAATAAAAATGCCTTCATCGGGTTTCAGATCAGATTTTCCTATGTGATCTTTTCTATTTAAAATAAAAAAAATTCACCCAAAAGTTCGAAAATATTAAACTTTTGGCTTGCATAAGACATTTCATAAGTCGTTTTCTTAGTTATTGGTCTTAACGAGACACGACTAAGTACATAGCAAGCGTTTGCAACGGCTTTAGCCCAAAAATGTTTTGGTAAGTTGCTACTATTTTCTTGCATACTCTTGTACGATACGATTTTTTCTTTCTGCTACACCATTTTGCAGTAGTGTTCATGAAAAGGAGAAATTATTACCAATACCCTTCTTATTACAGAATTATTAAAATGTTCATTTTCAAATTCTCCTCCATGATCACTTCTATTATTTTTTATTTTTAAAATGTTCAAACTTTGATTTCTTTTAGCAAAAATTTTAAAATTTTCAAAAGTATGACTTTTGCGCTTTAAAAATAAAGTCCAAGTAAATCTAGAATAATCATCAACGGTCAAAAAATGTCTTTATTATGATTTATTGATCTTACTTAAGTAGGACAGAATAAATCTAACTGTAATAATTCAAGTGGATGTTTTTGTTGATATTACCTTTTTGGACTTAAATAATGTTTTATTTAATATGTGAGAAATGCGGATTACGGATCTTAAGGCTAGAATTAACACTAGAGGGGGGTGAATAGTGTTTTAAGGAATTACTAATTCTTTTTGAGTTTATATTAATTTGAACACAAATGTATGCAATATTCAGACACAGATATGATCACAGAATCAAACACAGATGCAGATATAAAGTAAAAGCAATAAAGGAAAGAACACGCCGAATTTTATACTGGTTCGGAGTTACCCTACATCCAGTCCCGCAACACAAGTATGGACTTCCTTTCAAAATCAATTCTTACAATTAAACCCTCGATTTCAAGGCCACGAGGTACACCGCTCCAGATTCACAATCCTCTGGGTAGAGATACTTGATTTTACGGGCAACAAGTTCACCCAATTGATTTTCCAGGCTACAATCACACCTTTTCTCGCTCTATTGAATACAAAGAAGTCTATAATCTGAATAGCACTGGGATCTTGTTGAGATAGTGATAGAGAATCAAATCAGAGATGATCTAGTTAGATTCAATGGTGATTTCGGTAGAGTAATGGTAAAAATGTATATAAAGAAATGTGGAAGAAGAAGAGGAGTGAAATCGAAGAAAATATGATTGTAAATTCGTTTAAAACAGCCCCTATTTATAGTAGAACAACAGCCATGTCCATTCATGAACGGATATGACGAATGGACACTTCCTTTGAAATTAAAACTTTTGAAATAAACTGTCACCTTGTCGACAAGGGGTCCTTGGGTTTGTCGACAAGCCTAAGTTATTTTTGGTAATTTTTTTTTCTTTGAAAATAACTTCTATCTTGTATTAAAACTATTTTAAACTTTATAAATATACTTAACTATAGTTAAAATACATAAATAAGTATAGAGAATAATATTTTGGTATATATAAAATTTTACTATAATTTTATATTTAAATCTAAGTATAAATATTAAAAGTTAAATATATTATAATTAAAAGATAGTTTAAAACCAAGGATAATTTGATATTGAAAATAAAGATTATTTTGAGGCTAAAAGTATTTTAAAACCAGGATAGATGTTTTTGATTAAAAAGGAAGATTTTGAAATCATTTTGAAAACAAGATATAATTTTGTAAAACATTTGAATAAAAGTTAGTGAATACAAAACAATGTTCCACTAGATTTTTCGTAGGTTCCATCCTACTTAGGGTTCCATCCCTTTAACGGGCTCGAAGTGGATTCCATTCCACGAATAAAATGGATTTTAAGATGTCAGTGCTTTTCTAGGAGTTTTAAAAAAATTCCTAACTAAATTACTTATCTTGAAATCTTGAACTCTTGATAATCTTGATACTCATGAGTCTTGAATCTTGATATCTTCGATCTTGAGTTCATCAGTTCTTGAATCTCTATACTATACAGTCTTCATTCTTTGGTACATGTATATATATATCCTGCATATACATATATATCTAAACAATAATGTTAGTATTTATATTTTATAATCTTATTCTAAGGTTGTTGTCATCAAAACCAACTTCTCAGGGTCTAACATAATAGACCATATTGGCACGCATCACATAGATTATTAAATTTAAGATTTACGTTGTGTAAATCTCTTACTAAATTATTTTTAGCGAGTTTGTGAATGTACTTAAAATTAATCTGAAAAAATCATTTGTTCTAGAGCCATGGATCGTTATGATTCGCAACTATACACATATCATTATCATGCTTAAAATTCATATTTAAAACATAGATATTTTATTTTCTCAAACCTTTAAAAGTAAGATTTTTATTTTGATCAAATATATTGCATCTATCTTTTTCAAAATCAATTTTAAAACCTTTATCACATAATTGACTAATACTCAAAAGATTGTGTTTTAAGTTCTCTACAAGTAAAATGTTTGTAATTAAAGGAGAGTTAGATATATCAATATTGATGATCTCCAATTTCGACTACAAATCCTTTTGAGTTGTATCCAAATGTAACCATTCCTCCATCTACATATGATATATTAGACAATATATTAGCATGGAACATCCACTACTGAGTATCCATTTCTCCTTTTTGTCTTTGGGTACCTGCAAAAAATATGAAAAACATTTCATTGGTACCTACTTCCTATGTTATGGTCCTGTGTGTTAGTCAGTGGAGGTAGCCAAGGTTTAGGACCTTTAAAACAATAATTACTACTATAATAAACATTCTTTAGAAAACTATCTATATATCTTTATCTAATCAAAGTATTATTGGTTTTAGGAACCTAAATTTTGATATTTTTAGAGTTTGGAGAATATGTTTTAGCTATAATTTTTATTCTTAAACTTTGTGTATTAAGTGTTATATTTTCTAGCACTATTTATTTTTCCCGATTTTTTAAAACCAAGTCCATTTTTATTACTAGATGGTTTTGAAATTTTAATTCAATTTTCTAGATTTGATTTTCCTATATTAAATTTTGAAACATTGTTAGTGATGTGTTCTAACTTTTGTGTTAACTCAATTACCTTATTTTTATTAGAATCCAAGCTAGTTTTGAGTTCATAAACTTCTTCGTAAATTTTAACGTTCTCAACTTTATATATCTTAATTTCTTCAAGTAAGTCCATATTTTGAGATGTTAAAGTTTCACAAGATTTTTGTGAATTTTATAGCACTTCTTCTAAAATACATTTTCTATCTTTTAGCATTCCAATTTCTAATTCAGCCTTATTCAACTTACCAATCGCTTCTTTATATGATTTCATTAAATTTCAAAATTTGTCATTAAGTTCAATGCTGATTTCAAGAAGATCATTATAAGAAAGATCGAAATTTACCTCATTAGTGGCCATGAAACAAACATTAGCTTGTTTTGTGTCACTATTACTGTTGCTTTCTGATCATATGGAATCCGAATCATCCCATGTGACTTGAAATGCCTTCCTTTTCTTTTTAAAATTTTCAAGTTTACCTCTGTATTTTTTCTTGTCTTTGTTAAGAAGTGGACAATCCTTCTTCTTATGACCAAATTTATCACATTCAAAGTACTTGATCGAGGTTGAATTTCCAAAGTTTTAGCCTTCATCATCTTCTTGATTTTTTTGCATTTGTTGTAGTTTTTAGCAAGGAATACAGTCTCATCTTCATCTAAATCTGAGTCCTCGTCATTTGCTTGAAACGCAACTCTTCTTCTCTTGAATTTGTTCCTTTCTAGCCTGCAAATTAGCTTCATATGACATCAAATTTTCAATTAATTCTTCATCTTTGAGTTGAGAAAGATCATTGGCTTCTTTTATTGCTAGAACTTTTCTTTCCCACTCATTCGTTAAAGAATTTAAATTTGTGTAACAAGATCAGATTCAAGAAATGTTATTGCTAATGCCATGAATCATGTTGAATAGTTTGAAATCTTGAATACATATCTACAATAGACTCATTAGTTTTTATTTTAAATGTTTGAAATTGATTTTAAGAAGTGAAATCATAGTTTGTTTTACTTTTCTTTTCATTTCATGTGTAGTTCGAAGTGTACAACAATGTCATGGGCGGTTTTGCAAAGCATGACTTTAGAAAATTCATTTTTTATCAAGTAAACAGAATAAAATATTCATAGCTTTTGCATTATTGGTTGCTATGGTTTTTTGAGTATCCGACCAGGTACTCATTTCTCTAGAAGGTGCTTCATACTCATTTTGAGTAGCTTGTCAAATCTCTAAACCACTAGGTTCCACCGTGCACGTAGTTTGAGCTAGTAAAAAGTAGGGGACGTGCATTGATAAATCTTTAAAAAGTGCTTGCCATATTATTATATTTTTCAAAAACTTTGTTATAGTTAGTGAAAATTCCTGCTCTGGTAACAAATGAAAGTACAATGGATCTCTAATATATCTAATATAAATGTGTATATGACCAAGCTAGATAATAATAAAGTAAAGTATAGTAAAACGATCACACTAAGTTTTTATCTTTTTTAGAACTCCCGTCATACATCTAACCTTGAAGCCCCCATTGGATTTCCACTAATCAAACATCCTCACTTAGCCAGGAGAAATAGGCATTACAAGAGTTTGCTGACTTGACAAAGTTGTGTTCAATCAACACAAATTTTGACTTCTGTTGCAAAGCTTTCTATAATGTCCTTTGACAATTCAACGATGTGTGCAACGTGATTAAGGAAGTGTATGGGGTAATTTTGTTGAGTGAATGTATAATATCGATTTTCATAAAGCAAATAGTCACAAGAGCATTTCAAATCAAGATAACATGTTATATTTAAACTTTTAGTCCTAGGGTCGATCTATATTAATCAAAATTTGTTTTAAAAGAGTTATATACTTTCAGAAAGTCACTCCTCTTTGAAGAAAAACCATTAAACAGTCGTATCTCTTTGAAGTGTTGTTTTAGAAAATATAGTTGTTACTTTTCATTCAATCGACCAGGAATGGTCACAAGCCTACTGAATATAAGTATAAAATATTACAGAGTGGAAGACAAAAATTAGAAGACTCGAATGCAAATTTAGGTGACTGGTTTAAGTTGACTAAATTCAAATTCAGTC
Organism: Allium fistulosum; assembly: GCA_030737815.1. NCBI lineage: Eukaryota > Viridiplantae > Streptophyta > Magnoliopsida > Asparagales > Amaryllidaceae > Allium > Allium fistulosum. Next base: position 991,146,320 of record CM060903.1, read on the forward strand.
GACTGCCATTAGTCGATTGAATTTGTATTCAGTCGACAAATCCATTGTAAAATGGTTTTTATATATGAAACTTGGTAAAAGTTTATTTGTAAATGCTTTTGGTTTTTGTATTCGAAATCTTGTGTACCAGTGCTATGTGTATATGGATATGAGTCATCTAGGAGATTTTACAAATATTTTCTAAGGATAAAAACATACTATTTTCATATAGACAACTATTTCTTCTTCCTTTTACTTCTTATTTCTTCAAATCATTGCTACTTTGAAAGTCCTACATAAGAGATGCTACAAGAGATATTTATATAGTTGTCATCATTAAAATTATCATACAGACCGAGTTCTAACAAAGCCACTTGAAGGCAATTTAGGTAGGAGAAATTTTAATTGTATTAATATTAGGAAATTTGAATAGAAATATCGCTTGGAATTTATATTAAAATGGGATAGGTAATCTAATTAGAAATAATATAGGAGAAAATCTATTGGAATATGATAGGAGAAATGGGTAGTTTCTATGAATACGTGTAGTAATTGCGCATATTTGTTAAAGTCCTCCTAATGTGCTATTAGAATCTCCGCTGAAAGCAGAATAAGGCGTGCGTAGCAAGAAAATAATAGGATGGAAGTTATCCTTTTCCACTCCAGTTTTCATTGTTTGAAGTTATAGAAGATGTTTTTGAAAAATGGTTTGGTACAACGATTGAGTTTTTAAACGCAAATAAATGTTTTGAGTTGAAAATTCTACTTTTAAAGAAGTTAGTCTTTGTTATAGAAAATCCTTAAAAAGGGAAAGTTGATTAGAGTGAGAAATTTTTCAAGGCTCCTTTTGCAAACCAAGCAATTTTTTAATTTAATAAAAAGGTTTCTATGTTTATATGTTCAAAGATGAAAGTTTTAGATCAAGTACTTCTTGACTATGAAGTTTTAATTTTAAAAAATGTAGTGAAACCAAAACCAATTTTTGATATGGAAGACTGCCTTGGTATTACGGGGTAAAAGTCAAGGCTGTGAATAAAGTAGCGAAGAATGCTCATAGGGTTACAGCAAGGAATCCTCGTTGAATATAAGGAATATTGTATGAATCTAGAATGTTTGATTACACATGTGGGAAAGCCATAAGGTCCCTCAAAATAATGGAGAGTGATATTAAGGTACACTTTTGCGAGTTCTAGGGTATACTCGCAAGAAAGATCAAGGATAAAGAATGTAAATACCAAAATTCGAACACTATCAAGAGATTTGGATTAAAAGAAAGTAGTAGTATGATTAGGGAAGCGGGTTATGAGATGGCAAACCCACATAAAGGATGTTGGCTAGCTCAAGGTTATAGAAGGCAAGATAGGTGTTAGGAAAGTTATGCCACTAAGCCAATTGTTAGACAGATTTTTCGTCTGGCTAACACTCCAAAGCTTTCGGAAGCTATTGTCGAAATGATGTAGAATATTGGAAGATGATCGAGACTAAATAGGAAATAAATGCCGAAAGGTAAAAGTAACAGAAGATTTATGGGCGTTCGGGACCAAGATCCCTACGTCCACTTTGTAGATTCTGCATTACACTTTATTTCTTAGTTTGGTTTACAAGTACATCCATGGAAAATTTCATCATTAATGGTCATCTGAGCTAAGCTTTTCTAAAAGAGGTAAGAAGTATCGAATGATAGTGGAATGCCAAATATTCTATTTTCAACCCCTTTATTGTAGTAGGTGGTCCTTTATTTATAGCAAGTTTAAGGTTCTTCCATTAGTGCTGGTGTTTTCTCTTAGATTGATGACCTGGCTTGCTATGTGCGGCTTAGATTTAAACACTTGTCATCATCTGGTTAGGAGCGTTTTGATGCGGATTGCTGACGTGATGCTTTTATACATAACTTCTTAAATATCTTCCATCTATCCTAACCGTTGGTCTCGGTCTGGGCTATCTGAGCCGTTGATTGTCAATACTTGCTGAAGTGCTTTTGGTTTCGACAACTGCATCCATTGGTTAAGCTTCTTGCCTTAGCTTGACAATGATCTTGATCTCGGTCGATGTTTTGACTAAAGCTCTCAGACTACATGTTGTCGAATACTGAATCCGGTGTTTAAGCTCTCATTGGAAACCAAATAACGGGTCTCGAAATTAGAAGCCAAGGAACTTTCCTTTTGAATATTTTCAATTTGTACTTCGTAGAAATTATGGTGTAACACATTCCCCCTAAAGTTCACCTCATATGGTTGATGTGAGATGGACTTTGGAAAGAATAGTGTCATTTCATGCTTTAATACTTAGCTTGTTTATTTCAGCCCCATCATGAAGTTGATCCTGAGCTTTCAGCCAAGGTAGTATTTTGAGAACTTCCAAAAGTGTTGCTTCACTAAGACAACTTATAGAAATCTAATCTCATTTAGAGGGTTTTGAAAATAAGTTGAAATCTAACCTCATCTAAAGGGTTTTGAAAATAACTTGAAATCTAACCTCGTTTAGAGGGTTTTGGATATTAAAATTGGTGCCTGGAGGCAAAAATACCTCGATACCACGCTCCAGTCATCTAGATTCAGTCATAAATATTGATTTTGAAAATTATTAGTAGAGGTATAATGCCTATACTTGCACGTTACTTTAAGAATGTGGCTCACTATACAACACCGTGCATGGTACTATTCGGCCATGGCTCACTCTTTGCATGACACGATTCAGTCATGGCTCACTCGTTTGCACAACACTCTGGATATGGCTCACTAGGTGCATTCGGCATGGTCATCTTTTCCATGACTCACTCTTTGCATGACACTATTGGCCGTGGCTCACTGTTATTGGTGATCTACCCAATGCATGGTACTATTTGACCATAGCTCAATATTATTAGGAATCTGCCCAATATTCTATTCTTGTTAGGAATCTACCCAGTATTCTAATCTTGTTGGGAATGTACCCAATGCATGGTACTACCTGACCATGTCTCACTATTATTAGGAATCTACTCAATATTCTATTCTTGTTGGGAATCAACCCAATGCATTGTATTGCTAGACCATGGCTCACTATTATTGGGAATCTATCCAATATTCTATTCTTATTGGGAAACTACCCAATATTCTAATCCTGTTGGGAATCTAGTCAATGCATGGTACTACATGCTTCTGGTACTTTGCTCAAAGACGAAACAAAGTAATTGCCGTGAGGCAAAATCATTTACTTGCCCGGAGGCGAAACTAAGTAACTAACGTGAGGCGAAATCATTTACTTGTCTTGAGGCGAAACTAAGTAATTGTCATAAGGCAAATCATTTACTTGCCCAGAGGTAAAACTAACTAATTGCCGTGAGGTGATATCATTTTCTTACCCGGAGGTGAAAGCATAGCTTTGAAACTCGCATGATGCTACTTGATCAGAGTAGTATCATGGCTAAAAAAATTAGCACTTCTGAAAGTTGCATGATATTACTTGATCGGTGCAATAATCATGACTAAGACGTTTGATGAAATATTTGAAATGCTTAGAACTTTAAAAAACCGTCATCTCGCACGAAATACCTAAGTCATGGCTAAGAGATAAATGATTGTCTTGAATTTATGACAAAGCTTTTATTTAGGTAGTAGACTCATGTTGTGATAATGTTTCAGATGCTCGACATTCCAAGTCCAAGAGGTTACATTGCCATCTGGCCTCTTTAATCTATATGTTCCTGGGGGTTTGATGTCATGAATTATTAGGGGTCCATCTGCCAGATACTTTGTGTTTAGCATTATTTTTCGAAGAACGGGGTCTCCTTTCTCAAATTTTATAGTTTGAAATCTCTAGTTTTAGTATTAGGTCGTCTTCCGAATATACTCTACGGTCCTCAAAGCGGCTTGGTCCCGGAGTTCGGGTAACAAATCCAATGTCTCCTCTTGGAGCTTGATGTTCTACTATGTGTTATAATAATATCTTCGATGAGAGGTAATTTCTACCTCGACAGGGAGCATGGCCTCAAAGCCGTAAGCTTGATAGAAAGTATGTCCTGTTGAGATCTTGGAGCTTATTCTATAAGCCCATAAAACGAAAGGCAATTCATCTTCCCAGTTGCCTTTTGCCTTGTTCAATCTTTTCTTCAAACAAGCCTTGATAATTTTGTTAGCTACCTCCGAGACCCAATTTGCTTGTGGATGGACCACTGAAGGAAAATTCATGATGGTACCATGATCTCGACAATACTTTGCAAACTCTCGACTCTCAAGGCTGAGTGCCATTATTCGTATGATCGTATGTGGAAGACTAAATCTTGATACAATGTTCTTAATCATGAACTTCATCATCATTTGATTGCAGGTTATGGTAGCTAAGGGCTCGGCCTTAGACCTATCAAATGGGATGGGTTGGGTCAAAATGAGTTGAGTCGAGTTTGACCCAACCCATTTATGACCCATTCTTTTTGACCCATTTATGACCCAATCCATTTATGACCCAACCCGTTTAATAAACGGGTTACCCAATTAACCCATTTAAAGATTTAACTTTGATTTGACTAATAAAAGAAAAATAAATATATACTAATTCTAGTTTCAATTTTTACGTTTTGAATTTCTATAAAAGTCAAATTTTAAAATTTTAATTCTAATTTTCATCAAAATTCAAATATGAGGATGTGGTAGTCGATTATTTTCTAACTACATCTGTAAGTCTCCATGGAGAACTACAGTGTGCATCTGAAGTATTCGAGTGTTCCATATTGTTCGTAATTTAGGTGGGAGTTAATCGGTCGAAGTCTTACCCGATTCTGAGTTAGTATGAAGAAGTTATTGCAGTATGAATAAAAAAATAGCGGCTTATGCATTAGGCGAAGTTCAAATATGGGGATGTGGTAGCCTGTTATTTTCTAAGTACAACCGTTAGTCTCCATGGAGAACTACAGTGTGCGTCAACGATATGAAGTATCCGAGTATTCCATATTGTCTGTAATTTAGGTGGGAGTTAATCAATCGAAGTCTCGCCTGATTCCAAGTTAGTATGGAGACGTTATTGCAGTCTAAACAAAAAAATAGCGGCTTTTGCACTAGGCGGAGTTCAAATATGGGGATGTGGTAGCCTATTATTTTTTTAGTACAACTGTCAGTCTTCATGGAGAACTATAGTGTGCGTCAACGATATGGAGTATCTGAGTGTTCATATTGTCCGTAATTTAGGTGGGAATTAATCAGTCGAAGTCTCGCCCGATTCTGAGTTAGTATAAAGAAGTTATTGCAATCTGAACAAAAAAAATAGCGGCTTTTGCACTAGGTAGAGTTCAAATATGGGGATGTGGTAGCCTATTATTTTCTAAGTACAACTATCCGTCTCTACCGTGTGCGTCAATGATATGAAGTATCCGAGTGTTTCATATTGTCCGTAATTTAGGTGGGGGTTAATCGGTCGAAGTCTCGCCTGATTCTGAGTTAGTATGGAGAAGTTATTGCAGTCTGAACAAAAAAATAGCGGCTTCTGCACTAGGCAGAGTTCAAATATGGGGATGTGGTAGCTTGTTATTTTCTAAGTATGACTGTCGGTCTCCATGGAGAACTACAGTGTGCGTCAACGATATGAAGTATCCGAGTGTTTCGTATTGTCCGTAATTTAGGTGAGAATTAATTGGTCGAAGCCTCACCCTATTCTAAGTTGATATGAAGAAGTTATTACAGTCTCAATAAAAAAAATAGCGGCTTCTGCACTAGGCGGAGTTCAAATATGGGAATGTAATTTTAAATGGATAAATGGGTTATCCATTTATAAACCTTTTAAAAATCGGTCAACCCAACCCATAACCTATTTAATAAAATTCATAAATGGGTTAACCCAACCCATTTATAAATAGGATAAATGGGTTGGGTTAATGGGTTGAGTCATATTTTGATAGGTCTACTCGACCTTGACCCATTTTGAAAAGTAATCTATCGCCACTATGGCATATCTTGCCCCTCCTTTAGCAGTCGGAAGGGGACCAATAAGATTGATACCCCAAATAGCAAAGGGTCGTGGACTCATCATTGGGGTGAGCTCGCTAGGAGGAGCTCTTGGCACTTTCGCATAAAACTGGAACTTATCACATTTTCTTGTGTTGTCCAATGCATCTTGATTCTGTATCGGCCAATAGAAACCTTGTCGGTGTATTTTCTTTGCCAACTTTCGGGCCATAATGGTCTCCACAAATTCCGTCATAAGCTTCTTTCAATAACTGTTGATCTTCCGAGGCTATTACACACCGAGAGAATAGAGTTAAGAAACACATCATATAGAGTACTCCATCTATAACGCTGAACCTTGGAGCATTATATTTAATTTATCTTGCTTTGGCAGCATCCGACGATAGAATATCCTCAGTCGGATATGAAATTTATGGTGATATCCAATTTTCTTCAGTTATTATCGTTGTTGTAGATTCACTTCAGGCAGCTTAAAACCCGTTATAAATAACACTTTCTCCGGTACCTATATGCTTGGTTTCTATAGGATTTCGACTGGAATGAAACAAAAATCTCAAGCTTGCATATTTTTATAAGGTATCGACCCTAGTATTTCAATCTCTAAGGATGCTTTCTATGTGATAACTCTCGAAAGCTCCAGGTAGTTGCTTCACCTACTTAACATAAAGTGCAAACCTCGGGTCTCGGGTCTGATAGTGACCGAGAACTTGATTAATGACTATTTGGGAGTTGCTGCACATCCGAATCTCTGAGACCGTGATAAAAATAGCCATTCTTAATCCAGTGATTAGGGATTCATACTCGGCTGAATTATTGGTTGCTGAGAAGGCGAGCTTGAATGCATAGTAAATTTTCGGCACCTACCCCTTGTTCGTTAGAGGCTTTATCAACATAAAGTTGCTAAGAGAATTGTTTGCTCTTGCCATCTCCTTTTTCGGCTTTGTTTTCGAAACCAGTGCATTCGGTGATGAAATTAGCCAGTGCTTGACCTTTGATTACTACCCTCGGCTCATATGATATCTCATATTGGCTAAGCTGTATGGCCCACTTGATTAACATCCCTGCAGTCTCGGGTTTACTAAAAACTTATCGAAGCAGTTGATCTATAGGAACTTTAATAGGATGGGCTTGGAAGTATAGCCGAAGATTTCTTACTGTGAATATCAAGCCATAGGCGAGATTTTCAATTACAGGGTTGTGCTTCTCAGCTGGACCTAGCCTTTTTGCATACTTAATATACGGGCTTCTAGATTCCATCATCATCTCCTACTATGGTTGAACTTATAGCCTGATCCGAGGTAGCCAAATAAAGGAACAGGGTTTCCAAATCTATCGGTTTGGACAACACCAGGGGAGAACTTAAATGTTTTTAAAGATCTTCGAATGCTTTCTGGCATTTGTCTATCCATTTGAAAGAAACATGCTTCTTTAAGAGATTAAAGAAGGGAATACACTTGTCAGTTGATCGACTTAACCTATTCAAAGTGGCAATCTTTCCGTTCAAGCTCATTCAATCTTTTCCATTAATCAGAGCTTTCATGTCGGTTATAGCTTTCATCTGATCTGGGTTTATCTCTATACCTCTCCCACTTACTATAAAATCTAGGAATTTCTCGGATTGTATACCAAAAGTACACTTCTGAGGGTTTAACTTATTCTGATACTTCCGAAGAACATCAAATGTCTCGGCTAGATCTGAAACATTACTTCCTAACTGCTTGATTTGATAAACATGTCATCAATATACACCTCCATGTTTCGACCTATTTGTTTGGTAAACATCCAGTTGACTAACCCCTTATATGTTGCCCCTGCATTCTTAAGGCCGAAGGGCATTACCTTGTAGCAGAACAAACCGAAGCTGGTGACAAAACTTGTATGCTCCTCATCAGGCATAAACATTGGAATCTGGTTGTATCCGGAATAGGCATCCATGAACGAAAGCAATTAATGCCCGCTCGTAGCATCTACTAACTATTCGATTCTCGATAAAGGGAAGCAATCCTTCAGGGAAGCTTTGTTTAAATCTATAAAATAAATGTAAGTCCTTAACTTCCCATTCGACTTTTTTACTGATATCGAATCAGCGATCCACTTTAGATAGTGAACACCTTGGAAAATTATTCTTCAATAACCTCTTAATTTCTTCTTGTAGAGCCATATATGGGTCCTTGTCTAAAGGCCTCCTCTTTTGCCTTATGGGAGAAACCTTCGGATCTATATTTAAATAATAGCAAATGATTGAGTGGTCAATTCCTACCATGTCATCATGAGTCCAAGCAAATACATCTTGGTTATGTTTGAGGAAGGAAATTAGCTCATCTCGGACAGAGGGATTGATATAATTTCCTATCTTAACTGTCTTAGATTTGTCATTTACGTCGAGGAATACTTCTTCTAAAGTCTATGCCACTGAAGCCATTTCAGTCTCTTGTCTCGGTTCAAGATCAAGCTCAATTTCTTCTTCCCTCGGGGCTTCTTGCATAGCATGAACAATCTTCCTCTTTCTCCCATTGGACTTACTACTCTGCCACCGTTCTACCTCATCATATTCTCTTTAATAGCTTGATATGTGAGTTAATTCTCCGACAACAGAATCTTCTTCTCTTGGGAGGATCCATAAAGGTTTCTTGCAACTTCCCATAGATTTAGAACTCATGGTATTAACTGTTTTCTTAACTTCGAGAGGTGTGGGTTGATTTACTTTGACATTATTCTCATAAGATGAATTTTTCCTTTTCTTGTTCAAACTTGCATAATACAGCTGCCTCGACATCCATTGGTCTCCCCTTACAAGCCCTTCACCTTTCTCGGCGAGAAATTTTAAAAGTAAATACTTAGTAGATGCATACCCATCTATGGTGTCGAGAGCTAGCCTCCCAAAGAAGCCATTGTACATTGTGGGGACGTCCGTAATGACGAATGTAACAACTCGTATTTTTAACTATTTTAAATTATAGAGTTTGATATAATTATTTAATAAAAATGGTTAGAGATAAAATTAATGACTTATTATTGTAATTTATCGGATAATTAAATTGTTTAAATTTGATATTTGAATTATTTAAATAATTGAAGCTTTAATTTATGTGAATGAAAATGGTATTGGAAATTGATTTAATTTTTTTAAGTATGAATGAAGGTTGTTAACATTTAACATTGGAATTTTAAGTGGATAAATTAGAAATTGGAAATTGTATATTTTATTTGACGAGTTAATATAGCCATTTTGGCCACTGTCTCGGATTTCGACGAAACAAGTTTCATCGGATCCGTAATAGTGAATCATTGTAGGATTTCAAATTTCGTAGCGAGCGGACATGTCATTTGGCCGTGAGAGCTTGAAATGCGTAGAATTTTAATTTCAAAATTTAATTAAAATAATTCAATTTGAAAAGCTATCTTCTGCATACGATCGAATTGGCTTCCAAAACTAGTTCCATTGTGTTCGGAATAAGGGTAAAACATTATAAACGCCTGGCAGCACATTTCGTTTGGAACTCGAGAAATTTCGGATGTTCAACGTCAGATATTTTCAATTTAAATAATAATATAAGTATCTACATCCTTATCCAATTCGTACATCCACCCTCTGATATTTTGGTTGTCCGTATCTCTCTCCCCATTCCTTTTCACTGTTCGAAAAAAACAACTGTGCGATTAAAGAAAAAAAGAAATTAATGAAGGAACGAAAAAAAATCACAATCGAATCGAGTGGGCGTTGGTGTCGTGGTCAGCTGATGGGTGCGGTCGAGATGGTAGCAGGCGACTTCTTGACTTTAGTGGCGTTCGTGCTTGCATGCGCGAGTTGGGGAGAGGTTCGTGCTAGGGTTTGTGACGAGGCACGAGGCCAGGCAATGGCAACTAGGGTATCGATGCACGCTCATGGGTGATTAAGAGCGGCGGCAGCTATGACATGGGGTCGAGTTGGATTTTATTTGAAGCTGCAAAAAATTTCAGTCCCAAATAAAAGGCCAGTGTTTTATACGCTCACGATTGAATATAATATTTTTATGATAGTTGAATAGAAATTCTGAAGTGATTTGAATTTATTGTTGGATGATAAATTTAAAACGACATTTAATTGACATCTGAATTTATTGATAGAATTTAAATTGATAGTTAAAATTTAATTAGAATTTAACTGCTAGTAAAATCCCCAATTTATCGATAATTGGTTGATTGTTGTGATTATTTACTGTTTGGATGATGGATGGTGATGGATGAAATTTGATTGATCTTTTGGATGTTGGATGTTTATTTATGTTTAATATACCATGTTATCATCATGTATGTTGTTTACAGTATATAAAACTGTAAATTGAATTATTTCAAATAAATTAAGAAATAGGTTGAAATGATATATACCTATGGTATTTAATTTTGGATTGAAATGATATATATCCATTCTTTAATTAAATTGAAATAATTGATTCACTTGGCCATAGGATAGAGAACTATATATGGACACCGGATTGGTTAAATTAAATGATTTTTAAATCTTGTTTAAAATTATTGAAATGATTTGATTTTTAGATAAAAGATATGAATTTATGGAAATTGAACTATTTCGAACTTGAGCCCGGAATGTTGAGATCAAAATTTGGTAATGAGAATTGTTTAAATAATCGAAGTTGAGATTTAGAAGTTACAATTGAAATATGACTTGGATTTCAGAAATTGATTGGTTTGAAATATTGGATTTTTATTTGAATTTTGAATGTGGCTAAGTAAAAGTGATATAAAACTATATTTTGGAACTCGATCTCAGAATTTAATATAAATCAAAATGGTTTAAATTTGAGAATTGAGTTGAAATAAAATTTTGAATTGGAATTCAAATTAATTCGGAATTGGACGAGAAATTAATTTGAAATTGGAGTTTAACTTAATTTGGAATTGGAATTTAAATTATTTTGGGAATCAAAGTAAAATTCGACTTGAAATCGGAATTGAATCGATTAAATCGAAATGGAAATTAGAATTGATTTGAATTGGGAAATTGGGAATTGAATCGGTTTGACTTTGAAACTATTTTCTATTGAATTATCATAGTATAAATGGTTTAAAAATCTATATTATTTAAATATTCAAATTATCTTGATTTTCCAAACTATTTTACTATATAAACCATTTTATTACTCAAATTTTTTTCTATAAACTATTTTAACTATTTAACTATTTTTTTAAACTGTTTAAATTATTTCTAAAATGCAAACTAGTTAAAAGGGGAATGTTCTTATTTATATCTTAGATTTAAATACTAATTGGATTAAAGTGAAGCTATAACCTAAATTGTAATTCGAATCAAATTTCGAAGTAAAGTCAATATATCGAACCGAATTGACATTTTGATGTAAAATATGATTTTTGAAGCGAATATAGTAAATTTCAAAATGGATTTGATTTTGAAGTGAATAAGATATTTTGACATCAAAGTTGAATTGTTTTCGAAATATAAAGAACCAACCGGTGTGTAAAATGATGTTTGGTTGTTAAAGAGACCGGGGCCTCTTATTGGCATACTCTCTATCAATATTGGAACCACTTTGACAACTGTGCACGTGGTGGATGATATCTAGAATGTAATGGTTGAATTGGCGAACGTTACTGGAATGAAGTAAGTGAACGATGATGGATAACCTTGACACTTGTGTCATAATTAAAATAACTAAAACAGGAGCCTATGGCTGGCCACTGAGGTTAGCTACCTGTAGCGATGTTGATCACTCGTATTACTAATGTGATTTTTGACTCGATGGGTGCACCTTTTGTTTGGATTGATTGTCGCGGTCAGCCACGGATGGGTTACGACCAGCCATAAAGAGTAAACTGGTAGAATCCTACCTTGGGCATTACCTCACGTGCCTTGTCATATTTATCTCGATACAACCCCATTACGACTTTGGTTTTGAACCTATAAAAATGTGGTAAGGTGGATAATGTAAAGCCTTAATGCTATTTTGATATTTATTTTACTGATAGACATTATCTGTTATAGCTTATACTATTTTATATAAATAGTTTAACGGATCCTTAGGAGATGGAAAATCTTATAACATCTCTTAAGTTATTTCACTCATATTTGTGATATTGATTTGACTTGCATAAGAGTATTTTAGTCCTGACTCGAGTGTTTTGACTTTTCATTACGCTCGGGTCAGTCTTGAGTTTTTCCAGTGTATTGAAGATCAAAAGCGCTGGAGGACGATGACGAAGTTGGTATATTATTACTATTATTATTTCCTTATTCATGTTATCCTGTATATTGATCACTTATCCATAATGTGTATATATATAACTTTGATAAATGTGTATGGATTATAATCAAATGTATAGTAAACAGCTTCATGAATTGTTATTTGATTATTATATTTTATCATTTCTGTTGTGAGATTTTGTGTTTGTTTTCTTCTTCTTTTCTTATTTTTCTTATTTAACCCCATTGATTATCTACTTTCCAAATTTTTTAAGTTGGACATGTGTGGATATTGTCGATTTAAACCTTCCGAAATGTGGGTTGTCACATTTGGTATCAGAGCCAGTTTTAGCGATAACCTTGGCTTTGTGGGGGTTTGACTCATTAGAGATAGGGTAGTGATACCCTAGAATGAGTCTGTTTGAGTGTATATATATGAGAGAGCGTACTTGTTAGTGTTATAAAATGTTGTATATTGTGTTTACTTATCCGTTGAGTTGTTTATAAATTCTGGTCGACGAGTGGGACACCGTGTTATCGATAGGAGTTTCTAAACACTTAAACGAGGCAAGTCGACATAATATTGTTTTAAAATCGAGTAAATGAAATAATTTTACCTAAATTATATTATATATATAAAAGGTTAATTATTAATGAAATTATTGTTAGGAAATGATAATATTTAGTTATCATCGATTATTGGTTGAAAAAATAAAATAAAACGAATACTTAATGAATTTTATTTTATGAAGCATTTGATAATTAAATTAAATTGAAATATAATTGCAATAAGAATTGGTTAAAATGACCAAGTTGTAAATTAATGAAATATTTTGGTAAATAAGTTAAGGAAATTTGTATAAGTATATTTATAATATAGCTTATATATAGAAAAGATTTTTAAAATGAGAATTTTAGAATTAAAATCCTTTTCTTTTCAAAATTGTTTTCGAAGACTTTACAAATTAATATTAACATTATTTGAAGGAGTTTTGAATAGAAAAATATTTTGAAAGGATTTTTGAAGAACTAAAAGCATTAAAACTCGCTTGGTAACTGGGAAATAATTATGGGGATGACTGCAGCATCGCCAGTATTAATTTTCGAGATTCTGCGTGAAAATTGCTACCTCTAGAAATTTATATTTTCGATTAAAACAATTTTTGATTGTGAAAAATATTTTAAGTATGATTTAAATAAATATATGAAAATAGTTTTGAACTTATAATTGAAAATAGTATATAAAGAATGAGTTTATAACTTATAAATTTAAAAAAGTATAGAAAAGAAATAAGTTATAACTTATAAATTTGAATAGAAAAATAAACCAAATTTAAAATGATTAAATTTTGGTTAAGCAAACAAAGGAAAATTTTGAATTTGAGACACAGAAAAAAATAATTGGCTTAGCATTGTTAAATTAAATGGATTTAGTGAAATTAAGTAAATAAAACGAAGTCTAACTCAAGAAGCTTAAATAAAATGAAATGTATTTGAAATGAATTAGATAAAATGAAATTTGAATGAATAAATTGTACAACTTATAGATTTGAGAATTAATAAGCTAAAAATGAATTTAAATTTTTTGAATGGGAACGATAAGAAAATTTTACTTAAATAAAATTAAATTAAATGAGTAATGGATTAAAATGAAATGAAGTTTAACTTAATATTAAATAAATTGAATTGGATATTAAATGAAACTAGATAAATTAGTAAAGTGGATTCATTTCATTTAAGCTATAAAATGAAATTAATCAAATGAATATGAACTTAAATTTTTAAATGAAATGTAATTTAAGTGTGAAGAAAAAATTTAATGTGAGAAATTGAACAAAAATAAATGAGTGTAAGAAAAATTAATGTGAGTAATTGGATTTAATTTAAAATTTGATGAAAATAAGTTAAATACAAATGAAATGAGTTTTAATAAATTGCATGTTAGCTAATTGCATATGAAATAAGTTAGTGAAACAAATTAAAGGGTGGAAGTAACTTAAGAAAACTGAATGAAATAAACTATGGAAAAAGTTTATTAATATGAATTGAGTCATAAAGTAAAAAAAATTACTTTAGTAAATTAATAATATGCATTTAAATAAATGAAGTGAATTAATAATAACTTAAGATATGAAGTAAAAAAATAAAACGTGAGTTGTGTTGTATAAAATATTTATAATAAACTTAGATAATTTATAAATGATGTTAGTATAAAAAAGGAGAGAGAATATACTAAGTGGAAATAAATTTAACTTAACAAGGTTAAATGGAATAATTTTATAAAATGGTCCATAAATGAATTTGTATGAAACATTGTTAAAATTAAAGTGAAACAATTAGAATTTAACAAATTAAATTGAATGAATCAAATGTAAATTAATAGAATGTGAATTCATTAGTGTTGATGAGTGCATGTCAATCAATTGAAAATAAATAAAGTGAATAAAATCAATTGGATGTGAATCAAATTGAAGGTAAGTTGGGTGAATACAAATGAATTGAAATGAACCAACTAAATGTTAATAAAAATATGAATGTAATAACTTTAATCATTGAATGTAAGAGAAATTTGATTTCAATGAATGTAAATAAGTGAATTTGAATCAATTTAAAATAAATGGAAGTAAATGTGAGCATAATAAAATTTAAATGAATGGAATGAAAAGTCATTGGATAATAAATAAAATGAATGTCACTAAAATAAATATTAACCAATTAAAAATAAATCGATTGAATGTAAATATATTGAATTGGAATCAGTCAAATGTGAATGCAATGAATATTGGTTATAAAAATGGAATGAAACCAAATTAGTTGAATGTAAATTAATTAAAAGCGAATGAATTGAATATAAATCCATTGTATGATTAACGGAATGTATATAAATAAGTGAATATTAATCAATTAAGAAGTAAATAAAGCAAATGCAAATAAATTAGATGTAAATGTAAATTAATTGAAATGAATCAATTAAAATGTTAATGAAATGAATGTTACTAAGAAATGAAAGGTATAAATTAAAATTTGACATTGGATAATGTAAATTCACGTGGTTATGAATTAATTGGATTAATTGGACGTAATTGATGGTTGGATGGTTTCATTTGTTGCAAACCATTGTTATTACTGTTTTGATTGCATATGATTGTTGTATGTTGCGTATTTGTGCTTGTATTTAATGTTTGGATTCAAAATCCATGTTATATGGTTATATTAGACTTATACATGTTTCTATATCTTTATATGCAACTAATATCTTAAATTGAGTTGAGATAGGTACATACGAAGACCGTTTGGATGTATACGCGAATTTATATGCTTTTGCTTGCTTAATACGAGCGAACTCGCTCGCATTATTAATAATAAGGTACGTATCTCGGATTACATACAGTGATTTTATATTTTTTCCCTTCGGGATGCCTCATCATTGAGATGAGATGTATATTTGATATCTTTTTCGTATATTTGTGTTATATATTATATTGTAAATTTTTCCGATCGAGTCGCGCTGTCAAAATTTTCCGTAAATCCGGGAGTTAGAAATTTTTTGAAGTTTTAAAACAATTTTTTTTTATAGTTTATTTTTATATACAAGTTATATTTCCGTAAGCCGATCGGAATGGCGTAGTCGAAGCGTAGTAAAAGTTTTCTAATAAGATTTTAATGTTATAAGTGATTATTTGAATAAAATACATTGTATGTTAAATTCTTTACTTAACGCCTTTTCGAGGACGAAAAGTTTTGAGTGGGAGAGTATGTAACAACACGTATTTTTAACTATTTTAAATTTTATAGTTTGATATAATTATTGAATAAAAATGGTTAGAGATAAAATTAATGACTTATTATTGTAATTTATCGGATAATTAAATTGTTTAAATTTAATATTCGAATTATTTAAATAATTGAAGCTTTAATTTATGTGAATGAAAATGGTATCAGAAATTGATTTAAATTTTTTTTAAGTATGAATGAAGGTTGTTAACATTTAACATTGGAATTTTAAGTGGACAAATTAGAAATTGAAATTGTATATTTTATTTAACGAGTTAATATATCCATTTTGGCCACTGTCTCGGATTTCGACGAAACCAGTTTCATCGGATCCATAATAGTGAATCATTGTAGGATTTCAAATTTCGTAGCGAGCGGACTTGTCGTTTGGCCGTGCGAGCTTGAAACACGTAGAATTTTAATTTCAGAATTTAATTAAAATAATTCGATTTGAAAAGCTATCTTCTGCATACGATCGAATTGGCTTCTAAAACTAGATCCACTGTGTTCGGAATAGGGGTATAATATTATAAACGCCTGGCGACACATTTCGTTTGGAACTCGAGAAACTTCGGATGTTAAACGTCAGATATTTTCAATTTAAATAATAATTTAAGTATCTACATCCTTATCCAATTCGTACATCCACCCTTTGATATTTTGGTTGTCCGTATCTCTCTCCCCATTCCTTTTCACTATTCGAAAAAACAACTGTGCGATTAAATAAAAAAAAGAAACGAACGAAGGAACGAAAAAAAAATCACAATCGAATCGAGTGGGCGTTGGTGTCGTGGTCGATTGATGGGCGCGATCGAGATAGTAGCAAGCGACTTGTCGACTTGAGTGGCATTCGTGCTCACGTGCGCGAGCTGGGGAGAGGTTTGTGCTAGGGCTTGTGACGAGGCGCGAAGCCAGGCGATGGCAACTAGGTTATCGATGCACGCGCGTGGGTGATTAGGAGAGGCATCGGCTCGCTCAGGGACGCGATGGATGGCGCGGCGATGGGTTATCTATCGGTGGAGGTCGATCGCGCTTTGATTAAAAAAATGAATAGAGATGAAGTCGCATGCTGGGGGTAGGAGAAAGGTCTTGCGGCAGTTAGGTATGTTTAATTTATTTATTTATTATTATTATTTTTAGTTAATTTAGTTTTAAATTAAAACGTTATACTAATATAATCATAAATCTTTCAAATGAGGTCCGTTTCAGACGAAATGACTGGTGATAGAGTCTTATTGACGAAGGCTATAACATGGGGTCGAGTTGGATTTTATTTGAAGCTGGAAAAAAATTCAGTTCCAAATAAAAGGCGAGTGTTTTATACGCTCACGATTGAATAAAATATTTTTATGATAGTTGAATTGAAATTCTGAAGTGATTTGAATTGATTGATTGTTGAATGATAAATATAAATTGACATTTAATTGACATCTAAATTTATTGATAGAATTTAAATTGATAGTTAAAATTTAATTAGAATTTAACTGCTAGTAAAATCTCCAATTTATCGATAATTGGTCGATTGTTGTGATTATTGACTATTTAGATGATGGATGGTGATGGATGAAATTTGATTGAGACTTTGGATGTTTGGATGTTTATTTATGTTTAATATACCATGTTATCATCCTGTATGTTGTTTATAGTATATAAAACTGTAAATAGAATTATTTGGAATAAATTAAGAAATAGGTTGAAATGATATATATCTATGGTATTTATTTTTGGATTGAAATGATATATATTCATCCTTGAATTAAACTGAAATAACTGATTCACTTGGCTATAGGATAGAGAACTATATAGGACACCGGATTGGTTAAATTAAAATGGTTTTTAAATTTTGTTTTAAAATTATTGAAATGATTTGATTTTTAGAAAAAAAATGTGAATTTGTGGAAATTGAACTATTTCGAACTTGAGCTCGGAATGTTGAAATTAAAATTTGGTAATGAGAATTGTTTAAATAATCGAAGTTAGGATTTAGAAGTTATTATTGAAATATGACTTCGATTTCAGAAATTGATTGGTTTAAAAGATTGGATTTTTATTTGAATTTTAAATGTGGCTAAGTAGAAGTGATATAAAACTATATTTTGGAAATCAAGCTCGGAATTAATATAAATCAAAATGGTTTAAATTTGAGAATTGAGTTGAAATAAAATTTGGAATTGGAATTCAAATTAATTCGGAATTGGAATTCAAATTAATTCGGAATTGGAAGAGAAATTAATTTGAAATTGGAATTTAAGTTAATTTGGAATTGGAATTTAAATTATTTTGGGAATCGAAGTAAAATTCGACTTGAAATTGGAATTGAATCGATTAAATCAAAATGGAAATTAGAATTGATTTGAATTGGGAAATTGGGAATTGAATCGGTTTGACTTTGAAACTATTTTCAAATGAATTATCATAGTATAAATGGTTTAAAATTCTATATTATTTAAATATTCAAATTATCTTGATTTTCCAAACTATTTTACTATATAAACCATTTTATTACTCAAATTTTTTTCTATAAACTATTTTAACTATTTTGTTTAAACTATTTAAATTATTTATAAAATTCAAACTGGTTAAAAGGGGAATGTTTTTATTTAAATCTTCGATTTAAATACTAATTGGGTTAAAGTGAAGTTATAACCTAAATTCTAATTCGAATCAAATTTCGAAGTGAAGTCGATATATCGAACTGAATTGACATTTTGAAGTAAAATATGATTTTTGAAGCGAATATAGTAAATTTCGAAATGGATTTGATTTTGAAGTGAATAAGATATTTTGATATCAAAGATGAATTGTTTTCGAAATATAAAGAACCAACCGGTGTGTAAAATGACGTTTGGTTGTTAAAGAGACTGGGGCCTCTTATTGGCATACTCTCTGTCAATATTGGAACCACTTTGACAACTGTGCACGCGGTGGATGATATCCAGAATGTAGTGGTTGAATTGGCGAACGTTACTAGAATGAAGTAAGAGAACGATGGATAGCCTTGACACTTGTGTCATAATTAAAATGACTAAAACAGGAGCCTATGTCTGGCCAATAAGGTTAGCTACCTCTAGCGATGTTGATCACTTGTATTACTGTTGTGATTTTTAACTCGATGGGTGCACCTTTTGTTTGGATTGATTGTCGCGGTTGGCTAGGGATGGGTTACGACCAGCTAGAAAGGGTAAACTGGTAGAAACCTACCTTGGGCATTTACTCACGTGCCTTGTCATATTTATCCCGATACGAGCCCATTACGACTTTGGTTTTGAACCTATAAAAATGTGTTAAGGTGGATAATGTAAAGCCTTAACGCTATTTTGATATTTATTTTACTGATAGACATTATCTATTATAGCGTATACTATTATATATAAATAGTTTAACGGATCCTTAGGAGATGGAAAATCCTATAACATCTCTTAAGTTATTGCACTCATATTTGTGATATTTATTTGACTTGCATAAGAGTATTTTAGTCCCGATTCGAGTGTTTTGTTCTCTCAATACGCTCGGGTTAGTCCTGGGTTTTTCTAGAGTATTGAATATCAGAAGCGCTGGAGGACGAAGACGAAGTTGGTATATTATTACTATTATTATTTCCTTATTCATGCTATCATGTATATTGATCACTTATCCCTGATGTGTATATATATAACTTTGATAAATGTGTATGGATTATAATCAAATGTATAGTAAACAGCTTCATGAATTGTTATTTGATTATTATATTTTATCATTTCTGCTGTGAGATTCTATGTTTGTTTTCTTCTTCTTTTCTTATTTAACCCCATTGATTATCTACGTTCCGAATTGTTTAAGTTGGACATGTGGGGATTATTGTCGATTTAAACCTTTCGAAATGTGGGTCGTCACAGCGAAAGTGGTTTTGAAGATCTTACTGTGAGGGTCACTTCCAACTTTGACAATCAAGTTGCATGCTCTAAAAGGAATGGCACCATCATCGTTGAATCCATATATGGGAGCTTGGCTAGACTTAAGCATGCTTTCAGGTAATCCCATCTTATTAAAAGCATACTTGAAAATGATGTTAACAATGGCTTCAGTATCTACCTTTATCTTTGCAACGTCCGAAAGTCCAAATGTGGGGGTAGCAAACAACCCCGTTATCGGAGTCACCAAATGTAATTTCAAACCTAACCTTCTGCTTCTTCTCAAACCTTTTCATGCCATACACCATGATGTCTCCATGTTTGACTTCACTGTCGTATCTCTTTCAACTACCATTACTTGTCTCAACAATGTGGAGTCCTCCCAAAAAGATGCCAACAAAATTCTGAGAGGCTGGTAAAAGACCTCATAGCTAGTGCCTGAGGCTGTACATTTTCCCTTCATGTTAGAGTGGCGGCTCCCCGAGTATTATCACTTTTCAGGAACTTGTTTAGCTTTCCTTCCCTAACAAGTTTGTTAATGAAGGATTTCAAAAACCAACACTCTTTAGTGTTATGACTATTTTGCCGATCATAGCCACAATATTTTCCCCCTTGGTTAACTTCCGGCTCTTTCCCTCTTCTCGAAGGGTACAAGATCTGGTCATGAGTCATTGCATAGACTTGAGCATAAGAATGAGTCAGGGGATAATCTTCCACCACTCGAAATTTTCTTTTAAACCTTTTTGCCTAGGGGTTACTCTTATGGTCGCCATTCCATTCTTGGTTTTTTTGATAACTCCCTTAGATTCTTCAATTCAGATTTCCCCTCGACCTCGGAAAAGGAATTCATTCAGGGACTTGCATTCATACCATAGTAGATCATCCCAAAATAGGGTATTCCTCCATAACCCTAAGGTAATAGTGACAAGTTGGGTCTCGTCCGTCATGCCCTTGCATCGAGCGGCTGCGTCATTAAATCTTTTACAATGGTCCTTTAGAGATTCTCTTCTCCCTTGTCTAAAGTCAGCGAGCAGGCTCATTCTTTTTCTGGTATCTTTTGAGGAAAAGAATTGTGTCAAAAACTCCGTAGTCAGTTGCTCCCAAAAGTTAATAGAATTCGGTGGATAGCTTTGGAACCATTTATAGGCGGAACCACTAAATGTTGCGGGTAAGAATCTGCATTTAATCTCATATAAAGCCCAGATAGCTTGCATCTAGTTCTTGTATAAGGTGATGTGATCTTCGGGGTCAGACGAGCCATCATAAGAAAGTTTTGGGATCTTGAACCCAAGAGGCATAAGTGCTTTCATAATTTCTCGGGAGAAAGGTTGAACCTTTTCGAGCTTCATTCAGTACCAAGGTTAGATCAATCTTCTTGCAGCTTTTGTACTTGCTCTGACAATTTTATTAATAAGGCTTCCATTCCTCGATCCCCGCCGAGTCTTAGGATTTCAATTTCAACACTTTGAATTTCTGGCCTATTTTACTACCTTTCTCTGGAGTATACCCCTTTGGGACTTAGAGTCAAGGGCCACTCAGAAGGACCTGTGCTTGATGCTTTCACAGTCTCGACTTTCCTAGTTGCTTCACTTGCTATTATGAACTCAGCTTCTAGGGTTTCATTATCCATTAGCAATTTTTTGGGATTTCGATTGGAGGTCAAAGGATTATCCTCCTCTTTAAGTATAGTCGAAACCTTCTTCTCTAATTCAGAAAGTGCGCTTTTAACTTTGGTTTGATAATTATCTAACCATTGTGCCATGTCGAAAATGAATTCCAGCATCATTTGTCGAAATTCTTCTTCAGTGAAGATAAGAGCTGCAGTTTCTTCAATAATAGCTTGGTTTACTTAGTTTGCCTATTTCATCAATTACAAGCACTTCTACGGTTCCTTCATCTTGGGTGGGAGAGTGAGGGGTCTTTCAAGAGGATGCTTTTAACTTCATGCTTGGTTGAGAGTTTTTCAATTGCTGAATTTGCTGGATTGAAAGAGAGCGGAGGTTCAAATCCTCCTTCTAGCACCAAAAATGTTAGATAGATTTTTGCCTGGCTAACACTCTAAATCTTTCAAAAGCTAAGTCTGAAAAGATATAGAAAATTGGAAGACAACCGAGACTAAACAAGAAATAAATGCTGAAAGGTAAAAGTAACACAAGATTTATAGGAGTTCGAGACCAAGATCCCTATGTCCACTCTAAAGGTTCTGCCCTAGGCTTTATTGCTTAGTTTGGTTTACAAGTGCATTTGTGGCATATTCCACCATTAATGTTCTTTTGAGCTAAGCTTTTCTAAAAGAGGTATGAAGTACTAAAAGATAATGGAATGCCAGATATTCTATTTTTCAACCTCTTTATTGTAGTAGGTGGTCATCTATTTATAGCAAGTTTAAGGTTGTTCCATTGGTGCAGGTGTTTTCTCTTGGATTGATGACCTGGCTTGCTATATGCGGATTAGATTTGAATACTTGTCATAATCTGGCTGAGTGCGTTTTGACGCGGATTGCTGATGTGATACTTTTATATATAACTTCTTAAATATCTTCCATCTATACTGACTGTTGGTCTCAGCCTTGGCTATCAAAGCCGTTGATTTTTGATACTTGCTGAAGTGCTTTTGGTAGTTGGACAAAGATCTTGGTCTCGGTCGGCGCTTTGGTTCATGCTCTCGGACTTCATGTTCTTGGATTCTAAATCCGGTGTTTAAGCTCTCGTTGGAGACCAAACAATGAGTCTCGGAATTACAAGCCAAAGAACTTTCGTTTTAAATATTTGCAATTTGTACTTTGTATAAATTACGGTGTAACACCAATTTTCGAATGAGTTATTCTAAATAGGCATAGTTTAACTTTCTTACCCATTGTAGTGTAAAAATGCACAATTTATCCCATAATCGGGTGAAATAATGGATGGACCTTATTTATTTGGAGCCATAGAGGTAAGTTAAGACATGTGGATTATAGTAGAGTGACATAGTAGAAATGTCCATCTTAATTAAGTAAGAAGTCATAGGGCCACAACATCATTAAGACTAGTTGATGATGTAGTGCAGCTTCTAGCAATTGTTTCTTTTAGATTATTTGGATTGTAATCGCTAGTTATCACTTTTGGGGTATTGAAAAAGCATACGATATGAATTATGTTCCTATTTTATTACTGTGTTGATTTTTTGGATGACTTTTGACCACTATATATATTGGGAAATAGTGTAAATAAGGAAATCATATAAGGACACTTAACCAGCAATGAATGTAAGGTAAGGCTGGAAGTTTATAAAATAAATTATGAAATTAAATTAGAAACTAGATGTAAAGAACGCTTTAATCCCAAAAAAATTAAAATTTTAGAGAAAATAAATTTTACTAAGAGAAGGACATGGAAAGGTTGTTGTGAAATCACGAGTTACTATCCATATGCCTTAAAAGATAAAATTTATAAATATGCTTGTGTATTATTTGTTGTAAAAGTAAAAGTTTTCAAAATCTAAGATTAACTACAAAATGCTAGGTTCAATCATATGCATTAACTCATTGACTGAATCTCGATAACATTAAGATGTGGCTCGATTTTTTTTAAGGACGGAGAGGCTAATGTTTTGAAAAGTAGTGTTCAAATGCTTTTGAAAAATTGTATTCAAATGCTTTTGAAAAGTAGTGTTCAAATGCTTTTGAAAAATTATGTTAAAATGCTTTTGAAAAGTTGTGTTTAAATGCTTTTTAAAAATTGTGTTTGAATGCTTTTGAAGATTTTTAAACGGAAAATGATAAAATTCTAATTTTCAAATACTCAATTCTTAGAGTAGGAAGTGTCGATGTGTTAGCGAATATGAGTTTTACTGTCCGACAAGGGATGATAGTATACAAAACATAGAGAATAACAAGGCAAAAAGATGCTTTAACTTGGGAATTTCTATTTCCATACCTTATTGATAGTGAACAAAGCTCGCATTTAGAATAATTTTGTTTTAAAATCCAAAAATAAACCTCCTTATGCAAGTTGTGCTTGGAAAAGCTAGAAAAGATTTGGGGGCAAAAGAGAAGTTCCAAGATACAAAAAAATAGGTATTCATAAGAAGGATGGAAATATAAAGTTTTCCATCCAAATTCCCTTTCAGACATAAGGAAGTAGAATTAGCGAAACATGATTTTAAAATTTTTGGATGTTAGAAATTGTGTGTTAGGTATTGGATGGTAGGGATTGGATGAAAATTGGTTGAAGTATGCTCCTATTTGTAGGAGTGTGGACATTGTTATAAAAAAACATGGATTTTTAATTTTTGAAAACTAGCATACATATATAACTGCCACTATATAGGTTGTTTGCATCATATTTTCAAAATTATTTAAAAAGAATGCACTCATTTAGAAGACGCCGGTTTAGTATTATTCAGCATATATATCATATATGTTGTGATACACCGTGCACTATTACACGATTGGCTACATAATTGGCCGCACATTAATTGGTTGGATAGTTTAGAGTGATTGCATGCTATATTACATGATCATCCCTTGAGGAATTTTAAGGACGAAATTCTTTATGGGGGGAATGTAATACTCTATAGAATAAACGGTAATTAATAAATAATTATTCAGGCTCAAAAATAGAATTTGAGAAAACATTGGAATTTGGCTACGAAATTTACGCTGTGTTCATGGTGATTTTCTGTGCAACTTTCATATTTGAAGTTTTGCAACCGGAGTTCAAATGAAGAAGTCATTCGCATTTGAAGTTTTCGGATCAAAAATTGTTAAAAATGAATAAAAAGCAAATAAATAATATTAACCATATGGACCCCATCGGCCAACCCCATCCTTGGGTCGATCGGTCGCGAGCGGTCAACCGGTTGAAGTGGCATCGACTAGGGCTGAACTTTTGCTAGACGGATGAAGTGGCGGCGGCTAGGGTTGAACTTCGGCCAAATTGCCCGGATTTGATTAACATTAATCTAACGGTTAGATTTAATTCCAGTGCCTATAAATACAAGCCTAGTTCATCACTTTTCTTCTTATATTTTTATATTACAGTAGCAGGGTTCTGCCATTTTCCCTTTTCCACTATTTCTAGAAATTATAAAATTATATATATATATATATATATATATATTAGAGAATGGTAGAAAATAAAAGAGAAGAAGGGAAGGAGTGAATCAATTAGCGAAAAAGGTAAATTTTATAATTGCGAAAGGTGAGTATGAAATTATATGATTTATATATAATTGCGAAATTTATATCGTTGAATTTTATTTAATTATTATGCTTATAAAAGATCTATTGATTTATAGGCATAAATTGAATGTATTCAACTGAAATCTCACCTACATATTATGTAAGGTAGGTAATTGGAATGGAATAGTATGTACACCTTAATCTCAATTTGGAAATCGGTCCCAAATTTATTAATTAGAATATTGATAAGATTGTAAAAAATTTCCAGATTTTTGATAATTAGGCTGTAAATTGTAAGTCTTAATTTGGGTTGCCCTGATTGACTTGGAATGTGAATTTATATGTTTTATTTTATTGGGAGCATTGTGGGTTCAATTTAGTTGTATCTATTTTCGTGTAAATCTCTATAAGTAAACTAATTGCACAACTATGTATAACAAGTGCGTCGTTTGGAATAATAAGGGATATATCAAAATGAAAGAGATATGTAAAGTTCGAATGTTCTTCTGCATTGTTTGCATTATCTATTTCAATAAAAGAAAAGAGGTAATTACTTATAATTTCAAATGTAATGAACCAGAGTTTTCGACCCTCGAAAATCGACACTAATACGTCCACTATATTGTATGTCGAGCATTCAAGTGCCGAAAAGACCGATCATTAGGGGAAAAAGGAAGATGGAATATAGTAAGAAACTAACAATCATAGAATCTCACAACGCAATGGAATAACATATATTAGTCAACATAATACTTTACAAACTCATTTCCAAAATGATACATCAAAGTCAAAATAACAGAAATTCTTCCCTGGGACAATTATAACTGTCTCTCCCTACATATCAGATATAGAATACATATGATACAGCGGAAACAAGATAATAACTAGCTATCGATGAAGCCTCCTGCTCCAAGCTCCTCCAAGATGCATCTGGTGAAAACTTAGACTACTTTGCTGCCTATAAAAATTTGAGCACCCAAGAGTATTAGGAAAAAAAATAAAACTCCGGGTCAGACATGGGTCTGGTGTGAGTAAACTCAAACAACTGAATTATAATGTATAAAACCCTTTTAAAATCAAAGGTATCTCATAAGACCACGCCGCTTATAAACACGGACGAGTTTTTACATTTCGATAACCAAACACTTTTAGAGAAAATATAGTTATATTATAACAACGTCTAAGCGTTCAAAGTAAAATATGAAAATAGCTTAAATGCTTCCATCTCACATTTCAACATACTTGGGCACAATCAAAACCGTACGGCGCTTATTGAAGAATGGATTCCATTTTATGACAAGGAACCAGGGTACCACCGATCACAGTACATGTCTAGAAAATGTACCGGGGACCTCGCCAAGATCCCTTGTTAACACAAGGCCGGCCTACCCCTTACTAGATATTACCAAATATGTCATCACCCCGGTTGCTTTGCAATCCTTTTGTTGAGATCTCATGCACAACCAATCTATAAATATGTAGATGTATCTGGAAAGGTGATGACACACCCTAATGGGAGCGACCAACTTAGCCCTGCTGCATCTCCCATATTTTAGTCATTCCCAGTTGATGAGGCATGAGGCTACGCTTATCTTTTGAATAGCTATCCCACTTGGAATGCTAACACTGCCTTCCAAGCAGCAATGCAGTGCCAGAATTTATTCATACGAGTTGTTCAGGATAAGGACAAACCGAAAGCACTACTTCTACTACATCCATTTTGGAATAATCCTCAGGATTGGTAGCAAGCAGCCCTTGCATTTCAATGGCTCCGTCTTCAGTTACATACTCTTCAAGATGTCTTTAGGAAATAAGCAAATAAAAGATAAGAGTAGAGTTCACCTCCTAACCGTTTGTAGATGGATTTCCTTATCATTTACACTAGAAGAACGAAACGAGATTTATATGCACAGTACAACATCATTGGGGATGACTGTGCCATATAACTCACGTGTTTCCCCTAGATATTTCCAAAGTTACGTTTTGATTCATATTTTTAATAGTCGGTTGTTTAACTATCAAATAAACAATCGTTCAAACATTGATTCAATTCCATATGGGATCTACTAAACATTTATTAATTAATCTTTAATTAATAAAATCACTTTATAAAACTTGATCAAAAGATCTTTACACAACATTATTTCCAAAGCCCTTACTTCCCCTTTTTACTTGGAAAATATTTATACTTATCTTAGGGGTATACGTATATTATCAAAACATTTGGAAAATTCCTCCTTTCAAATTCCTTTTTTGAAAACATTGCTTACTGTAAACTGATCCACTTATCCTTTATAAAAAGTTCCCTTTTTAATAACTCACTTCATAATTCAAATAACTTATAAATTTCCAATGTCAATTTATAAAATAATTTTATAAGCCTACAAGTCAATTTATAAACCTCTAAAATCATTTATAAAACATTTCCCCGTTTAAAACTTCCTTGATAAATCTTCTTTAAGAAAAATCCTTTACAAAATATCTTTTGTAACTCATCCTTTTAAATCACTTTAAATAAACCTTTTAACTTAGTAAAACCCATTTTTATAAACAAGTTATTATTTATAAATACCTTTATAAAATAGTAATATAACTTGAAAATCATTTATAAACTTTAAACCCAAATTGATTAAAGAATTGAAGTTAATTCAAAACCATACTTTATAAATTCAAAAAGGGCTTAGCAGTCACATTGGTACTTATTTAAGTTAACATTTAGTTTTAACTTAATTTCGAGCCACTTGTCAATTATTTACATAGGCCAACATACATGTATATCAAACCCATTATCAAATCAGGGAATAACATATCAATACAACTCAACTAGCATATGCATGTCCAAACAACATAATAGCAGATGATGATTTGTACTGAAAAATAGATGTCCAAAACAATTCAACAAATTTATAGCAGAATGGGAATTTATTTTGCTAAAACACATGTCCATACAAACAACAATTACATTATAGCAGAACAGGGATTTATTCTACTATCAGATGTCCAAATAATTAACTTATAGCAGAATGAGAATTTATTCTGCTAACACATGTCCACATAATCAAACTATTTACATAACTTTTTCACAATTGTTTGTCTACTTAATGGTATCGATAAGGATTAAAAACTTAAAACTTCATTTTAAAATGATTAATTATAAGTTTTACTCCTATTAAATCATAATTAATCTTTGTTAAATTTGAACTTAATTTAATTATAAATTAATAAATAATTAAACCTTTAACAAATAATTTTTTTATAAATTAAACACTTAATTAATCCTTTATTAATTATTAAATAATAATTTAAAACCTTTATTAATAATTAACTATTAGTTAATCTCAATTAATAAATAATATAATCTTTAATTAAAACTTAAATAATAAATTAAACCCAAAATAAATAATTTATTATAAATTAAAACCTTAATTAATTTATAATTAAAAATAATTAACATTATATTAATAAGTAATTAATAATTATTAAATTCTTAATTAACTTTCCTTAAACATCATTATTAAGTTTCTAAAACATTTTTAAAACGCTTTTAATCGTAAAAAACCAAATTTTGCAAAAATCGGATTTTTAAGCGAAACTTCATCCATAGTGACTATCGCTATGGATACCCGTAACTTGGAAATGCTTTTCTTACTTTACTTTGAAACTTATCTTTTTAGAAAGTTTACTTACTTTTTCCAAAAAAATAGTAAGCCTTGTAAAAGTAAAATAAAGTAAGAAAATTTAAAGTCGATTTTGATTTCAAAAAAGAAGACTATAGTTTTACACACGGAATTTCATTCCATTTTAACATTAAAGATGCGAACTTTTCTTAGCATATACCTAAAACTTCAAGATCACAACATAATCATACATGCCATATACATAAAGCTAAGCAAGATCATATTACATAAACAAAGTTTACAACTTTCAAACAACGCTAAATTTAGACTTCAATTTCAAGTCTAATTTATAATCACACTCATCCAACACTTATAAATCAATTACATCATAAATTAAGGTTTCAACCAACAAATTATACCACACTTTAACCAACATATAAAAGTTTAAAACTTTAAATTTAAAAACTAAAAGTTTTCCCACCAAAGTTTAGAAAACTTTTTGAAAACTTGAAATAACTTTGCAAATATGACTTAGGACCCTTGCATCTTGAAATAGGCTTGGCCATGAAAAGAACAAGGATGTGTGGGCTTGACTTGGAGAGGTGGAGGTACATCGGATAAAGTTGAATTCACAAAATCAGATCAAAAAATTAGTTATATTCTCTTAGATTTTAGGCCATGTTAATCTCAAAATTTTGAAAAATGATCAAAAGAAAAGTTGTTGGAAATTCTTTTCTCTACAATTTCATTAAAAGAATCACTCAATTTGGATCTGTTTTGGAGGAGATATGGTCAAAAGAAAAGATGTATTTTCGGACTAGAAAATCTGAGTACAAAAATAGGTCTGAAAGAAATGGATTTTTGATATAGCTATGTTCAAAATTTGAAGAAGTGGTACAAATAGAAGTTGTAGCCAATAGAATTTTTTACGGTTTAAAAAGAAAAGTTTCTCCATTTGAGTCGGAGATGAGGATGATATGATAGAAAGAAATGGAGCCAAAATTGAAGAAGTGGAAGGCTGTTTATAAGCAATAGAAAAGGTAAATTACCTAAATACCCCTTATCCTTTGCCCTCCACTATATTTTCTCTACCTTACCTATCCTTGTCCCCCTCCTAACACTTCATGTTCCAACATGTTAAAACATGTTTTGTACTTAATTGTACTCGAGTCGCCAAAGTGTCAAATCATGTATAAGTATGTTTCTTAAAGCATTTTTAACATTTACATGTATATACTTAAGTATATATACCTATGTATATATTATTATACACTAACTTATTTACATTTTGAATGTGTATATACTTATACTAGAGTTCATTCCGATAACTTTTAGCTGATGAAAAGTCGAAAATTTGAAAAACAAATTCCAATTACATTTTCGATCTTTCTTAAAACTAAATATTTTTGTACACAAATTTGAAAAACTATTTCACCATCATTAATTATTATTTAAAAGATTTTCACTTTCATTATAAAACCTATATATTAAATATTTAAGATTAATTAAATATTTACAAATCAAAGTAGTGAAATTCTAGGTCGTTACATCAAACGTGGCAAAGTCTCACTTTTAGATAATTTATGGAAAGTTATAATGGTAATCCTTTTGGGAAGGATAGTTCTAATGTATTAAAATGTGGAAATGAATGTTCTTTACAGAATTTACATATAAGTGTATATTTTTGAATTCTTAAGTGTAGGAATTAATGAGTTAGAAATAGAAACACACACACACACATATAACCATGCCTACCGATTAAAAATATAAATATACATAAGATAACGAATAAAGCATAATAAATAATATGGCGGTACTCGTATTAGTCATAATTAGGATGACTAGATATTAATAGTGTAGTAAACCATATAATTAGGAGGTTGTGATGGAAAATAGGTAGTAACTCTAAAAATTATGAATAATTATTGCAAAATTAGTGGGGCAATAAATGAGAAGTTAATAAGGAGTTGCAGAAATTGAATGGAGACATAAATGCATTGAATGTGATTGATTGCAGAATCTAATATGATAATTATGGGAAAATAGATTAGATATAATAAGTTAAATTTGAAACGGATGATTAAATGTCATTAATAATTGTTTAATTTGAATAATAATGTTTATTTATTACGGACAATTGACATTTATGGGACGTAAGAGGGAAATAAAGAATATATGTAATAAGGATACAAGATAGAAATAGTTAAGGGGATACTAGTAAATAAAATTATGAGGCAATATTATTTTCATCGTAAGAAATTATATAGCGTCAATAATATATTTAGGACAAGCTTGAATTATTGGGCCTAGCTCAATATTAGGTCTAGGATAATTGGTTTGACTTAGTATGGGTTGGGATGCAGAGTCAGTAGAGTTACACAATGAAAGTCTACCCTTTACCTAGAGGTTACCGGCAGTTGTGTATACGTAATATTGATGTGGGACTTCTCCAACTATAGGACTCGTATGACAGGGATATACGTCACCATATAGGTGTGGGAAAATATACCAAGGGTTCGCTTTAAATTTAAAGTATTAAATGGCTCGGTACATTTAAGGATGTTATGGGATTTACTTCGAGGTGAAATGTATTAAATGGTCGTTGGGTCTGCCTCCTCCCTATTTAAGAAGTCTTAAATAACTTACGATAGTACCTAATAGGGAAATGAGGTATATTTCATTTCTAACAAGAGGTATTAAGTAACTGGGATGAGTATTTTCCTTAACTTACATTAGGAAAGCCTAAGCGGGATTTTGGTTGTGGGACGTCGTGGGTCTATGTCAGTGTTATTGGTAAACTGGTATTTGGAAGTAGGGCTGGCATATAGGCTTTGACTCCAGCGGTCTCGACCGATCATTTGCAAAGACTTGGGTTATACCTTGACGGATTTCACTTTTTACTAGTGTAGAATCTATATGGGGTACGCAAAGACCTTAAAGTTTAAATAGTTTTCTATTTTCTGGAGGTAGGCTAGTTAACCCGTAGATAAGTCTTTGAGATACATTAGTAATATGGAAAATTAAATTATAAAGCCATATCTAGGGGTCATCGATATTTGAAGCCAAGGGTCGGTTTACTAGCGATTACATTACGGATAGCCTGCTTCGGGGTTAATATATTAAATGGTCGTTGAGTCTGCCTCCTCCCTATTTAAGAAGTATTAAGTGGTCGGGGTTTTCTTTTGGATACTACAACATTTACACACACACACACACATATAGTAATACCTCAGAGAAGGTTGGACATATTGTACACATAGATGGAATTAAATGGATAAGCCATAAATAATAGACATAACACTAATATAGAAATCAATCGGCAAAAATTAGTGTGATGGATAAAGTATGTAATTTACTAGTCATCAGAACGTTGTTCTGACCCCCTCCTCATTACAACCAATATGATAGATTTAGTGAGACAAGCTACTGGTGCAAGACGAGAATGGTAGTAGAAGAAGTCTTATCATTCTTGCTCAGCACTGACAAGGTGACTAAATATCCAAGTAATAATATTGATTCAAGGTATTAGCCTTAGTCAGTATATATGTTTTATTATATTTTTTTACTCTATTGTGAGTTTATGTAGATAGCTCTTTAATATACTTACGCCTATTATAAGTTACCAACACCAACGATCCATACCCTAATGGACTTAAGTTTTGATTTAGTCAAATTTCGAACTCATTAAGTTGCGGGTTGTTACAATGGGCTGATGGAAAGGAACACAACATGGAAATCGGTATTAGGAGTAGAGGTAGGAACGGGCGACGTGGCAATTTTTAACCTTGATATGCAAATTATTTTCAGACAAATTATTTTCAGACAAATTATGACCAGTATGGGGATCCTAGGTAGTGGGTGGTGGTGGTGCATAAGAGCAAGTTGATTTCTTTAAGCTAAACAATTCTAATGCTAGTCTTGGAGGAAAATCGTTCATGGGGATAGAATTTTCTATAGAGGCAAGACTGGCTAGACACTGTGAGTGCATCTACGATGACTGGAGTTGGAAGATGCTTAGAGAAGGATTATGGCCTTGCAACTACTTTAGGGAAGAGCAATGGGTTGGTGGAATGCAATCAAAGCTGCTACTTATGAGGATTAATTTACTTAGGATCAATTTAAGGCTGCTTTGAAGAGAAGTTCATTCCTACTGTTTAAAAATCCATCATATTTTGGAAGTCTGCTAACTTTAAGCAAGGTGATATGTCTTTATCTGAGTATGTGGCTGAGTTTGACTCTTTTTCCAAATATGGGATGTCATTTATTGACACTCGACTGAAAATGGGTTGGTGGAATAGGAAGAGCATTGGGTTGGTGGAATGCAATCAAGGCTGCTACTTTTGAGGACTAATTTATTTAGGATCAATTTAAAGCTGCTTTGAAGAGAAGTTCATTCCTACTGCTTAAATATCCATCATATTTTGGAAGTCTGCTAACTTTAAGCATGGTGATATGTCTTTATCTGAGTATGTGGCTGAGTTTGACTCTTTGTCCAAATATGGGATGTCATTCATTGACACTCAACTGAAAAAATTGAAAGTCCACAATTGGGTTGAATGACTATCTTGGGGAACGTTTAGTGAACTATATTGATGAAATGATCAAAACGATTATGGAAAATCCTATGAGGCATGAGATCTTGTATTTTAAGTGGAAGCAAGATGTTGTTTACAAGGAGAAAGCTAAACCGCAAGTAGGCAGAGGGGTAAAAAGGGAGCAAACCTGGAATAATAAGGAAAGAAATAGCGGAAAAACAGAGAAGGTCGGAAGAAGGGAAAGTTGGAGCCGACTTGCTATAGCTATGAAGATGGAGGACATGTCAACAGGAATTGCAATAGTGAAGAAAGGAAATTCTTTAATTGCAACACATTTGGGCACACAAGAAGGATTGTCCCGAACTGGTTAGGGATAAGCAGGTTGTAAAGGCTTAAGCCTGAATGTTATTCCCAACTCATCGAGAGCACCATCGGCAAAGAGAGGGGGAAGGGCTTTACGATTTATGTATGCTTTCCATTTATAATATACTATTTTTTATTTTTATTAATACATGAGCATCACATTTATTTATATCCAGTGATCTGGTAAATAGGTAAGAGTTGAGACCTAACCTAATTGATAGACCTTTGGTAGTGTCAAATATGATGGGAGTTTTAGCTAGTTTGAGTATGGCTTATCATAGAGTTATATTATCGAGTCATGGATGCATGTTTGCTTGTGATTTGTTTATGTTTTGTTTTTGTCGAGTTTGGGATCCTTTAAGGATGAGTTGGCTTCATATACACGGATTTGTACTCAACTTTGTGAGGTTATTGGTGATAATAGGGAGTGACAACGGGCACAAACTAGAGTTGACATGCATGTCGAAGGATGTAACCTTGGTTGGCTTTATATATTAGTTCGAGACCCTACCTGATGGCTTTCAATCAATACCCATAGCGAGGGAGTATCCAAATATTTTTAAGGAAGTTATAGGGTTACCACCATATAGAGAGATTGAGTTCATATTGATCTTGCAAAGGATGAAAAACTTTTTGTTATGCTTTTGAGATGGATGGACCTAAAGAGGAATGAGAACTAAGGGAGTAAGTAAATGAGTTACTGAAGAAGGGATTTAGTCAAAAGAGTACATCTGAGTTGGGATCACCTATAGTATTCACTACTAAGGTGGATAGATCATTGAGACCTTGTGTAGATTATCATGAGCTGAATAGAGTGATGAGTAAGAATAAGTATCCTCTTTAACATATAAATGACTTGTTCGATCATCTCCATGGTGCCAAGGTGTTTTCTCGGTTGGATTTGATGATGGGTATTCTCTAACTGAGAGTGGTGAGGGATGTTGTGTCTATTACTACATTCCATGCACTATAAGATTTCATGAGTAGTTAGCCATGCCATTCGACATAAAAAATGGATCGATATAATTTGTTGATCTTATGAACTGTGTTTTAAGAGATCAACTTAATAAGTTCATACTTGTGTTCGTCAACAATATTCTTATCTATTCACGAATGAAAGAAGAATACAAGATGCACTTGAGAATGGTGCTTGAGATATTGAGAAAGCATCAGGTGAAAGCTATTTTTTCTAGTGTCACTTTCAGAGGAGGAAAGTGAGATTATGGGTCATGTTGTTTCAGAGTAGGACATTGCTATTGATCATGCCAATGTAGTAGTAGTCCATGATTAGGAAAAAATGGGAGAAGTTTTCTTGGATCAGAATGTTATTATATGAGGTTCATTAAGAACATTTTTAATATAGCCGCATTGTTGATGCATTTGATGAAGAAGAATCAGACTTCTTCTTGGGACATTTGGTAGAGCGTGCATTTGTTAGTCTGAAAGAAAAGTCAACCAGTGCACTAGTATTAGTCATTCCATAAGGGAATGAGGAGTTGATAGTATACACATAAGCAAGTGGTACTAGGCTTGGTGTGATATTGATGCATAGAGGTAAAGTTGTCACTTATGCGAGTAGGCGATGGAAACTATGTAAGAAGAAAAATCAGATGCATGGTTTAGAGCTAGCTGCTATAATATTTTCATTGAAGGCATGAGGGCATCACTTGCTAGGAGAAAGGTTCGAGGCGATCTCTGCTCTTATGTATTGTCTGTTTATTTCCAAAAGAATCGGAATTATGTTTATCGAAAACTATCGAATGTTGGTTCGAAGAGGTCGGGATCGTATAAGCATGAGTTATCCAAAAACCATTTTGAACCAACTCAAGTGTTCGAATTAAAGACATCTTGAAGATGATGGAATTGAAGATGCACTACAACAAATAGGACCTTTAACAGCATTAAAAAACGATGTAAAAGGCTTTAACAGCGTTTTTAACCACGTTGTGTAACGACATGCAGTTATAGGTAGGAACATACCACTGCAATAGAGAAAACGCCATAAAAAGTCCATTTTTAATAGCGTTTGGTGTATGTTATTAATACATTTTATAGCGTTTATTTTGATGAGCTTAAAACTTTTCTTAGCTTTCAAATTCTGCTATCCAATGTATTTCACAGCAGTTATCTCTTGCCATGATATTTATTCATAGCGTTTTATATGTTGCTATGAATGTTCCTTCTACGATATTTTTTCATTGTTAAAAAGCTTTTATGACGGTCCCTATAAAAGCATACCACAGCGTTTTTGAAACGCCGTTGAAAGTTTACACAGCATTTTACAAATGCTATCATTTACTATTTCTCCATTTCCCCCTTTATTTGTTACTTTTCTATATACATCGGTCACAATTTATATACCAACACGGTTAAATCAACACGCACATTTCATAATCAACATATTATATTAATTGCACATCTCATAATCAACATGTAATAATACATAATCAAAATATGCAATATTCTTACATCAAAACATATATAATACGTCCATAATATTTCATAAACAATGTAGAACAAGTGGCAGCTAGTAACCAAAAGTAGTGATACATACAAACCAAAAATGTAGTTCTTGCATCAAAAATAACTTCAAACCCATAACTTATTGCGGCACTTTACCTATCCACCTGTAAAGTAAAAGTTCACAAATTAGCAAAATAAATCGGAAATACAATAAAATATAGTTTTGAACATAGTCGATGCAAGCAGTAACAACATGAAATGTGGTCTGGAACAAATGAAAAGTGATATTATTGTTAACATGATATATATATATATATATATATATAATTCATATATAGTTATGTATTATTTTCATACATATATTTCTATGGTACGTTTATATTCTCTGGTTTAATAAGTTTATCGAGACATTTTTATTACAACCACTATTTCTAATTACTCATTACTGTTGCTATTTGTATATAAGACATTATATGTATGTATGTATATGTAATTAACATCTATGATCTATATGATTTAAATGTATATGTAGAGATATATGATATGATATATATGCGTGTACATGTAGAGATATATGATATGATATAATATGTATCATTTATATAATATTTATTTATTATATATATATAATTTGTATTAATTCATGTATCGTTTATATAATATTTATTTATTATATATATATAATTTGTATTAAATTCGTGTAATTATTATTATATACATTTATTATGTTATTTGTTATATATTAATCCATATGTAATTTATATAAATTAATACACATAATTCTATAATACATTTTCAAGCTTTGGTTCAGTTCATCAAAATATTATTATTACTCTTCCTACTAGTATTACTATTTACAATACACACATGCACCAACGCTATTTGCAATATTTGTGTGTGAGATTTAAATGTATAATTTATTTGACTTACATATAAATATGTAATTTATATTTATTCAAATATATAATTTATATAATGTATACGTTTATAATTTATAAACATATACTCTATGTAATATATATAATAGTATATATTTTCACACATAAACTTAATTATTTTTCATATACTTATTTAATATATGTGTGCGCGCGCAATTTACATATTAAATTTATATGATTTGTGTGTATATGTACAGGAATATATGATATAACATATATCTATCGTTTATATAATATTTATTATATATATATATAATTTGTATTAGTTCGTATACTTATTATATACATTTATTATGTTATTTGTTAATTCATATGTATAATTTTATAATACGTTTTCAAGCTTTGGTTATGTTTATCAAGATACTATTACCATTTACAATATGTGTGTGGATTTATCATGTTTGCGAAACCAAAACTAAAACGTCACAAATTCGTTATCTTCTTAGCAATGCGTAACTTGAGCCTCATTAGATTTCAAACTAAGTCGCTAAAAAAATTAGTCGAACAGCTACTTAAATTTTCAGCCCCAGAAAACGATTTTTCTACCATAATCTCCCCACTATAGTGATGGGTGCTAATATATATAATATTGCCTTATAACAATACATTTTAACCATTCAGATTATAACCAAGTACATAATGCATTGGTTTGAACAGTTGAAACCGAGAGTATTTATCATAAATGAGGATTGTTCTATGATCACAAGTGATGGAGACTTGTAAAAAAATCATAATCTTTTGCATGGTCAGCTTTATGCTCATTTTGCACTCAACGGTATGCTCAGCTGCAAACCGAGCTTCATTTGAATTCTCAGTTGCAAGCTAAGCTTTCACAGTTGCAAACTGACAACTTTAATGTATTTAAATAAAGGTAGTTGGAACTGATAGAAAAGTACCTTATATCAATATATTGTAGTGCAATCTAATAGACTATGGCAAGGGTCATGTAATATAGTTCCATTTGAACCCTGAAATAAGATCACCTTGAATACTGTCAGACATATTGAACCCATATATATAATAAGCAGCCTAGCAAATTTGAAAATCATGTTTTTGTGTATAATCATCATGCTATAAAGTGTCATGTTGTTCATTCATATTATAAAGCTTTAGATCACTGGGCTTCGGATGCGCAAATGAACAGCTGTTAAATCATCATCTATTAGTGTGATTCGAATTTTATTGTCTATGTATCTACATGATGAAAGAACACTTTGAAATCTTGATAAGATGAGGATACAAGCAAATTTTATGCTGTTAGGATTTGCGGTGAACTTACAGTATTTTGAATATGTATTTGCTATTGATTTCCATTGGAAACTTGTAACCGCTGATAATAGCATATCCATCGTTCATGTCAACGTTTTAAGTATCCATATCTGATGATGTACTGCAAATTTGATATACATCAAATTTCTTCATTAACTGAAGTTGGCTACATCTTGACAAATTATATTATCGGAAAACTAACCTGAGAGTACCAGAAGCACAATACGTAAGTCCTGAAAATATTTCAACCTGGTTTTGTATTTCTCTATTTTCCTTTACAGTCTACCATATAAAGATAAGATGGGATCATAATTTCATGCATGCGCAACACAAACTCATAATAAATGTCATATTAGGAAAACCTGTAAACCTTATAGACCATTAGCAGCAATGGCTTCCCACTTCTTACCTTTTGGCTGCCATAATACATGTACTATAACATGGTGCAAGAAATACTGGTAATAACGTTGATTAATATTGCATCAAAATACCTGAGAAGACCAAATCAGTTGCCATTCTCTTTCCAGACCTTTATCGTATCCTCTATAGTCCTTTTTCCTCAGTATGAGATTCAAGAAGTTTTGAATGAAACCTTGTGCTGGTATTTGTCCCATCTCCTTCTTTAAACTTAGCTCATCTCTCACCTGCTTTCATCATGATTTCGATCAAGAATTCGTATGATTCTTGTTTCATCACATAGCTTTAGTATTATGGTAACTTACTTACCTCTTTTACTCCGTACCCAATAGATATTGCATCTAATAGTTTCTGCCTTAGTTCAGTCTTCTTTTGCAGCACAAATGTAGTTCCATGCACTTCACCTTATCTTGAATCTCTAGTAGCAAATGAAACGAAGCAGCAGTAAAAGCTCTAATGCTTACCTTCTGTAACGGCCCGGAAATTTCGAACCCGAAAATTCCAGATAGTTAGAAGAAAAAGAAAAGAGATAGAAGAAAGAAACAGAACAAGACATAGATTCTCACATTCGCAGCGGATCAAAATACAATATCAAATAATAATATCAGTTATACAAAGAAAACTGTATTTGTTAATTACATTTTAATACATCAGAGTTACAACATTCACAAATATATTAGACAATTAGAATTAACATGTCTCTGACAACTATAATATATCACAGCGGAATATACTCCATACGTTCCTGCCATCCAGCTCGCCTCCTGAGCTCTAGAACGTCCTTACCTGAAATCAGTAATACTCGGTCTGATGTATGGAGCTCCAGAACGTCCTTACCCGAGGGTCAGACCGAGTATTACAGATTTCAGGTAAGGACGTTCTAGAGCTCAGGAGGCGAGCTGGATGGCAGGAACGTATGGAGTATATTCCGCTATGATATATTATAGTTGTCAGAGACATGTTAATTCTAATTGTCTAATATATTTGTGAATGTTGTAACTCTGATGTATTAAAATATAATTAACAAATACAGTTTTCTTTGTATAACTGATATTATTATTTGATATTGTATTTTGATCCGCTGCGAATGTGAGAATCTATGTCTTGTTCTGTTTCTTTCTTCTATCTCTTTTCTTTTTCTTCTAACTATCTGGAATTTTCGGGTTCGAAATTTCCGGGCCGTTACACCTTCTTTCCTCTAGAAATACGAATGTTTCCAGTGGGCAACAAGTAGGTGGTATCTAACCAGCCTTTAGCTTCATCTCCAAGAAGTCTGAATGGAACAGGATATGGGACTTTGAAAGGCAAAAAGTTGAAGGAGAAGGCAGCGCGATCAAACTTGAAAAGAATTCGCTTCCCGTCTTCTACCGTTGCTGCAGCCTACTACCATTTTAGAATATATGTACACTTTGAATATGAACAACAAAACTTTTGTATGTAAAGCACTTACCTCTACTTTGAGCTCTCCTATTGCGTCTAAAAACCTCACAATGTTTAATAAGAATAAACAGCCTAGTAAACTATTATGCTTTTATTACTTTTAACCAAAGTACATCATCATGCTTAATAAGAATAAGGTCAAGTTTGCACAACATTTTACACGAAATGGAGAAAAACCACCAAGCTTAATAACATCGGTTTAAAGAAAGATTGAACAATGGTTACTTGTAAGGGTTTGTGTTACTAGGAGACTACATTCGTTCCAACTTTTCTTCAACTATTGGATCTGAATCCATAGTGGCTACCAGCTAAGTTTGGTCTATTTATTTATCACTATTTTTGTTCTCTTTTCCTTTAGAGGAGAGAGAGAGGACTGTCGATAAAATATATTTTATTATAAGTGTATATTGGGAAATTCAAACTATTAAATGCAATATTTCAATATTAACCACTACAAATAATTGACAAGGTTTTAAATGAATAGCAAGAAAACTTGTTATTACAAGTGTAAATTGGGAAATTTAAATTATTCAAAGGATAGTTTTTCAACCGAAAATGAAGTGTTCAAAGTTGTAAGTGCGACCACCTGTGAAATATGGGAGTATATAAGAAATCAAGCTAGATCATGTACATAATCTATCAAATCTTATGGAATCGTCTAAGACTTCAAGAAAACGAGTTTATGATACAGGAACTGAAAACATGTACCTTGGTTCAATTTTATAAAAAAAATTAACAAAAAAAGATCATTTAACGCTGAACTTCAATACCACATTACATGACAATAAAAGGTTAGAAATTGCAGATCTAAAGTAAGCAATAATTTAATCGTTAACTTACTTCATAGCTTCTGAGTTGTCCATCCAAACTCTGGCAGCTTTAACTGAATGTGGATAAGTTGCACCTAATGAAATAATAATCCAATGTATCAGATTTTTGTGTTTTTATAATAGCAAGTTATCAAAAAAACATTGAACTCCTTAACTCAGTTAACAAAATCACAGATTCAAGGCAAAGGAACTAAGATGCACCACTTGCTTCTAGCTTAACTATTAAACCAATGGCTGCAAATTTGAAGATGCTAACAATAGTTTAATCCATTAGAAACTAAGCTTAACATAAAATTTAAATAACATCAGCTACATAAACAAGTTTTATCCTTTTTTCTTAACGATTTTACGGTTTCCATACTTCACCTCAATCCCAACCTACTAAGACCACTAATACAGTCAACTTGATTACCCTACAAAAATCCAAACGTTTTCATCCATCAGCTATACAGGCTAGTAAAACTTCTAGCACAAATAGGGAAATGATGGAGCTACACTTACCAAAACAAAAGATCGTATTAAATTATTTAAAATTTAATAAAATTACCGACCTGTATACCTTCCGTAGCAGATCAGACTGGCGCCCCCCATGCAGCAGCACTGTGCA
Organism: Allium fistulosum; assembly: GCA_030737815.1. Lineage (NCBI taxonomy): Eukaryota > Viridiplantae > Streptophyta > Magnoliopsida > Asparagales > Amaryllidaceae > Allium > Allium fistulosum. Next base: position 991,187,741 of record CM060903.1, read on the forward strand.
TGCCTTTGGTTTCCTTATGCATGTCCACTACTGTTTACGTGCATGCCCCCTCTATCTCACTCCAAGCATGTTCTGGCTACAACTTACACTTGATTGCAGCACATAACTACATTGTGCATCCCTTACAGCCTCATCATATTGTGCTTGCTGCAATGTTCAGGGCCAACGCATATGGCCTCATCTTCATGCAATCTCATGCGGCAATTATGTATAGCTGATGGATGAAAACGTTTGGATTTTTGCACAGAATAGTGATGATATATGTCTGGTTACAGCCAACAACTATATAAATGAGAATAAATAGTGACATAGTGAACTATGTAACAAGTTGCTAAAAAAATAGTGAAAGAATTATACTCGCTGATGCTATTTGATAAAGATGAAGATGGATAGGGTATGAAATAATCTATGTTTGCCTGCACAGAATGATCTTTGCATAAGAAGGAAACACTCTGTTCATATTTTTATTCCAGAAATTAATAAGCAAAGAAGGAAAATATTATAAGTCTAATAAAGTTTCACATATGGTAAGCATAAAATGCATATTTTAGCAACTCGTTGGTTGAATTTCTTGCAAATATCTCAACTCCGTAGACCCATGTTTCTAGTGCGGTCATGTAGTATCCTCGACTTAACGAAGTACCATAAAACATTTACAATACATCAGAAGATATGTTTAGTAATATGGTAGTACAGCAAGCACAACTTCAAGTCTCGCTACGTTCAAATGGCAATTCATACAGCACAAGGTTCTAGTATAAACAACAAAAATAAGAAAATAGTACCATCTTCTCTGTGTTGTATCAACCAACAAATCCGAAACCAGATTTTCTCTGAAGACCAAGCCAAAAGAAATTGGTTCCCAAAGACAAGTTTTGTGTGATTCTCTGTAATGAAATGAAAAAGAAAAAGAAATAGAGCTTGATTAGTAGTCAGTGCTATGATGATATGACATGTATATCATGAGATGCGTATACAAAAAAGATATGTTTGAACAAAAACTTCCACAGCATAAATACATTATTCAATTGTTGTTGCTATATTATTTTATACTTTACTAGTAGCAGGGTTAGCATGCTAAATGCATGATAAAATGATGGATATTATACTACGAGCATGAAGATGATTTCTTACTTGGATATAATTACTACCATAAAATGCATTGTTTCCTATCTGAAATTGAGCCCTGTACTCGTGATCCTGAATAACAGAAGAAGACATGATTATACAAAAAGAAACTAAGACAAAAATTTCAGGATTACTTGTGTAAAGGGGGAATAGCAATGAATTGTACTCAATAAGCCATTGTGAGACAGCTGAAATAATAAAGGGAAACAATAAAGGGAGAACATGACCTACTACAGATCATCAATATCAATAATCTTAAAATTTGATCCCATTTCAAATCAAATCTTTCCAAATCAATTATGATTCAATTCTTACAATATGATTCAAACCTCAATCAAAATCCTAATTGGAAAAAATTACTCAAACTATGATGAAATAAAAAAAAATGTCAAGATACATATGAATTTACACCTAAATCCAATTCTCAAACGAATTACACCTAAATCCAATTTCAGCCCTAATCCATATTCTTGAAATTAAAAATTGCGATGATATATATATATATATATATATGTATGTATGTATGTGTATATATATGTATGTATGTATGTATGTATGTATGAATTGTGCTCACGATTGGGATGATCGACATGGGCGCGCAAATGCATTTTTGGTGGTCGCGGTGCGGAAGAGTGCTGGCAACATCGATACCATGAAGGAAAGGGAAACGCGATTGATCTTGTAGGCGGCTTGGCAAGAGATTACGACTCGGAGCAACAGCAAGCAGCGAAGTTGAGGAACGGTGGGTAAGGGGATTTTAAACTAACGATTAATTTAGGGCTTAATTTAGAAGTGGAGGTTGAAATGGGATATTCACGCGGTAGAGACTGAAATATGAGAGGGAAAGTAAAAGACATAGGCGCGAACATTTCCTTTTTAATCAATAGCGTGACCATGCTACTGAATAGTCAACGATTGCAAGTCGCCTTACCATGCCATCTTCGTATGCCATCAATAAACCATTTTCTTGTAGTGATGGAGCTTTTTAATGTGCAAGGGCGACTTGATACTAATCCTAAGGGTGATTCCAAAATGGATGTAGTAGAATTAGTGCCTTCGGTTTGTTCATATCCTGAACGAATTGTTTGAACGAATGTTGATATTGTAATGTTGGCTGGAGGGCAGTATTAGCATTCCAAGAGGGATAGCTATATAAAAAGGTAAAATGCAGCCTCAGCCTCACTATCGGGAATGACTAAAGCATAGGATACGCTTTAGGGCTATGTGGTTTGCAACTATTGTGGTATGTCATCACCCTTCCAGATTATTATTTATGGTATTATGAATTTGGTATGTGCATGAGAGGTCTCAGGAAAAGGTTGCAAAGCAACCAGAGTGGTACATATTCGGCACTATCCAGTAAGGGTAGGCCAGTCCTGATTCGCAGGAGTTGATAGGTTCGACCTTAGTACATTTTCTAGAGGTGTACTATGGTAGGTGGTACCCCAGTAGGCTTGTCATTGTATGGAATCCATTCTCCAGTAAGCACCGTACGGACTTAGTTGTGTCCAACTATGCTAGAACATGAGATGCAAGCATTGCAGCTATATTCATAATTTACTTGAAACCCAAGACAATATTATAATATCACTAGATTTCCTATAAAATGTTTTGGTTATCGTAAGGTAAAAATTCATCCGTGTTTATGTGCGGCGTGGTCTTACAAAATAACTTTATTTTAAAAGGTTTTTATAAGATATAACAACCCTTGTGATTTGAGTTTCTCACGCTGGTTTACCAGACCGATCCAAGTGTTATTTTCTTATAATACTTGGGTCGGACCCGAGCATTTTTTCAGAATTAGCTTTGGTTGCTTTGGAGCTTTAGGTGACGAGTTGGATGCCTCCAATAAACTTTACTAACTTGACTAAACCTTTACTAACTTGACTGTCTTGTTCCTCAACTTCTTCTCATCTCCAGTCATAATCTGAATCGGCTTTCTGACTATGGTCAAATCAGGCTCTACCACTAAATCTTCTAATACTGTAGGTGCTATAGTAGTCTTCAGGTCTCTAACATATTTCCTAAGATGACAAACATGAAAAACATTATGGACTCCAGCCAAACTACTCAGTAACTCTACTCTATAAGCGAGTTTCTCGATCCTCTCTACAATACTAAAAGGACCAATGAATCTAGGTGCTAACTTTCCTGATTTCCCAAATCTTATCACACCCTTCATCGGTGAAACCTTAATAAACACATAGTCCACGATCGAAATTCCAAATCTTTTCTTCTTCTATCAGCATAACTTTTCTTCCTAGATTGAGCTTCCTTCATCCTAACTCGGATCAACTCAATCTTCTCCGCAGCTTTCTTCACCAAATCCGGACCAAGAACCAAACTATCCCCAGTCTCTAACCAACATACGGGAGACTTGCATGGTCTTCCATACAAAGCTTCAAACGGTGCCATCCCAATACTAGTCTGATAACTATTGTTATACGAGAACTTGACTAGATGAAGATGGTCCTCCCATGATCCCCCAAAATCCAATACACAAGCTCTTAGGAAATCCTCCAAGATTTTGTTAACTCTTTTCGTTTTCCCATCAGTCTGTGGATAGTAAGCGGTATTCATGTTGAGCTTGGTTTCTAATGCTTCCTGTAAACTTTTCCAAAACTCACTAGTAAACAAAGAGTCTATATCACTGACAATATTACTAGGAATTCCATGCAGTCTAACTACATTCTTCAAAAATAACTTTTCCAAACTAGGTGCCATCCTAGTTGACTTTACCGGAATAAAATGGGCACTCTTGGTCATCTACTATGACCCATATACTTTCATTTCCTCTATTAGATCTTGACAACCAATCAATAAAATCCGTAGAAATAGAAAATACAATAAAAACAGTCTTTTATAGCGGCATATAACTGCTATTAAACACAACTATAGCGGTTTGATAAACGTTGTGTATCGACATGTTATAAAAAAGAATTGCACATTCGTAACACAAAAAAAAACCTATAAAAGAGCATGATTTCATAGCATAAAGTAGATGCTATAAAATAGTTATTCTATTACGCCTATTTCGCGCTATATATCAACATAATTATAGTATATTCTACATCCATTTACAGCATATATATACTGCTATAAAATGTGTAGATACAATAACGCCTATTTATTGCTATCCTTTGACAGTAACCTTATGCATTGCATTATCTTTTTATAGCACTTATGTCATATAGTTATAACGCTTTTAAGTTGCTATGCTTTATTTTACTATATATTTGGTGCACCCCACTATTACATTTTAATAATAACAATCAAAATGAATCTTCTTTATATAGATAACAATTTGAACAATGTATGAACGAAAAAAATATAATAATCAGCAAATGTAACGCATATTCATGATAACAAAATAAAGTATCAACTAACAAAAAATAAGTTCAATACATGAGTCACCAAATTCAATACATATTCATGATAACAAAAGTCAACATAGTTCAAAGTTAACGTCTACAAGTACCAAATGCATCACTAAGAACTTGAACTGCTCAAAGCCTTTCTTCATGCATGTCTTTTGTCATTGGTAGTACTTCCTGAAAATTCAGAACAATTTGAAAATAATTATATAAAACTATGATGTAAATTACAGGTTATTGGTAGTACCTTCTATTATTAGATGGATGAAGATTTACATAACTTTTTTAAACATCAAATTTAAATTGTCGTCGTCGTTGTTAGTAGTATTATTATAAACTTAATTAATTTTTATAAACTTAGTTCATTATTATTATTATTATTCTAAACTTAATTAATTATTATTACTATTATTAATATATATATATAAGCTTAGTTATTTTTAAAAAAAACTTAGTTATTTTTATAAAATTCGCTGGTCTTCATCTATAAACTTAGTTATTTTTTATGAAATTAAGAATTTTATAAAATGAATTAGATGTAAAGATGTTGAATACTTTATAATTTATTACCATTGTTATCATTATAAACTTAGTTAATCTATTACTATAAACTTAGTTAATATTTTAAACTTTTTAAATTCTTCTTAAACTTAATTAATGAAGTTATTTTTATAAACTTAGTTGATTTTTTAAAAATATTATTATTATTATATAATATTATTTAAATTTTTGTAAAACTTAGTTAAATTGGTTAATACGTTATCATTTATCATTGTTGTTGTTCTAAACTTAGTTAATTTTCTTAAACTTAGCTTGTTTATTGTTATTATTACTATTATGACTATATTTATCGTTTTTGTTAGTATTATTATAAACTAAGTTAATTTATTATTATTATACATAAACTTAGTAATTGTTTATAAAACTTAGTTAACTTAGTTAATATTTTATAATTTATTACTTTATTATTATTACAAAATTAGTTAATTCATTATCATTGTTATTATTATTAACTTAGTTATTTTTTATAAAACTTAGTTGTATTTATAAAATTCGTCGATCATCGTCTATAAACTTAGTTATTTTTTTATATAATTTAGAAATTTATAAAATGAATTAGATGTAAAGATGTTGAAAACTTTGTAATTTATTATTGTTGTTATTGTTATCATTATAAACTTAATTAATTCATTATTATTATAAACTTACTTAATTTTATAAACTTTAATTCTTGTTAAACTTAATTAATGAAGCTAATGTTTATAAACTTATTTAATTTATTATTATTATATAAATTTAGTTAATATTGTAAAACTTAGTTAAATTGGTTAATACTTAATCATTTACCATTGTTGTTGTTGTTCTAAACTTAATTAATTTTTATGAAACTTAGTTAATTTTTATAAACTTAGTTTGTTTATTGTTAATATAATCATTATGACTATTGTTGTTTTTCTTGCTACTATTATTACTATAAAATAAGTTAATTTATTATTGTTATAATACAAGTTATATATATGTGGTATAAGCACCTCATAAAGTTGTATATATGCAAGTTAACTTCATAATTATTCCAATTGTGTTTAGATGCATTTGCAGAATGAACATTATTGTCCATTCATAAATGTAGATTTGTCATTGGTTTCGCCAAATGGCAGATTACAGCTCATTGTTTTGGAACAAAAAATGGGATGTATTGTTTTTAGCTTACCAAAATTTCACTGTCAGGCTGACAGTCTTTTCATTTAAACTTAAACAGAACATGCAGATGATAATATGTAATCCTAATTCCTAAAGATTGTGTGTGTGCATGCACACAAATTTTGTACAATGAATGGTCATCCAATCAATTCTACCTTATAATCTCTTAACATAGCATGTACACTATAAATGCAGCATTGAATTGATAACACACATATGCAAACATGGTAACTAATCAAAATTTAATGAAAAGAAAATATAGTAAACAAAAACTACCATAAACCGTCGAGGATCTGGCCATGCCAGTCTACTTAATCTCTTAACTGCGATCCTCCTTTGTGCATCAAGCTTCCCTTTATAAATAATGTTAGGAGATTTCTCACCATGATCTGAAACTATATTCTCTACAGTAAAACTCGAAGTCGCAAGCCTCAGTCTTAACAAACTGTAATCTGCTCAGATATCGCGATTGACCAAATGATGTAATTACAACAGCAAAATACAATAATGAAGCTATGGTCTGCTGCTTAATATTATTTCATTTCTTATAAAATAATATTTTATTTTAACACTAGCATTGAAAAAGCCATGATCATGTGCCTATATACCAGGTAATCAGATTCAGAATGTATAAAGTGGTTCTGTAGTTATATAAATTTATTTCCAAATATATAAGAAAAAGGAGAATTACCTCGTCGCCTTTTTGAAGAGGAGTCAATGCAAGAATTAGCGACTTCACTGTGGGGCGCTCTCGCTGCTCAAGTTGCAAACATTTTGAGGCAATACGTACTATTTCAGTCCTATCCTCATTTGAAAACCGCCCTTCCAAAAATTAATCTGTTAACTCATGAAAGTTCCAGCTAATGATATTAATTTATTTATTTTCATACAAATATAAAAAATTTACAAGTGTGACATGTAATCAAGAAGAAAAGACGGTTACATAATATAGATTATTAGTCCTACACCTATAAGATTACAAAAAATGAATAAGCACCTTTACATAATTTTGTACTTTCTAGTTTGATACCGTATCGGAGGGCTTGGTGATCCCTCTATGGGGCGAGAGGAAATTCTGACTGCTTTTTCCTACCTTGCATTTCTTCTCCTTATTTTCGGGCTAGCTGCAGTGAAACCTGCAAGTTTTGATGAAAATTTACTAATCTGTTTCCTTTTCTCATTAGAATAGATTTATTGGTAGACTTATACCACATAAATGATGTTTATGTTTGTATACGTTTATATTAAATCTATCTATGTGCATTTATTAAGCCTAATATGTACATTCTTATGTTTCCTGTAGCATGTAGAATTCTATTTATGGTTTAGCCTGAATATTGTTTAGTACATAGAAATAATGTAAACATGAAAAAAACCAAATTTTCATCTTATGCGATGAGTTATAAACTAAGTAATTTATAGAAAGAGTACTTCAATGAAGTATAATCTAATGTTCAATGAAACCCGAACACTTCAATGTAGTATAACTTGAATACATAGAAACAATGTTATAAAGCAAAATGTGGACAACTGAAGTGTGGTTCAACGAGGTTATACATCATTGTAGTGATATACTTCAATGAATATTATTAAATTATGTAGTGAAATTGGGATGTGGGAGAGTTGTAATTAATGGCTAAGCTGATTTTGTGCTGTTGAATGTAGGAAAACCGAAGCCATGATGCATAGGTGAGTTGCTTTTAGTCAAAATGATGAATGCAATTATGAGTGAATGGAGGCAACAAGTGATGAGAGGAGATGTGCTGATGGCTCTTATCCAAGTGAGTTGATGTATGTTGAAGACTCACCTATGTATATATGTGTGTTAATAAATGATGTGAAAAACATGTATGCTAAGGTAAACAGGCATGTAATATATGTGGATGCTGGTGATTGCAAGATGAGAACTACTATGCTCTGCAAGATGTAAACTCGTGACATGTAATATATGTGTGGTAAATAGGCATGCAGGTTGATAATCATAGCTTGGCTGGGATAAACTAGCTAAATCCAGAAGAAGAGATAGTCTTGGTCTGAGGTGTTCTGAATAACGAGTGCGCAAACGCTAACAGTAATAGAATGTGATGAAGGTAGTGGTTGCATAGGGAGAAACAACTAATAAAAGAATGCGATAAATATTATCAGAAGCTTTTTATTTGTTTTCTTTTCCAAGTTGATTAGCTTACCTAATGTTGACGAAATGTTGAACAAGCGTCAACATGAAAAAATTATGTATATATTTATGATATATTTTGATATTAGCCCAAATTTTTTATACGTTTTGAAAAGTAAGCTAAATTGATTTTTGAATGTCCTTTTAAAAAAGTGAGCATTTTCCTTGTATCCTAGGACAAATCAGTTTTCTAATTTTCAACGTATATACAAGAATCAAACTTAACCTAAGCACACAAAACAAATACAAACAACCAGTTAAAACACAATGAAACTCTACTCACATCACATATATAAACCCAGCCAACCTCATATTAGCATATCAACTTATAGCAATTAAACCAACACAGAAGGAAGAAGAATAAAAATGATAAATGTAACAGCAATACCTCCAAATCTAGCAACATCAGATGCAGCACTAGATTGGCTCAACAAAGGCGATAACGCATGGTAGCTAACCGCAGCAACACTAGTTGGGCTTCAAAGTGTACCGGGCCCAGTAATCCTCTACGGTAGTATAGTAAAAAAGAAGTGGGTTATGAACTCGGCCGTCATGGCCCTTTACGCCTTCGCCGTAGTTCTGATATGTTGGGTGGTATGGGCCTTCGAAATGCTCTTCGGTGAACAACTGTTGCCTTTTTGGGGAAAACCAGGCTTTTCCCTTGGTCAGAGGCATTTGCTGGATGAGGACACTTCTTTTACTGGGCTGTATCCGAGGCATATGCACATGTGCTCTGAATCCCCACCGCCAAGTTCAAGCACACCATTAGACTCGCCTCACCCCTCACTCCACTACACTCTTGAGTTATGGTTGAATGTCAAAAGGAACATACAAGACTATAAACAGGTGTATAATAATCAATATTTCTAACATTAGGACCAATTATTCAAGTTGGCAGAAGCAGAATCGGTATAAGTGTGAAGACTCCTATGGACTATGCTTTTACTATAGAACGCAAGAGTGATCAAACCAGAGTGGGTGTCAAACCCAGTGTTGGTCCGAAAATCGAATAAGAAGTGATGAACTTGCATTGACTACTTAGATTTGAAAAAATCCTGCCCAAGGATAGCTTTTCGTTACCCATGATCAACCAGCTTGTTGATGGAACAACGGGGCAAGAACAACACTCATTTATGGATGCCTACTCGGGGTACAATCAGAATATGATGCATGAACCAGATCAGAAGAACATTAGCTCCATTATAGACTTAGGACTATATTCCTATCACATAATGTCATTTGGTCTGATTAATGCTGGAGCTACTTACCAGAGACTGGTAAATACAATGTTTAAGAACCAGATTGGATGAACAATGGAAGGGTACGTGGATGACATGCTCGTAAAGTCGTGAGTGTTCGAAAACTATCCAGATGATCTCTCGGAGATGTTTGAGACGCTTCAGAAGTACGAAATGAAATTGAATCCACTCAAATGTTCATTTGGAGGTTCTTCTGGAAATTTCTCGGTTTTATTGTGAACGCAAAGGGCATTAAGGCCAATCCGGAGCAGACTGACACCTTATGTAACGTTAGAGCCCCGACGACAGTTACAAAGGTTAAATGGAAAGATAGCAGCATTGAGCCAATTTATCTCCAGAATGATGGATAACTGCATACCATTCTTCGATGCATTAAAGAAGGGTAGGAAGAACTTTGAGTGGAATCAGGATTGCAAGAATGCTTTTGAAGAATTACTGCAACATATGGAGACACCACTGGTTCTGTTTACACCGGTGGATTGGGAGGACTTATTTATTTACCTGGCAGTGTCTTCCCATGCATTAAGCGTAGCATCATGCGTGAGGAAGCTAGGGTTCAATGGCTTATCTGCTATATTAGCAAGCGATTAACTGAAGCTGAACGGAACTGCCCAAAGTTGGAAAATTTGGCATATTGCTTGCTAATAGCATCTAGGAAACTGAGACCGCATTCCATGCTCGCCCGATCAAGTACGGACATATCAACCCTTGAAATAGGTACTGTATCAACCCAAGACCTCAGGATGACTTCTAAAGTGGAACATCGAGTTGAGCCAGTACGATGTGACTTACCATTCCTGAAGAGCGATTAACGGACAGGAACTGGCTGACTTCATCGCTGAGTTCACTATTTGGGACAATGAGGAGGAGGATGCAACAGTTACATTGTCCCAATGGAAATTGTTTGTTGATGATGCCTCAAACGAGTTTTTCCCATAAGCGGGAGTCGTGCCTAAAACTCCAAAAGGACGATCAATTTGCCATGCTCTAAAGCTGGAATTTACTGCCACTAACAACGAAGCGGAATACGTGGCGTTGATAGCAGGATTGAAGATTGCAAAGGAACTTGGAATAAAAACTCTACATATCTACAGTGACTCCCATCTAGTCATCTGCTAGATTAGAAGGGAATATCAAGCTAAGGGCGCCAAACTTGCCCCATACTTGTTGAACGCTTAGGAGTTGCTCAATTAAATTGAACACTACACGATATCTCACATTCCTAGAGAAAAGAATATGTAGGCTGATTCCTTAGCTAAGCTAGCCAATTCTAGAGAAGCGCAGCTGATGGGATTGGTTCCAGCAGAAGTGCTAACTGCTCCTAGCATAATCAAATGGGTGTTGATTGGGTTTTGGAGACTTCGGAAGAGGTAGAGCCGTGGATGATGCCAATTAAGGATACTTACTCAAGGGAATACTCTTCGAAGATAGGGACGAGCGAAAGAACCTCCTTCGAAAGGCACCACGATCCATAATGCAGGATGGAGTGCTATATAGGAGAGGATTCTCTTCCCTTTTCTTAGGTGCATAACCAAAAATGAAGCCAGGAAGATTCACACGAAAATTCATGAAGGCGACTACGGGGATCACACCGGGGGGTAGAATTTGGTAAAGAAAATGCTCCGTTATGGATACTTCTGGCCAACATTGAACAAGGATGTGGCTAATTATATGAAGCAATGTGATAGTGCCAAAGATTCTCAAAGATTCTGAGAGCTCCGTCGACAGAACTTATGCTGATAGTTAGTCACTGGCCATTCGTGATCTGTGGAATCGACATTATTGGCGTGCTACAAATGGTGAAAGGAGGAGCCAAATATGCTATCGTTGTAGTTGATCACTTTATGAAATGGGCTGAAGTGGAATCGCTTGCCACGATCACTACTAAAAAATTAATTAATTTTGTAATGAAAAGTATTATTTGCAGATTTTGAGTGCCTCGGAAGATTATCATGGATATAAGGACTCAATTCGAGACTGCCGAGTTCAAAGATTTCTGTGGGCGGTTCCGAATGGAGAAGAGATTCTCCGCGGTAGCGCATCCGCAGGCAAACGGGAAAGTGGAAGTGGTGAACAAAATCATCAAATCCACCATAAAGAAATGATTGACAAGAGCTAAAAGCAATTGGGTTGATGAGATTCCCCCCGCACTATAGGCTTACATGACAACGCACAAATCTGTGACCAAGCACTCGCCGTTCGCCTCGACACATGGTTCAGAAACTATGATCCCAGTGGAACTAGAAGTTCCTTCTCATCGCAGAAGATACTTCAATCAGAGAGAAAATGAGTAGTTACTACTCGAGTTCCTTGATCAAATCGATGAGAAGAGGGAAGAAGCTGAACTGAGGGTTGCTGCTCACCAGAAGAGTGTGGCACGACACTTCAACACAAAATTCCACAACTGCACCTTTGAAATAGGGGACCTCGTTCTGAAATGAGTTATCCTGGTACGGGAGTGCTTGGCCCGAACTGGGAAGGACCTTATGAGATCAATCAGAAGCTTGGAGACGGAACATTCATGCTGGCAACCATCAATGGAATTCTGATTACACGTGACTAGGACCGTGACCTGCTGCGACACCACTATACATGATCTCTTTATTTCTTACTTTCGCAAATAAGCCACCAAGGGACATTAGGGGAACTGTAAATCAGCAGGACTTGCCATTTCTTTTATTCATCAATAAAATTAGCTTCTTGAACCAATGGAACCGTGTTCTCGTAAGCAAAACCGCCAGTCGATGATGAAAATTGACCCATGCCTTCTAAGAACCGGAGTTGCTCCAGCAATGTCGGAAAGGCCCAAAACTGTCAGATCAACGGGGAAAATTGATCCTTACCTTTTGAGAACTAGCATTGCTCTGGCAACATCAGAAAAACCCAAAACCATCGGATCAACGAGGAAAATTGATCCCTACCTTTTGAGAATAGATGTTGTTCCGGCAATGTCGGGAAGGCCTAAAACTGCCGAATCGATGGGGAAAATTGATCCCTGCCTTCTGAGAACCGACGTTGCTCTGGCAACGTCGGGAAGGCCCAAAACTGATGGACCGATAGGGAAATTTGATCCCTACCTTACGAGAACTAAGGTTGTCTTGACAAAGTTGGGAAGGTCCAAACTACCAGGTCGATGGTGGAAATCAACCCCAACTTTCTAAGCACCAACGTTGCCCCGATGACATTGGGAAGACTGAATTGGGTCGACGGTCAAATCAACCCATACCTTCTAAGTACCAATGTTGCCCCACAAATGTCAGAAAGGCACAGACTGTCGAGTCAATTGTTGAATCGAATCAAACCTTTTAGAGCTCGATGTCACCCAAAGATAGGCGATAACAAATGGAACCTGTTGTTGCCCAAAGATAGGCGACAACAGAAAGGAGAAATTGGTTTCAAGTTGATCGGATTGGTCGATTTTAACTTGCAGTTGTAAACCGAAGTCCAGAGATAGGCAGCGACAAGGAGAATCCACAAAGTTGAGCTACTCATGTATTAGTTTTCTATCATAGAAACTGGTACACGACTGGGATCTCGGTATTGAACGTGGATGAATTTGTTATAACGAAAGATGACGATGATGCATCTTTACAATACGTACATCTAGAATGATATTGGCTGATGATGTCAACCTGGAAGAATTTGAGTGCAACCAAGGAATTGGAAGCACTAAAAATATAGTGTTTGGAATCAAGCGGTAGAGTCACTAGTTCTCGAAGATAGGACTATCACGCGAACCTGAATAGGGGAAATCGAATAAGTTACTCAGGATATCCAATCTCTCATAAATGCCTGAATCTTAACACTTAGTCCCATGGATAGAGGCACATACACCAACACTTGGTCAAAAAGAACCGGACCGAGCCCGAGCAGGAATAGCTGCAGAGTTGTCTAAGAAACAGTTTTGTTTTGCTAAATATAGTATTTTGTCAAATATAATCAGAGCTAAGCAACAGAATATGCTAAAGCAATTACAGGAATATTATCTACATGCACTATGTTGCATTAAATAACTATATTGAATAGAAATAGAAGTATATAATATGAAAATTGTAGTACAAGCAATCATATTGTATATACAGGCAGTCGTGCATAAATAGGCACAGTACATAAAATGTAGAAAAGTACGTAGAAAATAGATTACAAAAGAAAAGCTGATCTTTTATTACTAATAATATTTTATGTACAAATCAAACAGCGGGAGCCGACCTACACAATCACGGCCAGTAGAAAACAAAAAAGACAAAATACAGACACGACAACTACAACAACACAAAAACTAAACGCTCAATTAGCACACATACACTACTATGTCTTCCCTCTCTTACCACTCCGGCTACCTTTATCGGTCTTATCCGAATGGGTTTTGATCTTTTCCCTCCCTTTCCTCTCCTTGTTAGGAGGAGTCTCGCCTTCCAAGTGATAAGATTCCCTTCCAGTCATAGTATGTGGCTCTATGGACTAGCCTGCTGAAGTTTCAACGGGCTTTGTCTTAGGTGGTCGATCTACAATGGGGGAACCTTTTGCTGGGGACTTATCGGTTTTGAACATGTACGCTTGGTGGTTCCACGCTCCTTCTTCATAGTCTTGAGCTTTATGGCTTCAGCCTTGAGCCTCTCCGCTATGGTAACTGGGTCAATAGGGTAGTAGGTTTCAAAGTGCCAGTAATTTAAACGTCTTCTTCCTAGGATGCGAACTTGTCCTCTAACCCTTCTAGAACACCAATCCTCTAAGCTCTAGAACCAGGTTCGAAACCAAAAGGGAGGATCGAAGCAGCAAATCATATGGAGATGGAAGTGGATGTGGTGAAGATAGCAGTAGTCCCTGACCCTTGAGTAGCCGAAGGTGGAGGTGGCAAACATGGTTGACCTACAAGTTGACATACATAATGGTAAAGGTTAATGATGGATTCTCGTGAGAACTGAAGATTCTTGAAAACTGGAGAAACAAGAGATATACCTGTAGTAGAATCTCGATGAGATAAGATGAATTTACCATCTTCGGTCCCATGCTCCTAGGGCAGGATCATAATGGGAGGAATATATAGCTCATGAGGTGCAGTCACTGTTGGAGTAGGAATCACCTTGGTCGTTATATAGCTAAACCCCAGGGACCCAAAAATAATTGATGCCGGCTCTTGAGATTACGAAGTGGACGTTTCACCCTGACTCGAAGGGTTCGGGCCAGCGAGAGCTTTGGCAACATCGACAGCAACATATCGGTAGCCTCTTTAGCTAGGAGAGCCTTTCCAACAGAAAGAGATTTGTTATCCTCAACATTGAGGTATACGGCCATTAACTCCTCCTCGGAGCAATAGTCTCTAGCTTGTGCAGACCTACGCAATACTTCCTCCCAAGCGCCAGCAAGCATTTCGGGATAATCATTTCCTAGCTATCTTAGGTTCTTGTGCATCACCATATTGGTATAAAAGAATATCATGTTGGCATCAAGCTCCTTGCTTGTCTTTCCATTCTCTTCCTGAAGATCTTTGAGCTCCTGTGTAGAAATTGCAAGCTCAAGAACGTTGGCATCTTTTTCAGTGGATAGCTTCTCCAACTCATCGGTGATTTTATTTTTCTCATCGTTGAGTTTCTAATTCTCCTCCCCGAGACTAACAAGTTCAGATGCTTATTTAGAAATAGTTTGATCCTGAGCTTGAATTATCTTATCTTTCTGAGAAATCACCTGGGCCCTCTCGTCGGCTTGCTTTTTGAACTCGACGCTATTAGCTAAATCCATTTTCAACTCATTCATCAGCATGAATTTGATGGTTCCTGGAGCTTGCTTTAACTCTTCCACCAAGCTGTCAGTGCTGGACTTTTGCTTTTGTGCAAGGTCTCTCTCTCTGTTGACCTTAACCAAATCATCTTCCCATTCCTTAATTATTCACTCTAGGTCAGCTTTCTCAGACTCGAAGGATTGGATGTTGGTGTTAATTCGATTCACATCGGAGAGGGCCTTGCAGAAACATTTCCATTTGTACCCAACCTCTGCATCTTCTTAAGCAGCCTAAATGTTTTTTAGGGCGACCTCCTTCGGGACATCCTTGATGACTTTATCAAACTTAATGTCCTGTAGGAAAAAATTAGGAAATGAAGTTGATAAAGTAGAGGACCAGTAGGGAGAGTGAATGAAGGAGCAGAAACTCCCTTGGAAGCAGGTGGGATGGTCGTGATCATAGCTTGGGAGACCGGGACTTGCTGGACCGAGGAAGTTTGAGCTTGGGTATGCAGCGGAACATCAGAAGAAGGAGGCCCCCGATGCTCAAAGGAATCACTGTGATGTTTGGTGCATCTCAAGGAAGCTCGGTCTCAACCTCCCTTTTCCTTCTCTCCTTCTCTTTTCCCTTATCCTTCTCCTTGTCGGCCTTATGGGCTTGTCCGACCTCGTGGTCTTTTCATCTCTGCCTCTCATCCTTGGTTTCATAGCGACGAGGCAGGGTAAGGTCTGGAGTCTGAGCTTGATAAGAACTGGCATGGCTAGAGAGCTTCTCATAATAACCGCGACCAATTGACCTCGGAAAAAAGGAAACTGTAGTATAAGAATCGTGACTTCAGAAAACATAAGTGTAGGTAAGATGCGTGTTCATAATCCTAGTGAAGTGTATAACATCGATGACCCCCTAATTACTTTACGGACCATTTTGGCATGGGGTAAAGTTGGGGTTTCTCCAGCTTCGCTTACAAAACCTCCTGCAGGAAGGTAAAGCCCGAGCTGGTTTCATTCAGAATGTCATGAATGGTGAAGTCCATCTCGCTAATGTGACTTAAACTGACGAAGATGTCGCCGAAAGGGCGAGATCGAGGCGAAATCTCTACCGATGGCAATATAGAGTTATCTCTAGCCATTTCAGAGGTTTCAACGACACTGCATTCCCGATGGGGTGAGTTGGGGAGATCAGGACTCATCTCGGGCGATTCATCGAATGATTCGTCCCCTCCTTCATTAGCGTGATAGTAACTATCGCCCTCGCCGCACCCTCTTCCTCTTCGACCATTACCTCTTTTCCTTCTCTCCTTTCGACTTCTCCACCTACCTCTAACATAAAGGGCATTCTGACTGCTTCATCCCCATCTATTAGACATCACCTTCTATGGGCTCTTTGTTTTCTCTCTTAAGGGTCTCCTGTGTATGCACCTTGCTAGATGGACCCGCGACTTCTCCTTGAAGATTCTCACCGGAGCTATGAATCGGGGTAAAATTTTGAGTATGGGCTCTAGAGCTGCTCTGGGCTAGAAACTATACGATAGCATACCTGTCAGGGCAAAGCAGACCGCACTATTATAGATTTTCATTTATAAGTACGAATGCAATGGTGTGCTGACGTGATCTAACTTTTCCAGGGCATTAAGCGTTGTTTTTTGCTAATCGCTCTCATATCGAGCTAGGATGCCTACAAGGAAACACATACCAAGTTATAAACTAAGAAATTCCATCACAGGAGAAGCAAGGGAAAAGTGGCATGCATTTAGATAGCCAAAGTCGAATGAAACCGTGCGGGTATTGCACAAAGAAATATTTGTTCTTGAAGTAAGAACGCTTGTTGTGGAGCTTCTCAATAACTTTACATCCCTTACAGGCTTCGTTATCATATAGGATAGGGAATCCCGCCTTCTCTTGAATTAAAGTAGATGTGTAAGTTTGTTGAACCTTAGGTGTCATTTGAACTGATTCGTGAGTAGGACATAAAGCGAACTTAGAAGAGAATACCAATTTGGATGGACTTGGAACGGAGCCAGTCCGAGTTCTTATAACATCATCATAAGGAAAGGATTGGATGGCAGGATGACACAACCTAGGCACGTGTACCGATTACATGCAATATATCCTTTTAGGGGGTTGTGTGCAGACTTACTCCTCCCAGGGAGAAGAATGTCCTCTTCAAGAATCCCATGCTAAAGACAGATATTATGAAGCATCCTAGCCATTAGAATCATTGGCACTTGCTCTAACGGATCATTCAATATTCTCAGACCTACGAGCACATTTAACGGAGGCAGTTGATCCATCATTGGAACAACAAGCACCAACTAACCTTGTGATTCAGATAAAGTGGATTGGCCTAGTCTAATAGGAATCATAGGTGAAGCCTAAGCTATAGAAGACCCAGCTTCAAGAGGAGTAGAGGTGCCCTCATTGGACTTGAATCGAGGCGATCGACGAGTCATTCAAAACAATAAAACTTGGCATACAAAACAATCAGGCATGTTTTATTTTGAATAGTTAACCTGTGTGACCAATGCCCATAATTCAAAGGATGCCGACGTGTGTTGTCAATCGGATTCTGAGCATTGACCGGGGCAAGTGAAATGTGTTAATCTATGTAGTGTGAGTCCAGTGTCATGTACACCATGAATGGACCATCCTTTGTAGATAGCTCGCTCATGCTAGAAAAACAAGTTGCGTTGTACTTTGAGATTACAGTTGTGAACTTACCCATTATCTTTGAGTAATCGATAACGGAGCCACTGTTTGGAGCAACATGGAAGTTTTTCTTTTCAGGAACATAGGAAATGCAAAAACGAAAAAGCGATGTGATGGAATTATCCAGTACAACTAATCTTGGAATAAATCATCATACTAGAACTTGAGCGACGATTAGAGTTTAGCCAAGTCTTGACAAGAGATAGACGAAGTCGCGGAGTTAGACTTATTTCTGGATTGGTGTGCACATGACCAAGGTGAAACCCTAGATTAAGTGCAAACCAAACTTCAACCATCTCCTCTCAACTGTAATCAGCCATACCCCCATCACCACCGCTATTGCCACAACATTCACAATCACCAACCTTAAATCGTTGAAGTTTGGACCGATGCTTGGGTTTTAGATCTCGTGGCCGAGTTCTCCAAGTAGTGATTCGAGCAGCGTCGCCTTGTCCAAGATGGCATCAAAGGCGGCGGCGGTGGTGGTAGGTTACAACAGTAGGTAGTTGCGTTGAAAGACTCGACGGTGGAAGGAATTTGGGTCGGCGATTGGTAGACTCAGGTGAAAACCAAGAGGACTCGGGTGAAAACAAAGGCAAGATGAAAGATGACTCAAAAAATTTCTAAATCTAAGTTATAAATAGGACTTGGTGGGAAATAAAATGACTCAGTACTGAGTTAAACAACTCGGTACCAGGTCGTTTTTCCTCCACTATAAAATCCAAAAAGCATGGCGGGAGAAGTTTCGCTTGTTTAAGGCGCGAAGTGATCTCCAGAGCGTAGATCACATCCTCAGTGCAAAAGAATGGTATTCCAACTACAACTAAACCAAACAGATGAAGGAAAATCTACCAAGCGAAAGTAATATTTCGAGATGACACTTGAACGATCAACCAAAGTCAACGAGGAAGTAATCCAGGACTTGTCTTGATCCAGAGCACGCTTTGTTTTCAACGAAAGCATACTCTGGCGAGAAAGTGTTAACCAGATTTTTAACCAAGTAGAAGTCAATGGAAGTTATAACATCAAGACGAAGACGAAACGACTTGAAAACTTGGAAGTGCACTTAGAAGAAATAGAGAAACAATGGAGAGAAGTTCCAAAGGAATTGGAACTAAGGGAACAACTCGGTCCCGAGTTGTTTGGGTCGGTGCCGAGCCATTTTTCATTCCCTTTCGCCTCCAAAACTTCATACATCTCACATTCTACTCCATTTACTCGTGATCAAGTGGTTTTCCCAGAGTTTGGATGAACAATTCCAAGGAATAATGAAAAGAAGGCAAAGAAAGGAGGATAATTCAAGTGTTAAAAGGAAGATCACTAGAATCAATCAAAAGCCATGGAAAAGAGCTTGGAATGCATTAAGTAGAAAAGAGAAGAGCAACACAAGTGGAATAGTTCAACTTTCACGAAGAAAAACAGATCGGTACTGATCCATTTAGGTAGGTACCGAGTTATTTTCTCGGTTAGTAGGCCTCCGTGTTACTTGTACAACATCGGGCTATCTTTTGGACTTCAATGCAAGTAGGCTCCTGACCCTGTACCTTTGTTTCTCTATAAATACAAACCATGCTACAACTAGAAAGGGATCTAATTCTCTGCTGGCATAAACTCTGCCATATTTTCATCTCTTGCCTCCCTCACAATAGTCACCTAAGCAACTACTCTTGGCAGTTCTAGGCTATAGAACCTATCAAGCCCTTGTACTAGTGACTTATACTCTCAAACTCTTTGTAACAACAATCAATAAAAACTATAAAATGGACGTGGTCCATAGATTATTGAACCACTATAAATATCTTGTGTCTCCCATGTTTTGTTTTCATTTATTTTGAATACCATTTGTTAGATCTAGGTCTCACAGGTTCCCTACAACCCATTCTTGGGTGTTGATTCATTTTTGACATCAACAATAATAATAGAAGTAAGCTAAAAGAAAGCAGTAAATAAAAGATTGCACCAGTGAATTTTATACTGCTCTGGACTGTCTATCCTATGTCCATCCCAAGACTCCTTTTGGAATTTCACTATCTAACCCACACTTGATCCGAAGGAGCAGGTACCTACAACACTGCATGAACAGTCGAACTGATTTCAATCTTTGCCTAAATATCTCCAAATGGACTTCTACTATAAAATGATTAATTCCAACGTTGACTTTGATGTGTTATTTTACAATATGGATACGTCAGCCTTCAATACACCCTTCCTATAATATCTTTTAATGATTATGAATTGACCGTGCAGAAATATAGGAAGCAGAGAACAGTTAAAGCACTTTTGATTTCACAAAGTGTATTAAAGATTTAGAGATTTTAGAAAGCAAAAGAGATGAAATCAACAAGTGAATCTAGTCTTTATTTATAGTATTAAAAAGTTATGTTGAAGAAATACGATCATTCAAAGAATTGCATCTTTAATCAAAAGATATAACTTTCAAAAAAAAATCCAGTCAAAATATAGCTGTATACATTTTCAAATGTTTGAATTGTATGGTTAAATATCTGACTCTAGTATATAAAAAACATTTTAAAACAAGGTCAAACATTTGAATATTATGGTCAGACGTCTGAACACATTCCAGAAAATAAAACATTCATTTTTGGTATATTTCAGACGTCTTGCCCTATGATTCAGACATCTAACTTATGTTATAAAAAACCGGTTTATACAAGGTCAGACGTTTGACTTTTTGGCTCAGACGTCTGGCCATTTTCCAAAAAAGAAAACATTTTAAAAAGACATGATTCAGACATCTAAAAGTGGTTGCCAGGCATCTGAGCACTAGGTCAGACATTTGAGTAATGTTGCCAGACATTTGAGACCTTAGTAGCAAAAGCACTTGCAGTTCAGTTTGTAAGACGTGCAAATTAGTGCTTCATGACCCAAGTTTAAATCCTAGTGTTGCATTATATTTTTAAGTTGGTAAAACGTGCAAATTAGTGCTTATGACCTAGGTTTAAATCCTGGTGTTGCATAATATTTTTAAGTTGGCCAGACGTCTGAGTAATATTACTCGATGTCTAAGAATGTGGTACCAAAATTGTTTGTAGCTCATTTGGTAAGAAGTGGAATCGGTCCTTTATGACCCAGGTTCAAATCCTACCATGAAAATTTTCTTTTTGAAAATTTCTAAGTTCAAAATCTATTTTTCTTAGATCAATTTGATAATATTTGTATGTGTGTATCATCAAAGGATATTGTACAAGTATTTTCTAGACTCACATACAATGACTCAATTAAAATATGGTCTTCATTTATCGAGCTCGATGGATGTAGTTATTTGTCATAGTTTGCATATCAGCTGTAGTCATTTTCCTTAGTCTTCACAGTTTGAATTTCCTTGAAATAATCAACTTATACAATATGCATCAAAATGTATAGTCGTCCCTTTAAAAACATAAATGGAGGTTAAAATTTCCCCCAATTTTGATGATGACAACTATACATACATACATACATACATACATACATACATGCATACATACATACATACATATATACATACATACATACATACATATATATATATATATTATTTTACTCCCCTTGTCGATATACTCTGTTTTTCTCTCCCTTTGTCATCAACAAAAAATAATATAGGAGAAAAGGCAAAATATGAAAGAGTAATATAACACAATTCACACAAAAACCTTTAAGAAATAGATTTTGAAAAAGTTATATTGATTATATTCCAAAAATAAAATCCTTTGTATATACATAGTGTTTGATCAATATTTTTATCATTAAACAATTTAAAACTTTTTATCTACTGGAATATATTGGAAAAATAAATATAATTTCTTATTCGTAAAAAATTCTCATAAGAAATTTTAAAGTGTAAACATATTGCCAACTGAATATGAATATTTATTTCATCAAAAAACATTCATTGGGTATATTTTTAAGACATGATCCTTTTATAGCACTTATACTGGTAAATATAATTCTCTTTTAAAATAAATCATTTATTTTTAACAAGTGCTATAGCATAATCTAAAATATATCAATTTTTGTCAAAAAATCCAAATTATTTATATCTTTCCAAGTTATTTGTCAAAAAATAAGTAATAGCTTAAAAATAATATTTTTCTCATAAACCATATTATATATTCAAAGATAAGTTTATGAAATTTTTTGATTTTCCTCAATTTATAGCTCCACTTCCATATGCATCATAAAATTTGGAATACATCTCCCCCAAATAAGAAGAAATTTTGGTATCCACTTCCTATATTAGGATTCGAGGGTAAGATTTTCGGTAATCATACCTAATGGGTTTGGTTGAACCTTTGAAAATGTAATTTGTATTTAAATGTACTTCAGAAATAAAATTATTTATATATTTATTTATAGTAAGTGTATTATTTGTTTTGGGAACCCAAATACTAAGGATCCACTTAGTTTCATTTTGAGTTTTTTTTTTGCATTTTCAAAATTTATTACAAAATTTGGGAAGAGCGGAGGAAAATATTTAAAATTTTAAGTTATTATAACGATAATGGAGGGACGACAGAAGGGATGGAGGGATGGCGGAGGATGGAGAAAGGGATAGAGGGACAACGGAGGGATGAATCATTTTCCATTCTTTTGTTATTTCCCAAAATACGAAAAACAAATTAAATTTGTTTTTCATCGTGGATGTTAACTTCATTTTTCAAATTGATTGTTTTCAAAAAAATACATGCATCGTGCATTTTTTTATTTTGACGAATATCCAAAACTAAATATGACAAACCAAAACGGGGCCTAATGTTCTTAGAATTTTCTTATGTTATTTGATTTTAATTAACTTAGGGTTTTCTAAAATTAGTATAAAATGATGCATATTCCTTTTAAGAACTAGAATCACAAATTTAGGAGTTTTAAATTCCGAACCATTTTTATTAAAGACGTGTTTTGAAATATTTAGCAAATTTGTTAAACTCTATTTGCCTTTTTTAAATTTTGAAATTTTTTATGATAAACCTTTAATCTTATATTCTAAAGCAATATCTTGATTTTTAGATACATCAAGAGATGGTAGCAAATCATAATTATTTTTTGAAAGTTTGACATTCTCAACTCGATAGATTTTTAGTTCTTCTTGCAAAGCTTGAATTTGAGATGTTTAAATTTCCATTAGATTCTTGTGTTTTACATAATTCTTCTTCAACAATCATTTTCTCACCTTTTAACATTTCTACTTCTAAGTCAGCTCTACCTTGTTTTGTATAAGCTTCTTTTATCAGTTTCGTTTCATTATTCTTTTCTTCCAAGATTCCTATATTAATTTTAAGCATATCATCATAAGATTATGTTTTTCATACCTCATCATTAAGGGACATAAAACAGACATTTGCTTGCTCGGTATTACTTTCCTAATCGGATGAAGAAGAATCGAAGTCGTTCTAAGTGGCTTGAAATGCCTTTTTCTTTGGTTTTGCCTCTTATTGATTTTTGGACATGTTTTCATTTTTCAGCTTTGGGAAATTTCATCTTATATGACCCATTTTATCACATTTAAAACATGTCTGAGTTGATGAAATGCTATTTTTGAAATTGGTTGACGCCACCTTGGATTTTAAGTATTTTATTAACACTTTAGCAAGATAGACCAAATCATTGTTATCAATATCTGAATCATCTTCGAGTTGAAATGCAATTGATCTCTTATCTTTTTACCGTTACTACCTGACCTGCAAATTCGCTTCTTAGGCCATGAGATTACCTATTAACTCTTCAACCTTGAGTTTGGAAAGGTCGTTTGCTTCTTCAATAGCTAGTACTTTCCTTTCCCACTCATTTGTTAAACAATTTAATTTCTTTGAAACAATATCAAACTCATATATATTTTCTCCTAATTTTATAAGAGAATGTGCAATGTCTTGTAAATGTGAATACATATCAGAAATTGGCTCATTGTCCTTCATTTTAAAATGTGATTTTTCAACATGAAAATCTTGGTTTGTTTAACTTTGTTCGTGCCTTCATGTGTAATTTGCAGCGTTTTCCATATTTCATCTGTAGATTTAGATATATGAACTCTATTAAATTCATTCATATCCAATGAACAAAATAAAATATTCATGGCATTAGGGTTGTCTTTTACTAAGGTAACTTGTTGAGTTGTCCATGTACTAAAATCAGTAGTGGATGCTTCATACTCTACTTGATTCATGTTCCAAATCGCATAACTATTCAATTACATATATATTCCCGTTCTAGCAGACCAAGATGCATAATTAGTGTTAATGAAAAGTGGGGATTGTGTGGTCTATTAACCTTCTTGCAAATAGAAAATTTTGATGCCATGTTGTTTTCAAAAATTGTTTTACAATTTTTGAAATGCCAGACTCTGATACCTAATGAAATTCCACTATGTGATGTGGCATATATGTAGAATGTGGAATGATCTATAATATGGAAAAATATAACTTACGCTAATAATATAAGCAAGCTAAAAGAAAGCAGCAAATAAAAGATTCCACCAGCGATTTTTATACTAGTTCGGACTCCCCATCCTACGTCCAGTTCCAGACTCCTTCTGAAATTTCCCTAACCAGCCCCCACTTGACCTAGAGGAATAGGTACCTACAACGCTGCCTGAAAAACCGAATAGGACTTCAACCTTTGTCTTAAGATCTCCAATGAGACTTCAACTATAAAAGGAATAATTCTAACTTTGACTTTTTTGTGTTCTTTAACAACACAGATAAATCACTCTTTAGTACACCCTTCTTATAATATCCTTTGATGATTGTGAATTGAACATGTAGAAATATAGAAAGCAGAGAATAGTTTAAAGCATTTTTTATGTGTATTAGAGATTTAGAAAGCAAGAGAGAGATGAAATCAACAAGTGAGTCTAGTCTTTATTTACAGTATTGGAAAGTTATGTTAAAGGAATACGATCATTCAAAGAATTAAATCTTTAATCAAAAGATATAACTTTTTTCAAACAAACGACTGTTAAAAATATAGCTATTTATACGTTCTCAGACGTTTGAGTTGCATGATCATATGTCTGACTCTAGTATATAAAAATTCTTCTAAAATAAGGTCAAACGTCTGAATAATGGGTTAGACATCTAAACACATTTTAGAAAAGTATACATTCATTTTTGACCTATTTTAGATGTCTGGCCTTATGATTCAGCCGTCTGACTTCTGTTACAAAAATCTGGTTTGTACAAGGTCAGACATTTTGACTTTTTGGCTCGGACATCTAGCCATTTTATGAAAAAGAAAACATTTAAAAAAGACATGATTTAGACGTCTAAAAGATGTTGCTAGACATCTGAGCACTAGGTCAGACGTCTGAGTAATGCTACCAGACATTTGAGACCTTATTAGCAAAAGCATTTATAGTTCAGTTGGTAAGACATGGAAATTAGTGCTTTATGACCTAGGTTCGAATCCTAGTGTTATAATTTTTCAAGGTGGGATTCGAACCTAGGTCATAAAGGATTGATTTCGTTCTCTTACCAAATGAGCTATACAAACTTTTGGTACCAGGTTCTCAGATGTCTAGTAACATTACTCAAATGTCATACCAACTTTGAAATATTATGCAACACCAGGATTCGAACTAGGTCACAAAGCACTAATTTTCATGTCTGGCCAACTTAACTACAAATGCTTTTGCTACTAAAGTCTCAAATGTCTGGCAACATTACTTAGATGTCTAACCTAGTGCTCAGATGTCTAGCAACCCCTTTTAGATGTCTGAATCATGTCTTTTTTAAACGTTATCTTTTTCGGAAAATGGTCAGACGTCCAAGCCAAAAAGTCAGACGTCTGACCTTGTACAAACCAGTTTTCTATAATAAAAAATTGAACATCTGAATCATAGGGCTAGACATTTGGAATAGGTCCAAATGAACATTTTCTTTTCTGGAATGTATTCAAATGTCTGACCCATTATTCAGACGTCTGATCTTGTTTTAAAATGTTTTTCATATGCTAGAGTCAAATGTCTGACCATACAACTCGAACATTTGAGAATGTTTAAAGGGTTATATTTTGAACGGATATATGTTTTCTAAAAGTTCTATCTTTTAATTAAAGATATGATTCTTTGAGTGATCGCAGTCCTTCAACATAACTTTTCAATACTATAAATAAAGACCAGATTCACTTGTTGATTTCATCTCTCTCTTTCTTTCAAAATCTATAATACACTTTGTGAAATCAAAAGTGCTTTAAGCTATTCTCTGCTTCCTATATTTCTACACATTCAATTCACAATTATCAAAGGGTATTATATGAAGGGTGTACTAAAGAGTGACTTATCAGTGCTATAAAAGAACAAATCAAAGCCAAAGTTGGAATTATTCCTTTTATAGTTGAAGTCCTATTGGAGATCATTAGGCCAAGGTTAAAGTACTGTTTGGTTGTTCAGGCAGTGTTGTAGATACTTCTTACTCTGGATTAAATGAGGGTTAGTTAGTGAATGTCCATAAAGAGTTTGGGGCTGGACGTAGGGTGAGGAGCCCGAACTAGTATAAAAATTGCTAGTGCAATCTTTTATTTATTCTTTCTGTTAGCTTTCTTACATTATTAGTTTAAGTTATATTTTGCCATATTATAGATCATTCCGCATATAAGCGACATCACATAGCAACATTCACAAAACACAACGGAAATTTTTCTCAAAAAAGAAACAATCATAAAAAAGCTTATAAAGTGGTCATAATATTTAAGTGCGAAAGCCAATATGTTAATAACTAGATGACACATATGGTCGAATAGATAAAAAAGGAACTATGATAAAAAAAAAGAATGGGTCAGGGGAACTAAGGTATCGGGCACCTTTCTATACCATGATTGACGACATATTATATAAAAAGGGGTATTCATTGCCCCTTTTAAGGTGTATAACACCATAAAACAGAATGAAGATATTAAAAGAATCTCGTGATGGATTTTATGGAGACCACTCTAATAGAATAAAATTAGGAAAGAAAGTAATGAGGTAGTGCTATTATTGGTCTTATATGACTGAAGATGCCTTAGCTTATGTAAAAAGATGTGACAAACGTTAAAGATCTTCTAGGATTCCAAGACTACCTCCTAGCGAATTAACCCCTATCACTAGTCCTTTGCCCTTTGACATATGGGGAATTGACTTTGACGCAGCGGATATTACAAAAACAATGTAGATCGTTGAATGTAGCAATCTGTGGATTGATGGATACTGAAATGCCCAAATTCGTTGATCCGAAGATACCGAATTCTAGCTATCCCGAACTCGTTGATCGCGCACGATACCGGGTTCAAAGATCTTCAATTCTTCAAGCGTTGATCAAGCGCACTTGATTCCGCGAATCGGCTTCTACAATCGTTGAATCGAGCGCACTCGATTAACCGAAAGAGGAGATAGGAGATTACACTCAACTACCAATTTGAATGAAAGCACAAAGCAATCAAAAGAGAATTTTATTCAATTTTCAACAACCTTTTACAAATGACCATACATGCCTATTTATAGGCTACAACTCAACACAACAGAAACTTCAAAAATATTACAAGTACTTAGGTCGTCTTCGACCTATAAGGAACGACTTACGAGTTATAACAAAATGCACGACTTAGGAAATAACCTACATATTACAACACAGCGACTCAACACTTAAGTCGTACAGGATTTACGACTCACGACTTAACATAAGTCGGTGACGACTTAACAAACTACACCCAAGTACAAGACTCAATGACACGCAGCTTAACCCAGTTCACGACTTAAGATATCAACGGCTCGGATTGACGCGGCATCAGGATCTTCGGTCTCAAGCTTCTGCGACTTAAGAATCAATGATCTAGATTAACTCGGCATAAGATTCAACGACATCCATCTTCACGCGACTTAAGAAAATCAATGGCCCAGGTTAACTCGGCAGAGAAAACAAGGGTCAACAGCTACGGCGACTTAAAAACATGCGGCGACTTAAAGAAACCCATGGTGGAGATTAACTCGGCAGGAAATCCAACGGCCTTCAGGCTTCCGCGACTTAAGAATATGCGCATCAGAAACTTCGCGACCTAAGCTTTAGGTCGGTAAAGACCTAAAAAGAACATGTAGCGACTTAAGGACTTCACGCCTTAACTTCTTGCGACCTATCTCCTTGCGACCTAACTTAGGTCGTTCTATTTTAGCTCGCAGTACCTTTAACTCGTTGAGTCGTTCCAGCGTTCTACCTTCCAACTCGTTAGGTCGTAGACATTCTTCCATAAGTCGTGAGCGACCTAAAAACCTATTAGGTCGTGAGCGACTTAACTTTAGCTGTCAACAATTAGGTCGTAACTCGTCATCAGTAGGTCGTATTCCATTAGATCGGAGCTCATTAGGTCGGAACTTGTTAATGTGACTGGAATGACTTAAGGTAGCTTCGGTTATCTTGTTAACTCATAGGTCGTTAGATCGTTTTCGACCTAAGGAATGGAAGGTCGTTCGCGACCTAAAGAAACTGGCCAATATCATTAGAATCTTATCCCGGTAGGTCGCTGGAATGATGTAGCTAGGTCGTAACGCGCCTGAATGACTTGCCAACTCGTTTTCCTGCATTTTCATCTCCTTAACTCGTTCATTCTTCCTCATATTAAGTCGGGCGTGACTTAGACTTAGCTTGTGATCATGGTTAGGTCGTAGGTCGTTTGAGCGACCTATAGTACCATGATGCTGGCCTGCATCATCTTCCCCTGGTTGGGAGAAATTCGTCCTCGAATTTTAAAAGCTTTCTTCTTCGAGATGCTGTCTTCCATTCATTATCTAGTTTGACACAGCCCTGGTGATAACCATTTTTGAAATTAAGCTTGTTTTGTACTTTGGATGTTATGGTTCGAGCTAAATAATACATGGAAGTGAACAGACGTGGCATTAGGCAGGCGGCATAAGAAAGTGACCTGAGGGATATGACATATTGAAAATTGCAGAATAAACTAAGCACTAGATGCCAGATCCACTTCATGTAGCGCAGAACTTCATAAGAATAGTGTCGTATATCATATTGCTTGTGCCAATAGGAAGATGTGATATAGAACCAAAACATGTCTAAAATTTGTGAAGTTATAAGGAAATTTATAATCATGGAATGACTTGGGAAACCTCGACCGAAAAATTGTGATGACTCATGCTCAGATTCTTGTCTTTCCTTATCCCGTTCAGATGTATCATCATCTTGAATCATCCCTTGACGTGTTGCATCAAATTTCCCTGACTGAAATGAACTCCCACTTGCTTCTCCTTCAACATATTTATGTTCATAATATGGTTCCAAGCAATCGACATTAGCAATGTTAGCAGCGTGGACGTCATCCGACAACTTCAACTGACAATCATTCACTTCCTCCTGTTGTATCACCTCTTCTTGTTCTTTCAGACACATAAGATCATACGATCCTGGCAGTAAAATAGCATCTGGTACGAGTTCAGTTTGAGGTTAGATGTCCTGTAGAGATGGTAACTCTTCGGAAAACTCCTCAAAGTATTCGACTTCCGACTCATCGAATTCTGATCCAACTTCCTCATAAACATCAAAATCTTCACTCGTTCCTTGCCGGGATAATACAAACAAGTCAGTACTAATTTCCACCTTTTCGTCAAGCTCTTCCAAACATACAAAACTAGATTCTTCAAGCAGTTCCTCAGACATCTCATCTTCACATTCTTCAAATACTTCATCTTCTTCAGGATTCTCAAAATCAAAATTTTCTCCAGGTTCAATCATCACTGATAACTCATCATCTTCTTCTATTTCAATGATGAAGTCTTTCAAAAATAATAAGCTATCTGATTCTGCCTTCTCTTCTGTTTCACTCTCGCTTTGTTCATGTTCCTTGGAAACTAAGGAATTTATACTCAGCTGACTCTCATCCATAAGCTCAGGTGCTAAATAAGAATCCTCCATGGTCAAATGAATTTCCTCCATCCCGAACACAGCTTCTTCTTCCATACTATCAACATCAAACTGTGGTAATGAAGAGTAATCAACTTCTACCTCCACATACTTTGACTCAACTTTTCTCTTCATTGTCAAATTTCGACGGTTCATAAAAGTCAATTTCAACAGTCCCCCACAACAAGTTACCTCCTTTCTCTATTGACAAAACTTCTACTCTCCCTGATAAAGATTCCTCAAATCCTGGCAAAAATTCTTCATCGTCGTCAAATTGTGGTGGTTGATAAAAGTTAACTTCATCAATCAAATTACATTCTTCGTTCTCCAACTCGACCTCTTCATCTTCATTGTCAAACTTTAGTGGTAAGGTTGCGAATGATTCTGTACGTCCGACCACTTCAAATTCTTCAAACATTGGTTTAACCTCCTCGAGAGTTTTAAGCTCTTCGCTTGCCTCATACCTAACTAAGGTTTCAGCACTACCTTCCGATTCTTCAGCACTTTCGTCGAAAGGTAATGGACTAGTTGGTATCTCTTCCTCTTCTGTCTCGCTTTCAGTAGATTCATCTACATCCTCGCTTCCACATTCTTCTACAATAAAGGGTTTATTCTGGGACTTTGTACATTCAAAACTTCGATGGTCAGACTTCTGATAATGATATTGCTTAACTCGTTCATCAACGCTTGTCTTCGTGATTCCATATACAACTGGTTCATTGACTCTCTTAAAAACATTTCTACTGTAATGAACAGCATGATTTTGATTGTTGGAGTTTGGAACCACACCCTTTCCTCGACTCCCTTGACTCAACTTCCGCAATTGTTGCTCAAGACGAGCTTGATAATTGTAGGGTAAGAAATCTGCCTTCATCATCCTTTTCATCTTATCCCACTTGACAATTTTAGACTTCTTCATCCTCTCTCTGGTTGATTTAGTTTGTTGCCACCAGTCCATGGCTCTTCCTTTCAAACTTGCAGCAACTAGCTTCACTTGACGATCCTCAGAAACGTAGTTGAGCTCAAAAACATTTTCAACCGTGGATAACCAGTCTAAGAATTCCTCTGCTTGTAGTCCACCTCGGAATTCTGGAATCTCCGTATCCTTTCTGGATTTCCATGTATAACCATCCTCTTCAATGTTCTTGTATCGATTTTGCCCTTGACCAGAATATTGAAAATGAACACGATCACCATAACTTTCCTCTTCAAAATTAGTTGAACTTCGTCGCCGATTCTGAACATCGACTCTTCTATGGCCATGCACATCCTCTCTACTTCTTTTCTCATAATCATAAGATGGCTCATGCTCGTAACCACGATACGCTCTTCTTTCTTCCTTCTGATAATCATGATTGTCTCGAGCTCCACGATCTCGATTTATTGACAAAGATGATTCTCTTCTTTCCCTATCATAACGTGGCGACACTCTCCGTTGATTTCGATTCATGTCAAACTTCAATCTCTCTACTTTCTCGAAATCCTTATTGAATCTTTCATCACTACGTTGCTTCTTCTGTTCAGGATCTTCTCTCTCATATAAATCTGCAACACTATGATGACGGTTAACATATCTCGGAGGCATGATCAAGCCTTCAAATTTTGACTTTCGGCTCCACTCCAAATTTCAAACACCTTTCGAACTTAGATCCAAAATGAAATGGATCGAAAACTTCCACTTTGTAGCAAATCGCGATGACCACGATGGACAAAGTTTCGGTCTCCAAATAATCTTCGAACACGATCAAACAATCTTCAATGCAAGTCGAACACTTCTACTAGCTTTCGGCCGTGATAAACAAAACTTCAAATCTTCAAAATGAATAGGCTCCAAGTCTCGATCTAGCTATGATTGGCTAGAATAAGCTCTGATACCAAAACTGACGCAGCGGATATTACAAAAACAATGTAGATCGTTGAATGTAGCAATATGTGGATTGATGGATACTGAAATGCCCAAATTCGTTGATCCGAAGATACCGAATTCTAGCTATCCCGAACTCGTTGATAGCGCACGATACCGGGTTCAAAGATCTTCAATTCTTCAAGCGTTGATCAAGCGCACTTGATTCCGCGAATCGGCTTCTACAATCGTTGAATCGAGCGCACTCGATTAACCGAAAGAGGAGATAGGAGATTACACTCAACTACCAATTTGAATAAAAGCACAAAGCAATCAAAAGAGAATTTTATTCAATTTTCAACAACCTTTTACAAATGACCATACATGCCTATTTATAGGCTACAACTCAACACAACAGAAACTTCAAAAATATTACAAGTACTTAGGTCGTCTTCGACCTATAAGGAACGACTTATGAGTTATAACAAAATGCACGACTTAGGAAATAACCTACATATTACAACACAGCGACTCAACACTTAAGTCGTACAGGATTTACGACTCACGACTTAACATAAGTCGGTGACGACTTAACAAACTACACCCAAGTACAAGACTCAATGACACGCAGCTTAACCCAGTTCACGACTTAAGATATCAACGGCTCGGATTGACGCGGCATCAAGATCTTCGGTCTCAAGCTTCTGCGACTTAAGAATCAATGATCTAGATTAACTCGGCATAAGATTCAACGACATCCATCTTCACGCGACTTAAGAAAATCAATGGCCCAGATTAACTCGGCAGAGAAAACAACGGTCAACAGCTACGGCGACTTAAAAACATGCGGCGACTTAAAGAAACCCATGGTGGAGATTAACTCGGCAGAAAATCCAACGGCCTTCAGGCTTCCGCGACTTAAGAATATGCGCATCAGAAACTTCGCGACCTAAGCTTTAGGTCGGTAACGACCTAAAAAGAACATGTAGCGACTTAAGGACTTCACGCCTTAACTTCTTGCGACCTATCTCCTTGCGACCTAACTTAGGTCGTTCTATTTTTGATGCAGGCCAGCATCATGGTACTATAGGTCGCTCAAACGACCTACGACCTAACCATGATCACAAGCTAAGTCTAAGTCGCACCCGACTTAATATGAGGAAGAATGAACGAGTTAAGGAGATGAAAATGCAGGAAAACGAGTTGGCAAGTCATTCAGGCGCGTTACGACCTAGCTACATCATTCCAGCGACCTACCGGGATAAGCTTCTAATGATATTGGCCAGTTTCTTTAGGTCGCGAACGACCTTCCATTCCTTAGGTCGAAAACGATCTAACGACCTACGAGTTAACAAGATAACCGAAGCTACCTTAAGTCATTCCAGTCACATTAACAAGTTCCGACCTAATGAGCTCCGATCTAATGGAATACGACCTACTGATGACGAGTTACGACCTAATTGTTGAAAGCTAAAGTTAAGTCGCTCACGACCTAATAGGTTTTTAGGTCGCTCACGACTTATGGAAGAATGTCTACGACCTAACGAGTTGGAAGGTAGAACGCTGGAACGACTCAACGAGTTAAAGGTACTGCGAGCTAAAATAGAACGACCTAAGTTAGGTCGCAAGGAGATAGGTCACAAGAAGTTAAGGCGTGAAGTCCTTAAGTCGCTACATGTTCTTTTTAGGTCGTTACCGACCTAAAGCTTAGGTCGCGAAGTTTCTGATGCGCATATTCTTAAGTCGCGGAAGCCTGAAGGCCGTTGGATTTTCTGCCGAGTTAATCTCCACCATGGGTTTCTTTAAGTCGCCGCATGTTTTTAAGTCGCCGTAGCTGTTGACCGTTGTTTTCTCTGCCGAGTTAATCTGGGCCATTGATTTTCTTAAGTCGCGTGAAGATGGATGTCGTTGAATCTTATGCCGAGTTAATCTAGATCATTGATTCTTAAGTCGCAGAAGCTTGAGACCGAAGATCCTGATGCCGCGTCAATCCGAGCCGTTGATATCTTAAGTCGTGAACTGGGTTAAGCTGCGTGTCATTGAGTCTTGTACTTGGGTGTAGTTTGTTAAGTTGTCACCGACTTATGTTAAGTCGTGAGTCGTAAATCCTGTACGACTTAAGTGTTGAGTCGCTGTGTTGTAATATGTAGGTTATTTCCTAAGTCGTGCATTTTGTTATAACTCGTAAGTCGTTCCTTATAGGTCGAAGACGACCTAAGTACTTGTAATATTTTTGAAGTTTCTGTTGTGTTCAGTTGTAGCCTATAAATGGGCATGTATGGTCATTTGTAAAAGGTTGTTGAAAATTGAATAAAATTCTCTTTTGATTGCTTTGTGCTTTCATTCAAATTGGTAGTTGAGTGTAATCTCCTATCTCCTCTTTCGGTTAATCGAGTGCGCTTGATTCAATGATTGTAGAAGCCGATTTGCGGAATCAAGTGCGCTTGATCAACGCTTGAAGAATTGAAGATCTTTGAACCCGGTATCGTGCGCTATCACCGAGTTCGGGATAGCTAGAATTCGGTATCTTCGGATCAACGAATTTGGGCATTTCAGTATCCATCAATCCACAGATTGCTACATTCAACGATCTACATTGTTTTTGTAATATCCGCTGCGTCAATTTTAGCTCGCAGTACCTTTAACTCGTTGAGTCGTTCCAGCGTTCTACCTTCCAACTCGTTAGGTCGTAGACATTCTTCCATAAGTCGTGAGCGACCTAAAAACCTATTAGGTCGTGAGCGACTTAACTTTAGCTTTCAACAATTAGGTCGTAACTCGTCATCAGTAGGTCGTATTCCATTAGATCGGAGCTCATTAGGTCGGAACTTGTTAATGTGACTGGAATGACTTAACGTAGCTTCGGTTATCTTGTTAACTCGTAGGTCGTTAGATCGTTTTCGACCTAAGGAATGGATGGTCGTTCGCGACCTAAAGAAACTGGCCAATATCATTAGAATCTTATCTCGGTAGGTCGCTGGAATGATGTAGCTAGGTCGTAACGCGCCTGAATGACTTGCCAACTCGTTTTCCTGCATTTTCATCTCCTTAACTCGTTCATTCTTCCTCATATTAAGTCGGGCGCGACTTAGACTTAGCTTGTGATCATGGTTAGGTCGTAGGTCGTTTGAGCGACCTATAGTACCATGATGCTGGCCTGCATCAGACTTGATGGTACTTCTTCATATCTTAAAAAGGGACGCAAAATTTGCAGTAATGGCCATTGACTACTTTGCTAAATTGGTAGAAGTTGAGCCATTACCAAATATTACTTCTAGAAACTCCTAAAGTTTATAATCAAGAACATAGTTACTTAAGTTGGACTCCCAAATAGGACCATTTCTGATAATGGAACTCGATTCGAAGGTGAAGAGTTCACTCGCTTTTGTGACAAAAATGGAATAATAAAGAATTTATCATCAGTGGAACATTCACATGCCAACGGGGCAATAGAGGTAGCAAATAAAACTATGATGAACATTTTAAAGAAATGGTTAGGGAACGAAAGGAAATTAGGTAGAAGAACTTCCTCTTATCCTATGGTCATATAGAACTTTCACAAAGACGGCCATAGGACACACCATGTATTCCTTGACATATGGGTCTGAGATAATGTTACCAGTAGACGTTGAAGTTCCATCACACCAAAGGATTGCATATGCTTATGCATCGAATCAAGAACTAAAGAGGGAGTCTTTAGATATGATCAATGAGCTAAGAGACCAAACAGTGCTACTAACAGTATAATATCAGCACAATATTTCCAAATATTACAATTCGAAAGTATAGGAAAGGACATTTCAAAAAGGAGACCATGTACTGAGGAGGGTAACGACAAATAATAAAGCTCCAGCAGATGGCCCATTAGGATCAAGCTGGGAAGGACCCTTAGTAATTCATGAAGTAATACCCCTTATTAATTGAGTAAGCCCGACAGGAATGTCATAGTAAGAGCATGAAATGTCGAGCATTTAAGACCATATTTCACCCCTTTGAATGGATAAAGCAAGTTACTGAAGTTCGTTTCTATGCAAATGCATTTAAAGTTTTTATATAGCATTTTCAAATGATAAGTTTCTAGAAAAGAAAAAATCTTTCAGGAAAATCTTCGAAATACCCTCAAACAATTTTGCAAAATTTTTATCTAATACCACCAAAATTAAGATGCATTATGTTCTACGTAATTCCTAACCTGACGAGGTTAGTGAAATACTTCAAGCAGAAGCATACCTCATGTCTGGAAAAGGACAATTAAGCCTTTGCTCTTACCTTCAAACTCTTCCAAAGCAACCATTCGAGGGAGATGGTCAAACAAGCCTTCAGTCCTACTTCTACGCCCGACCAAAGCACCAATTCGAGGAGTGATGGTCAAATCAAGCCTTTAATCCCACAATGAACCCGGTCAAAGAAACCATTTGATATAGATGGTCAAACAAGCTTTTGATCATGCTTCTACACTCGGCCAAAGCACCCTTCCAAAGAGTGATGGCCAAATCAAGCCTTTGATCCTACCTTCGGGCCCAATCAAAGCAACCATCTAAGGGAGATGGTCAAACAAGCCTTTGGTCCTACTTCTATGTCTGACCAAAGAACCCATCTGAAGAGCAATGGCCAAATTAAGCCTTTGATTCTGCTTCCGGGCTCGGTTAAGTAGCCATCCAAGGGAAATGGTCAAACTAGCCTATAGTCCTGCTTTAACATTACATCTAGAGAGTGATAGTTGAACAAAGCCTTCAAAAAACAACCATCTTAGGAGAAATGGCTAGATAAGCTCCTAGATCAATGAGAGGTCTAAATAAGAATGAACAAATAAAGGAAATTCGGATGGACCAACAAACAAACGATCAAAAGAAAGAGTGCAAATAATCAATCATTTAAAAGAATTAGGAAATCATCAAACCAAGGCAAACCAAAACTCCCAATAAAATCAATTGATTTCATTGGAATAAGAAAAACCATTTTTAGAACAGCTTTAGAAGGACCTCCTTGCTTTTAAAAAAAGGAATGAAACATATGGCAATAAGGAATGATGATTCCAAAAGGAAAAGAGATAGAGCTAGAAAATAGGTTTACTTAAGCTAAAGCATAAGCAAACTCATTTTTAAGGGAAAGGTTAAATGGTAGACCCAAAATATCTAAGAGCGAATAGGGTATGAAATTCCTAAAAGTTGAAAAATACAAAGCTATCCCAAATTGATAAGTTATCATAAGATGACCTATCGTAAATTAAAGAGGAAAAGCAATCACAAGTTGTAGAAATAATGCTATAGAAAATCAATATACAAAAGCTATCACAAGTTGAAACTACAGAGCTATTGCAAGTTAAAATATAGAACTATCGTAGGTTGAACTAAAGGCAATTGAAATTTAAGGAAAATACTATCGCATGTTGAGAAAATGGAGCAACCGCATGTTGATGAGGATAGACAATCGCAAGTTAATAAAGCTAAAGCTATCGTAAGTTGATGAAATATCACCAGATAATGAAGCTAAGTTGTCGCAAGTTGATAAGTCTTAAGCTATTGCAAGTTAATAAAGCTGAAGCTATCACAAGTTAATGAGTCTTAAGCTATTACAAGTTAATGAAGTTGAAGCTATCACAAGTTAATTGAAGCTAACGCATATCAAAAGAAGTAAAGTTATCCCATGTTAAAAATGATGGTGCTATCGCAGGTTGAGAATGGTGCCATCATAGGTTGAGAATGATGTTACAACACAATGAGGAAACTGCTAAAAAGAAACATTCTAACTGGAAATATGGCAGCCCCTAAGTTAAGTCAGGTCATCACAAAAAAATTGGAAAGAAGCCATGCCATATGTCAAATCGATAACATGCCATATCGGAAAAATATTAACTATCTATTTCTTTTAGGTGCCGCATAACAAAAATCTAAGGGCCAAAATTCTCTATAAATAGGCATGTACCTATCACTAAGAGGGAGCTAATTCTGAATTATACTTCTTCCTCATTTTCATTTTTCATTGACATAGAAATAAAGCTTGACTTTGGGACTGTAATGGCCGATTGGGCCAAATTCAAATTGTGACTTTATCACTTTGCTCTTGAACAGTTGCTTCTTTGCATACTTAACTATTTTTGGACATAATGAATTAGCATATTTGCCCAAGAGCCTGAACTATTTCTTAATTATCCCTACCCTTCCTTGACTAAGCATATATGTTGAGACCAAATTCCGGCCTATAAAGCTCCATGCTAAAGTTTTTTCATATCTTTATGATTTTTGTAGGGTCATTAGGGCCTAACTACACATCTTCTAAATCATCTACCATTTAACTTTGAAATTGACTATGGATCGTATAATACGGAATATTATCTAAGTTATCTACTAGTACGGAATATAAATGTAAAAGTAAAAGACACCAGAGATTTTTATACCGGTTCGAACTTCCCATTCTACGTCCAGTCCCAGACTCCTTCTAGAATTCAACTATAAACCCTCACTTGACCCGAAGGAACAGGTATTACACCGACCGAGCAACCGAACAGGACTTCTACTGCCTAAGCAATAGAATAGGACTTCAACCGCCTAAGCAACCGAATAGGACTTCTAATACAAACAATAAAATTGCTTCTGACTGAGTATGCTCTTGAGTAGCACTGATAAGCCAATAACATACACCCTTTCCTATAATCTTCTCCTTTGTGGTATATAGTGTGATTCGTGAAGATAGGAAGTTTATTTAATCACTAATGAGATTTGCTTGTATGAACAAGTGATTAGAACGAAAGTATTGAATGCAAACGGCAAGAATGAGAAATAGAATCAGAATTTAGTGATTAGAACAATTGATTTCAAGGCTATATATAGTGATTAAGAGTTGCAATCATTCGTGAAAGGTAGCGATTAAAAGATACGGAAGCAACTCTTGAATCAAGAGTTATTTCTATTCTATGAAGTGATGTGTCTTTTCATAATATAGCTGTTATAAAGATTCGGCCATCTAAGCGGAATAATTCAGTCAACCGAATCGATTGAAATCAAATCAGAGGAAAAATCATGCAATTCAGCCGGCTGAATCATATAGTTCAGCCGTTTGAATATTCAATATTTGTCGCGCACATGCACAGTCATTCAGTCGACTGAACTATATGTTTCAGCCGGTTGAATGGCTTGTTTTTTTCCATATAAAAGATTTAAAAAAAACTTTTTGCATACGAACTACGTTATGAAATTTTTAGCATATGAACTATTTTTTGAAAACAAATTAGATTGTGTGTGTGTGTGTGCATATACCACTTCGAAGAGATTTTAACATGTATTAACTACTAGACTCAGACCGTGGACTAAATGTAGTACTGAAGCTTCTATCTGGAATCTGGTCTGCAATCTGTTAGATTATTTCTCGAGTAACATAGTATATTTTCCTGCACATTCATATAATATTTACTTATATAGTTGTCACAATCAAAACAACTATTTTCAAGGTTCTAACATTCTTCCCTTTTTTATGATGACAACTATGTAAGTTTGTAAGTATATAAAAGCAATTTACTCCCCGACTGAATACTCTCCCTATCAATCATATTCTCCCCCTTTGTCATCGACAAAAAGGAACAAATAATTAATATGAGAAATATAGTCATATAAGCATATAGTTAGGAGAAGCAAATAAACAACTAACATCATAGATAGCAAGCATATATGAGCATGTAGATATGAAAAATAAATAACATCTCACCTAGGAACTTCAAAGTACAATAAACACATAAGGAGATGTCTTAAAACAAAATAATACGACAAGTTGTTAATGAGTGAAATATTAAAAAAAAATCTAGAATTCCTCACTATCTTGTACTTCTTCTTCTTCTTCTTCCGAAGTTGACCAAGTGAATGGGGTCGGATTTTCAGCAATACCGGTAGAAGTAGACCCGAAACAAGAGACTTTTTCCCAAATCTTGTTTAAAAAGCCTTTGATGTTGAGTTTATCTTTTTGTTCGTTTTAGACACATTCTTTTCTACGTGAGCTAAATGTCATCCGAGCTTGCTTTGATTTCGATATAATGTTACAAGAGCTTGTTTCGGAGGCACGTCAATACTAAGTTCTTGAATTTCGTCTTCTTCTTCTTGTTGAGGAGGTTGAGAGAAGGAAGAAGTGATATTGGTGTCTCTCGGTTTAGGGATTCCTTGTTCACGATTAGCGATCCATTGTTGAAAGCTAATAATTTGTTGATGTTCGGGGCGTTTAGGAAGACTCATTAGACTTAGAGTCTTCGAGTTAAGCTCTCCAATGGTCATGAAATCCGAATCGGGTAAAGGAACTCCGAAATTTTGTAGAATGCGCTTGATATAAGCTTCATAGTGAAGCATTTTGTAGCTTCTCTTGTGATTAACAGTGAGAAATTCATCCAAAATAATCTTTCCCCAATTTACTCTTTGGGATAAGTAAATAGCTTATAGGGCTTGAAAATCCCTCTTATAGACCTTTTCGTAGCTTCCGATCCGGGGTTGTAATGATCGAATGAGCACACGGTGGATGATTCATGCCTTCGGACGTAAGGCACTAGATTTCAAAATAGTTAAATCTTCTGATAAAAAGAGATGTGAAACTTCATCACGATTATACAAATCCACCTCAACATCGTCTATATCCAATCCTTCGGATGGACATCTTAGTATGTGGCCTAGTCGTTGAAAGGGTAAAAGATTTTTACTTCACGCACCAAGGTCCATATGCAATCATCCTTATTTTGGGGATCTTGATGGTCGAGATTCATATTTGAAAAGAAGAGTTAAATTAAGAGAGGATAGATCTTGACATTGTTAGAATCATAACCAATGAGTGAATCTAAGCTGTGAGCTTCGGCTATTTCTCGAATGGCGTAGCCATTGAAATCGGGGAACTTCATGAAAGCTCCTTCAAAAAATTTTGAATTTCTCATTGTGTTGAATCGATTTACCGCCGTTTCGTTATGTAGCCAAGCGCGAATCTGGCTCTCGGATTGTCCGGTAGCTGATTCACGAGCTCTTTTGGATTTTGGTGCCATTTGATTGAAGAAAGGTTGAAGAAATATTGAAGTTTTTTAAAGAGGCTAGGATTTGTATTTGGGTTTCTTTTGGAATAATGAGTGTTTAGGTAAGGTGAGAATGAAGGAGTAGATGGGCGTTATGTAGGGTTTGAGTGAATAGGTGTAACTTTAAGAGTTCGCCTGATTTCATAAGCAGTTTTACACATGCTAACTCTATTAAATTCATTCTTATCTAAAGCACAAAATAACATATTCATGGCTTTTGCATTTGAAGTAGCATCTATTTTATGTGTGTTTGACCATTGTGCATATGGTGTAGTAGGTATAGTGTATTCATTCTGAGTGATATTTCAAGTATCATATACATTTGCTTGCACATAAATACTCATGCAAGTTGACCAATAGTTGTAATTCAAACCGTTAAATAGTGGTAGTCGTGCAGTGGATTGACCTTCAATAAAACTTGTGCTAGTGTTATTTTCCATATTAACTGAATATCAAATAACCGTGTTATGGTTATATGATGACCAAAGCTCTGGTACCAAGTGAAAGTGACTAAGGATTGTATAATATGGAATATTATCTAAGTTATCTACTAGTGTGGAATATAAATGTAAAAGTAAATAATAAAGTAAAAGAAACCAGAGATTTTTATACTGGTTCGAACTTCTCGTTCTACGTTCAGTCCCAAACTCCTTCTGGAATTCAACTATAAACCCTCACTTGACCTGGAGGAACAGGTATTACACCACCTGAGAAACCGAATAGGACTTCTACTGCCTAAGCAACGGAATAGGACTTCAACCATTTGAGCAATCGAACAGGACTTCTAATACAAACAATAAAATTTCTTCTAACTGAGTATGCTCTTGAGTAGCACTGATAAGTCAATAACGTACACCCTTCCTATAATCTTCTTCTTTGTGGTATATAGTGTGATTCGTGAAGATAGGAAGTTTATTTAATCACTAATGAGATTTGCTTGAATGAACAAGTGATTAGAACGAAAGTATTGAATGCAAATGGCAAGATTATTTAGATAATAAGAATGGGAACTAAAATCATAATTAAGTGATTAGAAGAATTGATTTCATGGCTATATATAGTGATTAAGAGTTGTAATCATTCGTGAAAAGTAATGATTAAAAGATACGGAAGCAACTCTTGAATCAAGAGTCGTTTCTATTCGCTGAAGTGAAGTGTCTTTTTAAAATATAGACATTATGAAGATTCAGCCGTCTGAGTGAAATAATTCAGCCAGTTGAATCGATTGAAAATCGAATTAGAGGGAAAATAGTGCAAAAATCATGCAATTCAGCCAGCTAAATCATATAGTTCAGTCGTCTGAATATTCAATATCTGTTGTGCACGTGCACAGTCATTCAGTCGACTGAACTATATGTTTCAACCGGGTGAATGGCTTGTTTTTTGCCATATCAAAGATTTTTAAAAAAACTTTTTGTATATGAACTATGTTATGAAATTTTTAGCATATGAACTATTTTTTGAAAACAAATTAGATTGTGTGTGTGCGTGCATATACCACTTCGGAGAGATTTTAACATGTATTAACTACTAGACTCAGACTGTGGACTAAATGTATTACTGAAGCTTCTATCTGGAATCTGGTCTGCAATCTGTTAGATTATTTCTCCAGTAACATGGTATCTTTTCCTGCACATATGGTTAGTACATATAATATTTACTTATATAGTTGTCACAATCAAAACATCTAAATTCAAGGTTCTAACAAAGTTCCCTTGTGGTCAAACCCAATCTTTGGTCCCATTCTCTTTAGGTTTGAATGCTGCGTCTGAACATATTGGGTTTTCTACCTAGTCATTTAGGTATTAGGCATAGCTTGAATCATACTTATTAGCTCCAACCATATAGAGGCATCCGCTTTTTGATTATTCCTTTGTCAATCTGTTGTAGTCATTTGATAGCTTGTTTCAGTGCTAGGGACGTGATCAAGAGAGTTTTTGCTCTCCTATCCTTGTTCCACTACCTTATTAGAGCTAGAATTTACATTATTTGTTTTACTATTGAAACATCAGTATAATAAAATTGAACTTTGTTATCATAGTTGATAGATATATAGTACAATTCTATAGCTATTGTTTATTCCCCGTTAATACAACTATCCCTACTTAGTTTAGAATCTAATTATCCTGTCTCTTTATTAAATGATTCACTCCATCTCTATAATTCTCGGTCTTCCTAGGAAAGCATTATAAGGTGATGGTTGATCGATGATAGGGAAAGTGGCATAGAAAAATATGCGTAAAGCATCTCTTCCTTCCGTTGCCATTAACCTAGTTGCTCTGTATGGGAAGGTTGTTGTATTATTGAAGCCGTAGATTGGATCTGAACTGGATAACACAACTTCTTTTAATAAGTTCATGCGACTAAAAGCAGTTTTTTATATCATGTATATAGATGCTCCAGTGTCAACCAGTATCTTTCTTAATATGCAAATGGAGCTCTATAATTGATGAATCCTAATAAGAGAAAACTACTTCTTGTGAATCTCTACAGTGAACACCAAATCCTGACTAAGCATCTTTGAAGGTTTCTGGCGGTTTGTTGATATGGTAGACTACTTGGTTCCTACCCATAGCTTCATCAATATACCTCTCCATGGCTTTTTTCATTAGTTATAGCTAAGTGTGGTCCACCATGAATAGATCATATTATTACACTAGTATTCCCAATCATGTTCGCATATTGGATCGTAAGGTAGTGCTAGCTCTTGCATTGCTTTTGGTCTCTAAAAAAAATTGACCTAGTTAACCCTTTAGAATGTGGCATCCAATCTTATCCAAAAGATGCCTAGACTCATATATATCGTGTTTGTTTGTCTAAAGGAAGCGGTGATATTTCTCTCCTATTGGGCTTTTCAGCCTTTTTACTCTTGCTCGGGTAGTTGTATAAACATCCTTCTTTGTGATCTCAAAAATGTGTCATGCACCTTGAGTTAATGGGGGATATGATATGTGGTTGTATTCCTAAATCATTTATTTGGATGGCTGAAATTTCTACTCCTCACTTTTTGTTCTCGATCATCCTTTAAGCAGCCTTACTATTATACTCATAGAGCTTCCAAGCTTCTTAATATGATGTGACCATTGTCTCTTTTGATAAAATCCTTAATATTTCTACAAGCCTCTCTTGTGATGTCTAAGCAGAACGATGACCCTTCTCTTACTCTAGACTAAGTAGCCATCTACATTGTAGTGTCATTGGTGGGTTTTTTCTTATTACTTCATCTCAAAACCGCTTAATGAAGCTTTTAAGTGATACATCCCATCTTTGCTTCACATATGTCATTGGTGGGTTTTGTCTTGTCCAGCCCTGAACTGATGTCTGAATTTTAAAGCTAACTAAGACAATGAGTGTACTTCACTATAATGGAATTTCCCAAACCATTTGGTCATTGCCATGTCAAATAAACTGGAAAAGGTTTGTTATCGGTCAATTCCCCACCTTTGCTATGCTCATATTCCATTCAAAAGGCTAAAGAGATCCTCTGGATGTTAGACCCATCAAGTATATCAATGAATAATGCTTTGAACTATCAAGGAAATTCAGCTGCAATAATCTCTTTACTGTATGGCCCTTCAGCTTCTTCCCCTTCGTTAGAGTCAAATGCTTGTTTCCACCAAGCTTTCTCTAGCTTCTTAATCTTTGCTTTCAATATTTCAACATCTTCATCTCTTGATGGTACATCTACAGATGTCGAGATGGCCTCATTTTTCGTTTTGGAAATGATCTTTTTCTTTAGAGCAGTTATTGCGGTTTGTCCTTGAATCCCAAGGTTAACATATAGCTTTCTTCCCTTGAGATATGGTTGAGATTTGCTTGTCCACATTGAGATGGTTTTTCTTTTTCTACATTGTTCCCATTATTAAGAGTGTCGTGTTCTTTACTAAATTCCTTTTTGGCCAATTACGGTAGGAATTTTCGGCGATGAGCGGTTGAGCCACCAGTAACTATCGATTTTCTAATTAGGTCATGATCACCATTCTCTCTATTCCCTCTATCCTTTGATAGAGCCAATCCACCATTCCATTGAAGACGCTGAAGACATTATCTCCTTAGTTATTTTTATTTTCCAACATTACTGGGTTTTTGA
This sequence comes from Allium fistulosum, assembly GCA_030737815.1. Classification (NCBI taxonomy): domain Eukaryota; kingdom Viridiplantae; phylum Streptophyta; class Magnoliopsida; order Asparagales; family Amaryllidaceae; genus Allium; species Allium fistulosum. The sequence goes on from CM060903.1 coordinate 991,232,643, forward strand.
ATAATTGTCTGGAGGTATTATCAGTATCAAGTTTTTGTTTGGCTTCTTTATGCAGTTTTTAAATGAGGGAGGAACAATAGAAATAAAGAGGGACCGAGTATTAGCTTTTTTTAAACAATGTGTAAATTTTAACATGATTTTCTAAAGAAATTGAAGTATTAAATTACGCGAGAGAGTGATGGTTGACCCTCCTTCCAGCGCTAAACTATAATAAGATTTTTGGGATCTTATAACACCAACTAAGATTTTTGTATTGCACGTAATGCAGTAAGCTTTTACGTATATGGAGACACAAAAATTTGTTGGAATGCATATGACAGGTATTTAGACTTTAACAAAATAAAAGTGCAAGAAAATAGGAAAAGTCACATAAATTTACATGGTTTGATATTATTGAAATTTATCCACGAGATAAAAATTCCTTCTAGTAATTGCGGCATTGGTACAAATATGTTTATGACCAACATTTTCTGGATTCACTCTTTTTTTAGTACTACGATATTTTTTCCCATCACGGAAGAAATGACGTCAAAAAGAAGATCCTTTTCTCCACATAATGCCTTTCCTTTCATATATTTGCTAACCACATGGATTTGTTTATCCTAGATTTACACCTATTGTACGATGTTCGATCTTGTATTAGTAGCTATCATCCTGCGGTTCTTCAAAGAGTGAGACATGGATTGCTAACTACCTTAGCGGGATCTTAAATTTTAGGTAGGATCATCAAATTTTGAATAAAACGATGTTTGGGTCGTAGCCAAAGATATTGGATGGTTAACAGTTGGATGTATTCTCAGTTGTGATTCCTGCTTATGTGGGTAGGTCAATAAATGGGTGTTTGTCCTTCCTATCCTATTTTATTTGCCTTCATTGAGTCAGAGCTGAATGGTTTATGTGTTGTTCAAGTCGTTCATGCTGCGCTCCTTCATTTCCTGCTCAATTCTCTGTTACATGAATGATAAGCTAAAATTTGACGTAATACCTTGCTTTCTTCTTACTAGATAATTCCCTAAGAATTTCATCTGGTAAGCTTATTGGATAGTAGTAAGAGATTCCTCTTTCATCTCCTCAAAAGCATCGACTTCTAGACCTTTTGGTTTTTCTAGATCAAAAACTATCTTAAAAGTCTTCTTCTTTTTCAACATCATCTTAATTATCTTCATTTTTCAACTACCAAAATCTCATTTTCCATCAAATTTGGTAATTACATAAGTGCTACTAGGCATACCCGTGTTTTTTCCAGAAGAACTCATTATTGATTCCTAATCTAAAACAAAATAACTTGCTCTGATACCAAACTGCTGTGAATATACTAATTATCTTGGAAACAATAATGTAGCCTACCGATTAAAGCACCAACATCTAAAGCAATCTATCGAATCACTAAAGCTGATCAACACAAATACAAATCAAAGCAGATACAAAAGATTTAATACGTTGTTCGGTCAAATTGACCGACGTTAATGGAGACTTGAAAAGTTATTTTATTCACTTCACCAACTGCAAAGGATGCACTAGTTGTAACAACCCGCCCTTTCGGCCTTAGATCCAATGCTCGAACCAACGTCGACAACCCCAAAATCGAAAGGACGGGTCATTAGGGTTAAGATAAAATATATACAACTATTGTAGATATCTGATATTAGATACAATTCTAACTAATGCTATCTAAAAATTACCTACTTTCAAAGCCTTGCGGCAAAAGAAAATAAAATATAATACATCAATAATAACCATAGTCACATCACTGTAATATGTCTGTAATGACGAATACATATAACTTAATAACACAACTACAATCCAATACATATCAATAGTCAAACGTAGGTTACAAGACTTATATACATCAAAAACAATATATGCAAATGAATCTTTATTTATGATATCATCTCCTCTCCCAAACTCCACCAACCTATATATATAATAAAAAAGGAAAAATAAGAGGGGTTCAGTCACAAGTCTGGTGAGTGAGCATATTTTTACTCTACATATAATACAAAAATAATACTATAACATTATATGAGTCTATCCTCCGGTCACCTTACGTACTATCATCACGTCACGTCTTACCATTGTACACATATAATGGTACAGCATCATCACTATATAGATTCACTTCCTTGGACTAGTCTGAAGCCCTACATGGTCATCAATTTCCCATCGTCTTGTAAATAGCGTATATGTAACAACCCACCATCTACGACATTCCAATCCACGTCTAAAAATGGCATTGGCATCGTAGACCTCGCAGATGACAGATCATTTTGAGGTAAACTATAAATAGATCACAATCTACAATATTCTACACTTTGAGAAACTCACAGTGGAAGGAATAAAATATAATGATCAATAATACAATAATCCCAAATAGAAAACATAATACAGTATCAAATATACCTCACTTACAACATTTTATCTACGCTAGTAACAAAAAAATAGCCTAATGTTTGGGAATAACTGAGATAAAATAGTAGATAGCCTTTAAACAAATATGTGTCTCTATCATATCATCACACCTCCAAGTCACTATCGTCCTCTCTATCAACCTATCAGAGTATATCAAAAATGAAGAGAATGATAGAGGGGGTCAAACATATGTCTAGTGAGTGAAACACATCATATAAGTGTATAATACTAATAAGCTAGTAAATCAACACTTATTCTCGAACATCATACCTTGACCTATGGCACCAGCACCCAAAAAGTCATCTAAACACAATAATATATCGTGACATCATAAGCTAAGGTCTCACTGAAATGTCTAGCAGATTTAATCATAGACCGAAATATTATTTCACAATTGAGCCCAAATTCCCAACTCGCCATCACCACAAACATATGCAGACGACCAAGCCTAAAGTCCCATCTCATATGTCATAAACGTATACATACAACTAAGCCAAAGTCCCATCTCGTACGCTGAAATGTATGTGAATGATCGAGCCGAAAGTTCCAGCTTGAAAGCCAAAAACGTATGCAAATGACTGAGCCCAAAGTTCCAGCTCAAATGCCGAAAACATACGCAAACGACTGAGCCCAAAGTCCTAGCTCGAATGCCAAAAATGTATGCAACAAACTAAGCTCAAAGTCCCAGCTTGAATATCAAAAACGTACATGACTGTTAAGGTCAAGTCCATGCTAGACATTTGCCTAACGGCCAACGACACTATTAGATCGAGCCCAAAACTCATCATCGCCCCACCGTTTTCGAAGCTACTAGATCAAGCCTCAACTTGTCGTCGCCAAATGTCACTAGTATAACCGAGGACTAATTTGCCCATACATGTACCCAAAACGTCCTAGGGGTGAATTACTACGTCTTATCAATATATACACAAATATGATAAATCCCAGTCATCGATTAGTCATGCCTCCTCTCCGATTTGATGTAGATCATTCCTTTCCTTCACTGTCCATAATTTTCATGCCTAGAATACTGCAAATTTCTCGATATCTTCAATTTATTTGTGCAACCCTCCTCATGGTGATCGATTTCATATATAAATTTGTTTAATTTGAATTTGATTTGGAGAATTTATAATTGATTTTGATCGGAGATAGATGAAGAAGAAGAGGGAGACTAGATGTAAGATGTTTAGGCTAAAGTGTGATTAGAGAATGGGTTTTCATTTCTATTTATAGGCTGAAATAATTCAAATTTATGATCAAATCTCAAAATTAATATATTATGAAAATGTCAATGGGTTTAACTTTTTCTAATTTCTAGCCTGTTTAACCAGATTCAGCAAGTTATATATGTTTTCAGGCTATAAACCGCATTTTGGATCCAATGGGATAGGTCCCGAATCCTAATTCCAGATCCTGTAGAAATTTACTATTTTGCATTTCATGTGAAATTGCGATTTTAACCTTTTTAATTGAATTATTTAATTTGATAAAATTACGGGTTATTACATTCTTCCATCGTAAATAGAATTTCGTCCCTGAAATTCTATGAGACAGACAATGCAACTCCCTTTACAACGTACAATCATTTAAAACAGACACAGCTATATTCATCTAACATCCATTATACAACACAAGCGAAAACAAAACCAAGAGTATATAATACATAAAATATGGTAATATGATATGCGATGAGTGCAAATGCAACTAAATCGACCTTCTATATGAATGCATTTGTAGTGCAACCAATACGTATGCAATCATCCTAGTATATGAAAACATATGTGTGTTATGTGTGTATTTCTATATGAATCCATACATCCATATGCAACATCCATATCAAAGTGCAAGCAGATAACCACGTCCATAAAAAATATCAGTAAACACATATATAAAGTAACAGTAAATATCATATATAATTATCTAATATAAATTCGAATACCTAACTAAGGTTGGAATGTATATACATACAAACTAACATGGTAAAAAATAAAGTGGTATAACTTAAACAATGCAACCATAGCAACCGAAACACGTTATAAGGACGTGCACATAACCAATCCTAACATCTGTACATCCATGTCTCTGTCAACTAGCTAGCTAAAGCAACCATGTAAAAAACAATAACCTAATAAACAAACTAACCTACAAGCTAACTAAAAGAGGAATTTATTGGAAGAGAGCTCGTGATGGGAAATTCGGATTCTCTCCTCGAGTTTCCACATACTCTCGTCCAAATCTTTTCTTTGACATACTTGGACCGACTTCATTTCCTCATTTATATGTTGTATCAGATCAAGTCCTAAGGTGTGAATAAACCTATGGAGTATTCTAGACTCCGTCTCTACATTCAAATCATAAGTCAACTAGTCTCTACCATAACTGCTAAATCATCAACGTCGTTTGTGGATGAGATAACATAAAACGTGTGAATACCCGCCAACTTTTCAAGAAGCCCACTCGTGCTGACTTCTTCATTCTTTATAAAATCGAGAAAGGTCCAACAGCTTATGGAACTAGCTTTCCCACATAACATATCTCAACAGTGAGTCCTTCACCTACCCACTACCCACTATGAACTATATATGGGTGCCTATCTTATGCGGTTTCCATCCCTTAGCTTATCACTGAGGTGTCTCTAATCATATAATACACAAGTATATCATATATTTAAATAGATTACACTACTGGCATATCTCCATCATCAAACGTGCTTCGCTACTTGCTTCTTCATCCTCGACTAATGGATAAGCCTCTTCATATCCTTTGACATACCTTACTAAACTTCTTCTTTAAGTTCATAAGCATGACAACACGATAACGGATGGTGTCTTACCTTTAAGTGGACTAACATTTAGGATTCATAGGTGAACCCTATATACTCCATCACCGTTTGATTTATAAATATCACAAATGGATGATGCCTTAATTTCGATGAACATGATATTACAAAATAAACTCAAAGACTAGGTTGTGCGCTTTTCACTTATTTTTACATGCATCGGGCACTAAAAATAAGTTATACACAAACGGTTATTTCAGAAAATTGACTTAATATGATAGTAGTTCTTTCAATCCAAGGGATGACTGAAAAGAACTAATCTTGCTCCTAGCTCAATTTTCTTTAAAATCATCAAACCTTGCCTTGAAATCATACAACACTAGATGCTTTAAAAATAATATTAAATTCATATGCTTGTGAAGTCCTACAAACCAACATACGGTTAGATACATCATCGTACTCCAAAAATACTTTACCTAGACAAATATAGTTATCCTCTATCGACGATTGTCTTATACAACCAATCTTCTATTATTTAACCTTTTAGGAAACATTTTACTTAACTACGCACTCATGCTTTTCACGTCTTATATAAGCGTACCATGACTCTTAATGTAAACATATATGTTATTTTTTAAAAACATTCAATAATATATATATATATCTCAACAAATCAAATAATATATATCTCAACAAATCAAAATAATAAATTTAAACTTGTTGTTTTCTTCTTAAGTATGAATAATCTAAGTATTGCCTATTATAAGAAGACTTTTCCTCAATTATCTCAAAATAATATACACATATATTTTTTTAAATCGATAATATACTTCAAAATCCTTTGTTTTCCATCGTTTTACTTTAGATATCACAAACATCTTTATGTAATCTAAAACTAATATTTTCCATAAAATTTCCTTCAAAATAATATTATTACCATTTTACGTCAAAACGATAATACATATTTAAATCATTTTGTTTTTCACAACTAATTTATGGTTATATATAATTTAATAATAATAACATCTACATTAAACTACAAAAACCTTTTTCTTGTTAGTTACGTCAAAAATAATAATAATTTATTCCAAAAAAATCATGGAAAATATTCTTCATTACTATTATACTTCTTAAAATACCTCTTATTTTTATTACTTAATAATAATAATAATTTTTTATAAACTCTATAAAATAGTTAAATTATTATTTGCTCAAAATTTAGATAATCTTTCAAAAATCATATTACTGTTTATTTAAATTCCACCATACTTTATAAATAATAATAAATTCCAAATTCAAAATATATTTATTGTTATTTTCCCAAAAATTTCCAAAACTCATAAATAATATCTTCATAATTTTTTAGTAAAATCTCCATGTCTCAAATTTATAACGTTTATTATTAGCTATTCATAAGCACACTAGCATCTTGACTATCCTAGCTAGTTTACCATAATAAATTCAAAGTTTATAGGCTGTGTAATTATGTTTTGGATATAATCAAATTTCAATTGAAAATATCAATAACTTCTCAATTGTTTTTTAATCAAAATCGTTGATCTCAAATCTTATTTTATATAAAACTTATAAGATTTGGAAACCATAAACTTCGTTGTTAACTTTATCAAATGTCTAATTTTCGATCATCGCACGCTTTTTCTTTCAAAATAGGTTATTTAAATTCTACTTAAACAAATTTTTAAAAAGTTTTACTTTATATGTTTCATATTAAATTATAAAAGTCATAAACCACTTTTATTTCAATTTAATCATTTCATATTTATTTGTATGTCCTTAAATTGACAATAGTATACCTCCAATTTCCAAAGCTATTTTAAAACTTTTTCTGCAATTCTTAAAAATATCATTACTTAAAAATACAAGACTTTCAAAACTCAATAGTATAACCAAATTCAATATTAATTACTCAAAATAAATTTTAGAATAACTTCGACTATTTTTCTCAAAAATTCAACTTCATTTTTAAAACATCATTTCATATAAAAAATTCTGACATCATATTATATAATTTATAAACAATTTATCGTTTATAAGTATATATCGTTTTATTTAATAATTAGCCAATCTCAATCATTGTACTTAATGTCTATACAAAGATTATATTTTTAAATTCATTTTGTTTTATAGTTAGCCAATTTCCAATACCTTTTAACTAATGCATTATATATACATAAAAATATATTTTTGAAATTCATTTATTTTTCTACTAACTCTATCCATATCGGATACAGAAATAATTTCCAAAATTTTAAACAATTTATTAATGCATGTTTTCAAGAGTTTATATCAAAAATCCTTTAATTTTCATTCAAAAATACGTTCATATTGGAATTGAAAATTTCTACAAGTTTCTATATGTGTGTGTATGCATGTACACGTATGTATATTAGTATGTATGTATGTTTTTCAATTCAGATTCTTTTCAAAATGGTTCGAATTTGACATAGAAAAATAAACATGTAAAACACACCATTTAAACTTTGCCTTTATAAATTTTCACAAAATTGTAAAGAAAGCGTAATATTTAGATAAAATTTAAAAGTGTGACAAAGTTATTTGTAAAATAAAGGAAATACAAGAAGAAATGTCTTTATAAGTCAATTTACTTTAAAAATGTTTCTTTATCAGAAGAAAAGTATATTACAAAATATAAGGGCAACAACGTGCCTTACACGAATTTTTTCAAAAACAAGGACTTTAAGATATTTATGGAAACTTTCCTTTATTAAAAATTTTCATGTTTAAAGCTTAAAATAAGAGGTTATTATTTCAACATTTTAAGCAAACTTCAACTTTTCTATTTCTCAAAAATCTCAACATTGTTATTTCTAACATTTTAGGGAAAACATTTCGATTAATTTACATACTTTAATTGGAGTAGATCATAACTTACACAAGCTCAACTACAATCCAAAAAGTTTAAGTACCCTTGTTACACCATATAAACATCACATTATATCCTATGGACTTAAGAATACCGCTTTTCTTCTTATTCATCCCTAGTGCCAAAATTTACTCCACTGCTACTTGGCATATAAACCTCTTTTAGTGAAATTCTATTAAGTAAATTAAAATAAATGTGATTGATTTATCTACCACCCCAAACTATTTAAATATCATAATTTATTTAACTTGTAGTTGTTTACTTATATAAGGGATAAGCCAACAACTACCTCTACAAGTCAAAATATATGAGGTGTGGTATAAAAATAATACATATATAATAAAAATTACAAAAACGCTCTTTCATATGCCTTAATTAAGTAGGAGTCGCCTAACCTAAGCTCCGATACCAAATGTAACAACTCTCCATTTACGACATTCCAATCCACATCTAAAATCGGCACTAGCATCAGGGACCTTGCAGATGGTTGATCATTTTGAGGTAAAATATAAAATTGATCATAGAGCTATATACAATATTCTACACTTTTTGAATCTCACGGCAGAAGAAATAAAGTATAATAATCAATAATATAATAATCCTAGACGAACAAAATAATACATTATCAAATATGCCTCACTTACAATATTTCTCTACACCAATAAAAAATAGCCTAATGTCCAGGATTAACTGAGATAAAATAGAAGATAGCTATAGATAAATATGCATCTCCATTGTATCATCATGCCACCATGTCACCACCAGTCCTCTCTATTGACCTATCAGAGTTTATCTAAAAGGAAGAGAATGATAGATGGGGTCAGACATACGTCTGCTACGAGAAACACATTATATAAATGTATAATACTAATAAGCTAGTAAACCAACACTTGTTCTCCAAAACTATACCTTAACTGTGTCACCTACACATAAAAGTCATATAAACACAATAATACACTACAATGACATCATAGGATTAGGTCTCGCTAAAATGTCTACTGGGACTAGTCATATACCGATACACTATGTCACGATTGAGCTCAAAGTCCCAACTCACAATCACCACAGACAAATGCATACAAGCAAGCCCAAAGTCTTTGCTTGCATGTAGTAAACATATGCATACGACCTAGTCCAGATCGTATGTCGAAGCGTATGCAAACGACCGAGCCCAAAGTCACGGCTTAAATGTCGAAAACATATGCAAATGACCAAGGCCAAAGTCCTAGCTCAAATACTAAAAACATATTCAAATGACCAAGCCTAAAGTCTCGGCACGAATGCCGAAAATGTATATAAATAACCGAGGCTAAAGTCCCAGCTCGAATGCTAAAAATGTATGTGACTGTTGAGATTAAGTCCATGCAAGACATTGGCCTAACGGTCAATGATGCTATTGGAATTAAGCCCAAAACTCATCATCGTACCACTATTTTTGAAGCTATTGGATCAAGCCTCAACTTGTCCAGGCCAAATGTCCATAATACAACCTAGGACTAATTTCCCCATACGTGTACCCAAAATGTCCTAGTAGAACCCTCATATAACAAAATCTACTAAAATAAGACACCTTTTAAAAGTAGTTCAAAATACAGCAAATAACGTACCGAAGAGAATAAGGCATTAAAGTTTGTGAAAGGTCTGAATTCACCTTTAAGAGAATTGGTTTTGAATCAAATACCATATGGAGCGACATTTGAAGATTAGGAGAAATGGAATTATTAAAAAAAATTAATGCAAACTTGGTGAAGGAACAGTGTAAGGAAATGGAAGGACAGCATCAGCAGTAAGGAAAACGGAAAGGAAATGGACCCCAAGGAGGATAGGGCAGGCAATAGGTAGTTATGTGCCATAGGAATACGAAGGTAGGACATGTATCAAAGGATTGTAGGACGAACCTTTCAAAGGGCAGATGTTATAATTTTAATTATATGGGACACATGCCTAAAAACTTTAAGGCAGCCCCAGCTTAGAAAAAGTTGAAGTGTTATAACCGTAATCAGATTAGGCATATAAAGAGAGACTGTCCAGCTTTGAGGAATGAGGCTCAAATCGTGAAGGTATACACTATGGATGTCATTCCTACTTCCAGTAAGGCACCGCCATCAGCGTAAGAGAAAACAAAACAAGTTATGATGGATGGTTTGTTGACCTTGTCTGATTCTTCTGTTTGTACTTTGTTTGATATTGGTACGTCTCAGTCATTCATAGCAAGTGCATTAGTTTATTACTTATCTCTTAAACCCGACATCACACATGAATCTGTTATGGTGTCAAATCATATTGGGGGATTGACTCATCAATCGATGTTGTGTCATAATCTAAAGTTGGTTATTCATGGTGCAGAGTTCCATTGTGATGCATATATACTAAACTTTATTTGGTATGGATTGAATTTGGTAATGAACCGGATGTCTCATTATGGGGTAGTTTTGGATTGTGACAAAAAGATGGTTCGATTGAGGAAAGATGATGGGTTTGATTTAATTTTATATTCTGAGCTTGATGTTTGAGCTATGGGGACTTATTTGTATTTTCTTAGCCTATCACATAAAGAGCTATCATGTATATCTGTAGTGAAAGAAAATACTAATATATTAGAAAAAGTTTCCAGTCGCCGAAGGGAAATCAAATTTTGTACTGACCTTGAGAAAGACGCAGAGCAGTTTTAATGCCTTTTAACATATGGCTCTGAAGAAAAGGTGAGAATTGGATAAGCAAATGTCTGAATTATTATAGAAAGGTTTTACTCAAAAGGGGTATTTTGCAATGGAGAGCGCCTGTCGTTTTGCTACTAAGGTATACAATTCCCTAAGTTTATGCTTCGATTATCGAGAATTAAACAAGCTGACCAAGGAAAACCGCTATCCACTGCCTCGTATTGATGACCTCTTTAATCAGTTAGTCGGGGTAAAGATTTTCTTGCATGTTGACTTAGCAACTGGTTCACCAGTTGAGAGTGGAAAATGAAAGTATCCAGAATACTGCTTTCCGTATGCCTAATGTATTGTTTGAGTGGCTGGTGATGCCTTTTGGATTGACGAATGCTCCGACTTATTTTGTGGATTAGATGAGTATAGTATTTAATGAGCAACTAAATGGGTTTGTAGTGGTCTTCATGGAAGATATCCTTTTATTCCAAAGGTGAAGAGGAATATGAAGTGCATTTGAGAGAAGTGATGGATGTTTTGAGGACGAATAAGTTAAAGGCTAAATTTTCGAAATGTCATTTCTGGAGAATTCAAGTTCGTTTTATTGAGCACGTAGTACCGGCAAATGGATTGGCAGTAGACCCAAGGAAAGTAGCGGTTGTCGGGGATTATAAAACACCGAAGAATGCTTCAAATATCCATATCTTTTAGGGTTTGGCTGGATTTTACTTAAACTTTCATCAAATATTTCACAAAGATATCGGCACCTTGACCCGTTTAACTAAGAAGAATTTAGTGTATACTTGGAGTTAAAAGTGTAAAGTGGCATTTGTAAGACTGAAAGAGTTATTGACAAGTGCCCCCGTTTTAGTAATCCCAGATGGTACCAAACCACTTCTTGTGTATATAGATGCATGCAGTAGTGGTCTTGGTGTAGTACTTATGCATGAAAGAAAAGTGATAGCGTATGCGAGTGGACAACTAAAGAACCACGAAAATAATTATTCGATGCACGAATTAGAGTTGATTGCTATTGTATTTGCTATGAAGTCATAGGGGAATTATTTATTGAGTGGGAGATTTAACTATTTACAAGCCATAAATCTCTCCAAGTACTTGTTTTCTTAGAAAGACGTGAACCTAAAATAGCAGAGGTGGATGGAATTCTTATTATCTTATGATTTTGGTATTTCTTATACTTTCAAGGAAGGAAATGTGGTTACAGACACTTTGAGTACGAAACATGTGGAGGTGAATGCTATAATAGTGGAATGTAGAAGTTCGGAATTTATATTGAAATTTGACTTCAAGCCTGGATTATAGTACACACATGGATTGTTAGCAGCAATGGAGGCTAGGCCAGCACTTATAGATCGTGTTGGTGGAAGTCAAGGGCAAGATATGTCGTGGGTTGATACTATGGAGCAGTTGAGACTAAGTGAATGATCAAGTCACTTGGATCGTCACTCTATAGACCAGAAAGGTTATTTGAGGAAAGACGGGAAATTATGTGTAACGAAGAGTAAGGAGTTGATAGAAGATGTTTTGGGTGAACGTCATCGTTCCAGAATGAATATTCATCCAGTGGGAGATAAGATTTACAGGGATGCAAAGAGATTCTATTGGCTAAGAATGAAGAGGCAAGTAGCTTAGTATGCAGAAAAGTGCATTATTTTCCAAAGAGTGAAGGTGGAGCAGAGAAAGCCAAGTAGGCTATTACTTCCGTTAGATGTGCCATAGTGGAAGTGAGAGTGTATATCCATGGACTTTGTAGACGATTACCCAGAGTAGAAGTGTAACACCGTGTAATTTTAATGATAATTAATTTAAAAAAAATAGATTAATAATTAGTGAAGTTGAAAATGAAAATCTACAAATGTCAAAATTTGACTACGAAATTTACACTGTTGGGTTCGTGGCCATTTTTTGATCAATTTTCTTATATAAAGTTTTCTGATCGAAGTTCAACAAAAAAGTTCTTACCGTGTGAATATTTCAAGTCAGAAATAATTATATGTGTACTTATGGAAATAAATATAATTAACCAATGTTGATCAACATTAACGGTCAGTTAATCTTACTTAATGTCTAAGAATAATTAAGGTTAAATCAGATCGGTCAGAATGGGAGAGAATAGGTTATATATGGAATAAAACAAATAGTAGAAATTTATTAACAAATGAGTGCGGCTGGACAACCCCTTCATTGGGACCGATTGACCGGTAGATGTTGAGCGGTCGACCTGTAGTGATGTGTTGGCCGCAAATTGAACCTAGGTCAATAGCCTGGATTTAATAAAACCTAATCCAATGGTTGGCATCTATTCGAACCACTATAAATACGAGCCTAACCCCTCACTTTCCTTCTCGTATTTTCTGAAGCAATGGCAAAGCTTTTCCATTTGCTCTTCCCCACAAAGTTTTAAATCTACATAAATCTGTAGTTTATATACATGTATACAAGTGGAGAATAGCAAAGGAAAATAGAGAAGAAGAATAGGGTTGAATCAAATCGCCAAAGCCAAGGTAAATTATAAATCCGGATCAGAATCTAAATTAAATCCAAATCTCTTCTTAGATCTATGTTTTTAATTGATATATGTATGTGTGTAGTAATGTATTCCAATAGAGAGGAAAAGGGGAGTCAAACTGGAATAACATGGATTAGATCTGGAGATTTGAAAAGCTAAAAGGTGAGTGGAAAATTATATACTTTTATATAATATTGGATTTATATCGTTGTAAATATGTTTCTGTATGTATGAATATAATTTTAGAGTTTTAGGCCTAATTGTATACGTGTAATGAATTTATAAACCATGCCTACATATTTTGTGGATTAATAACTTAAATTTAATATTACATATGTTAGAACCTAGAAAGTATGGGTAAAAGGTAGTCCTTGAATTAACAAATTATATATTAATTCCAAGTACATTGTTTTAATGATGTAGGCGAGTAAATGTGAATTAGAAGTTATCACAAAAATTTATCGGGATTTAAGTAGTCTTTTAATTCATTGGAATGTAAGGTGTTGCAATGTAAATTTCTATAGATTATCAAGTTCAGATTCATAAATAAAAGTGGATCGATTGAAATAACAAGGAGTATTTCTAAAAGAAAGAGATGTATAAAATAAGGATATTTATCGTATTTTGTACTTCTATACTACAAAAAAGAGATAATTCCTTGTAATTCCAAATGTAACACAAATTCCCTTTTTTGATAAGTTATAGAAATTTACGGTGTTAACATTTCCCATTGGGGGAGATGTAATTCCAATGGATTAAAATGCACAAATCCCTATATTGAATCAAAGGTTTTAATAGTGATAAAAATAATGGTAAATTTACAAAATTAATATATGCAATAACAATGAGTTATAAATTAAATAATAAGCGACAAATTGTATGTAAGTAATGGAATGAATAGGTAAGAAAGTTTAGTAACCGAGGGAGGGTAGAAAGATTTAGAAGAATAGTAAAATAGGCTTAATAATGAAAGAAGGAAGTAAATAGTAAAAGATATTTATATCTTTTTAAGTCAAAGAAAATGGTAAATGACATTAATTTGACATTAATGAAACAAGGACTTAGTTAAATAAAAATAACTAGATGTGAATAGTTAATCATTAGAGGCTTAGTAATTAATTAAGTATGAATATATATATAAATACATATATACATAGCATCAAGTATACGTTTATGATGGGTGTGAATTATTAAAGTTAGCTAATAGCTTAGATTAAATAAGTATGACATAGTCATAAAAATGGGTTGGAATGTGAGGTCAGTAGTGTTACACAACAGAAGTATGCCCACCGCAAGGGGCTACCAATGGTTGTGTGTACATTATACTGATGTGAGACATCACCAACTGTAGGATATGTGGTATTATACGTTTGCGTATAGGTCAAGGGAATACTAAGTAGGATGGTTCGCCTCGGTTGAAGTGTCAAAGGACAAGTAGAGTCAGCTTCAACCCTTTATAGGGTATTAAGTAACAAGTGGGTATTTTCTAGATTGCATTAGGCAGTCTGAATGGGACGGTGAGCAAGGCTTGGTGCTATGACGGTGAGATTGGTACCATATACGAGAGTAGGAGCTATTTTCATAGGTCGAGAACGTCATCGGTCTTGAGCGGTCGATGGAAAGACGGGGGGTTACACCTAAACGGACTACCTCCTACTAGTATAGATCCCGTTTAGGACATGCACTGCTTCACAGTTGTTTGCTAGTTTGTTTGTTGTTAAGAGGCAAGGCTAGATAACCCTTTTGTGGATGTCTTTCAAATACGAATAGAATACAGCTAAACTATTGTGACGCGGTTATCAGGCACTACGGGAGCTCCTTGGCATGCACGATGACAAGGACATGATACTTCATTGATGATGGATCCTAATGAGGTGTTGGGTTATGGATGCTAGTGGGGAAAGTATTTTGGTATAATAGGGGAATGTGGTACTTATATGTATGTATATATGTAGTTATTTTCTACCTAGGGTAGATGAGGTATATCGTACGCATACGTGGAGTCAAGAAAACTAAGTAAAATAATAGACATAATATATAATGGAAGGCAATCTGCATAAACTAGTGTTATGTATAAAATGTGTAATTTACCAATTACCAGAACATTATTTTGACCCCCTCCTCATTAGTACCCACAAGATATCCTTAGAGGAAAAGGTACCGGTATAATGCGGGAACGGTGGAAGGATAGATTTTCTTATGCATGCTCGACACTGATAAAGATACTAAAGATTAAAGGTGCCAGTCATGGTCAGTAATCATATGTTTTATTACACATTAACTATTCTGTTGTGAGTTTATATTGATAGTGATTTGATATGCTTTTGTTATATGCAGTATACCAACCACCAACGATCTATACTTTGGTGGCCTTGGGTTTTCGATTTAGCGAAAATTCAGACCCACTAGGGTGTGGGTTGTTGGTATCAGAGCTTAGGTTAGTCGATCTTAAGAATTAGGATACGATGAGTGAACATATTTGTAATTTTTACTATAATTATATATATATATGTATTATATGCCAAACTCTACAACTTCCAACTATAGGAGTAGTCGCAACCATATTCTTAAAAGATGGACAATGCGACTATGAGTTGGAACAATAGATAAGTTGAAGATATACACGTATCTCGATTACCCCATGGGAAAATAGGTCTTATTGGAAGGCATTGACTTAAGACGAGCATGAATGTGACATATATATAAGGGGTACTTGACTCTCTTATAGAGCACAAATTGCCCTATGGTTGTAGATCCTCACAGGATTGCCAATTGATAATGTACAATAGGTCCAGATAAATGGAAAAGTAAAAATATATATGTCATAGTTATTCTAAAGCAAGAACTGAGTTAGTTTCCGAAAGGTGTGTAATTATCACTCCAAGATAATTGCCGAATTTTTAATATATGAAGAGAGGATAGTCAGTAAGTAAGTAGAAAAGAAGAAAAGTCCAAAAGAATGGACAATTAAAAATCCACTCTGAGTTGGACACCATATAAGAGAATATAATACCAAAGTTTGAGAGAAATATATAAATAATATATTTAAAATGATTTTCAAAAGATTTGCTAGAAGGTAAAGAACCCTATTTTTGAAAAGTAAGTAAATATTAAATTTTTGGAAAAATAAAATATCTGCTTTTTATTTAAATAAAAGTTCAAGTAGAAATTAAAATTAGTTAAATCGAAAATTTCAGCAATGGGTTCTTAATAAAAAAAGTTAATTATTTTAATATATATATATAATAGAGCATAGATAGCTCGTTGCTTTTTCTAAGATGGAAAATTTTAAGTTGTAAAATTCTTTTTAGGGGTGGACAATAGAAAGTGGTACAAGTTTAAAACGGGACAAATATAATAGGATAGAAGATTAGGAGCCGAATAAATTAAAGCGGTAGGCAGATGCACCACTATCGGTAAATAGAATTTTTGTAAATAGGGATTTCTTAAAGCAGCAAGAATGAAGATGAAGAAGACTGAGGCGGAACAGAACGACGTTAGTTAAAATTAATGGTTACTATTAGTAATTACGATTCGACCTACCCCGAAAAGGGTCTAGGTTCAACCTAGCCCAAATAGGCAGGAGCGATCGACCCCTTGGGGAAGACCAGTCGACCAGTAGCGGTCAACCGTCCCAAGTTATAGGGGCCGACTGGTTGCGGGTTCTGGGTTGTGACCCGAACCTGAAAGCAAGATATACTCGCATCCAGATTCATTTTCACGAAACTCTCGCCTTCTAAATCGTGACAGCGAAGAACCTCCATCCTTAAAGTCATCGACCACTCCTATTACCCCCACACCGATGACGTATCTCTAGCAACACCCCGAGCGAACATAGCAGCACCTCCATAGCCCCAAAAATCAACTGATTTCAAAGCCTGATATCCATATCCATACCCACACCAAATCCAAATCATGGCCCCTTCGCACAGTAGCCTTCCGCCCGACACCTAGGTCTGACCCTGCAAGAGATAGCATGGATTTAGAATGATAAGGCAAGGATTCGAGTATATGAAGAAGCGGCAGGTTTTTCATTTCCTCAAGGGCGTCAGGTGAAGTTTAGAGACTTCGCCACTTATGATTTAGAGGGTTTATTCACGGTTATAGGATTACCACCAATCCTAAGCCACGACACATTCGAGCAGGAGTTTTACCCGAGATGCATGCATCTATTTGATGCTAATTTAGAGTATTTATTCAACGAGGATGAGTGCAGCTCTACATCCAAAGTCAAAGGAGTGCAGATTCGGATGACCAATAAGCAGTTCGATGGGATTTTGCACATCTCCATGGCAGGAGAGGACTTAGAGGATATCGAGACCTCCGAGCCTGCCATTCTATAGCAGATCTTTCATCAGGGGATAGGCATCTAGTAGATGAAGAATTTGTGGTACCGAGCCCATCTGGCCACCCACATTATTCAGCATGACATCGTCCCCAAGACGAGAAGCTACGACCAGATCTACCCTTGTTCAGAAGGCCATATATGCTATCATAGGTGGTATTCAGGTGAATTGGGCCAAAGCCATCATGAACCATCATGTGAGCCTAGGAGCAGGGACACAAAGGAACTATCTTCCAAACTATCATCTTTTCACCCCCGTCTTTTGATAGTTTGGAGTTAGCTTTCAACGGGAGCCGATACAGAAGAGGGTACCTGCGTCCCTTAGGAAGATGAGGATAGAGGCGAAACATGTGAATTTTGGAGCACGGTAGCATGAGGCGGGACAATGGTATATGGATTAGGCTCCTTGGTTGAATCAACAGGCCCTCAAGTATGAAGCAATCCAAGACTCCCAGATCCGGATTGAGGCCGACCTGCAGGAGATAAGGGCATAACAGTTGGAGATACGAGAGGAGCAACGATGCCAGAATCTTGAGCTTGGGTGCATAGCCTCCATGGTTCGATCACTCGGTTGCAGCCAAGGTTCTAGCTCTCGTGGAGGACCATCCCCTAGTACATAGGTGGTAGTTAGTAGTAGTAGTTTTATTTTCCTTTCAGTGATATTTTTCTTTAAGGTTTGGATTGTAAGCACTAGGTTTTTCTATTTGTATAAAACACATATGATGTTAATGAGAAATATTCCTTTTTATTTGCTTTCTGTGTTAACCGCGGTATTCATTCGAAAATAGTAAAATTAGAAAATCTCAACAAAAATACTTAACTAATGCAAAAGAAAAGAAAATAGGAAACGACTGGAAGTTTATGAAATAAATTATAAAATTTATTTAATTATCTCCTAAAAGGGAAAAATATAGTTAAGTCCCAAAATGCAGTAAAATTTTAGAAAGATAAATTTTGGAGAGTGAAAGACAAAGAAAGGTTGTGGAGAAACCACGGGTCATTATCCCTACGCTTTAAAAGCAGAAATTTATAAATAAACTTGTGTGATGGTTGTTATTTTAAAATAAAAGAAAAAAATTAAAATTGTAAATTTTACTGTATAATAGTATAGAGTCTATTATGGATGTTAAACTATTGGCTAAATCCAAACTGCCTAGGATGTGGCATAATTTGTTTTGAAAAGAAAAAATATATATTTTTAAAAAAAGAAAAAATTTCAACTATTCAAAAGTTTAGTTTAAAAGGATTTTGAAATGAAAATGAGGAAATTTTGAATTTTTGAAATGCCACAAGCTTAGCATAGAGAAAAGTCGACGGATTAGCAAGTATGAATTTTACTATGCAGCAGAAGTGACAGTAAAATAAAATATAGTTAGTGGCGAGGGAAAGAGCTATTTTAACTTTGGAATTTTCATTTTCCATACCTTGTCGATATGTGAACTAAAACTTGTTTTAAAATAATTCTGTTTTAAAATTTTAAAGATTTAAAATAGAATTTACTTATGTGGACTTTACTTGGAAAAGTTGGAAAAAAAATCTGGGCATAAGAGAAGGTTCGAAGGTACAGTGAAAAAAGGGTACACAAGAGAAAGGTGGAAATATTGAATTTTTCATCTAAACCCATTTCCGACATAAAGAATATAGGTTTAGAAAATTAGATTTTTTTTTTCTAAATTTTGGACGCTAGAAATGGTGTGCTAGGATTTTGGATAGTATGAATTGAATGCAAAAATTGGTTGAACTATACTTTTATTCGTAGAAGTGTGGGAAATTTTCGATGCAAAAACAAGGATTTTGATTTTTAAAAATTGCATGCATATAGAACTGCCAGTATATATAGGTTGTCTGCACTATATTTTCAAAAATGTTTAAAGAAAGCATTCATATAGGAGGTGTCGATGTAGTATTATCTTGTATACATACCATATATAACTAAGATTGGTTGTGCGTTATTTACATGATTTAACCCTTGAGCAATTTCGAGGATGAAATTCTTTTATGAGGGGAGAATGTAACACTGCATAATTTTAATGACAATTAATCAAAAAGAAATTAATTAATGATTAGTGGAGCCAAAAATGGAAATTTTACAAACATCGGAATTTGGCCACGAAACTTGCACTATTAGGTTCGTGGCGATTTTCTGATCAATTTTCAAATATAAAGTTTTTCGTTGATCAATTTTCAAATATAAAGTTTTTTGTTCGGAGTTCAAACGAAAAGGTTATTAACATTTGAATATTTCGATCGGAAATAATTATGTAATTAAGGAAGTAAATATGGTTAACCAACGTTGATCAACGATAACTATCAGTTAACGCTTACTTAACATCTAAGTATAATTAACATTAAATTAGATCGGTCGGAATGGGAGAGAATAGATCGTATAAGGAATAGAACAAACGAAAGAAACTTATTAACAAATAAAGGCGATCGGTTGATCTCCTCATTAGGACCGGTCGACCGCTAACAGTCGACTAGTAGATGTTGAGCGATCGACCGGTAGTACTCTGCCATTTTTCTTCTCATATTTTTTGAAGCAAGGGCGAAGCTATGCCATTTTCTCTTCTTTACAAATTCTTAAATCTAAATAAATCTATAGTTTATATACGTATATACAAGTGGAGAATAGCAGAGGAAAATAGAGAAGAAAAATATGGTCGAATCAAATCATCAAAGCGAAGGTAAATTATAAACCCAGATGTGAATCTAAATTAAATCCAAATCTCTTCTCAGATCTTGATTTCTAATTGATATATGTATGTTTGCGGTATATGTATTCTGATAGAGAAAAAGGAGAGTCAAACTGAAATAATAGAGATTGGATCTGGAGATTTGGAAAGCTAAAAGGTGGGTGGGAAATTATATACTTTTAATGATATCAGTTTTATATCATTGTAAATCTGTTCCTATATGCCTAAATATAATTTTGGAGTTATAGACCTAATTATATACATGTAATGAATTTATAAACTTTGCCTACATATTTTGTGGATTTATAACTTAAATTTAATATTGCATATGTTAGAATCTAGAAAGTATAGGTAAAAGGTAGTCCCGTAATTAATAAATTTTATAATAATTCCAGGTTTATCGTTTAATGATGTATGTGAGTACATGTGAATTAGAAGTTATCACAAAAACTTATCGGGATTTAAGTAGTATTTTAATTCACTGGGATGTAGGGTGTTGCAATATAAATTTCTATAAATTATCATGCTCAGATCCATAAATAAAAGCGTATCGATTGGAATTACAAAGAATATGCCTAAAAGAAATAGATGTATAAAATAGGGATATTTACCGTATTTTGTACTGTCTATTTGAAGAGCTGGAAAAAAAGAGATAATTCCTTGTAATTCCAAACATAACACAAATTCCCTTTTTAGATAAGTTATAGAAATTTATAGTGTTAACCTTTCCCTTTGGGGGAGACGTAATTCCAACGCATTAAAATGTAGAAATCCCTATGTTAAACTAAAGGTTTTAATAATGATAAAAATAACAATAAATCTGTAAAATTAATATATGTAATAAAGACGAGTTAGAAATTAAATAATAAGTGGTGTGGTCTCACTAGATATCTATTTTGGTTCGAGATGGTATATTAGTATTCACACAGGACTTTTGTCTCACCCAAAGTTTTTGTTTTTCCCCCTAGACTCTCGGGTACTCATTTAAGTAGGTCGGAAGTAGGGATTTTCTGGTTAGACAAATAAGCTTTCAGAGACATGTAGGAGGCATGCTAGCTGATAGTAGAAGTTTATTTCCGCTGTGTTGTTTAAAGTATATGCTATGTTTGAATGGACGTAATGACAGAATTTATACTGTCAAGTAGTTAGACTCTGATCATCCAAAGGGGCATCTTCATATGTCTCTTTGGAAATATATTTGTAATTATTATATTTTTTCTGAAAGTGGAATCGATGGTACTATGTAATGGGATTATGTAATGAATATGAAATTTAATAATGAAATGTGTTTTTAAAAACTTTCATATTCTTGTGCTCTTAACATATAGATACGATTAACTGATCTTAATTTGTCACCAGAAATTAATACTATGGATGACTACAGCATCTGTAGCGCTTAGTTTTGGGCCTTAAAATGGAGGATGTTACAACTTGGTCCAAAGGGGAACTGTCATACTTATATGTGAACATATATATACATACATATATATATATACATATATATATATATACACACACACATACATACTGTAACGACCCAGAATTTCTGTCATTTGAAATTCAGATATTTAATTAATTTTAAATATTAACAAGTAATATTTATAAGTCGAATGAATTTAAATTCGAATATAGTGATTTAATTGTATAATTAAATCGATAATTTAATATTTGAAATTGTGTAAATAATTGAAATCTGAATCAAATGTGTATAAAATGATTTGTAAAGTTATATTAAATCATATTGGAGTTAGAATGATGTTTGCAAACTTTTAAAATTGAATTAAAAGTTAATTTGTGAAAATTGAATATTTTAATATTTAATTGACGAGTGAAAATAGTCATTTTTCAAACAGTCTCGGAATTTGACGAAACAAGTTTCATCGGATCCGTAATGATATATTATTGTAAGATTTCAAATTTCGTGTCAATCAGATTTACGGTTTGTCCGGGGCAAGCCAAAACGCATCGAAATCGTTTTAAATCGATTTGATTTAAATTTGGTCGTTTAATTCCGTAACTCGCACATATGACCGAATTAGCTCCCGAAACATGTTCCATTGTGTTCGGAAGGCGGGTAAAACCTTAGAAACGCCAGCCGGCACGTTTGATTTCGAGTTCGAAATTTTTTGGATGAATAGTGTTTTTGTCAATTTTCTATAAAAGGACTTGGTTTTCTTCATTTGCACTCAAACCCTCTCTCTTCTAATTGCAGCCGGCCCTAATTATCAATGGCTGAGAATTTCGAAATTTCTTCCTCTATTATCTCTTAATCCACAAATAATTAACCAAAGTGTTCAACTGCAAAGTTGTAGAGGGTATCGAGATCTTCGATCTCAACTGTTGTGATCATTTTTAGAGCTACGGATCGTTGGAAATTTTCATTTAAACACCTGCGTTTATGCACGTTTTCCAGCATAGGGGGGGCAGCCGAGCTCATCCATTTTCTCGGCGATGGTAGAGGCGAGCACGAGCATTCGAGTGGAGGGCGTCGATCGTCTTCAAATGCTACGGAATGGTCGCAATAATTCAAACCCTAAGGCGGCCATGGGTTCGTATCACGTACAAAGGAATGTGACGGGGAAGAAAAGGGCTTACGGCCCAGATCTGCAGTTGCGAAAATCGAAGGCCGAGATTAAAGCTAGGTTTAAAAAATAAAAATAAAATTGAAATTGATTTATATTTTAATTCGTACAATCTTTAAAACGCCATATCTTTTTGATACGAGGTCTGTTTCGCACGAAACGAATTGCGTCGGGTTCGTTTTGACGAGCACTACGCAACGGATCTGAATTGGAATCGATTGGAGCTAGTGATAATTTTGAGTAAAATTAAAACGCGTGTTTAATTTTATTCGAAATAAAATACTGCAACCGTTATTGAAAGCAAAGGTGAGAACTTCTCGCTCAATCGAAATTGTTTCGATTTAAATTTTAAATAGTTGAGATTTAAAATTTGTTGATAGTGTTGATTGTGTGAATTGTATGATGATTGTTATCTGTTGAATTGTAATAGACCCTATACGCCGCATATTAAGCGGAGGTTATTTATTAAAAACATATACCGTGATAATTCCACATTGAAGTGGAATTGGTATTATATATGTATTTGGAGCTGATTTCCCGCATTATATAGCGGATGAGACCCTATTGCGCCGCATAATAGCGGATAATATTTATAAATCCCATATACCGCAACATTCCACATTGAAGTGGAATTGGTATTGTGCTAACATCTGTTGTAACAACCCTACATTTTAGGCTTATTTTATTTTATATTTTATTTCTGTTAAATTGAATTTCCTGATTGAAAAACTTTATTTTAATTTGAAATTATTTTAAACTTTTTTTGTTTCAAATATTTCATTTCTAAATATATATTTTGATTGTTATGTAAATTATAATTTCAAACTGGTAAAAATTTGGATATTTTACTGTAAAGTGAATTTCTGTTCAAACTGGTCAAACTTCGACTTTTAAACTTTAAATTTAAATATTTAAAATTATTAAATTTTATCTTTTATTATGAAAATAGATTTAATTCCATGAATACTGCTTTTCGTTTCGTTGAAAACGGACTTATATTGTAGAAGTTATGTAATTTTCAATTTTGTGTATAAACTGTTTATTTTGCAATATTATTTATTTTAAAACATATAAATTATATTTTATTTGTCATATTTTGTTCTAATATATGTTAATATTTTATTTTATGTATAATTTTGTCTTTTAATAATTTTAAAGTGATTATAAAATTTTTTCCAAAGCTTGTTGAATTTATTTTGTAATTTTAAAGCCTAATTTCTATTTTCTTTGCTATTTTCTTAATTTAACTATATATAATTAAAATTTATTTATTTATTTTATACATTCACTTTATTTTCTTTGTTTTACTTTATTAATATTCACTTTACATGTATTTAGATTAGAATAGATTTTTCCAAAGATTATTTGAATTTGTTTCAGTTTATTTAACCTAGTTTGTATATAGTGTTATTTTTCTTCATTTAATTTAATTAATATAAAATTTATTTATTTATTTTTCTTATTTACTTTATTTCTGAGTTTATTTATCTTTAATTTCAGCTATTTTCATATTTATAAATATATATAAATATATAATGGAAATTTGAAAAGTTTATGTCTCTTTAGTTGCTTAAGGTCCTTTAATCTTCCGACCTTTCATTTTCTCAACCTCCACCTTAATGATTTTTTTTGCCGTGCTTTTCTTTTCTTTTCCAGCAACATCTTCCTCATTTTTCACGTGAATTCTCACCTCTAACTTGAAAAAAAATGACGGCCTCTCCCTTGTTCAAAGATTTGGTAAAATTCCCTTTCTTTTCCATTGTTTTCTACTTGTTTTGTTGATTTTGCACTTGCTCTCTTCTCCTTTTAGGCTCGGCTCCTCTCAACTCCAGCACCTTGGCTTCCTCCACCACCACCTGAACCTATCACTACCTCCTCCAGCCCAACCCCAAGCCCAAGCCGTGGCCTCCCATGATGTTGATCCACACAAAAATGAGCAAACTTCACCTATATCTTCCTAGTCGAGCACCATACATCACCACCACCTCCAACTCCTCCTTGGCCGCCACCTACATCACCACCACCTGCCATAGTGGACCCTGACACCACTGCCACACCTGTACCTAACCCACTACAGACCTGACCATGACTTGTATTGCCTTAGCCGTGACCTTATGTGGCTTAGAAACCATGTAGTTTGCCTTTGTGTTGTAGTTCATGCTCACATATCTTTGCACCATCACCATACATGTTTGGCCAACCCTATGGAACCCAAAACCAGATCCAAACCCACCCCTTAGCCATGCATTTCAGATCTGGAGCTGAAGCATAGATGGTAGAAAGCATGTGCAATCACTTTGGCTTTGGTTCATGCATTCATTTCTAACATTGTTTTATTGAATTTTGAGTTAAAAACTCATGTTGTCTGTATTTGTTTTGTTTGAATGTGACAAGGGAATTTATCTTTGGCTCTCCCATATCAAATCATATTCGTGTTATCGTGCTTGTTTGGATCCCATTCGTGCAGTCGTCGTCGTTTCTCCAGCACAAAACGGTGAGTTATTCTCACCAGACAATATGTACCTATATAACTGATAAACCGACACCATTTGAATCTGTAATGTATATCATCATGTTATATATGTTTATATTATTATCATATGAATGTTCACACCTGTTATTACACTTATTATATCATATGTTACTATTATTTAATGTTATTCTGTTATTTATATCTGTTATCACCATTGCAAGTTCCCTGTAGATTAGAATCACTATGGGTTGAAATGATACATACCCGAACGGACTTTAGAATAGGGAAAAATCGTTATGGGCTGAAATGATAGGCCTGAATGATTTTTATTTAAATTATTTTAACTTGGGATTGCGGGTTTGAAATGATAGAACCCGGATTTTTCTTTTTTTAACTGCGGATTGAAATGATACATATCTGTATCACTTGACCTAGGTTAGAAAATTATATCCAGGCCCGTGGTTATTTTATAAAGTGTTTTGAATATTTTTAAGTATTTTAAAAATATAAATTTATGAAATTTGATTTAAATAGATTTTGAAATGTTTAAAATAAAGAAATTATGATTTTTATATGTGTTAAAAATGTAATTAATGAATGGTTTAACTGGATTTTTTGAAATATAACTTAAGTTGGAAATTTGGAATTTGGTTAAAAATGATATTTAAGTTATATAAATAAAATGGATATTAAATTTTATTTGGAAATGGTAAATATGATAATTTGATTAAATGTGAATTTAAGTGATTTATTAAAGTATTATTGATTTTTTCTATGAATTTAAGTGGTTAAATAAATGAATGTTTAAAAGTGATCTTTTAAAATATAACTTGACTTGGAAATGTGAAATTTGGTTTTAATTAAAGGTTTTAGTTAATTAAATAAAATTGGAAATTTAGTTAAATTTGTGAAATGGTAATTTAAATTTGAAGTGTTAAGTTATTTGTTGAAATGTGAAGAATTGGAAACTTTTACACTTAAATTTATTAAGTAAATTGTTGAAAATTGGATTTAATTATAAGAAATTTATTGTGAAAAAGATACATGTTAAATGATATGTAAATAAACATTTTAAATGTTAAATTATGATTTTTAAAATGTTTAAAGAGTTTAAAATGAAGTTATTTAATTGCTGGAAATACACTAAAAAGCTGGAAATCACTTTTAATAGCATTCAGAAATGCTATGGTTCTGAATTACACTAAAATTTGAATAAAAGGGCTACTACAGCATTTCTGAAATGCTGCAGTTGCTGCAGTTGAACTTATAGGCTAATATTGAACCCAGGTCTATTATAGCATTCTCTGGAAATGCTATAATGGTCTGCAGTCTTTGCTGAAACCAAATTTAACCCTTGTTTTGAAACCTGAACTACCGCAGCACTTCTGAATTGCTGTCTTTTCTGTTTTGAACTATAATTCAACTAAAACTGAGTTTTAACAGCAGTTTTAAGTGCTATCTTTGCTGAATTAAGAATGTTTTCAAATATAACTTATAGCAGTTGTTTTTAAATGCTGTGAAATGCTGAAATTTTAATAATTAGGGTTTTTGACTTAGTAAACGAACTCAGAATGGTTTGAAACTTTGGAAATTGAATACTTGATTTGAAAATATAATAATTACACTTTTAAAAGGTTTAAATGAATTATTTTGATTGGAATATAAACTATTTAAAGGTGATTTGAAATGATAGTAAATGAACGATATCTTTGAATTTAAAAGGTATTTAAAGTTGAATATTGGATTTGAACTGATAGGATATTTTATTTTATTAAAATGATTTGAAATGAAGTTTTGTAAGGATATGATATTTTATTATATTAAAATGATTTGAAATGAAGTTTTGAAATTATATGAAAATTTAAATATATGGAAATGGTTTGGAATTGATTTAATCTTTATTTTGATAAAGATATGGTTTGAAATGATATTTTATTTTGAAGTAAAGTATTGTTTTTAAAAGTTATAACCACGGGTTATAATAACGTTGGGTTGTTAAAGAGACCGGGATCGGATATGGACATACTCTCTGTCTTACCGAAAACCACTTTGGCAACCGTGTACGCGGTGGAGATTCCAGAATGAAGTAGGATGGTGGCGACGATCCTAAGGTATATACGTGGACCCAACTCCCGTGAGTTGGCATAAGGTGGCTAAAACAGGAGCGATTGACGGACCAATGAGGTAGCACCTCTGATCGGACACACTTCTTCGATACCATTCTATTACTTGTGATTGATTTGGTGCGCACCCTTGATTTGGGAGTGTTGTTCGAGGTGGGCGGTAGTGGCTGCTATGCGTCACCACCAGTCCGGATGCGTAATTGGTATATCTACCCTGGCATTGCCTAGTTGTGCCGTGTCACCTACCATATCGAGCTTTACTACGATTATGATTTTAAGATCCGACCGCGTTAAGGTTCTCCATCCCCTTAACGCTATTTTCTATATGATTATACTTTACTGATTAGACACTACTGTATATAGCGTATATTACTACATAGTAGATAGTTTAACGGATCCTTAGAGGATGGGCGGTCCCAAGCATCTTCTAAGTTACTTGTACCCTTATTACAGTTCGCTTGAGTTGGTTTACATTATATAAGTATATATTGTCCTGACTCGAGTGTTTTGTGTTTTGCTTTACGCTCGGGTCAGCCTGAGTTATTCACAGATTTGGATTTCCACTCTCTTGGAGATTTGAATCGCTGGAGATTATCTTCTTGTCATGTCCTATCTATTCCAGTTCCGTTGTTCTACTCAGCTTGTACTTGGTTATTTTATTGAGACTTTTGTTGTACTCTATTTCTTCTGTTGTATCTTATGTAACTCTGATATATTTATATAGTAGCTTCATGAACTACTATTTCTTTTACTTCCGCTGCATTATTTTACTCTGTGTCTGTGATCTGTGATTATATTTATTTACTGTATATTCTGAGATTTGCCAAATTTTATTTACAACGCGGTATTTTGAGTAATTCAACTCCGGCATGAGTGTCTACCTATACACTTATAATGGATGCGAATGGTTGAAAATATCGGGTCGTTACATCTGTAGATGCAGGGAAACAGGTTGGAGGGATCCAACTGGGTTCCTCAAACATTTGAATTTATTTCATATGTTGTGTGTTGATTATTTATAATCTCCGTGTGATTATATTTGTGAATTGGAATTGTTGAAGGCTAAAATTTAGCCGAATATATTTTTGGTATCTTTGGATGCCAGAAATAAATAAAATTGGATTTTTGAAATTTAAGTTGAAAATTTATCGAAAAATTTCTTTTTGATAATTGGATAAATTTAAAAGGAGTTTTAAAAGATAAAAGTTTTATTTTTGAACCATATTGAATTAAATTTCAAAATATGGAAAAAGGGCTTAATAAACGAATTTCGAAAATATTATTTATAAGTTGAGAATTTATTTAAAATTTGGATTTTTGAATAGTTTGGAAAATAACGAAATTTATCTTCTTAAAAAGGAATTTATTTTAAAAAGGAAATAAATTTAGAAATCCATTTGGAAATTGATTTTTGGTGATTGGAAATAAATCTTTGGGAAATGTTTGGAAATTTGATTTGGTGTTTTGAAATAAATTTGAAAATCAATTTGAAATTAATTGATTATTAATTTACCATAACTAGCCAAATTTATTTATAGAAATTTATCTAATTTAAATTAATCAGATAATCAAATTAATCCTACTTATGGATGTTTGGATTATATTGGATGTCGAATTGTTTGACATCTTTGATGTGTGATGCTTTGTGATATATTCTGATTTGTGTTGTGATCTGTGAATTGTTTATCTATGATATATATATCTATGATCTGTGAATGAAAGATAAGTGTTATAGTTTATACCGCTTATCAAATTATATTGTTATATTTGATATGTGATGGTTGAATGTTGTTGCACTATTGTGTTAAACCGT
The DNA here is from genome assembly GCA_030737815.1 of Allium fistulosum. Classification (NCBI taxonomy): domain Eukaryota; kingdom Viridiplantae; phylum Streptophyta; class Magnoliopsida; order Asparagales; family Amaryllidaceae; genus Allium; species Allium fistulosum. The sequence continues at coordinate 991,261,949 of CM060903.1, forward strand.
GGACTACACAATACACACACAAATGTGGATTTCACGTGGAAATCGGTTAAGTCGCAGATTTTTATCAATTTTGAAAAATTGAATTTTTGAATCCAAAATAGTTTTGGAATTGGAATTGAAAGTTTTCGAAAATGAGTTTCAGAAATAAAAGTTATTTTAAATAACTTAATAAAAAAATTGAATTTAAATCATTTGATTTAAATTTTGAATTCAATACTTAAAATTGAATTCGATGATTTGGGAATTTTTGTTTAAAAGATTTTATAAATTATAAAAGGTGTTTATATGGGTTTTTAACCATTTAAAATATGGTTTCGGAAATTTAAATTTATATTCAAGTTTTATACTTGGATGGCTTTAACCTGTGTAATTGTAACCAGTTTTTCCCAAAACGAAAACTATCCGTTTTCAGATAATAATAGCTTTCACAAAGTGAAAAGATTTCCAATTTGTATCGAAACAATTCAAGTTGAAAATTGAATTGTGAATAGTTTGAGAAAAACTATGAATTAATCTTTGTGAAGATGACCAAGCTTTATTTTGAAATCAAAGAAGATTTTAAAAGGTGTATCTTTTATATTATAAAAGACTTGAATTGTGAATAGTTTTGAAAGCTATAAATTAAATCTTAATTTAAAGATTTAATGGGTTAATCCAATTGAGATGGAAATTTATTTGGAAATCTGTAAATGAATCTTTGTGAAACTGGGTAAACTTTGTGAAGTAAATCTTTTTGTTTAAAGATTTAAAATGGTAGGTGTTTAAACCATTTAAAGGAAAGGATTTGGGTAATAAGTTGTGACTTAATTGAAATCCATATATCCATATGTTTTAAATATTGTGCTCACTATTCGGGTTAGCCGGGAAAAGACCTTTGTGTCATATAACCCATTCCGAATTAGTGATACGACGATATGGATCGTATTGAAGACCGGTGGTGAAGACTAGATATTTTCGAAAATGAAAGGACAACCTATTGAATGTCTCTGCATCGAGTTGCTCCGGTATAGAGATTTATATCACTCTTCTTATGATGGGAAGTCCGGACGTGATTAGTGAATATCCGGATTGCAAGGGCTTCTTCGAAAGTGCCTTCGGTTCTGTTCGATCCCGGAACGGACTTGTATGGATGTGTGTCTGACGTTACACTTTGAGATGTAAAGCTGGTTTCTATCAAATACATTTCTGTTGATGGCGGAGAATTTATCCTCTTAGCTTAACACCCTTCTCTGAGACGTACGAGCTCAGAGGTTATGTAGTTGATGGTTACTAGTGATACATTCCCAATTTGGTAATGTGGCATACGAAGTGTTGTTGATCATTTGTTGATCAAAGCGTGGCTTTGTGAAAAAGCGTGGCTTTGTGAAAAAGCGTGGCTTTGTGGACGAGACTTCGTCGAGCCTCACAACCCGGTAATGGTCGAAACAGGAATGTTGCGGCAAGGTTTTAGGGGTCGCGCCCCTAGGGTATGTCATTTCCTTCTGGATAAAAGGTTATATCATGGTATGGAGACCAGATATTTTACCTATGTTGATGCTGCAAATTTATTATACTTTGTGGTTGTTGCTTTGTTGTTGAGGATCCTCGGATAAAGGTCGGTAACGACCGGGGGATGGCATAGCTCGTGTGTTAGCTACCTAGTTACAGCTGTACAGCGTGAGGTAGCGTCGGCCTTGTGTTTGCAGAGAGCAGGTTGACTCTCGGGGCGTCTTTCCAAAGGCGTTTCCATTTCGGTGTAAGGAAGTTCCTTTGCCTGACCATTTGTTGGAAATCCAAAGAAACAATACAAACCTTGTACGGTTTTAGTTGTAGAACCTGCCATTTACTTATGGTGGTCACCACTGTTTAGATGGTAGCTATAGTAGGCATACAATAATGGTTGTATGTTGGCTAAGATTGATATTATACTTTCGAAATGTTTTCTGCACTATGCACTAATAATAATATCAAATCAAATTATTTTGCGTAGCAAGCATGTTTGACTATCATAAGAAGAAATCTCCTCCAATTCTGCGTTTGCATTGTGTGTGTGGCGGGAGGTCTTATGGTAGTTTCATTTTCCAAAAGCATTGCAAATGTATTTTACTTCTTTTGTTGTGTTGTTCTAAAGATAAATACTGTTTTAGTTCTCACACCAGTCACCATGACTGACCTAGAGTTTATTGTTTCCTTCCTAAACTCTGGGTGCCCACCAATTTCCATACGGGCAGCATAGAGTCAGGTTATCAAGTCATTCTGGATTCAAGAGACATCTGTGGAGCTCAGTGGCGAGCTGGATGGCGAGGCGTATCACTTGTAAATGATATTATTTATTCCGCTATGTGTTCTGTATGAGGACAAGTTTGTATAACTGTCCATTAATGTATTTTGTGTATATTGACTCTGATGATGATGTAATGTATAAAATGATATAGTTCTTTGATTTAAAGATTATTCATTGATCTATTATATGTTGTTCCGCTGCGATATGTGAGATTCTGATATTGTTTCTGTTGTTTCTTCTTTCTTTTTCTTCTGTCTTCTTCTACCTCTTCTTTTTAACCATAACAATTCGGTTTTCCGGCATTTGATTGCTCGGTAGTTGATATAGTGGACGTATTAATGTCGACTTTCGGAAGTCGAAAATTCCGAGCGTTACACATACGCAAACACACATACATATGTAGTTATTGTCTACCTAGGGTAGATGGGGTATATCGTACGCATACGTTGGGTCAAGACCACGAAGTAAAACAATAGATACAACATGTAATGGAAGACAATTAGCATAAACCAGCGTTATGAATAAAGTGTGTAATTTACCAGTCACCAAAACATTTCACGACCCCTCCTCATTACAACCTACATGATAGCTTTAAAGGGACATTACTGGTACAAGGAGGGAATCATTTTAATCTAGTGAAGAGTAGGAGATCTACATCAATTTTGGTGACACGGTATATTAAGAAGTGGGTAGGCTACATGGAGTACCAACTAGTGTTGTGTGCGACTGAGATCTACTTTTTACGAGAGAGTTTTTGAGGATTTTACCGAAGGCTTTAGGTACGAAGTTGAATTTAAGTACTACATACCATCCACAGACAGATGGATAGACATAGAGGGTAAACAAGGTGTTGGAGGATCTGTTATGAGCATGTATATTAGATTTTGGAGGCTCTTGGAAGGATCGTTTACCTTTGGTGGAGTTTTCGTATAATAGCTGCTAGGCTAGTATAGGCATGACACCTTTTGAAGCTTTACACAAAAGGTTGTGGAAGTCATCTTCGTGTTGGTGAGAGTCTACAGACAAGATTATTTCGGGACCGGAAATGGTAAAAGATAAAATACAGAAAGTCAAACTCATAAGGAGAAGGATGAAGTCTGCATAGAAAAGATAAAAATCACATGTGGATAAAAGAAGGAAGGATCTGGAGTTAGAAGAGGGAGATTCAGTTTTTGTCAAAGTTTATCCGTTGAAGAGGGAAGTAAGGTTTGGAAATTCGAGGAAGTTAGCATCCAGATTTATCGACCTATTCCCAGTTTTGGAGAGAATAGGAAGATTGGCATATAGAGTTGAGCTACCAGAGAAGATGGCAGGAGTCCATAACATATTTCATGTGTCACATATGCGAAAATGTGTACATGACCCAACGACCATAATCACACCTAGCCAATTAGAAGAAATAGAATTGGAGTCTGAGCCGAGTTCATCCCGTGGTTAAACCCGTATTGTGGAATGTGGTGTGAAACGACTTAGAAATAAGATAGTGAAATTGGTTAGAGTGCAATGGGAAAATGATCCAGCAGAGAGCACGTGAGGGCCTGAAGAGAAGATGAGGGCTACACATTTGTAGCTCTTTTCCGGCATGTTTTTCGATATTTGTTTGATTTCTTTAGTTAGATCGTTCTAGGATTTGGATTTGGATGCATTGGATGACTTATGGTTGGATTTCTATGTATATGATTGATTTTCATTCATATAGAAATATGTGTGTGTGTGTGTGTTCTATACTAGGATGTTATGCATCATGCCTTATAAGCCATATTACTGCATTCATACCGGATGCGTTAACCACATTTACGCATATTAGATCTAGAAACTGAAATTTCATGGCATGCCTACATGCATATGCTCATATCATGATATATTATTTACTTGCTTTAATTTTAATGTTATAGCTTAGTTGATATATGTTGACGAATGAGCACTATATTATATTCTTCGTTCCTTAAGAATTTTGAGGACAAAATACTTTTAGGGGGAATGTAATACCTTGAAAATTTAAGTAATATTTTAATTAAATATTAATAATATGAAAATATGAAAATTTATGGAATTAATAAATTAATTAATAAGGAGGGGCAAAATATTCATTGTTAAAACTTTTTTATTTGACGACGAAACCAGTGTCATTGAGACCGTCTCGTTTTTCTGGTTCACATAGTAATTTGTTTATGTTGTTTGGAGCTCGTATGAAAGAGATATGGCTGGAAATGTCATCGAGTCAAATGGGCGCTACACGAGCTAAATTCGAATTTGAATTTTGGCGGACATATAGGTGCTCCCTCCTTTGACTCAAAACTAAAGTACATAGCCATCTTTCTCATTTTTAGAAACTACACCGTAAACTTCTTCCTCCTCCTTCCTTCTCCAGAAAACCACTCCACTAAAACTAAGATAACTTATCCATTTCTCGACCAAATTCAACGAAACCAAAGGCGATTCAAAGCCAGAAGGAAGGGTTATGACCCAATGATTATTTGGAGGTGGAAACTCGAAGATAGAAGGTGTAGCAAATTCGGATAGCAAGTAGTTGTACATAATTTGGCTATTTGGTGAGTGATCTACACCTTCTCCTCCTATAATGCAATCTTAACACTATAAGTTGATAGCAGGCTGTATTAGAACAGTATTTCATAATCACACACTTAAATTTTGAATTTAATATGATTTAGAAGGGATTTGGTTAATAAAAAGGATTAGAAACTAAGTTTAAGAAAGTTTTGGAAATCTGAAAGTATAACACCTAAATCAGTGAAATAATTAACATAATTAGACTTAGAAATTTAAAGTTAGGTCTAGGAATGTTTTTTGATGATCTGAGACCAAGCGGTAGAGGGTGGAAGCAAAAACGAAGTCAAAAGCAATAAAACCCAAACTTTGAAAAAATAGAATAATTGCGTACACCGGTGGCCCGATGGCCTTGGCCGGTGCACCAATGCACGTTTTTTTGGTAGATTGAACATCTGCCAAATGTCTGAAATTAAATATATAATTCGATTCATGCTTTCTCCTCTATTCTGGAAGGTAATATGAGATGTGATGAGATGAGTGATGGTGCTATGAAATGAAGGGATGCATGGAGCGTAATTATGACACAGAACAAATGGATATATTGAATGCGATGATGTTATGAAATGAATGAATATTAAATGGTTTGGTTGTTGTAAAGAGAATATAAATATGTGTACATGTATGTTGTGATATGAGATTGAGATGCGATGGTGACATGGATGGAAATTAGTCTAGGACGTAGGATAGACGCCCCAGAGTATGTATGCGATGCGAATGCAGTCCTTTGACACTTACTAGGTGGTCTAGGCTTAACGATTTTTGCTTTCCTATAGTGCATCGGTGGACCAGGGGAAGGGAGTAGATGGTAAGAGACCCTGTAGGCTACATTCGGTCAAGGGTGAGAGTCCAACTAGGTAGCACGGTGACAACAGGGGATTACGTAGGCTTCGGGCAGTCCAGAGTATGAGTCCTATATGATGTATTAAGAGACAGACAACGGACAACTCTATAAGGCATGGGGCTAGACCAGAGCGTGATTCCATATGGATGCGATATGGTTAGATACATACGACATTTAGGTACGACGTGACAATAGAACGTATGATGGTCGGATGATAGACTTATATCATATTATATTATTAAATTTGACGTATATGTAGAGTAGAGTATAGTTCACTCACTAGACTTATGTCTGACCCACTCCTACATTATTTTTATACATGTATCCTGGTTGACAGAGTTCGGTGATGAGGCGGTATTAAAGATGGAGATTAGTTTATGTGTTGTATATATGAAGTTGTTTAGTACTGGATTTGGAGATGATTCTGTATCTAGGGAATTGAGTTATATCTATATTTGTTAGACATGTTTATTTGATAGTTTTAGACATGTTATGGTGATGTGACTATATATTGATTATGTATTACATTATATTCATTCCGCTGTGAGACTTTGAAAGTAGTTAGTGTCAGTTAGAATTTTTATTTAATATCTATTATCAATTGTATCTATCCTAGTAAGATCCTCGGTAAGTTAGTTTTACATATTATCCGTACAATTCACCCTTTTGGTTCTTAGGTCTCGGTGTCGGTTCGAGCGTCGGGCGTGAGGATCGAAAGGGCGGGTTATTACATGGATAGTCCATGTTCGTCGAACTTTCAATGCGTTTGTTTATCAATCTGTACATCCGACAAACAAACACCACTGGTGGATTTGTGTCGTCCAGAACTACAATTTTGATATACAATATGTCTAACTCGGAACACTTCTGTATTTCACACCATTTAATAAGAAGGATATCAACTTTTGCTAATTACAATCGATTAAAAATTAACTGTTTAATTCTATAGCCATGGCATACTACATCCTAATCAAGTGTATAAAAACCCACTTTTTAATTTCCAATTACATTGTTACTTGGTTTAAGATTGTAAGGGGTGAATTACTACGTCTTATCAATATGTACACAAATATGATAAAACTCACTAATCGATTAGCGTGCTTCCTCTCCAATTTGATGTAAATCCTTCCTTTCCTTCACTGTACAGAATTTTCATGCCTACAAAACTGCAAATTTCTTGATAGCTTTGATTTATTTGCATAGCTCACTTCGCGGCATTCGATTTCATATAGAAATTTGTGTAATTTGAATTTAATTTGGAGAATTTATTATTGATTTTGTTTAAAGATAGATAAAGAAGAAGATGAAGACTAGAGGTGAGATGTTTAGGCTAAAGTGTAATTAGAGAATAGGTTTTCATTTCTATTTATAGGCTGAAATAATTCAAGTTTAGGCTAAAATTTCGAAATTAATATATTACGAAAATGCCACTTGGTTTAACTTCTTCTAATTTATAGCCCATTTAATCAAATTCAACAGGTTATATATGTTTTCTGACTACAAATGGCATTCTGGATGCAATGGGATAGGTCCCAAAGCCTAATTCTTGCTCATATAGAAATTTATTATTTTTCCATTATGTGAAATTATGATTTTACCATTTTTAATTTAATTATTTAACTTTGTAAGCTTACGGGATGTTATAGTATAAGAATCACTTCCCTGGACCGCCCGAAGCCTATAGGAAATCATGTTGTTGTCATGTTAATTGGACTCATGCCCTGGTTCGCCCATGGCCTGTAGGATCGCTTAACATCCACCTCCTCCACTTGGCCCGCTGAAGCACTACAGAGGAGCAACGTAATGCATGGATCACCTACTTGTGTCACCGGTCCACATTCGCATCTATGTCTGTATCCATACTTATATTTGTATCCATAGTCATATTTGTATCTATACCTATATCCATATCCACATTCATATTTGTATCCATATCTACATTCATATTTGTATCCAAATCCATGTCCCATGACGTCTACCTATGCTATAGACTTGTTCAAATTTCATGTTCACCATCGTGTCACATCTCAGCATTGCAATAACATACATATTCATTTCGAATAGCAACCAATCATCACACACATTCATTCAATTCATAACATGATCATCTGCCTCGTCAATAGCCTTCAATCACCTTCCAGAACATAAGAGAACAAAACTTGAATCGATTGTTTATTATTTATATGGGCCTTTTGGATCTAGGTTCAACCAGAGCTCAAATAGGCCACTGGTGCCCCACCAATGGACCGTTGCACGTGATTCCTGGCAATTGTCAGGTTTCGTAAATCAGTGGTTTTATCGTTGTTTCAGCCACTAGCCGCCTCCGCACCGTCTCTAGTTGCCTGAAAATATCCATAATACTTAACCCTATGTTTCTAAGCCTGGTTTAGTGTATTATTTCATAAATTGAACGCATAATCATAAATTTTCTATATTTCAACATAACTTAGTTTCTAAGTTTTGTTATTAACCAAACCCCTCCCAGTTCCCAATTTACTCTGAATTTAACTTTATATAAATGTTTATCTACTAAAAATTAGCTAGCATATCATTATTATAAGATCATGATTGCATTATATGAGGAGAAAAAGATAACCACTTACCAATTTCATCGGTTCTTACCTAAATGCCGCTGTCTCGACTGTTGCTTCTCCGTGCTTCAGATCTTAGCCTCCAAATCGTTGTAGTTATGAAGCCCTCTTTGATAGCTTTGCAACGCTTATAGTTTTGCGAAGTTACATTAAGTGTAGAGAGAGATATTATATCTTTATTCTTGGTGGTTAAGAGGAAGAAGAAGGAAGAAGGAGCGGTCGGATGGTTTTTGAAACTGAGCGTACGCGGATTCTTTTAATTGGTTAGCAAGAAAAGTGTCCACCTAATTTCAAATTCCAAATCTCACATTTTGGCGCCCGTTCGACCAGATGCCATTTCACCCAAAATTCCATCATACAAACTCTCAACGAGGCAAACAAAGATACCGCACAAATTAGGAAAACAAGACGGTCGCAATGACGCTGGTTTTATTGTCGAATTCCAAAGTTGAAATAATGTCCATTTTGCCCCCTTCTTATTTTAAATTTATTTAATTAGTTCATTAAATTCAACTATTTTCACATTTTTGTATTATTAATATTTACCAAATTTTTGGGGTATTACATTCTCCACCCCTAAAAACAATTTTGTCCTCGAAATTCCTAAGGAATGAGAAATGTAACATAGCGCTCGCTCATCAAACATATATCAATCAAATTAGGAAATATCATCCAATTTATTCAAACATGATATATATGATAAATGATATAAACAGCATATAGGTATGAATAATGCCATGTACTTGCAGTTTTTACCCCTACAATGCATAAATGCAGCTAACGCATCCTATATGAATCCAATATGATGACATATCAGACATGATGAACAACATCCTAGTATAAGCATATACATATTTGTATATGAAAGCAAATCCAATCACATATATAAAATCTAGCACAATTCAACCAAGGCATCCAATTCCTAATCCTGGAATAATCTAAATAAGGAAATCAAACCAAACCAAATAAATCAGGAAACTTACCAGAAAAGTGGAGATAAGTTGCATTCATCTTATCTTCAGGCTCCAATGTACTCTTTGCCGAATCATTCCCCCATTATACTCTAACTAACTTCTATGTCTTATTTCTAACACCCTACGCTCCATGATACGGGTTAGACCATGGGATGAACTCGGCTTAGAATCCAATTCTACTTCCTCCAACTGACTAGGTATAATCACAACCGTCCGATTGTGTACACATTTCTGCAAATGTAACACATGGAACACATTATGGACTCCTGTCATCTTCTTCAGAAGCTCCACTCTATATGTCAAACTCCCTAACCTCTCCAGCACTGGAAATAGGCCGACAAATCTGGGTGCTAACTTCCTCGAATTTCCAAATCTAACCACCCTCTTCAACGGAGAGACTTTGACAAAGACTAAATCTCCCACTTCGAATTCCAAATCTTTCCTTCTTCTATTAGCTTATGACTTTTATCGATTTTGTACGTCTTTCATCCTCTTTCTTATAAGCTCTACCTCTTCTATGGTATCCCTAACCATATCTAGCCCCAAAATAATTTTATCTATAGACTCCCACCAGCACGAAGGTGACTTACATGACCTTCCATACAATGCTTCAAACAGTGACATGCCTATACTCTTATGGTAGCTATTATTATTTGTGAACTCCACAAGAAGCAGATGATCCTCCTAAGATCCACCAAAATCCAATATACAAGCTCTCGATAAATCCTCCAACACCCTATCTATCCTGTCCTTCTTTCCATCGGTCTGTGGGTGATATGTCATAGTCAAAAGAAACTCGGTCCCTAACGCCTCATGTAGTCTCCTCTAGAACTCACTTATGAAAAGTGGATCTCGGTCACTCACTATGCTAGCTGGAACTCCATGTAGTTTGACTACTTCTCTAATATATTGTGTCACTAATATCGTTTTTGTTCTCATACTCTTAACTGGAATAAAGTGCGCTCTCTTTACGAGACGATCAACTATAACCCATGTACTATCATTTCCCCTTCTACTCCTGGGTAATCTATCAACAAAATCCATAGACACACATTTCCACTTCCACTGTGGTACGTTTAGCAAAAGTAATATCCTACTTGGCTTCTTCTGTTCCGCCTTCACTCTTTAGCACATCATAAACTTTGCGATATATTCAGCTACTTGCCTCTTTATTCCTTGCTAATAAAATATCCTCTTTACATCCTGATACAACTTATCTCCTCTTAGATGAATAGTCATCCTTGAGTAATAACACTCACCTAAGACTTCCTCTATCAAATTATTATACTATGGTACACATAGCCTTTCGTCTCTTCGTAAATAACCCTTCTTATCTTTGGAGTAACGATCCAAATGGCTTGATTGTTCACATCGGGCTAACTGCTCTATAATACTAACCGACGATGCATCTTGCCCTTGGCTTGACCTAATATGATCCATCAATGCAGGTCTAATCTCCATCGTTGCTAATAATCCAGATGCATACTCTGATCGAGGCTAGAAATCAAAATCTGATAAAAAAATCTAAACCTCCACTCTAGCAACATAGCATTCACCTCAGCGCTCCTTCTACTCAAAGCATAGGCAACTATATTTCCTTCTCTTAGAGTTAAGAAATCCTAAAATCATATAACGATAAGAACTTCATCCATCGTTGCAGCCTTAAATTCAGATCCTTATGAGAAAATAGGTACTTGAGAGATTTATGGTCCGTAAATAACTCGAATCTCTTTTCTAACAAATAATGCCTCCACGACTTCAATGCAAATACAATATCAGCTAACTCCAAGTCATGTGTTTGATAATTCTTCTCATAATTCTTCAACCATCTACTTGCATATGTTATTATCTTCTCTTCTTGCATGAGGACAACACCAAGACCAGTACCGCATGCATCAGTATATACGGCGAAAGGTTTGTTACCATCGAGAATCACCACAACTAGAGCACTCGTCAACAACTCCTTCAATTTAACAAACTTCGTTTCACACTTTGGACTCCAAGTATAAATCAGATTCTTCGTAGGTAAATGGGTCAGTAGTGCCGATATCTTCACAAAATCCTTAATAAATTTCCAATAAAATCCAGCCAAACCAAGAAAAATAAGAACCTTTAAAGCATTCTTCGGCGTTTTCCAATCTTTAACTACAGCTGCATTCCCCGGGTCTACTGCAAATCCATCTATTGATACAACATGCCTAAGGAAATGAACTTCTTTCCCTCAGAAGTGCATTTAGAGAACTTGGCCTTCAATTGATTCCTCCTCAATACATCCATCACTTCGCTTAAATGAATCTCATGTTCTTCCTCACTTTTGGAATAGATAAAAATTGCATCCATGAAGACCACAAAGAACCTATTCAACTACTCCTGAAACACTTTACTCATTAAATCCACAATATAAGCCAAAACATTCATCAAACCAAATAGCATGACCAACCGTTCAAACAATCCATTAGGTGTACGGAAAGCGGTCTTCTGGATACTATCTTTTGCCATTCTCAATTGGTGAAATCCAGTTGCTAAATCAAGCTGAGAGAATACCTTTGTCCCAACCGACTAATCAAAGAGGTCGTCAACGTGAGGCAATGGATAGCAATCTTCGTTGGCTTATTTAATTCTCGATGGTCATCGCATAACCTTAAGGAACCATCTGCCTTAGTAGCTAAACCAACAGGCGCTTCCCATTTCAAGATACACCTCCAAATAAAACATTTTTAACAATTCCTAAACTTTCTTATCTAACTCTCTTTTTTCCATTGAAGCCAGATGCCTAAGAGGCATCACTAACGACCTTGCGTCTTTCTCAAGATCAATATGAATCCAATTTCTCTTCGGTGAGGGAGACCGAAAACTTCTTCGAATGCATCGGGATAATCCTTCACTACGAGAATACACATAGCTCTTCTTGTGATAGGCTGAATGAATACAAATATGTCTCCATAACAGAAATATCAAGCTCGCAACATAGAATCAAATCAAATCCTTCGCCCTTCCTCAATCAAACTATCCTCCTATCATACTCCAACACTACCCATCATGAGACATCCAATCCATTCCCAAAATCAATCTATACCCCCGAAAAGTTTAGTACATATGTATCACAAGGAAACTCCACACCATGAGGGACCAACTTTAAGTTATGATAAAGTATTGATAAATAAGTCGATCTCCCAACAGGATTTGACACCGCAATAGATTCGTGCACAATGTCAGGTTTTAGGGCTAAACTATCGATTAATGCACTTGTTATGAATAAATTGGATGCACCGGTGCCAAATAAAGTATGAACAGGAGAATCGGATAAAATCAACACAGCTTTCATCACAATCTGTTTCCCTTTCTCCTGAGCTGGCGGTGGGGTAATACTAGAGGTTGGAACGACATCTAAAGCATATGCCTTCACAATCCGACCTTCGATTTTCAAAGTTGGACGTTGTGCAGTTAATGCCCCGCTATATCCCTGCTATAACTCCGATATATCTTATAGCGGATTCCTACCGCTACGATTTTACCATATATCCCCAACATATAGCCTTTCCGCTTTAATCCCCGCTATTTCTGCTATATCCCGTTATTTCCGCTATATTCCGCTATTTCCGCTATATCTTCTATAAAAAATTGGATTGAAAAATGATATTTATACGCTATAAAAATTATGAAATTAATTAATTTCATTGAATTTTTGATATATGTTTAGAAATGATAATACTCTAATATTCTACTAAATTAAATTAAGTTATATAACAGTTTTACGTTCATTTACAATACATTTGCACATATTTTTATTTAAAATTATTTTTGTATTAATTATAATTCAATTGAATGTTAATTTTTCACATAATTACTATCTATATATTTGTAAAAACAACATGTATGGGATTTATATGCTATTTTAGAGTAATCCGATATATCCCGCTATATCTTCGCTACATCCTTGCTATGACTTTGTGCACCTCTACCGCATTGAATCCACCGAGCGCTTTAACTGCACAGGTTGGACGGTCCTTTTTTATATGTTTGAACTGGTCACAATTATAACACTCACTTTCTTCTATGATGGGGCCGCCTTACAATCCTTTGTTTTGTGTTCTACTTGGATGCAATTATAGCATTTACCATTCGAGAGATTTGTCCTACAATTCTTCGCAAGGTGTCTCACCTTTTGACATCTATGACAAGTGATCACCTGCTTTTTGCATTGCCCTCCTTGTGGTTCATTTCCTTTGCGTTTTCCCTATTGTTGGCCCTCCTCTTTCTTAGTCAAAGTTCCATTCAAAGAATTCAAAAATGATACCTCCACCAATCCCTCAAACGTCGCTCCATATGTAATTTTATTCAATGCAAGGTCCTCCAGAGGTGAATTCAAACCTTTCGCGAACTTCAATGCCTTCTTCTCCTAGATATTCACTGACTCAAATCTGAATCTAGCCAACTCATTGAACTGGATTACATACTTTCCAACTGTTATTTCTCCTTGCTTCAAATGAATAAACTTCTCGAATAACATATCTCTCTCGGCACCAGAAAGAAACTTCTTCTCAAAATTTATCTTAAACATCCTCCAAGTAATAGTAGTCTCATCTACTTCAGCTGTCACCACTTCCACCAACATGCCACCTCACCTTTCAAATGCCAAGTAGCTAACCATCTCTTAATAGCATCACCAATTCCTAACAGGTTGAAAATCTTTTCACAGTCATTCAGCCATGCCCGAGTCATCGAGTATGGTTCCATCTTGAGAAAAGGTTTCCCACAAAGACTAGAGAAATCGTTACACAGCTTAAAGAAGTCAACGGCTGGTGGTGTTGGGGTTGGAATCACAACTTGGTTATTGGTGGTAGTGGTGGCTACGGGTTCAGTGGGGTTGGTACTAGCTTGGCTCGTTGCCTGAATATAGCATCTGAACCATACTAGAATATTAACTCCAGGAATATCCAGCATATCTACTCGAGTGCTAGTCCTTGCTCTGGTTTTTACCCCACCAGAATCGGCTACGTTGGTAACTGTTCTAGTTTCGACTGAATTACTTATTTCAACTATCTATAAAAATGAGATTCATTAGCAACTTCCCAATAGATAGTAAACAAAACAGGAACGGTAGTTGGGTATGTGCATATGCACTTCACTCTTATATGTATGTATATGTATATATGTTTGTGTATGTATATGTGTGTGTGTGTGTATAATAGAATATGCAAATATCTCTCTCAATACGTTCCTAGTTCCCAACCTAAGCTCCGATACCAAATGTAAAAGCCCGCCCTTTCGACCCCAAATCCAATGCCCGAACCTACGTCGACAACCAAATAACCGAAAAAACAAATCATTAGGGGTTGAGATAAAATATATACAACTACTGATAGATATTTGATATCAAATACAGTTCTAACTAACGCTATCTAATAATTATCTACTTTCAGAGTCTTAGAACAAAAGGAAATGATACATAATACATCAATAATAATCATAGTCACATCACCATAATATGTCTACAATGTCAAATACATATGTCTGAACAGTACAACTACAACCAAATCCATATTAATAATCAAATCCTGGATACAACACTTATATCCATCATAAACAAAATATGCAAATGAATCTCTATCTTTGATACCATCTTGTCATCCAAACTCCATCAACCAGGATATATATATATAAAGGAAAAATAGGAGGAGGTCAGACATAAGTTTGGAGAGTGAGCCATACTTTTACTCTACATATGCTACAAAAATAATGCTATAACATGATATAAGTTTTTGTTCGGTAACCTCACGTCCTATCATCACATCACGTCTAATTATTGTACAGATCTAGTCATATTACATTATCAAAATATGGACTTGCTTTTCTAGATTGACCTCAAGCCCTACATGGTCGCATGTTGCCCATCGTAATGTAAATTGCGTACATGACTCACTTCCCTGGACCACCCGAAGGCTATAGGAAAGTCTTTTGTCCTCGCGCTAGTTAGAATCACACCATGGTATTCTCGTAGCATGTAGCGTTGCTTGACATCCACCTCCTCCACATGGCTCGTTGAAGCACTATAGAGGAGCAACGTAATACTTGGATCACCTACTTATGTCATAGGTCCGCATTCACATATGTATCTGTATCCGTACCCATATCCTTATCCGTATTCATATCTGTGTCTATATCTATATCCACATCCACATTCATATTTGTATCCATATCCATGACCCATGGCGTCTATCTACGCCACAGACTTGTTCACATTTCACGTTCACCATCATGTCACATCTTCGCATCGCAATAACATATATATTCATTTCAAATAGGAACCAATCATCACACATATTCATTCAATTCGTAACGTCGTCGTCTGCCTTGTCAATAGCCTCCAATCGCCTTCTATAACACATGAGAACAAAACTTTAATCGATCGTTTAGTACTTATCTAGGCCTATTTGGGTCCAGATTCAACCTGAGCTCAGAATAGGTCACTACTGCCGCAGTCACCCCCACCGATGACCAATGCACGTGATCCCTGGCAATTACCAGGTTTTGGAAATCAGTAGTTTTCATCGTCGTTTCCACCTCTAGCTGCCTCTGCTCCGCCTCTGGTTTCTTGAGAACGTCCATAATATCTAACCCTACGTTTCTAAGTTCGATTTAGCATATTATTTCATCAAATTGAACATATAATCATAAAATTTCTGTATTTTAACATAGCGTGGTTTCTAAGTTGCTGTTGTAACCAAATCCCCCCCAATTCCCCATTTAATCCAAATTTAAGTTTATATAAATGTTTATCAACTCTAAATTAGCTAGCATATCATTATTATAAGATTATGATTGCATTATATGAGGAGAAAAAGATGAATCACTCGCCAATTTCAATGTTTCTTGCCTGAACTCCCGTTGTCCAGACTGCTGCCCCTTCGTACTTTATATTTTTCCCTTTTAATCGATGTTGGTATGTAGTCCTCTTCAATAGCTTCACAACGCTTTTAGTTTCATGAATTTTTGTTAAGTTGAAAGGGAGATATTATGTTTTGATTCTTGGTGGTTAAGAGGAAGAAGGAAGGAGGAAGGAGTGGTCGAGTGGTTTTTGAAACTGAACTCACATGGATTCTTTTAAGTGGTTAGACGGAAAACTTTCTACCTAAATTTCAAACCTCGCATTTTGGCACCCGTTTGACCCGATACCATTTCGTCCATAATTTCTTCATACGAACTCCAAACAAGACAAACTAGGATATTACACGAATCAGAAAAATGAAATGGCTGCAATGGCACTGGTTTCGTTGTCAAATTCCAAAGTTGAAAAATGACTATTTTACCTTCACCTTGTATTAAATTTATTTAATTAATCGTTAAATTCAACTATTTTCACGTTTCTATATTTTTTATATTTAACTAAAATAGTTCACAAATTTTTGGGATATTACAGTAGTCAAATAGTATATTAAGGTAACCAAATAGAAGGACAAAGAATAGCAATTACAATGAGCACTCAAATATATTGAAAACCCTTAATTTAAACAAAATAGGGTTTTCAGGTTCCAATAAGATTTTGATGGAAATCTATCATTACCCTTATTGGAGATGGTAGAGATGTTTCTATATCATCCGTGGTTTGTTGTAACCATTGTATAAGTCCTAGGAAATCAACATTATTAATTCGAAGAAAATAGACCTAAAAAATAGCACGCTAAGCCCATTGAAAAAAGGGCTTCAAACTGCGATCGCTCAATCATTGTGCATATAACAGTCGACCGGTTATGTGTTTTTGCCAAAATTGATCATCTAGAGCTGATGTGCAATCGATCGATTAAAGGTAGTACAGCGGTCGACCGTTGAGCTGTTGTTGTTGATGCTGAATTCTACTCCATTTTCAAATAACTTTCATTCCACGGCTCCAGTTCATCTAGGGTTTATTTCGTTTCGACGCTCTTGAACTTCAACAACATGATCATCAATTTAGTATGTATTTGAATCGTACAAATTCAATATTTTTTATCATGCTTCTTTGTTGTTGCGCTTTTGTTTATCGTAGGATCACAAGACGAAAGTAGTTGTTCGAAGACAATCATTTTAATCCAGAAATCCAATCACGTAACTCAAGATTATTGGAACTTTTGCAACTTTCCCTAATTATCAATAATTTTATGTCCATACGTTCACAACGGTTGTTTATTTTCTTTTTTTTTCTCCTCTCTTTTTATGTACCCTTCCTCGGTCATCCTTTCATTGTATGTTCATGTCTCGTAAGGGTTGTCTTTATTTTTATTATTTTTATTTTTTACTCTTTTCGTTTTCCATTTTTAATGACATAAGTCACCGTAGATAATTGTATTTTCTCTATTCGTTAATAAAGTAAGTACACTGTACTCTTTTTTCCTTAGTAAGATTAACACGTTGTGTCTAGCAAAGTGCATAAGAAACTAGCCTTTTTGGACAAAAAATAATGCAAACAAATTGGTTTACATTCCAACTTTTAGAAACCACTTTTAAATAACTATATGTTTTACCATAGCAAATATTTGCACTATTAATGTTTTCAGCATTAGTGTTCGTACTTTAACTATCTGCAATGTAAATGTATACAGTACAGCTGACAAATAATATACACACACGCTGTACATGTATGTATAATGTATATATGTAGCCAAAGTTCGCTATTTAAGCGGTATAATCTCTACTTTGTTGTCTAGAAGTCGTAAATGAACCCTGCACACGTAAACCTCCAGATCAATCTCCCTAATGTTGATAGTTCGTTATATTTTCATATGACATGAATCCATGTGATTCAACGACAAGTATTGTACTGTATATTGCTACAACATAATTTAAAAAGGAAATAATAGCGCACTAACGTTCTTAATCTCTGCTAGCACAACGTTTTGATGGTTGTTTAGCTTAGTAATATAATACGTATCGAGTTGTATTACAAATATATATTATACAACTTGACTTTGGTATCTTTCTTGTACAGTTCAGTTTAAGAAATTCTGTCTGATTGTGCGTAGTCTTTTCTACTATTTGCTTTGCTGAAACTTCTACTGTTACACTTAGCCCGTAACTGTTCTGAAGACGACTGCGTAATAATATTATAAAACGAAGGCTTTCCATTGGAGTATTTTCTTTGACAGTGCAAATTGTTGACAAGAAATAATGTCTTCAACCGACCTTTATTCTTAACTATTTTACAGTTGAAATTCGCTTTCTTATGCTATCAAGGTATAGTGTTTGAAGTTACCATGTAGAAAATTTGAAAATCAAGAATAAATAATAAACTAGAGGATACTGAGGAAGAGAAAATGAACATATCAAAGAAAAAGACGTCTAGCTTGTCATCCAATACATACGCTATGGATAAACAATTTTGAAAATCAAGAATAAATAATAAACTAGAGGATAATGAGGGAGACCTTTTCTTGCACGTGGGTGGGCCCACACGATCGATCCCATGACATTTGCATTCGGTCCGTGATCGATACAAACGAATTTCGTATCGATCGAAACTTCGTCCAATCGAGTCAAAATCGATCATGAACATTCTTGAGGATGTACGCAAGCTCCTGTAAAAATTTGATGGCATTTGGACTTGTAGATTTTGAGTTATGATCGATGCAAATTCGAATTTATTAAAGGCTGTCTCCTTCGTACCGATGTCGTTCGTATCGCTCTGTTCATATCGATCCGAGCACGTGCCAGCATGTTGACGTGACGCTAACTCCTCGGATCGATCCACTTTTCGTGCCGAGTGATTGAGTCTTTCATAGGAATGTATCTTGTTCGTATAGATCCACTTGAGCCATGTTCGCATCGATCGCAACTGTTCTGTTTGTATCGATTGCCTTTGCTCTGTTCGTATCGATCGATTGCATCTCACTTCGTATCGATGGCTGGGGTCGTTTCGTATTGATAGTTGGAGGTCATTTCGTATCGATCGTTGATCGATCGATACGAATTGACTCCAATTGATGGATTCGAAGTCGAACCAGGCCAAGTGGACATGAAGGGCCAAGTGGACACGAAGTTGAGTGTGTGATGGATACAAACAGATGGATACTTGATGGAACAGATGGATGCAAACGAATTGATTTCCTTGGTTTGCATCGATCATATCTTGAGCATACGAACTCGGATTGACTTGAAATTTGGAACGTTGGCTTCAATAACTTTGCATGTCGTGTCATGTTAATCATAGCTTGATCCGGACTTGGACAGAATTCGTCGATAGTCATAGTGAGCATGCATATAACCGATGTTCGGGACGAACTGTCATCGGTTTTCAGTTAAGTTCTTGGTGTCACGGTCTTGCCAAAAGGCTAGATAACAATAAGTATCACACTTGTTATCGAAAAGAAAAAAAATCAAATAACAACAATAATGACTTGTGTTAATTCTGCAATTCGTGCCTAGAAACAGCTAAACATGTTTCCTATCACTGCCATTATACCCAATTTATCGTAGTAATTTAATTAAGATATTTGAACTTCGGTCGATTCACAGCTTACCTGCTTTGTAGCTTACCTGAACCCTAAAAATATCAGCAAAGCTTAAAGGCCCGAATAATATATACTTTGGAGATAGATCAATTTGAGCTCAAGTTCGGGAGCAGGGAATAGGCCCGAATTCATATTGGCCACAGGATAATACACACCCCTGAAATCAACTGTTGATTTTCAATTTCTCACATTCCGCACTCAATTTTCGAACCCTGTAGCAACTTTCTAAAAATATTGGATAAATTTTAGATTTTTTTTTTCTTACTTTATCTTACAGAAGTCCCTTGAATATATTTTTTATAATAAAAGTGATATTTAGTTTAAATAGAGCATTCATTTTGCCTCAAAAGTTTGAATTCATAACTTTTAAAACCAGACTACATCATCAGACAACTTTCCATTTAATCCTGGATGAAGTCTCCTAGGTATTATTTATACTGCTACTATTTGGGATCTATGAGCTAAAAAAACCAACACATCAACAGCACTTGCAAAAAATGTATCTTTTTTATTGTAATTTATTGTCTTAGAAGAAAATTGGAACTGGAACGATCCTTCAACCACGAACAGATTTTGGGAACACTTCACGGCCTTATGATCATGCTCTAAATTCAATGACATTACTAACCTGGAAGGCTGGAACTACTAACATTCCAACCGTTAGTACTAACGAATGGACATACTGACAGACATCTTCCATCTTCAAATTAAAATCTCAAATCGAACAGCCATATGTATCTACGAATACAAACACAAGATACAAGCATTGCTGGTAACAAAATATAAACACAGATAGTTAATTTATTAAAGGTTTTATAAGTCGATCCAAGCAACACACTCCGGCAAAACATACAAAACCTATAGCCTGATGGCAAGTTAAGCAAACATCAAAGCAGTACTAAACATCAAATTGTAATTTCAAAATACAGTTTATCGCTGTATCATCACTCATCATCTGCATTTCACCATTAAGTTCTTTCAGGGAATCAGACCATATTCCGCATATGATCTGAAACTTAAAACCCAGCTTATAAAAGCTTGTATTTGACATAACTACACCATAATCAACCAAATTTCACTCTTCTATTTTACAGTATACACTAAATAAAATTAAAGAGAAAAGGGAACACAGTTGAAAAAAGAAGGCTACATTGAATTTGTTTAATAGGAGGCCATATATGATCATAAATACATGGCATATAAGGCCTAGGCTAACCATGGTAATAAATAAAAACACTGAATATAATTTCCAGTCATACTAAATTATCGAAATAGGAGCAAACACGCCCAATGCACGCAAACAAATAAAGCATATCTTACCATATCTTACTACCGACAACACATTACTAATAATCAAAGATCCAACTCCTTTCTACTCTTTACGACTGCTTTCTTTTTCATGTCGGAATCAAATATATCGAGATCAAAAGCAGTGGCCAAATACCCATACAAGACCCTCTCCTTGTCTTTGACAAGGGCAGGGTTCTTCTCATCATTGAGGCCATGTTGTTTTGCCTTTTCCCAGCTCTTACGGCCATTATTGCCTTTTTCAAAGTACTCGGCTAAGCGTTCTGCTTCTTTCATTCCAGCTTGAGTGCTTGCAAATTTTGCTACAGTAATGCCTGTGTGTCCCTCTTTACCATACAATGACTTGGCTTTGCCTCCAGCAAACCCTAGATCTGAAGTGAAATGAACAAAACCGGTGTAAAACGTCCTGATTACCATATTTGGATATAAAACTCCTGATTACCATATGAAATTAAATAAAGGTAGAAACTTGGACAGAGAAAAAAGATATTTGGTTGAAGCATCACAAGGCCATGAATAAACAGAAAGGAATTAAATAAGATGATTCAAGTATGATCAAGGAAAAGTAAGCACTGTTACTCAATATGGGTGGTAACAGAGTTTTGTTTCTAATATACCAAAGTAGCAGTTAATAACTTCTTTGGCCTGCGTAAACAGAAAGAATGATCGAAAAAGTAAAACATGATTCGAGTCGTGCACACTTGGAAAACTTGAAATCAAGCAAGATGAATATTGACACCTAAAATTCCATTTCTTTGGTATATTGGACAAATTGAAAGAAATAGATCTAATTGGCCACGATACCCAATCAGCACTACTACACCTACAAAAAGTTAAGTGTCCAGCAGAACCCACTGAAATCTGAACACAAACTGGCTTAAAGGCTGACTGTATGCTAAATTATGCGTAAACTTATTATAAACGAAATTTGTACCTTATACCCAAAGTTCTGCTTCTTTGGTATACTGGGTATATTCAAGAAAAGATCTAATTAGCCACAATATCTAATCAATGCAACACCTAAAACAAAATTATTTAGAATTCATATATCCCTTTTCAACTTTTTATTATTAAGAGTTCAACTGAACCCTTAGAAATCATAACACAATGTGGCTTCAAGACTGATTGTGTGACCAAATTATGCGTAAGCATTATGATAAACGAAATTTGAACCATATACGGCCTTAAATTTTTTGATGATATTTCAAACCTAGAAGACTATTGAAGAAAATTTACAAAGCAGCATAAACTAATAACAAGATTAGTTTGAACCTCCGGAAGATACTGCAGTGCAATGCAATGAATGGAGATAAGGAAACATAATCCTATAACAACTTGCAATGAGTCGGTAGATCTGGGCAAGAAGCAGTACAGATGAAAGTAACCCAAATTAATAATTACAATCAATTAGGCGATCGGGCAATAGATTATCAAGCAGATCAATTTATTGCATAAAACCAGGAACAAGATACTGTATAACAAACTAGAATGCCTATTAAGTTTAAGATAGCATGAAGCAAAGGTGTCACCAAGATATAAGATGTTTGAAATCTTATGAATTTGAACGCTCAGCTACATTTCATCAGATATATAGAGCCGATGGGTAACGAAGATAATGAACACAGAACACAAATGACAGGTAACAAATAGGACTCATAACTAACTAAGAAAGAGATTTGAGTCAAAATATCAAGCTTACTTCCTGAACGTGTTGTGCAATCCATAAGCGGAGTAACAAATTTCACTTGTATTAATTGCTATTAGCTTCAACTCAAAATGAAGTTAAGCATGAGAGCATGTGACAATGTCAATTTATGCTTGATAGTTAATAAACAGCACTTCAGTCATAAGCATATATGTAAAGGTACATGATGTAACCAGTTCAATATCACAATGTGGTGGCCAAATCATACACAGTTATATAACAACATTCAGATAAATTGCTGAATAAAGTTGAGTTAAGTATGATAAGAATCCTAACATCAAAGTCAACTAAGGCCCTTTTTAATAATTCTGAGCTAGCCAAACGGCGCTATTTTTTCAACAAACACCACCCACCCACACACATTTCTCCTTGAAAGCATTTGTTCCCATTACTATACTATAGGCTAACCATTTATTTGCTTGGAAGCATGTTTAAAGAAGGAAATAAAACACCACAAACCATTTCTCCTTGAAAGCACTTACCCACAAGTCAGTGAAGGGTAAAATTCACAAATAAGTCTAAGACTCACAAGTAAGAATTAATAACCATATGAATTACTAGTCCACCTTTCAACAAATTATTATTAAACTAATGATGATATACTTTACCCTTAACTATAGCTTCGACGTAAAGACACTGGTCATAGAGTTAAATTACTTGAGTAGTCCTCCAGAATGAAAGGGAAAAGTGTACAGACAGAACCAAAGATTGAGCAAAGGTTTCGGCGATAAAGAGAAAATAATATGATATAGCAAAGATGAAGTTTGTCAAACTGCCATTCTTTGCACTTTCTTCAGGAATTTGCCATGCACCTTTACCCAATGTTCACTTTGCATTGTATTAATCCAAACAAAGACTAAGCACTTTGTAAAAAACGACAATATCCCAGGGAGGTATTCAACATTAAACATCATTTAAAGCATAACTATCCATAAGTTTGCATGCAATATAAATGAAGCACCACTGCACGAGATAAAAACAAATGTATAATGATAATGCTATAGCAATATTCTATGAATTATACTTGTAATGCATCTATTTAGAGAAGACAAATTAGGCTCCTACACACACGCTCACACGTACGTATATATGTGTGTGGGGAGTGCAGGGGTGTGCGGGGTGTGTGTGTGTGTGTGATAGTGTTGGTGAGGAGGCTTCTCACAACTAATAGGTGGAGTATCTTGGTTGTTAAAAGCAAATAAAAGGTGGATACATAGGGGGTTGCTCGTTAAAAAATTGAGAGACCTTATCACATTTTGAGTGTGTGTACATACACACACACACAAACATATTATATGTATCTATGTATATCATTAAAGTGCTAATCAATGAAACCTATACTTGCTATTGTACATACTAATTTCCTTTTGTAATCACTTTTACCACAAGTCAACTAATCAATGTACTACTCTAAATTATCTGCTTACATTTATTTTTGTGCACTCTCCTTTCTAATTTATATTCTACAAATTTGGACATTTTTGTTTTCATCTTAAGTTTCAAACTGCCCCAAAAGCTCAACAAAAAAGAAGTGCTAAATAGTTAAGGTTACCAAGGAATTTATATACTTAAAATAGTTAAGTATCACTGCCTCAAGTATAGTGGTCTGTGGTCTGGCAAAATTGTACATGAACGAATTGCTGCAGTGCCCCTACATAGTTTATGCAGATGCAAAGGAGAAAGTATGGATTTTGGATGAGTTACTCGTATGAACCCAAACCAAGATATAACTAACAATACTATTCCATTTTACACCTAAATTTTTATTAGCAGAAACTTATTATGGTGGAAAGAAATATGTATAATCGCAGTGGTCGAATAATAGATCCCTATGCAACTTAAATAAATCATTGTTTTGGTGATTTAACAACCCACGTTGAGGTCAATTTTGCAGTGGATAAATTCTCACCATGTAAATGACATACGTGAAAGGGCAAATTACAAATTGTTGCAATGTCCCTAAATTGTTTATGTGACTGAAAGGAAAATGTTTTGATTTTGGATGAATCATGCTGAATGTTATTTCGATTTCACATCAAGAATAAACAAGCTACTTGTATGAGACCCAACCAAGATAAAACCGACACCACAAACTATTTCATTCCCAAATATTTTAAACTAAAAAATTAATGTGGTAAAAAGATAGAATCCTAATTGCAACTTAAATCAATAATCCTTGAGCTAATCATTTGACGGCTCGACGCCACCTTTAAGATTCAAATTTTCATGATTTCCCCCCTTTCTCCAATCAATGGGTTGTTTCTGGAAATCTTTTATCTTCTAAAATTAATCTGTGTTTCTTCGAACTATTTTTGAGTTAGTAGCAATTGTACATTTCCACTTGATGACTAGTGACTATGCACCGTGTTTTGACCAATCATTATTTCACACATCACAACTAGCGTGCATTATACAGCATTCTAAACTCCAAAAAGACAACCCAGCTAGCCTAAATTACATTTAAGCTCTATTGTGATTTTATTTTTATTTTTTATTAAAGCTCTATTGTGAATTTAATTTCACCCTTACCTATTCAGGTACTGCTTGTGTTATTACAGCTATAATATCCTACATATATGTAGAGCCTAGCCATCTTAAACTCTGGCTATCACCTGTTCAATATATGTAATCAATATTAGTTTTAAATAATCACTTGGTATTCTTAGGTCTTCCATCAAAAAGTCATATCCTGACCAATTTATCAAACGAAGCATGCTAATTTATATTGGAGGAAAAGATGCACCATAATTTGTATCTCCCCAAGGCAGTAAGTATTGGGTAAAGTAACCTCATACATGCATGCATACGCATACTGTCATACATATATAGACATACATGTACAAACACATGCACAACAAAAATGGATAATTGGTAAAATAGAATTGCATAAGTAAACTCGGCAAAACCAAAGGCAACGAAACGCTCAATAGGGAATCGGGAATCCCATCCTTTAAGACAGTAAAATGAGCAAATTGGGTTCGGATAGGATAGAAATCATAAATAGTATCTTGCAACGTTCTCATCTTGCCAACTCAAGGAAGATAAAAATATGAATGAATAATGATGAAGCTATAAATATGTGCGTGACCAAGAGATTTGATCAAGGAAAAGGAATGCTCCTCTATATCAAAAGTAAGAACAAACTTAAATTAGATTATATGGGCACCCAAAATTGTCGATAGCCCAAGGTATATAATCTAACTGAGACATACTATGAGCATGTATAAACAGCATTATCATAAGAAAGGACATGCAACATGATATACCTTTCAGTTTTGAGTCCATCTCTCTATTACCCATGCCGTCCACAAGACCGTCTTTCTTCTTTCCTGTGCAAGTGTTATGGATTACCACTGTTGGTGGCCATACAATTAGGTCCTCTCTATTGGCTGATGCCTCATCAGCAGATAAGGATTGATATGCCTTTGACTCATCAGGCGCTTTCGCGTGATTCCATCCCATAAGAACACACAAGGCCTTATGCAAACCAAGATGATCAACACGCTGGTCCGGTTTTTGTGCAGTATACAAATGCATGATGAGCCCATGTACATCTGGGAATGAAGCCCTGAAACGTGCACACCAATTCCACTAAATAACAAGGGTAGCAAAGCATCCTTTAAAGGTATTTAGTTTGACAGACCATAACTACCGCACAGAAGTTACTAGTCACAAGTTTATACTTTATCTAGAAAGCATAACGATTTCACTGACAAATCTACAACAGAAAGCCCATCATAAAATCTAGGTAAAAAACCTATATGAACTTAACTTTATGTAGGAAGAACAATGATTTTACTGACAAATCTACATTAGAAAGCCCATCATAAAAACTGAAACAGGTCATAGGTTAAAATGATTTTACTAGCAACAGAGACTGACACTGAGATGAGCGTATATTTTAATAATCCATTACTTGATTACAGATTCTTATTAAGCAACAAATTTTTGAACAGGCACCTGTTCCGTAATACTAAGTTCTAACTAGCCCGTTGAAAACAATAATGAAAGACTCAACGAAAATATAACTTGGTAATTCACCATTAGCTCCGATTGTTACTAATCAACAAACTTTCAACACAGCACTAACCAGCCCAAGAGGATTGACAAAAGAATTAACTAGGTGAAAGTGCCTAATGTGGGCATACGCAAAGCCTTGATGCGGGTCAGAAGAAAACTGGAAATCACCCAGAAAAATAAAAGGTTGTATTGGGGAAAACAACACAAGCCGTTTATATACAAACAAGATTTTTTTTTTGACACATGCAATGTGCATGAATGTAAAAATACTTTTGTAAAATGATTTGAAATTATTAAACTTCAACACACACAAGTGCGTGTGTGTGTAGTTTTAATAAGCATAAATTGAGTAATAAAAGAAAAAAGAATATATTTTTGGCTGAGATTGAGATTTGAACTTGCGATCCTATTAGTGTACCAAATTTCCCATTTGGAAATAAATTAGTTTATATTTAGAGGGGGATTCGAACTTCTGACATCTCTTTTGCACATAAGGGCAATTTCGGAAGTTCAGAGTCCAACCAAAAGTTGTGTTTCTATTTCACGCACACACACATGCCAGCATAATCATAGTTTTCCAACCAATGCTAAATTGCAACATAAGGGCAATTTCGGAAGTTCTCGGCCCAACCAAAATTGTGTTTCTATTTCTCACACAGACAACACCCCCCCCCCCCACAATCATATTTTTCCAACCAATGCTACGTTATAAAGCTTGGGAAAGTAAATGTGCCCTAGATGAAAGGGGAAAAGTTCAATTAAACTTCAAGAAAGATCAGCTATATGTGTCCATTTACCGACGCATTCCAGTAAAATACATAATCCAACACAATGTGATTTCACAGCTATGCAGCCATACTATTTTGAAAATTTCTAGAAAGAAATACATGCATGTTAGCAGAAAAATGTACATATAACAAGTAAGCAAAAGAAAACTTCCTCTCAAGATTTGGGTTCAAAAAAAATTCATACACAGACTAACTTGAATGCTTGAAGACAAATTAACAAACAAAATTAACTGCTAACATTACACGAGGAAGTTAACACTATAAATCTACGTATACAGAAAAAAATCGAAAGGAATAGCTTCTTGTACCTGTCAGGTTCATCAACTAATTTAGTTGATGATATAGTGGCAATAAGACAGTGTATATATGCAGTGATAATCAAAATTACGAAAGTACAATACTATCTGTATCTATTATTTATAGAATGAAACTAGAAAGAGATGATAGTGCTGCCAACTCAACAAGTGCATGCACTAGAATTTAAATGCTGCTTAATAGGCAACAAACCATATATCAAATATTTATGTTTACACAGACAAACACATCTCTCCAAAATCTCACAAGAAGTTCAAAAAGCTTTCTCCTTAAAAGGCCCAGTACTCGGCCATCACATATGGGTACAATGAAAACATATTTAGCAGGTAAACCGGTTTTAGGGCTTCAAAGGAAAGTATATTCTATAATTCAACACCAAATACCAAAATCTTACAAGAATTTTCAGAAAAAATCCCTCAAAAAGCCCAGTACTCGGCCACCACATATGGGTACAATGAAAACGTGTATATCAAATAAATCAAAGTTAGGGCTTTAAAGGAAGTGGCAATTAGTGATCACTAAAATTCTATATTCTCTAAATTTTAGTTGAGAAAGTATGAAAATGTTATCATGTGGGCTAAGAGAACAAACATACTAATTCAACACCATATATTGCCATCATCGTTGTATAACTAGAAATTTATTAGCTGTGATAAAAGAGCACATTACAAGAAAAATGAACCAAGTGGCATATGGGTACACTAAAAACATGTATATAAGTACCAATGTCATGACTTTAAAGGAAGTATGACAATTGGTGATTATTGAATTTCTACATTTTATAAATTTTAGTTGAAAAAACATGAAAACAGACGCTATCATCTAGGCTTAAGATAAAATGCATGCTAACTGAACATATAATCCAACATCATATATCGCCATCATCATCATATAACTAGCATTCTATTAAGTGCAACAAAAGAGCAGATTATAGGAAGGATAACATGTTTTTAATAATGAAGGTATGTCAGTAGCATGGATATCAGGAAGGATAACATGTTTTTAATAATGAAGGTATGTCAGTAGCATGGATATCAGGAAGGATAACATGTTTTTAGAGCATCATGGAGCACACGGTATGACCATTATCCCTGTCTTAATCTCAAATTGGTTAGTTGGTCAAATGAATTCCCTATCTCCACAAATTTCTATTTTCAGTCGTATCTTTAGGTAAATTTAGTTTTTTAAAATTATTGCTAATACTTTCTTCCAATATTAATTTAGATCTATTACGTAGTTCCCCTTCAATAGAGATATTATCTTCTTCCTTCTCTTAATCTCAAATTGGTGAATCGGTCAAATGCTTTCACTTTCTCCATGAATTTTTATTTTGAGTAGTATCTTCAGTTAGGTTGTGTTTTTTAAATCATTTTTAATACTTCTTTCTAATTTAGATCTTATTTTGAGAGAATATGAAGTGTGATGTCACTCTGGCCGGACAAGTAGTGGCCAAGGATGAATCCTTTCGATATTTAGAATCAATGTATGGTGAGATTGATGAAGATGTTAGTTTTAAAATTCAAACGGAAAGGGTGAAATGACGACTAGCGTCCGACATTCTCTGTGACAGGAAAATCCCACAAAAGCTTAAAGGAAAGTTTTACAGAACGGCAATCAGACCTGCGATGTTATATGGTGCAGAATATTGGCCTATTAAAAGTCAACACGTTCAGAAGATAAGTAGCAGAGATGTGTATGCTGCGATGGAGCTGTGGTCATACAAGACGAAACAAATTGAAAATGATGATATACGTGACAAACTTGAAGTAGCAACAATTGAAGAGAAGCTAGTCCAGTACTGCTTAAGATGGTTTGGACATCTCCAACGAAAACCTCCCGAGACACATGTGCTTTGTAATTACAGTCCGCATCAAATGCTTAAAAATAGGTAGAGGTCGACCAAGGTTGATATGAGAAGTAGTAAAAAAAGACT
This sequence comes from Allium fistulosum, assembly GCA_030737815.1. NCBI lineage: Eukaryota > Viridiplantae > Streptophyta > Magnoliopsida > Asparagales > Amaryllidaceae > Allium > Allium fistulosum. The sequence continues at coordinate 991,291,742 of CM060903.1, forward strand.
TGAGGAATTGAAATATATCCGAAGAGCTGGTGTCGGACAAAAGCGAGTGGAAGTTAGCGATCCACATACCAGAACCATGAGCAGAAAAAAAATTTCTTTATTTTATAAATCTATAATTGTTATTATTACTTTTAAATTGACTTGATCCTTTAGTTTTGGATTTCATCTCTATTCGACCCCAACTTGCTTGGGAATAATGGCTTAGTTGTTATTTTTTGTAGTTTCCATTCATTTCCATTTTGAACACATTATTTTCTCCCCTAATTAGTGCATCAAGTTATCTACGATGTATGTGTCCACACCAACTAAGTTTATTTTTCTTAATTTTTCTATTTATACATGTCACTTTTACCTTTTCTATTTATACATGTCATTTCCACTTTTTCTCACCTTTTCATTTGTAACATTCTTTTCTAATGACTAATAATCCATTTTAGCATGTTTCATTTTTAACGTTTAATATAACATAAATAAACTAAGTGGCATGGTAATCCTAATAATAAAGGCATGTGGCATGGATAAGGCGGAAGATAACATGTTTTTAGAGCATCGCAAAAATGAAGACGTTAGCATGTGGCATTGAATGCGTGTATGTATGTCTATGTATGTATATATGTGTGTGTATAACATGGTTTAATAACCCATTTTGGTACCATATTCGACCTTCTAATTTTTTTACGAATTTCAGTCCTATTCGTTAAATTTAACTTTAATTTTCGGTGAGTATTTAAAAATATACAACAAATGTGTTATACCAATCAAATTCAATAATCAATCACATATTTTCCTAAATAAAATTTGATATTTTCTGAACTGCACTTATATGTAAAAATAAAACTTCTAAATATATTTTGATAAAATAGTAAATCGTAATAGTTAAAGTAAAATGAAGCATCACAATACTAGCTGTTATATTTAAAAGGATGCAATCTCAGAGAGGTCGTGATGATATCATCTACGTCCGTACCGCTCCTCGTGGAGTAGATCCCGCATCCAACCCCTTTTTTTTCATTTTCCAGAGGCGAGATAAGCAATGATGTGCATGTGTATACACACATATGTATGTGTTCTGTGTTTGTGTGAGAGTGACTGCGTATTATAGCTGCTGCAAACCTTCAGCGTCTTCTTCCCAATGCAAACACAGCTAGCCCCTAGTTTCTATACAAATATGAAGATTCAAACGTTTCAATGTAATAATGTCGAATTTATTCATAAAGATAATTAGAATAAGTAAAAATAGTAGTGGTGAGGGCGGAGGTGGAAGCGAAGGTGGCAGCAGAAGCAGTAAACGTCACGGCAGCAGCAGCAGTAAACGTCACGGCAGCAGAAGCAGTAAACGCCATGGTGGTGGACGGAAAGAGGTTAGACAATTACCGCGCAAAATCGTGTTGTTGGGATGATATAGTGAGGATCTTCATCCATTTATTGACCGGTCTGAATCCTAATAAAACAATCAGATATTTGACTTCTTCTGAATGACGAATAATATCGCATCAGCACTCAAATATTGGGTACGGACATAGTAAGTATTTATTTATATTGCATAATCAATGCGAACACAAAACTAATGTTACAGTGCAGTAGATTAAGTTCTAATTATAAGCATGTAAATACGGACTAGTTAGTAACCAAGAATCTTTGGCATCACTTTTTGGGCTATAGATTGGATCCTGGGTTTGGATAAGAAGTCGAGTGTGAATGAGTTAAATGTAAGTTGATAAGACGCAGAAAAAACTTGCTCGCCCCTTAGCGTTTGCGATACTCTTACATGTATCTACTTGCATGAGATAGCATATAGCTTAGCATAGTAGAATTATACATGACACAGTATCATGGATAAGTATGCCAATAATGATGCAGGATAGGTGACTAAGATAATGATACAAATGCATTCAACCAATAAGCAAAGAAAACTACTCCTTTGTTATGATGACATGTAAACCACACACAACCCGCCCCCTAGTCCATAGATTTGGACTGACCACAATGATTTGTGGGCAGAACCACAATCTGCAGGCTCAGAGCTCATATTATGGAACAATCACAATACTAACGTTGTGTTTACATATACAGGATAACATGACTTGAATTCATGTTGAGCAAACTAAAAGAACAGACATCAGAGCATTCTATAAGTGATATTTGTGGATTCAACAAAGAAACCGTTGTATCAGTTTCTTCAAAATTAAGTTCACATTGTGATATTCCACGCCCACTACAAAATAAATGATCATCAATAAACTATAGTCTTATGCAAATCAAAGTATAGATAGTTACAAACAAATCTTTCCAGAAAAGTTTACCAGATTTTTTATACATGTATATGCATTTCAAATCAACAAAGCAAAAAAGGAGCATCTATTCCATGGAAAAGATTCCCTTGAACAATAATGAAACCTTTTAACGAACAAAAAAAATCACAATTTAGGTCTGTCAACGGATACTTTCGAATGCGGATAGTGTCATATCCACGTCCACATCCAAAAACATTTCCGGATGTCGGATATCTGCATCAGCGGATATGGACGGATATCAGATAATTATCATATCCGCTAATGACCGATAAATCAAGAAATATAAATAGAAAATTTTAGTTAACATAATTTTTTTCAATCTCATTGATTATAGAAGTGTTAAAAATAAACAAATATGATGATAGTTTTGAGCAATTAACCAGCATTAAGTGCACATAATATAAACTGCTAGCTTAATAAAACAATAAATAAATATTTTTTATTGTACAAAAATATACATAATTTAAACTATAATCTTGACAAAAACCGGAAGGATAATTTTCGGATGCAGATGTCTTCGTATCCGCATCCGCTTTTTCAAATATCGGATATTTATCCGCTTTTCGGATACGGATGCAGACGAATTTTGAATTTTTCGGATATTCATTGACAGCCTTATCGCAATTGGTTCGTCCATCGGCAAATTGGCTAAATTAGGGAGGTTAAATTGGAAATCACAGACCACTATGCAAATATAATAGCGCGTTGCGAAAAGAAATACATTGACGTGGAGTACAATAACTGACGAGCTACCACAGTGACAAAAGTTACAGAGGATTACAAATATGACAATGTATAATATCTCATTTTGAATAGCCATATGTCTCTAGATTGTATAAATAGAGGGGTTAGGATCGAATCTCATTGGCATCAATTAATCGTGTTCAAAAAAATGATACTGGAAAATAACAACTCATCCAACACAATAAGAGGTATAATTATATAGTCACAGGTTTTATTGGAGTGATTGAAATTGTATGAAAATGAACTTATCACTGAAGTCATTAAACTGTAACATTTTTAAATTAAATAGTCAGACATTTCCAAATTAAACTAGAAACATACAATATTGCTGCAAAAAAGAAGAGAAAAACGCTATTCTTAACTACCTCATGTACACACAGTCATACCTACCTCACCCTTAGTGGGGTCATACTCTCCCAATGGTTGTATTTTTTTAAATATAGGCTGTTCAATGATCTCTAAATGCATTCGCCCATTGATAACCAATGTTTGCAAGTGTTTGAAATAGGTCTTCAGAGGCATAGTCAAATAAGTGATAGCATCCATAATACATTGAAAATCTCAAATAAATTCAAACAGAACTCTAATGCAAAACAACTTATGAAATATTTTTTTGTTATTTCTCCTACATTTCCGGCATAGCTATGTGCATTGTCTAATTATGACTAATCTTCAAATTCTCCATCAAAATGTTTTGATCATTTCTTATTTTCAAATTTAGATGTTTCTTTTTACAGTACAGCATGGCATGACTTATATTGATTTTTTACAATTGAAACATCAATGCATCTTCGATTTTGTAAAATGAGGAATGTTTACTTAACCATTAACGAAAAAGGCAAGATATATCGACTAATGCTCATAAAAAATGAGACAGATAGCTCAACGGACCATATAAATATGTTTATTACTACTGCAAATTATTTATTTTTTTAGCCATCAAGTTAAAATATTTCAATCATAATCTTCCGCCCAACTCTATAAAATTATTGCATATGTCAACACATACAGTAGATCTGAAGAAAAAACATAATAATATAATTCAAGATGGCTAAATCATCATGTCACCCAACAACGCAGATTTTTTTCCCCGTATTCGACGTGTGCAAATTCTTCGAATTGTTTGCAGATCATTATTTACGAGAACTGCCTTGAAAAACATAAACAAGAAGATCGGCGATGTTGCTGTATAAAATTATATTATGATAGCGCATAATATATCATAGAATGCTTAATTAGATTAGCCTTAAAAATATTAAGCAACAATTAAACACCGCTTAATCACTACTATCAAGCAAAGCAACAACTTTGTCATCTTGCATCACCACATGCCTAATAGAACAGCTATACAATGAGTAATATTGTTTTTCAGATAAGCACTTAAGTCTTGAATTATATTATTATTATCAATATTAGCAGTATATTACTACTAATAATTATGTATACTACAATTGATAAGAGCACAGGAAAAAGGGAAATTTTGATAACAATAAGTTTTATTTGCAAAAAAAAAGTAAAAGGGAGGGGTGACATAAGTTATAGATAGGTATAAAGCGAGAATTGTACTAACTTATTTATGCAGGTGCAGGATTTATTATGACTCCCATTAATACAATTTACAAAAATGCTACCACCAATTACATAATGAACTGATGGAATGCACATCTAGACGACTAGACCCTAATATCATCATATCATATGACAAATAAAGACAAATGAATTTTTTCCATAAGTGAGAGAGATCTAAGAAACAATGAAACGTTCTATTTGTAACACTAATGAAGGCTGCTTGTGAACAAAAGCAACAATTTCCAATCATGTGGCAAAAATTGTTAACTGGATATAATACGTACATGATGGAGAGAGCAGTGCACTGTAGTAAATTGGTACAAGGTACCAATAATTAAGAAGCAAGACTATCAACGAGGCTTTAGTGCATTATAACCTTGTTAGGTAACTTTGGATAACAAGCTAAAAAGTAAACCCTGTGTGGAGCCTAACAAAATATGGATGGGGTCCAACAAACTACAGGACAAGGCTTTTAAGCATAGCTTTTAACGACATGTTTTTCTAAAATTTGGTGATGTGAATCAGCAGTAAAAAACAAAAAAATTGTTGCTGAACATATACTTCTACTTTATGATTTAGAAATTATATCACATCTGACACTCCCAACTTACATGATTTAGAAAGTATTTTTGATTAACCAATTTTTTAAACTGTTTTTCGTGCATGAAATTTCAGATTTAAGTTGTATAAATTAAAAAAAACACAAGTATATTATATTTGAGAGACACCTAAGATCAAGTGGCAAGACTGAGGTTCCAAAGGTTATGGATTCTAACCTTCAACACAACAAAATGAATGATTCTCTTGAATAAAGTATCACTCTTATTTTAGAAGAAAAACAAGTCACTCAAATAAGCATTTCAACACACATCAATTGTAGCACGTGAATAAATGTAATATAAAAAAGGCACATAAGAGACAAACGACGTTGAACAATTAAACCGGCAGTAATATATATAATCATATTCATATAATGAAGAACCAGACAAAATAAAGAAGATGATACGGGTATAGTATAGGATAACAAGCAAAATAAAGAAATCAAACCTGCAAATAATACAATTTACCGCCACCCCTCCCTTCCCATCCTCCAAGTACACCTTCTTATGATTTGCATTCTCATTTATCACCTTAACAAAATTTAAAAAGGCTCTCTTCAACAGCTGTGGATCAACATCAACCACACCAGCCTGACTATCCACTTTCCTCCTCATTGGACTCCTCTCCACAGCAACATTGTTAGAACCTGGGTTGCTCCCATACTGTGAAACATGCTGCCTATGCCAAGCAAACTCATCTTCCTCCCCAAACTTCCTTTTCATCCCAGACGGCCCAACCATCTCCCGTTGCTGACCATCCATCCAAAAATCCCTATGCATACCTGCCCCAGGCCCAAAATCTCTACGAATACCTGCCCCAGGCCCAAATCTATCCGGGCTGGCATTTAACCTATCAAAACCTAATCTTTGATGGCCAAGCGGTTCTAATGGGTAATCAGGTGGCAAGGCTAAATAGGTTCTGGCGCTGCCGTCGGCCAGAACGATGGTGCGACGCTCTAGGTTTTGGAATCCATAGATCGGTGGAGGAGGAACAGCGGGGAAGGGTGAGGCGCCTACAGGGGGGGCAGCGCGAGGAGGAGCGGCAAAGGAGGATGAAGGGAGGTCTTTTTGTGGCTGCCCTTCTTTTTTCGGGTTGTTGGATTTGGACGGAGAAGGGTTCTTGGTTTTAGCGGATTCAGACTCCCATCTGGATCTGCGAGAAGAATGTTTAGAAGAGGATGAGCGTTTTGACGTAGTTCTCATTGGAATTTGAGAGAAAACTTAGGGTTAGGGCAATTTGAGTAATTTTGAAGGGAAGGAGGAACCAGGAAGAGGATATTTCGAGGAACCACAATCGTTGTTGGACTCAGTTTATAAATGGGCTAACATATATATTGGACCTACGTATAAATGAGTTTTACAACCAATTTGGCGACAAAGTCTAAAATTTAAATAAACAAAAAAATGGTCGACCAAAAACTAAATTTGAAGTGGTTAGGTCATCAAACGATGGAGATCCACCTAAAAATTGCATAATAGGATAATAATGAAATTATTTTTAATTTGTTACGAATTTTTTGGTACCACTCATACCAATTTTAAAAATATTTAAAAAAACAATCCCCCAATCCAAAAATGTAGAATGAAAAAAAAGTATGATTTGAATTATTTTTCTGTGAAATAACAAAATAGATTTTCAAATATAGTAGTGTTCTTATTTTCCTCAACTATTTCCTCGCAACCAGCTAAAACATAAATTATATATACGGTTCTTTTACCCTTAAAAATATAAATTTTAGGGTAGGGCATGGATTGGCTTGGTACATTTAGAGATCAATCCACTTTTCCATTCCATCAAAACGTTGATAAAAATGCAAACCATAACATTAATCATTAATGTGATTCGCTTTTAATACAATACAATCTGGTTTTAGTCTGATCCAGTTTGAATTCGAATTACATATAGTTAAGAACTTTTGATTGTAATTCGTAATACATATACTTACGTGGTTATTATAATAAATAAAACATTAAAGAAGTACAAAGTATATGTAACTAAAGTTCGTAATAAGTTATCTGTTAATTACATATAAAATTACTAAAGTTATTCTTTTAACTTTGTAGTGCGGTCTAGTCTGGTTTAATACGACTGGTCTCATCATCTAAACCACATTGAACCGGATCAGTCCAGATTACGATATTACTTTTAGAAAGATAACACAACCGTTTTTCATGTCGTTTTAACCGGTTCGATGAGGTCGGTTTCTATGTGGCGGTGAGATTAACGTTCAGTCCTAATAAATCTTAAAATCGACGCTTTACTTTTTATTAATAGCGATAATGATTGTGCTTTCTAAAATTGTTCATTCTAATACCAAATTAACATGATTTTAGTATTATTGACATTCATAAGTTTTTCTTTTTAGCATAAAGTTTCATTTTGATGTTCATATAAAAGCATAAATTTGCATATAGACTTTGCGCAACAATCCACACGTCCAAACACACTGATCCAACGCCTAAAAGCGACATTCGAACTCGAGTCGTGTCAAAAATGATGGATTGTTAGGTTGAGATTGTTTGTATAGTATAGAGATAAACATATAATTTAAACATTAAATTTTTAGGTCAAGGGCCTTTAACTCAAGTAGTTATAAGTATGACACTTTAGACAAAAGTTTTAGAGGTCATAGGTTTGATTGTTTGAGCCGTAAGACATCATAGTGAGTGTTATGTTTGAACAAAGTATCACACTTGTTATTATGGAAAACATCTGGACTTTCATATCTCGCAGCAGAAGAAATAAAATGTAAACAACTAAAATAAACCCAGAATATTTTTGGTTAAATAAATAGTAACCAAATTAGGAAACAAACTGGAAAACGTTCCTGACAAACAATTGGAAATATAAATAAGTAGTTGTCTTGACTAAACAATAAAGTGCATGTGGAATGACTATAAATATAACAACTCTAGTGCTCATGGTCACCTTCTGCACGTATCATACCCTAACCTCGTCACCACAATACCCTATCAAATTGTAAAGTGGATATAAAGAGGGAAAAGGAGAGGGAGTCGGACATGGTCTATTTAGTATGAAATATCACAAATGATATGGTGCTAACGAGCAATTAAATTAACATTTATAATCTGTACAACGTAGTTGTGTTTACCTGAACCTATTCACCGGACCCAATAAGTTAGCCAACTTATAAGATATTGGATGATAACTTATAATGCCCCTATAAATCCAATAATAGCCTATATGGATCCCACCCAAAGGTTGGATATCCATAAACTAGTAAACTTAACAATACATCGAGTATACGATCTCGATGGTAAATCTAACAATGCAATATAATACATCGAGTATACATTCCAATGGTACACTACCCAACGACTTATCGAGTAAACGATCTCTATGGTACACCATCTATACAATAAAATACATAGAGTAATACAATCCCGATGATATATTATTGTGTCTTATGATCCATATCATTTGACTGATAGCACATAAGGATCGAACAACAAATCGATTCCCCGTAAGTACATTGGTTGGACGATGTAAATCCTACTACTACGGATATCTTCATTCTCCTAATGATTCATATACTAAAATGGTAACTATGTTGCTACAGAAATAATAAGAGCAATCCAAATACGATAATATGTAGGCTCGCATTGAGTGTCACGTTATACTGATGGAACTGGGTCGGTCTACAGTGGGTGAAATTGGTATATTTCAAAAACATTTTTTGATCATATTGGGCCTGGGTTATTTTGGATCCAATCTAATTTATTTGAATAAAAAATCATCTTTTATTTAATTTTTAATTCATCTGATTGATGAATTTTAATAAATTAATAATTAATATACTCAGTGAGCATATATGTATATTGTGCAAATGCAACATAATAATGTGTACATAGGTAATGTCTATGATGGAGTTATGAGTGTGCCATATGGGTAATTATGTAACTTGGTATATATATCTAACTCAATAGCCAATCTTATTCAAAGTAAAACATATTTTATTTGTATTATATACTTGTTACATTATGATATAATCAATTAAGTAATTAATTTAAAATATATTTAATAGAAAATTCTTAAATGATATGTTATGTTATAGTAATTGCAATGTGTTATAATCATGAGAAACTTATCACATTAAAAATAACATAATATTTTAAATAATCCTATTCAAGATATTTCGAGATGAGATATTGATACATCCATTGAGATTAGAGTACGTAACACTCTCCAAGTTTGAGCGGTATATTACTCATGGCTGTTGGGGCCATCAAGGGTTACGTACTAATAGTTATTAGATAATTATAGAATGACTCGCTCAAAAGTTTTATATGATTAATAACCAAGGTCAAACAAAGAATCTTGAAGTGACAATATTACATGGTTCCCTCGACTTTAAAACACCCTCGAGCTTCAATGTGGAAATTCCACTTTGATTATAGTTAATGTGGCACGATGTCCATTGAACGACTGTAGTTGGGTCGAGTGGAAGCATCGAGTGAGACACTATTTAAGAGTGGATTCGCCACCTGGGTTAAACGGAGTTAGTATAATGGTCAATTAAAGTCAACTCAGAGTCAAAGTCTCTGGTCAGAGCAGTTCGGTTAATAATTATTATTGTTGTTGAACCAAAGACTTTGTGTTTGGACAATAAAGTTGAATATGGAGGATATTAGAATTTTGACCATTACCAGATTCCATAAGTCCTAACGTGATATAGTTTTGACGAAGATAATTGGTGTAAATTATTGTCACTATGGAGTAACGCTTAAATAAAGTAAAATTGGTTTTTACCGAAGCTATGTAGACGATAAATTTAGTCATAATGCCACACTACTTGATGTGTAAGCATTACTATTCAAATTGTTCTATATTAATTGCTGACCTAATTTATATCTAAGAGTCACACAACTGAAATGTTAAATACTCATGTTATCACTTGATTAAATTAATTATAATTGTTACAAATTAACAAATATTTATGAAATATTAATTACAAAATTTTATTTAATTTGTGTTGATCAATATTAAATAATATGTATATAATAATTATAGTCACACATACCAATATACAATATTAATATGCTTTTGAATTGGATTTAATTGCATAATTATTTGATCAGACTTTAGAAGGCCCCAAAAGGAGTCTAGAGTGGACGACCATAAGGATAGAATTGGGTGGGATTTTGATTCAAAAATTAGATGAAAAGGTAAGAGGAAAAGGAGGATTTGGATCCCTTTTGCTCCTTAGTTTCTTTAATATATATTCATCCAAACCTCATTTTATTCTCTCTTTTTGCACTTCCAAGACTAATCAAGGTTGGCCATTACTCTTGCCTTCCTCCTCGTTTTTAACGGTCAAAGGACACAAATTAAATGAAATTAGAAGATCAGTGGTTGCTACATGCAGATTGGTAGCTCTTTCTGGATTTTGGATCCTGATTCAAGGAGTTCTTCGATTCAGCATTTCAAAGTGTTTCATCTAGGCTATAGATAAGGTAAATTCTTTGTTTACATATATAAAAGTGTGTATCTATGTATATATGTATGTGTGTGTATATCCATTCATATGTCATTATATGCTTAGATAGTAACTAAATTATCACGAAGCTATATATGTTGTTGTTGGCTTTATTGGATGAAATTATGTATGTTTATAATAATAATAATAATAATAATAATAAACGTATATGTACATTTATATAATATACATATTGCTCACGACCTAAATAAAAAACTAAATTCAATTATATTCATATTAAAATGATTTTAGAATAAATTTGATTTTAATACAACCATTACTATATAAAGAATATTTTATATTTTATTAATATATATAGTACGTGAAAATAAATAATTATATATATTTTAGAATTTGAATATAATATAGTATGTATATATATATATATATATATTAAATCCAAATATAATATATATGTATGTATGTATATTACTTAATTTAAACCATGTATCTTGTTATATATATATATAATATCATAAAATATATATGTATAAAAATATTTAAAATAATATGTATGTTAAGAATTTTTTTCAAAAACAATTTTTTTATTTTGTATTAAAAAAGGATTTTTTTTTTATTAGAACAATTTTAGACCGCAGGTAAGAAAAGGATTTTGTATGGCTAAATATGTATGTATATATGTATACATATATTTAATTATTATTTTACATTAGATTATATATATTATATATAGTACTTAAATATTAATCTAGTGTGTGTGTATGTATATATTATACGTATGTGTTTAGTGTATACATGTACACACACAGACACACACACACACACATATATATATATAATTTTGAAATATATACATCTATATATCATATATTTTTAATTTAAAATTAATATATTAATTTGAATTTGAAATTACTATATTATTTTACAGGTCTAGATTTACATTTTAAATTTGAATTTTAAATTCGAATTTGAAATTCATAGTGATTTATATTAAATTATATAATTTCTTTATATTACAATGTTAAACTATATATATACATACATCTTTATATTATTATAAAATAGTATTAGTAAAAGTAAGTGTTTGTGTGTGTGTGTGTTGACAATACATACATACATACATACATATATATGTATGTATGTATGTATGTACGTACGTACGTGTGTGTGTGTTTTATATTATTATAAAATAGTATTAGTAAAAGCAAGTGTTTGTATATATATATATATATGTGTGTGTGTGCGCGCACACACACATATATACAAACACTTGCTTTTACTAATACTATTTTATAATAATATATTACTATATATATGTGTATGTATGTTTATGTTTATAAATGAACATATATATTGACAATATGCATGTATAGAGAGGGGCTAACGTGTCTGTTGCGGTGTAAATCTCAACACTTATACATGGGCATGTTAAACTATGTACATCATTATGTTGCACGTGCACGTATACGTATGCATATACAATACACGTTATATTATATATTAAAAATATAGCATTAATACAAAAATTTACTATACGTTAAATAAAATATTGATTTTATTTAAATTAATGTAGATCAGATCTAAATAAATTTAGACTTCATTGATCTGATAAAATCCAAAATGGAATAAACTTTTTGAAATTTACCATTTACCCTGCTACGTGCTAATCCAGTTCCAACAATTTATTCATCTTAAAATTGTTTATGATAAACTAAACTAAAATTTAAAATTAATTAAAATACTTAATTAAATCATTAAATAAAATTAAATTTATTAAATAAAATTAATTAAAGTTAACTAATTAAAACGTATACATATATTGATATGTACATATAAACAAATTATAAATGTTATAGTTGACCAACTATCTTAATATTTAAGATAAGTAATATAAAATTTTGGAAATTTATATAAAATAAATTAAATTAATTAAATATGATTTAATTAATAAGATATATGTTTATATTATATAAGTAAATACATTAATACTTATATAACCATATATGTATAAAATTAAGTGGAACTGAAAAAAAAGCCAAATGAGATTTAAGGAATAAGTACATACGTATAGTACATATATCGTGATTTCAGATATGCATGACACTTGAATCATGAGAGCATTTCATAAGAAATACATTGTTCCCTAAACTGATATCACTCAATGTATATTAAAGATTATGAATCTTTAACCTTTAATATTTGTCAACTATCATTTATATATTAATAGATTACTTACATACTCTTTAGTTGTTGATATTCCTCAACCTAGAGATGTTATGTGTATTATTATTGATATATTGACTAGACGAGATAAGACATATGCACGTTTTTTGTTGATATTCCTTAAGGCAAGTGCATTATGATTAGGTTGTCGTAAAATGATATGTACGAGTGAATAACGTCTTTTAATCATTTGATATTTCTCAAGGTTGATATGAGATTAGGACAAAGGCCATAGGTTAGGATTTGTATAGGATACAACCGAGAAAGTGTTATCCATTACTTACGGGCCTATGATTTGCTGTTATTCTTCAAGGCAGAATCCCAAGGCAAGCGAGTCCTAACTCCCACCAGAGAAATCGAAAGATTTCCATGTTTTTCATAAGTTTTGAGTAACATAACAATATATTAGGAACCATATTGGAAAATGAAATTGTACCATTTATGCAATGATCCGGAATTTATAACACTTCATTTTTAAATATCTGAATTATTTAAATATTTATATCTAGGATTTAATGTGAATAAATACGATTTTATAACCTTATTAGCCCCTTTTTACTTAATAAATAATGATAGGAAAGTTGTTTTTGAATTTGTTTACATAAATAAATAGTTTGAAGAAATATCGATAATGTGACCAAAAATCGTTTTACCGAAAATGACTTTTTAATCACCAAAAGTTGTTCGAACTCCTTTTGGAACTTGTATAGTAACATGTGAACATACATAAACATATTTACAAGTATAAAATCACCTAATTTCCTAAGAAAATTAATTAAGTTAAAGGTTGTTAAGTAAGAGACTAAAGACCCCTAAATCAAGGCATAAAAGGAGAGCAAATCAAGGAGGAGTTTCTCAAGTATAATGGGTAAGAGGCATGGGTTTGTAAGAGGGCATGGTATACATGTGCATGGAGAGAAGAAGGTGGAGGGGTAGTTAAGTGGTTTGGCAAAGGGGTATTTGAGGTCATTTGCCACCTTTCACAAAGTCTATAAATACATACCCATAGTGTTCATTTTCTTTTTCTAATTCACTAATGAACTAAAACATGTCTCATCCTCTCTAACTTTCTAGAAACCTACAAATCAAATTCAATTTTTACCGAACTTTGTCAAATACCTTAGAACATCATTAGAACACATTATAGCAACTCGTAGTGGAAGAATTGAGGAATTCAAGCCCAAGATGCCCCAAGGCCATGAGCACCATAACGCTAAATAGCCTTAGGCCATAAGCTATAAAGAGATAGGGGGTGGTTTTGGAGCTTGCTTGGTTGGGGTAGGAAGATAGTTGCTTAGTGGAAGTGTATGCTTAGTTGTTTGCTTGGTTATGGGTGAGTTATCTCACTCCTTGAATGAACTATAAACTTGACAATTTTTGTTTGCTATTAACAATAATAATATTCCCTAACTACTTAAAGTTATAGCCTATAATTATATGCTTTGTAAAGCATGTGATTTGTTTATTTGTTGCACCTTGAAAGGCATTAGTTTACGTTGTTTGAATAATGTTGAATATTGAATTGAATACGGAATTGTCCATATAGCGTAGTCACTATAAACGAACTTTGAATCCTTCTCTTATATCTTCCTTTTAAAACTCTATAATTTGAATACTCTGCAATGCGATGTTTTCTATACTTATATAGTATAAATGATGGTAGGAAATAAAGGTTAAAAGATAATTTACTTATAAAATAAAGTTACAAAAGTTATAGTCCATACAGCGATAGTCGCTATGAATGCACTTTGGAAAAACAAGTTTTTAGCAAAGTTTAAAGTGTTGTTAATTTGGATGTTTTGTGAAACCTTTTCAAATGAGTTTTATAAAAGATGTATAAGTATTTTAAAAGAAGTTTGAAGTTAAAATAGATTTTTAATTCATTATTTTAAAGATTAAAAGTAAAGGTTATTCTTATTTTATATACATAAAACTTGTTTATTTTGTGAAAGCAAGTAAAAGTTTTCAAATCAAAATTAAGTAACTACTTTTAAAGTTATATTTTCTATAACCATTTATATATTATCTATGAGTACTTTTAAAGGTATTTTATTTGTATATAAGTTTATAAAACTATTTTAATCTTGGTAAATTCTATTTAAACACGGATATTTGGTTAGTAGCCCCCTTTTTTCCGAAAATCATTATATACCCAACTTTTTACTTAGTAGCTCCACTTTTCTTTTATTTTCTTCCAACCCCACCCTTACCCATTCACGTTCATTTCTCATGCAAATATGACACTACCTTATGCTGCTCAATCACCCACTTCATTGTCTCCCACTTCATCGTCCACTCAGTCACTAAAAAAACACTAGCTTCATCATTACTCAGTCGCGTTCATCAAGAAGCACAATTCCAGATGTCGGCGCAGGGATCATCAGCATCTAGCTCTCGATTTTGCTATTTATTTTTAAAAATTATCATTTGGTTTACCACGTAGTCTCACTACATGGCAAAAATACATACCAAGCATAAACAATGCACGATATGTATTTTTACCATGTAGTCCCACTACGTGGTAAACAGAATTTATGTTTATTTAAAATCCCTTTCTGTTTTATTATTTTTAAACAATGTACGTGTTGAGTAGAAATTAGGGCTTGAGGAATTTAGCTTCAAAATTTTAGAAATTAGGGTTTGAGGAAGCAGCTGTTTGAAGGTAATCAGAAACAATGTAAGAAAATAACAAGTTGAGTAGAAAGAAAGTACATTGATTAGTAAGGGTGTTTTTGATCTTTAAAATTTAATTATTCGGAGGGGGGGTACTAAGTAAATTTCTATATTTGAATAGAATTTGCGTTTAATCTTTTATTGAAGTAAAAGCTTTTATTTCACTTTCCTTCCTTAAGTTATTTCAAATTCCATCATCTTCTTGAATAAATTAGTGTGCATATAAATATCATTTCAAAAAGGGTTTTTAGTAAATATACTTAAGTTTTGGAAAAGTAAGTTAAGTGTTTTATAAGCAATAATGGAATATTTGAATTTTAACACTTTTGTTAAAATAAATGGTTTTTGTGAAATTAAGTAAAAAGTACATTAACTTGTTAAATTGATATAGAGATATGTAACTATAAGCAGGATTATAATTTGGATTATAATTAGAACTTTAATAACAAATACTTTAAGGTTGAGTAAAAATTAATTTTTTAAGTTTGTTGTGACAATGTTTTAAACAACACTTGTCTTAAATCCTTAAGTATAATTAAGTCTTTAAAAAGCAAGTTTAAAGGGAATTGTTTTAAAAATATGAAATGACTTAGGTTTGTTATGACAATGTTTAAGTAACACTTGTATTATGCTCTTATAATTGTTATTAAACCTTTAAAGGAGAGTTTTAATAATAATGATTAAAAGTAAAGTGTTTTGGGTTTGTAGTAAACAATGTTTTGGTAACATTTGTTTTTAAAACCCTTAAGTTATATCTTAAAGTAGAAAAGTATTGGAAAATGATTACGAATATATTTAGATCTTTAATAGTGGAATTTTAAAGATAATAACAAGTATAGAATTTTTAGAATAAAGATAGAAAAGTATATGTTTATAACATAAAAGAGAGAATGAGTTTATAGTAACAATGTTTGAGTAACATTTGTTTTTAGCCTCTTTGATCATATTTTAAATAAGTAAAACTTGTTAATTGATTTGTAAATATAATTATACCATTGAGATAAGTACATGAATATTTTTAAAGTAATGAAAAGAGTATAATAAATAGTGAAGTAGTAAGAATACAAATGTATATATTTTATAAAAAGAAATTAAATATATATACAAGTTTAAAAAGGAAGTTTTAATTAATAAAAGGGTATTAATTAATAAAGGAAGTTTTGTCTAATGAAACAAGTTTTATTAGATAAAAAGGAGTTTTACTAATATAAAAAAATTAATTAATAAAGGATAAATTAATTAAAAAGGGATTAAAAGTTGATTAGGCGACTTGATCATGCTTTGTATGAATTGATAGTGCTTGTGTGTTTATTTGCTTATGAAAAGTACATGTGACTTAGTTTCCTTATGCGATCATTCTCATTTTTGTTAAATATGACCTTAGTTTGATTGTTTATGAAATGTTAGTGTTACCATGTTTAGCAGTAAAAGCCGAGTGAGGTAGGCTTCACTATTTGTGAGAGTCAAGGCTGATGTTCAAGTAAGGATGGAGTAATAAAGTTCTAATCTACCGACTTCCCTCTTGACCAAGGAATAGTTAAGCTGGAATGTCCAAAACATATTAAGTATACGAACCTTGATTTCTATAAGCAAGCGCTTAAGATTCAATAGTCGATTAGTAGACTACCGGTCTTAACTAAACTTAACTTAGAAAGTATACGAAAGGCTTCATGGATTTATACCAATGAGAACCCCCGGGGAGGAGCATTGGTACAAAACGCCTTTAGCTTTCAGGTACTTCTAAAAGAACCGGAATTGAATTAACTGAAAATTCATCGATTGGTTTTGAAGAGTCCGAGATTGGTAAGTGTTTTACTTATCGAATACCACTTCAAAACTATTATACGGGTTCTATATTTTTTGGAAGTGGAATGATGGTATTCACGTGTGGTTCCAAAATCTATTAAGTTAATGAAATCCATGTGAGATTCATGATTTATTCGAGTATTGAAGACTCTTATGGAGGATGTCAAATGTAACCTCAACATCGGAGAACACTAAACAAAAAGTAGGGGCATAGCCGGTTGGTTTAGCTAACCTAGGAGGGTGCGTCTGCTTCATCTAGAGATGCTTTCGATTTTGAGCCCGGGAGTTGAGGGTATTCGGGTTCATATTTTCTACATGGCCTAGCTATGTTGACCTTATGGCATATTTTATCTAGAGATATACGACGTTTGGAAGGAAATTATCTGACCCTTGTCATAAGAGATCTTCCTCGAACTACTAAGGGCATCTTTGTGTAATCCTACACAATTAGTGAATGCGACTTAGCGGTTTTGATTGTATAAATATTATTGTTGTGGTGTACACTTAACGCACCATAGCTATTTTCTTATTTATTTTCAATCCTATACATTATTATAATGTCGCTGGATTTTCTTATGAAACAGTTTGGTTATCGTAAGGTAAAAACTCAGCCATATTTATTTGTGGCATGTTCTTACAAGATACCTTTATTTTTGAATGGTTTTTATAAATATAAAAATCCATATGATTAAGTTTTTCACGCTTGCTTACCAAACTAATTCGGGTGTTATTTTCTTATAATACTCGAGTCAACCCCAAGTATATTCCTAAATTTAGTTTTGGATGCTTCAGGCTCTTGGAGAGGAGGTGGATGATTACCTACCGTAGTATTTATTTTCGCTGTATTACTTTATGTGTAAATATTAGCAATTGTAAGGACAGACTATTATAACTGTCCAGGCTGATGATAGTACTTAAAGTTAGTTTACTCTGGTTATCATATCCATACAGTTGTAAAGATCATTTTGAAATATTATATGTTATTATTTCGCTGTGAGATTCTGCTAATTTTTCTTCTTCTTATTTTGTTTTCTTTTTCTTTTATTTTACTCTAACTTTCTGTCTTTCCAGCACTTGGGTGCTCGACATACGAATTTCGTGGATGTATTTAGTATCGATATTTGGAGGTCGAAAAGGCGATCTTTATAATTTAACCTTTATAATATTGCAAGAACATTTGCTACATAAATTTAAAATAGTCTACATCAATAAATTTGTACAACTAATAAAATTGATAAAATGATTATCATTTAAATATACATACAAACTAAATTAAGGATTTACAAATAAATATAAAATATACTTACCTTAAATTCTTTGGCATTTTGTCACTTCAAAACACATGCAAGAGCCTAGCTGTACACTATTAAATACATTCGTTACTCGGTCGCTCAAGGATTTATGTGTTCAAGACTGTATATTATCCTTTATGGGTTTTGAACTCCGAATCAGTACATATTTGATCTGTATTATATAACATACAAAAATTTTATAGTAAACAACCATATTCGTAGTATACGAAGCTTCAATGAAACTAGTTCATTGGAAATACTCAAATAAACCATATCGAGATATATGTATTCAATATGACTGATTCCAACAAGGATCTTCTTTAAATGATTCGACCATTTTGGAAAGGAAAGTGAACTTACGAGAGTGGTTGTAATTTAGGCACAATTATGATGAAGATGGTAAATGATCACTTCTGCTTCACGAAGAGACACCGGAAATGAGAATTGTATAAAATACTAAAAGATGCTTAATATGGAATCAGAAATGTGATTTTTATTTCAATTGTGTTTTCACATAGAAATTTATTTTCTACAAAAATTATTTCTGAGAGTTTATGATATTTGATCGTAAAATCCATATTGTAAACTAGTTATGGCAAAAGAAATAAAATAAGTAGTTGAATGAAGATTCATATTTCATACACTATTATAGTGATGGTGGAAATAGTAAGAGCATGTCATATAGTACTTATCAATGGATGCATCAGGATACGAAAAATTATTTTTGTAAATATATCAAATATTATTTATGAAATACTAACAATATTTCAGTATTGAATGAAAATGAAATATGGGTTTATTTTGTTATTAATTATTTGTTACAAAATAAATATATTAGAATACCGGTATTTATTGCATTGCTACATAACATGGAATTATCTAAAATGCTAATAATTATTTTTTGAGATTATGGATTAAGTCATATCTTGGATGAACAATTTTTTTAGTCAAATGATTGTGAATCATATGATACGGATGAATTATATCGCAAAAGATTAACGATGAAGCACCCATTCAACAGGAGCGAAGAAAGAGTTGGCGAACTCTTGGGATTGATACATAAAGATGTATATAGCCAAAAGTCTAATGATTGCAAAATAGATCCACCTATTCCGTTTAATCCACAAATGAATTATCATGGAAAGGAACATGTGTTTTTGATATACAAGCAATATATTTATGATAGGTTCATTGAATACAAAATGAAAGTAGAATACATAACATGCAAAGGAAATAAATGACTTGATTTGATCGATGATGTGAGTGTATAGGAAAAGTGTTCCACGTGTACTTACAACGAATAAGATTTTATCTCGTAGTTCGCTCATCCCTACGATACATAACGATGTATTGGCAAGGAGTGATTGGATTTTGTTAAACAATGTACGGTTAGTGATGAGTAAAGTTGAGTTGGCTTCTTTTTGTAAAATCGTGTACTGAAGAGTACGCATATAGTGTTAAAATTATTTCATCCAAGCGAAATTTATGAAAGCTTACAAGAAAAAAGTTTGTAAGAAAACACTACACATCCTAGGTCAAGGATTAGAGAGGTCGTGTGAGTCGAGAGAGTGCACGTAATACTTGCTCGCGATGGATTTTGTATGGCCCACCCAAAGGAATTTAGAACCGACCATATTGATCGACCAATTTATGTTATGAACTTAAGTTTCATAAACTAAAAAAATTAGTTATATATATATGGTAATTCATAAAATATATATAAATACTTATTCCATTGCACCAAGAAACAATTGTTGTTTCAAAAAACGCCAACTTCATAATGAAAATTTTATTTTAGAAATTATCGATAGTAAAATGGATCTGAATATGATCTATTCATAAAATTGATAATAAAGGATGGAATGAAATTGACCGAACAAAATAGACATAACACATTTGAATGTCTTATAATAAATCTCGCATATTAAAGAGAAATTATGAATTTTTTTAATGTTGAAAAAAACTTTATCAGTTTTAAATAAGTCATTAAGTGTATCGACTCTACAACATGGCACGATGCCCAAATTCAGAATAGATACTAAGTACATTATCAAAATATAATTTTCATAATGGTACCTAAGGATATGATCTAGTGGTCGGAATGGTATCTTAAAGAAGAAGATTAATGTAGTTGGAATATAAGCCACGTTAATAAGAATAACATCATACATTCTGATTGTTGAAACCAATGTAATAGACTCATCATTCAACGTGCTTTAGTCGATTCAGATTTTACTCACAGAATTTGTCGTTTGGTACGACTTTGAATTTTGGCAATATGTTGGAACCAAAATTCTAAATAATGATTCAGAATAAAGTATTTGCAAAAACAACCAAAATGTCTCAAAGTCGACGAGAGCGATGACTGAATTTGTGGGTATTGGATATGATCGGAGAGATGATGCGAAAGTACTATTCGATAAGCATCACAGTTAAGCAGGTATTTTGAAAAAGAAACCAAATAGTTTGAATTTCAGTCAAAATGTAGAGTAAGTGCATGTCTGCAAGAACGAACATTAAAGGTACCAAAGTATTTCTTAATATAACAATAAATTTATGATTGTTAATGGTGTACTCGTGTTAAAATCATTTTAATTTGGTTGTTTATTTTTCGACATAGGATTTGAAAAGATATCCTTTACAATCAATATAAATGGACGTTTGAAATGTCCCAAAACGATATACATAGACGTTATATTAAATTGTTTAACATGGAGCATGTAAGATAGTTCCTAATGAAATGGAAATAGGAATCATAATACGTGATATATTGTCTACATTACCACGCTTCACTTCTGTATTTCGTACATAGAGCAAGTAACAAATTCGAATTAAGATTGTTGGATCTGGGCTAGAAGACAACGGGTTAAATGAATGAATTTCAATTTTTTTTACCATTTTGGATCTTATTGGGCATGTAAAGACTAAATTAATTTATACTTTAAATTAAACCATTATTTTGTTTAATTGATTAATAAAAGAAGTTTTACTTAATTATATAATGATATATAAAGTGCATATGTGTATCATATACACATGTATGTTTCTATGCACGTGCAACATATACAATGTACATGATTTAACATGCACGTATCTAAGTGTTAAGATTTACACCGCAATGAACATGTTAGTCCCTTCACATACATATTTTTTGTCAATAATATAATATTAATATAACATAAACATATTTATATTTATTCATACATACATACATTTACACATATACTATAGAATAATTAAATTTATATATATAAGCATATTCATATGATAAATAATTACCTATAATTTAAATATAAAACAATTTTAAAAAAATAAATTTAATTTGGAATTCAAAATTTAGAACTGGATTTAGATTTAAAATATCATTAAAATTCAAAGTCAAATATTTATAAATAGATTTTAAAGTCATATTAATATATATAAATACAATAAATAAATATTTTCTTTAAAGTATATGTATATATTTTTTAAATAATATAAAATTAAAACATTTATATAATTAAATAATATTATATTATAAAAATAATACTTGTCTGTATACTTTTAAAATAAAATTATATTCTAAACATCTATTTCAATTATATATCAATTTAACAAAATCAATTATATATCAATTTTACAAAGTATGTGTGTGTGTGTGTATTTATATAGTTACATAATAGTAACAAATTTTAATTTAAAGTTTTAAAATATTAAATATTAAAATCAATTTCAAATGTAACAAAATTATACAAGATTTGTTTTTTAATTTACTTACTTTTGAAATAATATCCGCGTGATAAATATAAATATCAATTATAAATACATATACATATTAGTTTAAAAAGTCAAATTTTAATTTAAAAAGCCTTCTAAACTTAATTTTAAGACCATTCCCAACCATGGGTTGGTTGGGAAGGAACCGACCCCCAACGGGGGTCAGTTGGCCACTTCAAAGTTACTTTGGCAACCCTGAAGTTGCTTCTTAGCCGGCCAAAATAAGACCGGCAAGTATAGCCGGCCTTATTTTGGTCGGCTAAGCCAACGGCTACAAAGTAGCCGTTGGCTCTTAACCGCCTAAGAGCCAACGGCTACTTTATAGCCGTTGGGCAATTGTCGGCCAAAAAACAGCCGGCTAACTTTGCTCGGGTGACCGTTGCTTCTCTCCCCTATATAATATGTTCATTCCATCATTCTGTTTACACCATTTCCACTTCAATTTTCCCTCTTCTCAACATAGTTTCTTCAATCAATATAAGCAATGTTGAAAAATTCTAAAGGAAAATCACAAAAGTCTTCATCTTCTAGATTTCTACCGCTACAAAGGCCAGATAATCAGAATCCGGCGCAATTCAATCAGCCTATGTATAATTCTCAACACGGTCAGAATCAATTTCTTTGTTAACAAGCGCCAATTTCATATCAGCCTCAACAAAATCAGATTATCTACCATTCTCAACAAAATTCGAATCAGTACCAAAATTCCCAAAATGCGAATTATTCGCAGAATAGTTCGTTTCAACAAAACTATCAGTACGATCAAAACTACGTGTCTCCCGATAGCCAACGACGGTCAGTAATGCCTTATCATTCACAAAATATATCGAGAAATCTCACTAATCAATTTGGAGGCAACATATATGAAAATCAGGAAACGCAAGATATCAATGAAATAACCGATGAAGAAGACGATTGTAGGAATCCTACTTTATCTTCTGGTCAAACTTGGGGAAATCAACCATCGAGAATTAACATTTTGGAATCTGGAACCGCGGAACCAAAAGGTGGGAAAATGGTAGAATGATCACTGGACGAGCAAGCTGAATTAGCATTCTACTGGGTTGAATGCTCTAGAGATAATAAGAAAGGTACGAGCCAAAGTGAATCCTTGTTTTGGACTACTGTACGTAATCTGTTCAACCTTCGAATTCCAAACAGCCCCCCGAGATCGGTAGATTCTTTGAAGCAGTCGTGGAAAAGAATAAACGTCGCTTGTCAACGTTGGAAAGAAATGATGGCCGGCCTACATTCTAGACAGCAAAGCGGGGCAAACGACTTAGATATGGTAAAATTTTGAATTTTGGACTTTGAAATAACAAGTTTTATGTTTAATTCATCTAATAGTACTTCATCCTCTGTAGCTCAATCAAGCAAATGTATTGTATATGTCTGAACATAACAATCAATCTTTCAACTTTCAACATTGCTACGATATACTAGAAAAAGAGGAAAAATGAAGCCGGGTGCGACAAGAACATTCAGCGCTGCACTTTCTTCCTAGAAAGATGAGCGATGAATCTAGCCCCGGTAGTTCTGATCCGCATGAGGACACCCCCTTCACAACTAGTTTAGGTGGTCGGCCTCCAGGAAAGTTTAAGGGAAAGAAAAAAACCGCCCTCGATTACAACACACATTACGTAAATATTGGACAGCGTATGGCGGCCGCGGAAGATGCAAACAAAGTATATCTGGAAACAAAAGAAACAAAGAGAATTGAAAGGGCAATGGAAAAATAACGTTGGCATGATGAAAAACAGAAGTTAAGAAATGATGAGCTAGAGTTAAGAAAACAAGAACTAGCTCGACAACAAAGAGCTGATGATATGGCTCTTTTAACTTGCAACTTAAACGAACTCGATCCAGTTCGGAGGATGTACATGGAGAAGCAACTTTGTTGTCGCACCCGTGCTAACGTGTACTTCTTCGTCTAGCAGTATTCGAAAATTGACCAAATCTTTGTCCGAACCCAAATTTTGGTCGATGGTGGGGTCCAAAATTGCAGCTCCTGTATTTCTCCACACTTGTCTTCGTCTAACCACCGTGCTTCTTTGCCCTTCAACGAACGCGGGTGGTGCGGGTGCGAGTGCACTACCTTCGACAGGCGCATTTTCCACGGACGGTGGAACATTTCCTACGCTGCGACTGCCGCTACCTCGGAGTCTCCGGAAAGCTCTTCTCATTTTTTTTGGAAAGCGGATGTTTGCGAGCGGCAGAAGAAATGGCAAGCGGAAGGAGAAAGGAGGAAGGAGGAATGGGAAGAAATGAGCGCAGCCGGCTAATTTATAGCCGGCTGTGCTCTGTCCCCTTAGCCGGCCAAAATAAGGCCGACTAAGGGGACGGTGTGGATTGCAACCCACACCTTATCCCTTAGCCGGCCAAAATAGCACACTTTGTGTGCTTTCTCCCCGGTTAGGGTTGCTTTGGGGGTCAATTGCCTTGAATCGACCCCTAGCAACCCATACCATTGAGAATGCTCTAATTTTAAAAAATATTTTTTTATTTTTATTTATATGGTTGAAAGTAGGATTGTCATTTACATATAATTCTTTTAATAATAAATACTACATATATACAAGTAGATAACAAATACATATAAGAATTCGTATATAAACCTAACACATAGAATTGCATTGGCATAATGATTAGGCATGTAAATGATATAAATGAATGTTTACCTTAGTTGCGGCATAGTTGTAAAACCTCGAATGTTGAGTTCAAATAATCTCCTAGAATCTGATTCCAGCTCTTTCAGAAATTGTTAGTAGCCGGAGAGATCTACGCACCTTTTTGTAATTTGATTTGAATTTGTATTTTGTTTGAAAATAACGGAGGAGAGAATGGTTTGAAATTTCGTCTAGAGATAGAGGAGTGGAGAAATACAAAAGTAAAATGTAAAAAGTGATAGGCAATGGGTTTAAATAAGAGAGAAAGGAAAAAGTGGATCTAGATCCATATTTTTCTCCACCGAGTCAAACCCTAATACATCATCATATCACCCCAGTTCTCCCTTGTTGGAACTGAGCCTCCCTCAACAGAAGTTATGGGTGAATTTCAAATTTTTTTACCTTATAGGATCTTTATTAGGCCTATGAAGTCTAATTTATTTAGAACATTTCTAAATTTAATTTCAATAAAATCATATGTGTCATTTAAATTTATAAACTATTGACAAAAATTTATTGAATTTATTTATAAATATACATATATATCATATACACATGTGTATGTGTGTGCATGTACAATATGATATTCCGTGAAGGGTATAACATGCCCATATATAGATGTTGGGATTTAGATTGTAATGGACATGTTGGCCTATCATATATGTATTATATGTTGTCCAAATATGTGTATATATTTATGCTTATTATATATAAAACCAAGAGTGTGCGTGAGTGTATATATAAGTATATTATGGAAAAATATTATTGATATATTTATACATAAATATTATAGTGTTAGATAATATATATAAATAAACAAATATACATATAAGATATAAAAAATGTTTTTATTTTTATTTTTATTTTTAAGATATATATAAATATATGTATGTACTAAAGTAACATAATTATATGTATAATATATATATATTATTTAAATGTAAATATGATTTAGAATGATTTATATTATATATATTAAAAATTAAAAAAAAATCACTTTTTTAATGTTCTAGATCGAATATACAGCAAATACAAATTTAATTATAATTTTTATATTAATATATACATATTATGAATTAATTAGTTAAAAAATAAATAAGTGACAGAAAATACAATATACATACATATTTGAATTTTAAATTTTGAAAAAAATTGGATAAATATTGTATAGCTTGCAAAAAATTCTGAGATTTTTCTAAGTCAAAATATTATTGTTTATTAATTAATTACCTTTGGCCTAAATAAAAAGTGAATTTTTAATAAAAATATTTAGAAAAAAATCTAATTCTTTGACCAAAAGTTTCTTTAATAATAAATTAATTTCAAAAAATTTAAGATCTAATTTTTGAAACATAATTTATTTTATATAAATTTTTAATTCGTATAATGATTAAATAATACTAAAAAATATTAAATAATTACAAAAAAATTATTTAAAATTACCGAAAATTATAATTGATATAAATATTCATTTTAAAAATATTAATTTAATTTTTATATGATATAGTTATATAGTTTAGCATTAGTCATATAAATTAATTAATTAATTAATTTGTGTATAAATAAATTAATAAAATAATAATAAATGAAATAAAATAATTTCAGCTATATGTATCAAATCTGTTATAAAAATGTTTTGTTTATACGCATAACCAATCAAATATGTGACAACGAAAATACCTATAGTAATCTCACCTAACTAACAATTCAATATTAATAATACACACAAACTCTCATACACTAGTGAATTTTATCACGACTTCCTAGAATAATCGATTTGATTTGTAATAGTGTAGGACAATAATGCGTTTATGTACACAAATGCAATCACAGACACATTAGTGTATATTAGGTGTGAACCATTTATTTCAATGTTCATATCATGTATAAATCACTTATTAGTTCATCAATTTAAAAAACTACGGTAGTGTTTATAGTTTTGCTCTACATAATAAAGTGCAACCTATCTTGTATTTATCTAAATAATTAAGTATAAATACCATATATAAAGAAAATAAACATTTTATACACTTTTAAAGGTATTGAGCTCTCAATAACAAATTCAAACCAAATATTGTATTCCCAATTATATTCTCAAAAAGTGCAAACACAAAAATAAGAAATACATAATATATTGCACCTTTTGAAAAATGCATATTATATATTGTCAAGAATATCAAATTGCAACATACATTATGATTTTACATTTAGAGTTTAAATATAATACTTTATGGTACTTTTATAAACTGTAAATTGCATAACATGCATAATATATAAGTGCACGTTCTGCAACAATTCTAGAAATACAATTCAAATAAAATAGAAAAGGAAAAATTCAATTTTCTAAAATGCAAACTTTGTATACATGGAAATTGCACACCGCATTACATTTAAAAGAGTGGATTTGGTATAAACAACACACACACACATACACCAAAATACACGTTCATTGTATTGCACTTCTCAGAAAATGCACATTATATTTTAATTTGCAAAAAAATACTCATAAAAGATTCCATCATTGCATTGCCTCCACTTTGCATATCTGATATCTGCGAACTATCAATGTTCCAAGGGACCAAATCCATTTTAACCATTTCATCTTAACTTTCTTAGCGCCTTAGTAAACCTTTCCGCAGGCAACATAGTCAAACGATGACACGTTACACTCATTCAAATCTCTTTTATGCATTGGATCAAACATGTTTCTAGCAAGCCAAATATATCCAGTTCTTGCACGCATTTTCAAGAGTCATTTTTACAAATAAGTCACACTAAAATCCTTACATATTGCTAGTACCATGATAAAAATAAAATAAACACAAATGCCTTCTATTTTTTAACAAACTGCGAAACTTTATCCTCAAACTCTACAATCGAGCTTCTACAGAATACATGTTAATCCCCAATTTCGTAATATTTACACACAACTTTGAAGAGAGTTTTGTATATCTCCCAACCTAGTAATTTACATATCTAAACCTTTTAGTAGAAACCATCATTGACTAACTTCCAATGAAAGAGAAATGCTATTAGCACTAAATATATCATGGTTACCAAAAGGTGAATTCGAAAAAGTTGGATCTTTTCTTGCATGAAACCGAACCATGTAAGTGCATCCTACTACATTCTTAAGGTCCTTGGTCCTGGATTCATGCTCTGTGGTAATTGCTTTAAATTTCCATTGACTATGGCAGAGAGAAACAATTCTAGTGTATGAAATATCTAACATTATTGTCATGTTCATATGGATATCTCCTTCAACGTAACACACAACTAATTATGGAATAAAAATAGTCCAAATGGTCTGATTTCACCTTATAACACCATTATCCTTTTCCATTATCCTTTCATATATTCACCATAAGGATATTACTACAATTGGAAACATTCATAGAGTATTTTTCTTTTAACTTTTTTCCTTAGCATGACTATATACTAATCAATTGGCTATTGCAAGAAAAATAATAGACAATGAATAACATGTATGATAATAGAGTTATTTTTGTGGTTCTTAACTAATCTACAACTCTTTAGATAGTCAGTCGTGAAATTTTGGAGTAATATTTTCTAATTAGCAAGCATTTGTAACATACCTACTTGTGAATATGCACATTAGAATAATTTGTTTTTCCATATTCCAATTAGCATCTGATATAAAGTCGAATACCTTCCACTTTGTTCATTTTGTTAAGATTCGATGTATAATACATGTCTGGTCTAGCGATCGACTCCCTTCCACTTTGTTTGTTGAATGGTTGCCCATGCCACTTGAATTAGAAGGAATCGATAAAGAAGTCGTCAATCCTGCAGAATCAAGGGACATAAGGGTTAGTCGATGACCGTAGTTTGAAAAGACCTAGTTTAGATTAGGAATCGAGATCAGTAATCGTAGTATTTGCAGAAGGAGGAAGGAGAGGAAATGGATTTAGTGTTTTCGATGATCGAAGTTTGAGAAGGCGTAGATTAGATCAGGAACCGTGGTTTAATAAACTAACCCTTGTTGCTATTTGCAGAAGTAGGAAGGAGAGCTAATGGATTTAGGGTTTATTACAGTCGTTTTTTTAATATTTGGGAATAGTGGCAGAAGCGACATGCGGAGGAGCAAGTGGTGAAAGGATATTTTGGGTATTTCAAAAGGACACGGTTGAATCGTATTCACTGAATTTTCATTATTAGTAGTGTGTGTGTGTGTATGAACAATATTAAGTTATTTAGAGATTATGCATCATATATAAAACTAAATACTTAAACTAATTTCCTTAAGTACACCTTGTAATGATGAATTCTCTTCCTCTTGAAACCTTCCCGATTCGTCAGATTGTGAGTCTTTGAATTGCAGATCTTTTGCTATCGAATAACTATTGATTTGAATTGATTTGAGTTGAGTTATGTTGGAGCACTACGAGGTATAATTCCGCTAGAAAAATGGAGAGAGGAGGCAGCCAAAAATTCTTCTAAAGGTTGAGGATAGAGATGCTTATATAGAGGAAAAGTTGAAAATAATTTAAGGATCAACATCCTATATCATCTCTTACCAATTCTCTTACATCTTAGCTCTCCATCTCCAAACCTCTGTAGCACCTCTTATGGTTCATATTTCCCTCATTTTGGTCGAAATTTTTAGCCTCTTTCATGGGCTTTAAACCCACATAAAACTTATTAATTAAATCTAATTTAATTGCTTATCGATATTGCATATCGATCAACATATTTATAACTATTATAAATATATATAAAATAATATTTACTTCTCAAATCATATTCAAAATTTTATAATAAATATTTCATAAATATAATTTAATTTAATTAATGTATAACTGTGATGACCCGGAATTTTGGGGCAATATTTAATTAATAATGACTTAAAATTTATTTAAATTTGGCAATATTGATTTAATAATATCTTTTCTAACTATTTTAAATTTGGTAAAATTTAACTTTTCAAAGCTTATAATATTTAATTGATAAGATTTATCTTTCAATGCAAATAAAAATGTATTCCATTGATAATGTATATATATTGGTATATATATTTTAAATAGGAAGGCTTTGGTTTTAATTTAATAAATAAAAACATGTTTTCAAAATTCAATATATATATTGTAATTTAGGAAATTAGGATTGAATTTAATATAAATGCTTTACAAAGGATATTTGAAATATTTTATTTCTTAAGATAACACCTATATATATATATGATTAGTTTATATCATTTTTTATTTAAAAGATTTTATATTAAGAATATGATATAAATATACATAAATATATATTAATGCATGCAAATGATAAATGTAAATTAAATATATACAAAATTACAAATGTAAGGTTGGTAGCTTGTAATTTAACAAATGTAAGTAAATTAGCTTATGCAATTACAAGTGTCATTATTTCTTGCATTTTCTTTTATTTTTTTATATAGTAAATCAGGCTATATATATCTTTAACCTTCTTCTTCTCACTTCCTTTTATCAAATCTAAGTGAAAAATGCAAAAGCCTGTAGCCTCATTTTCTTAAACCAGTAGAAAATTAGAACAACCTCTCTTCCAAAATTTTAAACCTGAATTTAATTAGCAAGATTCCTACCTCAAAAACAAATCAAACAAGAGATCTACAACTAAAATCAAAGCTTCAGCATTTCCAGATTCAATGATTTCAACATTTTCAAGTTATTGTTGCAGTTTTCTAAAATACAATCTGTTTTCAACTTCTCTGCTAATCAATAAAGGTGAGTAAACACTTTACTTAAAAATTTAAGTAAATCATAATCTGTTGTATGTAAAATTCCTAGATTGTATTATGCTTGCATGTCTATATATAAATGATTCCAGTTTCAAAAATAAGAACGCCTCTGTTATTTAGTTTCGGTCAACATCTTATATCCAGAAAACAAAATCACAAAAATTTACAAGTTTAAACCATTTTGTGATGATCTGATGCATGCTATAAATTCTTGAATCTATGATGTGATATGCCTGCATGTTGTTTAAGTATGAATTGTATGTACATATGTTGATTTTTTTGTGTGCATGTCTGATATCAACTCTGTATAGTTACAGAGCTTAAAATCTAATCAAATCCCAATATCTCATTTTCAAATCTCTGATAGGCTTAGGAATTCAAAAGAGATTTGTTTGTTTAAACATGAATGAAGTTTAAAAATATATAATTAAGTAATATAGGTTTGAAATTCCTTTGGAATATAAGAAATATAGTAAAACACTTTGAAAACTGTTAAATTCAAATATCATAATTGTTTGATTCTCTGATATAATTTGAATCCCTATCACAAATCATGATTTTTAAAAGTAAAATCACAATTTTTAATTAAGAAATTGGTGAGGCATCTTGGGTTGAACAGAATGTGGATTTCTGTTGACTGTTGGTGATCGAGAGATGGATGGAGGCCGTGGTTAGGTCTGGAGGATGGTGGATGGTCAGGGAGCATTGAAAAAATGGTTTGCCATTTTTAATTGGCCGTGGTGATCGAGGAATGGCGAAGTAGGGTTTGGAGACTGTTTTTGGTCGAGGTTGTTGAAGTATTGATTTCGTCGCCGGTGGTGGTTCGAGTTGGACCGGACCATGGGGAAACGCGGCGTAGGGGTGTGGCGAGGCTTCGGTCAGAGGCGCGAGTTGGCTGGTGGTCAGAGGTGATGGCCGGTGGTTGTTTTTGGTAGCAGGTTGGTTCCTGTTTGGGTCGAGTTGCTCATTTGGGTTTGGCTGGCAATTTATTGGTGATGAGTGTTCGAGTGGGTCAGTAAGGTCGTAGGTGATTGGACGAGGGTCGCGGCGATGATCGTAGTCGATCGGAATTGGTGTGAAGGTGCACACGTGCACGATTGAGTGATTTGTTTTTGGCTGTGTGTTTTGATTTGGGGAAGATAGGTTGGCTCGAGTGAGGATCATCGTATTTCTCGTGTTCGACCCGAAGGGAGAGAAGGAGCGTGAGTGCTCGAGAGGTTACTTGGGGAAAGCCTGGAAGTTGCTTGGGTTTGGTTTTTTTGTAGGTTGCTAGGTTTGGGTTTTAGAGATTTTAACCTGATTTGTTTTAAATCTAAAGTAAATCAAAACAGTTTTCAAAAGAAATTTTTAAGCAAGTTTTAAGTTTTAAAGTTTTAAATTTTGTTTTGTTTTTCAAAATGAAATTTATATAAACATGTGTTTTTTTAAGTTATTAAAGAAATTAAGTTTTCAACTAGTTTCCAAGTAAAAGTTTTCAAGGATTTAAAATGTTTAAGTGAAATGTTTTTAAAAATTGTTTTGTTTTAAAAAGTAATTATGTTAGATTAATTATGTGATGTTTTTCAAAATGAAATTAATTAAAAATGAAATTAAGTAATTAGTTGAAATAAAGAATTTATCTTTAATTACTTAAGGTGTGATTAATTAGGGAAGGTAAATTAATAAATTACTTAAAGGATTAATTAATTAATTAAAAGGGGTTAATTTATCAATGTGATTAATTTAAGAATAATCAATGAAATTAATTAAAGAATAATTACTTATTATGAAGTAATCAATGGATAATTACTTAATGAAGTAATTAAGGGATAATTAATAATGTAATTAATTAAGGGGCTAATATCTAAACGAAATTTGACTAAGTATAAGTTTTTAAAGGTTAATTACTTAATGAAAAGTAATTAAGGATTAATTACTTAGTATAATTAATTAAGGTTGATTGATGAGTATAATTAATTAAGATTAATTAATTAAATGCGATTAATTAAAGGTTAGTAAATTAATTAATTAATGATTAATTAAAGGTTAATTAATTAATGAATGTGATTAATAAAGAATCATTAATTAATGTGATTAATTAATGGATAATTAATAAAGGTGATTAATTAAAAGATAATTACTTAACAAAAAGTAATTAGTGGTTAATTAATGAAGTAATTTGAGGGTAATTACTTAATGGAAGTGATTTGAGGTTAATTAATGGAAGTAATTAAGAAGTGATTACTTAGTGTAATTAATTAATTAATTAAGGTTTAATTAATTAAAGGTAAGTGATTAATAACTGATTAATTAATATAATTAATTAAGAATAATTAATTAATGTAATTAATTATGATATAATTAATGAAATTAATTAAAGATTAATCAATGTGAATGGTTTAAGGATAATTAATTTCTGTAATTAATTAAAGGTTGATTACTTAATGTAATTAAAGAATAATTAAACAAGGATAATTAATTAAGGTGAATAATTAGATATTGATTAATTAATTGGTTTGAAATTAATTAATGTTAAGAAAGCAGGATTTAATTGTAATTAAAGTAATTAATTTAATTCATTGGTGGTTAATTAAATTAATTAGAGATGGTGTGGTTGATCAATCTTGCTTATGGATGATTGAATGATATTGGATGCCTTGAATTGGTAGATATCTCTGATATGTGATTGTGCTGCTGTGCGACGATATGAGATGTATTGGTTGAATAGTGATAATATGGATTATCAAGTTGTGATAACGTAAATTATCTATCTGTGTGAATATGATAAATTAAATTGAATTGTTTAAAACCCTTAAACAACTTGGACTTTAAGACGGCGTTTGGATTTCGGTGAGACCGGGATCGGATTTTCAAATTTGGATATCCGAAAACCACATCGATCCAAATTAAATGTTAGGTAGTGAAATCTCAAGTGGAGATCGAGATGAAGATTCAGAGTGCAAGGGCTATGGTCGTTAACTCTAAGGGTGATTCCAAAATGAGCGTAGCGAGATAGTGCCTTCGGTTTCGTTCGAACCCGGAATGAACTTGTATGGATTAAATGCCATCAGACCATCGTCGTTGTAGGACGATGAACATTCCAAGATAGGTGTGCTAAAAAGGTAATCGTAGCCTCAAGCCTCATCAACCGGGAATGGCTAAAACATGGGAGGTGCACGCAAGGCTAAGTGGGTAGCACCCAAGTAGGATGAGATTTTCCCCTGTCTAGAGGTCCCTTTTTATTCGGCTGTGTGGGCGGTTGCTGATCTCAACCGCGAGGTTGTCTTATTCGAACTATCCAGTAAGGGGTAGCTCCAGCTTTGTGATGCAGGGGATCAGGGTGGATCCTCGGTACGGTGATCTAGGCCACGTACTGTGATGGGCGGTACCCCAGTAGCCCTACCATTGTATGGAATCCAATCTCCAATAAGTGCTGTACGTTTTGATTGTGCCCAACTATGTTGGAACGTGAGATGTAAGCATTCCAGCTAGATTCTATTTTACTTGAAAACCCTAGACACTATTATAATATAACTGGATTTACTATCAAATGTTTTGGTTATTGTAAGGTAAAAACTTACCCGTGTTTATGTGTGGGGAGTCTTACGAGATACCTTTGTTTTCAAAGGATTTTCAAAGTAAACAACTTTAAACTGTTTACTCACACCAGACCCATGTCTGACCCGGAATTTATTTTTTATTTTATTAAACTCTTGGGTACTCAAATTTTTATGAGTAGTCAAGGGACTTAGGTTAGCTTTGACGAATATTCTGGAGGAGACTTGGAGCAGGAGGCTTCAGCGTGTAGATATGTTATGGTTCTGTTGTGCTAGTGTTTGAGTCTGTATCTCTGTGATGTCTTGAGTTGTACGATAGACAGTGTTTATAACTGTCTAATTTGTGTTGTATCAGTTGTGTAACTCTGATAGTTGTTGAATAATTATGTAATATCTTATTTGATTAATATAATTTATTCATTCCGCTGTGAGATTCTGATATTGTTTAGTTCTTTATTTTCTATCTCTTCTCTTTTCTATCCCTTTCTTTCTTAAAAATGATGCATCTTTCTGTGGAATAAAAGGCGGGTCGTTACAGTGGTATCAGAGCGCTAGGTTGAGTGAATACCTAGGCTTTGGAGTGATTTCTTCTTAAGAGAGCGTACTTGTATATATATATATATATATATATATATATATATATCTAATTTGTTGGGTTACCTGTTCGGGTTTTCCAATGTAAGTTCTCTGGTTGAGAGTAGTGGTGTGTGTAGCAGGACTACCAGTGAAAGAAGTCTAAGTGTTGTGGTTGGATGTGTATCTGTCGAGGCTGTAGACCCAATACCACCTCGAGTGAGCTTTGCAGCATGGTGTAAGGATTTCACCAATCTCGGAGGAAAGTCTTTTCAAGGTTTGGAGCCCATCATTGAAGTGTAAGTTTGATCGTGCTCGTGTGAGCAGATTTTCAAACGTTTGGATCTGTCGGATGAGCAAAAGCGAGTGATGGTATCTTGGCAACTTCAGGAAGGAGCAGTTGCGTGGTGAGACGTAGTAACCTTGGATGTTTCTGAAAGTGTTTTCTTTTGGAGCAAATTTAAGGAAGTTTTTAAGGAGTAGTTTGTACCTACCGCAGGGAAGACTCGGCTGCATAAAGATTTTCTGGATCTCAGGCAAGGGAGTTGGTCTGTATCAGAAATGAGTCTAAGTTCAGCAAGGTGTTTGTGCTTGGTTTGAGGCCCGAGTTTCTTATGGAGATGTTTGCCCATCTCAAGGTTCTTTGTGGAATTGGTTGATATGGTTTTGAGGATCGAAGAGCTTATGGATAAGGAAGGTCTTTGGCTTAGCAGTACCCTGGAGATGGAGTTCAGAAGCAGCAGAGAGGACCCGTTTCTTCGATGGATTGGTTAGTCAAGGATAAGCTATTCTGATATGTAAAGAGAGAACAGTTTCTTTGGGACTGATCGGGATAGATCGCAAAAGTGACTTGCGATAGTTCTCTTGGGTTATTAGAGATTTTTCGGATGTCTTCAGGGAAGTCAGAGGTTTGTCCGCATCTGGAGATTGAGTTTTCATATCAACTTGGTTCCTGGAGCTATACCGGTGATTCAACTAAGTAGAAGGATGGCTCCTAGAGAAAGAAGATTTGGTGAAGCAGCTTAGGATTCCATGGAACTTCTGTGTTTTTTCTATGGATCTGTGAATTATGTTTTCTGGGAAGTGTTGATCAAGTCTGTGCTTGTGTTCATCGACGGCATTTTCATCTACTTCAGATCAGAGTTGTGCAGTGGAAGCGAGATTGGCAAGCGCACCTGTTTGGTCTTTTCCGGATAGGAGAAATAAGTCGAAGTCTACAAATGCTTGTGGAGTAGAATTTGTGTTCTGGATTTCAAAGGATTTTGGGAAGACCATCTTGTTGGGTAAGATCCAGAGTTTGTCTTGTTCTTGGTCCAGATTTGTTTCGTGTGGCTTCTGCAAAGATTGTGCTGTTAAGGAAAGAATGAGGGCAGCTCAGGAGAGTTATATGGATAAGAGACAAAGGAATTTGGAATTCGAAGTTGGAGACTTCGTTTTTGTTGAATTTTTCCAATCAAAGGAGTAACTGGATTGGGTAAGATTGGAAAGCTAGCTCAGAAGTGTATTGGATCTTTTTGTATTCTCGAAAGGATAAGTACTTTGGTCTACGGGATTGAATTGCCAGTTCGGATGGCTGGAATTCACATTGTTTTTCACGTATCTTTGAGGAAGTACGTGTATGATCCAGTACTGGGTGTAGAACCAGAAGTTCAGGAAGATCTGGTAGTTGAGCAGGTTTTGACTGTGGTCAGTTACTCTGTTCAGATTTTTAGATCGAGGTGAGTTAGAGCTCAGGTGCTAGTAGTATAGCTAGTTTGGATTCTGTAGGGCGAGTATCCCAGTGATTTGTATCTGGGAAACTCTAGATAGTATTAGGAAGATTTATCCTGAAGTGTGTCAGGATAATTAGCTAGTTTGTTTGTTTGGATGAATTGGTTGCTATGGTTGTTAGTATGGCTGATATGTATGCTTGATGTTTGAAAATTAAAACCTTTACTAGATTATTAAATTATCTTTGCTTTTAAATTTCGGGGACGAAATTCTTTTAAGGGGGAAGGAATGTGATGACCCGGAATTTTGGGGCAATATTTAATTAATAATCACTTAAAATTTATTTAAATTTGGAAATATTGATTTAATAATATCTTTTCTAACTATTTTAAATTTGGTAAAATTTATCTTTTCAAAGCTTATAATTTTTAATTGATAAGATTTATCTTTCAATGCCAATAAAAATGTATTCTATTTATAATGTATATATATTGGTATATATATTTTAAATAAGAAGGCTTTGGTTTTAATTTAATAAATAAAAACATGTTTTCAAAATTCAATATATATATTGTAATTTAGGAAATTAAGATAGAATTTAATATAAATGCTTTACAAAGGATATTTGAAATATTTTATTTCTTAAGATAACACCTATATTTATTTAAATATATATATATATATGATTTCTATTTGTATATATGATTAGTTTATATCATTTTTTCTTTAAAAGATTTTATATTAAGAATATGATATAAATATACATAAATATATATTAATGCATGCAAATGATAAATGTAAATTAAATATATACAAAATTACAAATGTAAGGTTAGTAGCTTGTAATTTAACAAATGTAAGTAAATTAGCTTATGCAATTACAAGTGTCATTATTTCTTGCATTTTCTTTTATTTTTTTTATATAGTAAATTAGGCTATATATATCTTTAACCTTCTTCTTCTCATTTCCTTTTATCAAATTTAAGTGAAAAATGCAAAAGCCTGTAGCCTTATTTTCTCAAACCAGTAGAAAATTAAAACAACCTCTCTTCCAAAATTTTAAACCTGAATTTAATTAGCAAGATTCCTACCTCAAAAACAAATCAAACAAGAGATCTACAACTAAAATCAAAGCTTCAGCATTTCCAGATATATTGATTTCAACATTTTCAAGTTGCTGTTGCAGTTTTTCTAAAATACAATCTGTTTTCAACTTCTCTGCTAATCAATAAAGGTGAGTAAACACTTTACTTAAAAATTTAAGTAAATCATAATCTATTGTATGTAAAATTCCTAGATTGTATTATGCTTGCATGTCTATATATAAATGATTCCAGTTTCAAAAATAAGAACACCTCTGTTATTTAGTTTCTATCAACATCTTATATCCAGAATACAAAATCTTAAAAATTTACAAGTTTAAACCATTTTGTGATGATCTGATGCATGCTATAAATTCTTGAATCTATGATGTGATATGCCTGCATGTTGTTTAAGTATGAATTGTATGTATATATGTTGATATTTTTGTGTGCATGTCTGATATCAACTCCGTATATGTACGGAGCTTAAAATCTAATCAAATCCCAATATCTCATTTTCAAATCTCTGATAGGCTTAGGAATTCAAAAGAGATTTGTTTGTTTAAACATGAATGAAGTTTAAAAAAATATAATTAAGTAATATAGGTTTGAAATTTCTCTGGAATATAAGAAATACTGTAAAAAACTTTGAAAACTATTAAATTCAAATATCATAATTGTTTGATTCTCTGATATAATTTGAATCCCCATCACAAATCATGATTTTTAAAAGTAAAATCACAATTTTTAATTAAGAAATTGGTGAGGCATCTTGGGTTGAACAGAATGTGGATTTCTGTTGACTGTTGGTGATCGAGAGATGGATGGAGGCCGCGGTTAGGTCTGGAGGATGGTGGATGGTCAGGGAGCATTGAAAAAATGGTTTGGCATTTTTAATTGGTCGTGGTGATTTCGAGGGTGTTGAAGTATTGATTTCGTCGCCGGTGGTGGTTCGAGTTGGACCGGACCATGGGGAAACGCGGCATAGGGGTGTGGCGAGGCTTCGGTCATAGGCGCGAGTTGGCTGGTGGTCAAAGGTGATGGCCGGTGGTTGTTTTTGGTAGCAGGTTGGTTCCTGTTTGGGTCGAGTTGCTCATTTGGGTTTGGCTGGCAATTTATTGGTGATGAGTGTTCGAGTGGGTCAGTAAGGTCGTAGGTGACTGGACGAGGGTCGCGGCGATGATCGTAGTCGATCGGAATTGGTGTGCAGGTGCACACGTGCATGGTTGAGCGATTTGTTTTTGACTGTGTGTTTTGATTTGGGGAAGATAGGTTGGCTCGAGTGAGGATCGTCGTATTTCTTGTGTTCGACCCGAAGGGAGAGAAGGAGCGTGAGTGCTCGAGAGGTTACTCGGGGAAAGCCTGGAAGTTGCTCGGGTTTGGTTTTTTTGTGGGTTGCCAGGTTTGGGTTTTAGAGATTTTAACCTGATTTGTTTTAAATCTAAAGTAAATTAAAACAGTTTTCAAAAGAAGTTGTTAAGCAAGTTTTAAGTTTTAAAGCTTTAAAATTTCTTTTGTTTTTCAAAATGAAATTTATATAAACATGTGTTTTTTTAAAGTTATTAAAGAAATTAAGTTTTCAAAGGGAAGTTTTCAACTAGTTCCCAAGTAAAAGTTTTCAAGGATTTAAAATGTTTAAGTGAAATGTTTTTAAAAATTGTTTTGTTTTAAAAAGTAATTATGTTAGATTAATTATGTGATGTTTTTCAAAATGAAATTAATTAAAAATGAAATTAAGTAATTAGTTGAAATAAAGAATTTATCTTTAATTACTTAAGGTGTGATTAATTAGGGAAGATAAATTAGGAAATTACTTAAAGGATTAATTAATTAATTAAAAGGTGTTAGTTAATCAATTTGATTAATTTAAGAATAATCAATGAAATTAATTAAAGAATAATTACTTATTATGAAGTAATCAATGGATAATTACTTAATGAAGTAATTAAGGGATAATTAATAATGTAATTAATTAAGGGGCTAATATCTAAATGAAATTTGACTAAGTATAAGTTTTTAAAGGTTAATTACTTAATGAAAAGTAATTAATGATTAATTACTTAGTATAATTAATTAAGGTTGATTGATGAGTATAATTAATTAAGATTAATTAATTAAATGTGATTAATTAAAGGTTAGTAAATTAATTAATGGATGATTAATTAAAGGTTAATTAATTAATGAATGTGATTAATAAAGAATCATTAATTAATGTGATTAATTAATGGATAATTAATAAAGGTGATTAATTAAAAGATAATTACTTAACAAAAAGTAATCAGTGGTTAATTAATGAAGTAATTTGAGGGTAATTACTTAATGGAAGTGATTTGAGGTTAATTAATGGAAGTAATTAAGAAGTGATTACTTAGTGTAATTAATTAATTAATTAAGGTTTAATTAATTAAAGGTAAGTGATTAATAACTGATTAATTAATATAATTAATTAAGAATAATTAATTAATGTAATTAATTATGATATAATTAATGAAATTAATTAAAGATTAATCAATGTGAATGGTTTAAGGATAATTAATTTTTGTAATTAATTAAAGGCTAATTACTTAATGTAATTAAAGAATAATTAATCAAGGATGATTAATTAAGGTGAATAATTAGATATTGATTAATTAATTGGTTTGAAATTAATTAATGTTAAGAAAGCATGATTTAATTGTAATTAAAGTAATTAATTTAATTCATTGGTGGTTAATTAAATTAATTAGAGATGGCGTGATTGATCAATCTTGCTTATGGATGATTGAATGATATTGGATGCCTTGAATTGGTAGATATCTCTGATATGTGATTGTGCTGCTGTGCGACGATATGAGATGTTTTGGTTGAATAGTGATAATATGGATTATCTAGTTGTGATAATGTAAATTATCTATTTGTGTGAATATGATAAATTAAATTGAATTGTTTAAAACCCTTAAACAACTTGGACTTTAAGACGGCGTTTGGATTTCGGTGAGACTGGGATCGGATTTCCAAATTTGGATATCTGAAAACCACATCGATCCAAATTAAACGTTAGGTCGTGAAATTTCAAGTGGAGATCGAGATGAAGATTCAGAGTGCAAGGGCTATGGTTGTTAACTCTGAGGGTGATTCCAAAATGAGTGTAGCGAGATAGTGCCTTCGGTTTCGTTCGAACCCGGAACGAACTTGTATGGATTGAATGCTATAAGACCATCATCATTGGAGGACGATGAGCATTCCAAGATAGGTGTGCTAAAAAGGTAATCATAGCCTCAAGCCTCATCAACCGGGAATGGCTAAAACAGGAGAGGTGCACGCAAGGCTAAGTGGGTATCACCCAAGTAGGATGAGATTTTCCCCTGTCTCGCGGTCCCTTTTTATTCGGCTGTATGGGTGGTTGTTGATCCCAACTGCGGGGTTGTCTTATTCGGACTATCCAGTAAGGGGTAGCTCCGGCTTTGTGATGTAGGGGATCAGGGTGGATCCTCGGTACGGTGATCTAGGCCACGTACTGTTGTTAGTCCATGAGATGATGGTTTTGATGACAACAACCTTAAAATAAGATTATAAAATATAAATACTAACAATATAGTTTAGATATATATGTATATGCAGGATTTAACCATGCAGGTACCAAGAATAAAGACTGTACAGTATAGAGATTCAAGATATCAAGATTGAAGACTCATGAGTATCAAGATTATCAAGAGTTCAAGATTTCAAGATAAGTATCGAGTCTAGAATTTTGTTAAAACTTCATAATAGCACTGAAATCTTCACTCCATTTTTCTTTTGGGATGGAACCCATTTCTACCTTTTAGTGGCTTACAAACCCACGATAAGTAGCTTACAAACCTACGACAAGTGGCTTACAAACCCACGAACATCCTGGTTTTGTACAAGTTCTCGAGTCCTGACATGATGAGATATTCTGCAGGAAGAAGCTTGCAAAACTACTTCAAAATGATTTTCAAAACTACTTCGGAATGATTTTCAAAACTGCTTTTCAAAATGTTTTAGCCTTAAAAATTATCTTTTCAAATGATTTTCAAAAAGATGTTTTAGCCTTAAATATTCTTGTTTTTAAACTTCGTTTATTTTAAACTATCTTTTAAATATAATATATTTATACTCAGATTTAAATATAAAATTATAGTAAAATTATATATATATATATTATTCTCTATATTTATCTATGTATTTTATCTATAGTCAAGTATATTTATAAAGTTTAAAATAATTTTAATATAAGATAAAGGTTATTTTCAAAGAAAATCAAAACATCAAAAATTGCTTTGGGATGTCGACATGCCTATGGTGACCATGTCGACATGGTGACAGTTGAGTTCAAAATTTGAATTTCAAAAGAAGTGTCTATTCGCCATAACTCTTCACGAATGGACATGACTGTTGTTCTTCTATAAATAGGGGTTAGTTTCAACGAATTTTTAATCGGTTTTTCTGGTTTTTCACTCCTCTTCTTCTTCCACATTTTCTTATTCAAAATCCTATCATCACTCTGCCGAAATCAACATTGAATCTAACTAGATCATCTCTGGTTTGATTCTCTATCACTATCTCAACAAGATCTAAGTGCTATTCAGAGTTATAGGCTTCTTTGTAATCTATCTAGGGAGAAAAGGTGTGATTGTAGCCTTGGAAATCAATCAAGCGAGAAAAGGTGTGATTGTAGCCTTGGAAATCAATTGGGTGAACTTGTCGCACGTAAATCAAGTATCTCTACCCAGAGGATTGTGATTCTGGAGGGTGTACCTCGTAGCCTTGAAATCGAGGGTTGTAATTGTTGAATTGCTTTTGAAAGGAAATCCGTACTTAGTTGTGCGGGACGGATGTAGGGTAACTCCGAACCAGTATAAAATCTGGTGTGTTCTTTCCTTTACTGCATTTCTTTATTTCTGCATCTGTGTTTGTTTCTGTGATTATATTTGTGTCTGAATATTGCATACATTTGTGTTCAAATTAACATAAATTCAAAAAGATTTAGTAATTTCTTATAAACACTATTCACCCTCCCTCTAGTGTTATTCCTAGCCTTAAGATCTGTAATCTGCATTCCTCTCAACTGTGACGGGTGGTACCCCAGTAGCCCTGCCATTGTATGGAATCCAATCTCCAATAAGTGTTGTACATTTTGATTGTGCCCAACTATGTTGGAACGTAAGATGTAAGCATTCCAGCTAGATTCTATTTTACTTGAAAACCCTAGACACTATTATAATATAACTAGATTTCCTATCAAATGTTTTGGTTATCGTAAGGTAAAAACTTACCCGTGTTTATGTGTGGGGAGTCTTACGAGATACCTTTGTTTTCAAAGGATTTTCTAAGTTAAACAACTTTAAACTGCTTACTCACACCAGACCCATGTCTGACCCGGAGTTTATTTTCTGTTTTATTAAACTCTTGGGTACTCAAATTTTTATGAGTAGTCAAGGGATTCAGGTTAGCTTTGACGAATATTCTGGAGGAGACTTGGAGCAAGAAGCTTCAACGTGTAGATATGTTATGGTTCTGTTGTGCTAGTGTTTGAGTCTGTATCTCTGTGATGTCGTGAGTTGTATGATAAACAGTGTTTATAACTATCTAATTTGTGCTGTATCAGTTATGTAACTCTGATAGTTGTTGAATAATTATGTAATATCTTATTTGATTAATATAATTTATTCGTTCCGCTGTGAGATTCTGATATTGTTTAGTTCTTTCTTTTCTCTTTTCTATCCCTTTCTTCCTTAAAAATGATGCGTCTTTCTGTGGAATGAAAGGCGGGTCGTTACAATAACAATTATAAACTAATTAAATTATTTGGTCTAAAGAGACTTCATCATTCTGGTTATGTGACTCATCGGGTATAAATTCGGTCAGCGATTAATATCGAACTATTCGAACGTTAACGTTCACACGCCACTTAGCAGGTGTTGTGACATTTTGGCCAGTTTCAGTAAAAATTTATTTCACTTTATTAAGCGTTACCCGGTTGCGACATTTATTACCCCAATTCTCTTCGTCAAAACTATATCACTTTGGACTTATGGAATATGGTAATGGTCAAAATTCCAATATCATCCATATTCAACTCTATAGTCCAAACACAGTTCCTTGGTTCAATAATAACAATTATTATTAACTAAAATGCTCTGGCCATAGACTTTGACTATGATTTGACCCTGGTACTAACCCCATATAACTGAGAAGATGAATCCTCTCTTGAATGGTGCTTCACTTCTAATACTTCCACTCGATCCAAATATAGCCACTTGATGGAATGTCATGCCATGATTTGACTATAATCAAAGCAGGGCTTTTGTATTGAAGATCCAAAGTATTCTCAAGTTAAGAGAATTGTGTAAATCCATCACATCGATATTTTCTCTTTGAACTTAGTTATATTAACTTACAAAAAATTATCGAGTGAGTTGTTCCACAATTATCCAGTAACTATCAGTACGTGACCTCTAGGTGTCCCCCAGCAACCATGAGTAATACACTGCCTAACATTTGGAGAGCATTACGTACTCTTGACTCAACGGACACTTTAATATCCAGCCTCGATACATCTTGACCAAGAACATTTAAAATGGTATATATTTGTTTTCATTATGATAAATTAGTCGCAAGCATGACACTTTGTAACTACTATCACAAAACATACAATTTAGGGATTTTTCTATTAAATATACTTTTAGTTAAATTAATTAATTAATATAACACCTTATTTTAAGTATATAATAGGGAGAAAACACCTTTTATTTCGTACAATACTGGTTATCGAGTTAGATGTATGTAACAAAATACATAATTGCCCCTAAAGAATACCCTTAAATCTATCAATCTCTCACTTGAACTTGCGGTCAATTATGGAATCTTATTCCAACTTCTCCAATCGGTTTCCTTAAAACCAATTGGGTCAATCCCTTAGTGAACTGGTATGCTATTATATTTCAATTACCTACTATGCCGGTCAACTCTCTCCGATGTTGATAAACTTCCTTTATCATGTGGAACATTCGGAGCATGCCTCTCGACTTGTAACACCTCTAATTTTTAATAACATTATTCAGGATATTTAATTAGATAAATTAAATAGAATAACGTAAATATTAGAGTGATAAGGGGGATTGGCATTTGAAAATTTTAAACTAGAGTC
Source organism: Allium fistulosum (assembly GCA_030737815.1). Classification (NCBI taxonomy): domain Eukaryota; kingdom Viridiplantae; phylum Streptophyta; class Magnoliopsida; order Asparagales; family Amaryllidaceae; genus Allium; species Allium fistulosum. The sequence goes on from CM060903.1 coordinate 991,336,617, forward strand.
TGAGCTTAATTAAATGAATGGGCTATGAAAGGTTTCATATGTTAATTAATAAGAAAATAACTAATGCAAGGGCTTAATGGGTAACAGCTGCACCATAATCCCATTACCTTTAAAATTCTTGTTTCCATTCTTTATACGTTCATTTTATAAAAGACGAAAATGTAAGCAAAAAGAAAAGCACGTCGACCATTACCTAGGGAAGAAAAGGGGAAAAAAAATCAAATTAAGGCTAAGGAATCAAGCAAAGGGAATTAATCAAAAAATCAAATCTCAAGTTCCTTATCCAAATCAAGGTGAATAATAATCAAAACCATCTCTATTTTTGTATTTAATGATCATTTGATTATGGGTTTCAAGTTTAAATCCATTATGATGATTTTTGATGATGATATGCTTAGATTTCATGATATGTTATATTCAAACAAGTTTGTTTGATAAATGTTTTATACGGTTTTAAGGCAAAAATCATTTATATTGTGTTTCAAATACTACGAGGAATTTATATGTTATGCAAAATATTATTTTGGAGATGGGTTTTAATTTTTATAATTTTACAAGCTTTGTAAAATTTATTATGAATTTTCAAAGGGAATAAAATTATTTCGGCTATTATTTGAAGGAATTTAGGTTCGAAATTTATATATGTCAGATAACATATTAAAAGTGAATTTTTATGATTTTTCCTAAGTAATTTACTATGGAAATTAAATTAATTTCATGGAAGGACTTTAATGTTTTATTTATTTTACTTAAAGCAGGGCTTATTTGCTAAATTATTTTAATTAAATCTGAAATTAGTGCGGCGGTTTTATTTCAGAAAGAATTTGAAAAGTTTATGGCAACCAATTAATTGTTTACAAATAGGTAGGTTAGTTAAAATGCAATTACTTAAAAAAGCATTAAAACAGTCTTTACCCAGAAATGTTATTCCACTGCTTTCAGAATCTACTCTTCGATCCTATACTTCCACCACAACCAACCAAGTTGAAACCAATACACAAAATATCAATACGTTGGTACGTAGTGGATTGGAAAAGCGGCAGGTATGGTGTCGAAACCATGCTTTCGAAGGGGTCGAAGCCAATTAGCTTTCGAAGGCCTTTGTTTTATTATCCAATGAAATGCGCTTGCCTTGTTTCCAAAAGAATACTTTCAAAAAGGTTTACTATTACTTTCGAAAAAGTCTCCACCTTTTTGTTTCGAAAAGATTGCTTTCGAATGAGTTGCCTTGTTTTTAAATCATTGCTTTCGAAAGGGTAGTTTTAACCCAGTCGAAACCATGTTGCCGACCTTATGCCTTTCGAATGGATTGAAGTCATCAACTAGTTCGAAAGATAGCTTCTGTTTTATAAATGTACTAAGCCACTTCCTAAATCATTCGAAAGGGTTTAATGGTTTCGAAGGCAATGGCTTCGAAAGGGGTTTCGAAGCTATCCTTCTAAATATTTTACTTATATGATTAATGCTTTCAAAAGGTTGGTTCCAAAGCCATCAGTTTTCCCTAAACTCTTTTATATGAAGGTTAATGGTTTCGAAAGGGATACTTTCGTTTATATTCATTTTGAGCCAAAAGATATTTTTAAGGATAAACCCAATGGTTTCGAAAGGGGTACTTTCAAATGGTTTTGAAGGGGATACTTTCAAATGGTTTCGAAGGGGTACTTTCAATTGGTTTTGAAGCTATGCTTCTATGAGTTAATAAGTGATGCTTTAATACTTTCGAAAGGTATGTTTGATGGTTTCGAAAGAGATGATTTAAGGTGTTTCAAAAGGCATATGCTTAGTGTTTCGAAAAGAATATTTGAATCCTTTCGAAGGAGGTTATCCATTGGTTTTGAAAGTAAAGGTTTAAGGTTTCAGAAGCCTTAATTTTCAAAACAAAGAACCTAATCTCATTTTTAAAGGAAAACCATGGCATAATAAAGGAGTTTTGAAATGACTTTTAAGTAGGGAGTTTTTGAAGAAGCTTTCCTTAATAAATAATAGGTTAAAGGGATTAACCATGTTTCATATGAAAATGATTTCAAGAATATTAAACCACAGATGTTGGTGTTATTTTGTTATTATGTTTGCATCTTCTAATATACATATTCATTGTAAAATGGACCCAAAACTGTATTTTGGGGAGAAAGGGCAGAATACCCAGCTTGGTTGACCTAGTAGTGAATATAAGTTGAGTTAACTCCTAAATAAGTAGAATTGCATTCAGGAGGTCAGATAGACCAGAATGTAGGATGCCTAAATGCTGATTAAAGAAGTTGTCAGATAGACAGGTTCATAGTAAACCCATGAAAACTATGTTTAGAGAAAGTTATTGACATGAGCCAATAGGTTCATGTAAACCCATAAAAACTATGATTAGAAAGATTTATTAGTAGGGGCCAATAGGTTTGCAGTTAACCCATGAAAACTATATCCAGATTAAGTTATTGGCAGAAGTCAATAGGTTTCTAGTCAACTCATGAAAACTAGGTTATGAGGGAAGTTATTGGAGATACCAGTTGGTTCAAGGAGAACCCATGAAATAATAAAGTTATTGGCAGGGCCAATAGGTTCTTAGTGATCCCATGAAAACTATGAAATTAGACAGGGAGTCCATAAGCATTAAATAGGTTATTAGTTAGCCCATGAAAACTATTAGGTTAATATTGACCCTAGAAACTATAACTAAGACATATAGTCTAATGAATGGGGATGAGAAATCCAGAATTGATTTACTTGCTTGCATATCATCATAATATTTTGAATTGTATGTTTTAACCATTGTGGATATAGGAGCAAAGTATATGATTATTATAAAAGTTTTGGATAAGATACTAGTGAGGGGAAAACCCATTCCGCTAAGCGACGTGGTCTCACTAGATATCTAAATGGTTTGAGATTGTAGATTATTATTCATACCAGACTTTATGTCTAACTCGAAGTTTATGTTTTCCCCTTAAACTCTCGGGTGCTCAATTGATTTTGAATAGTTTGAGAGTTGAGGTTTTTAGGTACCTCTTTAGATGAATAAGCTTTCGAAGACGTGCAGGTGGCAAGCTAGATAATAAAAGTTCATTTCTATTTTGATTCCGCTGTGTTTTGTTATAAAGGAAAAGTTGTCTAATTGTCTATTATATATACTATGATTATCCAAGTGGGCATCTTCATATGCCGCTCTTGGCGTATGTTGTAATAATTATATTTTCTCTGAACGTGGTTCTCGTATCGGGATTATGTAATGAATTTGAAATGATTTGAAATGGAATGTGAAAGTCGTTTAATGATTTTAAATTTTTTCCATATCCATGTGTTTCTGTTATATCAATATATCTAACATTACCGTAGTTGGTCGCCGAGGATTAATAACTATGGATGACTACAGCATCCATAGCCATTAGTTTTGGGCCTCCAAGTAGGGGATGTTATAAGACAAGACTTCCAGTGAGCTTTAAGTTTTGTTATGAATTATATCCTAACATTGATATAACAATGTTATATGATTCTCAAAATTTGTAATCACCCTCGACTCAATTATAAATTTGTGATTTATTACATATATCCACTGTTTTATTGTGGCACTATTCAAGTTAATGAATCAGCCATAATCTCTTCTATTTGAAACATTTCCAACTTAAAGATACTTAAATTGAATTTATTATTAACATAATATACTCAATATCATTTATGAAGTTTGAGTCTGAACACTCCTTCATAAGGAGTTCGTTATTTCTATAAACAATTCCCTAGTATATTATAAATACACGAGAACACTCCAAACTACCATTTAGTGATATCAATTTGAATTTGATATTTACTTCATGTATGAATTACAAAATAAATTATGATATCATAGACATCATAACATGTATTGTAATTCCTACTGCCAACATATAAGGAATCTATCTTACATGTTCCCTATTGAACATTTAATAAGGTGTCCTTGCATATTGTTTTGAGGCATTCCCTATATTTTTATACTTATTATAAAAGACATTATTTATAAATCCAAAATCGAGTATTAAAACAACTAAGGCTGATTTTTACAGTTTTTACACTAGAACATCGTTAAAAATCAACAGTGTTTTGTTTACATATGGTTTAGAAATATCTATGTACCTTTTAACTTTCTTACTTATGAGCACATATTTCCTATACATTTCGATTGACAATTAAAATATTTGATATTTCCATCAAACGACTGTTTAATTTTGATGCTTATAAATGATATTTTCTATCATTCCCTGGATCATATCCAAAATCCTAGAAACTCAATATCGCTCCCACTGATTTCAAAACACTTTGATTGTTCTATGCAAATAGTCTAGTCAAAATCTATATTTGGAAATTTCTATATATACCAAAACCTAAAGTCGTATGAGGTGATAATTTTGTGAGTAAATCCGAATTAACTTGAGTACATTGAATAATAAATCTATTACGCTAGTTTCAATAATTAAATTTACAAGGCTATTCTTATCAACTTTGCTCATTAAATTCCAATTGCATTAGTCTCTCAAAGGCACAATCGCAGCCGATGGATTACATTCCTTCGGATATGACTACCAAAACCATATTTTGATAACATACTTGGAATTCATTCGGATTTGCACGTAATACCATATCATAGAGTCAATACTCTTAATGCCTTAATTGACAACTAAGGATTAATATAACGACCCAGATTTTCAGTCATTTGAAATTGGAATATTTAATTGATTTTAAATATTGAAAAGTTAATTTTTATAAGCTAAATAACTTATATTTCAAATAGTGATTTATTTGATAACTAAATTGTTAAATTTGAATATATGGAATTGTTTTAATAATTGAAATTTGAATTTACTGTGAACAAAAATGATTTCGAAAGTTAATTTAAATTCTATTTGAATAAGAAGAAAGATAGTAAACTTTTAAATTTGGATTTAAAAGTGATTTAAACTGATTTTGGAAATAATTCATTTTAATTTACGTGTAAAAATAGCCTTCTAGGGCACTATCTTGGATTTCGACGAAACTAGTTTCATTGGATCCGTAATAGTGAATTACTATACGCCGCTAAATTTCGTGGCGATTGGACGTATCATTAGGCTGTGCGAGCTTGAAATGCATAGAAATTAATTAAAAGAATTTAAATTAATACAATTTGATTTTGAAAAGTTAACTTCTGTATATGCTAGAATTGGCTTTCGATATATTCCATTGTGTTCGGAATAGGGGTATAACATATAGAATGTCAAGCGGAACGCTTCGTTTGGAGTTTGAAATTTTAAAGTGTGAATAGTGCCGCGAAATTTTCTATATAAGGCCATCATTTTTTGTCATTTTGCAAAACCTTAATCTAAGAAAGCTCAGTCACCATTAACATCCTCATCCAAAGGCGGACATCCATCGGTGTCACCATGGGCCGATCAAGCCCTCGACCCCTAAATGAAAAATGACGGCGGCAACTATATGAAGCTATTCAACAATCATGATCATCATCAAGCAAGCATGGCAATCAAAATTTTGCTTCGATCATCAACAGTTTCAGGGCTCGGTTTTGGGATCGCACGCACGAGGCGTGTGGCGAGGCAGGCGGCGTGGCGACAGAGGAGAGCAGATGGCGGCGAGTGGCGGTGGCGCAGGCGGCGGCAGCACGCGCTGGGTTGCGCGATCTTCGATCGTTCGATCAAATAAAAAAAGAAAATGAGTTCGGCCTAGAAGGGAAAAGTCACGTACGATGCAAGAGGGAAGAAATTTTATTTTTTAAAAGTTAATTAATTATGTTGATTAAAAATTTAATTATCTCGTACGATCATTAATCCATAACTTTTCTATACAAGGTCGGTTTGAGCGCGACAAGTTGCATTGCATTCGTATCAGCGAATACTACGCTATGGAGTTGAATTGGATGAATTCAGAGCTAGTAGAAATTTTGGGTTAAATTAAATGACCATTTAAGCTTTTGCGAAGTTAACTCACTTCTCTGGCCTGCTTATATTTTTATATAAGTGGAAATAATTTTATTTATGCTGTTTGTTGCTTGTTTGGATGATATACTCTATTTATTAGTTGGTTTGGATATATTCCCGCTTATTGGAGCGGATGAGACCCTATTAATTCCCGTGTAAGAGCGGATAACCCTTTATATACGAATTCCGCCTCGAAGCGGTTGATTTTATATTATTTGATTGTATGCTGTATGTGATGCAGGGGATAGGTTGGAGGGATCCAATAGGATTACTCACACCATTGATTTTACTTTTCATATATTTTAATATATGATGTGTTGGAGGCGTAAAAACTATGGAGTTGTATGGTTATAGAAATCTATTTGGCATGTTTCCAAAATGGAAGTGTTATTAAATATACTTATACCGTTGATATAGTATATGGAAATGTTTTCCAACATCGAATGGTTAAAATGGTATTGAGGATATATCTTTTTAGAGATAATTTAAAGTAAATATTTGGAAATTGATTTAATTAATAAAAGATTAATTAAATGGGCCTACTGACTGCTTATATGCTAGATATTGTTTGTTGCTTTGATAGTTAAATAGCTGATTATCAAAGTGGCCATTTTTGGTTCCTTGACTTGATGTGGGAACTGATTAGTCATGCACTTAGCACGAAGCCAACTGAGTAGGCTTGACTATCGTTTGGATTAAGAATGTTGATTCAAGTAGTGCGGAGTGTCTATGGTACCCCAATCTATCGGGCTTCCTTCTTGGCAGAAGGATAGGAAGTTGATAGTTTGAAATCATGATAAGTCTACGAGACTTGGTTTCCATATGAGGTTAACAGCCTCTTTATCGTTGTTGGTCCGAAGAGACCAGGGTTGAATTTATCCGAGAACTACTTCGGACCAATGTATGCGTTTGAAAGTGCAGGTTTATGATGATGATTTTGAAGACGGAGGTCTTCATGATGCAGGGCTACTTGGCACTAGTCCCTCGGGGTGAAATTTACCATATCATATATTTATAGTGGCAGTAGTGGTTCGTTATGAAAATTTATGATATGCGAGGACTTCTTGCTACTAATCCTAGGGCTAATTCCCGACAGGATGTGGTAGGAGAGTGCCTTCGGTTTGTCCTATTCCTGGACAACTTGTTTGGACGAATGTCTGACGTTGCATCTCTAATCGCATTAATTGATCTTTATGAATGTATCATCTGTTTGGTGGCGGAGAAGGCAACTTCTCTTAGCTTAACATCCTTTCCTGAGATGTACAAACTCAGGAGTTATATGTTTGTAGAAATTAGTTGTGTGATTGTGGGAATGGCAATGTGGCATTCAAAGTGGAATATTCTATGTGAAAGTAAATCGTTACCTCTAGCCTCATCACCCGAAAATGACAGAAACAACGTAGAAGCAGTAGGGCTATGTGGGTCGCCCCCATAAGGATATGGTCATCGCCTTTCTAGATTACCCTCTATATGTCGAGTGTGTTGTGTATGTTGTGGCCACAGATAGGTTGGGAACGACCGGGGTGATGTCATATTCGGTACTATCCAGTTGAAGGGTAGGCCGGTTCTGTGTTAGTTTAGGCGTTCGGTATCTAGACCCTAGTTACATTTTTTGAAAGGTGCACTATACGGAAGGTAGTCCCTTACCTTGTCATTTGCATGGAATCCACCCTCTAATATGTGCCTGCCATTTTGTTTGTAGAGCCTAACATATTCTGGAATTAATAATGGTAACAATTTCAGGTATAATTAATTATTATTTGTATACTAGACACTAGTATAATATCAGATGTTTTGATATGAAATGTTTTGGTTATCGGAAGATGAAAACCTGTACGTGTGTATGTGCGGCATGGTCTATACCTTTGTTTTGATAAAGAAAAGTTTTATAACTTTAAAATAAATTTGAGATGTGTTTTCTCACATTGGTTTACCAGACTGATCCGGGCATTCTTCCCTTTCAATGCTCAGGTAAGACTGAGCACATTTACATATTTATATTTGGATGCTTTGGAGCTTTAGCAGACGAACTGGAGGTCTTCAGGTCATATTCATGTATATGTTTATTTTCCGCTTCATTATTGTTTAAATTATCAACATTTGAGGACAAGTTATTATAACTGTCCAGGCTGACGATTAGTGATTTGATTGTTGTACTCTGATGTATGTATGTACATTATGTTACAATTTCTCTTTTGTTAAGTTTATTGATATTTTATGTTGTTCAGCAGCGATTGTGAGATTCTGTGTTGTTTTAGTTTTTATTTTCTCCCCTTCTTCTTTTCTCTTCCTCTTTCTTCTTTCTTTCCCATAAAGATACGGTGTTCCATTCAGTTTGGGCTGGACATGTGCGGTTTATTGTCAGCTTGAACTATGCGAATTTTTCGGGCTTTTACACGTGGTATCGGAGCTTAGGTTGTGCGGACACTTAGGCTTTGGTTGGGTTCTCATTATAGATAGGGTCAGTAGCACCCTAGAATGAGTTTGAGTGTACTATAGATATGAGCGCGTATTTGTTAGTGATATAAAAATGATTTATATTGGGTTGTTTGATTTGTTAAGTTTGAATTTTGGGTTCTGGTCAATGCATCTGGCTAATGTTATCAATTGGGATTCCAAAAAACTTGAGCAAGCAAACTGACACAATATTGTTTTCAAAATTAGTAAATGAAATAATTTTACCTAAATTATATTTTATATATAAAGAATAATTTTTCAAAAACGATTATAGTTATATATGGTTTGTTGGTTGTTAATGAAGGGTAATATGTGATTTTTATCATTTTTTATTTGTTGTTGTGTTTAAATAAAAGTTATTATTCTTATACTGTAAGCAAAGATAAACAATTATGAAATGGTCATATATAAGAAAAGTTAAATAAGTGAAATTATACAAGTTTAATTTATAAATGTGATTTATAAAAAAAAGATTTAAAGGAAATAAAAGCACTGAATTCACTACAGTCCCTGGAAAATAATTCGGGTGATGACTACAGCATCATCGGTATTCATTTTCGAGTTTCTAAGTGATGGATTGCTACATTAGTAATTTACTATTGGAATTTTGTTTTGATAAAACAGGTTTTGATTTTAAAATCCAACGTGTGATTTGATAAATGTGAGAAAATGATTTTTTGAACTTATAATTTAAAAATGGTACAGATAAGAAAAGAAAATTTAAAATTGAGATATGAAATAAATTTTTTTAACTAAATTTAACTTGAGTAAAGTTAAATAAATTGAGTCTATGAATTGAATTTGGTAAATTAATGAAATGAATATACACTTAAGTCGTAACGTGTTTACATAACCATGAATTAAAATTATAGTATGTGAATAAACTTAAGTAAAATATTAATGAAAGTCTGAAGTAAATAAGTTGTATAACCTATATATTTAAGGAATAATAAGTTAAAACAAAATTTTGAATTTGTTGTCTATGAATGTTAAGAAATGAAAATCTGAATTTGAATTATAAGATGAAATTTAAATTAAGTTAAATAAAATGAATTTTGACAAGGAATTTAACTCAAGTAAAGTAAACGGAATGAACTAATGAAATGAGTTAAATGAAATTAATTGTGATTTGAAAAGAATTAATGAAGTGAATTAATTAAATGAATTAATGTAACGAATGAATTGAATTGAACTAATGAAATAAACTAGTGAATGGAATATGGTTTGGTATGTTGGTTCTTTAAATTGAATATGAACTTAAGTTGTGAAGTGAAAAATAAACATGAGATTATGTTGTATAAAATGTTTATAATTAACTTAAGTAATTATTTTATGGAATGGTTATTAAGTGTTAATAGTATTAAAAAAAATGCTAAGCCAAGAATGAATATAAATGTAAATGAAATTGAAGGGTAATTGAATGTTGATATAAAACGAATAATTGAATTTTAATAGAAATGGAAGTGAATAAATTAAATGATGATATTGGATAATGCAAATTGGTATGATTATGAATTAATTGAATGGATATTATTTGTTGGATGATTTCTCTTATTATATATGTTTCATTTGCATATGGTTATTGTATAGTCTATGTTATATAGTGATATTATTTTCTATATACATGTTCTCACTGGTTATTGAGTGTTTAGTAGGTGAGGATGGCATATGCTTCGCATTTGGAGCTCTCTTTCGTGCTATATTCATTGTATATGCTTGCTAATAAATATAAAAGGTACATATCTCAGATTACATATCGTACTTATATACCTTTTCCCTATAGGATGCCGCATCCTTGAAGATGAGATGTTTATTTATGAATATATATATTGTAAATTTTTCCGATCGAACCGCGCAAAGAAGACGCTGGCGAAATTTTTCATAAATTTAAGGCATTAGAAATTTTTTGAGAATTTTGAAACTTTTTTTGATAACTAAAATTTGATTTTGGTTTTATAATTTGGAATGGTATTAGTTGGTTTTGGAGATTTAAAAGGTGAATTTAATAATTTAGATAATGTGACAACAAAGTTTCAACTAATTGATTTCGAAAAGTTAAAAGGTTTAAATGAATTTGGTAATCTATTTCAACTAATTGGTTTTGAAAATTTAAAGGGTTTGTGACATCTTTCTTACTTGGTAATTTCGTGGACGAAATTCTTTTAAGGGGAGGAGAATGTAACGACCCGGAATTTTAGTCATTTGAAATTGGAATATTTAAATGATTTTAAATATTGAAAAGTTAATTTTATAAGTTAAATAACTTATAGTGATTTATTTTATAATTAAATTGTTAAATTTGAATATATGGAATTGTTTAAATAATTGAAATTTGAATTTAATGTGAACGAAAATGATTTCGAAAGTTGATTTAAATTCTATTTGAATAAGAAGGAAGATAGTAAAGTTTAAATTTAGATTTAAAAGTGATTTAAACTGATTTTGAAAATAACCCGTTTTAATTTACGTGTAAAAATAGCATTTTGGGGCACTTTCTCGAATTTCTACGAGACCAGTTTTATTGGATCCGTAATAGTGAATTATTATACGCTGTCGAATTTTGTGGCAAACAGACATATCGTTTGGTCATATGAGTTCGATATGCATAGAAATTAATTAAAGGAATTTAAATTAATATAATTTGATTTTGAAAAGTTAACTTCTGTATATGATGGAATTTGCTTCCGATATATATTCCATTGTGTTCAGAATAGGGGTATAACATATAGAGCGCTAGGCGGCACCCTTCGTTTGGAGTTCAAAAATTTTAAATGTGGATAGTGCCGCGAAATTTTTTCATATAAGGCCATTATTTTTCGTCATTTTGCAAAACCTTAATTTAAGAAAGCTTAGCCGCCATTAACAGCCCCATCCAAAGGCTGACATCCATCGGTGCCACTACGGCCTGATCTAGCCCTCGACCCCTAAATGAAAAATGATGGTGACAACTATACGAAGCTATTCAACGGCCACGATCATTATCAGGCAAGCATGGCACTGAGAATTTTGCTCTGAACAGTTTTAGGGCTCGGTTTTGGGTTTTGTGTGCACGAGGTGCATGGCGAGGCATGCGGCGTGAAGGAATAGGAGAGCAAGTGGCGGCGAGCGGCAGTGACGCAGGCAGCAGCAACACGTGCTGGGTTGTGTGGTCTTCGATTGTTCGATAAAAAAATGAGTTCGGCCTGGAAGGGAAAATCGCGTACGAGGTGGGTGGGAAGAATTTTTATTTTTTAAAAGTTAATTAATTATGTTAATTAAAAATTTCATTATCCCGTATGATCATTAATCCATAACCTTTTCATATGAGGTCGGTTTTGAGCGCGACAAGTTACGTTCGTATCAGTTAATACTACCCTATGGAGTTGGATTGGATGGATTTGGAGCTAGTAGGAATTTTGGGTTAAGTTCAATGAGCGTTCAATTTTAATCCAAACTGGCGTGCTTTGGCGATTTCTGGAGTTTTTTTGAGTTAACTTACCTCTCTGGACTGCTTATATTTTTATATAAGTGGAAATAATTTTATTTATGCTATTTGTTGCTTGTTTGGATGATATACTATATTTACTAGTTGGTTTGGATATATCCCCGTCTATTGGAGCAGATGAGACCCTATTACGTTCCCATAAGAGCGGATGACCCTTTGTATATGAATCTCGTTTCGAAGTGGTTAATTTTTATATTATTTTGATTATATGTTATATGTGATGCAGGGGATTGGTTAGAGGGATCCAACAGGATTCCTCACACTGTTGATTTAACTTTTCACATATTTTGATATATAATTTGTTGGATGCCATATTTGATGACATAGATTTGTTTTTCTTATTTAGTGTTATGGTAGCACTGGATCATATTTTTAGTATTTTGAAATACTATACAATATTGATTTTGAATCGAAAAGATTTTCAAAGTGATTTTTGGAAGTATATATGTTTTAATAAATTTTGAATTATTAAAAGGAATGAATTTGTTTTTAAACAAATAAAAGTATGATTTTTGATGTTATGAAAGTATAGTTTGGTGAAATATTTTTAAGTGGAGATTTTTGAATAAGTTTATATAAAGGATTTATAAAAGTGATACTTTATAAATAATAAAATAGATTTATAATCAGAATTTGTAAATATTTCATAAATGGATTTTATAAATAAATTAGATTTATAAAGAAATTTTACAAATGGATTTTATAAATAAATTAGACTTATAAAGAAATGGATTTATAGGTGGATTTTGATAGCAAAATGAATTTTTATAAAAGAATGATTTATAAATAGAGAGATTTTATAAAACAGAAGTTTTATAAAATAGAAAGGAGATTTAAAAATATAATTTTATAAATATGAAAATGATTTATGTTGAGATTTAAACATGGATTATTATATAAAGAAAATATAATCTAGTTTTAAAAAGTTAAATAATCTTTTAAAAAGAATGTTTTAGAAGTAATATTTTTGATGAATTTAATGGTTTTTAAAGTGATAATCTTTAAAAGTAAAGGTTTGAAAGTAGTAATTCCAAATGGAAATTAATAATTTGAAAAATGATTTAAAATGTGATATGTATCGAAAACATAGATTTCAACATTTATTGCTGTAATAGACGTTTTCGGGGAAGTACGAAAGACATGGGCTATAACACTGTTGTTATAGTAAATGATTTTCCGAAAGGAAATGTTTTATATAGTATATGGGATTATATATATATATAATTAATCAAATTCCTATACTAATGTTTTTGGGTTGTCGTAACGATGTTTTAGGCAACATTTGTTTTGACCCAATAAATGATGTTTTGACCTTCCATTGTGAAATACACGGATTGGTTCTTATGATCGTACTAAAGGCTTGGTGTTATATGAGCATTGCTTCTCATACTTAACATCCGTCCGGATGCGTAAAAACTATGGAGTTGTACGGTTATCGAAATCTATTTGGCGTGTTTCATTAAAATGTTATTGTTATTAAATATACTTATACCGTTGATATAAGTATATGGAAAAGTTTTCCAATATTGAAAGATTAAAATGGTTTTGAAGATATATCTTTTTAAAGATAATTTGAAGTAAATATTTGGAAATTGATTTAACTAATAAAAGATTAATTAAATGGGCCTACCGACTGCTTATGTGCTAGATATTGCTTGCTGCTTTGATAGTTAAATAACCGACTATCAAACTTGTTCATTTTTGGTTCCTTGACTTGATGTAGGAACCGATTAGTCGTGCACTTAGCACGAAGCCGACTGAGTAGGCTTGATAATCGTTTGGATTAAGAATGTTAATTCGAGTAATGCGAAGTGTCTATGGTACTCCAATCTAGCGGGCTTCCTTCTTGGCCGAAGGATAGCAAGTTGATTGTTGGAAATCGTGATAAGTCTATGAGACTTGGTTTCCGTATGAGCTTAAAGGCCTCTTTATCGTTGTTGGTCCGGAGAGACGAGGGTCGGATTTATCCGAGAACCACTTTGGACCAATGTATGCACTCGAAACTGCAGGTTTATGATGATGATTTTGAAGACGGAAACCTTTATGATGCAGGGCTACTTGCCACTAGTCCCTCGGGGTGAATTTACCATATCATATATTTATGTTGGCATTAATGCTTCATTATGAAAATCTATGATATGCGAGGACTTCTCGCTACTAATCCTATGGGCAATTCTCGAAAGGATGTGGTTGGAGAGTGCCTTCGGCTTGTTCTATTCTTGGACAACTTGTATGGATAAATGTCTGACCTTGTATTTCTAATCACATTAATTGATCTCTATGAACGTATCATTTGTTTGCTGGTGGAGAAGGCAACTTCTCTTAGCTTAACACCCTTTTCTGAGACTTACGAGCTCAAGAGTTATACATTTGTAGAAATTAGTTGTGTGATTGTGGGAATGGCAATGTGGCATTCAAAGCAGAATGTGTTATGCGAAAGGTAATCATTACCTCTATCCTCATCACCCAAAAATGATAGAAATAGGGTGGAAGTGTTAGGGCTATGTGGATCGCTCCCATGAGGATATGGTCATCACCTTTCTAGATTACTCTCTATATGTTGAGTATGTTGTGTATGCTGTGGCCGTGGATATGTCGGGAACGATCGGGGTGATGTTATATTCGGTACTATCCAGTTGAGGGTAGGCCGGTTCTATTTTGGTTTAGGCGTTCAATATCTGGACCCTAGGTACATTTTTCTAGAGGTGTACTATACGGAAGGTAGTCCCTTACCTTGTTATTTGTATGAAATCCATGCTCTAATACGTGCCTGCCATTTTGTTTGTAGAGCCTTACATATTCTGGAATTTAATAATGGTAACAATTTCAGCTATGATTAACTTATTATTTGTATACCAAACACTAGTATAATATCAGATGTTTTGATATAAAATGTTTTGGTTATCGTAAGATAAAAACCTGTTCGTGTTTATGTGTGGCATGGTCATATGAGATACCTTTGTTTTGATATAGAAAAGTTTTATAACTTTAAAATAAATTTGAGATGTGTTTTCTCACGTTGGTTACCAGACTGATATGGGTGTTCTTCCCTTTCAATGCTCGGGTCAGACCGAGCATATTTACAGATTTATATTTGGATTCTTTAGAGCTTCAATAGACGAGCTGGAGGCCTTCAAGTCGTATTCACATATGTGTTTATTTTCCGCTGCATTGTTGTTTAAATTATCAACATTTGTGAGGACATATTATTATAACTATCTAGGCTGATGATCAGTGATTTGATTATTATACTCTGATGTCTGTATGTATATTAAGTTACAGTTTCTCTTTTGAAAAGGTCATTGATATTATATTATATGTTGTTCCGCCACGATTGTGAGATTCTATGTTGTTTTAGTTTTTATTTTCTCTTCTTCTTTCTTTCCCATAAAGATCCGGTTTTCCACTCAGTTCGGGCTGGACATGTGCGGTTTATTGTCAGCTTGAACTGTGTGGATTTTTTGGGCCTTTACAATTATATATTCTCGACATTGAGAAGAAACCATAGTTGATATGCAGTGCGCGAGAATACTTATTAGACACTCTTATGCTATGAGTTCATTTAGGTTAGACTAATTTCGTTTCATCTCATGTAATCAGCTCTATCTTTGGATTATATCCACTTTCGTTTTACTACCAATAATTTCTCAAAGAAATTCCTTCACTATGAAGTTGGTATTTCTTGAGACAACAATTATTTCTTGGTGCAATAGAATAGGTATTCATAACATTTTATGGATTTTCTTTTATATAAAAATGATTTGGTTTTAGTTTACAAACTTATGCTCAAAGCATAAATATGTCATCCAATGACAGTTTTTCCCAAACTCCTTTTGGGGAGATTCATACAAGATCCCTTTCGAACAATTATTATGTGCAAATTTTCGACTCGCACAACCTACCAGCTCCTTGGCCTAGGATATGTTGAAGTTTCTTATAAATCCTTATCTTGTATAATTTTATAAACTATTATTTAGATGAAATAACATTAACCTTATGTACTACTCTTAAGTACACGACCTTATAGAAAGAAATTAACTCAACTTCACTCACAATTAATCGTATTTTGTCCAACAAAGTTCGATTACTCATTATCAATACATCATTATGTATCACATGGAGTAATGACTTTTAAGATTGAATCTTTATTCATTTTTTGTACGTTCGAAACTCTTTCCGATATACACATCCATTCGATCAAATTGGATCATTTCTATCCCATGTTATTTTATTTACTTCCATTTTGTATACTATGAGTTTATCATAGACTTATACATGCATATCAAATACACATGTCCATGTCTGTGATAACTCATCGGTGAATATGATGAAGTACATAGAATTATTTTGGTATTAATAGACTTACGATTGTTTACATCTATATGTATCAATCCGAAGAGTTCGTCAACTCTTATGAAGCTCCCGCTAAATGGGTGCATAGCCCTTAATTATTTGAGATACAATTAATCAATATCATATGATTCATAACCATATAATTAAAATAATTATTTCTTAAAACTGCAGTGTAGTCTATAATTCAAAAATAATTGTAAATAACTTTAGATAATTAAGTATTTTTCGATGCATCACTTTTGTTGTAAAAAATATATATCATATTGTAGTTTTATTTCATTATGAATATTCATAATATTCACATTGAAATATAACTATATCTATTTTTCAGTCGGCACCGATAAATGGTCATTATTTCATAAATAATGTTCGGAATATTTTACAATAACAATTTTCGTAATTTGATGCAACCAATCAGTGCTACTATTTTCGTCATTACTATAATAGTGTTCTAAACTCGGAGGTACATTATTTACTTAATATAAATTATTTATTTCATATACTGTAACTATATTATAGTGGAGAGTTCTTTGATTAAATATCTTGAACTCGAAGAAATAAATCTCATAGAAAATAATTTTCTATGTGAAAATACATTTTAGAATAGAAATCATATTTCTTATTCCAATATTAAGTATCAATTATTATTACAATTCTCGCTTCTGATGTTTCTTTATGAAGTAGAAGTGACTATTCACTCTTTTCATCCCAACTGTACCTTAAATCACATCTACTCTTGTACATTCGTTATTCTTTCTAAATGGTAGAACCAATCAAAATAATATCCTTACTATAACATCATAACGAACTCTTTGCAAAGACGCATTTGATCATTTTTAACATTTAAGGACATCAAATTTGACGCACCTCACATAAACTAATCAAACCAACATTTCAGTGATCGAATTTTTAGATCTTTCTTGTAGTTTGGGCTAATGTTACATTTAGCACAATATGATTCTTTTGTAATCAATCAAATTGAATACTCGATCTTACAACACTTATATTGGCTTATTTCAAATGAACTAACTTCATTACAATAGTGTACATTATGAACTGTAACCATTCTCACTACACCATATTGGCAGTTTCGTAACCCCCCATGCGAAAGAATCGCAACGGTTCTGAGCCGTTGCTAAATAGCAACGGTTTTGAGCCATTGCAAATTAAGTAAGAATGGCTACAGACCGTTTTACTTTTGCAACGGTTCGGAGCCGTTGTGAAGTTTCGTATTTTTTTTAATTACATGTGACCGCTTGCGTAACCCCCCCTCCATTCCCCAAAATAATACGCTCTCTATACAATTCCATACCCTAATTCCCCCACTCTTTTTTCTACTTTCTTCTCTTCCAATGATAGTTTAAATCATCAATTTGCCCTAATACAGCCACCGTTTGCCCTAATACGACTATAGTTCGATTGTCAACGCAGTTCAAAAAAATTCAAGTTGCGGTCAATTCGGTCTAAGGTCTATAATATGAATCGATTTTTATTTTTGTTCCTACGATTGATTCGTTATGTTTACGTCATCGGTTTGTGTGTTTTGAAGAAGAAAGTGCGACATTGATTGGAGCGACGTGGGAACGATGTCAAGAAGGAGAAGATGGTAATGTTTTACTAGTCCATATGAACATTTGTTGTAGGAGAAGACACGAGCTTAGGCTTAATCACCTACTGTAATGAAATTTTGGTTTGATTTGTTTATTTCTTTACAGACTGTTCTGTTTTCTTTTATATAGTTTACCTGTAGAGATCAGATAATGAAATGCAGAGTCATCTGGTTATTAATTACAAACTGTTTATTTTATACTAGGAATAGTATAGTGGGTCTAAACTAGCAAAACATTATACGGCTAGATAAGCTAATTATATCCCTCAACCTAATTTATAAGTCAGTTGATACAGAGCTATATTTCAAAAATGTTTTACTGTGTGAAGAAGACCATTCCTTTTTAGTATAAAATATGGACATGGCACATAAACTTGAGTCCTAGGGATCTCAAATTGAAGCATATGCATAGAGCAGGAACAGGCTTGATTAAGCACTGTGTTTTCTGATTGCAAAATTTTGGTTTTGATGGCCTGGATATTTTTCAGTGCAATGATTCTATAATCTATTTAACTGATGTTATAGTAACTAGTGTGATGGATTAGAGTTCAACTATAGTAATTCATATGACCAGATGCAGTACCCAATCATGGATGATTGCCATTTTGTATAGTCTAATTAACCTTGTGAATGGGTTGAAATTATTTGTAAAACCGGTTCTAGTTTATGGATTGGATTTAAGTTGGATGGTTATATCCAAATTTGAACTAATATGTAGATGCAATGTTATGAAAAATTTAGCCCATGATCTATCTTTCAAAGTTTTACTGCTTAGTACCAATTTAGGCTAATAAGTTCCATTTCTAGCTACTTAAAAGTAGTTTTGATTTGTAACATTTTAAATAGTTTTGAATGAATAGTAAATTGCGAGATACCAGTAAATAAATCATTTTCTCAAGTGAGTGTTAAAATGTTTATTTTACATTGCAATATATGTATCAACATCTTGTATTTTGTTCCATATATATGTAAATCATTTTTTGTTCAAGACGGTTGTGCTATATCATATATAGATGGTTTCAAATATCCATTATTATTGTTAATTTTTAATCGATCGTTTAAACTTTGATTTCACATTCAATCATATAGAAATCAGTAGCCATTACAATTAAAATTATTACATGGAAGAAGTAAAAAGAAAATTATAAAGGTTAAATGCATTATTTAATTTTAGCTTCAGACAAATTTTGACTTGAATTTTTAGTATGAAATTTGGATGTAAAAATGCTTTCCTTTCTGTATTATTTATTTGCCAGCACTGAAAGCGTAAATGCTTAAGCATTAACTAACACACCAATTTTTTGAAAATATTGAACGGTTTCATTACAGATGAAGCTTGTGGCATTAAAAATTGGACTTTTAGAAGAATTTTAATATCTAATTGTCAGTCAAAATTAAGTTTTTATAGATGAAATTTAAATCTACTTGGGTTTAATAACTGATTATGTGCTATTCAAACATAAAACACAAATAAAAAGTTGGTATTCAAAGAGATAAAAGTAAAACTTGCAAAAATAAAATCATATTTAATGTTCAATTTGATATAGTGAGATTTATTTTGAACTAAAATAAATATTATTTTAATTATTTCGGTTAAAAAACAACATAAATACCTCCTTAAAAAGGTTAACTGCGAGATACCAGTAAATAAGGTTTCTAAAATGGAATTAAAATCATAAAGTTCAAACATTAAATGTCAAATCATAAATTGTACATTCAAACGATCCATATTTTAAGCTTTGCACACATTTCAGAATCGATTTTAATGTTTGAACTTCTACAACGAATTATATCCTTATTACTATACACACAAAGAATATAAATAAATGAAGGTGAATAAAAATCAAATAGTAAAGTGTGATGTGCAAATTTCTCATTGGAAGAAAGTGATGGAATGGTAAAGGCTAAAAGGGGTAATTTTGTTATTCAAGTAGACACCATTTAATCTATGAAAGCAGTTCCCTCTATTTCATTTGAAAATCAAAAAAATTTGCACATCAAGTAAAATCTATTGTCATATTGCAACCAATAGTTCCCATTAATTAAATTAGTAGAGTTGACTTTATTGAAATTGAGAAAACCTTTTAAAAATAAAAAGTTACAATTTGCCGAAAATTAAAGTTACCTTTTTTTCAAAATTAATTAAAGTTCCTTTTGTTGAATTTTAACTTAATTTATTGGTATAAATTTCTTATTTTCTACGAACTAGTTTGAGTTGTGTTATGTGTTTGTGTATGTCATAGGATAATATAATAAGCTGATAAAATAATAATTGACAACATATCATATATGATATAACAAGTCAGTATGTCTTCTAGTATAGACAAACAGTGGATGAAAGAATCCGATCGAAGAACTACACGATATGTGGATGGAGTGCAGAAGTTTATTGATTTCATTGCGGAAAATGGTGGTAATAAGGAAATCTATTCTTGTCCTTGCACACATTGCAAAAATATGAAAATGAAGATTAAATTAGATGACATTCATTATTATGTACTTAGATGGGGAATTGTCCAATCATATACCGTCTGGCATTTTCATGGGGAAGAGTCGTCGGGGAAGCAAAAACAACCCGTTAGTCAAGCCATAAGTACCAATGAGTCTGAACTTCCTAGGATGGAAGATCTGGTCAATGATGCTGATAGATTTCATCATTTTCAACCTACAAGTTCGTTGCCCAATAATATTGGAGAATCGCCAACAGTTGATGTCGATTAGCAGGCCAATCAAAATAGGAAGTATAAATCACTTTTTGATAGTGCAAAAGAGCCATTGTATCCTTCATGTCCAAAAGGGATAACAAAATTGTATGCCATTGTGAAGCTGAATAGCTTGAAAACTCAGTACGGCTTTTCTGACAATGGTGTGATTGCACTCCTCGAATTTATAAAGGAATTACTCCCTGAAGGTAACGCACTACCAACAAAGTACTCTGACATGAAGAAGTTGATTAAACAAGTTGGGATGGATTACAAAACTTATGATGCATGCAGTAATGACTGCATTTTATACTGGAAAGATGATGCAAACAGAGTTTCTTATCCAATTTGCAATGAACCAAGATATAAGACAACATTCAACGAAGGGAAAAGAGCCACCAAAGTACCTCAAAAGACGCTGAGACATTTCCCTTTAATTTCTAGATTGAGGAGATTGTATACTATACCATGGATAGCAGATGCTATGACTTGGCATGGTTATGCCAAGTCTGATTCAACTGTAATGCATCACTCATGTGACACTTCTCAATGGTGAGCTGTAGATTCTTTTGACAAAACGTTTACTGCTGAATCACGAAATGTCACGCTTGGAATAGCAATGGATGGTTTCAGTTCACGTGTATCTCTAGCTAACCGTTACAGTTGTTGGCCAGTAATTGTAGTACTATATAATCTTCCTCCATCAATGTGCATGAAAAGTGAGTTTTCAATGTTGACATTGTTGATTTCTGGGCTAAAACAACCAGGGAAGGATATTGATGTTTATTTGCAACCATTGATAGACGAGTTTAAGCAGTTATGGGAAGGAGTCATTGCATTTGACTCATTTAATAAATCTGAGTTCACAATGAGAGATAGGGTGTTATGGGCAATTCATGATTATCCTGCACTTGGGACTTTATCGGGGTGCACAACTCATGGCTATTTTGCATGTCCTATATGTGGGGAAGACACTTGTGCTTATTATCTTCCTGAAAGTAAGAAGATGTGTTACATGGTACATCGAAGATTTCTTCCTTCCAAACACAAATTTTGAGAAGAAAAAACAAACTTTAATAACAAACAAGAATATCGTCGTCCTCCATAGCCATTAAATGGTTATCAAGTTGAAGAGAAGGTAGCGAATATCAAGATGAAAGTTGGTAAAAACAAACCAGAAATCGATCGAAAACGGAAAAAGAAAATCGATGAAGAAGAACTTGCCAATGTTCATGCATGGTATAGGAGGTCCATCCTCTTTGATTTGCCAAATTGGAAAGCAAATTTGGTCTGACATAATATTGATGTTATGCAAACCCGAGAAGAATGTCATTGAGCATCTCATTAGCACAATTATGGGTCATAAAGACAAGTCAAAAGACGGCATCAACGCATGCAAGGATTTGAATACCATGGGTATAAAACAAAAATTGTGGATGATGGAAGATCCTGAAACAAATAAAATAACCATACCAGAGGATACTTTCACCTTGACCAAAGAAGAGAAGTTACGATTTTGCACCATTTTGAAAAGCCTGAAAGTGCCTACCAAATTCTCTTCCAACTTCCATAACAATGTGAACATTAATCCTCCCGAACTAACCAATATATACACATAGATAACGGGACAAATCATATAAAATGGATAAATTAACCAAGGGGATAACCAAATTATATACACATATATAACCCAAGCTTTTTCTTAAAAGAAAACTAAAAACAGTGAGTTGTTTTCAAGATCAACTGCATTACAATACTAATATTACCACCAATTCTAGAAGTTTTGGAGTTTTCAAAAATAATAGCCATGGAGCCAACTCAAGATCTTTATCTTCTTCCTCTTCAATACCAAAGAATACACGAATAACAGTTCATTCAATTAGCCATCTTCTTATCCAAAAACAATACACATACATTTAACTCTGGTCAAATATTTGTTAGTAATGGAATTTGAAATGTCATTGGATAATATGAGAGTATTCATTCTAGTCCAAGCTCTCGTAGTCTTGGTTCTTTTGCATTCTTCGACGATATTCCTTTCTTCCTCGGTTAATTTCAAAAGTCGTTTTTCAATGTTCTCGGTTATGCCTTCAGCCGAGTCTTCGCCTTACATGGCCATGGCAATGGATATCAACAAAAGAACTTAGTTTTACATAAGATAGCCTATATGTTGTAACCTGCGCGATTTAATTTGTTACGTATATGAATTTTGAATGAAATATCATTCACGATTTGATCTGAAATGTTTATTCGGAGTCACTGGCAGCAATTAGGATGTTATAGAGTGTTTTACTAATGAAATTAATGCAGCTGTTGTAAAAAATAGAGGAAATTATGTTTATATTATCCTTTATTCTTAAATGTCCCATTGTTTTTCATTTTTATGGTCCTGAATTAAAACTTCCATTTGCTTGGTCTTGTTTTTTTATTATTTTCGTTTTCATTTCATGTTTCTTCCTGCTCCTGTTTTCATTCTATTATTAATTTGTCCTCAGGCTGAAGGAGGAATAAAAATTATCATGTTCGTTTTATGAGCTTTCTGTTGCCGTTATTTCTTCACCAATCCCGTTTCTATGCAAACTACTAATTTTGTTGAAACCGTCAGGGCTGCTTACTCTTCTTCTTTTGTGTAAGTTCTTTTTCTTCCATTTATATCTTTATAAAGACATAACCATATAACTTGTATTCTCTTGTTTAATTGATGGTTGTTTCCTCTATATCAGTTAATTATAGTCTAATATTCAGTTTACAGAAGCCTGTATTCAGTTCATGTTTCTGTACTGATGATTAAATCAAAACTATGTTAGAATCACTGTCTCCAAACTTATTATCCAAAGAAGTTTCAAACCTAATTTTACATGAGTGATTTAACTTTTTCTGGTAGTTAGCATTTCTTACATTTCCCTTGCTAAGTACTTAAATAGTATATGAATTTATACATTGCTGGCATATACAATGACGACAGTCACTTATCAAACATAGTCAACAAAAGAAAATTAATTTTACAGAGAGACGCACTGCTATACATGGGCTTTAATGTGATAGGGAGGATTTGGGACAAATTGGAAACCCTTTGAAGTCAAGATAGAGTTTCCAGAAAGCAATGATGAGGAAGAAGGGATGGAATATATTTCAGAAATTAACTTATACCGATATTAAAAAATAAATAAAAAATACTTCACTAGCGCAGCTAGCTGTTACAAAAATACACACACTATTACACATAGAATTATACTACATGTGGATGCTGGAGCAGAAATGTCATACGTAAGGTCACATTAAAGTAGACCAGGCCGAGAAATTATAGGAAAGTGATGTACAACCAACACCTCCTTTCCTTTTACAGTCCTTGCTCAAAATTTCTTTCTCATGTATTGCACCATGATCCCTTGTATCATTGCCTTATTCCATACATTCTTTAGTAGTATCGGCTTCTTGTGCTAAAGGCTTGATCAACGTAGAGTTCTTACAACCCATTTTACTACTCTGTGTTGTTAATTAATTTTTTGAATATAAAAACTTTTTAAATTACTACATGAACTGAACAACTGATATCTATTTATACACCGCTAAAAACTCTCCTTGGTTTCTGGCAGGTTTCTTGGTCAATTGCTTGGCTGCCAAGTACTGAAGGTGAGTAATTGATTCAACTTAAAATACAATAAGTTTTGTATAGACTTGAAAATTTCTACATAGACGATAATTGAATATGATGACTATTTATTGACACATGAGGCCATTAAACTGTCTCTTTTTGCGTAAATTTAAGAGCGAATATTGTTTAAAGAGTGAAACAAAAGCAGATGCAGAGTCAACTCTAATAAGAAATTGTCGTTTTATTCTAGCATTATTTGTTTTCAAGATCAATTCATTACATTTATACATTGCTGCTATTGTCGTTTTGATGTGTGAATGTTTTTTCCCACAGCTTCGTCGGCGACTGCCTTGCAAGTTCTTCCCCATAGCTTCGTCGACGACTACTTTGTACTGTGTATATTGTACCAATGAACTATGTACTGTGTATGTGTTGTGGTAATATTGTTGTTGCTGCTGTGTTGAACTATGTAGTGTAATTTATTGATTGTTGTTGAACATTGTAATGTCAAGATGTGTTATGAAAAGTCTTTTTGTTGAGTCTATAAGAAATATGTGGTTTGATGATCTTTCTTTTCTCATATTATGTTAAATTAATTCATTCCAGTTTCATGAAATGTCAACATTGTAATGCTAGCATTTATTTTTTTTAAAAATGAAAATTAGCAACAGCTAAAAGCTGTGGCGAAACCTAAAAATAAATGAAAATTAGCAACGGTTAATAACCGTTGCAAAATAAAAAGTAGCAACGACTCAAAGCCGTTGCTAAATATGGTTTCGAAACGGCTGGAAGACGTTGCTAATTATCTGCCACTGTCAGTTTGGCAATGGCTTCGAGCCGTTGCTAAATCCATTTGCAATGGCTCAAAGCCGTTGCGAAATGCCATTTCCGGTGAAGTGTTCCAAAATGAGATTTTATTCATTTTGATCCTTACTGAAATTTTATTTACAGAATATATAGCTAAATTATATTATATTCTTAACTTATTAGTATTCAAAACTTCTCTTCAAAACTTTTAAAATTGAGAAATTTATTTATGAAACCTTTTTAAATTTACTATTATAAGTATATTAAAATTTTGGAAATGTTTTCAAAGTAAATTATAAAATACAATTTTACTTATAAAAGTTGTTACAAAAATAATAGTTTCGATTTCAACTGATTTAGTTATAAAAGTGGTTTAAATGATTTTAAAACTTTTATAAATAAGCAGCTCTTCTCTAAAAAAGAGTTATGGATTTAAAAGTGATTTTGAAAAATTATATCCTTATATATATAATTAATTTAAAACTCTTTTATTTTATTTATTAGAGATTTATATCAAATTGAGTTTTATAAATCTTTTATAAAATATTCACTTAATATATATATATATAAGTATTTTATACTTATTTGAATTATGGTATATTCATCAAATGATGAATAAAAATATATAGTTGAATAATAAATGAATTTATAGATTTTAAAATAAGAAGTTTGAAAGTGTGTGTGTGTATGTGTGTGTGTGTGTATGTATAAATAATTTTAAAAACCAATTCCTATATGGTAAATTAATATTATTTACTTCCAAACTATGAACCCTTATTGAATTTTATTGTGTTTAGCCTTCGGCTAATTTTATACCATTTCGGTATTTCTTTGATGATTTTTAGAGCTATTGCTTTTGAGCAATTTAGGCTTTCATTTATATTCTTATGGAATTTCGTGCTTTTCTATGCGATAAAGAATTTTAATAAACGATTGAACTGTCGGAGTGGTATAGGACATTTTGTACAATTCCTTCATTTATTACTATAATTTGTTAAATAGAGTTTTAGTGGAAATTACTATCTTTTAGTAAATACTTGAATTTAGCTAACTGTCCCGATGATTATTCCCAATAATCGTTTATATTCCTATTCCTAATAGTTAATTTTAATACTTAAAGTCGCGGAGCAGTTATCAGGCGACACTAATGGGAGCTGTGATGACCCCACCGCTATGCCCAGTTTAGCAAAGAACATTACAAGTAACATCGTTTGCTAATTTGGAGAATACGGCTGGTTAAGGGCGATCGAATGTGAATATATCTTTATACTAACACTATCACGTCTCATTTACCTTTTTGAGGATCTGAACTGAAATTTAGACGTGTACAATATTAATACAAAGTAATAAACACAGCGATTAAAAATATTTAGAACAATATATAATATAGATAAATCAGAATCAAATGCAACAAAGAATCATGAAATTCAAAATGAATCATCTTGAGCCAACATCGCTCTATATAAAAGATTATTCCAAATATGGAATTATTTAGTGATCCAAGTTGTTTTCCGACAACTCCGACCACTCAACAATTTCATATTTGGAATAATCTTTTATATAGAGCGATGTTGGCTCAAGATGATTCATTTTGAATTTCCTGATTCTTTCTTGCATTTGATTCTGATTTATCTATATTATATATTATTTTGAATATTTTTAATCCGTGTGTTTATTACTTTGTATTAATATTGTACATGTCTAAATTTTAGTTCAGATCCTCAAAAAGGTAAGTGAGACGTGTCCGTGTTAGTATAAAGATATATTCACATTCGATCGCCCTTAACCAGCCGTATTCTCCAGATTAGCAGACGACGTTACTTATAATGTTCTTTGCTAAACTGGGCATAGCGGTGGGGTCGTCACAGCTTGGAAATTCATCTAAAAGTACCATACTCTGTTTATTTTATTACCATATAACACTTATATGCGATGGTATATGGATCAAATATCCTTAGTCTTGTATTGCTTTTGGAGTTCGAAACTTATAGAATGCAATACATGGTCTCGACTAAATAAACATGCAAGCGACCAAATTACGAATGTATTTTAGTAGTTATTAAATCGAGCGCTTGCATGGGTGTAGAAACATTAACATGAAATAAGCATTTATTTGTAACTATATTTTATATTTCTATTTTTCAATCTTTGGTTCAAATCATTTGTATATCTTAATTGATAAACGTTTTATCAACCATTTTAAATGCAGAAATTTATCAATGTAGATTATTATTAACATTATATAGCATATGTTTTTACAATATTAGAATAGTTAAATTTTATCATTTTATTTTTCTAATAAGGCTCCCACTAGCCTTTTATGTTTCACCAAACTTTAAGCGAAACATAGAAGACTTTCGACTTCACTATCAGGTGTTAAGACTCATCTATCTTGGAATTATAACATTGAGTTTTCTCAACAAATCATAGCTCCACGAATGATGGATAACTCCTTATCGCTTGTTTCACTTACAACTCCTAACCCATGTTTCCTTATCCTAATCTCATTTCAACCTTCAGTTTTCTCAACAAAATCGAAAGAGATTATTCACTCATACCTACCATATCGCGATGACCTAAGTATAGTACACGCACCTTGAGTGTGCTCAATAAATACACATAGTTATCTTACCTCTTCAATTTAATATATTAATAATACTACACATAACATCCCTACATTGAGTTTGCTCAACAACTAAGGAGTATGCAAGTAATTTATTAATATATACATATGGTACATGATAACATTATATTGAAGATTCATAATCTTCAATATATTATATTAAGTGATATCGACTTATGGAATAATGTATTTTTTATGAAAGGCCCTCATGATTCAAGAGTAAGGAAACATCTGAAATCACGGTATACGTACAATACGTATGTATTTATCCATTAAGTCTGTTTAGGGTTTCTTTAATGTTCTACATTTAGTTTATACATTCATATTATATAAGTTTTATTATTATATAAGTTTTATATTTCATACTATTTATATAATAGTCTTATGTATAATATTATATTAATTAAATCTTATTTAATTAAATTTTAATTAATTAACCTTTTAATTAATTTTACATTATTTTAATATAACATTTATATTAAATATTTACTACATACAATAACCTTTATAGTATTACACATATATCTTATATATGTGTATATTCTTTTAATTAATTAACATTTAATTAATTTGTATAACCAATTAACATTTAATTTTTTGTTTAATTAATTAACCTTTAATTAATTTATTTAATTAAATTATATTAATTTCAAAATTCAATTCATATATATACAGGTATACTTATGTTATTTTAAACATTTTAAAACAACATAACATATATCATAATATATAATACGTGTATACATTTATAAATTAATTAAGTTATTTAATTTATTTATTTTATTCATCATATTGATAAATTTTAATATTTCAAAATCAACGTTTGTTTTCAAACTTTTTGAAAATTTTATTATATTATAACCATTATAATATATTTGTATCTTATTTAAATTTGACTTTTAAATTTAGAATCTTGTATTTTAATTTTCAAACGGTTTTGAAAATTAGCCCATTGCCCAACTCAAATTTGGGCATTTTCTATTAGGGACAACTTTTGGGCTGCGAGCTTAATGGTTAACCCTAGTATAGCTAAGTTAGACCGCATAGGCTATTGGGCTCTAATACCACTGTTGGTACTGGACCAGCCTGTAGTAGAAGTTATGAGAAATTTCAAAAAAATTACCCTATAGGATCTTTATTAGGTCTATGAAGTCTAGTTTATTTACAATATTTCTAAATTTAATTTAAATAAAATCATATATTTAATTTAAATTTATAAATTGTTGATAGAAATTTATTTAATGTATTTATAAATATACATATATGTTTATGTGTGCATGTATAACAGGATATTCCGTAAAGGGTATAACATGCCCGTATATAGTTTTTGGGATTTACATCGCGACAAACATGTTAGCTCATCCTATATGTATTGTATGTTGTCCAAATATGTGTATATATCTGTGCTTATTATATATAAAACCAAGAGTGTGTGTATATAAGTATATTATGAAAAAAAATTATTGATATATTTATTCGTAAATATTATAGTGTTAAATAATATATATAAACAAACAAATATATAAACACACACAAGATAGTTTATTTTTTTTATTTTTTTAACTTTTATTTTTATGTTATATATAAATATAAGTATGCACCAAGGTAACATAATTATATGTAATATATATATAAAATCTAAATGTAAATATGATTCAGAATGATTTATATATATACACTAAAAATTAAAAAAATCTCCTTTTTAATATTCTAGATCGAATACAAAACAAGTGTAGTTTAAATCATATATAATTTTATTATCTTTATTAATAGTTGGAATGAAATACAATCTTTTGGCCCGACCGTGAAGTTTCAAAAATACCCTTATAATATATAAAACAGAAGCAATATCTTTTAGTCTGACAATGAAGTTTCAAAAATGCCCTTATATATAAAAAAAGACCAGTAGTTTGATCCTGCTCACAATAAAAATAACATATATTTTCAAAAGAAAATTTTGATGCATAAATTTAATCACAAGTTCAAATTCTAATTCCATCGTAATTTTCATAATGTTTTTCTTTATAGTTATGAACTTTAACTTTTCAATGCTACATAAAAAATTAAAATTTCTTGATTATCATTATGTATATGCATGTGCATAGCATGTGCCGAAAAATCTCGTCTTAATTTATAAATGTTAGCGCCAAAATTGGTCACTAACCCCCAAATCCAGATGAAAGCACCAAATACCAATCACAGCTCAGAGATAGAATGTATGTAGAGAGCAATAATGTGAAGAACAGTTAAAACTGAAATGAAAACAGTAAAGAACAACAGATTTTATAGTGGTTCGGCTAACTCCGGCCTACGTCCACTCCAGAAGTTTGCTTTTTATTGCTGTAATAATCGATTACAGTTACAAAATGACAGAGTTGCCTTAGCCTTAGAAAAGAGAAAGTGAGAGAGCAGAAAGAAGATCCCCTTTTACTGTGCCCCTGCCTCTCTATTTATAGACAAAGATGGGTTGGACTTCCCTGGTGGGCCTGGTAGCCGAGTACCTCAGCCCAAATGGAGTGGTCTCCATATGTCGAACCATAGATGCCGAACGCTGAATGCCGAACAAGGTGTGAATGCCGAACGATCTCCTCATGCCGAACGTTGGGAGGTGCGAGGTACAGAGGTATCGAGGTGCGAGGTACCGAGATATGGAGGTGCGAGGTACTGAGGTATGGAGGTGCGAGGTACCAAGATATGGAGGTGTGAGGTATGGAGGTGCGAGGTGAAATGCCGAGTGAGGTGAGGTATGTCGAACGACCCATCCAATGCCGAACGCTCCTTGATGTCGAACGATCCATCCAATGCCGAACGTCTCCAGATGCCGAACGAGATTTATACCGAGCGCTCCAACCAATGCCGAACAACGACCTCTCTATGCCGAACACTCGTCCAGTGCCGAACATTCCTCTATGCCAAACGATCCTTCTAATGCCGAGCACTCGTTCAGTGCCGAACGATCCCTCTATGTCGAACGACGATCTCTCTATGTCGAACGCTCGTCCAGTGCCGAACATTCCTCTATGCCGAACGATCCTTCTAATGCCGAGCACTCGTTCAGTGTCGAACGATCCCTCTATGTCGAACGACGATCTCTCTATGCCGAACGCTCGTCCAGTGCCGAACATTCCTCTATGCCGAACGATCCCAATGCCGAACCTCCATCAAGCCGAACCATTGATCAACCTTTATCCAACCATATTTCCATCTTCCAAGCATGTTGCGTCATCCATCCATCCAATCAGCTGAATCCATCGTACTCTAGCCTCGACGAACATGCAGTTGATTAGGTTAAACCCGTCTGTCCGCGGCCTTGCCAAATGGCGGGTTAACACTTGCCCCCCAAAACATGCCTTGCTGTGAAAGGTGTGTTTTGAACAGCCTTAAGTCCAATATCCCAAGTATGTATGTTATCCACATCCATATTTTCCGATTCATAATCCAATCCATTACCAAGCCATCTTATCCGAGTGCCACGTCCATATCCTGATCCATTTCCGCGACTGTTCCGAGTCGATGTCTGATTCTTATCCTGTGACCAAGTCCTTATCCAATTCCACACCCATCGGAACCCGACTACCGAGTTCCAATCCATCCATATCCAATAACCTATAACCATATCTGTAACCTCTCCGGGTCGATATCCAAATCCGGGACCGCTCCGGGTCCTTGTCCGAATCCTTAGCTATTCATAGCCAATATCCAAATCCATAACCTCTCCGGGTTCTTGCCAAGCGCAATCCACACTTGACGACCTACGTTAAGTAATTCCATGGTGTTCATGGTTCAGTGTCCCTGAACGTCGAAGAATGCCGTGGCTTAAGTCCTAAGCCGAATCCTGGTCACTCCGGACCCTTGTCGAGCATAGTCCATACTCGACGATCTAAAATAGTAACCGATAATATATGGCCTAAGTCCTAGGCCGAATCCTGGTCTCTTCGGACCCTTGCCGAGCATAGTCCATACTCGACGACCTTTTAGCCAAAATCCAGAGAAAATCCAATCAAAATCCGATCCGAAATCCAAATCCAAAATAGAAAACCAGAAACCCATATCGAAAATCCATACCAAAAAACAAACATCCAAACCAGAATCCAAACCAGAAAACGAGCAAAACAGGGAGTTCAAACCAAACTCCAAAACCAAACCAGAAAAAGCAAATGTCCAAGTCAAAGGAAAAAACAGATTTCGCAAACCCGGGCGTCTCGGTAAGCCATCATCTCAGAGCATGCCTGAGGGTTATCTCCGACCCCGTACATGAGTAAGTGATTTAACCGTTTGCCCGGAGTTTGTTACTTATTCCAAACCATCAAGATTAGTTGATGACCAATCGGCCATCATTCCTGGGCCTCATGCCCCCGTCGTTCAAGGCAGGCGGTGGCTGCTCCTGTTCCACCGCCGCATTCCGAGTTCCGACATACTGTCGCAACTGACCATTCCTTATATGCTCCTCGATTATGTCCTTCAAATGCCGGCAGCTGTTAGTGTCATGCCCGTCCAGGTCATGAAAAAGACAGTGCCTTCCTGACGCCCTTTCTCGTTCTGAGGGTTCCCTCCTTGCTGGCCTTCGATAAGAAAGGCGATCTCGAGTATCTAAGAAAATCCGCTCTAACGTTGCGTTCAATCCTGTGTAAGTGGAGAACTTTGGTTCTTCCCAGCGCTTCCTTTTCCCTTTATCCTTGCCCCCACCCGAGCTTTCGTCGGGTAGTCCTCCATCCTTAGTCGTGTTTACTTCCTTTGGCCTCATGTCCAAACATGCATCCTCTTGTCGAAGAAATCTTTCAGCTTCATGAAAGAATTCCCCAAGATCCAACGGTGGGTCCCGTATCAATGATACTTTGAAATCCGAATTATCTCTGACTCCTGATACCGCAGCCATCAGAACCATTGATGGATCTGGCCGATCCACCGAAGCAACTGCTGCATTAAATCGAGTTAAGAATGTCCTGAGCGATTCATCTGCCCCCTGTTTGACTGACGTTAGCGTCATCACGTTCTTTGGCCTTTTTATGTGAACTCGAAACTGACTTAAGAACTTGTCCACCAGTTCTGTCCATGTTCCAATGGATCCATCCTCTAGCTGTCTAAACCACATAGCAGCAATTTCAGTCAAGTACGGGGGAAACATCGGGCCATAACCTCCTCCGTTGCCCCCAGCACTTCCATATGCCTAGTGTATCTCATCAAGTGGTCGGTGGGATCCGTCTTCCTGTTGTATACTTCCAGAGTGGGTAGTTTGAAATAAGACGGATTCCTAGCTGTCCTGATGTTCCGGGTAAACGGACTTTTGTTAACTCCCTCTGAATCCCTATTTGTCAGACCTCCGCGAATAGTCCGCCTGATAATGTCAGCCAATCCAGTGTTTCCAACCAATCCAGACTGCCCCCCAAGTCCCCGAGGAAATTTTGGCATATATTCTTCATCACGTACTCCTGTATTCCTATCGATGCCAGGCCGCATAGCGTTATCCGGTATCCCTCCATGAACTGGTCCAGCATCACCTGGTGGTGTGCCCCCGAGTCCAGGTCCATCTAGATTGTTAGCTGTTTGTTGATTGGGAGCTGCCCCCTACTGATTCACTCTATCTGTCCGTTGGTTGAGTTCCTCTGGTCCAGCTCCATGATCTTGAGCACCTGCAGTTCCTGGTTGTCCAAATTGCCTAAGAAGAGCCTGCATCATCTCCTCTTGCCGTTTCATCATTTGCTCTTGCATAGAATTCATCATCACTTGCATCTCGTCCCGAGTTATGTAGATGGATGCATGACCCTCCCCAGCTCCAGAAGATGCCGCTTGACTTTCTTCCTGATTGCTCCTTTCCACTGCTTGCCTCTTCGTTGGTGGTCTTGCCATTGCTTTCTAAGATCCAAGTTCCTAACTCCAAAATTCCTGAGTGTTTCAATTTCTCAGTGAAAGCACCAAAGTGTTAGCGCCAAAATTAGTCACTAACCCCCAAATCCAGATGAAAGCACCAAATACCAATCACAGCTCAGAGATAGAATGTATGTAGAGAGCAATAATGTGAAGAACAGTTAAAACTGAAATGAAAACAGTAAAGAACAACAGATTTTATAGTGGTTCGGCTAACTCCGGCCTACGTCCACTCCAGAAGTTTGCTTTTTATTGCTGTAATAATCGATTACAGTTACAAAATGGCAGAGTTGCCTTAGCCTTAGAAAAGAGAAAGTGAGAGAGCAGAAAGAAGATCCCCTTTTACTGTGCCCCTGCCTCTCTATTTATAGACAAAGATGGGTTGGACTTCCCTGGTGGGCCTGGTAGCCGAGTACCTCAGCCCAAATGGAGTGGTCTCCATATGCCGAACCATAGATGCCGAACGCTGAATGCCGAACAAGGTGTGAATGCCGAACGATCTCCTCATGCCGAACGTTGGGAGGTGCGAGGTACAGAGGTATCGAGGTACCGAGATATGGAGGTGCGAGGTACTGAGGTATGGAGGTGCGAGGTACCAAGATATGGAGGTGTGAGGTATGGAGGTGCGAGGTGCAATGCCGAGCGAGGTGAGGTATGTCGAACGACCCATCCAATGCCGAACGCTCCTTGATGTCGAACGATCCATCCAATGCCGAACGTCTCCAGATGCCGAACGAGATTTATACCGAGCGCTCCATCCAATGCCGAACAACGACCTCTCTATGCCGAACGCTCGTCCAGTGCCGAACATTCCTCTATGCCGAACGATCCTTCTAATGCCGAGCACTCGTTCAGTGCCGAACGATCCCTTTATGTCGAACGACGATCTCTCTATGCCGAACGCTCGTCCAGTGCCGAACATTCCTCTATGCCGAACGATCCTTCTAATGCCGAGCACTCGTTTAGTGCCGAACGATCCCTCTATGTCGAACGACGATCTCTCTATGCCGAACGCTCGTCCAGTGCCGAACATTCCTCTATGCCGAACGATCCCAATGCCGAACCTCCATCAAGCCGAACCATTGATCAACCTTTATCCAACCATATTTCCATCTTCCAAGCATGTTGCGTCATCCATCCATCCAATCAGCTGAATCCATCGTACTCTAGCCTCGACGAACATGCAGTTGATTAGGTTAAACCCGTCTGTCCGCGGCCTTGCCAAATGGCGGGTTAACAATAAATATTATGAATTATTTATCAAACAACAATAAATAAATGATAGAAAAAAAATAACATATATATATATATATATATTTAGTTTTGATTTTCCAAAAAATCCGGAATCATATTTGATAGCTTGCGAAATTTTTTGAGATATTTTAAAAATAATGAAAATGCGATTTTTTAAAAATAATGAAAACAATTGAAAAAATCTATTTTTTTGACCGAAAGCTTTTATAACGATAAATTAATTTTAGAAAATTTAAGACCTAATTTTTGAAACACAATTTATTTTATATAAATTTTTAATTTGTAAATGGTTAAATATTAAAAAATTATTTACAGTTGCTAAAAATTATAATTGATATAAATATACATTTTAAAAATATTAGTTCCATTTTATATGAAATAGTTATATAGTTTAGTATTAGCCATATAAATAAATTAATTAAAATATTAATATATGTATAAATAAATTAATAAAATAATAATAAACGAAATAAAATAATTTTGGCTATGTGTATCAAATCTACTTTAAAAAAATGTTTTTTATGCACATAACCAGTCAATATATATGTGTGTGTGTGTATGTTTACGTATATATTTATGCTTATTATATGTAAAACCAAGAGTGTGTATGTATATGTATAAGTATATTATGGAAAAATATCATCGATATATTTATACGTAAATATTATAGTGTCAAATAACATATATATATATATATATGTGTGTGTGTGTGTGTGTGTGTGTGTAAACAAATATATGTATACATACACACAAGATATAAGTTCAATTTTTTATTTTATTTTTAAGGTGTATATATATAATTATATGTATGTACCAACGTAACATAATTATATGTATAATATATATATATATAATTTAAATGTAAATATGATTTAGAATAATTATCCTATCTTGTAAAAACGGCGCCCGCTCCCGATTGAATATTAACGACTAATTTCGATGCTTTCTCTCATCCAATCTTCCTCCGCTATCTTGTCCTTCAACTTTGCTATCCTCCTCCTTCCTCCTTCTTATGGCTAGCTTGAAGTCTTGCCCCTCTCTATCACGCCCTAGCTTGGAGTAACCCTCATCGATGAGATTCGGCCGAGCCTTTTCCTCCTCTGGTTCACTCTCTTCTGCTAAGCCTTTCGTCTCTTTAGCTAATGATTCCCCCCTTTGCCTGCATCTCCTTTTCATCGCCAGCTGCAAATGTCGACTGCTCTTTAGTAAAATCCCTTCAACATTTTAGATTCAACACTGCGACAAATTGATGACTCAGTCGTGCCACTAGCTGGATTGACTGCGAACACTGTTGGCCTCCTAGGTTCACATATTACTCCTTTGTTAGCTTCCGTTAGTAGGTCAGGGTAGTGGCAAGTTAATAATCCCTGTGTCGATGTTGAGCAAATGATTTTGGATTCTAGTAATAAGTCAGATCTGGCTTGTGATGATGATGGGTAGATTCTTGCTAGTGTGCAGAATACAGTACTGAATGACACTGTGAAAAATCCCGATTGCCCAAATTATGTTTGTGATAATTCCAAGCTCCTGTACCAACACAGGTAAAAGCTCGGATCCAACCCTTTGATCTAGTCATAGCCTCATTTCCTCAGAACATCCCAACTATTGCTAATAAATGGTCATCATTGTTTGCATCTTGCCTAGAAATGTGGGTGAGTTCTTGCCCAGATCCATTGATATTGTTGAAATTGATGGTGTTGTGTTGCTTCCGACCAAGGTTATACAAGTGGGTGTTGATTATTGGTCCTATTACTTAGTCGAATTCTTCTTAGATTCTAACTCGACATACTTTGATGTTAAAGAGCATTGTTGTCGTATCTAGAAGCTTAGGGATGCCTTCAGGTTTACTACGTTGATGATATGTATTATCTCAAATTTTCTAGTGCTGAAGAAAGGCGACCTGTCCTAAAAGTAGAGCTGTCAATCATTGCTGGGAAGCCATTTATCATAACGATGAGGAGTCCTTCAGTCGTTAGTGCTAAAGAACAAGTATTATCTATTCTCGTCTAGGCTCATTTTACCCATATTGTATTGGTCTTGCAACCTTTAGTAGGACTTAATTGGTTAGTTTGCCTTGTTGGTAAGCTTATATGTTTTGATGCTAACATGGTGGCTAGAAGGAATTTAGTTTACGCTAAAGCTTTGATCGAAATAGCCCTTGACAAGTCTCTACCCTCTAAGCTGAAGGTTCATATTGCCGAAGGCCGGGATGTATTTTTTGATATTAACTACAGTTGGAAATCTGATATTTGCATGGTTTGTCATTCCTTTGGTCATACTGCAAAGGCTTATAAGCATGGTTTGTATGATTTCCATCTGCTTATTCCAGATAAGATCCCACTTCCTCGACCTCCTGTTAGGAAGTGGGTGTCTATGCCTTTGACCGTTGTCTCTCTATTAGTTGTAGTAGATGTTATTTCTCCGATTAGCATGTGTTCTGAGCCCATTGTTGTTACTTTTGACTTTGTGGTTGTACCAGATATGGATCCTCCTTCCGATATTATGATTAATTGGAATTCATTTGAGAGAGTCTGGGATCATGTGAAAATTGAAATAAGATATTCTCCAAAGTATGATAGCTATCATATGTTTGTGGGTGGTGATGGTGAGGAACGACGGTTATATTACCATGCAGCTGGAGAAGAACTTGTACTTACTACCCTTGGTGAGGATGGTGATGGCAACAAAATTATTTTGGCTGATGAAATCTAAGAGCGAAAATACTCATACTCCATCGACTCGGTGGATTATGTTCCAAATATGGCGGCTTTATTTTATAGTTTTTTTCATGTCAGTGGTCCTGTGTTGGATGATGAAGACAGTGATTCCTCCTCTTTGGAGGGGTCACATTCTCTTGTAGTTATAACAGTTTAGGTATCTCTGCCAAACTCTTGTACTTTCCCTTTATTGTTAGCTATTTCGGCGCATGTGCCGAGCATCTGTTTTAAATGAGTATTAATAACAGTGGACGACAAACTCCAAAGCCGACTTGCATTGCTAAAAATGATTTAGAATGATTTATATATATATATGTATATTAGAAAATAAAAAAATTCTCCTTTTTAACGTTCTAGATCAAATCCACAGCAAGTACAATTTCAAATATAATTTTATTATATTAATATATAAATATTATGAATAAATTAGTTAAACAATAATAAATAAATGATAGAAAATAAATAATATACATGTATTTCGATTAAGTTTCCAAAAAAAATGTAGAATCACATTTTATAGCTTTTGAAAATTTTTGAGATTTTTCAAAGTCAAAATATTAGGTAGCATTTGGTTTAAATGAGTTTTGTGTTCGGAGTTTTCAACATTAATTACAAAATATGAGAAGAGTGGAGAAACGACAGATAGGATGAAAGGAAGATGAAGGGGATGGAGGAACGATGGAAAGATGGATTGTTTTTCGGGTTTCTCTTATTTCTCAAAACATGAAGAAGAAAAAATTATTTTGTATGTTGATTTTGTTTTCTAAATTAGTCGTTTTCCACAACATAAATGCATCGTGCACATTTTTGTATGGACGAAAACGCAAAACTAAAAAGGGTAAACCAAACACTACCTTATTTTTTATTAATTAATTACTTTCGGCCTAATTGAAAAATGATTTTTCTAAAATATTAAAAATGGTTGAGAAATTCTAATTTTTGACTAAAAGTTTCTATAACGGTAAATTAATTTTAGAAGATTTAAGATCTAATTTTTGGAACAAAATTTATTTTATATAAATTTTTAATTTGTATAATGATCAAATAATACTAAAAAATATTACATAATTACTAAAAATTATTTCTAGGTACTAAAATTTATAATTGATATAAATATACTTTCTAAAAATATTAGTTCGATTTTTATATGATATAATTATATAGTTTAGCATTAGTCATATAAATAAATTAATTAATATATTAATATATGTATAAATAAATTAATAAAATAACAATAAATGAAATAAAATAATTTTGGTCGTATGTATCAAATCTATTATAAAAAATGTTTTCTTATACACATAACTAATCAATATATGTGACAACAACAATACCTATAGGAATTTCACTTAATTAACAATTCAATAATATATATATATATATACACACACACACACTCTTATTATATATGAAACCAAGAATATATATATATATAAGTATATTATGGATAAATATCGTTGATATATTTATACGTAAATACTATAGTGTTAAATAATATATATAAATGAACAAAAAAATATATACAAGATATAAGTTCAAAAATATATTTTTCTGTTTTTATTTTAAAGTTATATATATATATATATATGTACTAGACTAACATAATTATATGTAATATATATATATATAATTTGAATGTAAATATGATTTAGAATAATTATCCTACCTTGTATAAACGGCGTACACTCCAGATTGAATTTTGGTGACCGATTTCAATGCTTTCTCCCATCCGATCTTCCGCTGCTATCTTGTCCTTCAAATTCGCTATCCTCCTCCTTCCTCCCTTTCATGACATGCTCGAAATCTTGCCCATCTCTCTCGTGCCCTAGCTTGGAGCAACACTCGTCGATGAGATCCTACCGAGCCTTTTCCTCCTCTGGCTCGCTCTCTTTTCTCAGCATTTCGTCTCTTCGACTAATGATTTTCTCCGTTTGCGTGCATCTCCTTCTCGTCGCCAACTGCAAATGTTAAATGTTATTCAGTCAAATCCCTTTAGCATTTTAGATTCAACAATGCAATAAGTTGATGCCTCAGTCGTGTCACTGTCTAGATTGACTGCGAACGCTGTTGGCCTCCCATGTTCGCATATTACTCCTTTGTTAGCTTCTGTTAGTAGGTCAGGACTGTGGCAAGTTGATAATCCTTGTATCGATGTTTAGCAAATGACTTTGGATTCCAGTAATAAGTCAAACCTGGCTTGTGATGATGTTGGGCAGATTCTTGCTAGTGTGCATAATACAGTAGTTAATGATATTGTGAAAAAGCCTGATTGCCCAAATTCTGCTTGTGATAATTCCAAGCTCATGAATCCTATACCAACACAACCAAAAACTCGGATCCAACCCTCTGATCTAGTCATAGCCTCATTTCCTTATAACATCCCAACTGTTGCTAATAAATGGTCATCATTTTCTCATCCTTACCTAGAAACGCGGGTGAGTTCTTGCCCAGATCCTTTGATATTGTTGAAATTGATGGTGTTATGTTGCCTCCGGCCGAGGTTACACAAGCAGGTGTTGATTATTGGTCTGATTACTTAGTCGGATTTTTCTTATATTCCAACCTGACATACTTTGCTGTTAAAGAGCATTATTATCGTGTCTAGAAGCTTAGAGGAGGCCTTCGGATTCACTATGTTGATGATATGTATTATCTCAAATTTTCTAATGCCAAAGAATGGCGACATGTTCTAAGATTGGAGCCTCAATCATTGCTGAGAAGCCATTTACCATAACGATGTGGAGTCCTTTAATCGATAGTGCTAGAGAATAGATATTATCTATTCCTGTCTGAGCTCATTTTACACATATTCTGTCGGTCTTGGAACCTTTGTTAGGACTTAATTCGTTAGCTAGCCTTATTGGCAAGCTTATATGTTTTGTTGCTAACGTGGTGGCTAGAAGGAAGTTAGTTTACGCTAAGGCTTTGATAGAAATAACCCTTGACAAACCTCTGGCCTCTAAGCTAAATGTTCGTATTGCTAAAGGTCGGGATGTATTTGTTAATGTTAACTACAGTTGGAAATCTGATATTTGCACGGTTTATTATTCCTTTGGTCACTACACATAGGCTTGTAAGTATGATTTAGATGATTTTCGTATGCCTATTCCAAACAAGATCACACTTCCTTGACCTCCTGTTAGGAAGTGGGTGCCTAAGCTTTCGATCGTTGTCTCTCCATTAGTTGTAGTATATGTTATTTCTCTGATTGGCATGTGTTCTGAGCCTGTAACAACCCGCATATTTACGATTGTATATTTGAATATTTTATTTAAATATAGCATCGTTAGTCGGATTTTTAGTCCGAAGAAGTCACTATTCGTAAAAGAACAATCGAATTAGTGAAGAGTCACTGTGGATCGAGTTTCGGAGGTGTTTATTTGGGGAAAAACTGTCAACTAGGGATTCAGACGTCTGAAATGAATCGTTCAGACGTCTGAAATTGCTCAAATCAAACCAGAAAGAAAATTGGCAAAAATTGCCATTTTTAGACGTTTGAAATGGACGATTCAGACGTCTGAATATTGTTCTAGACAAATTTCTGTTTTTCCAGATTCAGACGTCTGAATCGTTCAGTTCAGACGTCTGAATGAAGTTTGAAAACTCCTATTTTTCCAAATTCAGACGTCTGGTTTGGAGGTTTCAAACGTCTGAATGATGAATGAATTTGAGAATCAACATTTTGGACTCGAGACCACTTCCATTGAGTTCAAAATGGTGTTTGCGACTTTTTTGAGTATAAGCATCGATATGTTTGGAGTT
This sequence comes from Allium fistulosum, assembly GCA_030737815.1. NCBI lineage: Eukaryota > Viridiplantae > Streptophyta > Magnoliopsida > Asparagales > Amaryllidaceae > Allium > Allium fistulosum. The sequence goes on from CM060903.1 coordinate 991,377,778, forward strand.
GAGTGAATTTGGATGTTTTCTATTAGGGCTTTGGGTTGGGTTTGGGTTTCAGCTCACTAACCCAACTTATCTAATACCCTAACTCAGCCTCTTCTCTTCATTTCATTCCACTCTCATTTTCCTAACACTCAAGCTCTAAAGAAATGGGGGAAAGAATGGGAAATGGAAATTCCCAAACCCTAGCTTTGATCTAGAATCTCGAATTCAAGTCCAAAGTCCAAGAGAAGCTTAGGTAAGCCTTCTTTTCACCTCCTCCATCTCAATCTCTCTTCAATTTCTGGAATCTCCTAAACCCTAATTTAGGAAATAATTGCTTTTGAGCTTAGATTGAAGCTTCTTTGAAGAGTGATTGTTCTTGCCTTGCTCTATAGCTTCTCTCAGCCCAATTTGCCTATTTTGTGTGGGGTTCCAATTTTAATCGATTCATGCCGATTCCAATTAGTTGTTATTGCATATTTGACTTTGATGATTCCTTTTTGATTTCGTACACAGGTTTACATAAAATGATCTTTTTAAATTGTATTAAAAGCTCGTTTTCTCCAATTTATAATTTCTATTTAAAACACACACACAATTTTGCACTTCGAGCGAAGAGGGAGGAGAATCAAATGATTAAATAAAACACGTGCTATGAACACATGTGTTTATCTTTTCAGTTAATTCCTAATCTATTCATTTGACCGTTTTGACCTTTGGGTTTGGTTTACCGATGACATGAGGTGAACTTTATACTGCTTTGAGTGTGAAATTGACTAACGGTTAGTAAATCGTTTAGTGCGAACGTGTGGTATGGGACTCACGTTAACATTTTTCGGGTTCCTTTTTGAGAGTTGTGACACATTCCGTCAGTTAGTGGTGTCCAGTACTGGGCCTCCGGACCTTCGCCACTACGGTTTGTTGCCTTCGGGCTTGAACCTTCGGGGTTTGTTGCCTTCGGGGTTTGTTGCCTTCGGGCTTGAGCCTTCGGGGTTTGTTGCCTTCGGGTATGTTGCCTTCGGGTTTGTACCTTCGGGTTTGTGCCTTCGGGTTTGTTGCCATATAGTATCGCTTTTGGAGTTGGTCCATCGTCACTGCTCGAGTGATATTGGGTTTGTTGCCTTCGGGTTTGTGGATCCTTGTTATACAGTACTGAGCTCGAGCATCTTTTGTTTCTTTGACAATTATATTTCCCTAGTGTATCACCTTTCGGGGTAGGTTCTTTGAACCACACGATATATAGCGATTACCTTGTGGAAACTTGTGTTACCTTTATTGGTATTTGTTATTTTCCTTTTGGCTTGTTTTGGGATATGATATCCTTTGTTTATTTGAGTTGCCGATGATATGAGGCTTGTTATGATTCATCTTTTGTTAGATGATTTGGTTATCTCTTTTGGAGATATTTGTGGTACTTTATGACCTTGTATGTTCATTATCATTTAGTTTATCTAACTGATTTGTTTACCTAGACTGACCCGTGTATTTTATACTCGGGTCAGACCGAGATGTTTCAGGTTAGGTACATTGGACTTAGCCTATTTTGCTTCCTCATGGACTATTCTGCTAGCTCCTTTTTGTTATAGCTTTTTGTGTAGTCCTTTTTGGCTGTAACTCTGATATATATTCTTTTGACTCGTCTGTATATTGTGGTTTACTTTACCACTTGACATGTATCATTTTGTATACTCTGTAATGTATCTGAATATGTGTAAATGTATTTGATGATTAACTGTTTTGTGATGTGTATGACATTTGAGTTGTTATATTTGTTCTGATAGATCCTTAAGCCACCTATGGCTTTGTGTTAAGTATTTATTGGATATGTCGATCCACTTGAGAAAAATATAGATATATGCTACCTTGTCGACGTATTCAGTAGATATTAAGGCAATGCTATAGATGGTCGCTCCTAACCAGCTCTATTCTCCGCATTAGCAGACGGTGTTACCTTGTAATACTCTTTGCTAATGTGGGTCTCGGAGTGGGGTGTCATAGAGCCCATTGCTATTAATTCTGACTTTGTGGTTGTACCAGATGTGGATCCTCCTTCCGATGTTGTGATTAAGTGGAATTCATTTGAGAGAGTCTGGGAGCATGTAAAACTGAAATGAGATATTTTACGAAGTACGATAGCTATCGTATGTTTGTGGGTTGTGATGGTGAGGAACGACGGTTATATTGCCACGCAGTTGGAGACAGACTTGTACTTATTACCCTTGGTGATGATGGTAATGACAATAGAATTATTTTGGCTGATGAAACCTAAGATCAAAAATACTTAATACAGCGACTCGGTAGATTATGTTCCAAATATGGCTGCTTTATTTTATGGTTTTTCTTATGTCAGTGGTCCTATGTCGGATGATGAAGACGGTGATTCCTCCTCTTTGGAGGGATCATAGTCTCTTGTAGTTTATAGCAATTTAGGTATCTCTGCCTAACTCCTATACTTTTCCTTTATTGTTAGCTATTCCGACGCATGTGTCGAGCACCTGTTTTAAATGAGTTTTAATAATAGTGGACGACCCACTCTAAAGCCGGCTAGCCTTGCTAAAAAAATGATTTAGAATGATTTATATGTGTGTGTATATTACAAAATTAAAAATCTTCTTTTTAACGTTCTAGATCGAATACACGATAAGTACAATTATAATTATAATTTTATTATATTAATATATAAATATTATGAATTAATTAGTTAAACAATAATAAATAAATGATAGAAAATATATAGTTTACATATATTTTGAATTTTAATTTTCTAGAAAATCTATAATCATATTTTATAGCTTGCGAAAAATTTTAAGATTTTCTAAGTCAAAATATTTTTTTCTTAATTAATTACCATCGACTTAATTAAAAGTGATTTTTTTAAATATAAAAAATGGTTGAAAAAAAATCTAATTTTTTGATCAAAAGCTTCTATAATGATAAATTAATTTTAGAAAATTTAAGATCTAATTTTCGAAAAATAATTTATTATATATATTTTTAATTCGTATAATGATTAAACAATACTAAAAAATATAAATAATTACTAAAAAATTTATTTACATTTTAAAAATATTAGTTCAATCTTTATATGATGTATATATAGTTTAGTATTGGTCATATAAAAAAATTAATTAGTATATCAATATATGCATAAATAAATTAGTAAAATAATAATAAATGAAATAAAATAATTTCTACTTTGTGTAATCAATATATGTGACAACAATAATACTTATAGAAATTCGACCTAACTAATAATTCAATAATAACAATATATATATATATATATTGATATATGTATGTATGTATATGAACAATATATGGTTATTCATAGATTATGCTTTATATGTAAAACTAAGTACTTGCCTAAACTAATACCCTTAAGTACATCTTATAATGATGAATTCCCTACCTCTTGAAATCTTCCCGATCCGTCAGATTGCAAGTCTTTAAATCGCAGTCCCTTTGCTATCAAATAGCTATTGATTTAAATTGATTTGATTTGAGTTATGTTGGAGCACTATGAGGTATAATTCAGCCAAAAAATGGAGAGAGGAGGTAGCCAAAAAGTCTTCTAAAGCTTTGAGGATAGAGATGCTTATATAGAGGAGAAGTTGGGATATTTTATGACCAATATCCTACATCATCTCTTACCAATTCTCTTCCATCTTAGCCCTCAATCTCCAAGCCTTTGTTGCACCATCTTATGGTTCATATTGCCCTCATTTTGGTCGAAATTTCCAGCCTCTTTCACGAGCTATAAACCCATTTTAAGCCCAAATAAATATTATTAATTAAATATAATTTAATTGCTTATCGATCGATATATTTATAACTATTATAAATAGATACAATAATATTCATTCCTCAAATCATATTCAAAATTTTATAATTAATATTTCATAAATATTAGTTAATTCAATTAGTTTGTAATAATTATAAACTAATTAAATTGTTTGGTCTAAATAGAATTCATCATTCTGGTTGTATGACTCGTCAGGCGTAAATTCAGTCAGCGATTAACATCAAACTATACAATGTTAACGTTCACACATCACTTAGCAGGTGGTGTGAAATTTTGGCCAAATTTACTGCTTACTTAGTTTCGGTAAAATCTAATTTCACTTTATTAAGCGTTACCCGGTTGTGACATTTATTTACACCAATTCTCTTCATCCAAACTATATCACTTTGGACTTATGGAATTTGGTAATGGTCAAAATTACATTATCATCCATATTCAACTCTATAGTCCAAACATAAAGTTCTTGGTTCAATAATGTTATCCCGCCTTTTAGAAAGGCAGTGATACCAAAGAGTTGGCTAAATGGATTTGCGATCATCAAGGCAGGAAGCCCGGAGTGATGATTATCAGGTTTAGAGATCAGTTATAAGCAAGGCTATGGATGATAGTCAAGCGGATTCAAGCGAGTATCATCCAATAAATGGCTAATTATGGGTTTTCACTTCCACTTCGTAGGGGATTGGATCAGATCGGATCAGATCACTATGACTATGAATCGCTGGGATTGACAGTTCAACTCAACGATGATCGCTTAATAACTTAACAAATACGAAGGGAATCAAGCAAATAACTATGGAAACGCAAAGAGGAAGCATAGATGGACCCACTATGGGGATCGCTGACCCCCTATCCACCATCTTAACGGATCGGGCCGATCCCTCTAGGAGGCCTGAATGTGCCCCATTTTTGGCTAGTGGGTCCGCATTAGCCTTGGTCTTCAACACGCAGATTTTCAGCTTGATATTTTATCGTCATCTCCTATAAATACATGATCATTGGCTCATAGCAGAGGATCTTCTTTTGGGGCCCTTCTTCATTGTTTCTCTTTCCTTCTTTCATTAATTTTCTAAGGCGAAAATAAACTGTATTTGTAATCCTACAGTATAATAAAAAGATTATTGAAGTGAACGTAGGCTAAAGTTTGCCGAACTACTATAAAATTTATGTGTTCATTTACTTTTTTGCTGTTGAATTTGTAATATACGCATTTAATTCTTTATCTGGAAATTATGACTAGATTTGTCGTACTTTCATACTTTTTGGGTATTGACGGCCATTTTAATGCCAACATTTTAGTGCTTTCACTGAGAACGCTTGCACCTGCATATTTGAAAGCTTGGATCACTAATTTGAAGGCTTGGATACTTGGATCTTGGAATGAATGGTGATGCAATCAGCAAGGAGACCTTTGGCAAATAGGAGTCACCGTGGAGGAAGCCAGGAGGCATCCTTTGGAGCCGGAACCAATCAACCCTCCGTCCACATCACTAAGAACGAGATGGAGACTGTGATGGATGCTATGCAGGAGCGGATGATGAGGAGACAAGAGGAGATGATGCAGAATTTCCTCAAGCAAATTGGATAGGCTAGAGTAGGAGCTAACAAAAATTTGGATCAAGGAGTTGGAGCAATAGGAGCTATAGGAAATAAAAAAAACAGGAGCATAGAGTCGAAGACAACAAGCAGGAGAACGGAACGGAGCAGCCATGGGCAGTCTCCAACCAACAAGGAGGGATCGACATTGATCCCCCCATAGGGATCGACATCGATCACCCAAGGCAAGGCGCATGCCTCCTGGTCAGGCTGGATTAGTTCATAGTAGGCCAGTGGTCGATACAGTGTGGTTTGGTGCAGATTAGAATGTGGATGCACATCCAAAGGAGTTTGTTTCGGTATTTCCTTCCAAAGACGGGGTAGGCTGGAAATAATGATTGGAGGCTACCTTGGAGCAATGACAAGCTTGCAGAGATGATCAGATGAGCTATAAGAGGAGGTTGGTGAACAAGGATATGGAAGATGTGAATAGGAGTCCATTTACTCCTAATATCAGGCGTGCTAGGAGTCCACTGGAGTTTAAGTTACAAACACTGGGGGCATATAATGGAAAATCGGACCTTGTTGTTCATCTGGTGAGGTACATGAGGCACATGGAGGTGCTAGGAAGCATTGAAGGAAGTGATGGTATGATGTTTTCCCTTGTACTTGGCGAATATAACTGCAATGTGGTTTAGGAAATTGGAGAACGGTTCTTTTGGTACTTGGTTAGAGTTGGTTGATGAATTCATAAGAAAATTTCAAGTCCACATCACGAGGCCCAAGAGCGTAATATCATTGGAGACACTAAAGCAAAGGGCAGGAGAGTCCTTAAGGAGTTTCTTGACATGGTTTAATGCAGCAGTTGCTTCGGTGGATCAGCCGGATCCATCGATGGTCTTAATGGCGGCGGTATTTGGGATTGCGATGACACAGACTTTAGATTTCATTAGAGTAGTAATCCACCAATGGATCTCGAAGAATTTTTCCATGAAGCCGAGAGGATCTTGTGACAGGATGATGCTAAGGCAGGTAGAGAAGTGGAAAATGCAGTGAGGGATGGAGGACCATCTTAGGAAGGTCCAGGCAAAGACAAAGGAAAGAGGATGATAGATTCGACATATCGAAGCAACAAAGGAGAGAATCAAATTCTCTTCTTATAATGATTAGAATGAGACTTTGGAAAGGATTTATTTGGATACTCAAGGATGCCTTCAATACCAAAGGCCGGTAAGGAGAGAACCTACCGAGCGTGAGGGGACATCAAGGAAATACTGCCTATTCCATGAGTTGGATGGGCATACTAACAATGATTGCAGGCACTTGAAGGATATGGTTGAGGAACACGTTAGGAATGGTAAGCTACCACAATATATAAGGTCTCGGACTGCAGCGATGGAATAGGAGTAGCCACCGTTTACATCAAATGGAAATGGCCTTGGATCAAGGTCACAGATCGTTATCTCTTGATCGGAATGGCATGAATTAAATAAATAATAAACTCCACAATAAAATGGCTAAGTCACTTACACATGTATGGGATCGAGGTCGATCCTTAGGCATGCTCTGAGATGATGATAAACCGTCATGCCCGGAGAGGCAGCATTTGGTTTTTCTTGTTTTCTATTTTCTATTTTTTTGGTTATAAGAACTTAAATTTGATAATTTAATGAATGGATTTTGGAATGCTTAAATCCACATTTAAAAGTAATAAATGAAACAAGTCGCACTTGTTCCGACCGAAGAGACGAGGCAATAACCGCAAGGTGCGAGTCTCTTCATCGGGGAGTGATAGGATGAACTCGTACATGGATTAAGTCATCGACTTGGGGATCGAGGCTGGAGAATAATACCCCACAGATCCCGTAATGTTCCGACCAGAGAGATGGAACCGAAGAAGCAAGAAGTAGTCCGCTTCGCAAGAGAGCGACATGATCGGCCTGCTTATCATCATACCCTTCTCGTTGGAGAGTGAATGGGATCCAACAAGGGTTCGAAGAGACCATGATCGGCCTAGGAAGGCCATGACATCGCTTTATATTCAGGGATACTAAATCGGAGTGCAGGAAGTAAGGCCGCTTCATCGGAGAGCGATAGGATCGGCTTACCAATCATCATTCCCCCTTTCGTCGGAGACTGACAGGATAGGGTCCAGCAAGAGCTCGGAAAGGCTATGATCGGTCTAGAGAGACTAGAACCAGGCTATCGGTCTAACGAGACCTTGGAATTGGCAAACGATCTGGTGAGATCATTGATTCAGTTATTGGCTTTGGATTGATATGGATTCAGCTAAGGATTTAGAGAGGTTTTGGAATTGTCTATTGACTTGGAATGGTCGTGGACTACGACAATTCGGTTTGGAAAGGACTGTATTCTAGATTAGAAATTTGGCTATCGATGGATTATGGACTTCGAATTTATGGCAATTCAAAACACACATTCCAACCGCAAGGTATGTTTTGGGGAGCAAATGATATCATGCCTTTTGGCAAGGCCGTGATAACATGGATTTACGGGATTTCACATCTCCTATCCAGTGTATAACGTGCGTGCAATAACTTAAGAGATGTTTCAAGATTTTCCATCTTCTAAAGATCCGTTAAACTATCTATATGTAGTAGAAAACGTTTTATATGTAATGTCTATCAGTAAAGTAAAGTATTAAAATAGCGTTAAGGTGTTACCCATATCCTCCTTAACACATTTTACAGGCATCATAGTCTATACAGTACTGTAAACTCCACCGTAAACTGGTGGGCTATCAGGGAGCACTCCATAGGTACAACACAAACCAAAATCATAGTGGGCTCGATAAGGCATATATGACAAGGCACGCGAGGCAATACCCAGGGAATGATTCTACCGTTTTGCACTCCCGGACTGGTGGTAACGCATAGCAGCTACTACCGCCCACCTCGAAACACACTCCCATAATCAATCGAAGGTGGCCACCAATCAATCACAAAGTAACAGATAAGGTATCGAAGAAGCTTGTCTGATAGGAGGAGCGACCTCACTCGGCCCGGTATAGCTCCTGTTTTAGTCATATCAAGCTGACCCGAAGGTCAGGGCTGCGTTCTTACCTCATACCAGTAGCATTCGCCAAACCATCCTACTTCGTTCTAGATTCGCCACCATGTGCACAGTTGTTAAAGTGGTTTCAGAATTAGCAAAGAGTATGATAATATCCGACCCCGGTCTTTTTAACAACCAAACGCTTATTTCACACCGTGGCCATTTTATAAAACATTTTTAATAATAAATCTAGAAAATAATTTATACCTTCATATCAAGATATCCATATACTTATTCCAAAAGTATAAGTATATTCATAAATACCGAGGAAAATTTCTTCCAGTCAATTTCAAAAATAATTTATAAATATTTCTTAAACCATTTATAAACTATTTATATGTTTTAGAACCATTTATAAAGCTATTTATAAATTCCAAAACAGTTTACAACTCTTCCCCTTTTCATAAACCTCTACGCAAATTCCTTTAAAACGCTTTCAAATCCCTTTATACAAGTTCTTTTATAAAACCCTTTATAAAATACTTTAAAACCCTTATAAACTCCTTTATAAAACCATTATAAAAACCCTTTATAAAATCATTTATAAAATCCTTTAAAAAACTTTTATAAATTCCTTACAAAACTTTTATAACACCTTTATAAAACCATTATAAAATCCTTTATAAAAATCCTTTTATAAAACCCATTATAAAATCTCATACAAAACTTGTATATATTCCTTACAAAATCTTTTACAAAATTCTAAAATCTTTTAAAAAATCTTTCATCTATTAAAGTCATTATAAAAGTCTATATTTATTATCTTAAATTAAATTTTTAAATAAATCTTTTAAAACTATATTGAATATTTTATTAAATTAAAATTTTAAAGTGTTTTTATTATATTACATTATTTAAATTATATATTTTAAAACTAAATAAAATTATAAGTTAAAATCTTAAAATTTAGGTTTTAAAACTTATATTAACTTATAATTTGGAGCTTTAAAACATATAAAATAAATTATTTTCTAAATATAAATTTTTAAATAAAATCATAAAATTAAATTTAAAAATCAAACATACTTTACCAATTAGAAAATGGTTTAAAACCGACCAACGGTGGCCATATATAATTTTCTACCCTATGGTGAAGTGATTCAGTATGTATCATTTCAACCCAAAATAGTTAAATTTCCCGGTTATATATCATTTCAACCCTGAATCAATAATTTCCAAATCAATAAAATTACTCGTGCATGTATCATTTCAACCCATAACGATTTCCCTATTCTATAAGATCATTCGGGTATGTATCATTTCAACCCATAGTGATTTTCCTATCAACAAACTAAGGGAACTTGCAGTGTGATAACAACATGTATGATAAACATAACATCCAATCATCCAAAATGTCAACAAATAAACATCCATCACAAACAACATCCAAATCAGTCAATAAATCACAAAAATTAACTGGTTATCAATATCAGGTATTTAACTATCAATTAAATTTCAATATTAATTTAAATGGCAATTTAATTCAAATTAAATTTAAATGCCAATTCAAATTACCAAACAACAATCAATAAAATTCTTATCAATTCATGAATTTAATTGAACTAACATAAGAAGGTTTAGTATTTCGTGAGTGGGTTAAATCACTCACCTTTGATTTATCATCGATTTAAAATCCAAAAGAACACCCAAATTCTAGCTGTGTCAGAATTCAACCAAACAAGTTCTATACTTTCTGGAATTTCGATACGATCACAACGGAAGAAACCGTGTCCAAATCCGAGCTCGTATGAAAAAGTTATGCACGTTAAAACGTTTAAAATTTGAATTAAAACAAAATAAAACAAAGGGCATTTACGTAATTAGGTTTACCTTCCTAAACCCTACAGATATCGAACCCACGAACACGACCTTCAGCCCCCACCCCAATCACGCCTTCCGCCACCGCTAGAGGCACCAATGCCGAGATCAGACACCACCAACGAGCTGCGCTGGCCGAGGCGACCTCCACCATGCACACGCTCGCGACTTCGATCATCCCTGAGCTCGCCGTTGCCGCCACCGTACTTCACCATTTTCTGGTGAACCTCATCATCTCTGAGATGAACTAACCGTACAGATGAACTAACCATATAGATGAACTCGTCTCAGCCTCCTCTATGCGCCAGTGCCTCCCAATCGTCGATTGGTCGACGATCCATCGTCGATCACGAAACCCTAATATGGACGGTCGAGAATAATCTGCTGATTTCTAGCCAAACCAAACCTCCAATCGAAAAATGAATTGCACAAGTAGATTACGTTCATCGAGGGCTTTCCGGTAGTATATAATTTGATATGGTTCGAGGAGATTGAATTTTTCGATTGATTTAGAATTTGGGAATTTAGAGTTTTGATATCTAACATTGGGAAGAAGGGAAGGAGTAGATGGAAATAAGAGGTACATACAGAAATTGGAATAGACTGATAGGGTTTCAGAAAAAAATCTATTTATATACACAGAAATGGAATAGAGATGGATGGAACAGATCGAATGGGCCAAAGCGGTAACCAAGGCCCGAAAAGCCCGTTTCGTTCCCGAAACGAAAATAGGTCTTCCAATATATCGAAATATAGGTTTTCGAAATATTAAAACTCAATGGAACTAGTTTCAAACTCTAATTCCGTTGTTTATAGAAGTTAGCATTTAAAATCAAATTATAATCATTTAAATCCCTTTAGTTGATTTCTACGCGTTTCGAGCTCGCACGATCAAATGATAAGTCCGATCGTTACGAAACTTGAAATCCTACAATAATTCACTGTTACAGATCCAATGAAACTAGTTTCATTGAAGTCCGAGATAGTGCCCAAAAGGCTAATTTTCACGTTAATGAAATAAATTATCATTAAATTGATTTAATCACTTTCAAATTCAAAAGTTAACAATTTTATCATTCTTGATTAAATAGGAATTTATAATCTTTTAAAATACAATTTTTCATATTAAATACAAGACTTAAATATTACATCAAATTTCAGCGTTTAATTACAACTGTAATAAAACTCCAGTTAATTATATTTTAATTTCAATTAAATTCTTTTATTTCGATTTACACTCTTATTTTTTTTATAAACCCTACTCCGAAGAGTAGAGCTAGGGAATTCAGCTGTCTACCACACTGATCCCATTTTAAGCTAGCCCAACCTAGAGCATCAATCCACACTGATTTACACTCTTATTATTGAATCAACCATTACCTTATGAATATAATTAACATTAGTTTACATTTTATTACATTCATATTCTACAGTTATCATATTAACTCATATTAACTGCAATATTTAATTATATTAAATTCACATTAATTTCCAAATTATTTCAACGGACTAAATAATAAGGTGACAAATAAAACAATTGTCATATATTAGAAATCCAAACACATTTCTAAATTTATTGTTTACAAACAGAAGCTAATAAATTTACGTACTAATTAATTGATTTCGTATTCCATAATAAACCTATTCCAATTTATAACATATAATTTCAACATTAAATCCAACATTTAATTTATTCCTTATTTACAATTATAACCAAATTAAATTTACAATTATTTCAATTGATTGGAATTACATTAAAATAGTTGTTAATAACATTCAAACAATAATATTAAATTATATTCTAATAATTGTTTTCCACTAATAAATCATGATTTTTAATTTCTCACAATATTAAATTCCAAAATCTTATTAAATTTAATATTTTTAATTATTAAAAAAATATGAGTCGTTACACTCTCCTCCACTCAAAACTTTTCGTCCCCGAAAAGGAACATGAAGGAGTTAAGTAATTTGATATAATTTTATTCAAAATATTCAATTTATAAACACTTTAAACTTACATAATTAAGTATTTTAAATAAAATATATCAATTTATAAACGATTAAATCTTTTATATTCATGTTTAATAAAAGTTTGAAAATATGTTCACTTTCATAAAAAAAAAATCTAGGTCCTAAATTTCGGAAAAATTTCGGCAGTCTCCTTTGTCCGGATAGGTTCATAAAAATAACAATGCCAATGATTACAATATATACATATTATATTTCTATAATAAACATCCCAAACCAAGGGAAAAATAATAAAATATCACTCCAAAAACCGTAATTCGAAAAGTACCTATTTGTCGGGCAAACAAACTTTATTTATGAAACCAAAAGCAACTGTTGTTGCTTCCATAAAACTGTATCTTACTTATATAATCAAAAAGAGCTAAAACTATGTAAAAGTGTAATATTTTTGTTGTTTCAATAATTAGCACAAGCAATATACAATACGTAATAATCACATGCAAACAAAAGAAATACAACCATTGTATGCAACCAAAGAATCCATCATACATCTATAGCAACCAAAACTAATGGTTTGTCCAGGTTCAGAAACTTTTCATTGTACAAGGTTGATAAATAAACTACCAAGTGTACCTTACGCTCAACAGCCTTAGATAATTACTTAATAGATTATTCATACAACCTTAAACAATTTGAAGTATCATTCCCCAAACATCTCATAAGCCAAACAACATAGAATTTAAATATTATTTTGTTGGTTTCTTTAACACATCATTTACTTCCCATTTATTTTCATTCATTCATACAATGATTATCTTTTATTAATATACCTTCATTACTTACACGGCTTATTTCCCATTCAATATTTGAAATCATCAATGAACCCATTATTAAAGTATTACGTACATTTCATTGCAGTTTATTACACATTTATTATTTACTTATAACCTTGATTTCCATTTTAATATTAATATACATCAATGAATCATTTCAGTCATTTTCTTGAGTTTATACTCATTTACTTGGATAATATTCACTTTTTTACTATTCAGTTTAATTATTAGCATTTCAAAACATTAACCTATGTTTATAACATTCGTTATAATTCTTAATTCTTCATTTATAAACATATATTCATTTTGGAGCATTTTGTTATTAAGCTTTTACTTGTATAATATTCTATTACATATTCATAGTTAACATTACAACTTTTTAAATATTTCTGGTAAGTTATATATATATATATATATATTTAGAATGTAATTGAATGTAATTAAATGTTATACAAATTTATCTTATTCATTTTAGTTAACAAAAATGTTCAATAGTTTACATCTTCTAAATTTTCATTATCTTTTAATTTACAAGTGACAAATCTCCAATTTCTTTTTAGTTTCATTAATCACTTAGCTTTTAATTTCTTATTTTTCATTTTAGAAGTTTCCAACAACAAAATAGTTAAGATTTCATTTCATTACAATAATTGAAATCCCTAACTTATAGAAACTTAAGAACTAAATACCGGTTTCATTTCAAATCATCTTAAAATAAAATATACTTATATTCTTTATATATCAAATCATACTTAGAAGATTTAGAAGTAAAATATTTTTTATCAAAAAAAATGTGTTGCAAAGCTACTACAGTGGTCTTCCCACTTTTAAACTCGAAAATGAACATCGATGATGTCGCAATCATCACCAAAATTATTTTCCAACGACAAAAGAGGGGAGTACAAAACTTATTTTCTTTAAAATTCTTTTAAAACATTTCTTTCAAATCACATTGAAAATATTTATATCCAAAAATACTTCCAAATAATACTAATATTATATTCCAAAATCTTTGAAAACCAATTTCAAAACTCCAGAACTTAAGTTCTCAAATTTCCAATTCATATTCACTTTATTTGTAAATCCTATTTTGCAACCAATATTTATAAAATTTCACTTCCTAACAAACAAACATATCACATGCAACTATATCCATGAATAAAATTTATTCTTTTATATACAAAACATAATACTAGGTAAAATTATTTCATTTACCTATATTTCAAAAACAATATTGTGTTGGTCTGCCCTATTAAGTGTTTAGAAATCCCTATCGATGCCATAACGTCCAATGTACCGACCAGAATTCATAAATACTCAACAGAACAAATTAACACAATATAAAATATTTTTGTTTCACTAACAAATACGCACTCTCATATATACACTCTCAAACTCATTCTAGCGTATTAATAACCCTGTCTCTAATGAGTAACCCCGAACAGGCTAAGGTATCTATAAACCAAAGCTCTTATACCAACTGTAACGACCACCTTTTTGGACGGTTTAAATCGAAAATAAACCACACATGTCTAACTCAACCATTCAAAAGGGAGGATTGATAATGGGGGTAATTAAGAAAATAAGAGAAAAGAAGGAAAAATAAAACATAGAATCTCGCAGTGGAATCACAAATATAATAATCAAATAAAAAGTTCATGAAGTTATTTTCTAATATACATTTGATTACACAATTTTTACAACAAATCAAAGTCCAAACAACGACATATCAATAATGATGCAGCATAAAATTACTAATAATATAATATACCAAACTCCGTCTTCGTCCTCCAGAAATCAAGTCTTCAGCACTGAAATGCTCAGGCTGACCCGAGCGTAATGAAAAGACAAAACACTCGAGTCAGAACTAAAAGATCTTATATAAGTTAAATCAACAACAAATAAATATGAGTGTAATAGCTTCAGAGGTGTTTACGGGATTTCACATCTCCTATCCAGTGTATAACGTGCGTGCAATAACTTAAGAGATGTTTCAGGATTTTCCATCTTCTAAGGATCCGTTAAACTATCTATATGTAGTAGAATACGCTATATATGTAATGTCTATCAGTAAAATATAGTATTAAAATAGCATTAAGGAATTACCCATATCTCCTTAACACATTTTATAGGCATCGTAGTCTATACAGTACTGTAAAGTCCACCGTAAACTGGTGGGCTATTAGGGAGCACTTTGTAACAACCCGAATTCCAGTGGGTCCGGATTTTTCGCAAAAATGCTAAATCCCAAGCCCACTGAAACCCGAGTTAGGAATCTGGTATCCTACAAATAGGCAAAGACAAATATATCAGAGCTTAATTAAATATCTCACAACCGAATTGACCAAAATATAATAGTAAGTAAATACTTACCAATATAATAACACTTTCTAAACAAGCATCTTAAAGTTGGGAAGTCTCTGCCATCTACCTAACCTGTAGGATGTTATAAGGAGGGGGTCAGAACTAAAGTTCTGGTGAATGGATAAATTATACACTTTTAGGCTTAATTCTACATATACCGTTTTATTTACATTTACTGTTATATTAGGTTCACTAGGTTTATCATACTCTCGCCTCTGTGCGTGAATCGTACCCATCTACTCCTTAGTAGATTAAAACCTAATAACTAATATATATATATATATATATGTGTTTGTGTGTTTGTAGCTATATGCCCAATGACCATATTGGTCCTAGGTACTACCCATAGTACCTTCCGTATCCTCCTCGCAAAGGACTCCATCGTCTTGCTCCTATAACGTTCTGTGACTATATCTGTAAAGGATAGCTTCGTGAGGCCTGCAATGCAGATGTTCTGTCGTCTACTATGAAACGTAAAACTACGTCCACACTAGTCTATACTAATGCTCGGACATCTGCAACGTACCACCCAGTGCGTACATTGAGGACTATACATAATCGTTCTGTCTACTCTCTGAATCCCGCCAACAAGGTCTACCTTGTACGGACCTCAGTTGGGAATTTTCTATATCTGTAAAGGACAGCTTCGTTAGGCCTACAATACAGATATTCTAGTTGGTCCGTCTCTTTTCTCATCATGGTTATGGCCCCACGCAGCCACCTCTCAACTAATCGAAAGACCTCTAAAGAGTTAAGTGGTCGTGCCCTACTGCAAACAATCTAACATCCAATTGGCGATGCCCCTCATCCAATGTCACAATAGTGAAAGAATCATTGGACTTTTGATTTTAACTCTAGTCTTTCCCGAACTCACTCTTGGTTTTGATGCTGACCGATATCCGCATGCGACTATCCTTTTGGGTCCTGCTTACTAAACTTACTTGCAAGTACTGGGACATATGAATATCCTACTCCAAACACCAACCCCTTCTGACTGCCTACAGTGGTCCTGCCATGCAAAAAGCAGTCAAGGCATACTCTCTTGATGGAACACCTAGAGACTTGCCTCCGGGGATGTAGCTTCGTTAGGCCTACCCAGAGGGCCATCCTAGAGTACCCTCACGTTCCGTTGAAGTCTTGTACTTCCTTGTAGCCCAAAATAACTAAGTTGGACGTGCTTCTCCTTTGTTGAAATCTGTGATGAACTGCTTCGTTAGGCTCTTCATCCTTTGGGCTACTCCAAACGCATCTCACTCTTTTATTCGACCCTAAGTCTAATCTTTTAATTTGCGTTTAGTTTACTTTTCTTATTTTGTTGGCTACTTATTTACCCTAATTAGCATATTCTTGCTCTCATCTCACTTCTGGCAATTGCGAGAGCACCATTGATCTAATAGGGAATACTGTTGGTACTGCCACTTCTATTATCTTGCTTATTTAACTCAATTTAAGTCTTAAGTTTATTAAATAAGCATCTTCTTTTATCTCTGTTCTATTTGCTTATTAACTTAATTTAAATCTTAAATAAGCCTTTCCGTTCTTTCTACTTTAATTATAACCTATGTTATAATTTTACTTGTAATTGTCACTTTTATCTTCTTTTATAATCTGTATATGATTACAAGTGTCTCTCTTCTGTTTTAGGCTGTCTTCTTTTATTATGATATAGAATTCTCTTTAATTCTCTTATATTATATAATTCACTTATCATAATAACTGTCTTGTTGTATAGTCTACGCAGTAAATGCAAATCTAGGTTCATTATCGTTTACAACTTCAAATTCTTTTCTAATAATTTACTTAATTCCTTTCATACTTTACTTTATTTTCTTCTATTCTAGGAAGTAATTCTATTTTATTTGGTTGGGTATGAAAACTATACTAAAAATCCATTTCCATATTTTAATACTAAATAATACTGTAAACAATAATTCGTAACTGCAAGGTATTTCTTTTATTATTTTGGAATAGTGTAAAATACAGTGGTTTCTCTATTTTACACTAGTTCTCTTTTTCTTTCTTTTATTCTTGCAGTTATGTTTATCGTTATCTTTTAAATATTAAATTATAGAAATGTATCCTATTTTCTAAACCAACTAATTAATCTATTACTTACTTCCAAATCAAGTTATTAGATTAATTTATTATTCCCTTTTTAGCGTAATTTATTGTAGAATTCCATTTTTCTAGCTTTATTCCCACTTTTCTTATTTTACATCTAATCTAGTATTTTCCCATTTTAATCCATAATCGTGAATTTTCTTTTTAACTATATTATTCACGTACAAAGAGAATAAAAAGAAACTAGCATTTAGGCTACATTATAACTTCAAATTAGATGTAAATAAATGTAAATTTCTTACAGTTCAGCATAACTAATTAACAGAATTAATTATTGAAATATTGAATAAAATTATTTAATGAAAATTTAACGATAATATATCATAAACGTAAAAGATATAATTAAATCCACTTACATTGCTAGCTTTCCAAATCTCTCTGTTTTTATTTCACATCTGTTCCTAACATCTATATTCACCTCCCTTGTAATCCCTATTTGGAATTACAAACGATATATTTACCGATCTATAATATTTGAAAGAGAGAAGGAAGAGATTTGGATTAGAAATAGCAAATAAAACTCAGATCTAGGGTTTTACCTTTGACATAGCCTTTTGATTTGAAACAATTCCTAATTCCCTAATTAATTCTATTCTCTTTCTATTTGGATCTAAATTCGTGTGAATTAGATCTAAAATTTGTTATTAAGAAAGTGTAGAAGAGATAGAAAAATAGCAGAGCTTATGTAGGCAAGAGAAAAATAATGAGAATAAAAATGGGGCTATACACCTATATTTATAGTGGTTCAAATCAGTGCTAACCATTATATACAAAACCCTAAAATCTAATGCGTACACTCAGTCTATAGACATTAAATTAATATGTTTTCTTCTGCGTTTGTTTTTATTTCAAATTGATTCTCCAACAATCTTTTCATTAATCACTTCCCCCTTCTCTCTCGCAATCTATGGAAACAAATATTTTTAAATGTGATGTTTCTTTTAAATAAGATTCCTCTATTAATCACCCAATCAATAGATTTCATATATACCTAGAATTAAAATACTATCCAATTAATCCCTGCCTGCACTGTGATTTCTTACCAAATTAGTATGCCAATCAACACCATATTAATTCGTCACATATACACATATTAATTTATTTTATTCCCATAATTATTGCATGCATATATTCTACAATTGAATTTTGAATCACAATCTTAATTATATATGTTACCATAAGTCTCCATGTTTATTTATTGACAATTGATTACTTGCATAAATTATTGTTCCTCTATTTTATTCTCTTACACTAACATATATGTTTCTAATCATATCAAATAGTTGCTACAATATATGTTCCCTTTCTTGTCAGTTCCTGTCAATTAATCACCTCTACTAATTAATTGAATATTAATTTCTCTTTTAAACAAACACCGTCAATTAATCTTCCATATTAATTGATTTTATATAATTTCTCTCTCTAATTTATTTGTTACAAAAATATATATGTATTCCAAATAATATTAATTAGTTGCCCCATTTACAAACATTTCTTTGTTTTAAAATTTCAAACGTATATAACTTAATTATATTATTTGCATATATAATTATAATTTAACGCGGGGTGTTACACACTCCATAGGTACCACACAAACCAAAATCGTAGTGGGCTCGATAAGGCATATGACAAGGTATGCGAGGCAATGCCCAGGGTAGGATTCTACCATTTTGCACTCCCGGACTGGTGGTAACGCGTAGCAGCTACTACCGCCCACCTCGAAACACACTTCCATAATCAATCGAAGATGGCCACCAATCAACCACAAAGTAACAGATATGGTATCGAAGAAGCGTGTCGATAGGAGGAGCGACCTCACTTGGCCCGGTATATCTCCTGTTTTAGTCATATCAAGCTAACCCAAAGGTCAGGGCTGCGTTCTTACCTCATACCAGTAGCGTTCGCCAATTCGTTCTGGATTCTCTACCACGTGCACAGTTGTTAAAGTGGTTTCGGAATTGGCAGAGAGTATGACAATATCCGACCCCGGTCTCTTTAACAAGCAAACGCTTATTTCACACTGTGGCCATTTTATAAAACATTTTTAATAACAAATCCATAAAACAGTTTATACCTTCATATCAAGATATCCATATACTTATTCCAAAAGTATAAGTATATTCATAAATACCGTGGAAAGTTTCTTCCAATCAATTTCAAAAATAATTTATAAATCTTACTTAAACCATTTATAAACTATTTATATGCTTTAGAACCATTTAAAAAGCTATTTATATTCCAAAACAGTTTACAACACTTCCTCTTTTCATAAACCTCTATGCAAATTCCTTTAAAACGCTTCCAAATCCCTTTATACAAGTTCTTTTATAAAACCCTTTATAAAATACTTTAAAACCCTTATAACTCCTTTATAAAACCATTATAAAAATCCTTTATAAATTCCTTACAAAACTTTTATAACTCCTTTATAAAATCCTTTATAAAAATCTTTTATAAAAATCCTTTTATAAAACCCATTATAAAATCTCTTACAAAACTTGTATATATTCCTTACAAAACCTTTTACAAAATTCTAAAATCTTTTACAAAATCTTTTATCTATTAAAGTTATTATAAAAGTCTATATTTATTATCTTAAATTAAATTTTTAAATAAATCTTTTAAAACTATATTGAATATTTTATTAAATTAAAATTTTAAAGTTTTTTTATTGTATTACATTATTTAAATTATATATTTTAAAACTAAATTAAATTATAAGTTAAAATATTAAAATTTAGGTTTTTAAAACTTATATTAACTTATAATTTGAAGCTTTAAAACATATAAAATAAATTATTTTCCAAATATAAGTTTTTAAATAAAGTCATTAAATTAAATTAAAAAATCAAAATTTTAAATCAAACATACTTTACCATTTAGAAAATAGTTTAAACCGACCTACGATGTCCGTATATAATTTTCTACCCTATGGTCAAGTGATACAATATGTATCATTTCAACCCAAAATAGTTAAATTTCCCAAGTATATATCATTTCAACCCGTATCCCGAATCAATAATTTCCAAATCAATAAAATTGCTCGTGCATGTATCATTTCAACACATAACGATTTCCCTATTCTATAAGATCATTTGGGTATGTATCATTTCAACCCATAGTGATTTTCCTATCTGCAAACTAAGGGAACTTGCAGTGTGATAACAACATGTATGATAAACATAACATCCAATCATCCAAAATGTCAACAAATAAACATCCATCACAAACAACATCCAAATCAGTCAATAAATCACAAAAATTAACTGGTTATCAATATCAGGTATTTAACTATCAATTAAATTTCAATATTAATTTAAATGAAAATTTAATTCAAATTAAATTTAAATGGCAATTCAAATTACCAAACAACAATCAATAAAATTCTTATCAATTCATGAATTTAATTCAACTAACATAAGAAGGTTTAGTATTTCGTTAGTGAGTTAAATCACTCTTCTTTGATTTATCATCGAAATCCGAAAGAACGCCCAAATTCTAATAGTCTCAGAAATCAAACAAACAAGTTCCATGTTGTCCGAAATTTCGATATGATCCCAATGGAAGAAACCGCATCCAAATCCGAGCTCGTATGAACAAGTTATGCACGTTAGAACGTTTAAAATTTAAAATAAAATAAAATAAAACAAAGGGCACTTATGTAATTAGGTTTACCTTACTAAACCATACAGACATCGAACCCACGAACACGACCTTCAGCTGCCACCCCAATCATGCATGTTGTACCGCTAGAGGCATCTATGCCGAGATCGGACACCACCAATGAGCAACGCTGGCCGAGGCGGCCTCCACCAAGCCCGCGCGCGCGACTCCTATCATCCTTGAGCTCACCGTCGCCTCCGCCGCCGTACTTCACCATTTTTCGGCGAACCTCATCATCTCTGAGATGAACTAACCATACAGATGAACTTGCCTCAGCCTTCTCTACGCGCTAGTGCCTCCCGATCGTCAATTGGTCGACGATCCACCATCGATCGCGAAACCCTAATATGGACGGTCGAGAATAACCTGCTGATTTCTGGCCAAACCATACCTCCAATCCAAAAATGAATTGTATAAGTAGATTACGTTCGTTGAGAGCTTTCCGGCAGTATATAATTTGATATGGTTCGAGGAGTTTGAATTTTTTGATTGATTTAGAATTTGGGAATTTAGTGTTTTGATATATGGCATTGGAAAGAAGGGAAGGAGCAGATGAAAAATAAGAGGTACGTACAGAAATTGGAATAGACAGCTAGGGTTTTAGAAAAAAAATGTGACGACCGCCCATGACCCCTACACTGAACCTAGAGAAAGTGCGCTGTAAAGTGTGCCAGGCGACCATGGACGATTGTCAGGGTAAATTAAAACAACAGAATCTATTGTATTACTCACAGCGCATGGACAAAATACAATAGAATATATATATATAGTGAAGCTTCACAGAAATAGAATCTCATCAATAAAACTTCATAATAGTTGAATACAACATCAGGATAGTCAATACATCAAGCCTCACTACATATCACTCAGAAACTTATACAAAGCAGCGGAACATCCAGTACATATAGTAAGAAGATAATATGCAATACTCCAGCTCGTCTTCGTCATCAGCATCGTGGAAAGCAAGAACAGCACCTATCACCTGCTACCTAGTCTGCCCATCCCAAAATGGACGAACAACCCAAGGCGATAAGAGTTAAAACATAAAGCCTTGAGTCAGGCAACAGTCTTAGTGAGCGGTAAATTAACTAACAACATACCAAAAGAGCATAAAGGGAAAGGAATAGGAATACAACCCTCCCACTCCACCTCTTTCTACAGTGATAGCCCCCAGACACACACTAAGCAGAATCACTCGAGTCAAGGGCGATGTTTTCCAAGTACAAACCCCCAAGGCCTAAACCAAGATTAGATAAGCACCCAGAAAATACCGCTCTTGAGACCGAATGACGATACAACCAAACATCCATGACTCTGGCTATCACTGTTATCATTGCCTTGATACCATCGTTAATTTGAATGACCGGCACATTCTTTCAGCCGTCCGCCAAGGGCTAATGGAAACCCCGGTTCTAGACATAACTCCGCACGTCATCGTGACCCGTGCCTAGGACTATCGAATCTGCCCAGAGTACTTGACTATCAATCATTAGCCTTCAGGGACTATCGAATCTGCCCAACGTACTCTTGCTTTGAGCATGCTAGAACCTTCAACAACGATGAGATCTCAGCCTCCTAGTCATCCTCCTCGACGACTATTTCCATACTAGCTCAAGCGCCTCTCGAGCAAACCATTATCCTCAACTCGAACCATTTCACCGAGTTATCAACATGCTTGGAATGATCCCGTCTGGATTAGACCAAGGCTATATCACATCATACTTTGCCTCATCATCATCATAGCAAAGTCTCATCTCAACATCATCATCAAATCTATACATATGAGCTTCATCATCCGCTACATATTCCACGTGCAGCTTTTCCAATTCAAGAGCCTTTCCCTTAGCTTTTGAATCATCTTCGACCATCTTGTCTAAATCAAATCATCAATTATCTAATTCATAGCAATCAATCAAGTCAAACATTAATCCAAGTAAACAAGCATTCAAATATGATCTAAATAGACAATTATAACAATAATGGCAATTTCGTAAATAAAGAGTCGAAAGTTTAACAAGCATGAAAACATGAGAAATATCTCTACAACTTAATGAATGAACTTGCATAGGTTAATCATGTAGTAAAATGGTTGTCAAATCATCATGAACAATGGATCTATATGGATCTACACATAAGATTAGGAAAATGCATGGAAATCGCTACTTTAACACAAAATCAAGCCAACGATCCGATATACTCCTTTGGATCCGTGTGAGAGATAATCACCACTCACCAAATCACCTAAACAACCCAAAAGCAACACACTTCAGATCTGGACAGCGAAGGATCTAACTCGATCTATCACGAATCCGCTTCAAACGATGAAATCTCACTTCGAAGAATGTAGATCTTCAATCTAAGCTCTTCGATCTTCGATTTGATCTTCGATATGGATGGATGGAATCACTAGATTAGAGTGGAGAAAAGAAGTGAAGAAGTGTAGAAGTCGAGCTCTCAAAATGGCAGCACTTCGTCGCTTCGAAAACTGGATCCCAAAAAGTGAGAAATGGACGAGTATTTATAGCTGAAATTCTCCCTAAGTCGTCACTCGGAATTAGGTCGTACACGACCTATAGAGCCACGACCTACGACTTAGAAAAATACCACGACCTACGACTTAGCAACTCAACACCTCCTACGACTTAACCGCTTTGCGGCTAAATAGGGGATACGACTTACGACTTAACTTATATGCGCGACTTAACACATGCCGAGTTAACATTTTCGACCTACGACTTAACCCATGTGCGCGACTCACGACTTAACTAGGTTACGACCTATCACCTTTCCCCGACTTAACGGCTTACAGGGATACGACTTAATAACTTTAGGTCGTCTAACGACTTAACAACTTAGCGGCTTAACTCCTAAGTCGCTCGCGACTTAACAACTCAACAGAGTTACGACCTACGAGCGACCTAACTAACTTAGCACGGCTACGACCTAACTCCTTAGGTCGTCTAACGACCTAACTACTTAATACACACGCGACCTAACTCTTAGCCAATATACGACCTAATTCCTTAGGTCGTCTACCGACCTAATTCCTTAGGTCGTCTACCGACCTAACTATGCACTAGGTCGCTAAACTGCCTATCTCCCAGCTCCTTAAGTCATTGCCGACCTAACTTCCTTAGGTCGCTAGCTCGCCCCAGTTTCCTTATGCCGCAACTCTTAGGTCGATCAAGTCCTATAGGCCGCCCCAAACCACCCTACGACCTAAACCAATATGCTAACTACTAAGTCGGTCATTCCCTTAAGTCGTCTACTATCTTAAGTCGTCTCAATCTCTTAAGTCGGTCAAATACTGTAGGTTCTTCCAATCCCTTAGGTCGTTCACTCGACCTAGCCTACCCCACGACTCAACTTCTAAACGACTTAAGCTACAACATGGCTTAGCTTCTAGACAACTTAACTTCTACACGACTTAACAATACTAACAATCTAATAACGACTGTTTTACGATGTTTCGATCCGTAAAAATACGGGTCGTTACATTCTCTCCCCCTTAGGAATTTCGCCCCCGAAATTCCAAACAAACAAAGCAATCAAAACTATTATGCATGCCTATCATCCATAGCAATCAACAAACCATGCATCCAATTCTAGCTTAGCATGTAGAATTCTAAAACTAGAACAAGTTACAATATCGTGAGATGACACGACACCTTAGGGCCATACCTTGAAGAGTTCAGGATGAGCTGCCTTCATCCTCTCTTCCACCTCCCACGTACAGTCGTTATCATCATCACTCCATTGTATCTTGAGCAACTTAACTACCTTCCTCCTAAGCTGTTTCGTGTCGGTTTCCATAACACGAAGCGGCTTACGAGGTCTCTTACCGACTAGATCAACTTCGAAATCTTCACAGCTATCAGCAGAAACCACTGTATTCGAGTCGTGCACATACCTCCGTAGATATGATACATGAAAAACATTGTGCACACCCGACATCTTCTCTGGTAACTCCAATCTGTAAGCGAGCTTTCCAATTCGCTCGATGATCGGGAATGGTCCAACAAATCTCGGAGTAAATTTTCCTTTCTTCCCGAATCTAATAACATTCTTCAGTGGAGAAATCTTCACAAAAACCATATCACCTACGTCGAATTCCAAATCCTTACGACGCTTATCGGCATAACTTTTCTGACGGTCTTGGGCTGCCTTCATTCGTTGCTGAATGATCTCTATACAATCCGAAGTCTGTCGAATCATCTCTGGCCCAAGCAATAGCTTTTCTCCTGTCTCTAACCAACATGTCGGAGAGTTACACGGTCTTCCATACAATGCCTCATACGGTGCCATACCAATACTTGACTGGTAACTGTTGTTATACGAAAACTCCACCAAATGAAGGTGATCTTCCCATGATCCTCCGAAATCCAAAACACAAGCTCTGAGGAGATCTTCCAAAACTCGGTTGACTCTCTCAGTCTGACCATCTGTTTGAGGATGATAAGCTGTACTCAAACACAACTCGGTTCCCAAAACTTCCTGAAAGCTCTTCCAAAATCCACTAGTGAACAATGGGTCTCGATCGCTCACTATACTCTTCGGAATACCATGGAATCGAACTATCCACTTGACATACAACTCAGCCAACTTTGATGCAGTCCTAGTCGATCGAACAGGAATGAATCTTGCACTCTTAGTCAGACGATCTACGATGACCCAAATCCCTTCATTTCCCGTTCTTGTTCTAGGCAATCCATCAATAAAATCCATCGACACTTGCTCCCACTTTCATGTAGGAACTTCTAATGGCTGAAGCAATCCACTGGGCTTCTTCTGCTCAGCTTTCACCAACTGGTAGTTCATGCACTTGGAAATAAAATTTCCAACATCCTTCTTCATACCTTCCCAGTAATAGGCTCTCTTCATATCCCGATACATCTTATTTCCTCATGGATGAATTGTCAACTTCGAGTGATGACTTTCCTTCAAAACTTCACTTCTCAATTCATTTATATCGGGAATAACTAATTGTCCTTGCTTTCGAAGCATACCTTCTCGATCGACCTCGAATCCTTTATCCTTTTCTGGTTCCAATCCAGATTCTAAATCACGGATAATCTTGACAAGCTTATCGTCTCGCTTTTGGCTCTCGCCAATTCTTCCCACAAGAGTGGGTCTTATCGATAAGTTTGCCAACATCTCAGGTTCCAATTCGCATCTGGGCCTGAAGTCAAATCCAGCTAAATACTCGAAACTCTTCCATTCTGAAAACATGGCTCCCAATCCTGCATGTCTTCGACTTAACGCATCTACCACTGCGTTACCTTTTCCCGGAGTATAAGCTATGTCGAAATCATATGATGCTAAAAACTCTAGCCAACGTTGCTGCCGAAGATTCAAATCTTTTTGGGAGAAAAGATACTTCAACGACTTATGATCTGTAAACAACTCGAATCGAACTCCCAATAGATAATGTCTCCACATCTTCAGAGCAAAAACAATCGCCGCTAACTCCAAATCATGAGTCGGGTAATTCCTTTCATGCGGCTTCAGTTGTCGACTTGCATACGCAACAACTTTATCCCTCTGCATCAGCACTGCTCCAAGTCCAGTACCACATGCGTCAGTGTAAACCACCATCTCATCATTCCCACTTGGAATAGTCAAAACAGGAGCACTTGTCAATCGCTCTTTCAGGATTCTGAAAGCTTGCTCACACTTGTCTTCCCATCTAAACACTTGGTTCTTTTTTGTCAATCCTGTTAACGGTGCAGCCACCTTAGAGAAGTCTTTGATAAACCATCGATAATATCCTGCTAATCCAAGAAAACTTCTCACATCAGATGCATTCTTAGGTCTAACCCAATCCTGGATTGCTGCCACCTTAGCGGGATCAACCGCTATTCCATTTCCAGAAATCACATGGCCTAAGAACCTCACTTCACTCTTCCAGAAGTGACACTTCGAAAACTTAGCCTTCAGCTGATGTTTCCGCAAGATTTCCAAAACAATACGCAAGTGCGTCTTGTGCTCTTCTTCAGTTCTGGAATAAATCAGAATATCATCCACGAACACTAGCACGAACTTACTCAACTGATCTCTGAACACTCTATTCATAAGATCCACAAAATATGCTGGCGCATTAGTCAATCCAAACGGCATTACCAGCCACTCAAAGAAACCGAATGGTGTCCTAAAAGCAGTCTTCGGCACACTATCCTTAGCCACTCTCAACTGATGAAATCCCGTTGCCAAATCCATCTGAGAAAACACCTTAGCTTCGTGAAGCTGATCAAACAAGTCATCTATTCTCGGCAATGGATACTTGTTCTTCTTAGTCACCTTATTCATCTCACGATAATCCACACACAACCTCAGCGATCCATCTGCTTTGGTTACAAACACAACTGGTGCACCCCATTCGGACACACTACGCCGAATGAATCCTTTTTGTAAAAGATCATCAACCTGCACCTTCAACTCTTGCTGTTCCCTAGGCGCCATCCGCCTAAGAGGCATCACAACAGGTCTGGCTCCTTCAACTAGATCTATACGAAACTCGATCTCTCTATGCGGCGGTAACCCTTTGACCTCGTCAAAGACATCCTCAAATCCATTAGCGATTGGCACAGATGACAGTCCATCCCGTGGAACAACCAGCGAATACATGAAGCTCATGAAGACGCCTTCTTCAGGCTTACATCGTATCACAATCCTTCGCCCCTCCACATTCTCGACTGTCACCTCCAACCTCTCACAATCAACCTTTGCCGCATACTTCCTAAGCCAGTCCATACCCAAAATAATTCCGAACCCCGCAAAGTTCAGAACAAAGCAATCACAAACAAAAGAGCAATCATGACTCGATACAATCAGACCACGGCATAACATACACAAACAAGACGAACCCCCAACTGGATTAGTCACAACCAATGGCCTATCAACAATATCCGGTTCTAAACCCAACCGGCCTACAAGTTCGCTACAAACAAACGAATGCGACGCCCCAGTATCAAATAGAACTCTACTGGAACACCACATAGGAAAAGAGTACCTTGAACCACCACACTCTTTCCTTTCTCTTCAGCGGTAGGAGCTTTCGAAGACGATGGAACAGCTCCTAAAGCATAAGCTTGCACAATCTGCTTGTCCTTCCGTGGTTCTGGACAATTCTTCCTGATATGCCCCGGCTTGTCACAGTTGTGACACTTCATCGGTACCTTCGGATTCTTACAATCCTTAGAGAAATGGCCCTTCTGCTGACAATTGTAGCAAGTCACTTCGCCCTTCGGCTTCTTCTGGCCATCCTTACCCTTCTGCTGCTGCTGCTTCCTCTTCTTGTTTCCACCCTGCTGTGGTTTAGACTCTCCCCTGGTCACAGCAACAACAGATCCTTCCTTAGGAAACAGACTCTCATGCCCGAGAGCTTTCTCCACAAGCTTCTCAAATGAATCGTCCAAATGATCCACCAACTGCCTCCCAAGATAACTGTCCAAGCCTGTCACAAACTTCTCATTCTTCTGGTAAGGAGATTCAATATACGAACGGGCATACTTGGACAAAGCTTCAAACTCAGAAACATACTCAAGAACTGGTCTTCCACCCTGCTTGAGCTCCATAAACTTCTTGAACAGAACAGACTTCTGAGCTGTAGAAATGAACTTAGCTTCAAATCTGACTTGGAATTGCTCCCAAGTAATCTCTTCCTCCGGAGTATCAATGGTGATAGAGTTCCACCAATCAGAAGCTCTTCCTTGAAGCTGTCTTGATGCAAGCTTCCTCTTAGTTGCATCCTCAATTCCCAAGTCACCAAAGATCCTTCTACAAGCATCTATCCACCTCTGGACTTCAATGGTTGATTCTATCCCTAAGAAAACCTTTCCTCCAAGAGCAGTATAGTCCTTACACAACTTAGCAAAATCCACCGGTTTTGGAGTTTGAACTTGAACTCCAACATCCACCGATGGCCCCGGAGCTGGCATCCTTCTCATGATCGAAGTCATCATAGCTTCGAACATAGCAGCATAATCAGCAGCCCCTTCAGTAGCACGGCCTTCCCTAGCAGCTCGTCTCCCTCTTTGACTCATTCTCAATATTTATAAAAAGAATGATTTGCACACCTTGAGAAACAACTGCATAAAGGACTAAAACTCTTCTAATCTACTATATTATATATAGTAATCATCCATCAAAATACAATTACGTCTCTCATACATAGTTACGTCAGCGAGCGTTGGGTAAAATCGATTAACCAAATCTCTGATACCAAATGTGACGACCGCCCATGACCCCTGCACTGAACCTAGAGAAAGTGCGCTGTAAAGTGTGCCAGGCGACCATGGACGATTGTCAGGGTAAATTAAAACAACAGAATCTATCGTATTACTCACAGCGCATGGACAAAATACAATAGAATATATATATAGTGAAGCTTCACATAAATAAAATCTCATCAATAAAACTTCATAATAGTTGAATACAACATCAGGATAGTCAATACATCAAGCCTCACTACATATCACTCAGAAACTTATATACAAAGCAGCGGAACATCCAGTACATATAGTAAGAAGATAATATGCAATACTCCAGCTCGTCTTCGTCATCAGCATCGTGGAAAGCAAGAACAGCACCTGTCACCTGCTACCTAGTCTGCCCGTCCCAAAATGGACGAACAGCCCAAGGCGATAAGAGTTAAAACATAAAGCCTTGAGTCAGACAACAGTCTTAGTGAGCGGTAAATTAACTAACAACATACCAAAAGAGCATAAAGGGAAAGGAATAGGAATACAACCCTCCCACTCCACCTCTTTCTACAGTGATAGCCCCCAGACACACACTAAGCAGAATCACTCGAGTCAAGGGCGATGTTTTCCAAGTACAAACCCCCAAGGCCTAAACCAAGATCAGATAAGCACCCAGAAAATACCGCTCTTGAGACCGAATGATGATACAACCAAACATCCATGACTCTGGCTATCATTGTTATCATTGCCTTGATACCATCGTTAATTTGAATGACCGGCACATTCTTTCAGCCGTCCGTCAAGGGCTAATGGAAACCCCGGTTCTAGACATAACTCCACACGTCATCGTGACCCGTGCCTAGGACTATCGAATCTGCCCAGAGTACTTGACTATCAATCATTAGCCTTCAGGGACTATCAAATCTACCCAACGTACTCTTGCTTTGAGCATGCTAGAACCTTCAACAACGATGAGATCTCAGCCTCCTAGTCATCCTCCTCGACGACTATTTCCATACTAGCTCAAGCGCCTCTCGAGCAAACCATTATCCTCAACTCGAACCATTTCACCGAGTTATCAACATGCTTGGAATGATCCCGTCTGGATTAGACCAAGGCTATCTCACATCATACTTTGCCTCATCATCATCATAGCAAAGTCTCATCTCAACATCATCATCAAATCTATCCATATGAGCTTCATCATCCGCTACATATTCCACGTGCAGCTTTTCCAATTCAAGAGCCTTTCCCTTAGCTTTTGAATCATCTTCGACCATCTTGTCTAAATCAAATCATCAATTATCTAATTCATAGCAATCAATCAAGTCAAACATTAATCCAAGTAAACAAGCATTCAAATATGATCTAAATAGACAATTATAACAATAATGGCAATTTCGTAAATAAAGAGTCGAAAGTTTAACAAGCATGAAAACATGAGAAATATCTCTACAACTTGATGAATGAACTTGCATAGGTTAATCATGTAGTAAAATGGTTGTCAAATCATCATTAACAATGGATCTATATGGATCTACACATAAGATTAGGAAAATGCATGGAAATCACTACTTTAACACAAAATCAAGCCAACGATCCGATATACTCCTTTGGATCCGTGTGAGAGATAATCACCACTCACCAAATCACCTAAACAACCCAAAAGCAACACACTTCAGATCTGGACAGCGAAGGATCTAACTCGATCTATCACGAATCCGCTTCAAACGATGAAATCTCACTTCGAAGAATGTAGATCTTCAATCTAAGCTCTTCGATCTTCGATTTGATCTTCGATATGGATGGATGTGTAGGATCGATTTCACCTTAGAGGGGGGGGGGGTGAATAGGGTGATACTATCAATTATTAAAATTTATTGCGGAAGCTTAATATTATCAACACAGATTTCAACACAGCAGAATAGCACATCACAGATAATATCAGAATAAAAACAGAACAGAACGACACAGAATTTACCCAGCTTCGGCAAAACCCTGCCTACGTGCTGCCCCCAAGGTTTCTACTAGAAATTAGATAGTCAGACGCTTACACACGTAAACTTGCGACACCCACTACCGACTAATCCTAACTCTACGCTCAAAACCCTGCCACAACTCAGCCACTGAGTTGCGAATTCTCAATCTACGCCATGTAGATTGTCCCCTAGTCACACGACTAGTAAATACAACCTTTTTAAAAGAGAATCTAAATTTAAAAACAGAATTTAAAGAACAAACTAAACCCTAATTTAAAAATTTAAAAATAAAACCCTAAAACTATCACTTAATAAAATAAAAAGCCGGCCACCCCCTTTTTATTTTCTCGACCCAATTTGACCCGACTTCCTTTAATAAAAATGGCGGCTTCTTTGTCGATCTCCTGTGAGTAATTAGGGCTTCGGTTTTCTTCCAATATTAGGGCTTTGATGAAGCTGCCGACTATTATCTCGATCGAATGATTTTGTAGTTTCGCTCTGTCGATCGATGCTTCGTGTAGCTTTGCTTTGGCTGCTTCTCGATTGCTGATCGAATTCGTCTCGTGACTTTGGTATGTAATTTGTGCCTTTTGTTCTCTGGTTTGATTACTTGAATTCGATACTTTCAATTGCCAGTGATGATTGGGCTTTTATAGGGTTTGAATCCCTGTATATTCGTCGTATAATATATACGAATTCGTCAAATATTTTAGCTTGAATTTGTCAACTCTTTTGTACTGGTGCTTGATCATGCTTGGACGTTTGAGATGATTGCGACTTGTTCAAAATACGTATATATGTGATTCTTGGTTTCGTGGTCACCACGGTGTTGAAATTTTGACTTGTTCGACTTTGTACATTCTGACTTGATTCAATTTCGTGATTTCCTGGTTACTTGATATAGTTCGAACTTGTTTCAATTTTTAATGGTCGGCCACTTTGATTTGAAACTGCATGTTAGTTTGGTCATTACCCTGTTGTTGCCTCTTGCAGTTTACTGTTGTATCGTGTTCCCTCTGGTGCACTTTGTGTACTTGTGTTCTGACCATGTTCATTTGTATTGTGTTGTTGATCATGTTGACATTTGTTTTACTTGAGCTTGAGTCTGGTTCTTGGTTCACTTGAAGTTCTTTTAGTGCTTGCTTGTATTCATTCTGGCCATGTTCTGGTCTGGACTGTATTTGCATTATTATGGTTCATTTAGTTGTTGTTGCACTTCTCATTAATACTGTCTGGTTGCATTCATTTCATGTTCTCACTGCTCTTGTATTTCCTCGAGCTGCTTCACTTGAGCCTGGGCAGTTTAGTTCATGTGTACTCAAGTGTGTGCTTGATTTCTGGTTGACACTGTTTTAACACTACTGTCGAGTCTGGTTTGTTTTCGACTGTTATTGCATTTGTACATTTGAATTTTGGTTGAGGCTGTGATTTATGTGTCTTGACCATTTCATTTGATTTGCACCTGTGTTGAATCCGATAATCTGGGTTTGACCTGTGCTCACCTGTCCCTGTAAATTTATCAAGTGTATATATATCGGTGTGCACGGCCTTGTGGCATGTACAGTGATACACTGTGCATGTCACAATGTTCGTGTGTGATGAATTCAAATGATGACGAACAACCCAAATAACTGAGGCAAATAATATTTTCAAAATCATCTTTTATTTCAAATTTCGAAAATATTTCTCTTTCAATTTTACTGCGTTTGAAAATATTTTTGCAGATTACTCGGATGCTGGAATCAGACTGGAATGCAGTTGAAGATAAAGTACGAGTTGACTGAATGTGTAGTAAGGTTATGAATGTAAAAATGAATTGTGATGAAATCAGAAATTGTATTGTAATTGAATTTGTATAGTTATAGTGAGAGCTTGAAATTGTACTATTCAAATTTGTAATAAATATTTGTTTGAATAAAATATTCATTTGAATTCAAATTCTATGTTATTTATTTTATTCAGCAAATATCTATTTTATCTGTGAAAAATAAAATAGTACATTATCAAATACATTTAAATGAATGTATATATGTTTATTATCATCAAACAAAAATCACGTAGATGCATATTCAACAGGATGGAATCACTAGATTAGAGTGGAGAAAAGAAGTGAAGAAGTGTAGAAGTCGAGCTCTCAAAATGGCAGCACTTCGTCGCTTCGAAAACTGGATCCCAAAAAGTGAGAAATGGACGAGTATTTATAGCTGAAATTCTCCCTAAGTCGTCACTCGGAATTAGGTCGTACACGACCTATAGAGCCATGACCTACGAATTAGAAAAATACCACGACCTACGACTTAGCAACTCAACACCTCCTACGACTTAACAGCTTTGCGGCTAAATAGGGGATACGACTTACGACTTAACTTATATGCGCGACTTAACACATGCCGAGTTAACATTTTCGACCTACGACTTAACCCATGTGCACGACTCACGACTTAACTAGGTTACAACCTATCACCTTTCCCCGACTTAACGGCTTACAAGGATACGACTTAATAACTTTAGGTCGTCTAACGACTTAACAACTTAGCGGCTTAACTCCTAAGTCGCTCGCGACTTAACAACTCAACAGAGTTACGACCTACGAGCGACCTAACTAACTTAGCACGGCTACGACCTAACTCCTTAGGTCGTCTAACGACCTAACTACTTAATACACACGCGACCTAACTCTTAGCCAATATACGACCTAATTCCTTAGGTCGTCTACCGACCTAACTATGCACTAGGTCGCTAAACTGCCTATCTCCCAGCTCCTTAAGTCGTTGCCGACCTAACTTCCTTAGGTCGCTAGCTCGCCCCAGTTTCCTTATGCCGCAACTCTTAGGTCGGTCAAGTCCTATAGGCCGCCCCAAACCACCCTACGACCTAAACCAATATGCTAACTACTAAGTCGGTCATTCCCTTAAGTCGTCTACTATCTTAAGTCGTCTCAATCTCTTAAGTCGGTCAAATACTGTAGGTTCTTCTAATCCCTTAGGTCGTTCACTCGACCTAGCCTACCCCACGACTCAACTTCTAAACGACTTAAGCTACAACATGGCTTAGCTTCTAGACAACTTAACTTCTACACGACTTAACAATACTAACAATCTAATAACGACTGTTTTACGATGTTTCGATCCGTAAAAATACGGGTCGTTACAAAAAATCTATTTATATACATAGAAATGGAATAGAGATGGATGGAACAGATCGAATGGGCCAAAGCGGTAACCAAGGCCCGAAAAGCCCGTTTCGTTCCCGAAACGAAAATAGGCCATCCAATATATTAAAATATAGGTTTTTGATATATTAAAACTCAATGGAACTAGTTTCAAACTCTAATTCCATTGTATACAGAAGTTAGCATTTAAAATCAAATTATAATCTTTTAAATCTCTTTAATTGATTTCTACACGTTTCGAGCTCGCACGATCAAACGATAAGTCCGATCGTTACGAAACTTGAAATCCTATAATAATTCAATGTTATGGATCCGATGGAACTGGTTTCGTCAAAATCCGAGATAGTGCCCAAAAGGCTAATTTTCACGTTAATTAAATAAATTATTATTAAATTGATTTAATCGCTTTCAAATTAAAATTTAAAAGTTAACAATTCTATCATTCCTGATTAAACAGGAATTTATAATCTTTTAAAATACAATTTTCCATATTAAATCCAAGATTTAAATATTACATCAATTTCAGCGTTCAATTACAATTGTAATAAAATTCCAGTTAATTATATTTTAATTTCAATCAAATTCTTTTATTTTGATTTACACTCTTATTATTGAATCAATTATTACCTTATAAATATAATTAACATTAGTTTACATTTTATTACATTCATATTCTACAGTTATCATCTTAACTCATATTAACTGCAATATTTAATTATATTAAATTCACATTGATTTCCAAATTGTTTCAACGGATTAAATAATAAGATGACAAATAAAACAATTGTCATATATTAGAAATCCACACACATTTCTAAATTTATTGTTTACAAACAGAAGCTAATAAATTTACGTACTAATTAATTTTCATATTCCATAATAAACCTATTCCAATTTATAACATATAATTTCAATATTAAATCCAACATTTAATTTATTCCTTGTTCACAATTATAACCAAATTAACTTTATAATTATTTCAATTGATTGGAATTACATTAAAATAGTTGTCAATAACATTCAAACAATAATATTAAATTATATTCTAATAACTGTTTTTCATTAATAAATCATGATTTTTAATTTCTCACAATATTAAATTCCAAAATCTTATTAAATTAAATATTTTTAATTATCAAAAAAATACGGGTCGTTACACATATTATATCGAGTATATAATAGAAAGGAAAACACCTTTTATTTCGAACGAGATTATATTACAGAGTTAATAACTTACAGTAATTGCAGAATTGTCCCTAAAGCATACCTTAAATCTATCAATCTTCCACTTACACTTGGAGCTAATTATAGAATCTTTGTCTCATCCCTTCGACCGGTTTGATGAGAATTGATCGAGCTAGTCCCCTCATAAATGGATCTGTTATGTTGTTTTAGTTATCTCTTTGTTAATTAACTCTCTTAGATGTTGGTAAGATGTCTTTATCATATGGAACTATTCGAAGTATGTTTCTTGACTTTTGATGAGCTCTTCTCATTACATTTTATCATATAATAATGATATAGTATTCTCAATACTTGGAATCACCCCTAGTTCAATTATATATTTATGCATTTATATTTATATATTCTTTTTATTATGGTGGGTGATGTACTTAGCCTTTTTGTTGAATCAACCACAACCTTTCATTTTGAACATTTCCAACTTAAATCTCATTAATTAAGGTTTAAACATTAATTTAATATTGGCATTACTTAATATTTATTACGAAGTTCGAGTCTAAATACACCTTCATAAAGAGTTCTGGTTTCTATAAACAATTCTCTAGTATTTCGTAAATACTTGAGAATGCTCTAAACTACTACTTGATGATCTTAATTTGGATTTGATATTTGCTTCAGGTATCAAATACATTAGCTAAATACGATATCGTAGATAATGCAGCATTGTGATAATTCCTATTACCAATGCATAATGAATCCATCATACATGCTTAAATATTTTAATATGGTATATGTGCATATTATTTGGGACATTACCAACTCCCTTTTATACTGATTATAAAAGGTGGTTTTCAAATCCTATATCGAAAATTTAAACTACCAAACTAGAATTGACTTTAACGTAAGAACATCGTTAACAATCAGCGGTATGTTATTTGTAGTTTAGAAATATCCATGTACCTTTTTAATATTCTTTCTTAAGGCACATGCTTCATCTGCATTTAGATTGATTAAACTATTTGATATTTATATCAAAATACTTAGTCAACTCTGATGCTTATCAAACGATACTTTCGTATACTTCTTGTATCATACTCGAAAACCCATAAAATCAATGTCACTCCCACTGACTTCGTGACACTATGATTGGTATGTGCATATAGTGTAACGACCCTGAATTTTGAACAAATTAAATTGAGAATATTTAATTAATTTTAAATATTTGAACGATAATTTAATTTGAATCCCCGATATACATTTGAATTTGACGATTAAAGTATGAAATTTAATATATTGAGAGTTGAATAAAAATTTATATCTTCAATTTTAAGTTGAAGAAAATTATTTCGAAAGCTTTTAAAATTCGTATTGATAATACCGAAGCTAATCGAACTGTCAGGATTGAATTTGAAACTGTTCTGTGCAGTATTGAATTGAATTGTTCGAATCGATATTTAAAAATAGTCATTTTTCAAACAGTCTTGGAATTCGACGAAACCAGTTCCATTGGGTTCGTAACGTTGAATTATTGTCAGATTTCAATTTTCGTATTTTTCAGAGTAAATATGTGATCATACGGCGAGCAAACGCATTGGAATTCAATCAAATTCAATTTAATTTTTAAATTCAAAATGGTCAAAATCGACATACTGTTCGTTCCTTAAATTACGCCTGGGATTATGCCTACCATCACGCCAAATATCACGATACAGAAATCGTGCAAGCATGGTCGCGTACCCTTCTCGTTAGTTTAAAAATAAATGGCCGCTTGCTCTCACATTTTTAAATCGAGATTTCCTTCCAACAAAAATCGCGAGCTACTTTCTTCTGTCCCGTTTCTAATGTCCAAATCCCCTCCTCCAGATTTCTCAGTTTTAAAAGAAATAAAAAAAAAATGGCCACTCTCGATTTCGACTTCGACCTGAGGATCGCGGCACTCGTACGTACGCGACAAGCAAGGGAGGGGTCGCGATTGTCTATAGGCAGCACGCGTTGGCGATTGAAACTGGGGCAGCTCAATCTCGAGCTGTGGGGCGGCGGAGGCGAACGCGTGGCGCACGCGAAGTCGCGGTGGGGGTGGAGGTCTCGCGCACGGCAGCGGTGACTAGGGTTCATCGCGTGAGCATGGAGTTTCGAAAGACTGGAGAGACCGCGTCGTCGATTCATGAAATCGAAAGCGTGGGTCGCGATGGTGGATCGTCGCTGGTGATCGAAAACAAGGGAGAGAGGCGTTCGCGACTGAGCAGGCGACAGTGGTAGGAAGTCAAAGAGATGTTCGGTTGGTTCGTAGCATTTTTTTTGGGGAATATCGTGGGTTAGTGTGCAAGCTCGCGAAGGATTTCGATGGGCAATAAGGTATAACTGTTATTTTCTATTTTATTTAAAGAATATACGTATAGAAAAAAAAATATTGCAGATAAAGAAAACCTCTTTCTAATCAGAAGAAAAAAAAGTGATTACAATAAAGTGAACTACTGGAAAATAGAAAATATTTTATATAAATAGAGTTAAAATTTACTAGTTTATTTTGGAAATAATTTATTAAAGTAAATTTAGGGTAAATCAATTTATTAAAAAGGAATTGGTTTAAAGTTAAAAGCATTAGTTGAAATAAAATCAATAGTTGGTTAAATTGTTAAAATGGAAATTTATTGGTTCAACTATTTCGAATATTAATAAAATCGTAAATTATTTATACAAGGTTGGAAATATAGGAATTTTGAATTTATGGAAGTTCATATGAAAATGTGATTTTTGGAATCTATGAGTTGATTTAAAAATACAAATTTTTAGTTAGTTAAATTAAATTAAAAGCGAATTTAATTATTCGTTGGTTCGAATATTAACCAATTATCAAATGTTATACAAGGTTAAAAAAATCGAGAAAAACAAACTGGATTGGAAAAGTAAACGGATTGCAAAATAAAAAGCTAAGGTGAGATTTTCTCACTCGATTTAAAAGTGGAATTTTTGCAGTTATTGATTGATTTGTTTGAATGTGCTATTAGATATGATAGGATATATCTATATATATAGCAGTATATACATATTGGCATATGTATATATTGGATTGATGATTTCCCGCCTCGTATAGCGGATGAGACCCTATTGCGCCGTTAGTAAGCGGATTTTTATAAAACCCATATACCGCGATAATTCCGTACTGGAATGGAATTGGTATTGTGCTGACGTCTTTGGATGCAGGGAAACAGGTTGGAGGGATCCAACTGGACCCCTCACGTTGATTGAATTTATTTTTATTGTGATATGAATCTGTGAATGATTATAGTGGTGCTATTAATCATATTGATATCTGGAAATTGTTTGAAAACTAAAATTCAGCTGAATGGATGTTTTGATATCATTGGATTCCAAAGATAAACGAAATTGAATTTTTGAGATTCAAGTAGAAAATTTCTAAGTGAATCAATTTTTGAAATTGAAGAAATTTTGAAGAAAAGAATTTAAAAGTATAAAAGCTGTTTTTATAATCTTATTGAATAAATTCCAGAATAAAGTGAAATTGCTAAATGAATGGATTTCATAAAATAGTGATTATAATTTGAAGAATTTAATTTAAAAAAATTTGGATTTTTAAATAGATTGAAAGAAACAATTGAAATTTATTTTCTTAAAAAGGAATTTATTTAAAAGGAGATAAGTTGGAAATCCAATTAGAAAATTTAAATTGGTAAATTGAAATAATTTGGGAAATCAATGTAAAATGATTTCAATGTGAAGAATCCATTTAAAAATAGAATATTGAATGATTTGAGAAAAATAAGGAATTTATTTAGTAGTGATAAATAAATTTAGAAATCAATATTGAAATTGATTTGGTATTGAAGTTTTTTTTATATAAATAGAAGTGAAATTTATAAAAGTTGTTTATAAATCCGAAATTACTTATTTTGATAAGTAAAATATAGAAGTTAATAAAAAGAAATTTATAAGTTGAAGTTGTTATTAAAATAGAAATAGAATTTATAAACGTTGTTTTATAAATTCGGAATCGTTTGAATTTGATGAATTTAATATAGAAGGTTATTAAGGGAATTTTATCCACGATTTTGGATAGTGGATAATTCTCGAAATAAATATGTAGAAAAGATTGAAATCTGGTTAAGTGAATTATATTCACGATTTTGGACAGTGAATATATCGTTAAGTAAAATGGATTTATTTTTGAAGAAGTGATATAAAAAAATGAAGTTAAACATTTTAAAGATGTTTTAAAATGTATTATGAATCGAAACCATAGATTTCAACATTTATTGTTGAAATAGACGTTTTCGAGAAATTTAAGGAAATGGTGGACTATAACACTGTTGTTATAGTAAATGATTTCCGGAAGGAAATGTTTTATATAGTATTGGGATTTACACATCTATCTAAATTCTGAATCCCTATACTAGTGATTTTGAGTCGTCGTAACAATGTTTTACGTAGCATTCGTTTTGACTCAAATAAAGGTGTTAAAAGAATGTTTTCCTTAAAGAATGAAATTATACTTAAATTTTGATTTAAGTATATCGAATATTTTCAAACGTTGAAAATAAATGATTTGTGAAACACTTATTTTTAAATAAGTGTGGAAATGCTTTTTCCAATATGAAATGAACTGTTTTGAGATTTTATCTTCAAAGATAAAAAAAGAAATGTGGGAATTGATTTGAAATTGTTTTCAAACGGTTAAGTGTGGAAATTCTATATCTAGTAAAGATATTTTTGAAGATAAGATTATTTGGAAAATTATTTGGAATCTGATGATGTTGCGCATCTTTATTGATAGTTAAATAACCGACTATAAATAATTACCTTTAGATAGGTATTTGTTGTGAATTGGATGAATTTGAATGCCACACTTATTTTTGAATAAGCGCTCACTATTCGGGTTAGCCGGGAAAGGGCCATGGGGTCGTATAACCC
The DNA here is from genome assembly GCA_030737815.1 of Allium fistulosum. NCBI lineage: Eukaryota > Viridiplantae > Streptophyta > Magnoliopsida > Asparagales > Amaryllidaceae > Allium > Allium fistulosum. The sequence continues at coordinate 991,418,397 of CM060903.1, forward strand.
ATTCCGAATATGTGATACGTCGTTATGAATCGCATTTGAAGACCGGTGTTGAAGACCGGATATTTTTGAAAACGGAAGGATTACCGTCGAGTTACTCTACATCGACTGATCTTCGATTTAGAGGTTTTATCACCCTTAGTGACGGGAAGTCCGGACGTGATTAGAAAATTATCCGGAAATGCAAGGGCTTCATGAGAAGTGCCTTCGGTTCTGTTCGATCCCGGAACAGACTTGTATGGATTGTGTGTCTGACGTTACAATTTGAGATATAAAGCTGATTTCTTTCAAATACATTTCTGTTGGTGGCGGAGAATTTATTCTCTTAGCTTAACACCCTTCTCTGAGACATACGAGCTCAGAGGTTATGTAGTTGAAATTTATCAGCGATATATTCCCAATTTGGTAACGTGGCATACTGAGTGTTGCTGTGAAATGATCAGTGTTTGATCATTTGCGATATGATCATTTGTTTGATCTTATATCTTTGTGATCATAGGTTGATCATTTTGTTTGACCCGAAGCAGGGCTTTTTGTAGAAAGCGTAGCTTTGTGGACGAGACTTCATCGAGCCTCACACCCCGGAAATGGTCGAAACAGGAAGGATGCGGCAAGGTTCTAGGGAGTAGCGCCCCTTAGTGTATGTCATTCCTTCTGGATAAAGGTGGTATCATGGTATGGAGCCCAGATACTTAACCTCTGTGGTTACTGCATTATTATTATCTATGTGGTTTGTTGCGAATCGGGGATCCTCGGGAAGATCGGTGACGATCGGGGGATGGCATACGCGTGTCAGTAGTTACCTATTTTTGCAGAGGTAACCCGGCCTTGTGTTGGCAGAGATCCGGTTAGGTTCTCGGGTCGTCTATTCCAGGGACGTACCCATCGTGGAAAAGGAAGTTCCTTAGCCTGACCATTTGTTGGAAATCCAAAGAAACAATACGTGACTTGTACGGTTTTAGTTGTAGAACCTGCCATCTAATATGGCAGCTATAGCAAGCATACTATAATGGTACCTATGCTGGCTAAGATTTATATTCTACTTTCGAAATGTTTTCCACCATGCACTAATAATAATATCAAAAAGGTTTTGATTTTTGCGTAGTAAGCATCTTTGACTATCATAAGAAGAAATCTCCTCCAAGTCTGCGTTTGCATTGTGTGTGTGGCGGGAGGTCTTATGGTAGTTTCATTTTCCAAAAGCATTGCGAATTGACTTTAAAATTTTTCTGTTGTTTATTTTAAAGATAAACTGTTTTACGATCTCACACCAGTCACCATGACTGACTCGGAGTTTATTGTTCCCTTCTAAACTCTGGGTGCCCACCAATTTCCACACGGGCAGCCTAGAGTTATGTTACCAGGATATATTGGATATTCTGGAGCTTTGGAGATAAGCTGGATGGCGAGACGTAGTATTTGTATCTGATAGTATTTATTCCGCTGTGTATTCTGTATGAGGACAAGTTTATATAACTGTCCATTGTTGTATTGACTCTGATGATTGATGTATATATAAACTGATATAGTTCTTTGTTTTAAAAGACTAGTGATTATTTATTATATATTGTTCCGCTGCGATGTGTAAGATTCTGATATTGTTTTCTGTTCTGTGTGTTCTGTTGTTCTTCTTTCTTCTTCTTCTGTCTTTTTCTTCTTCTTAAACCATCATAGTTCGTATGCCCGTTCATTTTGAGTTAATCAATGGAGATTAGTGGTTAATCAAGAGGGACGGATTTGCGGGCCATGACATTTAGTCTATTTTAAATCATTATTTAGAATTTTCTGTTTTAACACACATGTACCAAAACATAAAGTTATATAAGATAATAATTTTTTGAGTAAAATCCAAATTAACTTGAGCATGTTGAATTACGAATCTATATGCTAATTTCAATGATTGAAATTTGCAATGTTATTATTATCAACATTGCTCATTCTAATCTAACTGCATTAATCTTTATATTGAAGACATATTTGCGGCCGATGGATCATATCCCTTTGGGTACGACTATCATAATTATATTTTGATAAAGTACTTGGAGTCCTTTTGAATTTGCACATCATACCATATGGCAAAGTCAACACTCTTAATGTTTCTATTGATAAGTAAGGATTATTTATTATCGACATTTATAAGAAACCCATAGTTTCTCTTTAATGGGCGAGAATACTTATTAGACATTCTAATGCATTGTGTTTGTCTAGATTTGGTTGATTTCATTTCATTCCTCATAACTATTTTTGTTTTTGGATTGAATCCAAATTCATTTTACTACCAATATTTTTTTTAAAAATTCATTCATTACGAAGTTGGTGTTTCTTGGAACAACAATTATTTCTCAATGCAATCGAATAGACGTACATAAATTTTTTGTAAATTGCCTTATATACATATAAAACTAATTTGGTTTCAGTTTATGAAACTATGTTCAAAACATAAATTGATCGTCCAATGACAACTGTTCCCAACTCTTTTAGGGTGGTCCATATAAGGTCCTTCAAGAACAATTACTACATTCCATTTTTGACTAACACAACCTATCACTCCTTGACTTAGGATATGTTGGGGCTTTTTATAAACCCTTGTCTTGTATGATTTTGTTAACTATTATTTAGATGAAATTAATATAACCTTTTACACTTCTCTTAGGTACACGACCTTGCAGAAAGAAGTTAACTCAACTTTACTCATTGTCAATCATACTTTATTCAATAAAGTTCGATTATTCCTTAGCAATACATCATTATATATCATATGAAAGAGTGATTCTTGAGATTGAATCTTTATTCATTGTAAGTTATACTTCGAACTCTTTACTCTTTCCAGTATACCCACTTATTCGATTTGTCGTTTTATTTTCTTATGCATGTTACCTTATTTACTTTCGTTTTATTTTATATGAGCTTATCATAGGTATACCAAATGTGTATTAAATGCACATGTTCATGTCTATGATAGTTCATCATTGAATTTAACAAAGTATAAGGAACCGTTTTGGCATTGTTAAACTTACGATTGCATACATTGATATGTATCAATCGTAAGAGTTCATCAACTCTTATATGCTCTCACTGAATGAGTGCTTTGTCATTTTACATTTGAGGTCTAATTCACTAGTATCATACACTGGTACCATATGATTCATACTCATATTATTAAAGAATTACTCTCAAAAACTATAGCCTAGTCCATAATTCCAAAATAATTACAAACATTTCAGATACTTGTATATTTTCTAATGCATCACTTTTGTTATGATAACAAATACCACTAGTAATAGTTTTATTTAATAACGAATATCCAAAATATTCATATTAAACTAGAACTATCTATATTTTCAGTCAACACTAAAAGTAGTTATTATTTTATAAACAATACATGGCATGTTTACGAAAACAATTTGTAACTTGATGTTATCGCCAAATAATGTTATATGGTATGCTCTCACTGTTTCCGCCATTACTGTAATAGTATATGAAATACGAAGCTCTATTCAACCAGTTGATATAAGCTATTTATTTTATTTTCTATAACTGGTTTACAATCAAAAAATTTTAGATCAAATATTTGAACTCGAAAAAATAAATCTCCTAGAGAATAATTTTCTACGTGAAAATACATTTGAAATAGATATTATATTTCTTATTCCTTATGTTATCTATTATTATTTTATACAATTCTCCATTCCAATATTTCTTCATAAAGCAGAAGCGACCATTCGTTTTCTTCATTCCAACTATGTCTTAAGTTACATCAACTCTCGTACATTCACTTTTCTTTCCAAATTGTTGAACCATTTAAAAGGAAACCCTTACTTCAAGGTCATAATAATCTCTTTACAAAAATGCATTTGGTCATCCTTTATAGTTAAGGATATTGAATAAGTTGAATTTCATGTAAACTGATCAAATTGACTTTTCAACAATTGAATTCTCAGATTCACCTTGTAGCTCTTGGTATAATGTTACATTTAACGCAACAAGATCCTTATTGTAATCAGTCATATTGAATACATGATCTGGCATTATGGTTCACTCCTCACATTGAGTGAACTAATTTCATTGAGATTTCTTACATAACGAATTGCGACTGTTCACCATATAACATTTACATGCGATTGAATATGGATCAAATATCCATATATTTGTGTAATTTTAGAGTTCGAAACTCATAGAAGATAATACATAGTCTAAGATAAATAAACAAGTAAGTGAGCAAGTTATGAATATATTTAATAGTTGTATAATTAGGTATTTGCATGGAGCTTTAATTGACAATGTCCAAATTTTTTATTAAGCATATTTTATATTTCTATTTGTCAACCTTAATTTGGTTCATTGATATATTTTAACTGATAATTTTTTTTATCAATTATATTAATTGCACAGATTTATCAATATAGATTTTTTTAATTTAAACATAGCAAAAGTTCTTGCTGTTGGAACTGGACCAACCCTCAATGGAAGTTATTGGTGAATTTCAAATTTTTTCACCCTATTGGATCTTCATTGGGCCTGTGAAGTCTAATTTATTTAGAACGTTTCTAAATTTTATTTAATTAAATCACTTATTTCATTTAAATTTACAAATTATAGATAGAATTTTATTTAATTTATATTCAATTAAATATAATAGTACACATATCTTATGTATGTGTGTGCATGTATAACACAATGATCTATGCATGGTATAAAATGTCTGTATATAAATGTTGGGATTTACGTCATAACAGACATGTTAGCTCATCTTATATATATATATATTGAATATTGTCCAAATATATGTATGTATGTAAACTTGTTACTTATATAAATATTTAAAACTACGTAAATAAATAGATAAATATATATGTATATATATAACTTACATTTAAAAATATTAAAGATTTATATCGATATACTATTGCATTAAATACTAAATATATATATATATATATATATGTATGTATGTATGTATATACATAATATAATTTTTTTAAACAATTTTACACATATACATATATATATATATGCATGAATTACAATAACAAAATTATTATTATTATATATATAAATATGTATATATATGTATGTATATAGTATATTAATTATATATTTAAAAAATATATATTTTTAAACCTTTTCAGATCGAATGCGTAGCACAAAAAAATTGTTTATATTTTATTACATTAATGTGTGTGTACATATATATATATATTAATCATTAGAAATACAATAAAATAACAAAATAATATTTTCGACTGTTTAGAACATCAAGCATGATATTTTATAGTTACAAAAAATTTCCAGAATTTTATCAGTCAAAATAATATTTTTAATTAATTGATTGATTTCGACTGTTTATCAAATTGATTTAAAAAAAATATAATTGATTTTTAAATTCTTATTTTTTTGGCCGAGAGTTTATATGATGGTAATTTTTTTATAAAATTTAAAACTTAATTTTCGAAACATATTTTATTTTACAGGAAAATAGTATAAAGGACAAAATCCACTAATTTTTTAGCTTCAAGGACATGCTCTCATTTTTTTAGTTAGAAGGACAAACTTTTGAATATAATACAGCAGAAGGACAATTTTTTAGCTTTAAGGGCATTGCTATTGTATAGTATCAGTTTTGTTAACTGTAGTAGCAGTTTTGAAGCATTTAACATTTTTTATTTATAGTGGTATTTTTATGATTTGTAATATCATTTTGTAGGTGGAGTGTGTAATCTTAGACTACAATGCTACATTTTAATAGCATTTTATGAGTGGTAATAATATTTTTAATTAAATTAAGTAAGAACAAAATAATACTATATAATATTATTTTTGTTCAACGTTTTTTGTTGTATTTTACTTGTACTAAAAATTAGAATTGCAGTATCATTTTATTTTATTTTTTAATACTTATTATGCTTGTTGTAGCAGTTTCTGAATTATAGTTTTTTTTGAATTGTAGTTGCAGTTTATACACATTTAATTGTATTTATGAATTATAGTAGCAGTTTTATAAATAATAGTAGCAACATATGAATTTTAGTTGCAATTTTTGAACAAATGCACCATTTTATACATGAACTGTGCATTTATCATGTTTCTTGTAGTGGTTTATGAATTTTAGTTTTTTTGAAATGTAGTAGCAGTTTATACACATTTAATAGTATTTACGAATCATAGTAGTAGTTTATACACATTTAATAACATTTATGACTTATAGTAGCAGTTTATATACATTTTATGTTTTTTGATTGTATTAGTAAATGATATTGTATACACTTTTTGATGGTAGTAGTTTTATACACATTTGGCAGTAGTAGTTTTATACATATTTGAGAGTAACAGTTTTTGATAGTAGATACACATTTGATAGTATCAGTTTTATACACATTTGATGGTAGCAGTTTTATACACATTTGATGGTAGCAGTTTTATACACATTTGATAGTAGGAGTTTTATACACATTTGATAGTAGCAGTTTTATACACATTTGATAGTAGCAGTTTTATATACATTTGATAACAGCTGTTTTTTGATAGTAGATATAAATGATAATGTGCAGTATCATTTTTTCTGTTTTTTTCTAAATTAATGATGTACCTTTTCTTTTTGTATAGTAGGATATGTAGTAATGGTGATTATGAAGGAGTAAATTTAAATTGGAAATATATGTATATTTTAGCTTATAATGACATTAATGATACTGCCTAGTATAATTTTATTTAATAAAAAGAAACTGGTACTACATAATAACAGTGTCAAACCTGCTCCTAAAGTTTCAGATTTTGGCGATTGTGGTGATGTTGGGAGGGACGGCGAGGCTGGTAGTGCAGGTGATGGCAACCGGTGGTGGTGCAAGGAGGAATGATTGGTAATTTTGGCGGTTTTTCCTTATGACTAATTTTGGAAGAATATTTGTCCTTGTGGCTAAAATATGGAGGTTGTGTCCTTGAGGCTAAAAAATACAAATTTTTGTCATTTAAACTAATTCCCCCTTTTATTTTATATGATTTATTTAGTTAGTATATTGATTTAAGTAATATTAAGTAATAAAAATAAATATTAAAAATTAATTTGCAGCCATCGAAAAATATAATATATGTAGATATGTATTTATAAAATATATGTTCAACTATTAACATGATACGATGATATAGTCAAATACAAGTCATGTATTTAAAATTAGGTGGTATTTTAATACATATACATATTAACTAATAAAATGATAATAATTAAAAGAAAATTTATTGGCAGTCCATTTTAGATCCCTATATAAAAATGTGTTTTTAATAAATTAAAACATACATATAACCGACCTAATATGTGATAACATTGATAATACATATAAGAATCTCACCTAACTAACAATATAATAATGATAAATATATGAATAATATAATATTATCAAGAAATTACAAATCATGTTGTAACGACTTGGAATTTCACCGCTTTGATTTGTGAATACTAAATTAACTTTAAATATTCAAATAATAGGTTTTATAATTAAATAAAATTCTTTTAAATAATAACTAGTCATAGTGAAATAGTTTTTCAAATTTGTTTATAAAAATATATAGTTCAAAGAAAAACCGAAAATGTGACTGGAATTCGTTTCCTGAATTTTCGACTTTTCATCGGTTAAAAGTTGCCGGAAATGTGGAAACCTTGTTAACATAAATATATATATATATATAATTACATATTAGTTAGGATATATTATAGCACATAAATATACTTAAGTATATATATATATAAAGCTGATGTGACTTTTTATACATTAAAATTAAGATTTGAAAACATGTTTAAACATGAAATGACCTTAGGAAAAACATAAGTACTATGAACATTAAATGTGTAACAAACCGGATTTTAGACGTTTGAAAATCAACATCAATACGTCCACTATATTACATGCCAAACAATCGAATGCTAGAAATACCAGATCGTTAGGGAAAGAAGAAAGAGATAGAAGAAGAAAATAGAAATAACAACACAGAATCTCACAATCGCAGCAGAACAATATATAATAGATAACAACAGATCTTTATACAAAAAGAACTATAACTGTTTTATACATTATACCATCAGATTACAACATAATCAGTAGCATAATACCGTACTGTTATAGTAACTTGTCCTCACAAAAGCTGAATATACAACATACCATACACGGCGGAATATAAATCAGATACGTGATATACGTCTTCGTCATCCAGCTCCTCTCCTAAGCTCCACAGCATCCTATCCTGTATTTGTAATACTCGGTCTGACCCGAGCATTATAATAAAATAACACCCGAGTCAGTCTGGAAAACCAGCGTGAGAAAACACACTCAATTGAATTATTAAAGTTTTCAAAATCCTTTGAAAATCAAAGGTATCTCGTAAGACCATGCCACAAATAAACACGATGGATTTTTACCTTACGATAACCAAAACATTTCATATCAAAATCCTCTGATATTATAATAGTGTCTAAGTACAAATACTTATTCAAATAGCTGAAATGCTTGCATCTCACGTTCCAGCATAGTTGGGCACAATCAAAACCGTACGACACTTATTGGAGAATGGATTCCAACTAAATGACTAGGCACTGGGGTACCACCTGTCACAGTACCTGTCTAGAAACACCGTACCGAGGACCACTCCGGGGTCCACTGCAACACAAGACCAGACTACCCCTTAAACTAGATAGCCCGAATAAGATTACCCCGCGGTTGGGATCAGCAACCGCACCACACAGCCAAATAAAAGAAAGAGACTCTAGATAGGGGTAAACTTACCCTACTTGGGTGCGACCCACTTAGCCTTGCTGCATCTCCCCTGATTTTCAGTCATTCCCGGTTGATGAGGCTCGAGGCTAAGCGTTACCTTTTTAGAAATATTCACTTAGAATGCCCATTGTCCTCCAATGACAATGTACTGTTAGCGTTCATCCATACAAGTCCGTTCCCAGCCCGAACGGAACCGAAGGCACTATTCCTACTACATCCATTTTGGAATCACCCTTAGGATTAGTAGCGATTAGCCCTTGCACTTCACTGCTCCATCTTCGACTCCAAGCTCTTGTCTTCATTCCGAAAACGTACTCATTGGATCGAAGTGGTTTTCGGATCGCAAATCCAATCCCGGTCTCTTCGAAACAACGTTCGCCATTTCCCGGTAAACTCAACCCTGGTTCTCTAGGAAATAAACAGACGAAAATAAGATAGGAGTTCACCTCCTAACCGTTTTGTGAACGGATTTCCTTATAAACATCCAAGAAGAACGAACGGGTTTACACGTACCGTATAGCACCTTGGACGGTAACTGTACCATATAATTCCCGTACTTCCTCCAAATATTTCCAAAGTTATATTTGGGTCCATATTTGATAGTCGGTTATTTAACTATCAAACAAACAATCAATTCAACCAAACACTTCATTTTCCACTGAAAACTCCAAATCTCCTTTTAATTTAATTTTAATAAATTAAATCTCTTTATCCAAATATAGACTTATCTTATCGAGTTAAGTAAATCCACCAAAGCTATATTTTTTTCAAAGATATTTGGAAAACCCTTAAAATAATTTTGGAAAGTACCACTGCAGTATCAAACCATGGATCACAGCTCAATTGTTACGTCTCTATCCCAGAGAAATTCAAGACTCAACTGCAGGCACTCACTGCCTCTGATTATGCCACGCGAGTATACCAATACTCTCTGAAATCTCTATTTAATAATTTCAAAATAATATTTATGAGATTTCTATAATAATTCTCCAAATAAAATGTGACGCCCCACCTCTATACCCAAGCTAGCCAAGAACACTACGATGTAGTGCTGTCAACTAGCACGGAGAATAAAGCTGTTGAGGAGCGACCATCCGCGTAACTTCTTTATGCGAGCACCGATATGTCAGATAGAATAGAATGCATATCTTTTAAGGAGGAAATCCGACATACCGATACAAACACAAAGCTATCACACGGTGGCTATATATAATCTTCGGAAACAAATATAGAAATAAACGTAACACAAATCAGTCACAGACAATTTCATATCACAAAGGCGGAAATAGATATGAATATAACACCTAAAAGTGTGTATCAGAGTAGTGGTCAAATAAGATCCACAATAACACAAAAGAATAGATACAAGTGCTAGACAAAAGATTAGTTATACAACATGGAGTCTACATCTCAAATGTGTACAACCAAAAACTACTAAGCTAGAGTAGTTAGCCAAAAGTCAGAAGATGGCTCCAGATAAGAAGTCATGAGGAAGCACCTGTAAAATCTCAGTTTGACCCGAGTATTATTTAAGAAGAAAATAATAAACGGATCAGTCTAGCTATAATTATCAGATAAAATGATATAGAACAAGAGATATGGCATAAACATATAAGATATCCATAAAAGCATACTACTACAAGTATGAAAATGATAATCAACAAGAGATTAATCAATATCACAAGAATTTTCTCAAAGATTAAAAGAATGTCATATTCTTAATTTAATTCTCCAAGCCACAATAAAATGACATACTCGTCAATGTCAATGGTAAAAGCTGGTGAAACATAAAATCCAGAAATCTCAAGAAAAGAGGATGACCAATCCCATAAACTGAACATCGACGCACCTAGAAAGATATGCCCCATGTAAAGTCTAGCATCGATACACCTAGAAAGATGCACCCCATGCAAAGTCGAACATCGACGCATTTAGAAAGATACGACCCATGCTCTAGCATTGACGCACCTAGAAAGATACGCCCCATGCATAAATAAACATCGACGCAACTAGAAAGATACGCCCCATGTAATGTCTAACATCGATGCACCTAGAAAGATACACCCCATGCAAAGTCGAACATCGACGCACCTAGAAAGATATGACCCATGCATAGACGAACATCGACGCACCTAAATAGATACGCCCCATGCCCCGACTTATTGAGCTGATTGCTCCACGAAGTAAATAAACATCGACGCACCTAAATAGGTACGACCCATGCGAGAAATAAACATCGACGCACCTAAATAGATACGACCCATGCGAGAAGTAAACATCGACGCACCTAAATAGATACGACCCATGCGAGAAGTAAACATCGACGCACCTAAATAGATACGACCCATGCGAGAAGTAAACATCGACGCACCTAAATAGATACGACCCATGAGTCTAAATAATAAAAGGATCGTCATCGATCATAAAGAAGTGTCGATTACACTAAGCTAGTAAATATAAGAGTTTAGCTTCATGTCCCATAACCACTTGCTTAACTCAAATATTTACGAACAGATTGTAGATCTGCACTAGAAAATTGTCACAAGAGTTTCAATATGTGTGAATCGAAATCACACCAATGAGGCATAGACTAACCTTGAAGATAAAGAGACATGTGTGAATCGAAATCACACAAATGGTGTCTAGTCTAACCTCGCAAACAAAGAGACATCACACAAACGCTAGTCTAAATCACAAGAATGATCATCATGATCATAAGGAAGTGTCGATTACACTAAGCTAGTAAATATAAGAGTTTAGCTTCATGTCCCATAACCACTTGCTTAACTCAAATATTTACGAACAAATTGTAGATCTCCACTAGAAAATTGTCACAAGAGTTTCAATCGAACAAGTCCATCAATTAACCGACGAAGTAAACGCAAGCATTTCATACCACTTGTTTTGCTAAGCTGTTTAATTATATTTTCTCATACGAATGAGGTAAAGGTTTGTATATACTAGTAGATTGGAAAACATTTTTATAAACGAGTTTGATATTGAAAATAGAGTTGAAATCGTTTTAATGAAAGAGTTTTGATATTTAATACTAGTATAGAAAACCTTTATATTTTGAAGTGACAAATCATAGAAGTGATTGTAGAAACAATCAAGCATTAAAATTCACATTCGAAGATGTGAATAAAATCCAAGAAATCAATTCCCAAAACCATCAAAGTAAGAAGTTCTGTTGAATGTTTTTCGGATAAGATTGCCTACGCAGAGGTGTACGGGGTTCGACTTAGTGAAGACAAGCGACCTAAGTTTAAAAAGGCGGGCGACTTAACAAAGTGGCCGATAATAAATGATAACAACAAAAAGGGAATCAACACGAATTGATTAGAGTTGGATATTCAAGCTCAATAGGGAAATAGGCAAAAGACTGCAGATTCAGACGTCTGGAATAATTGGTTCAGACGTCTGAATCTGGAAAAATTAAATATTTTCCAGAACACAGATTCAGACGTCTGAACGAAATATTTCAGACGTCTGAAATAGGCAATTTAAGCCTATTTTCTTTCTGTTTGAAATCGAGCCAGTTCAGACATCTGGGGCCAAAGATTCAGACGTCTGAATCTGGGAATAAAAATCTTCCCAATATAGTATTCAGACGTCTGAATCTAACGTTTCAGACGTCTGAAACTGGGGTTCAGGGCATTCCCTGAACCTAGACCAAAAATGGCCAAATGAATACCGGAAGCGATCGATCGAGCGACAACGACTAAGGATTTACGCCAAGCAACAACCCAGCCTTAACGGCTCTTCGACACGCCTCAAATACCAATGTCCAAATATCCATAAAAGGATTTTCATAGATTTTGATTTCAAAACACCAAAAATTGGAATATACACCAAATCAATCCAAACCAAAATCAATTGCACAAGAATAAGTGTTAGGAATTCATACCTAACAATCGAAGATAATTAAAGACTTAGATGTGAGATAAAAATCTCACCTTTGAACCCAAACAAATGAAGACGAGGCTTTTAAAACAAGCTAAGATCAACTCCTCTTCAACACAACCCAAATGAGCTTGAATCTATGCTCAAAAAGAAGAACATTCCTAAAGTTAGGTTTAGGATTTCTGAAATTGAAAGGAGAACGGGTTGGAGAAGATGAAGGAGATGCTTACCAATGGGTTCACTTAGAATTTGGAGCTAGAACTTGATTTGAAGATGAAACTAGGGTTTGGGAGTTTTAATTTCCCATCTCTCCCACCATTTTTGCTTTAGCACTGAGCAAGAGGAGGAAGTGAGAGTGAATGGGGAGGGATGGTTCAGTTTGGGGTTTAAGTTGGCAAAGGGGCTGAACCCAAAACCAAACCCAAAGTGCAAATGGTCAAATTTTTTACTAGCTCCAAACATATCGAAGCTTACACTCAAAAAGATCGCAAACGACGTTTTGAACTCAATGGAGGAGGTCTCGAGTCCTAATTCGACTGTTTGCAAAAAGTAGCTTTTCGGACTTCAATCCGACGAACGATGAAATATTTAAATAAAATATTTAAATATAAAATCGATAAATATGCGGGTTGTTACATAAAACTTTAGACAAAAGCTGCCTTTTTAAAAACTATTATATAAATTATAAATATTTAATAATTATTCTTTAAAAATAAAAATGTTGATTAAACCTTTAATAATAATTAGCTACTATAACTAACTTAATTAATATTTACTTTAACAATTTTTAAAACAACTAAATAATACATTTTTCTAAAACATCCCTTTAAACACTTTTACATTTTCTAATTTATACTTTAAAAGTAATCTTTCTTTAAAAATATACTTAACTTTCCGAAAAATAAATCTCCAATCCAAAAATAGTCATTCCAATTAATTCATAAATCCCTCCTGATTCATTTCCAGCTAAATTTACGTTCCAATTCTGTAACCTTCCTCTTCACTTTTCTAAAAATAAACTACCATTTATTTTTAAAACGATTTACCCATACCCTTATAAATTCCCATCGTGAATTTATAATTCCAAATTATCCAATGATAAACACTTCACTTCATTTATAAACCTAGTTAATAAATCCCATAGTCTCATTTTACTTTTATAACTGTTTTAAAATACTTAAGTCGATTTTAAATCGATTTTACGAGTTAAAACTCCATTTTAAAATTTTGTCCTTAGTTAACCCAAACTTATTTCAAAATCCACTAATTCCAGATTTACGTCCTTTTATGATTTAAAATCTTATTTAAAACTGGAACATCAATTTCATATTTCATTTCCAGGATTTCCCTATTATTTTTCCCAACTATTTAAATCTAAGATTTAACAATATATTCTTTTGTACTTAAAATAATATCGCTTAAGTTCTTATTTTTTAAAACCCTTTAATTCACATTTATTCAAAATCTCTATTTTTTGCCATATTTCTAGATAGTTAAATAGGATTTTAAAATCAAACTATTTATTTTCCAAATTTCTTTCTTTTTAATTAATCCAACTTTACTATAAATACCTTTTTTTAAAATTCCCTTTTATTTTCCTTCAATATTTATTATTTTGATATTTTTAAATTGTCAAAAATATATCCAGCAATATCATAACATTCGATAAATTAAATTTTCCAACATAATCTATCACAGATTAATCAAATAAATCATATAACTAAATATAAAAATAATTCCAACATTTTGAGGAATCCCGTTGGATCCCTCCAACCTGTTTTTTCCTGCATCCGCAGATGTTAGCACAGTATAAAAATACCAATCCCACTTCGATGGGGATATCGCGGTATATAGGGTCATCCACTATTATGCGGGCGCATAGGGTCTCATCCGTTATAATATGCGGGAATATCACTCCAATACTACTATATATACTACTATATATATAATCATCCAATAAATAATTATAAATCCATCAATCCAATCAACACCAATAATTCAAATTTAAACATTTAAATTTAAAAACGGTAATCCAAATGAGTGAGAGATTCTCACCTTTATTCGCACTCCGTTTTAAATTTTATTTTATTCCGTAGATTCCACGGCTACAATCCCGTACGACCATTTTCCAAGCGATTTAACCTCGTATAAAGAAGTTATAAATTTACTAACATTCGAATTCATACAAGACTCGATTAATCAACAATTAATCCCTAATTAATTAATTAATTTAAATCGTTTAATGAAAGTGTTAATTACCTCCATCGTTCGTTTCTAGGAAAATCGTACAGCAACCAAATCTTGAGATCGACGAGCTTCCAATCCTTGCCTCAGAACACAAACCCACGCGCGAACACGAGAATACGTCAGCAACCCAACTCTTATCACCACGGAAGGCTACTCTGGCTACACGTCCTTGCGTTCCGTCTCCACACGGCCGCTGCCCTCCTCCCTACCCACGTGCGACCGCGAATTAGGGTTTGTCGAACCCAACAGCACGAACACCATTGCACGCGATGTTCAGCCAAACTCAATCGCAAGATACTTAGGAGGCTCGGTTGCGATTTCATCTCTATATACGAGATTTGGATTTTGTTTTGAACGAGATTTTCTATTTCGTTCTGCATATGTTGAACGAACGAATTTCGTTTCGTTCTTCTTATCTTTTCTTTTTGAACAGAAAATTTTGATTTTTGAAAGGAGATGGATGATTTTAAAATGAGTGAAGATGCCTTGCATGTTACAGTAGGTTGATGGAAACGAAAAAACAGCAGATGGGAATACGGTCAAGTCAACAAATTATATATATATATATATATATTTTAAATAAAATTTTAAATTATCTCGGTTCTCGTAGCCTAAAATCTCGATCTCCTCACGAGGCGTGCCACTAGGCGTTTAAAATGTTATACCCCTATTCCGAATGCAATGGAAAAAGTTTCGAGTCCTAATTCGATCGTATGGAGAAGATAGCTTTTTGGACCCAGCTATTTAATTGAATTTTCGATAGTAAATTCAATGCTTTATACACCGTACGGTCAAACGATAACTCCAAATACCATGAAATTTGAAATCCAATAGTAATACAATATTACGGACTCAATGGAACAGGTTTCATTGAAATCCGAGTCTGTGCCCCGGAAGGATATTTTTAATTGTCAATTTGAACAATATATTTTTAAAACTGAACAAACCACTTTTAAATTCAAATTTAAAATTTTAATTATCTTCAGTATTACCAATATAAATTTTATAAGTGTTTAAATTATTTTTACAAGCTTAAAAACCAAGATTTCATATTTTACCCAATTTCCAATTATTAAATTCAAAAATAAAATCATCAAATAAATGGTTATATTTGAAATCCAAGTTAAAACTAACCTTTAAGTATTTAAAATCAATAAAATATTCCAATTTCAAATATCCAAAATTCCGGGTCGTTACATTCCTTTCCCCTTATGAGAATTTCGTCCTCGAAATTGCTAGGTAAGAAGAATGGTCCAAAACCCAATAACTAATTTCCAAACCCACACAGTTTCAAACAACTTCCCAAAAACAATCTTTTTATTAAAGACACACTATCACTCTTACTAACTTCCCAAACTCATCCATAGATCACAACTAATATTATTCCCCCAATAATTCCAATTATAATTTTAAAACCAAAATTTAAATTATCATATTTTCACAAAAAATTTCTAACTTCTTAAATTTTCAAAAAATTTCGCCAGTGTCTCCTTTGCGCGGCTAGATCGTAACAACTACAAAATGGCCTCTACGGCCCCAAATCATCAAAAGAAAACAAAAGCAAAGTGGCTCAATCAGAAAACCATCAAATTTCATACGAAAATTTAAATACATACCTCTTTGTCGGGCAATCGAATTTTACTTCTGAAATCGAAGACATCAGTTTAGCTTTTGCTTTTAATTACCTGCACTCTACTTACTAATGATATCCACTCATTTAATTCCAAAAACATTATATTTATTCCTCTTCAAAATTTTCAATATCTGCTTTAATTATGCCCGTACGATGTACGTTTACCATCTGTATGCAATATCACTCTGATCGCTCACTCGATCATACAATTTCACTTCCGAACTAGTATCGTTCACACGACTCTCTAGTGCGGACTCAGATCTGGTTCCTTGATCAGAAACCGTCATCCTCCTTGCATAGCCATAACTATGATGGAGAATTTTAGAATCAATCAAAAATCCATATCCAGGGTTCGCCGTCGAAAATCGAGTGAAAAATCCCAACTCAGATCGATATAACTATCTCGAAATTCTGTGCTCGAATCTGGATCAGATCGTCATGCGAATAAAATAATATATATACACTTACGTATTTAATTCTAATTGATCATTAGCTATATCCAATTCTTTTATTCTTACTCATTTCATTTACTATCAATTATTTACAATTATTCTTTTACACAACTTTATTTAATCTTCATTCTAATACTAACTTAGTATATTTTTCCAATACAATTTTTATTTAGAACTTCACCATCCCTTTTCTTAAGTTTATTATAAATATTTTATGCACCTTCTTATATTTATTCCCACTTCACCACCGAAGTTTATATCCATTTTTATTCAATTTGCATTTTCAATTCCATTTGAATTCAATTTACCTTCCAATTTTCAATATTGAATTTTACCGACCACATCTCAAACCATATTTAATTAACCAATTCCCTCAATTAGTTCATTAACTCATTTATTTATATCTCAATCAATTTTTATTTCCAAACTTTTTATTTTATTTAGCCCACTCGAACTAATTTTCCAATTCCACTTCATTTAACACAATTCAAATTAAATATCATTCCAATATTCAATTTTAAATTTTATTTACTTACAAATTAAAATAATTTGTTCATCCACTAATTTCTCCCCAACTTAATAAATTCTATTTCAATACCCATTTCCATTTGGTCTACTTAGGCTTAATTCCTCAAATTCACTTTACTTAACTTAATTCAAGTTGATTTTCACTTCAATTTAAATTCCAATCTTATAAGTGTCCAAACTTATTTATATTCCATAAACACTTTAAATAAACTCCCAGAGTTTAAACAATTTCTTAAGTTTTTCCAAAAATCAATTTTTTTAAAATCATATATACCAAAATTCTTTTGTTTATCAAATTATTTCTTTGAATTTCAAATCAAATCAGTTTTGCAACAACTCCCAATTCAAAACATTCAGGTAGTAATTCCTCTTTTGGAAACTCGAAAATGAACATCGATGATGCTGTAGTCATGATCGAAATTATTTTCCAGCGACCGAAGTGAGTTCAGTGCTTTTATCTCTTTAAAAACATTTTCAAATATTTTTAATTCCAAATCTCACCAGATTTCATTTCCGATTCAAAAATATTTTCGAATAATATCACTATAATTTTCATAATTTTGAAAAACATTTTCAAAACCGACGGAATTTAAATTTCCCAAATTTCCACTTTTAAATCCTTTTTAAATCTATATTTAAATATTCCCCCGGGTTTTGTTCTATTTAAAATTATAAATCACATTTATAACTCATATGTACAAATTCCATTATTATTATATAAATCATTTCTCTTAACCTTTAGTTATAATATCAAACTTTTATTTCAGTTACCACAACAACAATGATAATAGTTAATATTATCACTACCTAAAAACCAAGCAAACCATATATAACTATAATAATTTCTGAAAATTATTCCTTTCATATACGAAAATAATTTGGGTAAAATTATTTCATTTACCCTATTTTAAAATAAAACTATGTCGAATTGCGTTGTTTAAGTGTTTAAAGATCCCTATCAATAACGTTAATTACTCGTATTGGCCAGAGTCCATAAGCCACTCAATAAACCAATCAACACAATATAAAACAATTTTATATTCACTAACAAATACGTACTCATATCTATCAATACGCTCAAACTCATTCTAGGGTGTTACTGACCCTATCTCTAATGAGTGATCCCCACCATAGCCAAGGTTCTCACTTAACCTTCAGCTCTGATACCAAGTGTAACAAACTGGATTTTCGGCGTTCAAAAATCGACATCAATACATCCACTATATTACATGCCGAACAATCAAATGCCGGAAATACCAGATCGTTAGGGAACGAAGAAAGAGATAGAAGAAGAAAATAGAAACAACAACACATAATCTCACAATCGCAGCGGAACAATATATAATAGATAACAACAGATCTTTATACAAAAAGAACTATAACTGTTTTATACATTATACCATCAGAGTACAACACAATCAATAGCACAGTACCAGACAGTTATAGTAACTTGTCCTCACAAAAGCTGAATATACAGCATATCATACACAATGGAATATAAATCAGATACGTGATATACGTCTTCGTCATCCAGCTCGTCTACTGAGCTCCACAGCATCCTATCATGTATCTGTAATATTTGGTTTGACTCGAGCATTATAATAAAATAACACCCGAGTCAGTCTGGAAAACCAGCGTGAGAAAACACACTAAATTGAATTATTAAAGTTTTCAAAATCCTTTGAAAATCAAAGGTATCTCGTAAGACCACGCCACAAATAAACACGACGCGTTTTTACCTTACGATAACCAAAACATTTCATATCAAAATCCTCTGATATTATAATAGTGTCTAAGTACAAATACTTATTCAAATAGCTAAAATGCTTGCATCTCACGTTCCAGCATAGTTGGGCACAATCAAAACCGTACAGCGCTTATTGGAGAATGGATTCCAACTGAATGACTAGGCACTGGGGTACCACCTGTCATGGTACCTGTCTAGAAACACCGTATCGAGGACCACTCCGGGGTCCCCTGCAACACAAGACTGGACTACCCTTTAAACTGGATAGCCCGAATAAGATTACCTCACGGTTGGGATCAGCAACCGCACCACACCAAATAAAAGAAAGGAACTCTAGATAGGGGCAACCTTACCCTACTTGGGTGCGACCCACTTAGCCTTGCTGCATCTCCCCTGATTTCAGTCATTCTCGATTGATGAGGCTCGAGGCTAAGCGTTACCTTTTTAGAAATATTCACTTAGAATGCTCATTGTCCTCCAATGACAATGTACTGATAGCATTCATCCATACAAGTCCGTTCCCGGTCCAAACGGAACCAAAGGCTCTACTCCTACTACGTCCATTTTGGAATCACCCTCGGGATTAGTAGTGATTAGCCTTTGCACTTCACTGCTCCATCTTCGACTCCAAGCTCTTGTCTTCATTCCAAAAACGTATTCGTTGGATCGAAGTGGTTTTCGGATCGCAAATTCGATCCCGGTCTCTTCGAAACAACGTTCGCCATTTCTCGGTAAACTCAACCCTGGTTCTCTAGGAAATAAACAGACGAAAATAAGATCGGAGTTCACCTCCTAACCGTTTTGTGAACGGATTTCCTTATAAACATCCAAGAAGAACGAACGGGTTTACACGTACCGTATAGCACCTTGGACGGTAACTGTACCATATAATTCCCGTACTTCCTCCAAATATTTCCAAAGTTATATTTGGGTCCATATTTGACAGTCGGTTATTTAACTATCAAACAAACAACCAATTCAACCAAACACTTCATTTTCCACTGAAAACTACAAATCTCCTTTTAATTTAATTTTAATAAATTAAATCTCTTTATCCAAATATAGACTTATCTTATCGAGTTAAGTAAATCCACCAAAGCTATATTTTTTTCAAAGATATTTGGAAAACCCTTAAAATAATTTTGGAAAGTACCACTGCAGTATCAAACCATGGATCACAGCTCAATTGTTACGTCTCTATCCCAGAGAAATTCAAGACTCAACTGCAGGCACTCATTGCCTCTGATTATGCCACGCGAGTATACCAATACTCTGAAATCTCTATTTAATAATTTCAAAATAATATTTATGAGATTTTTATAATAATTCTCCAAATAAAACTTAAGCAAAATCTACCTTTTAAAAACTATTATATAAATTATAAATAATTAATAATTATTCTTTAAAAATAAAAATGTTGATTAAACCTTTAATAACAATTAGCTACTATAACTAACTTAATTAATATTTACTTTAACAACTTTTAAAACAACTAAATAATACACTTTTTTAAAACATCCTTTTAAACACTTTTACATTTTCTAATTAATACTTTAAAAGTAGTCTTTCTTTAAAAATATACTTAGCTTTATGGAAAATAAATCTCCAATCTAAAAATAGTCAGTCCAATTAATTCATAAATCTCTCCCGATTCATTTCCAACTAAATTTACGTTCCAATTCCGTAACCTTCTTCTTCACTTTTCTAAAAATAAACTACCATTTATTTTTAAAACGATTTACCTATCCCCTTATAAATTCCCATCGTGAATTTATAATTCCAAATTATCCACTGATAAACACTTCACTTCATTTATAAACCTAGTTTATAAATCCCATAGTCTCATTTTCCTTTTATAACTGTTTTAAAATACTTAAGTCGATTTTAAATCGATTTTCCGAGTTAAAACTCCATTTTAAAATTTTGTCCTTAGCTAACCCAAACTTATTTCAAAATCCACTAATTCTAGATTCATGTCCTTTTATGATTTAAAATCTTATTTAAAACTGGAACATCAATTTCATATTTCATTTCTAGAATTTCCCTTTTATTTTTCCCAACTATTTAAATCTTAGATTTAAAAATATATTCTTTTGTACTTAAAACAATATCGCTTAAGTTCTTATTTTTTAAAACACTTTAATTCACATTTATTCAAAATCTCTATTTTTTCCATATTTCGGGATAGTTAAATAGGATTTTAAAATCAAACTATTTATTTTCCAAATTTCTTTTTTTTAATTAATCCAACTTTACTATAAATACCTTTTTTTAAAATTCCCTTTTATTTTCCTTCAATGTTTATTATTTTGATATTTTTAAATTGCCAAAAATATATCCAGCAATATCATAGTATCCGATAAATTAAATTTTCCAACATAGTCTATACAGATTAATCAAATAAATCATATAACTAAATATAAAAATAATTCCAACATTTTGAGGAATCCCATTGGATCCCTCCAACCTGTTTTTCCTACATCCACAGATGTTAGCACAGTATAAAAATATCAATCCCACTTCGAGGGGGATATCGCGGTATATAGGGTCATCCGCTATTATGCGGGCGCATAGGGTCTCATCTGCTATAATATGCGGGAATATCACTCCAATACTACTATATATACTACTATATATATAATCATCCAACAGATAAATATAAATCTATCAATCCAATCAACACCAATAATTCAAATTTACACATTTAAATTTAAAAACGATAATCCAAATGATTAAGAGATTCTCACCTTTATTCGCACTCCGTTTTAAATTTTATTTTATTCCGTAGATTCCATAGCTACAATCCCGTACGATCGTTTTCCAAGCGATTTAACCTCGTATAAAGAATTTATAAATTTACTAACATTCGAATTCATATAAGACTCGATTAATCAACAATTAATCCCTAATTAATTAATTAATTTAAATCAGTTAATGAAAGTGTTAATTACCTCCATCGTTCGTTTCTAGGAAAATCGTACAGCAACCAAATCTTGAGATCGACGAGCTTCCAATCCTTGCCTCAGAACACAAACCCACGCGCGAACACGAGAATACGTCAGCAACCCAACTCTTATCACCAGGGAAGG
Organism: Allium fistulosum; assembly: GCA_030737815.1. Classification (NCBI taxonomy): domain Eukaryota; kingdom Viridiplantae; phylum Streptophyta; class Magnoliopsida; order Asparagales; family Amaryllidaceae; genus Allium; species Allium fistulosum. Next base: position 991,440,755 of record CM060903.1, read on the forward strand.
CTACTCTGGCTACACGTCCTTGCATTCCGTCTCCACACGGCCGCTGCCCTCCTCCCTACCCACGTGCGACCGCGAATTAGGGTTCGCCGAACCCAACAGCACGAACACCATTGCCCGCGATGTTCAGCCAAACTCAATCGCAAGATACTTGGGAGGCTCGGTTGCGATTTCATCTCTATATACGAGATTTGGATTTTGTTTTGAACGAGATTTTCTATTTCGTTATGTATATGTTGTACGAACGAATTTCGTTTCGTTCTTCTTATCTTTTCTTTTTGAATAGAAAATTTGGATTTTTGAAAGGGGATGGATGTGATTTTAAAACGAGTGAAGATGCCTTGCGTGTTACAGTAGGTTGATGGAAACAAAAAAACAACTGATGGGAATATGGTCAAGTCAACAAATTATATATATATAATAAAATTTTAAATTATCTCGGTTCTCGTAGCCTAAAATCTCGAACTCCTCTTGAGGCGTGCCGTTAGGCGTTTAAAATGTTATACCCCTCTTCCAAATGCAATGGAAAATGTTTCGAGTCCTAATTCGATCATATGGAGAATATAGCCTTTTGGACCCAACTATTTAATTGAATTTTCGATATTAAATTCAACGCGTTTATACACCATACGGTCAAACGATAACTCTAAATACTCCGAAAATTGAAATCCGATAATAATACAATATTACAGACTCAATGGTACTGGTTTCATTGAAATCCAAGACTGTGCTCTGGAAGGCTATTTTTAAATGTCAATTTGAACAATATATTTTTAAAACCAAACAAACCACATTTAAATTCAAATTTAAATTTTTTTATTATCTTCAGTATTACCAATATAAATTTTATAAGTCTTTAAATTATTTTTAACAAGCTTAAAAACCAAGATTTCATATTTTACCCAATTTCCAATTATTAAATTCAAAAATAAAATCATCAAATAAATGGTTATATTTGAAATCCAAGTTAAAACTAACCTTTAAGTATTTAAAATCAATAAAATATTCCAATTTCAAATATCCAAAATTCTGGGTCGTTACAAAATGCATATTTGGTCAAATGGGCGAATGGGGGACAATATTTTTTGAATTTCAAGGTTGGAAGGGGCATGATGATGAGTTGGTAAGGCATGAATGGAGGGTAAGTACTTAAGGGTATTTTAGTAATTCTCTAGATGCCTTTTATATAAAACCTTTTCCCATTTTCTCTCCTCCATTTCCCATTCACTTTCCATTTTTTTTCCAACTTCACTTTATTTTAAAAAGGTTCTAAAGTCTTTTAATGGCTTCCACTTTTATTTCCAAGTTTCAAAAATAAAAACATTTTCCTTCAAATCCCTATTAAACTTGGTTAATACCATTAATCTTCTTTCTACTCTACTTCTACTTCAAAAAAAATCAACCAATACTCACCTTCTCCTACCATGGCCAAGCCATACAAACCATGCATGAGCCATAAAGCCCTAGATTGAACTCCTTTTTACCCCTTAGGCCCATCAAAATTTCATTTTACCTAAGGCAAGCAAGAATCTAAAGTAGTTGCAAAAGTTAGTAAGAGTTTGGTTAGCTTTAACGTGAGTAAAGCTCACACTTTAAACTAAGTTTTAAAACTTCAAATTATTTCTTATATTAGTTGTAAAAGTATGTTGCATGTTTCGACGAAGTTCATGTTGGTATGCATGATCAAATATGTGTATATATGTGTTTAGATGTGATGTTGTTTAGACTTGAAATTAAAATGCTAAAGTCAAGTATAATTTGCAAGTTATGGTTTAAAGTAATGATTTAACTTTATGTATATTGTACGCCATGTAATAATCTTGAGCATATGATATATGTAGTAAGCTAAAAAGGAAGTTAGTATCTTTACTTGCTAAAGCGACATTAAGGTCCTTTGGTTCAAACTTAGTTTCCTTTACTTTATGTTTTTGAAATGTTTTTGTGAAGTCCCAAAAACCTTACCTTATTTTCCAAAGCATTCTTATAAGATTATAAAGTAGGTTAAAGTATAAAAGATAATGATTTTAAAAGCGAATTTTTATAAAAAGAAATTTGGAAATTTCAGGTCGTATAACGATAATCGCTATGAACGCAATTCGTAAAACGAACTCCTTTGCAAATTTAATTTTTTTTTACCTTAAGTATTATTTTGAAAAATGTTTGCAAACTTATTATACGTATTCTAAAATAAGTACTATTTATTTATTTATTTATTCACTTATTGAATGATTATTTAATTAACCAATTAAATAAGGTAATTAGTACTTAATCATTAGTTAACATAGAAATAAGCACTTAAGTAAGTTAATTGTAATTAGTTAAATAATTAAAAGGTTAAGTACTATTTATTTAATTATATACGAATAAATAATTATTTTAATTAATTATTAAAGATTAGTTAATAATTATTTATGTTAAAAGGGTTTAATTATTTAATAAGTACTAATTAAGTAAGATTTAATTAAAACTTAATTATGATTTAGTTATTTTAAGCAAAGGTTTAATTTATTAATAATTTTTAATTAAAGATTAATTAATTAATTGAGATAATTAGTATTTAATTATTATTTTAAATTTTAAATTATTATTTAATAATTAATTAAAGATTAATTATGGTTTAATTATTTATTTAAAGGTTAATTATTATTTAAACATTTATTTAAAGGATAATTAATTTTTAATTGTTAATTATTGCTTAATTATTAGTTAAAGGTAAATTATTATTATTTAAAGAATTTGACTGTTATTTAATTTTTAATAAAAGTTTTAAAGTTTCAAACCACTTTATTTCTAAAGATCAGTTTGTTTTAAAAGCAACTCTCTTTAAAATGAAGATTTTAATCCAAGGGATTTCTTGTCGATTACCCTCAAGTAACCCCAATTGTATATGAAACCCAATGACATTGTTTAGTAGAATAAAACATCGTTCTGCTAATTAAGTTATATTGGACATCTGTTTGGTAGAATAAATTATATGTCGGCCCTAATTTCCCAGGTAGATTATGTGGACATATATTTAAGCAGAATAAAATCCTATTCTGCTATTATATTAACCAGGATATGTGTTTAGCAGAACAAATCACCGTCTACTATTAAAATAACTTGGACATCTTACCTATATGTTGATTTGATTGTTGTTGGTTGATTCCCTTTACATACCTATAATATAACTTGGATAATTTAGCTCAATTAAATACAAACCATTGTGGTCACTAAGCCTCTTTCTAGTTTTTTTGTAAAATCAAATATTTCATTTTATCCTTTTGATAATGGTTTTAAGTTAAGTAGTGATTTTTTAAAGGTGTTTTTGAAGTTAATAGAATACTTTTAAATGATTGTTTAAAATCATTGTTTTGTTAATATGGTTTAAAGAGAATTTAATGAAGGATATTTTTAAATGATAACTTGTTTAAAGGTGTTTTAAACATTCGTTTTGTTTATCAAAAGGAACTTTATTAAACGAGATCTATTTAAGGAGTTTTATTTTAAATAAGAAATATTTATAAGAAGTTTTATAAATGATTTTGATATTTATAAAAGAAGTTTTATAAATGATTTTGGAGATTATGAAGAATTATATAAATGGTTTTGATATTTAAAATAGAGATTCGTAAATTAACTTGGAGTTTATAAATAGGTTTGGAACATAAGTTGTCATGACCCGCCACTCATTCCATAGAATGACGCATCATTAATAAGAAAGAAAGAGGTGAGAAAGTAGAAAAGAAGAGAAGAAAGAAAGAACAACAACATAATCTCAACAGCGGAACGAATAAATTATATTAATAACAAAAGTATTACATAATATACAACGACTATCAGAGTTACACAGATTATACAACACATACTAGACAGTTATAAACATCTGTCTAGTTATTACAACTCAACACAAAACTCTAATCAGAGATTAACACAGCGGAACTACTATCTATATCTACAACGTCGAAGCCTCCTGCTCCATTGCTCCTCCAGATAACTCGTCAAAGCTAACCTGAATCCCTTGGCTACTCGTAAAAATTTGAGTACCCAAGAGTTTATAAAACAGAAATAAACAACTTGGGTCAGACATGGGTCTGGTGTGAGTAACAGGTTAAACTTGTTTAACTTCAAAAACCATTTCGAAAGAAAAGGTATCACGTAAGACTCCCCACAAATAAACATGGGTAAGTTTTTACCTTACGCTAACCAAAACATTTGATAGGAAATTCGATTGTATTATAATAGGTCTAGGGTTTTCAAATAAATATGAAATAGCTGAAATTGTTACATTATTAAATTCCAGCATACGTAGGTATACAATCAAGTCCGTTATCACTTATTGGAAGTTTGGATTCCATACAATGGCAGGGCTACTGGGGTACCGCCCGTCACAGTACGTGGCCTAGATCACCGTACCGAGGATCACTCCCAATCCCCTGCAACACAAGGCCGGAACATCCCTTACTGGATAATTCCCGCACAAGATATCCCAGCAGTTGTTGCAATCAACTGCCCACTCAATCGAATAATAAGAAGGGACCTCTAGACAGGGATAATCTTGTCCTACTTGGGTGCTACCCACTAACCTTGCTGCACCTCCCCTGTTTTAGCCATTCCCGGTTTGATGAGGCTTGAGGCTACGATTACCTTTAATCAGGACATCACTTAGAATGCTCATCGTCCACCTGACGATGTTCTGAAAGCATTCAATCCATACAAGTTCGTTCCGGGTTCGAACGAAACCGAAGGCATTATCTCGTTACACTCGTATTGGAATCACCCTCAGAGTTAACGACAATAACCCTTGCACTCTGAATCTTCATCTCGAATCTGAAAGTACTATCTCCGTCAACTCATTACGGAATCACCCTCAGAGTTATATTGACAAAGAATAGTTCTTACACCTCGAGTCTTTACTTGCTCCATTTTGATTTCACGACCTAACGTAAATTTGGATCGATGTGGTATTCGGGTCTCCAGACCTGGAATTCCGGTATACGGAAACCCGATCCCGGTCTCATCGAAATCCAAAACGTATCTTTTAAGGCCAAGTTGTTTTAAAGGTTAAAACAATTCAATTCTACTATCTATTTACACACAGATAGATAATTCATAGATTCACAATAGATAATCAACATTATCATTATAAGCAGATGATTCATATCATTATGCAACCAAAGCATCCAAATCATACAATATCTATTATCTCATATCTGAGATCTCAAACCATTCAAGGTAAATCAATATCATTCAGTATCCTTAAGAAATGATTTATTAATTACCATCTATAATTAATTTAAAATGAATTAAATTAATTACTTCCATCATTAACCATCTTACTTAAGTCTCTATTAATTAATTATTAATTAATTAATCATTCACCATCCAATTATTCATTTTAATTAATCATCCTTGATTGATTACATTTAATTACATTCAAGTAATTAACATTAAATTAATTCACAAATTAATTATTCTTAATTAATTATAGTAATTAACCTTTAATTACATTATTAATTAATTAACTAAAATTAATTACCTTAATCCTTAATTAATTACATTAATTAATCACTCAGTTATTAATTATTCCTTAATTAATTAATTCTTAATTACATCATTAATTATATTAATTAATGATCCTTAATTACATTTTATCATTACTTAATTACATTAAGTAATTGATCTTTAATTAAACCATAACTTATTAATCACTATTGATTAATCACATTCAGTAATTAACTAACCTTAATTACTTCTTAAAATAAATTAATTATTCCTTAATTAATTTCTTAATTAATCCCTTGATTAACTTCCATTAAGTAATTAACTACCCTTAATTACTTTATTAATTACATCAGTAATTATCCATTAATTACTTTCCTAAGTAATTATACCTCATTAAATTACATTAAGTAATTATACAAATCATTAAATGATTATCTTAAATTAATTAAACTTAATTAATTAACTTAACTAATCAATTTAAACTCAATTAATTACAATGAGTAATTAATTTATTAATTACTTCCATTAAGTAAAACAATTCACAAATGATTATCCTTTAAATTAATTAAACTTAATTAATTATCAAAATTAATCACATTAATTAATTATCCTTAGTTAATGATCTACATTAACTATTAATTATTTTAATTACCTTTCTAAAATTATTAAACATTAATTAACCATTATTAATTACAACTTAATTAATCCTAATTATCAATAAATTAATCTCTAATTACTTAATTAATTAAGTACTTAACTATAACTTAATTAAACCTTAATTACTTGATTAATTTATTCCTAACCATTAACTTATAAAATTAATGATCCTTAATTCAAATTAATTAACCTTTAAATTAATTTAATTAATCCTTCATCAATAAAGTTTTAAACCCTTAATTACTAATTTATTAACCCAAGTCATAAATTAATTAAATTGATTAATTATTTTTAATTACCTTAATAATTTATTTTATCCCATATCATTAAATCTTAATTATCTTTAAGATAACACTTTATTCCTATTAATGATTAAAATATCATTAATAAAGCATTTAAACCAAATTACCTTTAAATTTACATTTAAATTTCATTTTAATTTAAGGTTTAAAATGAAGACAAGTTTAACTTTAACAAAGTTATAAAACTATTTAAATCCTTTTTTAAATTACATGTTAAAGAAATACTTATTTAATTAAAAGAAATTTAAAACTAAATTCATTTAAAATTCAAATCAATTTAAAATATACCTTAACATTCAAATTTGTTTAAAACAAATTTAGATTTTAAAACTTCCTTTATATTTCAAAATTTGAAACACATATTAACTTTGATTCCAGATTAATCTTTGGATTTTGAAACCCATCTACAATTTAAAACTTTATCTTTAAAATTCAAACTACTTAATCCTTTTTAATGTTGTTAAATCAATTCAAAATTCAAATACTTTATCTTATTTAAAAACTGAGATTTTAACTTAAACTCCAGATTTAAAAACTAAACTTATTTAAACTTTACTTTTAGATTTAAACATCAGTTTTAAATTTTATTTTAAAATTTAAAAACTGAAAAACAGGTCTCTGTTAAAACCTGTTATACAATTCTACTCGAGCCATACCTTCATTTACTCGACAGTTCCTTCGAGTCTTCCACCACAAATCACGAATACATACCCGAGCACAATACTTCTTCTCCACTTAAACAAAACCAGATACACGTTCGATCACCGTGCACATGCACAATCAACTGCGGCAGCTCCGATCACCTTCGCTACCACCAGCAAGTCGTTGACGACCTTCTTTCTCGATCCGACCTCCCAGAATATTTATTCAAGCTCGAAATCAAATTCGAGCACTCGAGCATCCCCCTGAAACCAAAACAAAGCCTGGAAACTTCTCGAATTCACGATGCCGATCACCAGCGCACCTGAGCCTCCTGCCACAACTTCACCAACCCCCATGCTATCGATTCTCAGAGATTGGTTGAACTCGAAAAACCAGAGTTGCCGTGATGATCGATTTCCTAACCTAGTTAAAACTAGGGTTCTAAACAAAAATCCACAGCTGCTATCCCCTCGATGAAATGTATCACCATCAAGTATTTTTCCCATCAACTACACTCACTCCTCCATCATTACCCAAAGTCCCGACCTCTACTAACACTTGGATCACCAGAAAATCTCAGATTTTCATTTCCAGTTCAATCTAGAACTACAGCTTCAATCCTAAATTAAAAATTATGATATTTGATTTAAAATTCGTGTTTTAGTATGATGTTTCAGATCCTAAGTCTAAAATAATAAATCATGAGGTTTGAATTTTGACTTATGGTAGATTTTCTATGTTATTCCAGATTTCCAGGGACAATGTAAAATTATTTCAACTTAATTATAATTCTAAACTATAATCTAATATAAAACAACAACTTTTTTTTTTTATTCTAAATCCTAATAAATATCGAATCAAATGATAATGTAATATTTACCAAATTCTTAATTTCAAAATAAGAACAAACAAGAAACAGATACATATCAACATACATATATGCATTCATATACTCACAGCAGATTCACCAATACATACACATGCAAAGCATTCTCATTCCAGTAATCAACATGCAAACAGATATTCAAACTTATATTTAAAAAATGATTGTTACTCACAGATTTGAGGAAGAACAGAGCCTCTGGTTTAAAAGCTTTGTTGATTTCTTTGAAAACAGCCTTGAAAATTTTAGTTGCATCTTTGTTTTGATTTTAAAACTTGCATGCTTTTGATTCCAGATCTATTTGCTTATCTCTGTCTTGAAGAATACATGCAGGCTTTGATTTGAAGAGAACTTCCAGGCTTGGGTTTTAAATTTTGAAAATTTCACTTCCAGGTTTTAGAACATTACAGGCTTTGAATACATTTTGGAATGAAGAGGATGTTAATTACAGATTTAAGAAGAATTTTGCAGGTTTAGTTTTGAAGAGGATTACAGGCTTAGATTTGCATCTCAGATTTGAGGAGGATGTTGATTATAGATTCGTTTATGAGGATTGATTGGGTTTATTCTTGGCCTTGAATAGAAAAAGTTAGGAAAGAAATTGAATTACAGATCTGTTTTTGATCTGTTTGTTTTAAGCTGAAGTTTTTTTCTTAGTTTTGATTAAAAAGAAAGAAATGAGGAGGGGGATAACATATGTATTTAGAATGGCTAAAATGATTTATTTAAAAATTAAAAGAAAAACAAAATCTTGACATTTGTCATGTAGTTTTATTTATTACTTAACATATGTCACATTAGGCTTTAATATAATGACATTTGTCTTTTAAGTATTTAATACATAATTTTTATTTATTTTAAAATGTTAATAAAAGCTTTTATACTAGTTTACTATTTATAAATACTTACCTAAATGTATATATATATAAATTACTTTAAAGAAAATGTAAATAACCAATATATATATAAATAAAATCTTATATCTATATTTTAAATCCAAATTCATATTCAATTTAAATTTACAATAACAATCCTATTTTATTTAAAGTCTATTTATTTTTATAAAAACAAAGTATTATAATTATTATTTGAAAATATCAAATTTGACAAATTTAAATAATTTATAAAAGAGATTATAAATTACTTCTATTTTTAAATCATATATCTCAAGTAATATTTAAAAAGAAATAAACAAACCTTTTTATTTAAATTTGAACTTAAGCTAAAAATCTATTTTAAACAATTAAACATTTATATTATGTATTTTAAAACTATATAGTTATTTATCAAAAAGCTTAATAGTTTTAAATTAAATCATGATTTCCAAATTACCCAAAATATTAGAAATTTGAAAACATAATTTCATTTGTTAAATTCAGACCAACTCATCTATTTATAATATATACAATTATACATATATATTATAAATAGAAAATATTCTATTTAACTTTTAAAAGATAAATCACTAATTAAATATTTATTAAATTAGATTATTAAATTTATTCAATTTTATTAACAAAGATCATCAAATCAATTTAATTTCCAATGCAGATTATTAAATTGATATTGTCCAAATTCCCGGGATATCACATTCCTCCCCCCTTAAAATAATTTCGTCCCCGAAATTTAAACAAAGGTAATTTAATAATCTATTCAATATTTAACAAGCATATATTATCAACCATATGCTAACAACCATAGCAAACAATCATCCAATCAAACAATTCTAATTATCCAGACAAAATTCTGGATAAAAATTTCCTCGAGTTTCCCCAAGTATATATATACCGGGACACTCGCTCTACAAACAATCTAAACTACGAAGCTACAAGGTTCCTACTCATCTAGATCTACAGAACTAGACAGGATATCAGACTACAGACGAGTCTGACTCAACTACCAAACCTCTTGAACTGCTGGTTCCAAAACCAAAGATAGATCAAATACGTACTCCCTCAGAGATACGTAAAATACAACAAATTCCAGTTGTCCAAACTGACAATTCAATCCGGAAGACCACATACTTATCCAAATCAAAACAAGGAAGAGATCCACAACTTTACTCCTCAAACAATAGAAGACTGAACTTACTTCTCCTATCCAAAAATGAGACAGATGCACTTCCAAATTGCTTCTGCTGCACAACTCTGATCTGAAGTAGATAAGAATGCTGATGAAGAACACAACAAAGACTGAACAACTCATCCCGAAAAATGGTCCAACCGATCCAACAAGAAAACTCAGATACTCCATCAAAACTTGAGCTGCTTCACCCAACTCTATCTCTAAGAATCATCCTTCCACTAGTCGAATCACCGGTACCACTCCTCGAATCCTGTCGATAAGAAAACTCATCTCCAGATGCGGACAAACTTTTGACTTCACTGAAGACATCTAGAAAACTCCGATAACCCAAGAGAATACTCAGCAATTGCAAGTCACTTCTGCAATCAACCCATCCTATTTCCAAAGATAAACTGTTCTCTCTTTACCTATCGGAACAGCTCACACTTATCTATCCAATCCATCGAAGAAATGGATCCACTTTGCTGCTTCTGAACTCCATCTTCAGAAAAACTGCTCAGCCAGAAAACTTCCTGCTAACACACAGAACACTCCGAACTGCACGGCTGACACTGATGCCAAAGACTTCCTATCCAAAGCTTCTCGAGAAATTCGAATCTCAAACAAAGACGCCATGCTGAAATCAGCCACAACACCGAAGCATACATACTTTCTTAACTTGTTCCAAAGAAAACATCTTCGGAAACATCCATGGTCATTGTATCTCATCATACAACTACTTCTTCCAGAAGTTACCAAGATACCATCACTCGCTTCTACTTAACTGGTAGATCCAAACTCTACTCATCCAACTGCACTTCAAAGATTGACTCCGAACCTTAACAGTTTCCTTCGGAGATCGATGAAATCCTTTACCACAGCAAAGCTTACTCGAGACGGTATTTGGGTCTACAGTCTCATCAGATACACTTCTAACTCCAAACATTCAAACTCCAATCAATGGTAGTCATGTTACACACAACCTACCTCATCTACCTTTATAACTCATATTGGAAAACCCGAACAGGTAACCCAACAAATAGGTAGAACAAATATATATATATATATATAGATATATAAAAATTACAAATACGCTCTCTCAAGATAGACACCACTCCAGAGCCTAGGTATTCACTCAACCTATAGCTCTGATACCAACTGTCATGACCCGCCACTCATTCCACAGAATGACGCATCATTAATAAGAAAGAAAGAGGTGAGAAAGTAGAAAAGAAGAGAAGAAAGAAAGAACAACAACATAATCTCAACAGCGGAACGAATAAATTATATTAATAACAAAAGTATTACATAATATACAACGACTATCAGAGTTACACAGATTATACAACACATACTAGACAGTTATAAACATCTGTCTAGTTATTACAACTCAACACAAAACTCTAATCAGAGATTAACACAGCGGAACTACTATCTATATCTACAACGTCGAAGCCTCCTGCTCCATTGCTCCTCCAGATAACTCGTCAAAGCTAACCTGAATCCCTTGGCTACTCGTAAAAATTTGAGTACCCAAGAGTTTATAAAACAGAAATAAACAACTTGGGTCAGACATGGGTCTGGTGTGAGTAACAGGTTAAACTTGTTTAACTTCAAAAACCATTTCGAAAGAAAAGGTATCACGTAAGACTCCCCACAAATAAACATGGGTAAGTTTTTACCTTACGCTAACCAAAACATTTGATAGGAAATTCGATTGTATTATAATAGGTCTAGGGTTTTCAAATAAATATGAAATAGCTGAAATTGTTACATTATTAAATTCCAGCATACATAGGTATACAATCAAGTCCGTTATCACTTATTGGAAGTTTGGATTCCATACAATGGCAGGGCTACTGGGGTACCGCCCGTCACAGTACGTGGCCTAGATCACCGTACCGAGGATCACTCCCAATCCCCTGCAACACAAGGCCGGAACATCCCTTACTGGATAATTCCCGCACAAGATATCCCAGCAGTTGTTGCAATCAACTGCCCACTCAATCGAATAATAAGAAGGGACCTCTAGACAGGGATAATCTTGTCCTACTTGGGTGCTACCCACTAACCTTGCTGCACCTCCCCTGTTTTAGCCATTCCCGGTTTGATGAGGCTTGAGGCTACGATTACCTTTAATCAGGACATCACTTAGAATGCTCATCGTCCACCTGACGATGTTCTGAAAGCATTCAATCCATACAAGTTCGTTCCGGGTTCGAACGAAACCGAAGGCATTATCTCGTTACACTCGTATTGGAATCACCCTCAGAGTTAACGACAATAACCCTTGCACTCTGAATCTTCATCTCGAATCTGAAAGTACTATCTCCGTCAACTCATTACGGAATCACCCTCAGAGTTATATTGACAAAGAATAGTTCTTACACCTCGAGTCTTTACTTGCTCCATTTTGATTTCACGACCTAACGTAAATTTGGATCGATGTGGTATTCGGGTCTCCAGACCTGGAATTCCGGTATACGGAAACCCGATCCCGGTCTCATCGAAATCCAAAACGTATCTTTTAAGGCCAAGTTGTTTTAAAGGTTAAAACAATTCAATTCTACTATCTATTTACACACAGATAGATAATTCATAGATTCACAATAGATAATCAACATTATCATTATAAGCAGATGATTCATATCATTATGCAACCAAAGCATCCAAATCATACAATATCTATTATCTCATATCTGAGATCTCAAACCATTCAAGGTAAATCAATATCATTCAGTATCCTTAAGAAATGATTTATTAATTACCATCTATAATTAATTTAAAATGAATTAAATTAATTACTTCCATCATTAACCATCTTACTTAAGTCTCTATTAATTAATTATTAATTAATTAATCATTCACCATCCAATTATTCATTTTAATTAATCATCCTTGATTGATTACATTTAATTACATTCAAGTAATTAACATTAAATTAATTCACAAATTAATTATTCTTAATTAATTATAGTAATTAACCTTTAATTACTTTATTAATTAATTAACTAAAATTAATTACCTTAATCCTTAATTAATTACATTAATTAATCACTCAGTTATTAATTATTCCTTAATTAATTAATTCTTAATTACATCATTAATTATATTAATTAATGATCCTTAATTACATTTTATCATTACTTAATTACATTAAGTAATTGATCTTTAATTAAACCATAACTTATTAATCACTATTGATTAATCACATTCAGTAATTAACTAACCTTAATTACTTCTTAAAATAAATTAATTATTCCTTAATTAATTTCTTAATTAATCCCTTGATTAACTTCCATTAAGTAATTAACTACCCTTAATTACTTTATTAATTACATCAGTAATTATCCATTAATTACTTTCCTAAGTAATTATACCTCATTAAATTACATTAAGTAATTATACAAATCATTAAATGATTATCTTAAATTAATTAAACTTAATTAATTAACTTAACTAATCAATTTAAACTCAATTAATTACAATGAGTAATTAATTTATTAATTACTTCCATTAAATAAAACAATTCATAAATGATTATCCTTTAAATTAATTAAACTTAATTAATTATCAAAATTAATCACATTAATTAATTATCCTTAGTTAATGATCTACATTAACTATTAATTATTTTAATTACCTTTCTAAAATTATTAAACATTAATTAACCATTATTAATTACAACTTAATTAATCCTAATTATCAATAAATTAATCTCTAATTACTTAATTAATTAAGTACTTAACTATAACTTAATTAAACCTTAATTACTTGATTAATTTATTCCTAACCATTAACTTATAAAATTAATGATCCTTAATTCAAATTAATTAACCTTTAAATTAATTTAATTAATCCTTCATCAATAAAGTTTTAAACCCTTAATTACTAATTTATTAACCCAAGTCATAAATTAATTAAATTGATTAATTATTTTTAATTACCTTAATAATTTATTTTATCCCATATCATTAAATCTTAATTATCTTTAAGATAACACTTTATTCCTATTAATGATTAAAATATCATTAATAAAGCATTTAAACCAAATTACCTTTAAATTTACATTTAAATTTCATTTTAATTTAAGATTTAAAATGAAGACAAGTTTAACTTTAACAAAGTTATAAAACTATTTAAATCCTTTTTTAAATTACATGTTAAAGAAATACTTATTTAATTAAAAGAAATTTAAAACTAAATTCATTTAAAATTCAAATCAATTTAAAATATACCTTAACATTCAAATTTGTTTAAAACAAATTTAGATTTTAAAACTTCCTTTATATTTCAAAATTTGAAACACATATTAACTTTGATTCCAGATTAATCTTTGGATTTTGAAACCCATCTACAATTTAAAACTTTATCTTTAAAATTCAAACTACTTAATCCTTTTTAATGTTGTTAAATCAATTCAAAATTCAAATACTTTATCTTATTTAAAAACTGAGATTTTAACTTAAACTCCAGATTTAAAAACTAAACTTATTTAAACTTTACTTTTAGATTTAAACATCAGTTTTAAATTTTATTTTAAAATTTAAAAACTGAAAAACAGGTCTCTGTTAAAACCTGTTATACAATTCTACTCGAGCCATACCTTCATTTACTCGACAGTTCCTTCGAGTCTTCCACCACAAATCACGAATACATACCCGAGCACAATACTTCTTCTCCACTTAAACAAAACCAGATACACGTTCGATCACCGTGCACATGCACAATCAACTGCGGCAGCTCCGATCACCTTCGCTACCACCAGCAAGTCGTTGACGACCTTCTTTCTCGATCCGACCTCCCAGAATATTTATTCAAGCTCGAAATCAAATTCGAGCACTCGAGCATCCCCCTGAAACCAAAACAAAGCCTGGAAACTTCTCGAATTCACGATGCCGATCACCAGCGCACCTGAGCCTCCTGCCACAACTTCACCAACCCCCATGCTATCGATTCTCAGAGATTGGTTGAACTCGAAAAACCAGAGTTGCCGTGATGATCGATTTCCTAACCTAGTTAAAACTAGGGTTCTAAACAAAAATCCACAGCTGCTATCCCCTCGATGAAATATATCACCATCAAGTATTTTTCCCATCAACTACACTCACTCCTCCATCATTACCCAAAGTCCCGACCTCTCCTAACACTTGGATCACCAGAAAATCTCAGATTTTCATTTCCAGTTCAATCTAGAACTACAGCTTCAATCCTAAATTAAAAATTATGATATTTGATTTAAAATTCGTGTTTTAGTATGATGTTTCAGATCCTAAGTCTAAAATAATAAATCATGAGGTTTGAATTTTGACTTATGGTAGATTTTCTATGTTATTCCAGATTTCCAGGGACAATGTAAAGTTATTTCAACTTAATTATAATTCTAAACTATAATCTAATATAAAACAACAACTTTTTTTTTATTCTAAATCCTAATAAATATCGAATCAAATGATAATGTAATATTTACCAAATTCTTAATTTCAAAATAAGAACAAACAAGAAACAGATACATATCAACAAACATATATGCATTCATATACTCACAGCAGATTCACCAATGACATACACATGCAAAGCATTCTCATTCCAGTAATCAACATGCAAACAGATATTCAAACTTATATTTAAAAAATGATTGTTACTCACAGATTTGAGGAAGAACAGAGCCTCTGGTTTAAAAGCTTTGTTGATTTCTTTGAAAACAGCCTTGAAAATTTTAGTTGCATCTTTGTTTTGATTTTAAAACTTGCATGCTTTTGATTCCAGATCTATTTGCTTATCTCTGTCTTGAAGAATACATGCAGGCTTTGATTTGAAGAGAACTTCCAGGCTTGGGTTTTAAATTTTGAAAATTTCACTTCCAGGTTTTAGAACATTACAGGCTTTGAATACATTTTGGAATGAAGAGGATGTTAATTACAGATTTAAGAAGAATTTTGCAGGTTTAGTTTTGAAGAGGATTACAGGCTTAGATTTGCATCTCAGATTTGAGGAGGATGTTGATTATAGATTCGTTTATGAGGATTGATTGGGTTTATTCTTGGCCTTGAATAGAAAAAGTTAGGAAAGAAATTGAATTACAGATCTGTTTTTGATCTGTTTGTTTTAAGCTGAAGTTTTTTTCTTAGTTTTGATTAAAAAGAAAGAAATGAGGAGGGGGATAACATATGTATTTAGAATGGCTAAAATGATTTATTTAAAAATTAAAAGAAAAACAAAATCTTGACATTTGTCATGTAGTTTTATTTATTACTTAACATATGTCACATTAGGCTTTAATATAATGACATTTGTCTTTTAAGTATTTAATACATAATTTTTATTTATTTTAAAATGTTAATAAAAGCTTTTATACTAGTTTACTATTTATAAATACTTACCTAAATGTATATATATATATAAATTACTTTAAAGAAAATGTAAATAACCAATATATATATAAATAAAATCTTATATCTATATTTTAAATCCAAATTCATATTCAATTTAAATTTACAATAACAATCCTATTTTATTTAAAGTCTATTTATTTTTATAAAAACAAAGTATTATAATTATTATTTGAAAATATCAAATTTGACAAATTTAAATAATTTATAAAAGAGATTATAAATTACTTCTATTTTTAAATCATATATCTCAAGTAATATTTAAAAAGAAATAAACAAACCTTTTTATTTAAATTTGAACTTAAGCTAAAAATCTATTTTAAACAATTAAACATTTATATTATGTATTTTAAAACTATATAGTTATTTATCAAAAAGCTTAATAGTTTTAAATTAAATCATGATTTCCAAATTACCCAAAATATTAGAAATTTGAAAACATAATTTCATTTGTTAAATTCAGACCAACTCATCTATTTATAATATATACAATTATACATATATATTATAAATAGAAAATATTCTATTTAACTTTTAAAAGATAAATCACTAATTAAATATTTATTAAATTAGATTATTAAATTTATTCAATTTTATTAACAAAGATCATCAAATCAATTTAATTTCCAATGCAGATTATTAAATTGATATTGTCCAAATTCCCGGGATATCACATAAGTAAAGGAGATTTCATAAATAAAAGAGATTTATTAAAAGGATTTATCGAAGTAAATTATAAAAGAATTTGAGATTTGGATTTCCTTTAACTGACCTTCTTAATTTTGGTGGTACACATTCACTCCACATTTAACATCGAAGGAGTAATGTTTGAGATTATCTTTATCTCCAATTTAAATAACATTTGTTTTATCCTTTAATATGATTTTAAGATAAGAAATCTTTCATACTATTTGTGAATATATTTATGCCAGTGAGATAAGTGTATGAATATTTTGAAAAGAGATTTAACAAATGAATTTTTGCTTAAAATATCTGAATTGTTATTGTTTGATAATTTGATAGTCAAATAACCGACTATCAAATCTTGGCCAGTTTTGACTTAGGAAGTACGATTGTATATTCAAGTTCCCTGGTGAGGACTCGAATACTTGTTACCTACTTCCAAAAGAATTGGGAATGAATTAACCGAAAGTTATCGTCGTTGGTATGGAGAGACTGAGATAGGATATGTTATCCAAAAACCACTTCGAACCAACATATGCACTCGTGTGGAAGACATCTTGAATATGATTGAAGAGAATGCTCCTTGAAGAGTCTTTAGTTTCGTTCAAACCCAGAACGAACTTGTATTGATGAATGTTATCATTGCATTTCTGCCTAAAGGGCAGTGTTAGAATTCCAAGATGGATTGCTAAATGTTAAGAGCGTAGCCTCTTAAACCTCACATCCTGGTAATGGTCAAAACATCGTAGATGCAGCAAGGCAATGTAGGTTGCACCCATTAGGGTATGATCATCCCAAGATCTAGTGTCAATATCTCTATGTATGCTTCGGACCCATTTTCTGTGGTTGGTCGCAACGAAAGAGTGATCATATTCGATACTCCCCAGTTTAGGGGTAGGCTGGTTCTATGTTGGCAGGGGTCGAAAAGTTTTCGATCCCACTGTATATTTTATCTAGAGGTGTATAGATTTTTGGAAGGTAGTCCCTTACCTTGCCATTTGTTAGAAATCCATGTTTCAATACGAGCCTAAGATTTTTGATTATATATCTATTATTGTTGTCATGTACACACATCACATCTACTTGGTTAATAAATACATTGAACCATAGACATTATTATAATATCACTGGATTTTTATAAAAAAATGTTTTAGCTATCGTAAGGTGAAAGTCCATCTATGTTTATGTGCGGCGTGGTCTTATGAGATACTTTTTATTTTAAAATGGTTTTACAGTTTTAAATAAAATTTCTTGTGATTTGAGTTTCTCACACTGGTTTTACTAGAATGACCACGCATTTTTTTCCTATAATGCTCAGGTTCAGCTCGAGCATATTTTCAAGATTTAGTTGGATCCTTTGGAGCTTTCAGAAGATAAGCTGGATTCTCAAAGACGTATTCACGTACCTTATATTCTTTCGCTATTTAATTGTTCTTGATGTCTGTTGTTGTATTTATCAAATTGTAAGGACAGACTGTTATAACTATCCAATTGATAATATGTTAATGTACTCCGATGTTGTGTTTAATAAAGATGATTTCTTTTTGTAAAGACTTGCTCATATTATATATTGCTTGTCACGTTTGTGAGATTCTATTTTATCTTTCCTTTCTTTTATCCCAAAGACAGTTTATTTTGTACATTTAAATGATCAGCATATGAATACCGAGGATGTTCATCTTTAGGTGTAAGAAAGGTTGATCATTGCATTTGGTATCAGAGCACAAGGTTAAGCGAGACCTTGGCCTTGGTGGGGTAAAATCAGTAAGGAGAGGGTTAGTGAGACCCTAGGATAAGTTTGAAAGCATATTATATATAAGAGTGCGTATTTGTTGGTGTATAAAACTGTTTTATATTTTGTTGTTTGATCTGTTGAGTGGCATAAGGATTCCGGTCGATGCATTTGGCCAACGTTAGTCATGCTCGTCCAATTTTGAGCATATTATATTAACTAATTTATTGGTAGTTTTCCTTTTTTATCATAGGTTGGGTAAATAGAATTTGTAGGAACATTGAATCGAACACTTTGTGAATTAAGTTTCACAGTTTGACTATAAGGTGTTTGATGATAATGTTGAGTTAAAATTTTATTTTAATAGAAGGGTATTTATTAAAAATAAAGGAAACATATTTTAAAAATGAATATTTGTGGAAAGGTTTTATAAAAAATTGATTTTATAAATCAAGTTTATAAAATATATTTTGAAAATAAGATGGATTTTCAAAGAATTTAAATCCCGATGACTTTGATAAAGTTTTCAAATGATTTTTGGAAAAATTGCAATAGTTTTACTTAAGAATACTTTAAGGTATAAGTATTTTGAAAGGAAATTTGAGAGTAAGATTTTTCTTTGGACAAGGAATGAGTCTCGAAATGTTTTGAGATGATCAGAATAATCTTTTAAGTGATAATCAGATGTTTGCTTAGGTAGATGTGATGAGGCATTTAGTAAATTATTCTCTTTGTCATTATACGATCGGAACAAGTTCGAATTCGAATAAATCCAAAGCAAGTGGATGATAAATATTTTATAAAGAAATTATTTAATTGGAAATATATATACAGTATTGTTTCAAAAAGTGGATTTGAAAAGAAGAAATATGATTTTACTAACTAGTTCAAGTGACTCGGTAGTGACTAAAAATGGGCAGGAGATGAGTTCGGATGGTAAACACTTCTCTTGAGTATTACCCTTCTTTGTAAAGGGATATATGATACTATTTGGTAATGCTCAGTTCCTTGATATCATTTTGGAGTTACTTAAGCTATATGTATGTAACGCCCCACCTCTATGCTCATAATAACAAAGAGTATTAAAAGAAATACTGTCTATTATTACGAAGAATAAGGCTGGATAGGAGCGACCATCCGTAATTGGTCTTACACTAATATTGGTTATCTCGATAGGAGTGGTATATACTTTTTATTTTTCTTTCTTATTTATTTACTCCCATCGACACACCCAATTATCAGTATAAAACAAACTACGATGGTTCATAATAGTTTAGGACATTAGATATAACGATAACGCAGATAATATAAATGTGGAACACAGATAAAAACAAAAGTCTCATATATATATAACTGATGTCAGTTAATACATAGTTGACACAATACATATGATACAACTACAACTGTCGACTCTAGAAGTTATATATACAAGTACATTATCGACTAATATACATGAATACATATCGTTCTATACAATGACACGACTACTACAAAATGACACTGACAACTTCAGAAGATGTGAAAAGTCTTCAATCCTGAACAGCAACTCAAAGAAGAAAATCTACAACCTGAAATAACTCGGGTCTGACCCGAGTATTACATTCAAAAGAAAATAATACCCAGGTCAGTCTAATTCAAACCAGTTTATTAGTGCATATAGGCAATAATAATCAAATAGTCCAATAGATGACAGTCACAGAAATCTCGTATACCCGACTCCTCGATAAAAGAATCGGATAACAGCAGATATAACACTATACAGTGTTAAACAACAAAACAACAATGCCAATTTAAAAACAACAATGCTGATTGACTGCAGTACACGCTAACGTGTACTGCCTCGCCAATACAGTCTATCAAATACTCAGAAGATCGATGAATCCAAAAGCCAACAAATCCAATTCAAATCAAAATGAACCATTTCAAACTACGCTTAATAAAACGGAAACAGATGTCGTCAAATTAAATTAAATCTCGATGTGGCTGCAGTACACGCACGCGTGCACTGCCTCGCCACTACCGTACGTCGAAACTGCAAAGGTCAAATCCGAGTGTTTAAGCCGGATTCAACTCAAGCATAAATTCAAATGAGATGGTCAAAACATAAAATTTAAGCCTCGACCATAGTTCAAACCAAATAACAGAAAACAGAAACTGCAACCTCTCTGACTAATCTATATAATTCAATACCCAGTCAAGTTCAAACATGGATATAAACACAACCTAACAATGTACAGGCTTCGAGATAGCACCGCATGAATACAAGGGCAAGACTGCAACAAGATTGCAGTCACGTGAAGATCAACAGCATGCAACCAGACTGCACATTAAAGTGCCAGCCGAAGTGGAAGGCCACTAAGTCAAACAGTGGACAGGTTAGACAACTACGTGAATGCTACATTGAAACTAGATTATGCAAGCTTCAAAAATATCAGACTCATGTTTATATACAGGCATGCACAGGGCAACTACCACTCCAAATATTACATCAAGACGAGACTGCAAAGTGTACAGAAGTGCAACACCGGTACAACATAATGCAACAGTGGACAGTGTCGAGACTATAATCCAAAACCATTCGTAGATTGAAACAGGCAGTGGTCACAACCACCAAGAATTATATAAGTGCAGACAAGCTACATGAGGGCCAAACTTCGGGTCAAGTAGCAGACAGGGAAGTGCAGCCTCAACATGAAGTTTAACAGTGCCAACAAACCAAGAATGTGTACCAGACACAATATGCAACTCAATTCAACCTAACAAACATGTTGCGGTTCAAAATTGTAGAGTGCAAGTGACATGATGAACGGTGATCCAAGTAGTGCTCATGTAAACAAATCCAAGTAACCTTATGTATGCAATGAACAGTGGACAAAAGCTCAACAAAGCAACTCAAGCTCGAAATGGACCCAGACTCAAGCAAATATACTGTAATAATATGGTTGTAGTGAATCAAGCAACATGACCAATTCCAGCTACTATATGACTACATGCATAAGGTCAAACAGTCAAGTAAAGTCAATGCTAACAGGTAGTGCAACGAAAACTAAACAGTGAAACCAATCCACAAAGAAGTCAAATCAAGTCAAAGCAATGCAAATTCGTGGTGACCGGGGCAAGTAAAAATTCGAACCCGTTCATCTCATGTATGCCCAAGGGCAATGACAGTGCCAAAGTTACAAAGAAAATGGTCAATATCAAACATCAAGTTGAAAAATATTTCAAGTGAAGAAACAGTAGGTTGCCAACAAAAATCGAGTTTGCAGAACTCAAACAAAATCTGTGTCGTGGTAAACAAAAAATCGAATCAAGACAGATCAAAATCACCAACATCAAAATAAAGTCGAACAACATAAACCCACTAATAAGGGAGAATTAGATGTGAGTGATGTGAGTGTCACTCACCATTTTCGAAGGCCACGAATTCGAGCAGCCGAGTCGTCATCGACGAATAGAACGAGCCAAAGTCGAAGCCAAGCCAAAGCAAAGTTACACGAAGCATCGATCGACAGTGCGAAAGCACAAAATCATTCGATTGTGATAATAGTCGGCAGCTTCATCGAAGCCCTAAATTTTTGGAAGAAAACGAAAGCCCTAATTTTCCCGATCGAAGACAAATGATCGCCACCATTTTTTCTCGTTCGTTTTGTTTAGGGGTTGAAGTCGAAAAATGAATAGGTCCGGTTTCTTTTTTTTTTCCATCAATATGAAGAGGAATGGGTATGTAAGGTTATCATGGCAACAACAAGTGGATAATTATATTTTTAAAGCCCAATGACATTTTACCCATTTTACTCAATCAATTTATATAATAGAGAATTTTACAACTTAAAAAGAATTACAATTCGATCAAAATTCCTGATAGAAATTTGTTATCAATTTCAATCGTCTAGTGACGATAACAAACTTTTAAAAAAAAAAAGATTCCGAATCGATTCAAAACTGCACTAGCAATTAACCAACTGATTAGAATCCCAATCAACGATTAACAATTTTATTAAAGAATTTTAACCCGAATAAATCTCAATTGCAATCAAACAATTTTCACATTTCAAATTCGATTTGAATTCCAATAACAATTATCAACTGAATTAAAACCTCATTTTGACGATAATTGAAATTACAAAAATCCCGGTTGTTACAGACTCCCCTCCTTATAAAAATTGCGTCCCCGCAATTTCCATAACGAATGTCATAAACACTATTATTCTTCTAACATAAACTGGTTAAGCTAGAAGAATAAAAGTCGAGAATTCAATGCCACAGTAATCTTTTAATTTCATAAAAGAGATTCTCAAATTTTCCGACAAAATTTAACTATCAATAGATAGTCAGAAGACAACAAAACTGAATAAACGCAATTATCAGCAATATTTAATTATCAATCAGATAAATAGGATACCGAAATCACAAAACAGCAATATCTAACTGTCGATACGATAATTAGAAAACAGCCAAAATTCAATTATCAACTAAGACGATTAGAAGCACAAGTCACAACTTGCAAAACTGCCAATATCTAGTTATTCAACAATTAACTAGAAAACACAAACTTCATAATCAACAAATTCAAAATATTAACAGAGATAGAGATAGATAGAAAACAGCGATTCGAATAAAATCAACAAACATCAATTATCTAATTATCTCAAACGATAATCAGAAGACAAATCAACAAATATTCGATTATCACAACCGATAATCAAATTTTAAATTCAACAAATATTCGATTATCAAAAGCGATAATCAAATTTCAAATTCAATAAATATTTGATTATCTCAAGCGATAATCAAACTTCAAATTCAACAATTACTTGATTATCTCAAGCGATAATCAAATTCAAATCAACCAATATTTAATTATCTAAAGCGATAATTAAAACTCAAATTCAACAAATATTTAATTATCTAAAGCGATAATTAAAACTCAAATTCAACAAATATTCGATTATCAAAAACGATAATCAAATTTCAAATTCAATAAATATTTGATTATCTCAAGCGATAATCAAACTTCAAATTCAACAATTACTTGATTATCTCAAGCGATAATCAAATTCAAATCAACCAATATTTAATTATCTAAAGCGGTAATTAAAACTCAAATTCAACAAATATTTAATTATCTAAAGCGATAATTAAATCTCAAATCAGCAAATATTTAATTATCAAAAGCGATAATTAAATCTCAAATCAGCAAATATTTAATTATCAAAAGCGATAATTAAATCTCAAATCAGCAAATATTTAATTATCAAAAGCGATAATTAAATCTCAAATCAGCAAATATTTAATTATCAAAAGCGATAATTAAATCTCAAATCAGCAAATATTTAATTATCTAAAGCGATAATTAAATCTCAAAGCAACAAATATTTAATTATCTAAGTGATAATTAAATCTCAAATCAGCAAATATTTAATTATCTAAAGCGATAATTAAATTCCAAATCAACAAATATTTAATTATCTAAGTGATAATTAAATTCCAAAGCAACAAATATTTAATTATCTAAGTGATAATTAAATTCCAAATCAGCAAATATTTAATTATCTAAAGCGATAATTAAATCTCAAAGCAACAAATATTTAATTATCTAAAGCGATAATTAAATCTCAAATCAACAAATATTTAATTATCTAAGTGATAATTAAATCTCAAAGCAACAAATATTTAATTATCTAAGTGATAATTAAATTCCAAAGCGACAAATATTTAATTATCTAAAGCGATAATTAAATCTCAAAGCAACAAATATTCAATTATCTAAGTGATAATTAAATCTCAAATCAGCAAATATTTAATTATCTAAAGCGATAATTAAATGCAACAAATATCCGATTATCAAAAACGATAATCAGAACTCATATCAACAAATATCTAATTATCACAAGCGATAATTAGAAACAACAAATATCCGATTATCAAAAACGATAATCAGAACTCATATCAACAAATATCTAATTATCACAAGCGATAATTAGAAACAACAAATATCCGATTATCAAAAACGATAATCAGAACTCATATCAACAAATATCTAATTATCACAAGCGATAATTAGAAACAACAAATATCCGATTATCAAAAACGATAATCAGAACTCATATCAACAAATATCCAATTACCTGCAGATAATTGGAAACAACAAATATCTAGAAATCAATTAAGAAGACTAGAAAATCAACATAAAAGCTTGGATCGATCCCATCAGATGGCGAGTTTTTAATTCGCCGCACGTGCAACAACAAATGGCCGAAGCCTACCAAGTACTCAACATAATTTTTGGCGCCCAACAAATGACCCGAAGGTCCAACAAATGACCCGAAGGTCTAGTACTGGTATTTGACCCGTAGGTCCAACAAATGACCCGAAGGTCCTCATAGTGGCTCGAAAGCACACGAAAGCATCAAAATGTTTCAATTAACGAGTCCGGAATTAACCGAAATAGCAAACGCACATGTCCCATACCACGTGTTTTACTAAATCGTTTGATTCTCTTCATCGTTTCCTTGAAAGTGTGAAATCATCAAATTCATCAAAACAACATATATTCAATTAACGAGTCCGGAATTAACCGAAATAGTAAAAGTGTGGTTCCATACTCCGCACTTTTGCTAAATCGTTTAAATCACTTCATCGTTTCCTTGAAAGTGCAAAATTGTGTATCCTGTAAAAACACACTTTACATTCTCAAACGGACAAGTCCGGAATTAAGCGAATCAGTAAAAGAAAGGGGTCATAGTCCTCGATTTTGCTGAAACGTTTAAATCGCTTCCTCATTCTTTTGAAAGCGCAAACTGTTAAAATTTCTGAAAACAATTTTATTTATTTTGTAAAAATAACGATTCACATTCTCAATTGGACAAGTCCGGAGTTAAGCGAAACAGTAAAAGAAAGGGTCATAATCCTTGATTTTGCTGAATCGTTTAAGTCACTTTCTCATTCTTTTGAAAACGCAAACTGTTAAAAATTTATAAAACAATTTTCAGTTTTAAAACGATTTTCCAATCACGTGATTAAAACAGCAAATCAGTAACAATTTCGATAAGGAAATTGTACTTCTCAAAATACCGTAAAAACGGTCACAAAACAGCATTGCGGAATAACCGCTTGAAAATCCACTTTTAAAATTTGACGGTTACTGAAGCCAAAGCGACAGTAATTTTGAAACGTCAAAATCATATCAAAACAATTTACAGCAAAATGTAATATCAGAGAATTTTCATTCATCAAAATGCCACAAAACACCGTGCTTCAAAATATAGCATTGGTGTAAAATCCCGTTATAAAAATAACGGCAACAAAATACGTTTCATAACCAAGCATCGGTTCAACGTAAAATAAATGCAATAACGTGCAATTCAAATTTTTGCACGTACTACAAAATGAACAAAGAAATCATTCGAATGTATCTTCTATGAAGATAATTCAAAACAGCAAAAATCTAATCAATATATGATTAGTACAAGAGAAGCCAGCGGAAATTTCAACAAAAATCACATAACTGTAATTTCTTCAAATCCTCAATTCGGATTCGAAATTCTCAAAGAAACAAAATAATTACAGCTATGTAAACAACAAATAAAATTTATTTCAATTTCTAAATCAAATAGATTATCAGTTGCACTCAGCGAAGACAGTTTCACTGTTTCCGCTGCGCACTCTGATAAACAGTACTCAAATCAATCAAATCATCAGAACACAAATTCACTTTTATTTTTAAATAAGGATATTTAAAAATTTCATCCAAATTTCAAAACTTTAGTTTTGACTCAAAATACAATTAAACCGTCGACCAATAGTTGTAACATATGTTTCATCCAAGTTACGTTTTATATTATATCCATAAACCCCAAGCTCTGATACCAACTGTAACGCCCCACCTCTATGCTCATAATAACAAAGAGTATTAAAAGAAATACTGTCTATTATTACGAAGAATAAGGCTGGATAGGAGCGACCATCCGTAATTGGTCTTACACTAATATTGGTTATCTCGATAGGAGTGGTATATACTTTTTATTTTTCTTTCTTATTTATTTACTCCCATCGACACACCCAATTATCAGTATAAAACAAACTACGATGGTTCATAATAGTTTAGGACATTAGATATAACGATAACGCAGATAATATAAATGTGGAACACAGATAAAAACAAAAGTCTCATATATATATAACTGATGTCAGTTAATACATAGTTGACACAATACATATGATACAACTACAACTGTCGACTCTAGAAGTTATATATACAAGTACATTATCGACTAATATACATGAATACATATCGTTCTATACAATGACACGACTACTACAAAATGACACTGACAACTTCAGAAGATGTGAAAAGTCTTCAATCCTGAACAGCAACTCAAAGAAGAAAATCTACAACCTGAAATAACTCGGGTCTGACCCGAGTATTACATTCAAAAGAAAATAATACCCAGGTCAGTCTAATTCAAACCAGTTTATTAGTGCATATAGGCAATAATAATCAAATAGTCCAATAGATGACAGTCACAGAAATCTCGTATACCCGACTCCTCGATAAAAGAATCGGATAACAGCAGATATAACACTATACAGTGTTAAACAACAAAACAACAATGCCAATTTAAAAACAACAATGCTGATTGACTGCAGTACACGCTAACGTGTACTGCCTCGCCAATACAGTCTATCAAATACTCAGAAGATCGATGAATCCAAAAGCCAACAAATCCAATTCAAATCAAAATGAACCATTTCAAACTACGCTTAATAAAACGGAAACAGATGTCGTCAAATTAAATTAAATCTCGATGTGGCTGCAGTACACGCACGCGTGCACTGCCTCGCCACTACCGTACGTCGAAACTGCAAAGGTCAAATCCGAGTGTTTAAGCCGGATTCAACTCAAGCATAAATTCAAATGAGATGGTCAAAACATAAAATTTAAGCCTCGACCATAGTTCAAACCAAATAACAAAAAACAGAAACTGCAACCTCTCTGACTAATCTATATAATTCAATACCCAGTCAAGTTCAAACATGGATATAAACACAACCTAACAATGTACAGGCTTCGAGATAGCACCGCATGAATACAAGGGCAAGACTGCAACAAGATTGCAGTCACGTGAAGATCAACAGCATGCAACCAGACTGCACATTAAAGTGCCAGCCGAAGTGGAAGGCCACTAAGTCAAACAGTGGACAGGTTAGACAACTACGTGAATGCTACATTGAAACTAGATTATGCAAGCTTCAAAAATATCAGACTCATGTTTATATACAGGCATGCACAGGGCAACTACCACTCCAAATATTACATCAAGACGAGACTGCAAAGTGTACAGAAGTGCAACACCGGTACAACATAATGCAACAGTGGACAGTGTCGAGACTATAATCCAAAACCATTCGTAGATTGAAACAGGCAGTGGTCACAACCACCAAGAATTATATAAGTGCAGACAAGCTACATGAGGGCCAAACTTCGGGTCAAGTAGCAGACAGGGAAGTGCAGCCTCAACATGAAGTTTAACAGTGCCAACAAACCAAGAATGTGTACCAGACACAGTATGCAACTCAATTCAACCTAACAAACATGCTGCGGTTCAAAATTGTAGAGTGCAAGTGACATGATGAACGGTGATCCAAGTAGTGCTCATGTAAACAAATCCAAGTAACCTTATGTATGCAATGAACAGTGGACAAAAGCTCAACAAAGCAACTCAAGCTCGAAATGGACCCAGACTCAAGCAAATATACTGTAATAATATGGTTGTAGTGAATCAAGCAACATGACCAATTCCAGCTACTATATGACTACATGCATAAGGTCAAACAGTCAAGTAAAGTCAATGCTAACAGGTAGTGCAACGAAAACTAAACAGTGAAACCAATCCACAAAGAAGTCAAATCAAGTCAAAGCAATGCAAATTCGTGGTGACCGGGGCAAGTAAAAATTCGAACCCGTTCATCTCATGTATGCCCAAGGGCAATGACAGTGCCAAAGTTACAAAGAAAATGGTCAATATCAAACATCAAGTTGAAAAATATTTCAAGTGAAGAAACAGTAGGTTGCCAACAAAAATCGAGTTTGCAGAACTCAAACAAAATCTATGTCGTGGTAAACAAAAAATCGAATCAAGACAGATCAAAATCACCAACATCAAAATAAAGTCGAACAACATAAACCCACTAATAAGGGAGAATTAGATGTGAGTGATGTGAGTGTCACTCACCATTTTCGAAGGCCACGAATTCGAGCAGCCGAGTCGTCATCGACGAATAGAACGAGCCAAAGTCGAAGCCAAGCCAAAGCAAAGTTACACGAAGCATCGATCGACAGTGCGAAAGCACAAAATCATTCGATTGTGATAATAGTCGGCAGCTTCATCGAAGCCCTAAATTTTTGGAAGAAAACGAAAGCCCTAATTTTCCCGATCGAAGACAAATGATCGCCACCATTTTTTCTCGTTCGTTTTGTTTAGGGGTTGAAGTCGAAAAATGAATAGGTCCGGTTTCTTTTTTTTTTCCATCAATATGAAGAGGAATGGGTATGTAAGGTTATCATGGCAACAACAAGTGGATAATTATATTTTTAAAGCCCAATGACATTTTACCCATTTTACTCAATCAATTTATATAATAGAGAATTTTACAACTTAAAAAGAATTACAATTCGATCAAAATTCCTGATAGAAATTTGTTATCAATTTCAATCGTCTAGTGACGATAACAAACTTTTAAAAAAAAAAAGATTCCGAATCGATTCAAAACTGCACTAGCAATTAACCAACTGATTAGAATCCCAATCAACGATTAACAATTTTATTAAAGAATTTTAACCCGAATAAATCTCAATTGCAATCAAACAATTTTCACATTTCAAATTCGATTTGAATTCCAATAACAATTATCAACTGAATTAAAACCTCATTTTGACGATAATTGAAATTACAAAAATCCCGGTTGTTACAATGTACGTCTTTATGGATTAAATATAAAGTATCATTTTGAAAATGTTTTTGAAATAAAACCTGGGTATTTGGCTCCTAAGTTTTCGAAATAATAAGGTATTTTGATTAAAGAATGGGGGTAATAAATGAAGTTCTAAATTTGAGCTAATTTAATAATGAGGTTTAATAAACTATGTTTTATTAAACTATGTCTTTTGATTTTAAACATCTAGGAAGTGAAAATTTATTGGATGTTATTAGGCCAATTAATAATCATCTTTACCTTAAAGTTTCTAAGAAAAATTAGACTTTAGGATGGAGTTGGGATACTAGCATCCTACTCTTCTTAGTTACTTTCCAGACTGAATACTTAAAGAGGTTGGATTAGTCGACTTAGTTTAAGATCCATTATTTTGGGCCTACATCTAAATAGAATGAAGTGAATAGAATTAAAAATCAGATATTTTGTATATACTCTTAGGATGTAGAAGAGTATTATACAAGTAATAAATTAAAAAGATTATATGGAAAGTTTCATAATTAAGCGTCATTTTAAAAAAAAATTGAACCTAAGTTAGATTTTTATGAAATGGTTTCATAAATAATTCTAAGAGGGTAGAAAGTGAATAGGTAAGTAAGAACCTTTAGACGAGTACCTGGGTTGTACGTAAATCATTTCCCTTTCTCATATAGTTCTTGATCCAAGATTTGAATACATGACTTGAGGTGTTTTACACTATTTCCGATAAGGATTTATCATTCGATTTTTGACGGTGAACACTTGGTGAGGGGTCTTAATGTGGAACCAAAAAAATTCTATCATAGTTTATGGCTATGTAAGAAGAATGGAGGTTTTTAATTAAGAAGCCTGTTCGGAGTCCGCACTAGGAAATTAAGCGAGCGATACCCATTTGGAAGTAAAAGCTATGTATTTGAATGAGTGACCAAATCAGAGTTTTTTGTAGAAATGATCTATGTACATCATATAGACTATTGAGTAGTGTTAAGTGTTTATGGGCTAGGGTTGTGGTAAAATTTTGGGGATGAAATTTTTTTAAGGGGGAAAGAGTATAACGATCCAAAATCTCATCGCTTTGATTTCTAAATATTTAATTAATTTTAAATATTCAAATAATAGGTTTTATAACTAAAATAAAATTCTTTTAAATAATAGCTAGTCATGGTGAAATAGTTTTCGAAATTTATTTAACAAAATATATAGTTTGAAGAAAATCGAAAATGTAACCGGAATTCATTTCCCGAATTTTCGACTTTTCGTCGGCTAAAAGTTTTCGAAAATTTGTAAACCTTGTCAGTATAAATATATACATATAATTACATATTAATTAGGATATATTGTGGTATATATATACTTAAGTATATATATAAAGTTGATGTGACTTTTATACATTAAAAATAAGATTTGAAAACATGTTGAAACATGAAATGACCTTAGGAAAACCATAAGTACCATGAGCACTAAATGCTTATTTGGTTAAATGGGTGAAGGAAGGACAAGATTTCATGAATTCCAAGGTTGGAAGGGGCATGGTGGTGAGGTGGCAAGGCATGAATGAATGGTAGGTACTTAGGGGTATTTTAGTAATTAAAAACCTTTTTCCATTTTTCTCACTTTCCATTTCCCATTCACTTTCCATTTTTTTCCAACTTCACTTTATTTTCCAAAGCTTCTAAAGTCTTTTAATGGCTTTCGCTTTTATTTTCAAGTTTCAAAAATCAAAACATTTTCCTTTAAATCCTTTTTAAACTTGGTTAAAACCTTTAATCTTCTTTCTACTCTATTTCTACTTCAAAAAATCAACCCACAATCACTTCCTCCTTCCATGGCCGAGCTATACGCACCATGGACGAGCCATAAAGCCCTAGGCCAAACTCCTTTTTATCCCTTAGGCCCATCAAAACTTCATTTTCCCTAAGGTAAGTAAGAATCTAAAGTAGTTGCAAAAGTTAGTAAGAGTTTGGTTAGCCTTAAGGCGAGTAAAGCTAACACCTTTAAAATAAGTTTAAAAACTTTAAATTATTTCTTATATTGGTTGTAAAAGTATGTTGCTTGTTTGGATGAAGTTCATGTTGGTTCGTATGATCAAATGTGTGTGTGTGTTTAGATGTGATGTTGTTTAGACTTGAAATTAAAATGTTAAAGTCAAGTAGCAAGTTATGGTTTAAAGTAATGATTTTACTTTATGTATATTGTACGAACTGAAAGTGATAATGTAGTCACTAAGCCTCTTTCTGGTTTTACGAAATTAAATTTTTCATATTATCATTTTTATAATGGTTTTAAGTTAAGTAATGATTTTTAAAGATGTTTTTGAAGTTAATAGAATACTTTTTAAATGATTTTTTAAATGATTGTTTTGTTAATATAGTTTAAAGAAAATTTAATGAAGGATATTTTTAAATAATAACTTGCTGTTTAAAGGTGTTTTAAATAATTTTTTTATTTATAAAAAGGAACTTCATTAAATGATATTTATTTAATGAGTTTTGTTTTAAATAAGGAATATTTATAGAAAGTTTTATAAATGATTTCGATATTTATAAAAGAAGTTTAATAAACGATTTTGGAGATTTATGAAGAATTATATAAGTGGTTTTGTTATTTAGAAAAAAGTTTTGTAAATTAACTTGGAATTTATAAACGGGTTTGGAATTTAAGTAAAGGAGATTTCATAAATAAAAGAGATTTATTAAAAAGATTTATCGAAGTAAATTATAAAAGAATTTGAGATTTGGATTTTCTTTAATTGACCTTCTTAATTTTGGCGGTATGGAAATTCACTCCACTCTTAACACCGAAGGAATAATGTCTAAGGTTATCTTTATCTCCAATTTAAATAACATTTGTTTGATCCTTTTAATATGATTTTGAAATAAGAAATCTTTCATAATGTTTGTGAATATACTTATGCCAGTGAGATAAGTGTATGAAAATTTTGATAAATATTTTGAAAAGAGATTTAATAAATGAAAGTTTTATTTAAAATGAGGCTTGGTGTTTGCTATGGGTAATTAAATATCTGAATTGTTGTTGTTTGATAATTTGATAGTTAAATAACCGACTATCAAACCTTGACCAATTTTGACTTAGGATGTATGATTGTATATTCGAGTTCCCTGGTGAGGAATCGAATACTTTGTACCTACTTCTAAAAGAATCAGGAATGAGTCTACCAGAAATTATCCTTGTTGGTTTGGAGAGACCGGGATCAGATATGTTATCCGAAAACCACTCCGAACCAACTTACGCGCTCGCGTGGAAGACATCTTGAAGATGACTGAAAAGAATGCTTCTTGAAGATTCTTTGGTTTTTTTCAAACCCAGAATGAACTTGTATTGATGAATGCTAGCATTGCATTTCTGCTTGGAGGGCAGTGTTAGCATTCCAAGATGGATTGCTAAATTTTTAGGGCGTAGCCTTTCAAACCACACATCCCAGTAATGATTAAAACCAGGTAGATGCAGTAAGGCCATGTGGATCGTACCTATTAGGGTGTGATCATCCCCAGATCTAGTGCCGATATCTCTATGTATGCTTAGGCCCCATTTTTGGTGGTTGTTGATCGCAACCAAGGGATAATCATATTCGGTACTACCCAGTTCAAGGGTAGGCCGGTCCTATGTTGGCAGTGGTCGAAAGGTTTTCGATCCCACTATACATTTTATCTATAGGTACATATTTTCGGAAGGTAGTCCCTTACCTTTCCATTTATTGGAAATCCATTCTCCAATACAAGCCTACGATTTTTGATTGTATATCCATTATTTCTGTCATCTATACACACCACAGCTACTTGGTTATTAAATACTTTAAACCTAGACATTATTATAATATCACTGGATTTTTATAAAAAAAATGTTTTAGTTATCGCAAGGTAAAAACCTGTACATTTTTATGTATGGCGTGATCTTATGAGATATTTTTGATTTTGAAAGGGTTTTATAAGTTTAAATAAAGTTTCTTATGATTTGAGTTTCTCATGCTAGTTTTACCAGACTGACCGGGCATTGTTTTCCTATAATGCTCGGGTCAGCCTGAGCATATTTTCCAGATTTAGCTGGATCCTTTAGAGCTTTTAGGGGACAAGATGGATTCTCCAAGATGTATTTATGTACCTTATATTCTTTTGTTGTTTAATTGTTCTTGATGTTTGTTTTTTATATTTATCAAATTGTAAGGACAAACTGTTATAACTATCCAACTGATAATATGTTAATGTACTTTGATGCTTTGCTTAATAAAGATGATTCTTTTTGTAAAGACTTGTACATATTATATATTACTCATCATGTTTTGTGAGATTATGTTCTGTCTTTTCTTTCTTTCACCCCAAACGACCTATCTTTCTGAAACTTAAATGATCGGCACATGAATACCGAGGATGTATTAAGCATCGTCTTTAGGTGTAAGAAAGGCAGATCATTATAAATGTGAGATAGTAAATACATACCTAATAATAATGCCTTGAAGCACACCTTATATGATGCATTATCCCTCTTTGGAAATCTTCTCGATTCGGCAGATTGCTAATCCTTGAACCATATACCTTTATTTATCCAATAATTGTTGCCTTTTGAATTGATTTGAGATGAATTTGTTGGAGCTACTTATTGATGTGTTTGGCCAACAATGATGGGAAAATGGCAGCCAAAAAGTTCATTTTGCATTAGGGTTAAGGGTCCTTTTATAGTCGAAGAAATAGAGAGCTCACATGTAATATCCCGGAAATTTTGACAATATCAATATAATAATCTGTTGAATAATTAAATTGATATGGATAATCTTTGATAATAAGATTTGAATTTAATTTAATAATCTGATTAAATTAGTATTAATTGATGATTTTATCTTTTAAAATCTAATAAGATAATTTCTATTTGAATATATATATATATTTATTTGTATATATTTTAAATAGAAGCTTTGGGCAAATTGGAAATTTAGATTTAGTTTAATCTGGACTTTTCAAAGTTATTTAAATAAATAACATTTTAGTTTTAAATATACTTTGGATAAATGTTTAAATTTGTTGAGATATATTTTAACTTAAATTTAAATAAATAAGATTTACAAAAAAAATTGGTTTGTTTTATTTCTTTTTAAATATTTCTTGATAATATAATCTCTTATTTATATTATCAAATATGTTATTTTCAAATAACAAGTATAATGTATTATTTTTAATATGTATGAATTTTAATGCTAAAAGGAATTGTTATTTTAAATGGAATAAATAGTGTATGTAAATATATATAACTTAACTTTTAAATTGAATCTTAGGATTTAATTTTATATAAATTTGAATTTAAAGTTTTGAAATTCAAAAGAATATATATTTAAATTGTTTTGGATTTTAGAATATTTGTATAAACTTTTATTTATAAATATAGTTAGTTTTGTTTCTTTTAAAAAGTAATTTATATATAGGATAAGTGTTTAATAAATCAAGAAAAGGTTTTATCTACTTTTAAAATAAATAAAATACTTAAAAAGACAAGTGTAATTATACTAAAGCCTCATAATAACAAGTGTTAAGTAATTAGAAATACTAATGACAAGTGTCCCTTATTTATTTTATTTTCTTTAATTTTCAATAAATCCAAATTAAATCTATATATACATCTCTTTCCCTCTCTCTTCCATTTTCTTGTTTCTATTCTCACATTTTCAGTTCAAAAACTAAAACCAAAAGAAAATGTATCAACCCCGAAATGATCTCCTCAAAACTGAAATTCTCCTCAAAACCTGTAATCTACCAAAAGCCTGTAATCATTTCATCTCAAGCCTGAGATCAATTATCCTAAGACCAGAAACCATATTTCAAAACAAATCTGCAATGTTCTTCAAGTCTGAATCATTTCAAGATTTGCATGCAAGAAAATCTGAGGCAGAAGCAAGTTTTCAAAAGCTTTTCAAATTTTTAAAAGAAATCAAAACGAGCTCTTCAGTTTTTAAAGGAATGAAGCAAGTTCAGTTTCAAGTTTTCAAAGTCCAAATTCCAGTTTTTCTTTCAAACCTCTGTTTCATCTTTAATCAAGTGAGTAACATTTTTACTTAAATTAACTTAGGAAATTATGATGCATGTTTAATTCTGTTTTGATGTGGATGTTTATAGTTGATTCTGCATGTATATGAATGTATATAGATGTGTATGTTATTTGTATCAATGTGACCCTGTTATCTTGAATTCCAGGCTACTGTTTTTGAGATAAATCATATCTCATGATCTAGTTTTAAATGTAGATCTAAAGTTTAAGTAAAATTAGTTGTTTTATAGTAAACTAAAGATTGAAAAGATTTAATTAAGTCAAAATTTAGTCTGAGTGCCTCTGAAATCAAAAACAACAGAGACATGTTATATTAAAGTGAAAATTTGAACTCTGTAATTTATAAATTCAAATTTATAAATTGAAAACATAGATGATAATATGATTTTTAGCATGAATATCATAGTTTTTAGTTTAGTTTAATAAGAGCAGTTTTGGTTTATGTTGGAAATGAAATTCTGGTGATTTCGATCATCTCAGTGAAATTGGAAGTTTGAAATCTTTAGTAGTGGTAGTGTAATGATCAAGGATACTAGGAAAAATGACTGGAAATCGAATTAGACATTGAGGCAGAAATGATTTAGGTTTGAAATTTTTAAACCTAGTTTTAAGTTAGGCTACGAATTCGTTTCGTTCGTTTTCATGGATGGATCGAGTGTTCTAAGATTTTGGGAAAGTGAAGCTTTGAGGTAGTTGAAGCGATGACCGGAGTTGGAGGAGTTCTGGTGGACGGCTTTGCGAAGACGAGGCGATGACAGGTGGTTGGTTGGTCGCGAGTCAGTGTTGCCAGGCTTTGGCGAATTCAAACTGATGGTTCCAGGTTTGGTTTTAGGCTCGATTTCGTTTTCGTTCCAGTTTTGATGATCGAGAGGGTGGATTCTGGCCTAGGAAGGATTGTCGACTTGTGGAGATACGCGAGGTTGGTCGGAGTTGGCGCCGGTGACCGTGCACGTGCACGAGATCGAGGATGTATCTGGGTGAAGTCTGTTTTACTGGAGAAGGCAATGCAGTCTCGGGTTTTGTTCGTGGGAGTCTCGTGAATTTTGATGTGCGACTCGAAGTAGTGTAGCTGGAGTATTGAACTCAAGTGACAGGAAGGACTCGAGACTTTTGAGTGTTTTTGCGAGGGAGACTCGGGGAAATTAGGGTGGGGACTCGAAGCAAATAGGCTGGGTTCGAGAGTTTTAGTGTTGTCAGGTTTTATACTTGACTGTTTGAAATTTAAATTTAAATTAAATTTGAAGTAATATTAAGCAGTAAATCAAAGTTTGATTTATAAAGACAAGTTTAGTTATAAACTTTAATATTAGATAATTAGTTTATGAATTTAAATGTTTAAAATGGTTAAGTGTAGATATGTTTAAATGTTAAATCTAAGAAGAAATTTGATTTAAGTTATTTTAAAAACTTCTTAGAAAATATAAGATTTTTAATAAGTAAAAGTTTTTAAATTGGTTAAAAACTTAGTTAAAAATGAATTGGTATTCATTTTAAATACAGAATTTAAAATGAAATTTAAAAGTAGATTTGAAATGGATGTTTCAAATATAAATTGTAAATGATAACTTGTTTATCAATAAAAATAAAGTTTATCTTAAAATAATTAAAGACTTGTGTTTATTTAATTTATTTGGAGATTTAATAGATAATTAATTTAATTTGATTAATTAATCATTTGGATTAATTAAATGGGTAATTAAAGGTTTAAACTAATTTATTTATGATTAAGATAAATTAATTAGGAATGATTAATTTGTAGTTAGGAATTATAAATTAGAGTATTAATTAATGGTTAGGAATTAATTAATAAGTAATTAAATATTAATTAAGTTATGGTTAACACTTAATTAATTTAGTAATTAGAGATTAATAAATTGGTTATTAAGATTTATTAAT
Organism: Allium fistulosum; assembly: GCA_030737815.1. Lineage (NCBI taxonomy): Eukaryota > Viridiplantae > Streptophyta > Magnoliopsida > Asparagales > Amaryllidaceae > Allium > Allium fistulosum. The sequence continues at coordinate 991,478,510 of CM060903.1, forward strand.
TTAGAATTAATAAAAATTAGTATAAGTTAATTACTTAAGGAAAGTAATTAAATAGTAGTTAATGAAGTCATTAACTATGGATTATTAAATAATAAATTAATAAGATTAATTTTAATAGTTAATTAGATTAATTAATTTGAAGATAATCATTTATGAATTTGTTTAAATGTAATTACTTATTGGAAGTAATTAAGAATTAATTACTTATTGTAATTAATTGAAGTTAATTTGATTTAGTTAAATTAATTAATTAAGTTTAATTAATTTAGAATAATCAAGAGATGATTGATAAATAATTACTTAATGTAATTATTAAGGTAAGATTATTTAGGGAAGTAAATAATAAGATAATTACCGGAAGTAATTAGTTGAATAATGATTTTATTAATAGAAGTAATTTGAGTTAATTACTTTGAATAATTAATCAAGAGATTAATTAAGGATTTAATTAAGGAGTAATTAATTTAGTTAATGAAAGTAATTAAGGGTAATTAATTACTGATTGAAGATTAATCAAGGTGATTAATAAATGTGGTTTAATTAAAGATTAATTATTAAAAATAATTAATTTTAAATAGGATAATTAATTAAGAAGTAATTAAGGATCATTAATTTATTAATATAAATTAATAATGTAATTAAAGGTTGATTAATTAAAACTAATTAATCAAAAATAAGTAATTTAAAAAGTAATTAATTAATGTAATTAATTATGGATTAATGTAATTAATTATAGTTAATTAGTTTATGAAGTAATTAAAGATTAATTACTGTAATGGTTTAAGTTAATTAATTTGTGAAATTAATTAAGAATTAATTACTTAAAGTAATTAAAGGATTATTAATCAGGAATGATTAATTAAGATGGATACTTAGAGTAATGATTAATTAATTGGTTTAATTAATAATTAAGTAAGCAGGATTTATAGAATGAAGTAATTAGTTTAATTCACTTTAAATTAATTAGATGATAAATCATTGCTTAAGGATGGATGAATGAGATTGAATGTATTTCATTGTTTGATATCTCTGATGAGATATGATTGATATATGATATGGATGTTTGGTTGAATTATAATGATAATGTGAATTATCTGTTTGGGATGATAATGTAGATTATCTATTGAATTATCTATCTTTGTGTATATAAATAAGAATTGAATTGTTTTAACCTTAAAACAACTTGGCCTTAAAAGATACGCTTTGGATTTCGATGAGACCGGGATCGGGTTTCCGTATACCGGATTTCCAGGTCTGGAGACCCGAATACCACATCGATCCAAATTAACGATAGGTCGTGAATCAAGTGAAGATGAAGATTCAGAGTGCAAGGGTTATTGTCGTTAACTCTGAGGGTGATTCCAAAACGAGTGTAACGAGATAATGCCTTCGGTTTCGTTCGAACCCGGAACGAACTTGTATGGATTGAATGCTTTCAGCACATCGTCAGGTGGACGATGAGCATTCTAAGTGATGTGTTCTTTTTTAAAGGTAATCGTGACCTCAAGCCTCACAAACCGGGAATGGCTAAAACAGGGGAGGTGCAGCAAGGTTAGTGGGTAGCACCCAAGTAGGACAAGATTACCTCTGTCTAGAAGTCCCTTCTTATTTCGGCTTAGTGTGTGCGGTTGCTGATCCCAACCGTGAGGTATCTTGTGCGGGAATTATCCAGTAAGGGATGTTCCGACCTTGTGTTGCAGGGGATTGGGAGTGATCCTCGGTACGGTGATCTAGGCCACGTACTGTGACGGGCGGTACCCCGGTAGCCCTGCCATTGTATGGAATCCAAACTCCAATAAGTGTCGTACGTATTAGTTGTGCCCAACTATGTTGAAATGTGAGATGTAAGCATTTCAGCTATTTCTGTATTTTACTTGAAAACCCTAGACCCTATTATAATACAATCGAATTTCCTATCAAATGTTTTGGTTAGCGTAAGGTAAAAACTTACCCATGTTTATTTGTGGGGAGTCTTACGTGATACCTTTTCTTTCAAAAGGTTTTGAAGTTAAACAAGTTTAACCTGTTACTCACACCAGACCCATGTCTGACCCAAGTTGTTTATTTCTGTTTTATAAACTCTTGGGTACTCAAATTTTTACGAGTAGCCATGGGATTCAGGTTAGCCTTGACGAATTGTGGAGGAGCAATGGAGCAGGAGGCTTCGGCGTTGTAGATAGATAGTAGTTTCCGCTGTGTTGATCTTGTTTAGATCTTTGTTTTGTATTGAGTTGTAATAACTAGACAGATGTTTATAACTGTCTAGTATGTGATGTGTAATCTGTGTAACTCTGATAAGTGTTGTATATGATACTATGTAATATTTATGTGATATAATATATTTTGTTCGTTTCCGCTGTGAGTATTTGTGTTTGTTTCTTTTCTCTTCTTCTCTTTTCTACTTCTCACCCCTTTCTTTCTTATTAGCGATACGACTTTCTATGGAGAGAAAGTCGTGGTCGTTACATCACATCTCATACCATTTCTCAACAAATCTCAAACATCCATCTCCAAACCCCTCCAGCATTTTTAGCCACCTCCTACAAGCCTTATTGTTGTCGAAATAACATATTAACATCATGGGCGAACAACCTATTTAAACGTAAATAAATATTATTAATTAAATCTAATTTATTTGCCTATCGATATCACATATCAATCGATATATTTAAAACTATATAACATAATAATATATATTCCTTAGATCATATTCAAAATTTCATAATTAATATTTCATAAGTATTAATTAATTTACAATAATTATAAACTAATTAAATCGTTTGGTCTAAAGAGAATTCATCATTCCGGTGGTATGACTCGTCAGGTTTGAATTCGATCAGCAATTAACATCGAACTATTAGAATGTTAATGTTCACACGTCGCTAGCAGGTGACGTGACATTTTAACCATATTTATCGCTTACTTTGTTTTGGTAAGATCCAATTTTATATTAGTAAGCGTTATCGATTGTGACATTTATTTTCACCAATTCTTTTTGCAAAATTATATCACTTTGGACTTATGGAATTTGGTAATGGTCAAAATTCCAATATCGTCCATATTCAACTCCATAGTTCAAACGCAAGATCTTAGTTCAACAACAATAATTATTATTGACTGAAATAATCTGGATAGAAACTTTTACTTTGAGTTGACTTGTGTTGACCATGATATTAATCCTATATAACCGAGGGGACAAATTCTTTCTTGAATAGTGTTTCACTTCCAATACTTCCACTCAACTCAACTATAGTCACTCGATGGACGACGTGCCATGATGTGACGATAATTAAAGCATAGCTTTCATATTGAGGATTGATGGTATTCTCAAGTCGAGAGAACTATGTAAATCAATCACATCAATATTTTCTGTTAACCTTAGTTATATTAACCAACAGAAAACTATCAAGTGAATTATTCCATAGTTATCCAATAGCCATCAGTATGTTACCTCTTGGTACATCCAGCTATCATAAGTAAGACACTACCTAAAATTTGGAGATCATCATGTACTCTGGTCTCAACGGATATATGGATATCCAATCTCGATGCATCTTGACTAGGAACAATTAAAATGGTATATTTATTATCATTGTGGTAAATAACTCATGGTTACAATGCTTTGTAACTACTATCACAAAATATACCATTTATGGATTTTCTATTAAATATACTTTTAGTTAAATTAATTAATTAACATAACAAAATATGCCAAGTATATAATAGAAAGAAAACACCTTTTTTCGAATAAGATTGGTTAACGAGTTAGATATACATAACAAATAACATAATTGGTCCTAGTGCATACCCCTAACTCTATTGATCTACCAATTGCGCTTGGGGTCAATTGTTGAATCTTATTTCAATTTCTCTAATTGGTTTTTTCGATACCAATTGGGTCGGTCCCTTGTTGAATGGATATGCAATTATGTTCAGTTATCTATTTTGCCAATCAGCTCTCTCTGACGCTGATAAACTACATCTATCATGTAGAACAATTCAAAGTATGTATCTCAACTTCCAGTGAGCTCTATTTTCTGTTACAAACTATGTCATGACATTGTTATCATGCAACAATATTATGGGATTCTCAACATTAGGAATTACCCTCGGCTGAATTATAAATTTTTTGCATTTATTAAATATATACATTATTTTTATTGTGGCGTTATTCAAGTCAATGAATCATGCACAATCTCTTTTATTTGGAACATTTCCAACTTAAAGATTCTTAACTTGAATTTATTATTGACATATTATAATTAATAACACTTATGTAGTTTGGGTTCGAACAATCCTTCATAAGGAGATCATTATTTCTATAAACAATTCTCTAGTATTTCATAAATACACAAGAATACTTCAAAGAACCATTTAGTGATATCTATTTGGATTTGATATTTTCTTCATGTATCAAATACATAAACAAATCACAATATCGTATAAAATACAGCATGTATGATAATTCCTATTGCTAATGTATAAGAAATTCACCTTACATGTTCCATGTTAAACAATTTAATAAGATGTCTTTGAATATCGATTTGGGATATTCCCAACATCTTTTATATTTACTATAAAAACATAATTTATAAATCTAATGTTGAGTATTAAAACAACTAAATCCGATTTAACACAAATAAATTGTTAATTATCAATAGTGTATTGTCTGTTTATAATTTAGAAATATCTATGTACCTTTTTAACCTTCTTTCTTATGAGCACACACTTCCTTTGCAATTTGATTGACAATCAAACTATCTGATATTCTTGTTAAAACATTCGTTCAATTTTGATGGGTGTCGAACGACACTTTCGTATCACTCCCACTGACTTTGAGACACTTTGGTTATTATGTAAACAGCTTATTCTAAATCATTATTTAGAATTTTGTGTTTTAACACATATGTACCAAAACATAAAGTCATACTATGCGATAATATTGTGAATAAAACCTGAACCAACTTGAGCACATCCAATGGTGAGTCTATTACGTTAATTTCAACAATCGAAATTTACGGTATAATTTTTATCAATGTTGCTCATTATATTCTAATTACATATGTCTTTCTCTTAAAAACACATTTGCGGCCAAAAAGGATCACATCCTTTCGAATACAACTATCAAAATCATATTTTGATAATGTACTTGGAGTCTATTTCAGATTTACACAACGTACCATATCATAAAGTCAATACCCTTAATGTTATAATTAAACAATTAAGGAATATTTATCCTTGACATCAGTAAGAAATTCATAGTTTCTCTTTAATGTACAAGAATAATTATCAGACGTTCTAATGTAGTTGTGTACATTTAGGTTCGGTCAATTTCATTTCATGCCTTGTAACAGGTTTTGTAATTGGATTGTATCAAAATCAATTTTTATATCAATAATTTCTTAAAGAAATTCCTTCACTATGAAGTTGGTATTTCTTGAAATAACATTTGTTTTCTAGTGCAAGTGGGCATTCATAAACATTTTATGAATTTCCTTGTATATAAAACTGATTTAGTTTAAGTTCACAAAATTTATGTTCGAAACATAAATATGTCATCCAATGGTAGTCCTTTCCAAATTCTTTTGGGGGGATTCATATAAAATCCCTCATAAATAATTATAACGTGCAGACTTTCGACTTGCATAACCTGCCAACTCCTTGGCCTAGAATATGTTGGGGTTTCTTATAAATCCTTATCTTGTATGATTTTGTAAAGTGTTATTTAGACAATATTAATATTAACCTCGTGTACTACTCTTAAGTACACACATTGTAGAAAGAGTTTAATTCAACTTCACTCATCATCAATCATGCTTTATCCGATAAAGTTCGATTACTTCTTATCAATATATAATTATGTATTTTAGGGAGGAGTGCCTTTTGAGGATGAATCTAATAGAGTTAGGGGTATGCCCTAGGGGCGATTATGTAATTTGTTATATATATATCTAACTCAATAACGAATCTTGTTCAAAATCAAAGGTATTTTCTTTCTATTATATACTTGATAATGTTGTAATATTAATAATTTAACTAAAGTTTATTTAATAGAAAATCCATAAATGGTATGTTTTGTGATAGCAGTTACAAAGTGCGGTAACCACAAGTAGATTATCATAATAAAAATAAATATACCATTTTAAATGTTCATAGTCAAGATGCATCGAGACTGGATATCGATTAAGACTAGAGTATTTAACACTCTCCAAATGCTGGGCAGTGTATTACTCATAGCTGTTGGGGACACCTAGAGGTTATGTACTGAAAGTTATTGGATAACTATAGAACGACTCACTCGATAGTTTTCTATTGGTTAATATAACAAAGGTCAAATAGAAAATATCGATGTGGCTGATTTACACAATTCTCTTGATTTTAGAATACTATGTATCTTCAATACAAAAGCTCCACTTTGATTATAGTCAAATCATGGCATGACATTCCATCGAGTGACTATAATTGGATCGAGTGGAAGTATTGGAAGTGAAGCACTATTCAAGAGAGGATTCATTACCTCAGCTATATGGGGTTAGTATCATGTTAACTCAACTCAAAGTTAAACTTTCTAGCCAGAGCATTTTAGTTAATAATAATTGTTACTATTGAACCAAGAACTTTGTGCTTGGACTATAAGTCAGAATATGGATGATATTCGAATTTTGATTGTTACCAAATTCCATAAGTCCAAAGTGATATAGTTTTGACGAAGAGAATTGGTGTAAATAAATGTCACAACCGGATAACACTTAATTAAGTGAAACTGGATTTTACCGAAACTGTAACGACCCGAATTTTTCAATCGTTGATTTTGAACATTTAATTTATTTTAAATGATGGATTTGAAATGTAAATGGAATTTTAATTTGAAGTTATTGATCAAATAAGTGGAATGAAACTTACATTCCAAATATAGCAATTTATTGAATAAATTAAATTGTTGAATTAATAATCGAAAAATCGTTTAAATAATTGAAATTGAGCTGAATGTGAATCAAAACGATTTCTAATGTGGATATACATTCTATTTGAATTAGGATTGAATTGATAAGTTTTTAAAACTGGAATTTCAAGTGATTTTGTCAATTGTTGAAATCGTCAATTTAATCGACGCGTTAAAATAGCGATCCGCTGCATAGTCTTGGAATTTGACGAAACCAGTTCCATTGGATCCGAAATAGTGTATTGTTATCGGATTCAAATTTCATAGCGTTTGGATTTACCGTTTGGTCGTACGATCTGAAAACGCCTAGAAATAATTTAATTGAATTTAATTTAAATAGTAGATTTTTAAAAAGCTATCTTCCACGTACGATCGAATTAGGCCTCGAGACTTGTTCCATTGCGATCGGAATAGGGGTATAATAATAGAAACGCCGGGCGGCACGCCTCGATAGGGGTTCGAAGTAAATATCTTGATATTTTTGGAATTAAATATATATATATATATATTACCTTCTTTCACATCAGCCATCTTTCTATCTATTTCAGCCACCCTAAAACGTACGTAGGCTGCCTTATATCTTATTTTCGCCGCCCCTATCTCTCTTCATTTATACGCTTCAACGCAGTTCAAAAAAAATCAAAACCGAGTAACGTTTCTCCCTCTCTTCGTTTATACGATTCTCCTTCTCTTCTTTTTATTAGTTTACCAAAGAAGGAAAGCAAATCAAAAACAAATAAATGTTAATCCAAAAATTCTTAAAGCAAGGTTTGGTGGTATTGGGAAGATTCAACCTTTATGCCGTTGATGTTTGGGAGAGAACGACCGTTATTTGGTGGGTGGCGACAGTAGTTGTGGCGCTCAGCCATGTATAGGGAGGAGCTTAAGAAATAGGGTTAGGGATTATTGGGTTTGGGATCATTGTTTTGGGATTTGGAGGCTCGTTTGGAGTTGGCAAAGTCGAGTAGCCGGTCGTGTGGGGAAACTGAGAGGGTGCGACAGCTTGAGGAAGATCGTGACTTTCACTTTAGCGGTCGGCGGTCGATCCTCATGGAGGCGCGATGATTTCTCGAGCACGGAAAGAAAAAAAAGTATCGCGTGTATTTTTTCCTGGATATGTCGAAATCGAGCTCGCGATTGCAAATGGAGTTGGCTGTGAATTCTTGGTTCATCGATGGGCGAGTTAGGGTCATCGCCGAGTTGTCGAAGGCTGTTGTAGTTGGAAGATGTTGAGGAGGAAGCGGGGGCCATGGGTGTTCGAGCATTGATGTTGGGTTGAGGTGTTAGCAGGCCAGGCAGAGTACAGTAAGGTTATTTTAGTTTAAATTTATGATTAAATTAAGTTAATAATGGTTATTATTAATTTTTAATCTAATCCAAAAACTTATAAAATCAATTACACTCTCATACGAGGTTAATCGAATGGAATCAGTCGTGTGGGTTCGGAGCTGCGGAATTTGTGCAAAAGAATTAAATTGGAACGAGTAACAAACTCGAAAAATCAAGGTGAGTAAATCTCACTCAATTTGGTTGACTGGAATTAATTTATAATAATTTAAACTGATTATTGGATGATTGATTGTTTTGATATATTATTATCAGTTTGGATGTTATATATATATATATATATATATATATATATGTATATATAGTAGTATATATATTATTAGTTAGATATATTTCCCACTGTTGGAGCGGATGAGACACTATTTGCCCCGCATAATAGCAAATGACCCTATATTACCGCGATATCCCCCTCGAAGTGGGATTGGTATTTTTATGTTATCTAACATCTGTGGGTGCAGGGAAACAGGTTGGAGGGATCCAACTGGATTCCTCAAATATATATTAATTGTTTTCATATATGGTGATATATGATGTGAATTGATAATCTGTTATGGATTGTTGTGTGATTTGTTTTTGTAGAATATGCTAGTATATGATTTTTGTTTGATGATAATAAACATATATATATTCGTTTATATGTATTTGTTATTGTACTATTTTATTTTTCACATAATTAAATAAATATTTGTTGGATAAAATAAATAACACAGAATTCAAATTCAAACAAATATTTTATTACAAATTCAAATAGTACAAATTTGAGCTCTCACTACATATACACATTTTCAATTACATTACAACTTCAATTACATCAAAAATTTCAATTTACAATTTTGACCTCACTACATATTCACTCATCACTCGCATTTTTATCTTCAACTTTGTTATAGCTTGAATCCAGCATCTGAGCTATCTGCAAAATAAACATTGATGCAGTAAAATTGAAAAAGAAAATATTTTGCAGTGCAAATTAAAGGGTGTGTTTTGAAAATATTATTTGCCTCGGTTATTTGGGTTGTTCATCATTTATTTCTTTTGAATTCATCAACACGAAAAACTTGTAACATGCACAGTGTATCACTGTACATGTCACAAGGCCGTGCACACCGATATACACTTGCGTGTTAGAAGTGCAGGGACAGGTGAGCACAATGTCAAACCCAACCAAATAGTGGATTCAACTCGGGTGCACACACATGGAAAATATGAAATGACTCGAAGCAAATGCAAGACTACACATTGCAAACCAAACCAGACTTGAAACAGAGGAAATTGAATGCATGCTGATTTTAATATGGCACCAGAGCAGTACACATGAAACTCATATACAACCAGAGAGCATGCTAGTGAAGCTCAACCAAGACAACTGCAGCACAAAACCACACCACACATATATACAAGACCACATGACAATATGGGTAACAAGACTTCAAATGGATCGATGTAGTGCAACAAACCATGGACAATGCAACCATGTATAAAGCAACCAGACTGGAAAGGTGCAACAACAAAGTCACATTCATACAACATGTAAACCGGTTCACAATGTATGCAGGCACACGAAGGATAAACCAGACTAGAGGCACACAATGGTACAAGAACGGAATAAGACTTCATAAGACAAAAAACATGTATGCATACATGTGACAACTGGTACAAGGCAAATGCAAGAGACTCCAAGTCCAGATATACAACAGAGACATGCAATTGGACGATTTAACTCGAAGCTATTTAAGTGGAACCACATAAGTCAAAACCAAGTTCATATGCAAATGTACAAAGGCACAAGTCGAGGCATGAAGTAAAATACACACACATGAAGGCTCAACAAAAATGTACATGCAAACATGGAACTAGAACCAGCAATGCAAGACTCTAATCAGAGAAATGGTCAACACTAATATGAATGCAAAGTTTTCATCACAGCATACATATATGCATGCATGTTCATACATGTATACATGCATATATACAGTGACAAACATATGGAACAGAAGACACATTAATTTAGTTTAGAAAGCAACACACCACATGTACAAGGAATAAAGTAATGGCACTCAGGCATACATGGTTGGTCATATGTACAACAAGCTTTGTATGTACATGCTCATATGTACATGAATGCAAGGAAATCACATACATGTGTGGACAAGGACAGATTTGATGCCAGATTCCAACCAACACCAAAACTACATATAGAGCTCTCTAAATCAATGTACACAGTGCAGACCAAACAAGTGAACATGAATACAAGAGAACCAAATATAAGCTATATAACTGTTACAACACACTTTATTGATTCATGGATTATACAAAGTCGACATGTAAGAATGTCTATGGAAGAAGCCGAAAATACTATGGCCAATGATCTACAACTATTGGAAGTCACAACTAATGTGGACGGAACCAAATCAATTATCTCAAAAATTAAAAAGCCGAAGTCAAGGCCAAAAAGAACGGAGCAAATTTGAATTTATGGAGATCGATCAACCCCGTTTAGTGTTGCAGTGAAACCAGTCAACAAATGAACAAGTTAATCTTCACAAAGTCCAGATTATCCAAAAATTCAAATGCCAAAAAGAATGGAACTACTTAATAAAATATATCAAGCAAATTCAACACGAACAAGTCATATTTATCACAGACGTTCCAGAAAAAAAATTGAATGGCCAAGCAAGTGCGTGAAGAATTCAAACCAGAGATATACAAACGAAAATATAGGGTGTTCGAACCCTATAAATTAAAATCAAATTGCATCATAGGAAACCATTGATTTGAGTTCAAGAAAAATTCCAGAGCAAGCAATTGAAATCACAAATCAATAACTCGAATCGAAGTTGAGTATAATCAAAATAAAAAAAGGGGACATTTACATACCAGTTCAATACGTCTTTTGATCTCGACTTATTGAAGCGCCCGCAAGCTATTAAAGTCAAGAAATCAACCGCAAAGCAAATTGAAGAACGTTGATTGAAGTAGAAGGCTAAATCATCAAGCGAACAATTTGAAGGGGCGGCTTCAATTGAATAACCCTAAATTTGACAAGAGCGAGGAACGAAGAAACAACGACCACGAAAATGAGAAAGGGAGAAACGTTGTCTTGTTTTAATTTGCAGTGGGCCAGTCTAGTTATTTTTATTTGGGCTTTAATTTTATAATTAGGGTTTTGCATTGTTTTTGTTTTTATTTTTCTTTTAACTTGTGTAACTTTCTAGTCGTGTGACTAGGTTACGAACTACAGTGGTGTAGTTCGACTGTTCGAGAATTCGCAACTCAGTGGCTGAGTTGTGGTAGGGTTTTGAGCGTAGAGTTAGGTTAGTCATTAGCAGGTGTCAGAAGTTTACGTGTGTAAGCATTTGACTACTTAATTTCTAGTAGAAACCTTGGGGTAGCACGTAGGCAGGGTTTTGCCGAAGCTGGGTAAATTTGTCTGTGATCTCTTCTACATTGTTTTCTGTTGTTGATTTTTATTTCCGCATTAATTTTTATTATTATTAGTATCACCCTATTCACCCCCCCCTCTAGGGTGAAAACGATCCTACAGTTTTATTGGATGCTTTAGTAGCACTGGCCTAACTTTTGGTATTTTAAGTACCATAAATATTATTTTTGGAATTTGAAAGGATTTAAATGGAGATTTTGAATATAAAAATATTTATATCGGAATTTGGATTATTTTGAAAGAAATTGATTTGGATAAAAACAATAATTGATTTTGGGTTGTATTTAACTATTCGTAAAGATATTTTAAATAGAGATTTTAAAATAATTTATATAGAGGATTTTTAAACGATATTTCTGGAAAATATGAAAAGGAGTTTGAAATCAATATTTTAAATATATTTGTGAAATATATGGAATTTATTAAGAAATGGATTTATAAAATGAGATTTTATAATTGGGATTAGTATTATAAACAAGTGAAACTCAAAGGAGTTATAAATTTATACACGATCTTTATAAATAAGGGAAAATGATATCAGCTGATAAATTGGAATATAATTTCATAGGGTGAATTTATATCGAGATATGAAAAATAGATTTTTGGAAAAAATAGTGAATTCTATTTTTGAAAAGTGAGGATGGTTAGGAATCGGAATGATATCGATGTGTTATGAATCGAGAGGATTTATAAATTGAATTGGTTATTGGGATTTTAAAAATATAAATTTTAATCGAGAAGTTAAATTGTTTTAAAAGAGAATTTTTATTTATTCAAACTATGTAATTTAAAACTGCTTTAGTGATAAAATACTTCGGAAGTGGATTTTTCAAATATTTAATATTAATTGAAATAAATTTCTAATTTTTATAATCAGCTTTGTAAATCGATTAGTGTTATTTAAAAATGAGTTGGAAATGTTTTATTGATGTTTTATTAAAAATGTTTTGCTATTTTAAATAGTTACTTAAATTGGTTCTAAAAATAAATTATTATTCTTTAAAAATACTTATACATATATAGAGAGAGGTTTGGAATGATTGGAATTTATTTATAAGTTCTCTCAAGATTTGTAAATGGGGTTTATTTAATAGATGAGATTTTATAAGAGAAAATCTTATAATGAAATTCTGGGGGTAAGGAAATTTCCGAAATGTTAGAAAACAAGAACTTCGGGATTGAATCTAAATTCATAAAGAAGTTATAAATGGATAGATGAGATCATAGGTGAGTATAATCGATTTTGGTAAAATGTAAAAGGAAATTATATAAATTCCGGAAATGTAGGAGATAAGATATGAAATAATTTCTGAGTATTGGGATTAGAAATGATTTCGAAAAATGGATTTATAATATTTTCCTAAGTGTGGAAATGAAAGGTTTTTGGAAATATTTAGCGACGAAGGATTTATATCGAGATACTTTTCTAAATAGTGGATTATAATCGAAATTGGAAATATTTCAATAAGTGTTGAAGTAAGATATGGGTTGAAATATCCTGTTATGGATATAAGTATTCAAAAATATTTTCAAATTTTGAAATATCGAAAGAGATTGAATATATATATATACTTTGTAAAGATATTTTTGAAATGAATGTTTTGAAATTTTTATAATATGGGCCTAGTGACTGCTTATGGATGTTATTTGATAGTTTAATACCCGACAATCAAATCTGGTCAGATTCGTTGATTGTTTCGAAGAGACGGGATCAGATTTAATTATCCGAAAACTACTTCAATCCGATTTGAGCGTTACGAATGGATATCGTGAAGATAGTGAAGACGGTGATTCGGTTTGTCCAGACCCAGGACAACTTGTATGGACGAATGCTATCATTGCATCATTGCTTGGAAGGTAGTGTTAGCATTCCAAGAATGAATGTTATTCTAAAGGTAAACATTAGCCTCAAGCCTCATCAACCGGGAATGACTAAAATAGGGGAGATGCAGCAAGGCTAAGTGGGTCGCACCAATTAGGGTATGTTATCACCTTTCTAGATACCCTCGAATATATAAAATTATGGATATGGTTTTGCATGGGAAAGAGAGCGCTCGATTAAGGGTGGGAACACCCGAGGTGATAACATATTAGGTACTATCAAGGTTAGGGGTAGTCTGGCCTTGTGTTGGCAGGGGATCCCGGCGAGGTCCTCGGTACATTTTTCTAGAGGTGTACTATGACGGGCGGTACCCCAGTAGCCCAGTCATTGTATGGAATCCATTCTCCACTACGAGCCTTTATGGTTTTGATTGTAGAGCCTAGTATGCTAGAATTTAATTAATGTAATAATTTCGACTATTTGAATAAGTATTTTTACTTAGACACTATTATATTATCACTGGATTTTCTATGAACCTTTTTGGTTTTCGTAAGGGAAAAACCCATCGTGTTTATGTGTGACGCGGTCTTACGAGATACCTTTGTTTTCAAAGGATTTTGATAACTTTAATAATTCAATTTGAGTGTGTTTTCTCAAGCTGGTTTTCCAGACGGACTCGGGTGTTATTTTATTATAATGCTCGGGTCAGACCGAGTATTACAGATTCAGGATAGGATGTTATGGAGCTCAGGAGACAAGCTAGATGATAGAGACGTATTCCCATACTTGATTCATATTTCCGCTGAGTGAGAACAAGTTATTATAACTGTCCAGATCGATTGTTGGTTGATGTACTCTGATAATTGTTGTATATTAACAGTTACAGTTTCCTTGTATAAAAATCTGTTTTTATATATTCTATTTTGTTCCGCTGCGATTGTGAGATTCTATGTTATTGTTTCTATTTCTTCTTCACCCTTAATGATCAGGTATTTCTGGCACCCGACTGCTCGACATGTTATACAGTGAATGTATTGATGTCGATTTTCGAGTGTCGAAAATCTGGTTCGCTACAGAAACTAAGTAAGTGACAAAATTTGGCCAAAATGTCACACCACTTGCTAAGTAATGTGGAACGTTAACATTCGAATAGTTCGATGTTAATCGTTGCTCGAATTTACACACATGAGTCACATAACCAAAATGATGAATTTTCTTTAGACCAAACGATTTAATTAGTTTATAAATTGTTATAAATTAATTAATATTTATGAAATATTAATTATCAAAATTTGAATATTACTTGAGGAATAAGTATTGTTGTATATATTTATAATAGTTATAAATATATCAATCGATATGAGATATCGATAAAGAAACTAAATTAGATTTAATTAAATATATTTATTTAGGCTTAAATGGGCTATTAGCCCACGATGTTAGAGGCAAAATTCGGTAGCAATTATGTGATATTGGGGGTGGCCAAAATAGAGTATTAGGGTATGTGATGGGTGGTTAAGATCTGGTGAGAAAAGGTAAGTGATGTGATCCAATTTTCTCTTTGATTCAACCACTATAACAGGAATCGACCCTGACTTTCTTGTGACTTTTTGGCTACCTCATCAATCCATATCATAGTCGAACCATACCTCTCTACACCCCCGCAAGTATCAAATCAAATTCGTTTAAATCAATAGTATTCGATAACAAAGGGTTTGCGATTCAAAGACTAGCAATATGACGAATCGGGAGTTTTCAGGAGGAAAAGAACTCATCATTACAAGGTGTACTTAAGGACATTAGTTTAGATAAGCATTTATTATATATATGATGCATATTCTCTATATAACTCTGTATTTTTCAATCATATATATATATATGTGTGTGTGTGTGTATACACATATATACTGTTATTATTGAATTGTTAGTTAGGTGAGATTCTTATAGGTATTGTTGTTGCTCATATATTGATTGGTTATGTGTGTATGTTTATCAAATAAAAAAAACAATTTTATTCAAGGATCAGATACACACATACAGTATCACTATATTTTAATTATTTATATTTTATTAATTAATATATACATAGATTAATATATTAACTAATCTATTTGTATGACATGTATTAAACCTCATAACTATATTATGTGATTAATTGATCTAATAATTTTCAAATGTATATCTATATTGATTATGATTTTTAGTAACCGAAAATAAATTTTTGGAAATTATTTAATATATTTTAATATTATTTAATGTTTGCACAAATTAATAAATCCATATAAAATAAATTATGTTTCAAAAATACAATTTTAAATTTTCTAAAATTAATTTGTTATCAAAAATACTCTCTATCAAAAAATCAAAATTTTTAAACCTTTTGTGTATTTTCAAAAAATCATTAAATTCAACCGAAAATCATTTAATTAATAAAAAAAATTGACTTGAAAAATTCTGAATTTTTATTAAATCTATTAAGATTCTTCCAAATTTTATTAAAGTTTAAAATTCGAAATATCTATTATATAAATATTTTCTATATTTACTTGTTGTTAATTAACTAACTAATTCATAGTATATATATATATATATATATTAATACGATAAAATTATATTTATATTCGGATTTATTATATATATATATATATGATCTGTAATGTTTTATAAATAATAATATTATTATTTATTTTAATTTTATAATTTGTAGAGTATTGTAACTTATATTTACTTTTTAATTATTATATTTATGTATACATACATACATACATACATACATATATATATAATTATTTTACTTTAATACATACATACATACATACATACATACATACATACATATGTAAATAGTTAAAAAAATTAAAGTAAAATCATAACTTACACACACACACACACATATATATATATATCTGTTTGTGTGTGTGTTTATTTATTATTTAATACTATAATATTTTATGCGTATATATATATATATGATATTTTCATAATATAAATAAATATAATTTTCACTTGGATATATATATAATAATAATAATAACTATTTAAATATATACATATACTTGGACATCATATAATACATATAGGATGAGCTAACGTGTCTGTTGCGATGTAAATCACAACATCTGTATATAGGCATGTTACATATGGAATATCATGTTACACATGCACAAACATATACATGTATATTTATATATTAGTTGAAAATAAATTAAATAAATTTTTATCAATAATTTATAAATTTAAATGAAACATATGATTTTATTTAAATTAAATTTAGAAATGTCCTTAATAAATTAGGTCTCATAGGCCCAATAAAGATCCAATCTGTGCAGTTAGAGCGCCCTACCGCTCCATAGCGTTTGAGGTGCGAAAAGTTGTAGCGGAGATATATCGGGGATATAGCAAGATATAGCGGACGACTTTAAAAAGAGGAACGATGAACATTCTACATTAAAAAGAGGAACAATTTCAATTTCAATTACGGGAATCCTAATTTCAATTTTCAAAATTCAAATCATTATTTTAATGGCTTCCAGATCTAGATCTGGAGATTAGGGTTTTTCCCTACTCTCCTTTCTTCTTCGTTTCTTCCTAGTTTTCTCAACTCCTCCGTTGTTTTCTTTCTGATCTTCACTTCTATCTCCTCTAAACTGGATCATGGGACCTCTGCGTGATGCTGAAGGATGGGAGGAGGTGAGAAGGAAAAGGGGTAAGGCGCCAGTTCCTACGGGTCCAGATCAGAGGATTAACCTAGGCGGTCAAAGAACAAGCAGAGTAGACAGAATCCCGGGTAGGAGGGTGCTTCCGGTTTTTGATGGGCATACAGTTCCTAAACAACCAAAACCTAAGCAGAAATTTCCGCAGTCAAGAGCTAAGCCTAAAATTATTTTCACTGTTTCGGAGAATGCAAAGAAATTTTCGTACAGCGAGGCAGTGAAAGTAGGAGCGGTTGGTGATTTAGGGAACTTGGATCTGGAGTTTATAGAGCCTACGGTAGCGGATGGGAAAAGGATAGGTTCCCTTTCTTCTGAAGCGATCAAAGAAGCGGAGGGAGGTTGGGATTTATGCATTTTACTGTATGTGGTTGGGTATAAACCATGGCTCTGAACGTTTGAGGGTTATGCCAATAGGGTCTGGGTTACAAAGAAACCGTTCTCTGTCCATTCTAGGAATAATGGTTTTTTCGTAGTGAGGTTTGGTTTGGAGGAGGACTACAGTAAGATTTTAAAATCAGGTCCTTGGTTTATGGACTGGAACTTGATCATTATGAAGAGATTGTCCCCAGATATGAGAACTGATAGAGATCTGCTTACATCTTTGCCTATGTGGGTTAGACTTCCTGGTTTAAGTTTTAAATTATGGGGCAATAAGGCCATTAGTGCTCTAACTAGTACCATAGGAGTACCTATAAAGATGGATGAGGCTACGAAAAATAAATCTAGACTAGCCTATGCTAGAGTTTTGGTTGAGGTTAATGTTAATTATGGAATGCCCAAATCCATTGAAGGTAGAGATGAGAATGGGAGGAGTTTCATTCAGGAAGTAGAATATGAAAATCCTCCTCCCATCTGTGGCAAGTGTGTGTGTTTCGGTCATATAACTGCTGAATGTCCAATGACTAAGTCTTGGGTCCCTAAAGAGACCCAAGCCGTCATCTTAGATAATCCTGGGATAGCTGAATGTGGAACTGAGATTTCAATTATTCCGGAAAAGAAGCCGAATGTTGGAGGTCCCTTCTTTACTGGCAATTCTGATATCGGAGTCAATATCGATGCAGGGACGGAAGTCCCATATGCAGGGACGGAAGTTCCAGAAGATAAGGAAAAATCTACCACTATTACAGAAATTTCACCTCAGGTCCAGAATTTGGGAAAAGTAGTATCCTCAGTAGATAGGGATGAGGGGGCAATTTCAGAAGTGTCAGAGCCAGAATATGCTACTACAACCGAAATAGGAGTCAGTGAAGATTGCTCCAATGTTCCTCTGGCCAGGTCGGAAGTTCCTCCTGATCAAGGAGCCAGGGAGCCATTCATTCCTGCTTCTCCAACTACCCCGGGAGCCATAGATCTGAGTTCATCTCCACCAAAATCGCCAACAACTCACATTTCTATTCTTAAACGCCCTTTGTCATCATTGGATCACAATTTGCTTCCTATATCCTTATCTACTACTGATTTAGTTATTGATGATTGTAACTATAATAATGTTAATTTTAGGAGAGGTACTGACCCTTGTCTTTTATTACAGGTTCAAGATAATCTGGATCATGATATAGGATCGAATAAAGTGGCAGAGGAACAGAATTTTCATGTTAATGTTGACACAGTTCAGGAGATAATGGAGGAACAGGTTCTTCCGAAGCCTCAAGATATAGAGTTTGATAATATTCAGAAGGAGAAGCTGGTCCGTAAGAATCCCAAGTGGGTTCAGATGTTAGGTATTCCTTCAGAAGACAATGGGGAGTCCTCGAGTAGTAGGTTTTCGAGGACCCGAAATAATAAGGTTTTATAATGTCAGTAGCCTGTTGGAACGTTAGAGGGTTCCATAACCCTAATAGAATGGGAGAAGTGAGAAAAGTTATTGAAAAGTACAAAATTAGCTGTTTTGGTATTTTGGAAAATAAGTTGCTATTTCCAAAGATTTTGAAGTTGGAAAAATCGCTGAAAGACGGATGGAAAATAATAAGTAATATATCTTGCTATTATAAATGTAGGATTATGGTTCTTTTAGACGGAAATGTTTGGGACTTCAATTTTGTCAGCATGAGTGAACAACACATTACCATCGAACTGATCGATTCCTTGAAATGCAGAAGTAATTTGACTTTTATCTACGCCCAAAATTTTGCTGAATTAAGGAAAATATTATGGAAGAACTTTCAGGAGGATGCTATATATATATATATATATATATAGGCCATGGATGGTCCTTGGGGATTTCAACTGCATTCGTAGACCCTCAGAAAGAAAGGGAGGTAATCCAGTAACTTTTGATAATTTGTTTGAATTAGATGAAATGTCGTTACATACTGGTCTTAATGAGATTAATATTAAAGGTTTTGAATTTTCATGGTGGTCGGGTCCGTGTCGAAATATATTCTCTAAAATTGACAGGGTGTTTGCAAATCTAGATTAGATTAACATATTTCCTGATCTATCGGTTGAATTCTTACCTCCTTCGGTTAGTGATCATAATGCTATTCTCGTCTTATTTAACTCTAACTCTAGGGTTAAGAACAGTCCTTTTAGATATATGAACCACTGGTCTTTATGCGATCAATATTTTCCTATGATTGAGAAACTCTGGATTACTAATCACATTGACAGACCTTTGTTCCAAGTTATTAACATTCTTAAAAATATTAAGAGAGAACTCAAGAGATGGAGTGCTAATTCTCGTAATTTAAAACAAGAAGTGAATGTTCTAAGAGAGAAATGTTCTAGTCTCCAGAAACTTTTGGAAAATTCTAATGATCACATCTTAGCTTTGGAATTTCAAAATGCCAAGATTAATTTGGATATAGCTCTTAAAAAAGAATTTCTGGTTGCCAAACAAAAGGCTAAATGTGATTGGCTGATGATGGGTGATGTGGGATCGTCTTTTTTCTAAGCTAAAATGTCTAACAGAAGAAGTAGAAATTGTTTGACTAATTTAACTGTTGACGGTAAGGTGGTTTCGGAAAATAAGTTTGTTGAAACGGCTATAGATTTTTTCAAACAAATCTATAATCAGCCTCTAGGTGTTCATTTTCCTGAAGTCATTTGCAAAATGGTTATTTCTGAGTTTGGGGCTAATTTTTTAAATGAGAGTTTCTCTTTGGAAGAAATCAAATATGCCTTGTGGGATATCAAAGATTCTGTTTCTCCAGGTCCGGACGGTTTCAACTCGTTGTTTTTCAAGACACATTGGAATCTTTCGAAAGATATTATTTATAAAGCTTTAAACGATATTTTTCAAAAGGGTCGTATCTTAAAAGAATGGAATCACACATTTATTCACTTGATTCCAAAAAAGGACCATTCCTCCTGTATTCAAGATTTCAGACCTATTGCCTGTTGTAACACTCTATATAAGGTTTTCTCCAAAATTTTGTGTAATAGACTGGGTCCTTTTTTGGATAAGTTGGTGTCCCAAAACCAGTCGACGTTTATCAAAGGTAGATCTATAGGGGATGGTATTTTGTTAGCTCATGAATTAATTAGAGGCCTTGGAAGAAAGGATAACAAATTCATGTGTATTAAAGTGGATTTAAAGAAAGCATACGATTCGATTAACAGAGATTTTGTTATTCATATGTTAAGAAGTTTGGGTTTTCCAGATAAATGGACAAAAATTATTGAAAACCTAATTAAGACTCCAGTTTTCTCTATCATAGTTAATGGAGAAGCGCACGGTTTCTTTAAAAGTTCTAATGGCCTCAGACAAGGAGACCTGCTTTCCCCTATTCTTTTTACTCTGGTTATGGAATACTTTACGTTACTAATGGAGGAAAAAGTTAGGGGAGGTCTGATCTCACCAGTTACAGACTTTGGTAATAAATTAACTCATCTGATTTACGTTGACGATATCATTCTCTTTACTAAAGCTAATGTTCAAACTACGAATGCTATTAACGAAGTGTTTAAAACTTTGAAAATGGTTACTGGTTTGGAATTAAGTGTTGAAAAATCTAACATCTTCTTTGGGAAAGGGGTGGAATGTTGCACAGACATCTGTTCGATCCTCAACATTCAACAATCAACCCTCCCAATTAGGTATTTGGGTATACCTCTGTCTAGTGCTAACTTGAGGGATAAGGATTGTTCCCCTTTAATAGAGCAGATTAAAATTAGGATTGGTAGATGGGAAACAAAAATGCTGAGCTTAGCAGGGAGACTGGAACTTATTAAATCTACCATATATCCTATAATACAATTTTGGATGCAATGTTTCTGTCTTCCAGTTGCTACTGTTCAAAAGATTAAACATTTGATTTTAAATTTTCTTTGGAAAAGTCGCAGTAGTAAGATCCCTTGGGAGGTCTTATGTAAACATAAAAAAGAAGGAGGTATGGGACTGAGAAACTTAGAAGAGATGAATAGAGCGTTATATATCAAATTGATTTGGAAAATTATCAACTTAGAAGGTACTTGGGCAGTTTTTATGCATAGCAAATATATAGGGCTTAAAAGTTTCTGGGATACTGATCAGCGTTCGGATGACTCCGGAGTGTGGAAATTCATTTTGAAGAATAGACGCGAAGCTTTGAATTGCCTTTCCCTTAACATTGTAGATGGCAAATCCACTTCGTTATGGTATGATCCATGGTTAAATGGAAGTTCTATTATGGAACGCATTAGAAGGGATACTACTTTTAGAACAGGTACAGAAAATTTGTCACTCAGTAGGATTTTAAGAAATGGTGAGTGGAAGTGGGACTTGTATAGCTTTTTATTCCAAATTCAGACAGAAATTGAAGACGTCAAGATTCATAACAATAAGGAGAGGGATTTCTGGACCTGGAAGTGCTCTAAGAATGGTAAATACCAGTTTAAAAAAGTTTGGAATTCGGTACGATCTACGTTTGATACTAAGTTTTGGGCGCCTACGGTCTGGAACAAAATTCATGTTCCTAAAATGGCGGTATGCCTTTTTAAAGCCATAAATGATTTTCTCTTGACTAAAGAAAGATTAATTCAGAAACATATAGTGGTGGATCAGAATTGTGTGTTCTGTAATAGTCACATTGAAAATATAGACCATCTATTTTTTCAATGTGAGTTTACAGAAAAGATTTGGCTTTGGAGTTGTAAAAAGTTTTTTGTTAAACCGAAGAGTTTATTTTCATTTATTTTGAAGGAAGATTTACTGAAAATAGTTTCTATCTCTAGCTCTCATAATCTCAATTCAGATTTGTTTCAACTCTCGCTTTCAGTTTGCGTCTGGCATATTTGGAAAGAAAGGAACGAAAGGATTTTTCAGAAATGTTTTACGGATGGGTCAAAAATCTACTTAAAAATTTTCCAGACTATGAATATTAGAATGGCAAAATCTAAATATTACAAGAACATCACTGGCATGAATATAGATATTGCTAAGAAATGGGGATTTACCTCCCAACGCTGAATTGGGGATACATTCATAATTTCTGTTTTCCTTTGCCATTTTCCTAATCCTATGTCCTCTCGATCCAGATTTTTGAGTACCTGTTTTATTTACAATGCTTTTTCTTTCCCTCTCTTTAAATTACATTATTATTTACTTTCATCTAAAACTTCTTAGTAGCTTTTAAGTATATAGATCTGCAGGTTGCTCTAAGTGACAGTGATTTCGACCTGGATATCAAGACATTGAGTTATTTTGAGGACAGGTTAGAAAATTCCAAGGATTCAACTCTACTGAGGATAATAGTTGCGGATTATTTTGGGTTATAATAGACTTATCTTGCTTATTTTCGACTTGAGGAAGTGTTGCTATTTCTGTTTGTCTTGCAAAAAGCTCAGATCTGTGATGAAACTCAGATCTGAACTAGATGGTCATCTTTCAGCAACCCTGTCAACAACTTACAAACTTCGTTAGTCGGTAGATCTAAGTATTTAGCAGAAGACAATTCAGATAGAATGCTTACTTTATGGTTTCTGGAGGGATCGTAGTCCGTTTTTTCAGCTGATACTTTTAGTGAGGCTGCTGTTTCGTCTCTACGAAGTTTTATGGAGGAGTTTGATTTTTAGATGGCAGCCATTTCTGTTTCTTGTAGGCTGTTTTGGAAAGAATGGAGATATGAAGTAAGAAGGTGTCATATTGCCTTCTTTTCTACGAGACGAGTGTGGAACAATCTGGAGTCTTCCAGTCTTTCGGGCTGCTTCAAGGCTTTGGGCTTTGTTTGGGCCTTTCAATATTTGTTCTGTACATGTTGTATTTGCTTTGATTATGGGCCTGCTTTTGGCTTTTGTAATTTGGTTTTTGTTGGACCTGGTTTTATTTTAATAGAGAATTTGAGCCCTTTTTCAAAAAAAAAGAGGAACAATTATTACTTATTATTTCCCACCAAGCAAAACAAGTTATAATAAAGTAAAGATAAACAAAGTTGACACTTAAAAAGTTAGAACTAGTTATAATAACCAACGGTGTATATCATTGTTACATCAACTTTGAAGTTACCATAAAACTTAAAAGCAAGACAGCATGCAAAATGCTTATTTATAGGAAAGGGGGATATAGCGGGGCAACAAAATTGGGGATATAGCGGATTATTGCCCCAATATCGGGGATAATAGCAGATCCGCTATATTGGGCCGCTTTATAGGAATATCGTTGCCTCAAAAGTCCGCTACGGGATATATCGGGGATATATCGGGGCAATATCGGGGAATTGACTGCACAGGATCCAATAAGGTATATTTTTTGAAATTCCCCAATAACTTCCGTTGCGGATTGGCCTAATACCAACAATAGTATTAGAGCCTAATAGCCTATGCGGTCTGATTAGTCATGTTAGGGTTAACTAATTAAACCGTACCATATAGTTGGATGTCTAGATAAGTAGTGTCTAAGGTTGGGTTTGGGTAATCAAGTACTCTACCCTACCTAGCTACTAGCCTGGCTCAAAATGACGAGGTAAGCCTTAAAGGTTATCCCTAAAAGAAAAGACCTAATTTGAATTGGGTCTTAGGATAATTTTTAAAATTGTTTGAAAACTAAAAATAAAAGATTTTAAATTCAAAAGTTAAGTTTAAAATAAGATATAAATATATTAAAAAAGTTATAATATAATAATAATTTTCAAAATGTTTGAAAATACATATATATTAATTTCAAAAAATTTAAAATTTATTAATTGGATTAATAAAATTAATTAATTAAATAAGTTAATTAATTAATAAATGTATACATGTATTATATATTAGGATATATGTTGCGCTATTTTAAGATTTTCACAATAACATAAGTATACACGTATGTATATGAATTGAATTTTGAAATTAGTATAATTTAATTACAATTGTTTAATTAAATAAATTAACTAAAGGTTAATAAAATAAATAAATAAATTAATTAAAGGTTAATTAATTAAATGAATATACACATATATAAGATATACATGTAATACTATATAGGTTATAGTATGTAATAAATATTTAATATAAATGTTATATTAAATTAACATAAAATTAATTAAAATGTTAATTAATTAAAAAAATTAATTTAGATAATATTTACTTAATATAATATTATACATAAAACTATATCAATAATATAAAATATAAAAATTATATGATAATAAAACTTATATAATATGAATGTATAAAGTAAAGGTAGAACATTAAAGAAACCCTAAATAGAATTAAAGAATAAAGACATATGTATACGTTTGTATACCGTGACTTCTGATGTGTTCGACACTTGAATCATGGGGGTATTTCATAAGAAATGCATTATTCCATGAGTCGATATCACTCAATATAATACACTAAAGATTATGGATCTTTAATACAATGTTGTCCTCTACCATATATATATTAATAAATTACTTGCATGCTTCTTAGTTGTTGAGTAGACTCAACCTGGGGATGTTATGTGTAGTATTATTCATATATTGAATAGACGAGTTAAGATAACCATATGTATTTGTCAAGCAGACTCAAGGTACATATTCTATACTTCGGTCGTCGTAATATGGTAGGTACGAGTGAATAATTTTGTTTCGATTTGTTGAACAGACTCAATGTCGAAGCGGAATTAGGACATGGTACTAAAGGGCTAGGAGTTGTATGTGATACAACCGATAAGGAGTTGTCCATCGTTCATGGAGCTATGACTTGTTGAGCAGACTCAAGGTCAGAATTCCAAGACGGACGAGTCCTAACATCCACCAGTGAAGCCGAAAGACTTCTATGTTTCGCTTAGGATTTGGTGAAACATAAAAGACTAGTGAGAGCCTTATTATAAAAATGAAATGATAACATTTAACCTTTCTAATAATGAAAGAACATATGCTATAATATCATAATAATCTATAATGATAAATTTGTGCATTTTATACAATTGATAAAACGTTTATCAATTAAGATACACAAATGCTTTGAATCAAAGATGGACAAACATAAATACAACATATACTTACTAATAAATGCTTCTTGCATGTTAATGTTTTTCAATACCAATGCAAGCACCTTTTTACAGCTACTAAATACATTCGTAATTTGGCCGCTTATACATTTATTTGGTCGAGACTATGTATTGCAATCTATGAGTTTCGAACTCTAAAGTAATATAAGACTATGTATATTTGATCCACATACTATCGCATATAAGTGTTTTATGGGGAATGGTCATTGTTCGGAATGTACGATTCTTCAATGAAGTTAGTTCATCTGTGTAACAACCCGCATATTTTACGATTGTATATTTAAATATAGCGTCGTTAATCGGATTAAAGTCCGAAAAGCTACTTTTTGCAAACGGTCGAATTGGGACTCGAGACCACTTCCATTGAGTCCAAAATGGTGTTTGCGACTTTTTTTAGTATAAACATCGATATGTTTGGAGTTGAGTGAATTTTGCTATTTTTCACTTAGGGCTTTAGGCTTGGGTTTGGGTTCAGCCCACTAACCCAAGTCACCTTATATCCTTACTCCACCCCCTCTCCTCTTCATTCATTCTAATATTTCCTAACACTTCAAGCTTTAGAAAAATGGGGGAAGAGAAGAAATATTAGAAAATCCTAAGCCCTAGTTTCTTTGCAAATTCAAATTCTTGCTCCAAAATTAAAGAGAAGCTTAGGTAAGCCTTCTCTTCGTCTTCTCCATTCCATTTTCTCTTCAATTTCAGAAATGTTCTAAACCCTAACTTAGGAAATGTTTTCTTTTGAGCTTAGATTAAAGCTTCTTGGGTTGAAATTGAAGAGTGATTGTTCTAGCCTTGCTTGGAAGCTTCTCTCTTGTGTTTTTGGGATTAAAGGTGAGTTCTTTAACTCACATCTATGTCTATAGATATCTTTGTTGTTGGGTATGAATTCCTAACACTTGTGCATATTCATTTGCTTTTGATTTGAATCGATTTGGTGAATTTTCCAATTTTGGTGTTTTGAAGTCAAAATCTTTAAAAATCCTATCTTGGATGTTTTGACATGTTTTGGTGGTGTATCGAAGAGCCTATAGGGCTGGGTTGTCGATTGGCATAAATCCCTAGCATCCATCGCTCGTTCGATCGCATTTTGTTTGGATTTTCCCGTTTTGAGCTAGGCTATTTTTTTGCCTAGCAGGCAATTTCAGACGTCTGAAACTAATTTCACACGTCTGAAATGAAATCCAGACGTCTGGATTGGTAGTCCAGACGTCTGGAATTGGTCCCTGGAAAATGCAAAAAGGCAGAAGAAAAATCCAAACGTCTGGAAATCCAACCAGACGTCTGGTTGGAATTTCAGACGTTTGAAATGTGCAGTTTTGCCTATTTTGGGCCAGAACCTAAGGCCAGACGTCTGGATCAACCCCCCAGACATCTGGAACTGTTCATTTTGCCTATATTGGGCTGTTTTGATTTGATTTACATTGTTTAACCGATTTTTGTTGATCTGGATAGTTGTTATAACTTATTATCGACTTTGATGACTTCTTTCTTTGGATTTTTGGGAATATCCGTTTGACGGATTTGATATCGATTTTTATGGATTTAATTCACGTTTTCGTATGTGAATTTTTGGTGATTGATTGTTTCTACAATCATTTCTGTGCTTTGTCACTTTTAAATACAAAGGTTTCTATACTAGTAGTAAATACTCAAACTCTTTCATCAAAACGATTTCGACACTACTTTAAATATAAAGCTCTCTTCTAAAACCGTTTTCCAATCTATTTGTATATACAAACCTTTACCTCATTCGTATGAGAAATCTAATTAAACGGCTTAGCAAAACAAGTGGTATGAAATGCTTGCATTTACTTCGTCGGTTAATTCTTGGACTTGTTCGATTGAACTCTTGTGACAATTTTCGAGTGGAAATCTACAATTTGTTCGTAAATATTTGAGTTAAGCTAGTGGTTATGGGACATGAAGCTAAACTCTTATATTTACTAGCTTAGTGTAATTTACACTTATTCTCGAGTGGAAGTCTACAATTTGTTCGTAAATATTTGAGGTAAGCTAGTGATTATGGGACATGGAGCTAAACTCTTATATTTACTGGCTTAGTGTAATTTACACTTATTGATCGATGATGATCATTTTGTGATTTAGACTAGCGATGTGCGATGTCTCTTAGTTTGTGTGGGGACAAAAAACCCCGTTTGTGGAACTTCGGTTCAATTTGGTGGGGTAGCGACCCATGGTCTTTGGACCGTTCGTGGAGCAATCGGCTCAATGAGTCTGTCCATGAGTCGTATCTTTTAGGGTGCGTCGATGTTCAGCTCATTCTTCTATGCTGTACCACGATCGAATTTGTGCATGAGTCGTATCTTTTAGGGTGCGTCGATGTTCGGTTCATTTATTGGGTTAGCGACCCATGGAATAGCGTTCCGTTTGTGTTACACGTGTTGGTGAGTTTTCATGTTCCCGTTTGTGATAGGCCTTTCCCCCTTTTGTGATTTCTGGATTTCTCGTTGTGATTTCTAGAATTTGTGTTTCACCAATTTTTGTGGATTGAATTGATAAGCTCTATCAATATTTGTGTTTTGGTGAATAATTTAAAGAATGTGATTCTTTTTGGTGTTTATAGATGATTTGAGATATTGTATGATTTTTTATTGTTATTTGATGTATACTTGACACAGTATGGCATTTCTTTGTTATCATACGTTTTTGGTCATAACTCTTATCCTATATCATTTTATCTGATATTTATAGCTAGACTGATCCGTTTATTATTTTCTTCTTAAATAATACTCGGGTCAGACCGAGGTATTTCAGGTGCTCCTGCTTGACTTCTTATCAGGGTCCTTTACCTGATTTTTGGCTAACTACTTTAGATCAGTAGTTTTTCTTAGTATACATTTGAGATATAGACTCCTTGATGTATAATTATTCTTTTGTCTAGCACTTGTATCTATTCTTTTGTGATGTAGTGGATCTTCTATGACCACTATTTTGATGTACACTTTTATGTGATATATTCATATCTGATTCCGCCTTTGTGATATGAATGTCTGTGCCTGATTTGTGTTATGTTTATTTATATATTTATTTTCGAAGTCCACTTAGCCACTGTGCGGTAGCTTTGAGTTTGTATTTGATATGTCGAATTTTATATTTTCTGACATATTGGTACTCGCACAATACAATTACACAGATGGTCGCTCCTCAACAGCCTTATTCTTCATGCTAGTCGACTACATTACCCCGTAGTGTCCTTGGCTAGCGTGAGTATAGAGGTGGGGCGTCACAGCATGGTATCAAAGCCAAACTTCGGAACAATGTAGAATAATCTAGCAAGGATCATTGTCCTAAGTCTTCTTAGGAATCGTGCTATAGGATTTAATTCGAGTCTTCGTACCGTTTTATCCTATTTTCTTTTGTGATCCCTTGTTTTATCAATCAAGTTTGTTTGATATTCATTCTGAGAATAACCTTTTTCCTCTTCTTTCTTTCTTTCTTAGAGAAGAAGAGATGGTTAGATCTGGCAGTCCCAGCGCTGGTCAATCCAGTAGTCATTCTCTGGATGGCGTATTCATGTCTGCCCAACAACTTTTGGATCTTGTAAAGAATCAAAGGTTTATTTGTGCTTTGGGTAAGAACCCCAAAAAGGTTTTACCTCTAAAATTAGAAGTGCCTTTCGATCAGCTTAAAGATATCACTCTTCAACTTAAAGAGGTCGATAAAGAAAGTGATGCTGAAGTTATGGATGCCAAACAAAACTTCAACATCAACAAGAAGAGGCATATTAAGTTCAAAAGTCCTAATCCCAACAAGAAAGGGAAGTAGGCAATTTTGGTAGCAAAGACTCCTACCACTAGTTGTGGACGATGCTATAATTGTGATTCTACGGATCACTATGCAAATAAGTGTCTGAAACCTTTTTTTTTGTCGTTATTGCAAAAGTTCGGGCCATCTTATATCTACATGTCCCATACTCCAAAGTAGGAGAGAGGGAGAGTTGAATGTTGTGCAAGACCCTAGTAACACTTCTCGTGGTCAAGGTATTTTTCATTCTACCCTTGATGACATTATTATGTTTTGTGATCATTCTATTTGATTTCTTTTGATACGGGTGCATCCCATTTCTTTTATATCAAAAGAACTTGTTGATTCTTTTTCTTTAAACATTATGGGCTTGATGACTTCACTGAGAATTGCGAATCCAGTTGGTGGAACCGCAACACTCAGTTTACGTTGTGATGATGTCGAGATTATTTTATGTGATTATTCTTTTCGAGCCGATTTGCATGTTATGCGTTACTTAGGCTTCGAAATTGATTTTTGGGAAAGGATTGGCTTAATCATTATGAAGCCCATATCCTATGTCCAATGTGGACTATTCATCTTCGACATCCCCAATTTGTTAAGCAGATTTCTTTCGTTCTTAATGTTTTTGATTTCCAAATTTTGTGGCAACATTTCATTCTTCAAACCCACTTGATGAGGAAGATGTTATTTCTCTCATTCAAGTAATTTGTGAATTTCCGGAATATATTTGAGCTTGTCTTAGGATTGTCACCTAAGCAATCTATTGTGTGGTGCTAAGGTCTTTTCATCTCGACCTTGCCACCGATTTTTTTCAGCTACGAGTTGCGGAGGGTAGCGTTTCACTTACCGCATTCCGCACTCGTTATGATTCTTATGAGTGGTTCGTTATGTCATTCGGTTTGACGAACCCTCCAGCTTATTTCATCCATCTTATGAATCAAGTATTCTACGAATATCTCGATAAGACTATCCTTGTATTCATTGATTATGGATGAAAACAACAATTTAAAATTTGCAAATCTTTTTAATAAGATATTTATAAGTATAATTGGATTTTGTTCTTAAAATGAGCAAAGAATATTCATAAAATTTTTAAGAGACTTGTTTATCATATAGAAGATGATTTTGTGTTATTTTGCCCATTGAGTGCTTTAAGAATTCTGGTCGATGCGCTTGATCAACGTTATCGATAGGAATCTCCTAAACGCTTTGATGAGACAGTCAAACACAGTAAATTCTTGTAATAAGTAATTTTTTTTAAAAAGATGATTAATAAAGTTAATTATAATTTTGAATGTCTTAGCTTTTCGGGAAAGAGGATCAATTAAAGGAACTCTTTTCCGATGCTTTTATTCTTGTGAGTCCCGAAGGGAACTAAGACTTTATTGTTTGTACCGATGCAAGTCGTATTGGTTTTGGTGTCATTCTCTTGCAAAGGGAATGTGTTATCGCATTTGCTTCTTAACAATTAAAGCTTGTCGAGACTAGATATGCCACTCATGATCAAGTTATTTCGGATTTACTCACAAGATTCTCACTTGATAAGACTTAGTGTTTTGGTACATAAGTGCTAAAATAGAAAAGTCTAAATAATGATTTAGGGTAGATTATTTGCACATCGATGAATCTTGAAGTCAGTAGGAGCGATATAGAGGTATGAGTTTTCAGATATAATCCAAGAAATGATAGAAAGTATCATTTTATAAGCATCAGAAGTGAACAAATACTTTGATAGAAATATCAAATTGTTTGATTATCAACCAAAATGTAGAGGAAGCGTGTGCTCATAGGAAAGAACGTTAAAAGGTACATAGATATTTATAAACAACAAGTAAACAACGCAATGTTGAATTTTAAGGATGTACATGCGTTAAAATTAGTTTTAGTTGTTTTAGTACTTAATGTTGGATTTGCAAATAATGTCTTTATAGTAAGTATGAAAGATATTGGGAATATCCTATAATGATATGCAAGGACACCTTATTAAAATGTTTGATAGGGAACATATAAGATGAATTCCTTATGCATTAGTAATATAAATTATCATACATGTTATGTTGTCTACGATATTAGGTTTTATTTATGTATTTGATTCATTAAGAAAATATCAAATCCAAATAGATTTCACTAAATGGTTGTTTAAGGCATTCTCGTGTATTTATGAAATACTAGTGAAAGGTTTACAGAAACAACGAACTCCTTATGAAGGAGTACTCGGACTCAAATTTCATAAGTGATATTGAGTATAAAATATTTATAATATATTAAAAATCATTAAGTTGGAAATGTTCCAAATAGAAGAGATTGTGGCTGATTCATTGACTTAAATAGTGCCATAATAAAAGCAATGTATATAAATATAAATGCATAGATTTATAACCGAGCCGAGGGTGGTTCCAAATGTTGAGAATCCCATAACACTGTTATATGATAACAATGTCATGATGTAGTTCGTAACATAACTTAGAGCTCACTAGAAGTTGGGAGATATAATCCGAATTATTTTATATGATAAAGATAGTTTATCAGCGTTAGAGAGAGTTAATCGATTAAGTAGATGATTAACATAATAGCATATATTCCCGTTCACCAAGGGACTGATCCATTTGGTTTTAAGAAAACCAATTGCAGAAGTTGGAATAAGATTCCATAATTGACCCAAAGTGCAGGTGAGAGATTGATACCGTTAGGGGTATACCCTATGGGCAATTATATAATTTTATATATATATCTAACTCAATAACCAATCTTGTTCGAAATCAAAGGTATTTTCTTTCATTATATACTTGATAATGTGGTTATATTAATTAATTTAACTAGAAGAATATTTAATAGAAAATCAATAAATGGTATGCTTTGTGATAGTAGTTACAATGTGTTGTGACCGTGAGTAAATTATCATAATAAAAATAAATATACCATTTTAAATGTTCCTAGTCAAGATGCATCAAGATTGGATATCGATGTATCGGTTGAGACTAGAGTACGTAATTCTCTTCAAGCATTGGACAGTGTATTACTCATGGCTTGTGGTGGTAACTAGAGGTTAAGTAATGACAGTTATTGGATAACTATGTAACGACTCACTCGATAATTTTCTGTTGGTTAATATAACTAAGGTCAAACAAAAAAATATCAATGTGACTAATTTACACAATTCTATCAACTTGATAATACTATTGATCTTCAATATGAAAGCTTCGCTTTGATTATAGTCAAATCATTGCATGACGTTCTATCAAATGACTATAATTGAGTCGAGTGGAAGTATTGAAAGTGAAGCACTATTCAAGAGAGGATTCGTCACCTAAGTTATATGGGTTTAGTATCATGGTCAACTCAAGTCAAGTTAAAGTCAAAGTCTCTGATCAGAGCATTTTGGTTAATAATAATTGTTATTATTGAACTAAGGACTTTGTGTGTGAAATATAGAGTTGAATAGGGATGATATTGGAATTTTGACCATTACCAAATTTCATAGTCCAAAGTGATATAGTTGTGATGAAGAGAATTGGTGTAAATAAATGTCACAACCGGGTAACACTTAATAAAGTGAAATTGGATTTTACCAAAACTAAATAAGCGATTATGGTCAAAATGTCACACCACCTGCTAAGTGACGTGTGAATGTGTAACAACCCAAAATTTTCGATCCCAAAAATTCCGGATAGTTAGAGAAAAGAAGAGAAGAGATAGAAGAGGAAGAAACAGAAACACAACACAGATTCTCACATTCGCAGCGGATCAAAATATAATATCAAACAATAACAGTTTACAAAAGAATACTATATCAGTAGATTACATTTTTATACACCAAAGTTACACACATACTCAAACACTGGACATATACAAATCAACATGTCTCAGATAATAAGAAATATATCACAGCGGAAACACTCCATACGTTCCTGCCATCCAGCTCGCCTCCTGAGCTCCAGAACGTCCTTACCTGAAAATCTATAATACTCAGTCTGACCCGAGCATTACATCAAAGTAACACCCGGGTCAGGCTAGAAACCAGCGTGAGTAAACCCATAATATGAAATACCAAACTATATAACTTAAGTGAATTACCAGGGTAACTCGTACTTTACTACGAGTTCTAATCTTATTTAAGTCAATCATTTATCTCAAAACAATATCCAAGAATCGTTTTCCAGTTTTAAATATCCATGATACTTAACTTATTTCATTCCAGCCTGTTTGCTTCCAAACTCACATTTATAAAGAATCAAAGTGGTTTCGGGTATTTACTGATACCCGACCTCGGACTCTTCGAATTCAATATCATCTCTAATCCAAGTTGTTAAGTTTTAAACAATACAATTCAAATCCAGGATATTATACAACAATTCAACTCAGATAGGTAACCTAAATTATCATAGTTTCACCCATTCATATCACAGCACATCTCAATCGCCCATCAGAGATAAAATCAATCCAAGTCATCCAATATCATTCAACCATCCATAACAAGATTTATTAGATATATAATTCTTAATTAATTTAATTAATCTCCAATTAAATTAATTACCAACTTTAATCATTTAGATTACCTTAATCCTGCATACTCAACATTTATTAATAACAACCCAATTAATAAATCATTCTTTAATCATCCATCTTAATTAATCATCCTTGATTAATTATACTTTAATTACATTGAGTATTAACCCTTAATTCCTCACATTAATTAATGATCCTTAATTAATTATCCCATAATCACTTACATTAATTAATTATCTTTTAATTAATCACTTTCATTAATTATCCTTAAATTACTTACATAAATTAACTAACCCTTTAATTAATTTCCTTAATTAATTAATCCTTTAATTAATTACATTGAGTAATTATCCTTTTAATTACTTCCATAAATTAATTATCCTTTCATTATTAAATAATTAACTTTCAATTATAATTAATTAACCTTTAATTAATTAACCAATCAACCTTTAGTTAACTAATTATCCTTTAATTGGTTTCATTAAGTAATTATCCCTTGATTACTTTAAGTAATAATCTTAAATTTTATTAAGTAATAAATTTTATTAAGTAATTATCTCTTAATTACTTATATTAATTAACCCTTTAAATTAATTATCATACAATCACCTGATTAATTTAAACTTTTAAAACTTGTTAACATATATTTAAATCTCTGTCCTGAGACAACTTCGAGTTCCCACCCGAGTCGGTTCTTCTTTTTCCCTTTTCCTTTAAACATTGTTTTGTTTTAAAATTTAAAAACTGTTACACAACTAAACACTCGCAAACTCACCTTCCTTCGAGACAAACACATGAAAACTTCGAACTCGACCCGAGCATCTACCTTCTTCCCCGAACACCCAAAAACACCAGATACAAGTGATACTTCGTGCATGTGTACATGAGTTCGCCGATGTTCTGACCAACTTCGACGTCGCCTACAGGTCTCCTACGACCCACACTAACGCTCCGACCACCCAGCTCCGACGATTACGCCTGGAAATCAAAATTGAGCTATCGAAACAACAGAAACCCAACTCGATCAACGTAAACCAGCTCACATCGCCACCCTCGATCGCCAAAGATCATGCGATCACATCCAAAGCTCCGCCACGACACCATGCTTCGATTCCCCCGCTACCGATCGACTCCGGTGCACCCTTGACAACGAAAACGTCTCGACTTCATCATCGACAAACATAGACTAAAGAACCCGAGTTCGACGTCGTCCAGCCACACAGCGATGTAAAAATCCCGTTACCATTTTTTCATCGATCCCTAAGACTCCAGCCTCCTTCACCCTTGATCACGACAACCCTACCTCCATCGATCGTCGGAATTCAACGAAATTCCAAATTCTGGCCAACTCACAATATCTCAACATATAACAACTTAAGAATCTTGAAATGATTATCTAAAATCATCATTTTCCAACTCGAATCTGGTTATGAAATCCAAACACGAATTTATGAACATCAAATTTTAACTTATATTTGATTTCCACTGTAATTATCATTTTTGAAGTAGTTACTTAATATAAATTCTCGAAACCCTTTTTAAAATTGATGTTATAGTCGTACAATCATATTTCATTTAGAGATCAAAGCCTAAAAAGGATTAGAGAAAAAGATTTGAATTTTTGAACCTGTTTGGATCTGTAAAACCAAACAAAGGCATGTACATATATATATATATATATATATATATACAGACATGCACACATATTTCACATCCATACAAACATTTTTCCACAACATACTTTAAGTACTCATCACTTATAATCAAGATTTAACATATTTAAGCTTCTA
Organism: Allium fistulosum; assembly: GCA_030737815.1. NCBI lineage: Eukaryota > Viridiplantae > Streptophyta > Magnoliopsida > Asparagales > Amaryllidaceae > Allium > Allium fistulosum. Next base: position 991,514,233 of record CM060903.1, read on the forward strand.
CAAAGGTAGTTTACTCACAGTGATTTTAGAAACAGAGAAAGAGAACACTACATGCTCGTTTCATTTGCTCTTGAATTTCTTTTTGCTTTTGTTGTATTTTAATCTGAAGTTGATCTCAGGTTGCTAGTTGATTGATCTCCTTGCCTGATCTTAGGTTATATTAGATGATTAAAAACTGATGTTGCATTTGCCTTTGATTTCTTGTCTCGGATTTGAATTTCCAGGTTTCATTTTCTTTTCTTTTGGTTTGTATAAATTTTAGTTGAAAATGAAGAGAAGATGGATTTGAGCTGAAAGGTAAAAACAGATTTCTTCTTCCTATCTTTTAAAAAATTTAAATTTTAATTATCAAAGAAAAACAAATAAAGCCACTTGTCCTTAGATTGATTATTTAGCTTACACATATACATTCCAATTTACAAATGTCCTAAATATACATTATGATGTTTACAAGTGTTAACTCTTCTTTTATTAAATCTTTTAAGTCATATATATGTATTTATGTAGTAGATTTACATGTATATAAATGTTTGTTTTCATATAAATAAGCTTTTAAACTTTAATAAATATACAAGTGAGAATGTATGTAAACATTTGTTTATAAATAACTTATGTTTTGATCCAAATAAATGTATTATATGCTTATATGCTAGTGGATTTTATTTTAACTCTATATATATTTTTACAAACCAAATTGTCTTATGTTTAAATTTTTAACAACAAGGATAAATTCTTATTTATTTTAAAAGATATATTTTAGCTTGAGTTTAAAATAAGGATTTAATTAAAAGTTCATTTACATTTCTTTTATATTAACTTATGTGTCATATTAATATGTACATATCCAAACTATATTTATAATAATGTGTGTGTGTGTGTGTGTATATATATTTCTTTTTCATAGGCATACGTATATATATGCCTATATAAATTATAAAGCTCGAATATATCTACTTATATATATATATATATATATATGGATATCTTATCCAGAATTAAATAGTGAAATATATTATTTATTATCCCGGGAGATTTAAAATTCAACACTTGTATTATAGTTTTAAACCTATGTTATATTTGTCAGAATTTTATCTATTTAATTTACAAATTAGTATTTAAATAAAATTTAACACTGTTAATTACCAATTAATAGATGTCCAAAAATCCGAGTTATCACAGAATGTTAATAGTTCGATGTTAATCACTGATCGAATTTACACCTATGACTCACATGACCGAAATGAATTCTCTTTAAACCAAACAATTTAATTAGTTTATAATTGTTATAAATTAATTAATATTTATGGAGTATTAATTATAAAATTTGAATACGGCTTGAGGAATAAATATTATTGTATATATTTATAATAGTTATAAATATATCGATCGATATGAGATATCGTTAATGAAATTAAATTGGATTTAATTAAATATATTTATATGGGCTTAAATGGGCTATTAGCCCATAATGCTAGAGGCAAATTCGGCAGCAACTATGTGATATAAAGGGCGACCAAAATAGAGTATTAGGGTATGTGATGGATGGCGAAGATATGGTGAGGAAAGGTAAGTGATGGGGTCCACTTTTCTATCTGATTCAACCACTATATAAGGAATCATAACCCTAACTTTCTTATGAATTTTTGGCTGCCTCCTTTATCCATATCATGGCTGAACCATACCTCTATGCATCCCATCAAATCTCAAATCAGTTCAGATCAATAGCTATTCGATAGCAAAGGGTCTGCGATTCAAAGATATCAATCTGACGAATCAGGAAGTTTTCAAGAGGAAGGGAACTCATCATTACAAGGTGTACTTAAGGGAATTAGTTTAGGTAAGTGTTTGGTTACATATATGATGCATATTCTCTGTATAACTCTATATTATTCAAACATACACACACACACACTATTATTATCGAATTGTTGGTTATGTGAGATTCCTACATGTATTGTTGTCGTCACATATATTGATTGGTTATCTATGTATGTATGTTTATCAAACTAAAAAACAATTATTTTTTCAAGCATCTAATACACACAGCCAATGTCATTATATTTTAGTTATTTATATTTTATTAATTAATATATACATAAATTAATATATTAATTAATTTATTTATATGACATGTATTAAATCATGTAACTATATTGCATAAATATTTATCTAATAATTTTCAAATGTATATTTATATTAGTCATGGTTCTTAGTAACCGAAAATAAATTTTTGGAAATTACTTAATATATTCAGTATTATTTAATCTTTGCACGAATAAACAAATTCTATTTCAAAAATTCAAATTTAAATTTTCTAAAATTAACATGTTATCACATATTCTCTCGATCAAAAAATAAGAATTTTTAAACTAATTTTTATATTTCTAAAAAATCATTTAAAATTCGTCCAAAAAGCATTTAATTATTAAAAATTATTATTTTGGCTTAGAAAATTCTGAAAAAATTTCACAACCTATATAATACTATTCTAGATTTTCTAAAAGTTTAAAATTAAACATATCTATTATATAAATATTTTCTATTATTTACTTATTGTTAATTAACTAATTAATTCATAATATATATATATATGTTAATATGCTAAAATTATATTTTATATTCGTATTTTCTATATATAAGAAAAACCCTTATTACAATATCATAACGAACCTTTTACAAAAGCGCACTCGATCATTCTTAACATTTAAGGACATCATATATGTTGCACTTTGCATAAACTGATCAATTTGAAATTTTATTGATCGTGCTCTTAGACCTATCTTGTAGTTTTGGTTTAGTATTACATTTAACACAATATAATCTTTATTGTAATCTATCAAATTGAATACAATATCTCACTATATAGTATGTTTGTTTACTTCAAATGAAAAAATTTCATCAAAGTATTATACATTACGAATTGTGACCGTTTACTATATAACACTTATATATGATAGTATATGAATCAAATATCCATAGTATTGTATTGTTTTTGAGTTTAGAACTCATAAAATGCAACACATGGTCTCGACAAAATAAACATGTAAGCGACAAAATTGCGAGTGTATTTAGTAGTTGTAGAATTAAGCGCTTGCATAGGTGTTGAAACTTTATCATGCAATAAGCATTTGTTAGTAAGTATATGTTATACTACTATTTTTCAATCTTCAATACAATTCATTTGCATATCTTAATTGATAAATGTTTTATCAACCGTATTAAATACATAAATTTATCAATGTAGATTATTATAACATTATATAACATATGTTCTTACAATATTAGAAAAGTTAAACATTATCATTTCATATTTCTAATAAGGCTTCCACTAGTCTTTTATGTTTCACCAAACCCTAAGCGAAATGTAGATGTCTTTCGACTTCACTAGTGGGTGTTAGGACTTGTATGCTTTGGGATTCTAACCTTTGAGGTATAACGACCCATAATTTTTTTGATAAGTAAAAATATTTAATTAAATAAGATTTTGAAATTAAATATTACAGTTAATACGAGTTTAAGTGATAACTGTAGAATATGAATGTAATAAAATGTAATGTTTAAATCTTGAGATTAACATGGAAAATTTATTTTAAAAGATTATTAATTTCTATGTAATCAAGACTGATAAAATTGTTAACTTTTAAATTTGAATTTAAAGGTGATTAAACCAATTTAATAATAATTTGTTTAATTAACGTGAAAATTACCCATTTTTGCCACTGTCTCGGATTTCGACGAAACTAGTTTCATCGGATCCGTAACAGTGAATTATTATAGAATTTCAAGTTTCATAGCGATCAGACTTATCGTTTGATCGTGCGAGCTCGAAACGCGTAGAAATCAATTAATAGAAATTAAATGAATATAATTTGATTTAAAAGTTAACTTCTATATAAAATGGAATTAGGGTTTGAAACTAGTTCCATTGAGTTTAAAAATATCGAAACCTATATTTTGGTATATTGGATGACCCACTTTCGTTTTGGAAACGAAATGAGCTTTTTGGGTCGTTGTTATCGTTTCGACCCAATTCGATCTGTCCATTCGTTCTTATCCATCTCTGCCTCTATATAGTCTATTATAAACCCTAGCAGCCTTTTATTTTCTATTATCTGTACATACATTTCTTTCTCGTCTCCTCTTTTCAATGTCAGACAATTTCAAAACCCTAATTCCTATTTCTAAATCAAATCAAAATTTAAAATCCTCAAACCATGAATTATATACTGCTGGAAAGCTCTCGACGAACGTAGTCTATTCCTACAGTTTGTTTTTGCAATCGAGCTTCGGTTTGTCTAGAAATCAGCAAAGAACTCTCGGTCGTTCATTCTAGGTTTTCGGATCCGACGGTGGATCGTCGACTATACGACGATCGGGAGGTGCAGGCTTGTAGAGGTCGCAAAGCAGGTCTCATAAGTGGTGGCCATTCATCTCAGTCGTGCACGAATCACCGGAATTTGGCAAGAGAAGCGACGACGGCCGTAGCCGCTCTGATGGGCTGGAGCATGCCGTGGTGGGGTCGGAGGCGGCGGCTCGGCATGGGGAGATGGCGACGTTCTCGGATCTTGGCGAAGATGGCTGTGGGAGGCAGCGACAGCAAGAGAAGATAGCGGTTGGGTTTCTGTACGTGGTCGCGTGAGTGGACGAGGGTTTCGTGGAGAGGTATATTTACCTAAATGCCCTTTTCTTTATTTTATAATTTTAATTTAAATTTTTAAATGTTCTAGCACGCATAACTTTTGCATATGAGCTCGGATTCACGCACGGTTTTCTCCTTTCCGATCGTATCGAAATTCCGGACAATATGGAATTTATTTGGTTAGATTCTGAGACTGTTCAATTTTTAGGCCTTAATTGGATTTTTAATCGACTGAAAATCAAAGGTGAGTGATTCAACCCACTCACACAATACTAAATCTTCTTATGTTAGTTGAATTAAATTTATGAAGTGATAATAATGTTGTTGGTTAATGTTTGATAGTTTAAGTTGACATTTTAATTTAAATTGAGTTTGATTGAACTAAATTGCCATTTAATTAATATTGGAATTGAATTGCTAGTTAAATACCTGATAATGATAACCAGTTAATTATTGTCATTTATTTGTTGATGTGAATGATGATTACGATGGATGCTTAATTGTTGACATTTTGGATGATTTGATGTTATGTTTATTTTATATGTTGTTATCACACTGCAAGTTCCCTTTGTTATTATTAGAAAAACCACTATGGGTTGAAATGATACATACCCGAACGATCTTATAGATCAGGGAAAAATCATAATGGGTTGAAATGATGAACCCGAGCGATTTTATGGACTTGGAAAATTATGATTCAGGATACGGGTTGAAATGATATATATCCGGAAATTTAAATTTATTGCGGGTTGAAATGATATATATCTGTATCACTTGACCATAGGGTAGAAAATTTTATACGGACACCGTTGGGTGGTTTTAAATTATTTTCTAAAATTATAAAGTATGTTTGATTTAAGAAATTTGATTTTTAAATTTAATTTAATGATTTTATTTAAAACTTATATTTGGAAAATAAACTATTTTATATGTTTAAAGTTTAAAATTATAAGTTAATATATAATTTTAAATGTAATTTTAAGATTTAACTTATAATTTTATTTAGTTTTAAATATATAATTTAAATAATTTAAAAAAATTTAACTTAATAAAATATTTAATATAGTTGTAAAATAATAAATTTAATTTAATAAATTTAGTTTTTATTTAATATAATAAATTTAGTTTTATTTGATATAATAAATTTAGTCTTGGTTTAATATAATAAATTCAGTTTAATTTAATACAATGAATATAGATTTTTTAACAACTTTAATAAATAAAAAATTTGGAAAGATAAATTAAAATTAAATGGTAATTAAATCTGTTCTAAGGATTGAATTCTAATAAGTTTCATTTAAAACTTATTTATTTATGAGATTTCAAAAGATATGATTTTAAAATGGAATAACTCGATTTGACAAGAATTGTTAGGTTAAGCGTTTCAAAACTAAAATGTAATTGAAGTTATGTAACGATCCGTAAATTTTAACGGTTTTATTAACGTAATTAACTAAAAAATTTCTTGAAATTAAATAGTAAATTTTTGAAATGGAAATTTGATATTTGAAATACGTCTATTTAGACATAGCAAATGACAAATTTTCGTTGATAAATATGGAAGTTAGTTTTGTTGCGTAATTTCAATTCAATTTTAAAATCAGTTAAATTTGATAAAAATAAAATGTTTTCGAAATCTGAATATTTTATACAATAAAAATATTTAATATTTTCCGAGTGAGACGTCATCTTTCGTTTCGTCAAATTTTGACTTCTCTAGCTTTGTTATGTTATTTTCAGCGAATTTGTAGTCGTTTGGCAGCGAATATCGACTTTTAATAGGATGGTCATATCGTTGATGTCTGTGTACCATTCTGTTTGTCTCGTCATGCCGATATCCGCAGTATATTTGATTGTGCATTTTGACGTCCGATACGCGACAAAATCAGCATAACGGTTCGTCGTATCGGTACCGTATTTGTGTCATTTTGTTCCTTGTGCCTTTTCAAATCTCCGGCCGTATAAACCAATTTGTAATTGCTTTATTAAACTCTAAAACAACTTTTGACCCTTCACCTTTGCATTTATTTTTATATTTATATTCGTCTGCCCTTGCATTTCCTTTTCAGTTTCGTTCTGTTTACTTCAAGAAAGATTATTATATTTAATACAAATCTTTTATACGTATATTATAAAATATAAAGCTTGATATTTACCTGTAGCCCACAATTCCTCTTCCTCCTCCATTTTTTCGGCTGCCATTACACAAAACTCGCCACACAAGCCTTCCATCCTTCCTTCGCGCATACCTCCACCGCAAGCAGCAGCCTTCCGCTAATTCTCCATGCTCCGGCCACCGTCCCTTGCCACGTCACCCCACTGGTTCATCTCCTTCAAACCGCCGCTCCAACTTCTCATCAAAACCCTCCACCAAAATAATCACCGAGCCTACCTTCCATCCCCAGCAAAGCCGCTCGCCGAAGCCACCATCTTCCTCCACAATCACCGCCATCTCTCCCCATGCCTGCTGACCCAACCGAGCCTTCCATACCCATATTCCATCAGCCTGCAATGCCTTGAACCTCCCTGAACAGCCGAGCCTAGTAGCAGCAGCTTTCTCTTATATATATATAAAAGGTATATATAATATGTTAATGTATTTATTTAAGTCTATGTTAATAGTTTGAAATGGATTTTGAAATAACTTTAATATATATGATTTTATGTGCAGTATATATATATATATTATATATAGTGAGTTAGTGAGTTAGTATATGTATTTTATTGAATCTACTTTCGGCAGTGCTTATAAATAAATAAATAAATAAATAATTATATATATATAATATGTTGAAGGTAAAGGTACATTTCGTTATATATATATAGAACTTGCTCATATTTTATATGCTGAAACCATACACGTACTCATTTATTTGATAGTGTGTGTATATGTATATGGTTGCGTTTATATTAGTGTATATATTTCAAAAATCTACTTGCATAGTGTTTATATATATGTGTTGATAAATAATACTGATTCTAAAGTATGTTTAGTTATATTGATTTTAAAGTATATATAAAGGGATATTTTATGTATATGTAATATATGTTGTATATTACAGCATG